>OZ023262.1:286740041-288043166 GCA_964006375.1 Tillus elongatus | reverse complement strand
GTCTTAATTCTTTAACAACCAATAATCAACAACCGAAAAGCGGAAATCTTGTCCAATTTCATCTGGAATCCCGTTTCCTCTTTTCTCAAGGCATTCTATGTTGAAATAATTAATACCTTTCTTGACAGCTGTGCATCTTTGAAAAAACGCGGTCAGTTTATATCTTATTATTTTGCATCGCTATTATTAAAATGACATTTGGCATAACCTTACTTCTAGACAGTAATAAATAATACTAATCTTAAAACGAAAACACTTATAAATGCTGTGATCTTGATTTAAAAATTCTCACAACACAAAAATACTTTGTGTTTGATAAACTTTAGTCTATTGCTTACATTAAAAAAAAACACTCTCTTATATATTATTTACAAAGTGTTTTTTTTTATTACATCTTATTCTAATTTATCAAGGTGAATATTGTTTTTAGAGCATAATTCTTTGGTTTGAATGTCATGATTAAGAGTTTAAGCTATTTGCATATAGATTTTTGGCTCACTTAAACCCATTCAAACTGAGATATTATCCAAATTTCCTAGTTATAAATCTCAAAAGTTTCATTATTGATTATTTTAATAAATGATGGTTTTATACCTGCCATTGCCCATCCAAATGACACAGACTAACAATAATAGAGAATATGTTTGTATATTAATGTTTTTATTTTGTTTTTATGTTTAAGTGTAAAGAAGAATGTTGAACGATATGGATATATACAATTTACAGAGAGCCCATATACATCACGTGTAAACTGTAAGTATTGTACTTACTACTGACCAGTGGTCCAATTATTTCAACCCATGTTGCTAAGATTTAAATAAAAATTCACAAAAAAGACATATTTACTATTAATTTTGATGAAAATTCACTAACATAACGCACTTGCTGCGTCCAGATTTTTTTCAACATCGGCGTCAACCTAGAGCGGCTTAGGTTGAACTTTTCTTCAAATTTAATCGAAGATATGTTTCCCGCATAATTTGCAAGCGTAGCTTGTAAGAATAACGTTTTCGCCTATGCAATTTACCTATACGATTAAAACAGTAAAGATTGTTTATAATTAGGCCAGTTAATTCTTAACACTCTTCCATGTATTACATTTCCATACACGTGTAAGTGGGCATGTCGCGATTTTCACACACACTAGATTGTAACTGTTCTGCGTGACCAGCCCGCAAAGAATAGCAGCACCAGTATCAGCACTCCCACGATATGGTTGTGTAAAGTGTGTCCGTTCGAGTGTGACCGCTGTCATACTCTGATACCAATATAGGCTCCCAATAACCAACAGGTATCGAAAATATTTACTCGATCATCTTCTTCTCTACCACACGCTCTTTTGACACGTTTAGTCATAGCCCCTGAACATTTTTAATTATTTTTATTTCACATTTTTACAATATTACAGTATGTTTACCTGTCAGTAATCGTTCTTTTGTAATACCGTCGGTAATGAAACTGTAACACTGGAATTAGAACACTTGGTGTGCTAGAATTTAGTAATAGTTAACTTAATAAGGCAGGTAATATGAAATAAGTAAGTAATCTAATAATCGTTTTAGTTTAAAAAAAAGAGTCTCTCATTTTATGACATACAAGTACACTCTGCCCGCGCCAAGTGCCTTATGGTATTGAATTTTCATCTTCAATCTTTCGAAACCTAAGACACCCAAAAAACAACCAATAAAAGATAAACTTCCTAAGAAAACAGTGCTGCAAATTAAATCATAACTTCCACATAGCTATAATAATCTACTCTCCTAACAAAGACATTCTCATGAAATTAATTTAGGATCCATGACTTGACAACCAGGAAAATATTCGTGTTCCTGTACCCATATACTTCTGAAACGTTATATTACTTGAGTTTTAACAAAAAAATTGCCAATTTTCACCAAGTCACCCATCATTCATCTCCTACCCCCTAAAGTGATCTTATCCAAAAACAATTCGAAGCGTTCCTTTGTCAGGTGCTAACTGGATACCAAATTGTAACATGATATCTCAATTCGTTCGAAAGTTATTGCGCCTACTAACACAAGACGTACAGGCCGACAGAATCCAGTTTTTTATGTATATATGTATATATATATATATATATATATATATATATATATATATATATATATATATATATATATATATATATATATATATATATATATATATATATATATATATATATATATATATATATATATATATATATATATATATATATATATATATATATATATATATATATATATATATATATACAGGGTGGCGCATTGAAAACGAAACAGACCGATTTGCGTCCAGACAATTTTTTTTTAAGAAATGCTGAAAGACGTCAATTTTAATATTGACGGGGACATGTTTCGACATAAAACTCAACTTTGTCACATCAACCCCTTAAGGGTGGTGATAACCACGCTTATATTTTAAATAGGGAACATGGGTCGAGTGTTACATTATTTGAAAGCTCTTTCTTTTCTGAATTCCGCACACTATTTTTTTGAAAGTTTTATCAACTTGTTTAAAAATTATTCACAATCGAAAATGCAGAAACGCATTTCACTCATTCCGATAAGAAATGTGCTGATAGTCAATGTTTTGTTGGTTTGTAAACAAAAAATTGACTATCAGAACATTTCTTATCAGAATGAGAGAAATGCGGTTTATTATTTCAGTTTATCGGTTGGTTTGATACTTGATAGTACTACCGAAAATTAATTTCACAATGGTGTATTCTGTAGAAGAAGGAGTTAAAATAATTACTCTTTTTTTCAAAAACGATGACTGTGCCAACCGTACCGCATATTTGTTTAATGAACGACATCCGAACAGAAATGTTAACAGAAAATACATTTTGGAGTTAGTTGCAAAGTTTCGACAAAGTGGTTCAGTAGCCAACACAAAACAGGATCCTGAACGTGAATTTCCGGTTAGAAATGAGAAAAGAGTAATAATTTTAACTCTTTTTTCTACAGAATACACCATTGTGAAATTAATTTTCGGTAGTACTATCAAGTATCAAACCAACCGATAAACTGAAATAATAAACCGCATTTCTCTCATTCCGATAAGAAATGTTCTGATAGTAAATTTTTTGTTTCCAAACCAACAAAACATTGACTATCAGCACATTTCTTATCGGAATGAGTGAAATGCGTTTTTGCATTTTCGACTGTGAATAATTTTTAAAAAGTTGATAAAACTTTCAAAAAAAAATGGTGTGCTGAATTCAGAAAAGAAAGAGCTTTCAAATGATGTAACACTCGACCCATGTTCCCGATTTAAAATATAAGGGTTGTTATCACCACCCTTGAGGGGTTGATGTGACATAGTTGAGTTATATGTGAAAACATGTCCCCGTCAATATTAAAATTGACGTCTTTCAGCGTTTTTTAAAAAAAATTCTCTGGACGCAAATCGGTCTGTTTCGTTTTCAATGCGCCACCCTATATATATATATATATATATATATATATATATATATATATATATATATATATATATATATATATATATATATATATATATATTATTCTAATTGGTTTTTGAATTTTATGTATATTTTATTAATTTAATTTAATGTATAATTTATATGGAAAAGTGATATTTAAAAATGATAATGATATTACACCATGTGTTATGGGTGACTCTGTATATTTTATAATGTGAAACTTTATCTGAATAAAATGTTTTATGACTCTTGTATTAATTGTGATTTAAGCTATCTCAGGGTTATTTGGGTTGCCTATCCTTCTACTATATATATATATATATATATATATATATATATATATATATATATATATATATATATATATATATATATATATATATATATATATCTATGTCAAATAAATTGTATTCAAATATTTTAATATATTTACGCTATCTCAGTGGTGAGTTCTGCTAAAATAGGGAAAAAAATAGCCTGCAAATATTTATAGTAAATCTTATTTTGTTTCAAAGAATTATGTTTCAAAATTCGTAAACAAATTTTATTGGCACAATTTCAAATTTAAAATCTAAACGGATCCGTTGTTATAATTTGTCAAACTAATATTATCAATTTACAATGATTAATCTTAGTACCCGAATTTTCGGCTGTCATTCAAATGTTCTGATTAATAAATATGGATCCTTGACCTGCACTCCCTCTGTATTCGCAATGTTGGACTATGGTTAAATTATCCTATAAGATTTCTATTTTATGCATTTAAATCTTAGTTTCCCATAAACACATTTGCTTAAAATGATATTTGACAGAATGGGCTGTCTTTTTATTGAAATATTTGTCTTGTTGAGCTGATATACATTAAACAAAATAAATCTCTAACCTTGGCTTCCTCGCTAATGGTAGTGGGTATCCTCAAATGTAAGTATTCTTGATATATTTACTGCTTATCTCGTACTTTCTTACGTTAAAAACTTGATGTAACGTCTCTTCTTTGTTTTAGCGGCAAATTGAATTTTCCTTGCACAATTTATACTTTAAAATATTTATATTTAAAATGGGAAGCAAGAATGACGCTCTCTGGCATCTCAATTTCATCAACAACCAACAATAAGTCCTAACAAAAGCGGAAATGTTGCCTAAATTCATCTAACATTTGGTGTTTCCTGTCTGTTCAGAGCATTCTCTCTTCCAATTAATTAATATATGTTTGACAGCTATTCACCTTTGAAACTGTCGAGTAAGTTGGATATTCTATTCTTAAAATTGACATCTGACCTAACCTTATTTCTACATAACATAACCAACAATAATTTTCTAACATTAATTCATTTTATGCTATAATCTTGATTTAAAAGTTCCAGAACACTTAACACTGTTTTTTAGTAACTTCCAGTTCATTGTTTTTACAAACACAGACACATATATGGGTACATTTCAGTTTATTGTTCACATAAATAAAACTAAATTTACATATTGAAAACATCATACAGGGGTTTGTTTTGTTCATTACCTTCAGGTAATTGATTTTATAACATAATTCTTTGGTATGTATTTCATGCTTAATATTTTAATCTATCTACATATAGATTTTTGGCTCTTATTTTCACTTTAACTGAGATATTTTCCAAATTGCTAGTTATACTTTTTAAAGACTCATTTAATGATCATTTCAACAAATTATGGCTATATATCTTTCATTGCTTCTCCAAATAACACTGACTAACAATAATAGTGAATGTGCTTGTATTTTAATGTTATTATTTTGTTTTCTGTTTTAGTGTACAGTAAAATATGTCGAACGATGTGGATATGTATACAATATACAAATAACCCATATGCATTACGTGTAAACCGTAAGTATTTAACTTACTACTGACCAGTGGTACTACTACTACCCCCCCATTACTAATCTGGTCACCCAATTTTTTAATCAATAATCAGAATTTAACATTATCATAGTAGTTTCCGTAAGGGTTTTCATTTTTGTTTTTATAACTTTATATGACCTTTGCAATTGTCAGCACAACATATATATATATATATATATATATATATATATATATATATATATATATATATATATATATATATATATATATATATCTTTCTGTGTGTGTGTGTGTTTTGCGACTTGTTTACGCAGTTTTAACAACCAAAAAAATTCGAAATTTCTGTCATCGATATTCTACTCCCACAAATTCAACCGCTAATTTTATTTCAGCACAGAATACCAGATGTTTGATGAAAGTAAAAGTCTTCTAATGAAGAAGCCCCAAAACGTTATATTAGTCGAGTTTTAACGAAAAAATGTCAATTTTCTCCAAATCATTCCCCATTCATCCCCTACCCCCTAGAGCGATTTAACCCAAGGACAATCCAAACCGTTCGTTTGTCGGGTGCTAACTGTATACCAATTTGAAGACGATATATCTATTCGTTTTAAAGTTATCCTGGCTACAAACAGACAGACATACAGACCGACAGACCAACAGACACAAAAAATGTTCTTTCCCAAATCATGTTTTCTATATGTTTTGATGCTTTTTACGACGTTTAAGCGAGAAAAATGTTTGAAATTTTTGTCGCCGTATTGACGATGTGAAAATAACAATGTCTGGACGCAGCAAGTGCGCTATGGCAATGAATTTTCATAAAAGTGCTTTTTGTATAAAAACTAACTAAATTGCGCTGTTGAAGCACAAGTAGAATACTTATTTGTAAGGCGCTTTGTACTATTATTAACACAATAAACAATAAACCAATAAACAGTAACAAACATGTCCTTTTTTTAAAGAAAGCGGGCATGAAATTTGTATACCAGTTTAACCCATATAGTAGAAACAATGTACCTGAATTTTGGTACAAAGGATACTTTTTATGGCAGAAACCAGCGCGCCAAATGTGGTTACCACAGCTTTTCAATTTTCGGATATATGAATTTTTTCGAACGAAAATCCAAAATTTTTCGGAGAACTGTGTTCAATTTTCCTGGTTAACGAACTTATCTAAGCCATTTACAAAAGGAAGGCACTCACCAAATTGATCAAAATCGGCCCATTATTTTTTGAGTTCGGTGTGATACATATATATATATATATATATATATATATATATATATATATATATATATATATATATATATATATATATATATATATATATATATAATATATATATATATATATATATATATATATATATTAATATATATATATATATATATATATATATATCACTAATTGTTTATACGAAAATAATGAAGTTGGTTTGAAACTTGTTGCTTTTTTAGGGAATTTTCACAGAAAAAATTAAATTGTAACTTTTAATTTAAAAAACAATTTCTCAAATAAGCGCGAACTAGAAGCCCTGGCACCCATATCCAGGGTCAGCTTAAATTTTCAAATTTATTTTCTAATTGACCGTTAGCCAGAAAAGTTTGACAAGTTTTTAAGGCAAAATTGTAGGTTTTCTTTCGTGAAATTTTTCAACAAAAAAAAAACAAAAAACAAAGCTATGTCAATCAAATTATAAAAAGTAAATTACATCCGAAATTCAGGTCTCTAAATTAAAAAGGAAAGTATAATCATATAATTTAAAAAATTGTTAGTGCCGCTGAAGACCACAATAAGGTACAAAACCAAAATATTGTGCGTGTTAAATAAAATCTATTAAATATTATAGTCGGAGATTATTTATTCTTGGCGAAAAAAAGTCAATGAGTAGGGGAAAATATACTTTAAAAGTTTTATAATGCTTCTTCTGAAAATTTCAAAGTGACAATTTAAAATATGAAAATTAGTGATTTTTAAGCAAACATTTTGGACATGATGCATGTAAAATTGCATGAAATATCTTTGTGAAGGCCCCAGATCTATGATTTAAGTGTTCAAGTGTCGAAACCATAAAAAAATTACATTAGAGCCTATTGTATCCAATCCTTTAATAAAATTTGTCATATGGTTCATAGCCCAGTGGTTACGGCCAGGAGTTGATCAATTCAGCATGACGCGGGTTCAAATTCTAGTGTGTCTTAATTTTTCAACTTTTCCTTTGTGTTTGATTAAATTTTAACGTTATAACATGATCAGAATGAATTGTTAGCGAATTTTGATAGAAAATATTCGTTAAGATATAAGAACTTTCAAGACTAAATTTAATATTAGTAAAAAATCAGGTTGTTTGTTGTTGCTGTTACTTGGTAGAACCATTCCATACTTAATACAGCCCTAGAAACTTTTTCTGTGGCTTCATCAGCACCTGTTTTTTTATCTGCAACCGACATCGCTTCCACGGCATCATCAGCGAAATAAAAAGAAAAGAAAAAGTATCTGTCTTTGTACATAGATCAGATTGTAAAATTTTTAATATATTTTATAAGCGAATCTTCATGTATAAAATGTTCTTGTAATAGCGAATACTCTTGCAAAAAAGTTTTAGAGAATTTTCTTGAAAGAAAAAATGGTGTAATTTTTTTCGAAAGAAAAATACCTTTAGAATTTTTGCGGGAAATAATATTTAACCCAGTTTTGAAATGATTTTTTTTACCAATTTTTGTGAAAAAAAGTTTAAAGCAATTGTCATGAAATATTTTATCGACTTTTTAACCAAATTTCTTCAACCAATTTTGGAAAAGTACTATTTATTAGCAAATTTTTGTGGTAAAATTTTTCAGTCCATTTCTGCAAACAATTTTTAAGCACAATGGTGGACTTTTTTTTCAGTTTTCGTGGAAAAGACTTTTTAGCGAATTTGCAGACAAAGCGTTTACGTAGGACGAGACCAAAACTTGGAAAACATTTTAGGTGAGCGTGAACTAAGACCCCTGGAAACTCAGGTTAATCACATAAATTAGCTCTGCCTGCCAGCCCGATTCTCGCGCACATGAATTTTGTGTTCGAGTTTATGCGATGTTATCACTTTCTTCTCTCTGCTTCTCTGTACTTAATGACGAAAAAAAATAATTAAATGCTGAACTAAGCACCAGACGAGTAGGTAGAGAAATAGGTATCTAAAGATGTCGTTGCTAGAGTACTTCAAGATTTGTTACCCCATGACTTTCTGTCAGTTCTCGCAGAGAGAAGTGAACTTAAACGTTGGCAACAATATTTTGTATACCGAGAAAGCGTGTTTCGAAGGAAGAGTGATGACTAACTTCCATAACGAACACATTTATGCAGATAAAAACCCGCATGCCGTCAAGATTAAACATCATCAACATGAATTTACAATTAATGTATGGGCTGGAATAATTGGTACTTTTATGGTTGGTCCTGTGATTCTTCCACAAAAATTAAGGCGAAAAATGTATTTGCTAAATCTATAAGATACGTTGCCATATGTGTTAGAGGTATTACTTCTGGAACACCGGAAAGATATGTGGTTCATGCACGATGGAGCTCCAGCTCATTTTTAATTAAATCTTCGCAACTACTTAAACCAGCAGTACACAAACAGATGGATAGGTAGATGTAATAACTCCCCAGTAAATAGGCCACCACGTTCTCCTGATTTCAATCCATTTGATTATTTTCTATGGGGACATCTCAAATCAGCCGTTTACATGACACCTGTAGTTAAAAAGGAACAGCTTCATAATATGGGAAGGTATTCAAGATGCAACAAGCAGTCTTAGAAGTAACGAACAGGTAATACAAAGAGTATTTTTTAATTTGCTTCGTCGCATAAATCTTTGCGTGAATGTGAGTGGCGAACACTTTGAACAGGTATTATGACATCTTTATTTATTTCTATTTATGTTGAAAGAGTCTTTTAAACTGCTTGTAATCATTAAAATGCAATACGTGGAGATTGGCACCTGTAAAGAGCAGTGATAAGTACACTTGGAGAACCCAAATCACCACAACACATCTTTTTAAAGACCTGACGATCGTTTCTCTAACAAAGTTAGCGTCATCAGAGGATACCAAATTTAAAGAAGACATCTCAATTTGTTTGCAAGTTATTGCACCTATTAGCAGATAGATGTACAGGCAGACATACCGATAGACAAAAAAAAGTTTCGCCTCGGAATCAAGTTTGCTATATATTTTAAGACTTTCTACGCCGTTTTAGTAATAAAAAAGTTTCGACATTTTCGTCTACAATATTCCTCCCCCACACATTAAACCACTAATTTAATTTTAGCACAGAATACCAAATGTTTGATGAAATTAAAAGTTTTCTGATAAATAAACCCTAAAACGTTATATTGCTCGAGTTTCAACGAACAAATGTCAATTTTCGCACCTAACTGGATACCAAATTTAAAGAAGATATATCAATTTGTTCGAAAGTTATTGCGCCTACTAACATACAGACATACAGGCCGACAGACCGACAGACAAAAAATTTCCTCCCAGAATCAAGTTTTTACATGTTTTAAGATCTTTTGCCCCGTTTTAGCAAAAAAAAAGAATTAAAATTTTGGTCACCGATATTCCACCCCCACACAGTCAACCCGTAATTTAATTTCAGTACAGAATACCAAATGTTTGATGAAATTGAAAGTTTTTTACTAAACAAACCCTAAAACGTTACATTACTCGAGTTTTAACAAAACAATTTTAATTTTCACCAAATAATCCCCATCCCTACCCCCTAGAGCGATATAATAAGGCAAAAGAAATCCGAACCGTTCGTTTATCAGGTGCTACACTTTGTACCAAATTTGAAGACGATATATAAAGTCGTTCTAAAGTTATTGTGGTTACAAACAGACAGACATACAGAGGGACAAGACGACAGACTGACACACAAAAAAACATTCGTTCTGGAGATTTTTATATGTTTTGGCAGTTTTATGACGTTTAAGCGGGAAAAAATTTGTCTTTGATGCGATATTTCCACACGTATTAACGATTTGGAAGTCAAATTTACAATCAATTTGAAATTTCTATTTATTTGTCTCCATGGATAATCTGCACAAAAAATATCACTGGTATACTGTCTATAATAATAATAATAATAATAATAATAATAATAATAATAATAATAATAATAATAATAATAATAATAATAATGATAATAATAATAATAATAATAATAATAATAATAATATTTATTTGGTCAATTAATTACAATTATTGTAAATCAGACAAGTCATAAAGCTTACAAGATAAAACCGTATCACAACTTATCACAAGAATATGTGCCCAAAAATCTAAAATATAACGAGCTTAACATCGCAACAAAAAACATACGTTCACAGTGCAGCTTCATAAAATTCACTCAAACTAAAAAAACTATGAGTAATCAAAGCAACCTTCAGTTGTTTTCTAAATTTTTTTTGCACAATTTGTGTCCCTCAGAGAACAAGGCAGCTGGTTGTACAAAAAGCAACCTGCATATCATGGCGACTTCTTAAAAACTCTCTCTCATATATATATATATATATATATATATATATATATATATATATATATATATATATATATATATATATATATATATATGTTGGAGAAACATAATTGGTGCGCCCCTGTCTCTTTACTTCCATTCGGTTGCACTATCCTTTACGTTTCTACCTGGAATTAGTTATCTTTGGATTTCACAATCTTTTCCAATTTGCTGGTAATCTTTATCCTCTAGCCATCTGTATCGCATTAGGTTTACGCATGAACAATGCCATACAAAGAATACTTACATACCGTTAGGTCGTTTATTGTAAATAGCTTTAGCTGTCTTTGACGTATTCTTAAGATGCACCCAGTGGATTTTCTTCACTAGGAATAATGCTTCTACCTAGTTGGCCATTCTGTATTACTGACAATATGTTATGTCAACTACGTCACCTAGCGTTACGCGAAAGCTCGATAAAAGTAAGCCTTTCGCAAGGTACAAGTCAGCTATACGCCAGATCTCATCTTCTTCGCTTCTTGGAACCCCGAGTTCCTAATCTTCCACTTAAACATCGCCCGTGTGTTTAAGCCGGTTTAATTCTACTGTGCAGTTTTACGTTCGATCTCATTTTCTTAAACTCTTGGGACTCCGAGTTCCCAATTTTCTACTTAAACAACGCTCGCGTGTTTAAGTCAGTTCAGTGCTACAGTTCTGCAACGAGTCTTATCTTCTTCGCTTCTCGGGACTTATAAGATCCCAATCTTCTACTTAAACACCGCTAGTGTGATTAAGCCAGTTCAGTTCAAGTTCCAATCTTCCTACAGAAATTCCGTTCGTACAGTGATACAGTGAAAAGTCAGTGTTTTCTTCTAAATTAGAAAGTATACGCTCAGTCAAATGCAATAGCAAGTATGTTGTTGTTCGCGCTTTTCTTGGCTGCGGATAATTATCCATTAGCCCATTGTCCGATTTATTTTTCGAGCGTTAGGTCCGTATTTTTCTATACAATGGTCCATCGTGGCTCCAACCATTATGTAGTTTTTATTGTTACTACCCTTATTTTTAATATAATTAACTAGGCTGAGTACAACAATATTCTTACCATTTAACATATTCATTCTTTTTCTTTTCTTTTTTCTCGTTTTTTTTCTTTTGTTTTTTCTTTTTTTTTTCTTTTTCTTTCTTTTTTTTTTCTAGTCGCAAGTAGCAAGTAGATAATAAGATTGCGTAATCTCCTCAGTAACCCATTTAATCAAGTGTAAAACCACAAATTGCAAATAAATGTTAAGTTCAACGTGTACATACAACATATATAAATATAAAAAGAGTATTATTGAAATCACCTGGAATCCAGTGCATCTATAGTAAAAAATACAGTCCACATACAGTCCACATCTTCAACGTATTCTTCTTCCAACGCTAATTAGCAAATTAGACTAGTTAGCGAGCGTTGGATCAATCCACCTGCAAAACATCGGGGAAAGAAAACAAGCGCTTTCTCCCCAATATATATATATATATATATATATATATATATATATATATATATATATATATATATATATATATATATATATATATATATATATATATAATCAATCAGAGCGTGGATATGGGTTCTAGGTGCCTTAATTTGCGCTCCTTTGAAAAATAGAATAAAATAATGAAAGATTTTTCCAATGGTATTAGGTTGACTATTGTTCAGCCAACAAAAATTTGTCGTGATTTAAAACACTGATCAACATTTGTATGATATACAGGGTATGATTACTCCCGTATATCATAACGATTTTAGTAAAACATGTAAACAGTGGGCCTGGTTTCGTTTCGATCTCCTGTAAGTACTTAATCACCGCTATCTGCTCATCTCTATTCATTTCCAACTGATAAGGCCTAATTACTTTACAGGCCCGCACATATTGATTACTGTTAAACTTAGAAATGTCACACTTTGGCAGACGTCCGAATACATCCGACCAGGAGAGAGTAAAAAGTCTGGACGCAGTAAGTGCGTTATGGAAGTAAATTTTCATAAAAATATTTTTAATAGCAAATACGTCTCTTTAATGAAACCAGGCATCAATTTGGTTACCGGTATAACCTATATAATAGAAACAATGTACCATATCTTATCAAAACAACTTGTTTGAAAATGTACAAAAATTTTCAGAAAATAAACTTAAAACGTTCCCGAGAAAACTCGTTTCCTAGCTGACGAACCTTAGGTTAATAGCAACTTGAGTTATTGAATTTTGAAGTATTTAATGCAAATTCGCTACCAAAATGCACTTACTGTGTCTCGATTTCTTTTACAAACATACGTCATATTTCGATGAAAAATGCAAAAATGCAATAAGGAATATTCAAAAAATTTGTAGGTATCACCAACCACTTATGGGTCAGCCTGTGGTTCTCAAAATAATTTTATAAGATGTAGCTTAGGACATAAGTAACGTATACAAGTGCGTAACCCTGTATATATGTAAACAGAAAGTAAACCCGGTTATGGGTCTAGGGGGTCTAGTTTACGCTCAGTTGAAGAACTATTTTTAGAATTTGAAAGGCGCGGTCTCCTCATTAACGAATTTTTTCAACAAATATTATCTAAAAATTATAAACTTAACTAAAACTACTGCGAAAGCATCAGATAAAGTATCTATTTGAAATGTTCTTGAAATATTTTATTAAAATAAAGGTCAATGATGATCGAAGCTGAAACTTAAGGGTTTGCAGAACACTCTTTACATAATCCGTATTTCTTTCAGGTTCTTTGCCTAAATGTTGCCAATTTTGACGTATAAAACCGCGACTTTTTACATTTTGAAGAAAACCCCCTTTTTTTAAATGCGTCTAACTTTTTTGTTTTAAACTTACAGACCTAAATTTTGGTAAATAGTGCACCCTTTATATATATATATATATATATATATATATATATATATATATATATATATATATATATATATATATATATATATATATTGAAACTGACCCTGGTTGTGGGTTCTAGAGGGTCTAGTTCGCGCTCATTTAAATAATTTTTTTCTTAATTCAAAAGTCGGGATCTTCTCGTTTTTTTAGTGAATTGTTTTTAAGTAAATTCACTAAAACAAGCACTTGTGAAGTCACGGGAAAAGTTTATGACTGTATTAAATATGGAACGGTTGCACTAACTTAGGGCAAGAACAAACAACCAGATATGCTATTCAAATTCAATCTCCTCTTTATAAAATTATTTTTTATACAAAAACTCGCTAACAAATTTATCGGAATAACAACGATCTGATTAGATAACGTTATTGTCAAATGAAATTTAAAAAAAAATTGATAAAAAGTAAAGTCATAACTAGGATTAGAAGTCGTAATGTAGGAGTGGCTTATCCGATGCCCACTTGGCTTTATTTTTTATACAAAAACTCGCTAACAAATTTATCGGAATAACAACGATCTGATTAGATAACGTTATTGTCAAATGAAATTTAAAAAAAAATTGATAAAAAGTAAAGTCATAACTAGGATTAGAAGTCGTAATGTAGGAGTGGCTTATCCGATGCCCACTTGGGTACGCTCGACGTGTAACCACTAGCAGCTATATCCCATGTTAATTGTTCCACGTCTCTACTATTTACACAAAATAATTTTGATTTACAATGGATGTTTTGCTCATATTTTAACGAAATGAAGGAAAATAACGACTTAGACACATATATGGTAGCCTGTTAGTCGTTTCTTGTCGTATTTTTCACTCTCATTCGTAATACTGCCATAATTATCAATTTTGATATCTAACTTTCAATCATATTTAATTAATTAAAAATTAATTTACCTATAATTTTTTAGCGAATTTTTTTTAATCAGTTGTATCATTTCTATTCCTACCATAATTATCAATTTTGACGTTTAACTTTCAATCATATTTAATTAATTAAAAATTAATTTACCTATAACTTTTTTATTTTTCAAGATACAGACCGGAATTTTGGTCTCTTTATGACAGAAACCAGAGTACCAAATGTAGGTGCCCTTACTTTCCGGAGATATAATTTTTTTCGAAAGAAAACACAACATTTTCCGGGAAAACCTGGTCCAATTTTCCTGACTAACGAAGTTGTCCAAGCCACTTGCAAAAGGAAGGTATGTACCAAATTTCATCAAAATTCGCCCATTATTTTTTGCGTTATCGGTGTGACATATACATACATACATACAATCTGCATACTCCTTAGAGTGGGACAAAGGTGGGTAAAGGAAATATGTAAGGACACTCTAAGGCCTCAATCCGCCTACTCCTTAGAGTGGTGGACAAAGGTGGGTAAACGAAATATGTAAGGACACTCTAAGGCCTCAATCTACCTACTCCTTAGAGCGGTGGATAAAGGTGGGTTGGGTTGTTGTAGCTCGATTACGGGGCCTCAATCTGCCTACTCCCCAAATCTCGCCGGAGATCATCTGTGAGGTCTTAGTGTGTTCAACCCTAGGCCTCAGAGAGATCTGGCAGTTCGTTGCAAGTCTTGCCTTATATATGTCGTTCCGTCTACCTGCTTCGTTATCAGTGAAAGTAGTGGGGTCACCGTAATATTTTTCGAAATAAAACACAAAATTTTCCGGGAAAACCTGGTCCGATTTTCCTGACTAACAAAGTTATCCAAGCCACTTGCAAAAGGAAGGTATGTACCAAATTTGATCAAAATTGGCCCATTATTTTTTGAGTTATCGGTGTAATACATACATACATCCATATATATATATATATATATATATATATATATATATATATATATATATATATATATATATATATATATATATATATATATATATATATATATATATATATATATATATATAATTGAAAATGACCCTGGATATGGGTTCTGAAATTATTTATTTTTTTAATTCAAAAGTCGGGATGTCCTCATTAGTGATTATTTTTTAAGAAAATTTACAAATATAAACTGTCTCATGCACAAAACACATAATTGACTGTAGAGAAAGGCAAATATTAATAATGTTTTTAAAATTTACATTTACAATGTCTTGAGAAGTGATAATAGGTAGATCCACACCTTAGATACAGTTGTACAATGTCAGAGGTGAGATCATTGATGATATAAATATTATAGCAAGGAATGTAGAAATGTGCATTTATCTATAGGTTTACTATTATTTAAAGAACTGTTAACTATGAGTATTATACCCAGGGATCTCTTGTAACGGATGATCTACTCAGATATTATACCGGATTTTTATTTGCTTTAAAGACGTTTTACCGTTTATATTCTTTAACGACATTCCATTGTTACTCACTTTAAATACATTTGTCTGTGCGAGTTATCCAGACCTTTTAGTGAATTTTCGTAGAAAAAATTCACTAATGGGGAGATCCCGACTTTTGAATTTTGAAAAAGTTTCTTCAAATGAGCGCTAACTATGCCCCCCAGAACACATATCCGGGGTCAGTTTCAATTTATATATATATATATATATATATATATATATATATATATATATATATATATATATATATATATATATATATATATATATATATATATATATATATATATATATATATATATATATATACACAGGCTGTTTCAAAAAACATGCACCATCGCTCGTAGGGCAATTCCTTACTAAAAAATAAGAAAAAAAAATCCTGTGCACATGGGCCCGGAAACGCATAGTTTCCAATATACAGGGAGTTGAATTTTAATTTTTTTTTTTAATTTTTTATAAATAATTTCAAAACCACTGGATTGATTTTAATGAAACTTGGAACTTGAAAGTGTATTATGAAAGTGCATATTTTCAAGTGAGAATCTACTTACAACTGCGTCAGTGGCGTGCGTACGGGGTAACTGTAAAAATTCATTTGGGGAAAAAATATGTGCGCCACTGTCTTTTTCCAATTTTGATACATCAGTTATGAAGCTTATTACATAAGCCACAAAAGCTGCCTCTTGGTATTTTTTCGTTCAGGGTATCACCTAGAAGATATGATTAATTTTATAAAAAGGGGCAAAGTACCGATTAGTCGGCGTAATAATAATAATAATAATAATATATGTTTACTGCAACCATAAGAATATGAAAAACAAAACATACAGTAAACATTACAGCAATAAACGTGCAAATAACTAACCTACGTAAAACTTATTGGTGATAAACATTGAAATGAATATTACAAACATTGATAAAAAATGATAAATAAAAAATAAAAATGAAAAAGTAATCGTAAAGACACCATGATTTTTCCAAACTCATGTTTTTTGTACATTACTCAATTGACTTTAATAACAAAGCTAAAGAAAATGTTGAAAGTGACCACCATTAGCGTCGTTACAATTATTTAACCTTCTGCGCAAAGATCTTCTTACTCTTCTGCAAATATTTTGATCTTCTCTAATGCTGTCAAATGCATATTCTATTCTTCCCAACAATTCTTCTCGTGTATTTACTGGTGTTTTATACACTATTTCTTTTAAATGACCCCACAAATAAAAATCGAGAGGATTCAGGTCCGGAGATCGACGTGGCCATGACACCGGACCTCCACGACCAATCCATCGGTGACCGTATGTGTTGGCTAAATATGTTCTTACAACTGCTGCAAAATGTGCGGGCGCACCATCATGCTGGAACCACATTGTACCATTTCTCATAAAAAGCGGTAGTAACAACGGCAAATCATTTTGTAAAAAGTTTAAATATGATTCATGGTCAAGACGATTCGGTAGAACAACAGGACCAATTATGTGATATTCAATAATGGCAGCCCAAATATTGATGGAAAATTGATACTGCGAATTTGCAACTCTTAGAGAGTGTGGGTTTTCATCGGCCCATGTATGTAAATTGTGAAAATTTACGATACCTTTTTGCGTAAATGACGCCTCATCAGTAAATAGTACACGTTTAGAAAAATGTTGGTCGTGCCTAAGTTTGTTTAAGAACCACTGACAAAACATTACCCTTGATTGAAAGTCTCTAGGTAGAAGTTCCTGGACACGTGTAAAATGATAGGGATATAAACTTTGATCCTTCAGAGTTCTGTGAACTGATGATGCCGAAATATTACCTAGTTCGGTGGCAATAATTCTCGTACTTGTACTAGGACCACGTTCAACTCTATTTAATATTGCCTCTTCAACTCGTACAGTTCGGCGGTATCTTCTGCGTCCAGAGTCAGCTTTTAAAGGTTTTAAAGAACCAGTTTCTCTCAAATGTCTTACAATACGTGGAAAAATATTTTTGTCAGGAATTTTTCTTTGCGGATAAGTTTCCTGATAAACTCGCACAGCTTGTCTAGCATTTTGAGTTGTTTGTCCATAAATTAACAACATATCAGTCAAATCCGCTAAAGTGTACTTAATGAAAACCATCTTGAGAGGAGGAAATAATATTAATGAGCAGCTCAGTATCAACAAATAACCAAAAACGAAAATACTGCACCGTATCAAAATTTAAAGAATAGCACGAAAACTCTTTTGACGCCTACAAAGCACTTCAAAATTGTAGAATTTAGAGAACTGTCAAAAATTATAGTTTCATGGAACTTTACGATTACTGTTTTCATTACTCCAACGAATCTGTACTTTGCCCCTTTTTATAAAATTAATCATATCTCCTAAGCGATACCCTGAACGAAAAAATACCAAGAGGCAGCTTTTGTGACCTATGTAATATCCTTCATAACTGATGTATCAAAATTGGAAAAAGACAGTGGCGCACATATTTTTTCCCCAAATGAATTTTTACAGTTACCCCGTACGCACGCCACTGACGCAGTTGTAAGTAGATTTTCACTTGAAAATATGCACTTTCATAATACACTTTCAAGTTTCATTAAAATCAATCCAGTGGTTTTGAAATTATTTATAAAAAATTTAAAAAAATATTAAAATTCAACTCCCTGTATATTGGAAACTATGCGTTTCCGGGCCCATGTGCACAGGAACTTTTTTTCTTATTTTTTAGTAAGGAATTGCCCCACGAGCGATGGTGCATGTTTTTTGAAACAGCCTGTATATATATATATATATATATATATATATATATATATATATATATATATATATATATATATATATATATATATATATATATATATATATATATATATATATATATATATCACACCGATAAATCAAAAAATAATGGGCCGATTTTGATAAAATCTGGCATGTACCTTCCTTTTGTAAATGGGTTAGCTAAGTTCGTTAGTCAGGAAAATCTGACACGGTTTTCCGGGAAAATTTTGAGTTTTCATTAGAAAAAAATTCTTATCTCAAAAAATAATAAGCCGATTTTAATAAGGTTTGGCATATACCTTCCTTTTGTAAATGGCTTTGACAAGTTTGTTAGTCAGGAAAATCGGACGAGGTTTTCCGGGAAAATTTTGAGTTTTCATTCTAAAAAAATGTTTATCTCTGAGAATAATAAGCCGATTTTGATAAAATTTAACATGTACCTTCCTTTTTTAAATGGCTTTGACAAGTTTGTTGATCAGGAAAATCGGACAAGGTTTTCCGGGAAAATTTTGAGTTTTCATTCTAAAAAAAATTTTATCTCAGAGAATAATAGGCCGATTTTGATAAAATTTAACATGTACCTTCCTTTTTTAAATGGCTTTGACAAGTTTGTTGGTCAGGAAAATCGGACGAGGTTTTCCGGAATAATTTTGAGTTATCATTTTAAAAAAAATTTTATCTCAGAGAATAATGGGCCGATTTTGATAAAATTTGGCATGTACCTTCCTTTTGTAAGTAGCTTTAATAAGTTCTTTAATGAGAAAAATCCGACGAGGTTTTTCTGAAAAAATTTCAGTTTTCATTTGAAAATATTTTTTTTTCTTAAAAAATAAAAATCTATGATAACCAAATTTCGTAGGTAGGTTTACGATATAAAAATTAAACTATACACCAACATTTATATTTCTATGTTACAAGAAAAAAAAGTTATAATAAAATATTTTGTGCCAGATCATTTCGATGTAAATTCACTACCATAACGCACTTGCTGCGTCCAGGCTTTTTTTAAACAGTCTGGATGCAGGAAGTACGTTATGGTAGCAAATTTTCATGCAAGTGTTTTTAATGTTGAATATGTATTTTTAAAGGAGTATTAATTTAGTGGACAGTATAAGTACACTGGGAGAAACCCAAATCACCACAACACATCTTTTTAAAGATCCAACGATCGTTTTGCTAACAATGTTAGCTTCATCAGAGGATGAAAATGATGAAGCTACCGTTGTTAGCGAAATAATCGGTAGGTCTTTAAAAAGATGTGTTGTGGTGATTTGGGTTTCTCCAAATGTACTTATCAGTGCCCACCACAGGTTCCAATCTTCACTTAGAGGCAGTATAATGTTTACCATATGCAATAAAAAAACTTTTAATTTAAGAAAGTATTATTTTTTTTAAAAATAAACTGAAATTGTTCGTGAAAATACTGGTCTGACTTTCCAGGCCAACGAACCTCTTTAAGCAATTTACACAAAAACTACACCAACCAAGATATAATTATACACAAAAAGCTTTTTGACAGAAATAAACAAAATCTACATGAAAATTTGATATTTTTTTTAATAAAGATTGGCTAAGGAATCTTGCACAAAAAATGATATAAAAATATTCTTACAAAATGTTTTAAAAAAGTTTCTTATACAAAAGTTGCTAAACAAATTTTCTTCACAAAAATTACAAAACGTTTTCTTACGTCACTTCGCAAACATATCTTTACTAAGTGAGTGGTGGACGTGCCGCCACCTAGTTGCGGAACCAATTAGTATGTTGTCACACCAGCTCCAAATAACACAAAGTGTTAAAAAAATAGAGACTGTATACAACTAACTAACAATTTAGAAAATTGTCAGCCCTGTCCCATTTCTACCCCAATACAGGGACAAAGTATGTAAGGCTAGATGCATTCTCGCAACAATTAGAACCGTAGACCGATTTCGCTCTCATTAGAGCTCTTCAGTACGGCATACTAATTGTAGAAAAAATGCACCAAAAGTAATACGGCTATAGTATAGCCAGCCTTAAATAACTGAGTGGTGGACGTGCCGCCACCTAGTTTCGGAACCAAGTAGTATGTTGTCACACCAGCTCCAAATAACACAAAGTGTTAAAAAATAGAGACTGTATACAACTAACCAACAATTTAGAAAATTGTCAGCCCTGGCCCATTTCTACCCCAATATAGGGACAAAGTATGTAAGGCTAAATGCATTCTCGCAACAATTAGAACCGTAGACCGGTTTCGCTCTCATTAGAGCTCTTCAGTACGGCATACTAATTGTAGCAAAAATGCACCAAAAGTAATACGGCTATAGTATAGCCAGCCTTAAATAACTAAGTGAGTGGTGGACGTGCCGCCATCTAGTTTCGGAACCAAGTAGTATGTTGTCACACCAGCTCCAAATAACACAAAGTGTTAAAAAATAGAGACTGTATACAACTAACCAACAATTTAGAAAATTGTCAGCCCTGGCCCATTTCTACCCCAATATAGGGACAAAGTATGTAAGGCTAAATGCATTCTCGCAACAATTAGAACCGTAGACCGGTTTCGCTCTCATTAGAGCTCTTCAGAACGGCATACTAATTGTAGCAAACATGCACCATAAGTAAATGTAACTTGGCTCTTCACAAAATTTGTTATTTTGGCAAAAATATTGAACAGAAAAGAAAGTTGCTTGTTCTCAATTATTGTTATGTGGAAAGGAATACAAGGAAGCAAATGTTTTGGGTAAAGTTTTAGATGGAGAAAGAAAGAGGCAGAACTAAATTTCAAAATTAATATGTCAAAATTTGAAGTATGTTATTCAGAGGATAGCTGTCAAACATTTTTGGAATGAAGTTTGGTAAACTTATGTCGAAATACTTCACAAGTCAACGATTTATATGTATTGACATGCTGTATAATTATGACCAATAAATAATATTATATTATTATATTATATATTATAGCCAGCCTTAAATAACTAAGTGAGTGGTGGACGTGCCGCCACCTAGTTTCGGAACCAAGTAGTATGTTGTCAGACCAGCTCCAAATAACACAAAGTGTTAAAAAAAATAGAGACTGTATACAACTAACTAACAATTTAGAAAATTGTCAGCCCTGGCTCATTTCTACACCAATAAAGGGACAAAGTATGTAAGGCTAGATGCATTCTCGCGACAATTAGAACCGTAGACCGGTTTCGCTCTCATTAGAGCTCTTCAGTACGGCATACTAACTGTAGCAAAAATGCACCAAAAGTAATACGGCTATAATATAGCCAGCCTTAAATAACTAAGTGAGTGGTGGACGTGCCGCCACCTAGTTGCGGAACCAAGTGTGGTGTGACAACATACTACTTGGACATGTATTCTAAGGCGCCTAATTAGCGCTCATTTGAAGAAAGTTTTTCGACATCCAAAAGTCAGGATTTCCTCATTAGGGAATTTTTTTCAAGAAAATTCACTAAAACACTATAAAGAACTAGTATGACATAAAGTAAATTGTAAATTGTTAAACCCACAATTCATTTATCCTAGATGTCCATTAATAGTAATTTTATAAAAAAAAGTTGAGAAATAGAATATCCGTAAAAGAAATTCTTTCGAAAATATCATATGAATTTGCATTGACTGATCAAGTTTCCATTTGGTTTATTATTAAATTGTTAAATAACAGTTCACAACCTACTTTATAACCGGGAATGAGCAATGCAAACAAATCAACATTTATCTTTGTTAATCATCCGTTAAAATCGCATCTTGATCACAAAGGCCAACAGTTGTTCAAACAATAGTGTTACATAGGCAAATGTGTATTTGCACATTCCAGACCATAATATTTACCAGCATCAGTGATCTCACCTTCGACCTAACAGAACTGTTCTTAAGGTGTCGATATGTTTATTATAGTTTCTCATTCGAACTGCGAATTGACAAGCAGTTATTAGCCCCAAAGCTCCACTTTCCGCAAAATATATTAGTACCGCTTCTTCATAAAATAAGATGTTTCCTTATTGGTGTTTATTATTCCTGTCCAGTCTATATTATATAAATCTCTCAAGATAATCAAACAAAAATGGTCGCAACAAGGGCGTCATGGTAGTGAATTTTCATAAAAATATTGTTAATACGAGATATGTCTTTTTTTAAAGAAAGCAAGGCATCAAATTTGGTTACCAGTATAATCTATATAGTAGAAACAAATGGTACATCAAATTTCATGAAAATAACTAGATTGTTTGAAAATGTACAAAAAATTTGCCAATGCCGGAAAAAACTAGTTTCCTGGACGACGAACCTTAGGTAAATAGCAGATTGAGCTATTGAAATTCAAAGCATTTAGTGAAAGTTCGCTACCATACCGCACTTGCTGCGTCCCAAGTTTATTTTATAAGAAGCATGCATTACATTTCTATACGGAAATTCGCTAGAAATTATAGACCATTGAACGATAAACTCCATAACGTATATAAAGCTATTGCCAAATCATGAGAGAAAGGGTCTATTTGAAAATAATTTTCTGGAAACGTTTTATTAAATTGAAAGACAATGACGGTTGAAGCTGAAACTTACTCATTGGTAAAACCATTATCTTGCGACATTTTCTCTTCATAACCCGTATTCACTTCAGGCTCTTTGCCCAAATGTTGCCAATTTTGACGTTCAAAATCTAAAGCGTGATTTACGGCTAAATTGCCTTTTGATTTCGCCACTTGCCGTGAACTCTATACAGATGTCTTCTCTGGCAGAGACCTTTGAGAATATTTTGAAATGGGTCCTTATCCCATTCGTAACTTGCTATCAAGTAGAAGTCAGCAGGAAAATACCTTTTAGAAGTCTTTGTTGTTATGACTGAATGATTTTCAATGGTTACAAAAACAACTTCCACGTGTTGTTTTTCAGCCTTGTAAGTTTTAACACAGTCATCCACATCTGCAAACATTTCCAGTTTTTTTTGCTTTACATTTTTTTATGCTCCATAATTTCCAGCTTCTACAAAACGGATCAACTTTATCACTTGTATTTAACATATGTGGGTTTTCTCCTTGGAGTTGAAAATTCAATGTATTTAGTTTCTCGAATGTGTCGACCAGGCAGCTCAATTTCATCACAAATTAATTATCTCGAAACTTCTTGGCCTCCGGTCGGTTTTGCTCTTTTATAAAAATGTCAATTTCATCTCTTAATTCATAAGCAGGTTGAAAAGATCTCTTACGTGATAACCATGTTGCCTCGCAATAAAATAGTCGGGCTGAATGTACTGAACCCATGTCTTTACAAAGTCTAGAAAAGATTCTTGATTTTTGGGGTCTTATTTATATATAATTTACTACTGTTACCACCGTCGTTATCACAATATTTAGACCAGGACTCAATTCTTTGGAAATCAGAGCTTTTCTGTGGATCATGCAATGTGCCCAGCTATATTAATACTCAAATACAATAGGGAAATTCCATAGACTAAGAGTTGAGATAATAATAATAATTTGAAATTTTTAAAAGAAGTATTAGCTTTGCAATAAAGGCCTATAACGAGTGTCCTAAAATAAAGAGAAACTGTTGATAGATTAAACTTACACATATTGTCAGCAAAACAAAAGGCGTCCAACATTTAAAATCAACAACATACAAACATAAATACTTAAATTAAATAACAGATAAATAAATTAAAATAAACACATATACACCTTATATACAATTATATATATATATATATATATATATATATATATATATATATATATATATATATCAAAAAATTGTGGGAACGCCGTCAGTTGTAGAATAAAACTTTTTATTATAGGCCGAGCTTTCGGAAAAATTTATTCCTTTATCAAGGCTACAACATGGAAAGAAAAAAGTTTACAATTTACTTGGAAAAAATATATTTTTTGATAAATAACACTATTACCGTCACAAAAATGTAATACTATGTATATATATATATATATATATATATATATATATATATATATATATATATATATATATATATATATATATATATAAAGATGGGTAATTAGTTTTTTTTTAGTCCCACGATTATGGCTGTCAATGGAAATAATATTTGATATAATTGAATTAGTAACTAGTGTAAATATATTTAGTTATTTTTTAAGTGTTTGAGCTTATAAGTTTTGTGAAGTGTTGTTAAAATGAGCTTATTAAAGATACGTGTATGTAGCTTACACCTTGGTGAATCCAGTGCCTTTTATTGCTGCATGCGACATAAAAATTTGATAGTATGGATAAACTTACTCTCAAAACATGGATCTTATTTAGCTAGTGGGTTCAAGTCCTCAAAATTCTTATGATTTCAAATAAATAAATATATATATATATATATATATATATATATATATATATATATATATATATATATATATATATATATATATATATATATATATATATATATATATATATATATATATACAATTAAATTTTCAAAGTACTGACTCCTTTTTTTTCCTGCCTTTTTGCAAATTCGTAACGTATTTTAAATCTTGTAGATTCTACCCCTTCTGATATTTTTGTTTTCCCAAGTACTTATATAAATATATACAACCAAAATAAAGCAAGGATTTCAAATGATCACAAAACTTGAATATTTATTGAAATTAAAGAACAGATGACAAAATTCTAATACTACTTACTATTTTTGATGTGCCTTTTTGTTGAATTTAGAGCTCTTCCTTTTTATCAATGATAACCCCCGAAAAGACTGGCCAGTATTGCTTGTTTAAATTTTAAAATAGCTTATATATATATATATATATATATATATATATATATATATATATATATATATATATATATATATATATATATATATATATATATATATACATAATTCTCTTCCAATTCGTATACTAAAAGATAACTACATTAACTGGTATTCTCTTGGCTTATATAATGTATAATTTAGACGCGTAGTCAATGGATGAGTTCTTCGTTGGCGAGGTGCTTTTAATGGACATTACGGTCGAGAGATGGCCCTACAGGCAGCTTGATATTATTGACGGTTGAAGGAAAACAAATTTGGTTGCTCCAATATGCTGGCCCCACGTTTGTTTAACTCATAAAAGCTTTAATAATTTATGCGATATCACGCAAAAAGGTAAGTGTTATTGCTTAACTCACTCACAGTATTTTTTCTCCGGTATTTCGTCTTCCCTGAGTTGTTTTTCGTGTTGTTATATTGACTGTCACTCCTCTTGGTTGTTTCCTCGAACTTTCTGCTTTTCGAACCCTTATTCAAACTAAAGAAAAATCATCCTCGTTCAAAATTTTTTTCTCAAAATCCTCTCTCCTAATAATTTTTCTCCTATCTGTTTATTTTTTTTTCCTCGTAGCGACCGTAACCAATTAAATTCTGTCATTTGCCACCTTCAAGAAATCTTCTTCATCAAACAAATTTTCGTACAATAATCCTGTCCACTATTTCCCCGGATACCTCATTTTTAATTGTTGTTGGCCTTTGATTTTACATTGATTGATTAGTTAATCTATATACGACATTTGCTTTGTCAATTTGACATCTGTTACTAAATGAAAAGATCTGATCTATATTTAGGTTACGACATCTTAATATTCCTTAAGTTAATAAACAACAACACCTTAAACTACCTAAAAACTACTTATACAGTTCGTACTGTCAAATATTCATATTTTCTTCTTTTTTAGAGTCTATTTATTATTTGCCCGCACTAAGTTCTATCATTTTTCTGCAGTCTTTTCTGTCCTTGATATAACTTTCACCACGAATAACCCTTTCACTCCTACAAACGAATTTACAATTACCATACTATTGCCTTACCTTCTTTAATCTATACATACATCATATTTGGGAATCAATCCTGACTTAGATTTTATTTTTTTATACCAGGTCTTATGATATGCCTGTAAAAGTTAGTTTTATTTTCTCCCTGTTATGACAATAATTCACTGCCTTGACATTGTACACATCAAAGGGTAGGTTTTTGTTTGTTTATTGAATTTTGTTAGGCTTTACATGGTTTGTTTTAGAGTATTTTGTTGGCTTGTATGTTGTTCGACTGTGATGTAAGAGTGTAGAGTGGATACATGTGGATATTTTTATTTTTACCTTCCCCTTATAGATACCATATCAATATATATATATATATATATATATATATATATATATATATATATATATATATATATATATATATATATATAACGTTGTATTTATTAGAGCTACCGTAACAACGTATTACCTGGCTACGCCACCAATGGCGACACTTATCGTACATATCACTATGTTCTACGAGGATGGCTACCTTTAGCCGAACTTGCTGTTAGGTGTGTTCTGCCTGTACGTAAGACAGGGGGGGGGGATTAGAATTGTGATTGAAAATTGGGTCGCTAATGCTAAAACGTTGAGAAACGCTGTTCTGGGATAACACGAGTGTCAAATTTAATTTTAAACAGCCAATTATAAAGAAAATTATCTACCGTAACACACTTACTGCATCCAGACTTCGATTAATCGTTTCCGGTAGCACAAATTTTCCTGTATGCTGGTTATAAAGGCCACACGAGGGTGTGAAAGTTAGCAGAAGCTTAATAAAACCGATGTTTTACGACTCCGTTTGTGCGTAAACACTTTCCAAGGTACCTTGGAAGCAATAACAATCAAACAATTTTTGAGAGCATAAAAGTATGACAGAGACATTTCAGTCACGTTTATGTCGTTCAGGGTTGTCAATATTCTGTTGAACTTAGAAGTCACAAATCATGTTTGTTTACTGAATAAACTAGATATGTGGGACATATTTGTTTTCCATAACTTTTATTACTTACCCTCCTTTGTGTACGTTTAGTTTAATAGTGTTATCATACGTACATTTCTTTATGAGCTACACCAGTAATTCTCAACCTGTGGGACGCCGGCTCTGGCAAGAGAGCGAAAAACCACAATTGGTGCGCAAAAACAAGAGAAAAAAAATCGGGACGCAGCAAGTGCGTGATGGTAGCTGAATTTCATGAAATGCTTCAAATTTGTATAATTCAATTTTCTATAAATGTAGAAAGTTCAATTTTGAGATGTAGTGGGGTATTTACGGGGACAATATACTAACTGAATTTCATCAAAATAACTTTGTTATATTTTGAGATACAATTTTTTTTCCGAAAAAATCAATTTTTTGGGTTCTCCAAGTGTACTAATCAGTCTTCGTTTAACTTATCGTTAATATTAAAAATATATATTCAAATATAAATTTAGGCGGTCCTTTTATGTTAGCGTAAGAACGGGGTCCAAATTTACAGGACTTCACTTCACACTCGTGCATTATTTCTACTGCTAAAAGCACTCTCCTATTTTCAGAACCTCACAGGATTATAAAGCTCCACTTTTCCATTGACAAAAATAACTCACTATCAGAAACACTGTAATATTAAATAAATATTAAATAAAACAGTGCCTATGTGCAAAAGCCACTCCTTTTCTAAAACCATAACCGTGAAAATTTTAATGCCTGTCAATGTGTGCTTATGTGCTCTCTTGCGTAATATTGCCCTTATATAAAAAACTTTGCCGAATTGCGTAGGCCTTCACGAGCTTTGTTTTGGATAATTTATGTTATCGTTTCAATCCAGGGCAGTCCTTTCCGAATAAAGCCATGCATAAAATATTACCTCGTATAAACACGTATATCTTTTTCGAATTGTCGATTCATAAGGGAATATTCGCCGCATCCTATTCCAGGGACACATCAGTGGAGACATTGGTAGGTCTTTATGTCAAAGCTGACTCTAAAAGTTTTAGAGTAAAAAATACATAAGAGAAGTGCCTAAATAAAATGTTACGGGCAGCAAATATATTATGTAAGCAACCGAGTCTTTTCCATCTACAAAATTAATCGAGATCACTGTGGAAAATAAACTGACGCAGATAAAACTCAAGCGGATGTGAGAATGAACTGGCTAAATAATGTTTTTCTTAAGTTTGAGTCCCAGCAAGTTCATTATATAAGTTAAGTTAGGTTAAGTTATGCAAAGGGCATATAAAATAAAACAGAACAATAGAGAACAGTATCCACTTTAATAACACTTTTAATATTATAAAATTCTAATAGAAATATATATATATATATATATATATATATATATATTATATATATATATATATATATATATATATATATATATATATATATATATATATATATATATATATATATATATATATATAGTGTGAAAGACACTTATGGAATAAAATGCATTATTCAGCAAAAAATAGTAAACGCTGAGACACGTGAAGTTTAATTTGCCGAACATTATCTTATAATCATAGCTAAAACAATTAAACCCCCACCACCTTATCCATTTTAAAAAAAAGGAACCCTACATTTTTTCATCACAATTCGATGGACCACATTTTTCTGAATGCGGAGATACGCCATATGTATGGTCTAATGTTACAGTTTTTATTACAGGGTGGAAATTTAATACCGGAATATTAAAATTAAACAGTTTACCCTGAAATCCAAATTTCAAAATAAACTTAATAAAAAAGTCCCTTTCTTATAAACTACGTTCAAAATGTTCTCCATTCACTTGCACACAACTAAATAATCTGATCTGAAATTCTTCACTGACTCTTATCTTAAATTTCTTCTCTTGTCCTTTATCTAAAACATACTCGGTATCATCAATCGTTTCTTGTTAACTACCAATGTTTGCAGTGTGAAAGGTGAAATTTAACAGTTATGTTTTAGTTTGTGGTGTATTGTGTTGAATGCACGGTCTCCTAATAAATTTGTCGTCATTTTGTTCCGATAATTTCAATTAATTTTTGGTCTAATAATGCGATATTTAACTGAAACTCCGCGAACAGAAATATTAGTGATGATTGGGTATGGTGATATGTGTAGAACACAGGCACAAGTTATTAGCCTATTTAATGAAAAACATCCAGATTTTCCCCCACTAGTAGTAGTAGTAGTAGCAGTGGTGGGGAGGCCAACGCCAAGCAAGTAGGCCACAATGGGCCCTTTTTGCCAACCCCAGCAACCCAGCAACCATGCTCTACTCTTCCTCGGTTCCGTCGCCAAACCGCCCCGACCTCGAGATGAAGGCCATGACGGTCTTCAATTGGACGGTACTTACCTGATTCCTCTGCAGAGTCCTTGATCCGAACAATTCTGCTCGAAGACTCCCAAAAGCCTCGCATTCACACAGGTAGTGGTAGGACGTTTCTTCATCCTCGCCACATTCCTGGCAAATGGGATCCCTCTCTACGCCTATCAATGTGAGGTGTCTTCTAAGGGCGCAGTGGCCTGTCAGCACCCCGAGGATGCGGCGAAGCGTAGGTCGACTCCTTCCGAGTAGCCAGACAGCTTTATCTCTGTCCGGCCCCTCCACGAAGTCCCTCGCCTGCCTGCAGCCATCAACCGACCCCCAGTGCCTCTCCATTGCTTCCTCGGTCCACCTGTCTAAGACGACAGAGACTGTCTTCCTACTTATGCCTATCGCAGGCTCCGGGCCACAGAACGGCCGCCGGGAACCAAGCTTTGCGAGATTATTCGCCACCTCATTCCCCGCCACGCCACAGTGTCCCGGAACCCACACCAGTTGCACCTCCTTCGTCCTGGCTAGCCCTCTGAGGGCGTCAGCGCACTCCTGAACCAGGGGTGACCTGATTCTGGCCGCGCAGACTGCCCGGAGGACCGCCTGGCTATCCGAGCAAATGCACACACATTTCTCGGGACTCATCTTCACATCCTGTCTATTGGCCACAGACAGGATATCATACGCCTCTGTTTCGAATGCCGTGGTGTATGCGCCAAGAGCATAGCTCTCGCGCACCCCCAGGCCCTCGATGTATATTCCTGCCCCGGAGGATTGCTGGTCCTCCAGCCGCGATCCGTCGGTGAAACAGACCAGGCTTTCGGGCTGGAATGTAACCTCATTTTCCCTCCACTGATCCCTACTGGGGATCCTGAGGGTGTATGGCCTAGTCAACCTAATATCGTCCTCGGCATCCCTCACCTTTATGGCGAAAATCGGAATTTCCTTTTCCACCTCCTTGGCGACTCTTGCATGCCCTATTACTGCTCCCTCTCCGCTCCAGTTACCTGAGTCCCGGATCCTAAGATGCGACGCCATAGCCTCCCCTCTGATACAGATGGGAAGCGGTGGCAGCATCAACAGGACCTCTAGCGCGGCTGAGGGTGTCGTCCTCATAGCGCCTGTGATACCCAGGATAGCCAGCCTTTGGAGTTTGGCCAGCTTCCTGCTGGTTGTTTGGTTCACACCACACCACCAGACCAACGCCCCATAGAGGATTCTCGGCCTGACGATCGCAGTGTAGATCCAATGAAGGATCCGGGGATTAACTCCCCAGGTCCTCCCTATCACACGACGCAGCTGCCAGAGGGTCGCTACTCCCTTCCTCACAACTCGTTCTATTTGCGACCCCCATGTTAGTTTCGGTTCCAGGATCACCCCCAGATATTTGACCTCCCGCACTAAAGCTAAAGGTTTTCCAAACATCACGGGCGCCCTGAACCCCTCTACCTTCCTCTTCTTGGTAAATAGGATCATCTCCGTCTTCGCCGGGTTTACGAAGAGTCCCTGCTCACCACACCACCTTTCGATTATGCTACAGGCAGCTTGCATGCACTCACAGACGACGCCGAGGAATTTGCCGGTGACTAAGACCAGCCCATCATCAGCGTACGCCTGTGCGTAGAAGCCATTCTCAGAGAGCCGCTCCAAGAGGCCGTCCATGACCAGACACCATAGATGAGGCGAAAGGCAGCTCCCCTGGGGACAGCCGCCCGTCACCCCAACGTCCAGCCCTAGGCCCCCCAAGGTCAGCGACACTCTCCTGTCCTCCAGCATGCTTGCCACCCAGCTTATTAGGGACCTCGGCGTTCCCCTCTCCTGTAGGGCGTTACAGACCGTATCCGTCCTTGCCTTATCAAAGGCCCCCTCCACATCGAAGAACACAGCTAATGTGCTCTCCCCGTAGTGTAGAGCCCTTTCCACCTTCCGCGTCACAGCGTGGAGCGCCGTCTCCGTCGATCTCCCCCGCTGGTACGCGTGCTGACCTTTGTGGAAGGGATGATCCTTGAGGATCCCTCCCAACATAAACCTATCTACTAATTTTCCAATGCCTTAAGTAGGAAGGATGTTAGGCTGATTAGCCTGTACGCCTTGGCCAGCGTGTAGTCCTCCCTTCCCGGTTTGGGAATGAAGACCCCCCTAACCCGGCGCCAGGCCTTTGGGACGTAGCCCCACGCCAGGCTGGCCCGAAAAACCTCCCTTATGTTGGGAAGCAGTATATCCAGGCCCCTCTGGAGCAGGGCTGGAAAAATACCATCGCAGCCTGCGGATTTGAATGGAGCGAACTCGCTCACCGCCCAGGTTATAGAGCCATCTGTGACCATCTTCTCCGCCAGCTGCCAGTCCGCATTCGGGACTGTCCACCGGCCCGGTTCGGCAGCCTCCGTGACGGCTCCACCGCCCTCAAGGTGAACTTTGGCGAGATGACGCAGGGTCTCCTCACCGGTGCTTGTCCAGCTCCCGTCCTGTTTCCTTAAAGATCCTACATTACTACCTAACTCTTGTTTGAGTACTCTCACCAGCCTGGCTGCGTCAGGCAGGGAATTGACTTCCCCGCAGTACGCGCGCCAACCAGCTCGCTTACTCCGGCGTAATTCCTTCTTAAACTCCCTTCTGGCAGTCCTAAACTCGTCCCAGGCCGCTTCACCCGATTCTCGGACGGCTCGGTTTAAGGCCCTCCGAGTCCGCCCGCGTAGTACGGCGAGATCCTTGTTCCACCATCTAACTTTGATGGAGGGTTCCCCCCTAAGTGGTGACGCGGCCTCGTAGGCTGCCATTATTTTCCCTTCTAGGGCCTCGACCTCGCTATCTAATGCCTCTATAGAGAGTCTACTCCCCTCTGGGCTCCTTGGCGACCCACCGAGGCCTATTAGATAGGCATCCCAGTCGGTCTTCCTTGGATTTCTCCTGGGGGGAGGACTCTCACGGTCCACATCCAATTTAAAGCTGATCATACGATGGTCAGACATTGATATGTGTTCCGTCACCCTCCAGTTAGATATATCCTCCGTTATTCCTCTGCTCGCTAACGTAATGTCGATCACCTCCTGTCGGATACGATTGACAAACGTTGGAGCTGTACCTCTATTTAATACCTCTAGGTTCGTTGTAGCCAAGTACTCTACTAGAGCCTCACCGCGTGGGTTGGTATCCGTGCTGCCCCACAATCTGTGGTGAGAATTGGCATCGCAGCCTATTATCAGTTGTAGCCCATGCTCCCTCGCGTAATCGACGATACGCACCAGTTCCTCCGACGGAGGCAGCCCCCGCCGATCGTAGGGAACATAAAGGCTGCACATCAGAACCTTAAGCCTAATATTACTCACCTTATACTCCAGGACAGCTGCTGTGACGTCCCTGGACCCGAGCTGCGGCAGCAACATCACGTCCAGATCCCTCGACGCCAGTATGCATGTCCTTGGTTGTTCTTCCTGTGCTTCACCACCGATGAGGATGTTGAAGCCAATTCCTCCAAGCCCTCTAACTTGCTTCCTAAACACATAAGGCTCTTGAATCAACACTACGCAGCCTGGACCGCCTGCGAGGAGCTTTGCTAGCTCCCCAGTGGCATCCCGGCTATGCTGAAGGTTGATCTGGCCCACCCGCAGTTGCCCCGCGAATTTAATCACGACGCCGCTCGGGCGGAGGCCTCCCCTGGTCGGAGCCCGTCCGTTCGCCCGCCGCAGGCCGGGCGGAGGCGACCGCACTCCATGTCGGAACTCTGGTTACACTCAGAGTCACCAACTCGAAGTACAGCCGCCAGCCTTGCCCGTCCAGCTCGCGAGCTACCTCAGGCCCCACCGAAAAGACCAGACGCCATGCCCCAGGTCCTCCTGCCGTCTCCAAGTGCCGCCACTGCCCAACATTGAGCGAGCGGTTCTGGAGCGCAAGCATCCTGACAACATCCTCTAGGTCCACCTCTTGACTTCTGAGCCAAAAGCCGATCCGGACCGGCCATGGGGCGCCCCCTGCCCTTACGGCGCTGAAGGCGATCTTCCCCACCGTCGTCCCGGACCAGCCGTTGAGAAGCCAACTCAGGGACTCGTCATCCTCGGCGGTCACCAAGAACCACCCCGGATCGACTATCCCAGAGTTGCGGAAGCGGAGCTGCAACGCCCTGTCGGATATCGTCATGGCGTCCAACATCCCCGCCAGCAAACTCCTCCTTATTGGCTCCGCCTCTTCCGTCAGGACTACGCCATCCCCCCTGTTGGAGGTGAAGACTACCTGCATTTCCCTCCTACCCGCCGGACCTGACGTTTCCGAGGGGCCAGGGCCCGCCCCAGCAGCCGGGGTCGCGACCGCGCCCCGCCCCCGAAGGAGTGGGGACACATTAGCCGCTTCCCCCCCGGCCGCCGGCGCACACCCGCGGCTAACCCTCTTGGCTCGCCTCTCCGGCGGTGTTTTTTTTTCCGGTCTTGGGCGCTTCGCGTACGCGCCCCCAGTTGACTTGGGCCAGCCTGCCGGCCTCGACCGTGGAGAGCCTGATGGTCCCCCCTGAGCCGGTGGCCGCCTGTCCAGCTTCTGTCCCTGTGGGCTCGGCTGCGCCCCAGATCTCTTTTTTTCCTGCTTCTCTGCCGACCGCCCGGGGGGCGACACAGGGGTAGAGCCTTTCGACCCCTCCCCCACACCTCGGCCCTCGCCCGGTCCCGTCGGCAGGACAATCGCCTTCACTTCCTTTTCTCTCGCCTCACGGTGCCGTCGTCGCACCTGCCGCCAGGCCGCCCGATCCGGCAGCTTCCCCGCCCTGACGATCCCTGAGGGTTCACCCGGCTCAGAAGCAGCCCGACCGGCCGCAGAGGCGAAGGGAATTTGCGGCGGCCCCCCGCCTTGCGGGGCCGCCGCTGCCGAAGCAGCCTGCGCCTCTGGAGGACTCACACCCCCCTGATGACGCTGCTGCCTCAGCTCCTCCCTCTCTCGCCTCCTTTTCTGGGCTCTCCACTTCCTTTTCCTTCCTCTCTTCCGTTTCCTTCGCGACTCCTCGTCCTCGGCCCCTCCCATGGACACGTCCATGGGCCCGGCCAGACTCGCAGCCGACGAAGTTCGCCCCCCGTCGCTCCCCCCGGCAGCAACGTCCCCGACGGACCCGTACGGCTCCACCCCGGACACCCCGCCAGGAGAGTGGAGGAGCGTTTCTTCCAGTTCCCTGCTGGAACTGCTTGGAGAGACAGGGATCTCTCTACCTTCTACCTCCTCGCTTATTTTTGGCACGTTACCTTTATATTCTTTGTCCTCATTCATGGTTGCTAGAAAAAATTTTGTGTGATGGTGTGCTTATGGTTTGGTGAGCGTATAGATACGGGAGGTCACCCCCCCCCCCCCCCCCGGCGCTTCATCCGTGATGAGACTTGATTCCGTTGAGAGCGGCTCTGCGGCCACGCTGTGGCGACCCGAAGCGTGCAGCTAACCCCCTGTTCCGGAGCCACCCGGTGCTGCTGGCACGATCGAGCATTTTTCGAATGGATGATAGGGCAGCCCCCTACACCGGCCAAGGCAAGGGTGGGCCCCTGTACTGTCCATACGGCGCCAGGTGTGCCAGTCCTGGTTTGCACAGCGCTGCCAGTCCAGAGCAGGCTCCGCTCGGAGCCCCTCCTCGGAGTCCGCGCCGAAGGCCGAGAAGCACAACCCGATCTATGTGCCTCGTGTCTGTGTTTGTATGCGTGTGTATGATGTGTGTGTGAAGGTTTGAGACTTTAGTAGACCATCGGCCCTGGGCGTTATTCCCATTGCCGACAGTCGCGCCAGGGGTGGCACGTGGATCCAGTCTCTAGGAGTCCAGTAGCTAAGTCACTCGCTGATCGATCAAGAGAACGATCAGCGCACGACCAGGCTAAGGGACCACACCCCCTAAGTCAGGGAACTCTGTGTAAGATATATTCACAGTTTCGTGATTATGGACACGTTAAACCATTGCCCAGGAGCAAAGTTTGTTGAAGAAGATGTAAAACTCAATATTTTATTGGCTCTTCAAGAAGAACAAACAACTTCTACCCGTCAAGTTGCACGTGAAAATGATGTTAGTCAATCAACAGTTTTTAGGTGTTTCCAAAACAAACAAAAATGCATCCCCATAAACTACAACACGAGTTGATTGACAGTGATTCTGATAGAAGACTACAATTTTGTGAACAACTGCTGGACATGTAACATACAAATGTTATTTCTTCTACGGACGTTCTGTTTTCCGATGAAGCAACATTTCTTTTGAATGGCGATGTAAATAGGCAAAATTTCAGATACTGGGCTGCTGAAAACCCCCACTGGATGCGAGAAACACACACTCAGCGTCCTCAGAAGTTAAACGTTTGGGATGGAGTCATTGGTGATCACGTAGCTGGACCTATTTTTATAGAAAATCTAAACGGTCCAAGATATTTAGAAATGCTAAGAGAACAGGTTGTTACAATGTTAGCAGAATTTTATCTAAATGTAATGGAACCTAATAATCCCGATGAAAGGATATGGATTCAAAAAGACGGTGCACCGCCCCACTTTGCTCTTCAAGTACGGGAGTATTTACACGGTCTTTCCACAAAGATGGATTGGACGAAGAGGTTTCGTAGAATGGCCCGCTAGATCAATAGATCTTACACCTCTTGATTTTTTTATTACGGGGATACCTTAAAAACAGTATATAAAACGCAACCTGTCGGTTTAGATGATTTGAAAATGAAAATAACAACAGAAATTAGGAACGTAACCCCTGACGTGTTGAACAGAGTTGGGCAATAATTCCAGAGCAGATTATTTCGTTGTGTGCAAGTAAATGGAGAACATTTTGAACATTTATTATAAGAAAGGGATGTTTTTATTAAGTTTATTTTCTAAATTTGAATTTCAGGGTCAACTTTTGACAGCCTGTATTGAAAACTGTCATATTAGACCATACATCTGGGGTATCTCCGCATTCAGAAAAATGAGATCCATCGAATTGCGATGAAAAAATGCAGGGTTGCTATTGAAAAAAAAAGATTAAGGTGGTGGGGGTAAAATGATGGGAATTTAATTTTTTTAACTCTGATTATAAGATAATGTTCGACAAATTAAACGTCACGTGTCTCAGCGTTTTCTACGAAAACTATTTTTTTCTGAATAATGAATTTTATATATATATATATATATATATATATATATATATATATATATATATATATATATATATATATATATATATATATATATATATATATATATATATATATAAAGTTATAATTATACATAAGAGCCTCGGTGATTCAGTGGTAAGAACGTGTGCCACTGAACCGAAGGGTGCTGGGTTCGATATCAGGGCACTTCTTTCACTTTTTCAGTATATACTGTACAATTTACATCAACCGAGGCGGTGGCATTCTATTTCAGCAAGTTAAATGTCTGCACGTTCCGCCCTTCGGAGAGAGTATAAAGCCGTCGGTCCGGTGTCCACGCGATATCAGACACGTTAAAGATCCCTACCCTCCGTACAGAAAGACATGGGTTCGGGAAAATTTCCAGGATAGTGAGGTGAAACTGCTCCCTGGCGCCGGTGATAGGCCGACGTTAAAAAAAACATATAGTCAAATTTTAGGGTATTTTGATATATATATATATATATATATATATATATATATATATATATATATATATATATATATATATATATATGTATATATATATATATATATATATATATATATATATATATATATATATATATATATATATATATATATATATATATATATATATATATATATATATATATATATATATATATATATTTCAATAGAGCACCCGCTATATGATTGCATTTTTGCATTTTCCACAAAATTTAAAATTTCTCCATACAAACTGAGTTTTAGGCATTTAAAGCTTTTCTTAAAAAATGTTTGTACATTTTCAAACAATAAATTATTTTGATAAAATATGGTACAATGTTTCTAGTATATAGGTTATACCGGTAACCAGATTGAGGTCTGCTAGCATCAGCGAGACAGATTTGCTATTAAAAATATTTTAATGAAAATCCACTTCCATAACGCACTTGCTGTGTCCAGACCCCTTTTAGGGTTTTGAATTTAATGTAAATTAACTAATCTGTCCTTACCATGTAGTGGGTTTGTAAATTAAGACCCCTGCATAATATGTATATTTGGTGTATATTTCAGTAAACATAAGGCAGGAAGAAATACTGTTAGCCAAGAAAGGTCGGTAATATCATTAGTAACGACAAGTGAACGACTTGGATCAGTATAATGATCATTTGATTACATACTAGGTACCCTGGTGCATTCAGAAGATGCACGTTGCCACTAAAAGACTTGAAATTTTACTCTTGTTTTATAACAGTAGTAAATATTTCACTTTTACTACTGGGATTAAATTCCACAACGCGAAACGAGTCGCAGAGAAGTTTCACTAAGCAACTGTATTCTTGTTGTTTGTAGATTAGGAACAAAATAAAAGTATTCTCAGAGGTTTTTTCAACGTTGCAAAATTATGTAAATAAATTTATAATCAAATATTTCAATCCTCACATGGAAATTGCGCTTAAAAATGAGATGATTTTGAGTGCTCAGTGAGATGAATCACAAACAGCAACATTTCTCTTTAGGTTTTTAGTGAATTATCTTAAAAAAATTCACTAATGACGAGATCCGTGTATATATATATATATATATATATATATATATATATATATATATATATATATATATATATATATATATATATATATATATATATATATAAGTTATTTTAAAATTTAAACAAGCAATACTGGCCAGTCTTTTCGGGGGTTATCATTGATAAAAAGGAAGAGCTCTAAATTCAACAAAAAGGCACCTTAAAAATAGTAAGTAGTATTAGAATTTTGTCATCTGTTCTTTAATTTCAATAAATATTCAAGTTTTGTGATCATTTAAAATCCTGTAGTTAAAAACAAATGACAATTACTATATAAAAAGTGTCCTGATATTGTGCAAATCTTAGACTTGTCAGATCAACGCCTACTTAGAAATTGAAGAAAACAAAATCAACAAATTTTGGTTTTTTCAAAATAACTCAAAAACGAAAAGAGGCAAGGCAAAATACAAGTCATATTTGGAACGAGTATGAAAATCTATAAAATATTGCTTATTTAACCATCTCTACATTCCCATCCAGTTCGGGACACACTTTATATATATATATATATATATATATATATATATATATATATATATATATATATATATATATATATATATATATATATATATCGTACTGATAACTCAAAAAATAATGGACCGATTATGATGAAATTTGGTAGGTGCCTTCCTTTTGCAAGTGGCTTGCACAAGTTCATTATCTACGAAAATCGGCGCAGGTTTTCCCGGAAAATTTTGTGTTTTCTCTCGAAAAAAATTTATATCTCCGAAAATAACAAAGTAAGGGCAACCAAATTTGGTGCGCGGGTTTATATCGTTATAGGTAAATTACGTACCAAAAGCTTTATAGCTTAAAAGACAAAAAGTTATAGGCATTAGAAAAATAATTGGGTTTTCCTCAAAACGTCAAAGTCGCTATTTAAAACGTCAAAATTGGCAAAGTTAAGGCAAAGAAGCTGAAACTAATAAGGGCGACGGAAAGAAAACTGTCTCAAGAAGAATGTTTTACAAACCCTGAAGTCTTAGTTTCAACCGTCATTGTCCTTCATTTTACTAAAATATTTCCAGAAAATTCATTTCGAAAGACCCTTGCTCTGATGCTTTGGCAATAGTCTTAGCTATTGAGTTTATCGTTTAATGGTACCTATATAACTTTTCGAATTTTCGAAAAAAATCAATAAAGCTCAATATATCCGTTATTATACAAGATATGAAGTAAATTGTATACATTAATTACATGATGTCTTGAGCTACATCTTAGAAAATATTTCTACAATCACAGGTTGGCCCATAAGTCGTTGGTGATACAAATTTTCTTTTTTTTTATGTCGAACACGCCTTATGTTATTGAATTTTTGCATTTTCCATCGAAATATAATGCATGTTTGTAAGAAAAGAAATTCGGGACGCAGCAAGTGCGTTATGGTAACGAATTTTGATTACATGCTTCAAATTTGATTAGCTCAATTTGCTATTAACCTATAAGGTTGACCAAGAAACGAGTTTTTTCGGGACACTTTAAGTTTACTTTCGAAAATTTTTGTACATTTTCAAACAATAAAGGTATTTGATGAAACATGGCACCTTGTTTTTACTATATAGGTTATACTGGTAACCAATTTGATGCCTGCTTTCTTAAAAGAGAAGATCCATATTTGCTATGAAAAGCATTTTAATGAAATTCACTACCATAACGCACTTGCTGCGTCCAGACTTTTTTTAATATGTAGTTTACAAAAGCTAAAGCCTGCATGTCTCTAACACATCATTAACTTCACTACTGTGTGACAAGATGGGTGTCAACTCGCTTCTTGAATAGTTGGAGATTATATCATTATATGTCGTCACAAATATGCCGGTAGGGCGTCCAAAGTTTAGATGCTCTAGTAAAGAACGAGGACTTCTAACGAACCCGTCGACAAGTGAATAATTTGACACTAAAAGCGTGTGATTTTCGACTTAAATGGATTGGCCGATTTCTAAGGAGCAGTGTCAACAGTAATATCGATAGAAGAGGCAGATTACCAAATTCTTCCTATGGTCGAGAGAAGCGAGATTGCGGTATATGAATCTCCTATAAGGCGAACAGCTCATTTCTCAATAGAATCCAAAAGGGAGAAGATTGTCTTTGGTGCAGCGCCCCAGAAATCAAAATGTGGAGGCAGCAAGTGCGTTATGGCAGTGAATTTTCATAAAAATGTTTTTAATCGCAAGTGTGTCTCTTTTTAATGAAAGCATGCATCAATTTTGGTTACCAGTATAACCTGTACAGTAGAAGCAATGCAACCTGTTTCATTAGGACACCTTTGTTGTTTGAAAAACTATAATCATTTTCCAAAAATAAACTTAAAATGGTCCCGAAAAAACTGGACCCACTTTTATAAAAAGCAATTTACAAACAAAATTTGCATGCAAATTTGTAAAAAAAAAGTTTTCACGAAAATCCGAAAACATATTTTTACAATAACTTATTTAACAGTTATTATTAAATACCAAAATTTCCCAAAAATCTTACAAACAATGATTTCTACCGCAACATGAAAAACTTTTTAAAAATGTTACTATTTTTTATAAAAAAATTCGTTAAAGGATACATAAAAATCAAATTACATACCTTATCTGTAATTAAGATTGAAAACATATTTTTTTAAAGTTTTCACGGAAAATTTAAAAAGTGGAAGCAACGAAAAATGTTCTGGACGCAGCAAGTGAATTTTCATAAGCATTGTACACTATTAGTAACGTAGAATATTAAAACTAATTCTTTAAATTTAAATGGACCTGGGAGACTGGCTTTAGAGGTCCAAGTTAGCGATTAATTAAAGATATTTCTATTTCATATGGAGCTAGAAAATTATAATTTGGGAGAGATATATGTAAGTCCTGGAAGTCATTTTAGAAAAATTGTGTTACAAATTTCATTAAAGCCACAAAAATTTTCTAGAAAAAAATTAATTATTTACAAAGGAAATGTACCTGCCAAATAATAAGTATGGCAACCACCCTCAATGCATAAACAAGAACAATGTAAACAAGAAAAGTTTCTTGGGAACAACCCGCAAGAAAGTTACGGGACATTCGGTAAATATAGGGGTTTTGGGCAGGATAAATAGAATTTTAAGGGGGTATAGCTGCAAAATGGGATAAAGGCAGCTTATGGAGGTCCAGCTAAGCTGGTTTTTTTTACACTTTCCGCTCACATTTCCTTTTTTATCTTCCTCCCCGAAATATTTCCTATGGTTTGTGCATCCAGAAGGAGATTGAAGCATGCTTCTGTTTTTTTTTTGAAAAGCCCCCCGTATGCTAAATTTAATTTTTATTTACAAAACTAATGTACCTGCCAAATTACAAACGTGGCAGGTATTTTCCTTATTAGTCGCTTGGATGATCCGTTTTAGCCAACTCAATCGAACCAGTTTCTGCAAACAGAATAACAATAATGGTTTTCTAAAAGAAATTTGTCGTTGCCTGTGTTATTTTTTAAATTTAGTACCCACACCGCTTTTATATGGGTTTTAGTATGTATCAAAACTGAAAATTATAGTTTAATGGGAAATTGAAATATCACCATTTTGATTATTTTTACGAAAATTCGCTACCATAACGCACTTGCTGCACCTAAACTCTTTTCAATACTCACTTACTATTGCTATATCCATACTTTTTGAAAATGAAATAAATAAATAATATAAACACAACAAATTTTTAAAATAAAAATTTGAATAAGTAATAATAAATAATAAGTTACGCTGAACATCTGTTTATAGCTATACGTTAAACTACTGCATGATATTATGTAGTTTAATTTACCTAGAATTTCCCATATAAAGAGAGAAGAAAATGCATCGAGTCTTACACATTTTGTCCCTATATTGGGGTAGAAATGGGCCAGGGCTGACAATTTTCTAAATTGTTAGTTAGCTGTATCCAGTCTCTATTTTTTAACACTTTGTGTTATTTGGAGCTGGCGTGACAGCATACTACTTGGTTCCGCAACTAGGTGGCGGCACGTCCATCACTTACTGAGTATTTTAAGACTGGCTATACGATAGCCGTATTACTTTTGGTGCATTTTTGCTGCAATTGGTATGCCGTACTGAAGAGCTCTAATGAGAGCGAAACCAGTCTACGGTTCTAATTGTTGCGAAAATGCATCGAGTCTTACATATTTTGTCCCTATATTGGGGTAGAAATGGGCCAGGGCTGACAATTTTCTAAATTGTTAGTTAGCTGTATCCAGTCTCTATTTTTTAACACTTTGTGTTATTTGGAGCTGGCGTGACAGCATACTACTTGGTTCCGCAACTAGGTGGCGGCACGTCCACCACTTACTGAGTATTTTGAGACTGGCTATACGATAGCCGTATTATTTTTGATGCATTTTTGCTGCAATTAGTATGCCGTACTGAAGAGCTCTAATGAGAGGTGTTTAACTGTGTATAATTAAGTTCTAACTGTGTTTTTTACAATGAATGTTAGTGGTTGGGTGTATGCAATCTATAATTGTTCGAATTATAACGTGCTAAATCTATCAAAGGCATTTCATATGTTTCTAAAGGATGGCGAAACGTGAATATGATTTTTTGTTTTCTTTTGTTACCAGAGAATTTTTTTATAAATTCGCCGAATAATTAATATTAAACAACAACTATAACATGGATTGCCGATAATTTTGTAATATAGATGCAAGAAAAGGGTACTGTTATCAAAAAGAACTCATTTGGATATAGTATTAAAGACACAAGGTGCATTTTACATTTTAAGGTCACTTCCAAAAGAATTAATTTGTTGAAGCAGAAAACAAATTCAGAATCACTTTTATGCCAATATGTACAGTTCGCAGAAGATAATTTATTGTGAAATATTTACCATCATGTACCTGTTTATAGATAAACTTCGCAAACGGATGGTTGAAAGGTTGCAATCATAACTTGTCTTCCAGTGCATAAAAATATATATGAAGGCAAAAAAAAAATTGCATTAATAATAAATGATATAAGAAAACTGTTTTCCTATCTTCTTCTGTCTCCTTTTTTATTCCAGTATGGCATAAAATGTCACATTTAAAATTATTTTACTTGGTAAAGGCTTTTAATTATATTCCCAAGAGAAGTTATTAAAGAGACTAGTAGAAATAGCAGATTCAGCCCTATAATAGATTTATTCACGGAAGTAAGAGTTAGTCTCACCTTTCATCTGCACAATTTCTTAATTATGTACTAAGTATATCAGTTACATATTTTAAAATATTAGATTAATAAGACAGCTTTCATGTAGAGATATAGCAAATTGAGTACTATGCTACAATTTATACCAAGAACAATTATTTATAGGTAAGTACAGATTGTAATTTAATATCATCAGAAACAGCTTTTAGTAAATTCCTATACCTACCCTTGAAATAGTAGTTTAGCGACGGTTTCAAGGTAGTACTTTAAATTATGATGAAATAAGATTATGGGTAAGAGAAATTTGCAGAATTATTCATGCTGAATTCATTTAGGTTTCAAGCTGATTGTTGATACAAATTCTATTTATAACTATATAATCAGACAATTTTCACTGTTTTGTCATGTACAAGTTTTTATATTCATCTATAATAAACCAATTGTCTAAATTAAGAAATTAACATAAAAAAAGAACTAAATATATTTAAACTAGTTACTAATTCAATTATATCAAATATTATTTCCATTGACACCCATAATCGTGGGACTAAAAAACCTAATAACCCACCTTTATATATATATATATATATATATATATATATATATATATATATATATATATATATATATATATATATATATATATATAAGTAATTGAAAATTGAACCCTGGATATTGGTTCAAGGGTTACTAGTTCGCGCTTAATAGAAGGAAAATTGTCAAAATTCAAAAGTCGGAATCACCTCATTAGTGAATTTTTTTAAAAAAATTCACTAATACTGATAAAAAATAATGTTGACAAATAATAAAGAGCGGTTTAGTTAATAGTGTTTAAATTTATGCGCACACCTTGTAAATAAACGTTTTTTTTTCTGTCAGACACATAATATGTTCCCAACCTTCCAGGCTGCACTGGTTGATCTTATAAAGATTAGAGTTTTTATCTGAAGCCTCTTCGATATACACATGACTGAGCAATTGTTATATAAAACATCAAAGAAAAAATTCTTAAAATATCTTATTTGACTTTATTCGTGCCGCTCTAATTGGAATTTTTAGCATTCAAAAATCAAAAGAACCGGACACTGCATTCATTCTTCAGGAATTCGTAAGACCTTTAAACACGAACATGTCTTCTATTACCCCGAAGTTAGATTAAATAAATTTGACGACGATTGTTTGTACTAATTTTCAAGATGGTTCATTATATTACAGAAGTCTAAACGCAGCAAGTGCCTCATGAATTTTTATAAGTCATCTACCTACACCCTTTTACGAAAAAAATATATACAGGTGCGCCAACAGTGCGTTCAAGTTCAATAGTAGCTTTATTATTCAGTAATAAAAAATAATTCGGAACAAAATTGCAGGTAGTAACGTTGGCTTCAAACTAAAATTATTTTTGCATATACAGGATGTTTGATAAGTAAGATACAACCCAAACTTTACTTTTTGTTAAATAGTACACCCTGCATATGGTTTCATTTTTCAATTCCTCTTGTTTTACCGATTCATTCAGTGTATAGTTGTTGGGATCTATACAGAGTCGTTTAAAAGTTATGGCTACTTTTCTAAAACATCAGAGGCACATTTCACGGTCGTTATTTTCATTACTAAGTCAGCATGCAACACTTTATCCTGTCAAAAATCTGGAAAAGTGTTCTTCTTTCAACTTCAATCAATACGGAAAGAATTTATTAAGAACAGAGTACAGGGTGAGTTAAAACACTGGAGTCAAGTTTTCTGGAGTAACTCAATTGGGACACCCTATATATGATAATAAATTTCGATACACTAGCAAATTATCTTCCAGTTTTATTAAGTATTTGCTATGCCTACAACCAGCATTTACGCAGATATTAGGTGTTTTTTAAGAAAAAACGTAGATTTATAGACAGGAACGTATTAGTGTTTTTTTTTTCAAGAACACACCACGAGGGCTCACAGCTTAAATAATATCGTACTGTGGGTGTCGACAAGGAGGAAAGAGGCAACCTATTAATTCTGGACTGGAAGGTTTGGAGGTTCGGAGGAGAAGGAAAAACATGTGCCGGCAAGGAATTCCACAACTTGAAAGTCATCGGGACAAAAGGGCGGACATAACAAGATGTTCTATGTTTGGTGACCTGGACAGTAAAAGGGTGCATTCGCTCTGTTCCCCTGGTAGATCTGTTGGGGTCAGCAGGTGAAGGAACTATGGAAGAAAGCTCCTCTGAGCAGTGCCCCTGCAGATATCTATAAGAGAGAGAGAGAGAGAGAGAGAGAGAGAGAGAGGTCACAAAAGGGCGGACATAACAAGATGTTCTATGTTTGGTGACCTGGACAGTAAAAGGGTGCATTCGCTCTGTTCCCCTGGTAGATCTGTTGGGGTCAGCAGGTGAAGGAACTATGGAAGAAAGCTCCTCTGAGCAGTGCCCCTGCAGATATCTATAAGAGAGAGAGAGAGAGAGAGAGAGAGAGGTCACCAACGCCACGTCGGTGGGCAAGTGATGGCTGCCTTTGGGTGAGGGTAGGGTCACCGATGAGACGTATAGCTCTCTTCTGTATGGAGTTTAGGATAGCGAGTGTAGAAGTGACAGCGGCACCCCAGATGTGGGAGCAGTATTCGAGGGTTCGCCTTATTTGTGAAGTACATAAGGTATAGAGATTAGCTGGTGAAAAGTATTTGCGAGCCCGAAAGAGAAAGCCCAATTTCTTATCACCCGCTTCTGCAATTGATGTGACATCTTAGTGCCAATTGAGATTTGGATCCACAGAAATGCCAACAAGTAAGTACACTTGGAGAAACCCAAATCACCACAACACATATTTCAGAAACCTTACTATCGTTTCGTTGACAATGTCAACATCTTCAGAGGAAGAAAATTCTTCTTCTTCAGAATTTTCTTCCTCTGAAGATGTTGACATTGTCAACGAAACGATCGTAAGGTCTCTGAAATATGTGTTGTGGTGATTTAGGTTTCTCTAAGTGTACTTATTAGTGCTCATCACAGGTTCCAGTTTTCACATAGTGCCACAAGTGAAAAGTACTCATTACTTTGAATAACTTGGTTGTTCATTGTGATGGATCTAGGGCTGGTGTATCTCTTATGAGATAGAAAGCAAGACTGAGATTTGGTGGAGTTGAATTGTACAAGATTTATACTTCCCCAGTCTAATATTTTTTCCAGATCCACGGAGACAGAATGCTCCATGAGTCTGCGATCCTCATCTAATTGGGCTAAAGAGACAGGCTTAGAATATTGTATATTTGAGTGGAGGGTGCTGTCACCCGCGTAACTGTGAACTGGGTTGGATGTGCTAGAAAGGAGGTCATTGATGTGGAGAAGAAACAAAGTGGAGGCTAAAGCTGAACCTTCAGGAAGTCCTGCATTAATGGATACAGTTTAGAGGAATGGCCATCCACGACAACAGAAACGCTCCGGTTGGAGAGGAAATTTGCTGTCCAAGTACAGAGTTTTGGTGGTAGGCCATAGGCCGGAAGTTTATTAAGCAGCGCTGCATGCCAGACCTGGTCGCATGCTTTGGATTTGTCTAGAGCGACAATCTGGAAATCACCGTGTAGTTCTATAGACTTGCTCCAAGAATGGGTGACAAAGGAAAGGAGGTCGGCAGTTAATCTGCGCTGATGGAATCCATACTGCCTGTCGTGCGCTAGACTGTGTTTTTCAAGAAATTTTAGTAATTCGGTGTTTATATACTTTTCCGTCACTTTAGAGACGACTGAAAGGAGCGAAATAGGCCTCTAGTTGCTAGGAAGCGCTTTGTATCCTTTCTTGGGGACGGGTTGTACGCGAGCAGTTTTCCAGTTACCAGTGAATATGCCTCTATTTTAAGATGTCTAAAACAGACCAGCCAGGACAGGAGCAAGTTCTGGTGCGTATTTTTTGAGAACAATTGCTAGGATCTCGTCAAGGTCAGAGGCTTTCCTGGTATTAAGGGAAGAGAGCACCTTTCGTACCTTTTTAGTTTTGAAAAAGAATAAATTTTGTTTCATATAGGCATTATTTTATTACACACACACACACACACACACACACACACACACACACACACACACACACACACACACACACACACACACACACACACACACACACACACACACACACACACACACACACACACACACACACACACACACACACACACACACACACACACACACACACACACACACACACACACACACACACACACACACACACACACACACACACACACACACACACACACACACACACACACACACACACACACACACACACACACACACACACACACACACACACACACACACACACACACACACACACACACACACACACACACACACACACACACACACACACACACACACACACACACACACACACACACACACACACACACACACACACACACACACACACACACACACACACACACACACACACACACACACACACACACACACACACACACACACACACACACACACACACACACACACACACACACACACACACACACACACACACACACACACACACACACACACACACACACACACACACACACACACACACACACACACACACACACACACACACACACACACACACACACACACACACACACACACACACACACACACACACACACACACACACACACACACACACACACACACACACACACACACACACACACACACACACACACACACACACACACACACACACACACACACACACACACACACACACACACACACACACACACACACACACACACACACACACACACACACACACACACACACACACACACACACACACACACACACACACACACACACACACACACACACACACACACACACACACACACACACACACACACACACACACACACACACACACACACACACACACACACACACACACACACACACACACACACACACACACACACACACACACACACACACACACACACACACACACACACACACACACACACACACACACACACACACACACACACACACACACACACACACACACACACACACACACACACACACACACACACACACACACACACACACACACACACACACACACACACACACACACACACACACACACACACACACACACACACACACACACACACACACACACACACACACACACACACACACACACACACACACACACACACACACACACACACACACACACACACACACACACACACACACACACACACACACACACACACACACACACACACACACACACACACACACACACACACACACACACACACACACACACACACACACACACACACACACACACACACACACACACACACACACACACACACACACACACACACACACACACACACACACACACACACACACACACACACACACACACACACACACACACACACACACACACACACACACACACACACACACACACACACACACACACACACACACACACACACACACACACACACACACACACACACACACACACACACACACACACACACACACACACACACACACACACACACACACACACACACACACACACACACACACACACACACACACACACACACACACACACACACACACACACACACACACACACACACACACACACACACACACACACACACACACACACACACACACACACACACACACACACACACACACACACACACACACACACACACACACACACACACACACACACACACACACACACACACACACACACACACACACACACACACACACACACACACACACACACACACACACACACACACACACACACACACACACACACACACACACACACACACACACACACACACACACACACACACACACACACACACACACACACACACACACACACACACACACACACACACACACACACACACACACACACACACACACACACACACACACACACACACACACACACACACACACACACACACACACACACACACACACACACACACACACACACACACACACACACACACACACACACACACACACACACACACACACACACACACACACACACACACACACACACACACACACACACACACACACACACACACACACACACACACACACACACACACACACACACACACACACACACACACACACACACACACACACACACACACACACACACACACACACACACACACACACACACACACACACACACACACACACACACACACACACACACACACACACACACACACACACACACACACACACACACACACACACACACACACACACACACACACACACACACACACACACACACACACACACACACACACACACACACACACACACACACACACACACACACACACACACACACACACACACACACACACACACACACACACACACACACACACACACACACACACACACACACACACACACACACACACACACACACACACACACACACACACACACACACACACACACACACACACACACACACACACACACACACACACACACACACACACACACACACACACACACACACACACACACACACACACACACACACACACACACACACACACACACACACACACACACACACACACACACACACACACACACACACACACACACACACACACACACACACACACACATATATATATATATATATATATATATATATATATATATATATATATATATATATATATATATATATAATGACGCACAAGGTGTGTTATAGTAACCAATCAGCTGTCATTATACGCATTATGAAAAGTTATTTTATGATGCTCTGAGATTCTCCAAATACAAAAAAATAAATACTGACAAATCGAGTGAGTTAAGCAGTATGAATTCTTGCGAATCCAGCCACAATTTGTGAGCGCCTGTATATGGCAATTCAATTTTTTCGACGAATAATATAAACGAAAACGTCCCTGAATGCCTAATTTTCTCCGTTATCCGTTATTATTTGGGAAAAAATGCCGTATTTTTGATTTGTGCTAAAAACGTGAAAAGTTGAAAAACAATTAAAATAACTCGAACGATATCAATTTATTTTTCCTTACAAACATGCAATATAATTCGAACGAAAATGCAAAAGTGTGGACGCAGCAAGTGCGTTATAGTAGTGAATTTCCATAAAAATGTTTTTAATAGCAAATATGTGTGTGTTTTTTTTTCAGAAAGCAGGCATCAAATTTGGTTACCAGTATAACCTATATAGTAGACACAATGTACCGTATTTCATCAAAATAACTTTATTGTTTGAAAATGTACAAACACTTTCCAAAGATAAACTTAAGATGTTCCTCAAAAAACTAGTCCGATTTTTCTGGCCGACGAACTTGTTCAAGCTATTTACCCACCTAGCTAGACATAATTATTCACAAAAAGCTTTCCGACGGAATTCCCAAAAAAATGAATGAAAATACATGAAAATATGCAAACATTTTTTTACGAAAATCCGAAAATTGTGTTTTTCGCAAAAACCTATTAAACATTTATTACCTAAATGTGACAAAAACCTTACAAACAATGATTTCTATGGAAACACCAAAGATTTTCTGCGAAAATGACTATTTTTTACAAAAAAATTGCGTAAAGAATACATAAAATTCAGATTATATACCTAAACTGTAACTAAGTATAAAGAATAGGAAAATTCAAAAAATATTTCCAAAACTAGTCCGTAGGTATAGGAACTTGTTTAATTTGAAAGAATTGAGTTACGACAGTTCAAAGTTTTCAAAATTCAGTCACTATTTTTCACGACCCCGCGATTTTTCCGACAAATATTAAGCGAGACACCTCTTTGATTGCGTCACTTTCATGGGACTCTCCTATCTATGGGTATATATAATTAAAAACTTCCCTAAATGCGTCGTTTTCAAGGGAGCCCGATTTTCACTGGTAAAAACGCTGTATCACAATTTTTGAAGTGTCCCAAAATGTAAAAGACTTAAAAACAAATGAGATAACTCGAAAACAATGGGGATATAAATGTTTTCTCCTTACAAACATGCATTAAAATTGAATGGAAAATGCAATAATGCTAAATAAATGGGCTGTTCCGTTAAAAAAAAGAAAACTTGTAACACCAACGACTTGTATCCAGTAATTGTCAACATAATTTTACAAGATGCAGCTCAAAACACCCTATAAATAACTTTTAAGATAGTTTCCTGTATCTTGCATAATAACCGATATATTCAGCTTTACCGTAAAACTGTACCACCCTGTATATCTCTAAAGACGCAAAAACAGAAATTGACCCCGTAGACGCCTAGTTCGCACTCCTTTGAAGAAATATTTAAAAAAAATCAAGTCGCGATCTTCTCAATATCGATTTTTTTCTACGAAAATTCGCGAAAAAGTATAGACATCAAACCATGAACTCCATAAATGAAACGACTCCCAAATCATCAGAGAAAGGGTCTATTTGAAATGAATTTCCTGCAAATATTTTAGTAAAATGAAGGACAATGATGGAGGAAGCTGTAACTTAAGGCTTTGTAAAACAAATGTATTATTACATTTTCTTTACATTGCGTGTATTTATTTCAGGTTCTCCGTCTAAAAATTCAAAATTATGACTTTTCAAATTGTGACTTTGAGATTTTAAGAAGAAAATCTATAAAATGTTCAAAGTAATTTTTCTGCTATTTCTTGATCTTTTTGCGTCACGAAAACCTAGTCTTTATCTATAATATACAATAGATCTTGTTATCCACAAAAATATTTTGGTTTTCTGCATTTCTCTAGACATCAGTGGCACTCAATTTTTTTTAAATGTCAATAAATTTTTTTCGTTTCAACTTAGAGACCTTAGTTTTGGCACGTAGGGCAAGTTTAATAATGTAAATGTGTTACCAAATTTTCTGCCATAGCTTTGTTATTTTCGCAGATACAACAATTTTTCGAAAGAAAACCCAAAATTTTGCAAGCCACTTACAAAAGGAAGGCACCTACCAAATCTTATCTAAACTGGTACATTATTTTTTGAGTTGTCGAAGTGATATATATATATATATATATATATATATATATATATATATATATATATATATATATATATATATATATATATATAAACACAGATCTCCTCATTAGTGATCTTTTTATGAAAATTCACTAAAAATGCAATAAGGTAGGAGATGTTGCATTGAAAAAAGGATTTTGTATGCCCAATGAGTTATGTGCGAGAAAAATTCGCTAAAAATGATAGATTATTAACCCACAAATTCCATAACTGAAACTACTGGTGAAACATCAGAAAAGGGTCTATTTTCAAATCGCGACATTGGCGTTTTAAGAGGACAAACTAACAAAATTGTAAAGTTGTTTATTTTATAGTATTTCTCGAATTTTTGGCGCCACGAAAAGTAATCTTTGTTTGTAATATTTAAATGATTTTATGAACCACAGGAAACATTAATTTTTGTGCCACTCTCCAAACACCACCCAAATTGTTTTCTTTAAATCCAATAACTTTTTTGCTTTTGACTTAGAAATCTAGATTCTGGTGTGCCGTATGTATACTTAGCACAATAGAAACCTGGGCACCAAATCTCACTGACATATCTTCGTTATTTCAGAAATACAAGCATTTTCCGAAAGAAATCGTAAACTTTTTTGGAAAAAAACTGGTCGGATTTATGCCGCTAACGAACTTATCGAAGTCATTCTCAAAAGAAAGGTACCTTACAAATTTTATCAAAATCTGCCATATATTTTAGTTATCTATGTGATCATATATATACATATATATATATATATATATATATATATATATATATATATATATATATATATATATATATATATATATATATATATATATATACACATATAGACCGATTTGCGCACAGAGTTTTTTTAAAGAAACGCTGAAACACGTCAATTTTAATATTGAGCGGGACATGTTTTGACGTAAAAATCAACTTTGTCAAATCAACCCTTTAAGGGTGGTGATAACAACAACCCTTATATATTAAATAGGGAATATGGGTCGAGTGTTCAATCACTTGAAAGCTCCTTCTTTTCTGAATTCAGCACACAATTTTTTTTTGGAATTTTTATCAATTCGTTTAAAAATTATTCACAGTTGAAGATGCAAAAACGCATTTCACTCATTCCGATAAGAAATGTGCCGATAGTCAATGTTTTCTTGGTTTTTAAACAAAAGATTGACTATCGGAACATTTCTTATCGGAATGAGGGAAAGGCGGTTTATTATATCAGTTTATCGGTCGGTTTGATACTTGATAGTACTACCGAAAATTAATTTCAAAATGATGTATTCTGTAGAAGAAAGAGTTGAAATAATTACTCTTTTTTTCAACCGTACCGCAAATTTGTTTAATGAACGACATCCGAACAGACATGTTAACAGAAAATACATTTTGGAGATAGTTGCAAAGTTTCGACAAAGTGGTTCAGTAGCCAACAAAAAACGGGATCCTGAACGTGAATTTCTGCTTGGAAATGAGACTACTGAGATTTAAGTTTTAGGACAAATTGCTGCAGACCCAACTTTGAGCACGAGAAAATTGGCCACTGTTTCAAACACTAAAGAAGAACTATTCAGCGAATATTGAAGCATCATAAATTGCACCCGTATAAAATGCATCTTGTACAACAACTGAATGAAGATGATTTTGATCGGCGGCTGGTGTTTTGTGAAGTTATGACTCCGCGAATAGCTGATAACGGGAACTTTCTCTTCAATATCTGTTTTCAGACAGTGTACGTTTTTATTAAACTCTACAGTCCATCGTCATAATTGTCGTTATTGGGCAGATAATAATCCAAGAAGTTTTCACGAAGTTCACACTCAAACTCCACAGAAATTGAATGTCTTGACTGGCATTTTTGGAGACCGTTTATCGGACCACTTTTTCTGGATGGCAATCTGAGTGGCGAAACGTATTTGGAGTTACTAGAAGATATCGTTTACCCTCTACTAATTGACATTGTTGAAAATCATGATCGCTATCAAGGAAATCAAGATGGAGCTCCTCCGCATTTTTCACGACGTGTTAAGGAGTTTTTGAACAGATAATTTTCAGGACAATGGATTGGGCGTGAAGGTGCTATTGAGTGGCCCCCTAGATCACCGGATTTAACTCCTTTGGACTTCTTTCTATGGGGCCATTTAAAGAGTAGAATTTACGCATCAGAACCCGAGTCTCTGGAAGAATTATGACGACGCATTGTTGAAGAATGCCGTCTAATAACTCCACAAATGCTCCAGAATGTCAGAGCTCCTTTTGAACAAAATTTGTACTTTTGTATGGAAGCTGGTGGTCAACAATTTGAACACTTACTTAACTGAATAAACATTTTCGAACGTTTGGTTTTGTTTTTTCGTTTTTTTTTACACGAAAAATTGACTAATTAGTGCATTTCTTATCACAATGAATGAAGTATGTTCTTGCAACTCCAACTGTGTACAATTTTTAAACGAGTTGATAAGACTTCCAAAAAAATTAGTGTGCTGAATTCAGAAAACAAAGAGCTTTCAAATTATGTAACACTCTACCCATGTTCCCTATTTAAAATATAAGGGATATTATCACCACCCTTAAGGGGTTGATGTGACAAAGTTGAGTTTTTTCTCAAAACATGTTCCCCTCAATATTAAAATTGACGTGATTCAGCGTTTCTTAAAAAAAAAATTCTTTGGACGCAAATCGGTCTGTTTCGTTTTCAATGCGCCATATTGATTTATTCTATAGTGGCACTGGTTCGCGCCTATTTTGGGAAAACTTTCAAGATGAAAAAGTCGAAATCTCCTCATTTGTGATTTTTTTTTCTATGAAAATTCACCAAAAAGTGGAACGAGATCCTTAGATGTTGTTTATCAAAAGTTTCAATTAGTGAGAATTCAAATGAAAAGTGAATACAAAGCTCCATTTTGATCACTTATGTAACGAAACAGACACACTATATAATTTTTATTATATAAAATACGTCATGTGGTTTTATTGGCTTAAGTACACAATTTATAATGAAGGCTATCACATTGGCTTTGAAATGGTACACCTGTATAGCATGACTTCTTAATGGAAAATAAATTATAGATCTACCAGCCGAGAGTATTAAGTATACAAGTTTAATTATGTCGTCAAGTGCCACTATCAAAGTAAAATTTACATCAGGATGATACTCTGTAATCTATTACACCACAAATAACTTGATTTAATACTGTGTACAACAAACTTGCCATTTCTTTAGTAGCAATAAAATACGATGTATCCACTTGTTAACATGTACTTAACTCAGTGTATATTTATTAATATAAATCATAAAAATGCTTACATGAAAAGCAGTAGGGAATGCAGGAAGATTAGATACTCAATAAAAGGCTTCTGATCCAGACTGCGAAAATTTATTGTTAAATCCTACGCGTTTCGGCTACCTACCCACTAAGCATGGTAACTTACAAATGCTTACCGTAACGTTAGATAATTTACCATTAAGCAAGTTAAGTTTGCAACATTTCTAAATATTTTCAGCCAAAAAACCAATGCAAACTTACAAATGAAACTTTAACATAACTTACAAATGTAATATCTCCTTTGCCGGCTTGTTGTTTTTCTCCATTTGTAAGCTCACGTATAGTTACATTTGTAATGTTTCTGAAAGTTTGTTTAAATTTGTAAACATTTATTTAAATTCTCTCCGTTTAGGTATTCGTGTATGTTCGATCGTATGTCATCGTCGTCCAATAGCAACACCAACGCCAACAGAGAACTGACTCTGACAATGAGCCCGGCGCCCGGCAATAATGATTAATGGCGGATGGTTGTTTATATTTATGATATCATAAGCTGTTATTTGATCTACGTCTATTTATTTTTCTGGAATTTGTTTTCCAAACTAATCTGTGATATATTGGAGTTGTCAGCAAAAGGTACTCAAATACATCTAGTATGGATTAAAGCTCACTGTGGCATCGACACCAACGAGGCGGCTGACTACCTGGCAAAGTGTGCTACATTAGAAGGTGAGGAAATACCTTATACTTGTCCAGTCTCGGACATTTATTCTTATCTTGTTCAAGAAGTTATTATAAAAAAATGGAATCATCAATACAAAAGTGACGACAAAGGTCACTACTATAAAAGTATTTAAATACTTCCACCCATAATATCATGGTTTAACCAATTATCTGTTAGTAGATCTTTAGTAACTAACATTTGTAGGTTAAGATTCAGACATGTTATAGTAGCTCAATATCTGTACAAAATAAATAAAAGAGATAATCCAAATTGTGAGTGTGGTGAGATTGCGGACCCGGAAGATGTGCTTCTAGCTTGTACCATGTCTGACAAAAAATTAAAAATTAAATCTTTTTTATATGATATAATTGAGATGAAGATAGTTCCCAGTCCTTTTAATCTTTCTCACTTACTAGAAACTAGAAATTTACACATATATCGAAGTATTCTACTACATATTACAAATCTAAAGATTCATCTTTAAATTTGGAAACCTTATTACAGCCTGAATTGTTTGAATTTTGGGTAATTAAGTAATTCGTTGTCTGGAGTGTAGATAATGAAACATGTAGTATATCGACAAACATGTCAGGTACGAATCCCTAAAACAGCTATATACTAAATACATGTGTGAATTCAATAAAATTAGTCACTTTTCTGTAGCATAATTAAATTTTGGTATATCGCTATTGGTGAATTATTTTTAAATGGCTGCATTTATATTTTTGTTTCTTTTTATGGAATATACTCAACGAAAAAGAAAACCTAATTGCTAAATGCGAATTTTGTTAAGTCCTTAGAAGCAGCCCGGAGATGTCTTACCTGGTCAGACCAATTCATCTTAAAACGTTTAATATGATTGACCTATCGACATTATAAGGAACAGTACAGTACCCATCTAGTTTCCAGGATTGCTTATTTTGCACATTGTCGCAGTATCCTATCGTATGGAACATTCATATGGGTTAACTCGTCAGCAGCGGAACATGTGTTTATCCTGCAAAAAAGAGCAATAAGGACATTGTGAGCGTAGGTCCAAGAAAAAGCTGCCCTGATGTGTTCGAGGCCAATGGGATGCTTAGGTACCCTTCCAGCTATATTTCTCTTCAGTATATGAATTCAAAATATCCAGTGAATGATGAAGCTCGCAACATCAATACCAGGTGTAGGCATGAATTAAAAATACAGTTCCACAAAAAGGAAAAAACAAGGCAGATGTTTGATTACTTGAGAATCAAATTCCTCAGTTTTCTACCTAATGTTATTAAGATGCTCCCACTAACAAGATTACAGTAGGCACTAGTGGATGTTATAAAACAAAAACCAAGGTGAAGGAATTTATTGGTGCTCTAAACTAATGTGTATAGTGTTACATACTACTTGTATTAATTCTTTGTAGTGTGTGTGTGTGTGAGTGCGTTAGGCAAAAACTTTGAAAGGCAAGTTCCACTAGCCACAGACTTTTCTTATATATATACGTAATTCATTGTGGTCATAATTTTGCTTTACTTTAACTCAATGTTTCTGAATGTACACAGACATTGACGGTACTATACTTAGTCGATAGGGATAGATAAGGCATATGGGACAACACTTTCAGAGACATATTTAAGCTATTTTCGTATTGAAGTTGTATTCATTTCCCTGTGCTTGATTTATCCATTGCTTATTATTACCTTTGCTTAATGACATTTTTCCTAAAATCAAATTGAACGCACCATTTTAAGTATTTATTTTTTCACAATAGTATTTAATATGTTGACTTTATTTTGTCACATATGTTACCACATATTTTGGAAGCTAAAAAAATTATCGCCTCTCAAAATAAGTAATGCTACTTCGTTTTTGTTATTGGTGTTTCACACGTTTTCGTAGACGACTAAGAGTTATTTAGTAAAACAATATGAAAAACAATTAATTGGTGTTCATTTAGAAAAAAGAATGTTTGAAATCGGTCAATTAATAATGATATCACGAGTTCAAGTCATCTATTTTGTTGCTGAGTTTTGACTAGAACTGCATTTTAGGCTAAACATGGACACTCGCTATATGTGTTAACCATTTCTATCTAGTAATTATAGTCGGTACTTATAAAGACTATATATATATATATATATATATATATATATATATATATATATATATATATATATATATATATATATATATGTATGTATATCAGCAGAAATGACATGTGTTGTAAGTCTTTACTTTTTTTATGTAATAAAGATTTTATTCTAATTAACATTGTCTTAAGTCGTTTTTTACAGTTTTACAAGAAATATATTATGTATGAATACACCTATACCTATATCTAGTATTAGTTTGTAACTTGAAATAAATTCAGTTAATCAAATACAGTTCCTTTTTTTCAAAAATGCTTGGACACGACATTGGTTAGTATTTTAAGTTGCAGTCTTTTAAAAAATCTATACAGTATGTACCATATTTGATAAATGACTTCATTGATAATTTCTTTAAATCAACCCTACGTTTCCGTTGAGTATTTTTAATGGTCTGTGAAGTTGTAGAAAACCAGCCGATTTAAAATTTTTATTCATTGATAACTACACAATTTTTTTTCTTGCTTTCAACTCAAGATTTATAATAAAAATTGGAAATTTGGTGGTTTTGTATCGCTTGATGTGTACTTTAAAAATAGTCAACAAAAAGCTTAGTTTGTCATTTACAAAAATTATCAATGACATTTGACACAAATTGTATAATACATTTTTGAAAAGATTGTAACTGAGAATATTATCAGACTCCGAGCATTTTTGAAATAAGCTGAAGTAGATTAATTAGAATTAGCCCAAGTTACAAACTTGCACTATATATATATATATATATATATATATATATATATATATATATATATATATATATATATATATATATATATATATATATATATATATATATATATATATATATATATATATATATATATATATATATATATATATATATATATATATATATATATATATATATATATATATATATATATATATATATATATATATATATATATATATATATATATATATATATATATATATATATATACAATCGCAGATAAGTTGCAAATGTAGGTTTAAATTTTACAACTTTGCTAGGCCCTTTTAAAATTGAAGCTTGCTGTAAGGTAACATGTGTAAGTATAAAGAAAGTTTGTAACAGCTCACTACAGTAAACTTGCAGTAAGGTTACAAAAGAAAAACTTGCATTTGTAAAGTAACTGGGGGGAAGATTTGCCATTTGCAACAAACTTGCAGGAGGCTTTGTGCAAGTTATCTATCAAACTTACACTTGCTTTGGAAAAGATTTCGCAATGTTAATGGAATATTACCTTGCTCAGTGGGTAGTAGCCATCCTTAGGGGCAAAACTAAAAATATAATAAATAGGTTTGTCAGAAAACATTGTTTTCTGGTAGGCAATTGTGCCGGCTGAAGCACAATGATCTCAAAGTAAAACTCTACAGACATCATCAAGCCTAAAATTTACAGTAAAACAGTAAATGAGGTTAAAATAACAGTACATGCCAAACTTCAAAGATAAAAGCTACAGTTAAAACAAGCTAAATAAGCTACATTACAGTCAAAAACATGCAGTCAAAGCAGGTCAAAATTATCACTATTAAAAACAGAATAAAAGCAAACAAAGCTGATTAACAAAATGCAAAAGTCAAATGCGAAATTGAATCGGAAAAAATTGAAAAAGCAGTTGAGTGAAATGAAGCACAATGATCTCAAATTAAAACTCTACAGACATCATGAAGGTTAAAATCTACAGTCAAACAGTAAATTAGGTTAAAATAACAGTACATGCCAAACTTCAAAGGTAAAAGCTACAGTTAAAACAAGCTAAATAAGCTACATTACAGTCAAAAACATGCAATCAAAGCAGGTCAAAATTATCACTATTAAAAACAGAATAAAAGCAAACAAAATGCAAAAGTCAAATGCAAAATTCAATTGGAAAAAATTGAAAAAGCAGTGGAGTGAACTGACAGAGCAAACGTAACAAGATGCCACACATTTAAGCAGAAACCCCATGAGAACTCTTAAGGAGTTTGAAAATTTATAAAGTGAATTAGGAGAAACAAGATGGAATCCATACTTACTTTTTCTAATTCTTAAAAATTTATCTACAGAACTATACACAGGTTGACAAGCTGAATTTTTATCTACTGCATCAGAGGTCCAAACAACAATGCACCCGAATGTGCCGGTAAATCGATTCATGATGTAATATAATCAATATAAAACGGTTATTTAACCACAATACAGGGTGTCCTTTCGTACTTTCTTAACATTTGTAACGATTGTGTTTTCCAGTATCGTTACTTTGTTTTTTAAAAACATTTAGAAACCCCCCAGTATCGCAAATAATGGAAATAAACCCTATCTGCATTGAATATTTCAAGTTTTGGTGGCATCATTACTTCATGAAAAGTCGCTAAACCTTCCGGCACTATACACCCCTTACTGCGTCTCAAATGGTTAGGGACGATGCGGCGAAAACAATAGTCATTAGCCTTAAGCAATGAAAACTATAAGATTCCATTTGAAACTCTAGTGAAACGTTACGATAATAAAAGGCTTATTGTTCAGGAGCACGTGTGCCATCTAATCAATTTAAATACGCTTCCGAAAGCTTCGCATGCCATCCTACAGAATTTCTTAGACGATATTATTGTTAATATTAAAGCATTAAAGGCCTTGAAATTGCCCGTTGATCAGTGGAATGCCATTATTATTCCCATATTGTCATCTAAATTAGATTACGTAACAAAAAAGGACTTTGAAGCCACTTTAAATACAGACTTAGCAAAGTTTGACGATTTTTTTGAAATTCTTAGAAAAACGGTGTCAATTATTAGAATCATTAAAAGCTATGAATAACATGTCCATAAATTCAAACACGCGGTCAACTAAAATAAATCAAAATAATTAAAGGGGCATCGAAAAACCCTATGCTAAACGCTCGGTTGCGTTACTCAACACAAATAATTATGAAAAAAGCTGTCCAGTTTGCCAGGCGACACACGCTATATATCAATGTAACAAATTTATAGAACAAAACGTGATGGAACGATTTAATACCACTAAACAGTTAAGATTGTGCATTAATTGTCTTCGATCTAACCATACTATAAAAAATTGTAGAAGTAATAGTAAATGTAAACTGTAATAAAAAATTGCACCACACATTATTACATCGAGATAATGTACAGAATATATCACATAGCGACAATGTGATTGATGTCGAAACGCGAGATGAACATAACTCGGAAACAACCGTTACTCATCATTCTGTTCAAAATAACAAGCATGTTCTATTGTCTACTGCTCTAATCCTTGTTCCTGATAAATTCGGAAATTTACACAAATGCAGAGCCTTGTTAGATAATGCGTCTCAAAGCTCGTTTATTTCGAGTCTTTTATGCAGGAAATTAGGCATTTCCTTGAAAGAGACTAATGTGCCAATAGAAGGTGTAAACGCCACCTGTACCAACATAAAGAAACGCACTAAGGTTATTATACACAACGCGCAGGCTAGTATAATTACACGAGTCGAATGTTTGGTTGTGGAAAGAGTGACGCAAAATCTACCTTTATTTAGCTTTTCGGTATCGCACTTGAAGTTAACCACCGTTTGTCACATTAGCCGATCCACATTTTAACCTTTCAGCACCTATTGACATTTTGTTAGGGGCCGATGTTTATTGGCAAATTATGTGCGAAGGGGTTATACAGGGAAATAAGAATCACCCGTCATTAAAGAGAACTGAGCTAGGTTGGATAATAGGAGGTCATTTTCCACAAAACAGTGAATTATCCTCAAATAAGACAAGGACTGTTTGCAATCTTTCTGTCTCGTTACCGCCACTAGATCAAATTATAAAACAATTCTGGGAAGTAGAAAATATACCTGCTTGTCTACCTAGAATATCGGACGACATTTTATGTGACAAATTCTACAATAATACTGTTCGAAGAAATCCTGATGGTCGCTTCGTAGTAAGGCTTCCCTTCAATGAACATAAAGCGAAATTAGGTGACTCCAAATCATTAGCATTAAAGAGCTTTTATCAAATGGAAACCAAATTGGAAAGGAATCCGAAACTCAGGTTAGAATGTAGTAATTTCCTAAAAGAATATTTGAACTTACGCCACATGGAATTAATAAGTAATTCCATAACATTTAGCAGTAATGAATCTAACTATCTGCCTTATCACGCCATCTGTAAAAAATCCATCACAACACAAACTCGCATTGTTTTTGATGCGAGCGCGAAATCATCGACAGGTGTAAGCCTCAACGATACATTAATGCCAGGTCCTAATTTACAGCAAGATTTATTTTCCGTTTTGTGTAGATTTTGCACCCATAAATATGTAATAAGTGCAGATATAGCCAAGATGTATAGACAAGTAAGAATGGACAATGTAGATAGCAATTATCAGTTAATTCTATGGAGGGAAAATAGAGGCGAACCTATAAAAACAAATAGATTATTAACCGTTACGTACGGGTCCAATTGTACTTCCTAAAAATAATTTAACAGAATTAATAATTCGTTACTACCATGCTAAGCAATTACATGCAGGAACTCAAGGTACGCTTGCTGCGGTTCGCCAAAGGTTCCTGGATAATCTCTGGACGCAGCGCGGTTAGGAGGGTTATTCATCGGTGCATGATCTGCATTAAAAAAAACTCGGGACGCAGCAAGTGCGTTATGGTAGTGAATTTTCATAAGATTAAGATGTTTGATTTATAAAAAGAAAGGTACTACCAAAGGGACAAATAAAATACAAGATCTCTAGATAAATCTTTATAGTGGGTTAATTTAATAAAATAAACAAAATAAGTGACAATCGGGAATTTAATTTGTCTAAACAGCACAAAATGAATATATATATATATATATATATATATATATATATATATATATATATATATATATATAAAATAAATTTGGTAAATTAGCAGTTTACCTCATGGAGGGTTTTGAGAATTTTTTTCCGAAACATGCTAAGGATTCTCCTAGGTGCATAACCCACAACAAACATTTCTTATAAACAACCTCTAAAAAAGTTACATGATCAGGAGTTGATAAGGGTGTAGGGCGAGGAAAAGGAACTGTAAATATGAGTGGAAAAGCGAAAAAAATAATAATTAAACCTAGTATTCTTTGGTTCTGAGGCACACGTTCTTACCCCTGGATCAACGAGGCTCTAAAATTCTTATCTCTTAAACATTTTTACTTTCGAAAAATATGTTAATATTTATAAAATGAAATAGGGACTATTGGAAAACTTTATGCTAATCTTTATTCTAAATATGTAGTTTATGGATATTAACTTTTTTTTCTTCAGTTTACATTTTTTCCTGCACAAAAATTTTAAGTTTAATATTTGCAATACTGTTTTCTTACTCAATGATGTAGAGTACACTCAAAATGGACATGCAAATGATATTATAGCAGCTAAACAGTTTATTTGTGACACTAAACAAGCAACCAAAGTATTTTAAAATGCTTGAAATTATTTACTTGTATCTTTTTTTAAAAACATGGATTTTGATTTTTTATTATAGAAGAATATATAAACATATAAAATATTACACGAACAATTTTTAGTGAATTTTTATATATTACATATGCATTATATGGATTGTGTTACTTTGCCTACTACGTCTAAAAAATTTTTTATGGCCTCAGCAGTCAATTATGCACAATATTCATCAGCAATTATACCACATGTTGTAATGAATAAAACAAAATATTGACATCCATAGAAAACAAATATAATGTATAAATTAAATATTTTTGAATTAAGAAAACAGATAGATCATTGCTACTAACTATATAAAAGTGTTACCACATGATTTTCAGTTTTCTGTGGCAATATGGTTTTCAAATTAGGAAAATATATGTTAAGATATAATTTATATTAAAGTCTGAATTTTGTATTTTCAAACCCTTGTCAAATGCACTACGTTGTATATGGTTTTTTTTTCTCCCTTAGGGGTCGTCTGCGTCATAGCACCGCAGCCTTTGGTTTATTGTGCATGCCCATTGTCTTTTCTACTTTACACATTCCAAAAATCACTTCGCCTTGAACTAGTCTGCACAGTAATTGGCAAGCTGAATTTTTATATTGCCCTGTCTCCGGTCTAGACTCATCGTAGAGCAGTCTTTTGCGGTCCTGAGCTTTACACTCGCATAAGATGTGCTGGGCTGGTTCCTTCCCCTAGCGGGAGTGTCTGCACGCCAGGTCCCCCTGGAAGCGCCCCATTTTATGCAAGTGTTTCTTGACGGCCATGTGTACCGTCAAGAGTCTTGTGGTGTTTCTGAGCTGTCCTCTGCTAAGATTTAGCAGCTCCACAGCTCTCTTTAAATTGGATTTCTTAATTACTGACTTCCCATGTGTGAGCCCTGGTCTGCCCAGTACACCTGATGTTCGTTTCTGATCCAGGACTTAATGGACCCCTTGGCAAAGCTGTTTGTCACGCCTAGAAACTGTTCTGGTACCATATGTGTATGTATGAGGAAATATTTTTCTGTGATCACTGTCGTATAATTTATCATATTAGCTATAACAGAAGCATTTGTAAGTTAGAAAATATTTTGAAACAGGTAGAAAAGTAAAACATTGGTACTAATTATGAAGAAACACTATAATCGGACTTCTAGTATTTTGTCATTTAATGCCTTTCAAAATTGAAACAGTTTTATTAAGCTTTGGGTTATATTCAGAGATATGATATATAGCGGTAAATCATTGCTAGCCATTGTATACTTTGCAAAGTAGATTTAATTTCTATGTAATCATGGTTATCTGTGTAATCAGATATGTTAGAAGAGAAGCATTTATAAATTACTGCAAATACAATTGGTTTTATAACATATGCTATAAAGGAATGCAAAAGTAAGTTCGGAAAAGGAAATTGGATTTCATCAGTAAATGTAAACATATTTTACAAGACAGAGGTAAACAAACTAGAGAAATGTTTCACTTCGAACTCCACAGAAACGATTTGTTTGAGATGGAATAGAAGATATCAATGAAGAAAATAGTTTGAACTAGGTAGAAAAACAAAATATTTGAGGTAATTATGGAACAAAAATATAACCTGATTTCTAGTGTTTTATCGATTAACACTTTTCAAAGTGTGAACATCTTATTAACTTTGAGTTACATTCAGAGACATTCCTCATAGCGCAAAATAATTTCCAGCCATTGCATACTTTGTGACCGCCCAAATTGTTTATATAATCCCTCTCGGCTATAACCTACCTATTAAACTTCAAACACAACCAACGTTATAATCTATTGGAAATATAGAGTAAAGTTACCGGTATTCTAGGTGGCCGGCAGCCTTTAGACAGTGGAGACGGCCGTGGGTTCCTTAAACACGATGTTAAGATAAAGGGGGCGCCACTTGATTGTTTTACACCCAGTACCGGATATTAAAGTAAGATGTTATCACACAATACCTCTCCTTAATCACCTGCAATCCAACTATAATCAAGAACTCGCTGAACTGCACTGGTAGCTGTACCTAAAACCAACCTGGGAGATACGTCGGACGTCAAACCCGTGACAAAAACTCTGCAGGACTGGATATTAAAATGTTGTAACTTACATTAACCTAAAAGAGGAAAGTACCCGTGGGTGCATGTAAGTGGCATAAATATGCAACCATTAGATCCTCCTAAATAATATATGACACATACACATAAACTTATGCTCGCTTGTCCGATATGCCAGAGCTAATATAGCAGCAAATACACACTAGTTAAAACAATATCACTGATTCGGGGATGAGAGAGTAAATGCAGACTAAATATAACACAAAGTACAAAAAAGAAATATAATAACATTCTGGTGTATTAAAAACACAATCAGATACTATAATAGGTCACACAATGAGTCAACGATGAATATATACACCTTCAAATATTAGGGCAAGCAAATTGAGAGTCATCTAAGCTACCGTAACCAATCTGGTTAACAAAATATCCTACGCTGTAACTAATTGTATGGTTTCCAGTTATAAAAAACTACTATCAATTATATGGATATCAATGACAAGACAAGCTGTATAATTAGTTAGCAAAAAGTATCACTACATTAAAATCAAGAGAAGCTACCACAAAACGTGTATATGTGTAGTTCACATACGCTTTTAAAATATCAGTATTAAGATCCTATATCTAGCTCAAATAATATTATCACTCTGTATAGTATGTGAAGCAAGCTGTACACCTTGGTAAAAATATCCTAATAATTACTGAGTCAGCTACGCAAAATTCCGACCAATTATATCAATGTAAGCTTCAGACAGCTCAAATAATAAACATGAAGCATTGCAAACTCTCAAGATACCTTTATCTGTCTGTTAATAGCAACGTAATCTACTAATCACCCTAATGACCAGTCAACAGGAGGCTATTATATTCATAAATGCCGTTAAAAGGGTCAAAAGTAATATGTCTTTTATAAGCATACAGGCTACAACTTATCTGAACCATAAACTCTATATCCTGCCTTGGATCTCTCGGTTGACATTCGACTGTCTGGAAGTACAACTATGACAATCGATTACCACTACGACCTGCAAATGAATCCAAAGATGGTCTCCTTACCATACCATGCTTGTGACTCTGTACCATACGTAATTGGACCATTAATTTAAAACCAGAAACAATGAAATACACACCATAACACATCCAGAGGCCAACAATAGAAATTGCCTCTATTTACACAACACTAGATATTGCCAAACACCAGGCCCCTTTAGGTGAAAGCAACGTCTTCAATTGCCTAACACTACATCCCTGTAAAATGCGAAACATCGGATATAGAGATATAAAAAAATAAATTCGCAAGTCTACATTACCTCTTGTTGAGGGTTATCGTGCCTCGATTTAATTAGACACTACTGATGTCGAGTGAGTCCTGTATAGGTTACCTGTTAACTCAACCTATTGTAGTCCAGCAAAGCGGCTATTCCATGCAATCTATGTAGGATATCTCCCAATTTCTTACAGTTAACTCAATTATGCGAATAAAAGCAAAGAAAGGAATTTTCTTGTACGGCAACAGGTTGAATTTTAAACATCGCAAGTGACAAGTGACAGCATGATCGTACCTTGTTGCCAGACATCAATTGAACGTGATTCTTACAATTCTATCAACGGACCTCGAGCCTATGCAACCAACCACATATCAACGAATACCATGCCGTTCGAAACTCTCCCAGCATGCGTATACTATTCCAGCCCAGGCCACTAACAGATACGGATTTGGTAATTCAAAATGTTTGGTTATTGTACCGCGATTATTGTTTGAATTATGTCATTAATAATTTAAAAAAAATATGTTAGGTCCATATGTTTTCATACTAACATAATTTTTATTATATCTGACAACCCTGCTTATTTATATTTAACTACCGTTGTCTGGCTTCGAGGATTTTACATTTTTCGGGTCTAAAGTAATAAAAAACACATTAATACTCTAACTATCCTTGTCAACGTTGAATGTGCGAAATGCCTATGCAATTCAAACTGATGTCGTAGATTATTTATTTCTTACACATTATTTATTTCTTACACATTTTTTCATTTTCGAACAACTTCTTTCCTCGTGGACCATTTAAGTTGAAATTTGGTTACCAACTTTATTTTGACATCTCCCTTATATGTGCAAATTTTCATTTGAATCACTGCAGTACTTCAAACAAAAAAAAATATTGCGTTTTAAAAATTTCCTTTACATTTTTTATACAAAAAATTAAACCTACGGTGCTCATCTTCGAACTCATCCAAGCCATTAACAAAATCAAGGTAATCTCCAAATTTAGTGAAGATCGGTCAAGTACTTTTTGAGTTATCAGTTGGATACATATATATATATATATATATATATATATATATATATATATATATATATATATATATATATATATATATATATATATATATATATATATATATATATATATATATATATATATATATATATATATATATATATATATATATATATATATAAGCATATAAAAATCAAAACCGACCTTGGATATGGGTTCTAGAGGACCAAATTCGCGCTCATTTGAAGAAAATTTTCAAAAGTCTCACCATCGATACCTCTCTATTAGTGAATTTTCTTAATGAAAATTCACTAATAAGCCAAAAGTATATCATCCTATAATGGGTAACTTACCAAGAGATAGATTGCAACCATGTAGACCTTTCTTGAAAGTGGTCATTGATTACGCGAGACCAATTTACATAAAATCAACCCTACAAACTAGGTCAAAAATTAACATTAAGGCTTATATATGTGTGTTTGTTTGTTTGGTCACGAAAGCCGTTCATTTAGAATTAGTTACTAGTTTGTCCACGCAATCGTTTATGGATATGTTGAGGCGTTTTGTATCGCGCCGAGGAATTGTCAGCGATATTTATTCAGACAACGCTTCTAATTTTAATGGAGCTTATCGCGAATTAAGGGAATTTTACCAGTTCTTTCAGTCAAACGAATTTAAACTCAATGTTATACCCAGACTACAAGACAGAATTGATTGTCATTTTATACCACCCAAAAGTCCTCATTTTGGAGGATTATGGGAAGCTACAGATAAAAGTGTAAAATATCATCTTAAGCGCGTAATTGGCGAAACAGTTTTGAATTATGAAAGTCTATACACACTTTTAACCATGATTGAAGCAGTTCTCAACTCACGTCCTTTATTACACTTATCCAAAGATCCCAAAGACCTAGAAACCTTGACCCTGTCTCATTTCCTAATTGGAGAACCACTGACTGCGTTACCAGGACCCAACATCAGTGACATACAATGTAGCCGATTAAGACAATTCCAGTACCTTGAGCGAATGAGGCAACATTTTTTAAAGCGCTTCTGTCTCGCATATTTAACCCAGCTGCAACAACGCTCAAAATGGCAATACTCTAATGCCAACATCAAACTAAATATCTTAGTTCTACTTAGGAACAAAAACCTACCTCCCTTGCAATGGATCAAGGGACGCATCGTAGAGCTGCATCCAGGAAGTGATGGTATAGTGCGCGTTGTTTCCGTGGTGTTGGCCAACGGTAATGTGATGAAAAGCGCGGTTTCAAGTGTTTGCCCATTACCAATGACTGAATAATTTATATTACTGTTTTTGTATTTGTTACTTTGGACCCTTGGGTGGTCCAAGGCGGGCGGCTAAGTCGGTTCCCGCCAGAATTGTATATAATATTTTTAGTTTGTAATTACTAGATAATTTAGCCAGAGGCACCCCAGTCGTATATAACTGCCAATATTGTACTAAAAACACCCTAAATTGTCTAGCGGTGGTACCCCTGATATTAAATTGTAACCGAAAGATGTGAGGGGTTGTCTCTGTCTATTTGTATGTCGATCTCGAAGCGACCAGACCTTTCCGTCGGTCCATTGTATAGTCTCCTTTGTGTATATAATTAAGATAGTATTGTTAAGTTTAACTTTCGCTGTTTCAAACTTCAACTAAACCACCATTAAAATACAGTCCACTAGTAAACCATAATCAACAGATGCCATCTTGATTGTTCAAAAGAAAAAGATAGCAACATTACTTAGTTTCAGCTTTCAAATTTAAAATTTTTATTAGTAATTAACCCCACAGAGACGAGAAAATATTTTTAAATAACTCAGCAAAAACAATTAACTTTTAGTAACTCGGCAAAGGCAAGGCTAATTTAAATAATTCAGCAAAGACGGGATTAAGATGTGACCGCGTCAGCTTATAGAAATAATTAAAATGAATACTTACTATTTGGTTAATCCTGACCAAAATCTCATATTTATTAGGCCTTCAGTTCAAGACTTTGTACTCCATATGTTTTCATTAATACGATATTTAGATAGTTACAGAGTTATAAAAACGTTGCACTTGCGAGAACTTGGGTAGGAAGCTGTTATCAAATTAAAGAGCAAAAGTAAAACACAACTATAACCTTTTATTACCCATTAATAAATATATATGTATTTTGATGTTGTATGTGTTGTTTTGTGAAATGTAAATTCGTAATCCTTAGCAAAAAGACAAAAAAAGAAATCTTATTGGTAAATAATAAAGAAAAATCTCTTAAAAGAAATTTAATATGTTTGTTATTTTTGCTTTTTCTGGCCAGATAGATCTGAAAAAAAATTATTCGAGCTGCGCGCCTACTTGCAAGATAATTTTAATCCGAGCTTAATGCCCTTGTTTAAATTTGCTACTTTTCTGAGATAAGAATGACCTTAAAGACAGAATAAACATGTATCTCTAGACTTTAATTCTGAGATGGTGAAATAGAAGCATTATTAATTATTCATGATATTTTTGGAATAGGTTGATAATAACTTAAAACAAACAACAATATTTAAAAGGCAGCAGCTCGTAGATCAACAACATCTATGTGTAAAAAGGTCATTAGTTAATTATATCTATGGTACAAACTACAGCTTAAGATTCAAATAAGGAAATAGCCCTAGCAGCGACGTCACCTCCTAAAATCTGCGAAGAAATTATTAATTTTTAACTGACTTTAATCTGAGTTATTTCTATATCATGAATAAAAGTTTGTATATGATGCAAGAAATTTTTAAACGTTGACTTAAACTTAGAATACGACTCACTTGTTTGCAAACAACGTGAAACCATTCAAACGGGCAGAGCTAAGGTGAACTGCAACTTAGGTGAAGGCATATAAAAACCTTAACTGGACCTAGCCTTAGTGTGAAATCAGACCTAGAGATCTGAGTGAACCTAGACTTCAGACGGTTACTAAAAACATGTACTGAGGCCGCTACCAATAGCTTCAGATACTAAAACGGATACCCACGATACTAGGGTACTATGATTTTATGCCCAGAACCTGGACTTACACAGCATACTCAAAGTTATATTTGGAGACGAGGATAGCTAGTAGGGAGAAAAATAAACCTGTAATTCAATAATAGAGATCCCTTCAAAATTCTGCAATTTATGTAAAAGAAATAGACTAATCTTACCATTTTATCGAAATGGGGCCTACACAAATTTATTAACACTGACACACAAAATATAACGCTAGAAATAACTGCACTAGGTGCATTCGCAGGCAGTGGTTGATTTTGCAGTGCAATGGAACGCCTTTTGCCTCGTTTGGCCAATTCGACTGACTTTACACACACACACACACATCTATTTAAATAACACATTCCCGGGTTTGCCAACAGAAATTTGCCGCGTAATGTCCCCTTTATTTTCATTGGTTAGAGCCCCAGAGACACGCGTAATATGATCTACGCATCAGAAGAACCGTTGAAACTCCTGCGACATATTTAGAGAGGCAGTATATTGATTTGTACAAACCGATCTTCTAGTACGCGCATAGGAGGCTGACTTATCGAGACCCAAGGTGACTTTTAACAACAGAGGTAATTGATTTTAGTTGTTCGTTTATGTTCTTAGGAATTTACTAGGTCTTCACTTATATAGGTCAAATCGACATTATATTAACTTAGGTCGATACTCTCTTAACCAGACGTTGGAATAACATATGAACGTGTTCGTTGTACTTTACACAGAGATGATTGCACCATTAAATCTTCCAAGAATTATTAAATGACTGTATTTCCTTTACGAGACCCCTTTTTGTGAATGATTTCCACAGGAAGACCATCTAATGTTTGCTTCAAAAGAATATTCGGAAACAGTTAGAAGCGCTCTATGGTATAAAAAACAGAAAGAGAATTTTTATACAATTTTTCAATTCGATAGTTTCCTCGCTGTTCAATATTAAAAAGATGTAACGATCATTTAAAATCTTCTCAAACATTTTCAGTAATTGCAAACTGGTACGGTAGTTGAAAAGTCGACCGTAACAACTCTTCAGACATATCTGCGGTCTTTTTGATTTTGTAATTTATAGCTTTTCCAGGACCTTTGATCGGTGCCCTCAAGTAACCGCCCTTCCTTCTTGATCTTCGCAAAGAAATGCCCAATGCAAAGGACACACTCTAAAATGTTTGTGATAATTTGTAGAAATCCTAAACAAGATTATTATTTACCTCATGCATGGACGTCAAAGTTAATAAAGGTCTGCCGTTATCCTTTTCGCGTTAAAAATACTCTATTAAACGAAGCACAAACTTTCTTATTTAAGATTTAAAAATCACCGGCCTCATAATTCATGTGCTGTCGAAGATACAAGTAAAAATCAAGATTCAGTTATATTTATTTATTGATAAAATATGAATTTACATAATGCAAATATTGTATATGAAAAATGGTATTTATTGATAAAATATGAATTTATATAATAACAGTTATTAATAACATTTAAAGTGAAAAGAATGAAACCAGATGACCCAGGTACTTAACTTTAACTGCTGAGATGTTGTTTCAAGGGGCTCAGCAGAGACGCAGAGTCCTTCAGCTTCTTAGGGCCAGCAGGACCTCTCAGAATATATATATATATATATATATATATATATATATATATATATATATATATATATATATATATATATATATATATATATATATATATATATATATATATATATATATATATATATATATATATAAAAAAAGTAATTTAAGGCTGTCCAGACCATTACTACAGTTGAGCAGGGCTCTGTTGAGTTGACCTCAGCGGGCTCTCCAAGTTATTGATGGACGTTTTCTGCTGTTCTTGGCATCTGGACGGTGCAGAGGGGGTACCTTGAACTAGCGTCGGACGAGGCCCCCAAAAGGGTAGAGAATGAGCCCCTCTAACGAGGCAGCTAAAAAACGTCGATGCCGCCTTAGGGCATTGTCGAATTCAGGATTATACATATACGGCAGCTTGCGACGGTTTTGCGGTAAATACAAGGTTCATCTGCAGTTTAGTTTAATAAAGATATAACTTTTATTTGTTAATGAGAAGGTACGGGAACATCGTTGCAAGTTACCATAAAACAGAGAAGCATCAATCAAAGCAATTCACAAAACAGTTATAATGCAATTAAGCTAACATTTTATTAAAGCTTACGTTATCAACTCACCCCATTTTTGGCATCCTGATTCTCCTGATCTAGCTCATGATGGAATTTAACATTTTTAGATGATTAAGCAAAGAAAGAGGCTGTCGAAGGAGGCGGCTTGGTTATATAGGTCCTTATTTCTTTGATGACATTTAGAGGAATGTCGTCGTCTACGGCCTTCGACAAACAATACAGTATAGCCTTAGACCAAGAAAAAGAAGGACGGAATTCATTGAATACGGTGGTAAGACATTATTTACTACGGTCTTCGACTATCAATACAGTATAACCTTAGACTAAAGAATAGAAGGACGGAATTTATTGTTTGAGGTAGTAATGCTATTATTATGACAATCATAATAAAGCTGAGAGTCGCAAGACGTATAATACGTTACAACACCACTGAACTAAATTTGTAGTACAAGCCTATAATTATTTTTAATAATTTTCTCTTTCTAACGCGTGAGACGTAAAACCGCACGCATGTCGTTGACTTGGAAGACTGATCTTATAACTTCGGTCTTTGACGCGCACACTCACAAACTGAGTTGACGCTTCTTAATGATTGGTCTTGGATTAGTTGTCGATTTATGACATAACTGCTACTTTGTTTGAGACAGACCATATGAAAAGTCGCTACTATAACGCACTTTCTGCGTCTACACTTTTAGTGAATTTTCTTGAAAAAAATTCACTAATGAGGAGACCCCGACTTTTGAATTTTGAAAAAATTTGTTCAAATGAGCGCTAATTAGGCCCCCCAGAACACATATCCGGGGTCAGTTTCAATTTTTATATGTTATATATATATATATATATATATATATATATATATATATATATATATATAATAATAATTTATTGTTCCATAATAAACAAATACACAGAGAAAGTTCGAAGATATGAATACAGTAAACTTAACAATGATAACATAGCTGTGGTAAATAAGGATTGTCATTACATTATATATATATATATATATATATATATATATATATATATATATATATATATATATATATATATATATATATATATATATATATATATATGATACATTAATTTATGATTTAACACATCTACGCTACCCTACGGCTAAGTACAATATTTATTCATAAATGTTATAGATTATATAAAGTACGGTAAACCCCTAAGGGGTTTGTTTGTACTAAAGAAGGCGATCAGATGAGTAGTCTATTTATTATGCGTTCCTAAGAAAGTTATATACCATAACAAGGTACGTCTATGGGCAGGTAAGTTATCTTTTTTTAAAGATCTGAGAATACGTAAGTAAATATACCCACAGAAAGAGATGGGAATTTGCATTACACCCGTGAGGGCCCAGGTTTTAGTGTAGTAAAGGCGAATATCATGGAAAGTTTCACATTTTGTCACGTTCGGCTTTCAAGTGGAGTCATTTACAATGTCACAAGGCTTAAGTAGTTTATGATCTAGAGATAAGGCATATGTACCACACCGACAACTCAAAAATAATGGGCCGATTTTGATGAAATTTGGTGAATACCTTCCTTTTGCAAATAGTTTGAATAAGTTCGTTAGCCAGTAAAATCGGCCCCGGTTTTCCCGGAAAATTTTGCGTTTCTTTAAAAAAAAACTACATCTTCGGAATTAACAAAGTAAGGGCAATTAAATTTGTTACGCGGGTTAACATCATTATAGGTGAGCTACCTACCAAAATTTAGCTCTGAAGGTCGACAGACAAAAAAGTTATAGGCATTTAAAGAAAAATAAACTGGGGTTTTCTTCAAAACGTCAAAGTTGCGATTTAAAACGTCAAAATTGGCAACATTTAGGCAAAGAACTTGGATCTAATACGAGTTATGGAAAGAAAATATCTCAAGAAGAATGTTTTACAAACCCTGATGTCTTAATTTCAACCGTCATTGTCCTTCATTTTACTAAAATTTTTCCAGAAAATTCATTTTAAATAGACCCTTTCGCTGATGATTTGGCAGTAGTGTTGGCTATAGAGTTTATCGTTTAATGGTATATAATTTTTGTCGAATTTTCGTAAAAAATCAATAAAGCTCAATATATCCGTGATTATACAAGATATCAAAAAATGTGTATATATTAATTAAAGGGTGTCTTGAGCTACATTTAAAAAAATATTTCTAAAATCACAGGGTGGCCCATAAGTCATTAGTGATACAAATTTTCTTTTTTTTTTTAATCAAACACGCCTTATGTTATTGCATTTTAGCATTTTCCATCGAAATATAATGCATGTTTGTAAGAAACCAAATTCTGGACGCAGCAAGTGCGTTATGGTAGCGAATTTTGATCAAATGCTTCATATTTAAATAGCTCAATTTGCTATTAACCTATAAGGTTGACCAAGAAACGAGTTTTTTCCGGAACACTACGTTTACTTTCGGATTTTTTTTACATTTTCAAACAATAAAGTTATTTTGATGAAACACAGCACATTGTTTTTACTATGTAGGTTATACTGGTAACCAAATTTGATGCATCCTTTCTTAAAAAAACACACATATTTGCTATTAAAAAGATTTTTATGAAAATTCACTACCATAACGCACTTGCTGCGTCCCGAACTTTTTTGTTTATTAGCAAGTTTTGATTAAAAAAATTGTTGTTGAGATCTCTTTATTTATAGCAATCTTTGTAATAAATTTCATCAGGTACTGCCAAGTCAGCTGTCAATTCAAGGGTAGTGGGATATATTTATGGGGTATGCTTTGTATCGGAAATATTGAAATCGTGAAATACAACTTGTATAAGAAACAGATTATTCCACCCCTAGCTACACTTCTAAACGATAAATTATCAATGTCTCTAACTTTTTGTCGATTGTCCGGAAATTATGGATTTTCACTGAATTCACGGATTATGATTAAAGGAGAAATAATTCGGGATTTCTATTCTAGTCGTATAATTTTAATGCTTTAGGCGTTTCATAAAAAACGTTGGCAATTTTTTAAAAGCTAAGAGTTAAAATGAATGTCGCTTGGAATTATGTATTATCCAAAATCAATGTATCACAATATTAAATTCTTGACATTGACATCTTCAGAGAGCGGAACATTAAGGAAATGCGGCATTTTCTCAGCACTGTAATGAAAGTTTTTTAAGAGAGCTGTTTCCCTTCATCCTGAAGATCAGAATCTGCAGTGCGAATTAGAGCTTCCTGAAAACTATACTTAGGATCTGTAATTTTAGCGAATTTTCATTAAGAAAAATTCGCTTATAGAGAGGTAATTATAAAAAGCTTTTGAAAAAATTTCTTCAGATGAGCGCGAATTTGGATCCCTAGAACCCGAAACCCAGGTCCGTTAAAATTTGCATTTGTGTACATATATATATATATATATATATATATATATATATATATATATATATATATATATATATATATATATATATATATATATATATATATATATATGTGTGTGTGTGTGTGTGTGTGTGCACAGCTATCTTTGTCACCTCCACCCACCGAAAAGGCACCCAGGCCTCCATGATATATCAGTAGGTTTTTTATGTTTAATTTGCAGATTAAGCTTGTAACAATAAGTATGTTTAAAGGCGACATGAGAGGGGTAAGGATTAATTAGATTTATTTTATACTCTTGTTTGACACATTTTAAAGTGTAACACGGCACCATATATAAAACGTTGAAAACAACTCTTTTTGTGTTTTTGCTCCGGTACACGTATCATACGTATACGGCACCGACAATGTTGACAAATCCACATATTAGGTTTTTGCTTACTACTAACACATCCATTTATTGATATTTAAAGAGTTTTGGACATATTGCGTTTTAAAAAATAGTTTTGAATTGTTTGTTAGGAACAAAATAAGGATAATTCCTAAATTTGGTTCAAATCAGTGACGCATTTTTATCGGTTGGATACATACATATATATATATATATATATATATATATATATATATATATATATATATATATATATATATATATATATATATATATATATATATATATGTATGTATCCGAGCGATAACTGAAAAAATACTGAACTGATTTCTATCAAACTTGGAAAAATCTATTTTGGGCGAAAAACGAGGTCGTGTTCGTTAATCAGCCTTAATGCTCAAGTTTTTGCGGTGGAAAATCGGGGAAAACTTTCTAAAGACGTTATATTTTCGTAAGTATCAGACTAACTGGAACAAGACTTTACATGTGGTTAGAAATAGTGCAAATAAACTTATGTTGTGAATTTTAAGTAATTTGGTACAAAATATTAAGAGTTTTTTTTCAAATTATAAATAAAGCCCCAAAGACATTCGTTGAAACGACTTAATGGTTAAAGTCCAATGCCTGACAGACAGAGTAGTGAACTGACATGCGTAGATTAATTCATACAACAGGTCTAAATAATACATCTACGGTGACTAAACTAAATATACAGCAGGCAGAAAACATACTACCCGAACCAACAATCGTGCAGTCTCGGCCGCAATTATGAAAAGTCACAAACGACATGAAATTAAAAAATTGCCATTCGATTGTTATTTAACTGAGGCGATTCAATCAATTATTAAAATACACTATATTTTTAGTTTTATTGACGGCCCTAAATACAGTTTTAGCACAGCGTAGATATATTAGGCTGTCACATAAGCCAGCAGAAATTTAAACAAAATCAAGCCACGTCTCTATAAAAATGTTCTAAAATAGTTTCTTTTATCTTTAAACTTAAACATAAGACGTCATTTAAGACCGAAACAGTCTTGGGATATGTTTCAATGATAATTCTACCAATTCTGTAATTAACAATTGTTACGTATATTTTCAATATAATATACCGGGCATGAAGCCGATCTAAAGTATGACGCAAAGAAAACGTTTGTTGACGTGTGCCTAGAAGGCGCATTCAGCTCGATGAATATATGTTTTTTATGTTTTATTTTGATATTTGGAGAAACAATAGTGCACATATTCCATACGTTTTGAACAAGATCCCATTTTTGTTTAAAACGACTAAATAAGTTTGTCACCTTTGAGTCTGAAATTATAATTTTGTTATCATTGATATTGAAAAAACCGGTTTGATTAGGTTGACTAAAACGAAATCATACTGGGGATTAATAAGGAAAGAAAACTGCTACGTTTATAGCTTGGCAGATACTTTACTTTTATAAATATTAATTAAGGTTCCTTCTGGAAATCTTCTGTATAACTTTAATGAAATTTGTAATACAAGTTTATTTTAAAGAGACTTACACTCTCTATAATAGATATAGCAAAATTTAGTTCTTTAGGTTCATAGAAAATTCAGTTTTGGGCATTTTTCTCCAAAGGAGTTGGAACGCAAGATTTTTTTTTGATAATAGAGAGAAAGTGATGTCAGGCAAAATAATGTTTTTTGTGGAGCCGTGAGGGAAGTCCCCACGTCTGTATTTAGATCAGATTGTATACATTAAAATTTCTTTCATTAGCGAATTATCATGTAGGTCCAAAATGTTTTTGTAATAGCAAATGTTCTTACACTTTTTAGCGAATTTCCTGGAAAGAAAAAGGTTTTTGCAATCTTCTTGCGAAAATTTTTTTTGTCTGTGAAAGAATATTTAGCGGAGTTCTGATGGAACATCCTTTTCACGAAATTCAGGAAAAATAATGTTTTCATGAATTCTATTGCAAAAAAAAATGTTTGTGAAAACCATTTTATCCAATTTTTTACGTAAAATTTTTTAGACAATTTCTGTAAAAGTACTAAATTTTTTTAACGAATTCTCATAGAAAATAGTTTTTGATGGATTTTTTTAGACAATTTTGTTAGCACATTCTTCTGGTTTTTTAGTGAATTTTCTTTAAAAGAAATTAACTAATGAGGAGGTCCTGACTTTTGAACTTTGGCAAAATTTCTTCTACCTCCAGAACCCATATTCATCGTCAGGTTCAATTTATATGTATATATATATATATATATATATATATATATATATATATATATATATATATATATATATATATATATATATATATATATATATATATATATATATATATATATATATAACACCGATAACTTAAAAGATAATGGCCTGATTTTGATCACATGTGGTGAGCACCTTCCTTTTGCAAATGGCTTGGATGAATTCAGGGAAATCAGCCTAGTTTTTCCTGGAAGATTTTTCATTTTCTTTCTAAAAATGTTTATATCTCCGGAAATGACAAATTTGTGGCAATCAAGTTTTTCCCAGAAAATTGTGTTTATTTTCAAAAAAAATTATATCTCTGGAAATAGCAAAATGAGGGCAACCAACTTTGGTACTCGTATTTGTATTATACGGAGTGAACAGTGCAACAAAATTTAGGTCTGTAAGTTTAGCGACAAAAAAGTTACGGGCATTTAAAGAAAAGGGGTTTTCCTCAAAACGTCAAAGCGGCAATTTGAAACGTAAAAATTGGCAACATTTAAGCAAATAACCTGAAACAATTACCGATTATGTAAAGAAAATGTCGCAAGAAGAGTGTTCCGCAAACTCTTAAGTTTCAGCTTCAACCAATCATTGTCCTTCATTTTATAAAAGTATCTCTATAAATTTCATTTCGAATAGACTCTTTATCTGATGCTTTGGCGGTGGTTTTAGTTCAGTTTTTGGGTTAAAGATCTATAATTTTTAGCTAAAAAATAGTAGAAAAAATTAGTTAATGAGGAGACTGCGACTTTTGAATTTTAAAAAGATTTCTTCAAATGAGCGCAAACTAGGCCCCCTAGAACCCATATCCGGGTTTACTTTCAGTTTTTATCTGTTTACATATATACATGAAGCATTTCTACGGTAAAGATCAATATGATTGTTGTTATACAAGATACGAGAAAAAGTTGTATAAGTTAATTATACGGTGTCTTGAGGTGCATCTTATAAAATTTTTATGACAATCACAGGGTGGCCCATAAGTCGTTGGTGATACCTAAAATTTATTTTTGAACACTCTTACATTATTGCATTTTTGCATTTTTTTTAACGATATGATGATAGTGTATAAGAAAAAAATCGAAGCGCAGTAGTGCGTTTTGAAAGCAAATTGTCATTAAATGCTTCAAATTTCAATAATTCAATTTGCTATTAACCTAAGGTTGATTGGTTAGGCAGTTTTCTCGAAAAAATTTTAAGTTTAGTTTCAGAATTTTTTTTACATTTTCCAACAAGTGGTCATTTTGATAAAATATGGTACATTGTTTCCACTATATAGGTTATACCCGTAACCAGATTGATGCCTGCTTGCTTTAGAGATACATATTTGATATTAAAAATATTTTTATGAAAATTGACTTCCATAACGCACTGTTGCGTCCAGGTTTTTTTATTTATTTTGGCGTTATATTATTGCATTTTTGCATTCTCCATCTTAATATAATGCATGTCTGTAAGAAAAGAAATTCGCGACGTGATGGTAGAGAATTTTCATTAAATACTTTAAAATTTAATAGCTCAGTTTGATATTAACCTAAGGGTTGGCCAGAAAAACAGTTTTTTCAATAATATTTCAAATTAATTTTCGGAAAATGGTTGTGCATTTTCAAACAATAAAGTTATTTTGATGAAATATGGTACATTGTTTCGACTATATAGGTTATCCTGGTAAGCCTACTTACTTTAAAAAAATACAGATATTTGCCATTGAATACATTTTTATGAATATTCACTAGCGTAACGCACTTTTGCGTCCAGACTTTTCTTTAATTTTTGTCGCAAAGACTTTTTTTACGGAACTTGCATAGAAGAATCGCGGTTATGAGGGGATCAAGATCGGGAGACAATTAAAAAAATTGTTCAAGTGGTAACCATAAAACAGTGGACTCTATGTAGTTCACTGATATTATATATATATATATATATATATATATATATATATATATATATATATATATATATATAATTTCTATGAAAAGCAATTACCATAACGTACTTGCTGCGTCCAAACTTTTAATTTTGATTGAAATATATTTTCTGCAAATTATAACATACAAAATTCTTAAATTTAAAGTAAGTTTTAAGGTTTTTGTAATAATAGTATATTACACAATTCATCAAATAAATTTCGTATGAAATACAGGTTACATTCAAACCGTTAAATTAGATTTTCTGTCTCACGCAGAACAAGTATGTTAGATATTGAAATAATTTATGTTTTGTCAGACTTCTTTCAACAAAAAGCACAGACCTACATTAACAGCAGCGTGTCAATTATAATAAGGAAGTCATATAGCATACTATAATATAGTGGTCATCATTACTTGACAGTCATATTATATCTAGGTACAGAAATAACCTCATTCCCTGATACATCAGCCTACTTTGCAGATTGTTCAATTTGCTGTACAATAAATTAAGAGATGGGTTCTTTCCCCGAATGGTTCATTAATTTTAAAACTTTCGAAAAATACAGGCTAGCCACTTGACAACCAAACAGGCGCTTTCAAACGTACTTTCCGTGATTTTGTTAAAACTCGCCTGAAAGGCTAAATTTTGCTTTTAAGAGGAAGACCTTTGAGCTTATTTTCAACATCGTAATACCAAACATTCGCCTCTAAAATTCTAAATTACAAGAGGGATCAGGTACATAATTTTAGAGCTGAGAGAATCGCGAATTTTGGATTTTGAGAAAATTTCTACAAATGTGGGCTGGAACCCAAATCCGAGGTCGGTTTCAGACTTTATATATATATATATATATATATATATATATATATATATATATATATATATATATATATATATATATATATATATATATATATATATATATATATATATATATATATATATATATATATATATATATATATATATATATATATATATATATATATATATATATATATATATATATATATATGTCACACCGATAACTCAAAAAATAATGCGCTGATTACGATCAAATTCAGCAAATACCTTCCTTTTGCAAGTGGCTTGGATAAGTTCGTTAGCCAGGGAAATCAGCTCAGTCCAAATAGATTAAACATTGCTTTGTTTTAATTAGACAGTCGGATTAACCGTCCGTACCAGTTCTGAGCTGACCTTTAATGTATTGGATTTCAACCACCTTAATTATAATGCATGTTTCTATGAAAAGAAATTCGAGATGCCGCAAATGGTATGGTAGCGAACTTTTGTTAAAATCTGCTCAGTCCAAATAGATGAAACAATGCTTTGTTTTGATTAGACAGTGGGATTCCTCCGGTGTGTCCCAATTCTGAGTTGACCTTTAATGTATCGAATTTCGACCACATAATTATAATACATGTTTGTGAGAAAAGAAATTTGGGACGCAGCAAGTGCGTTATGGTAACATATTTTTATTAAAATCAGCTTAGTCCAAATAGATTAAAAATGCTTTGTTTTAATTAGATAGTCGGATTCCCCGGTCCGTGCAAGTTCTGAGCTCACCTTTAATGTATCGATTTTCAACTACGTAATTATAATGCATGTTTGTAAGAAAAGAAATTCGGGACGCAGCAAGTGCGTTATGGTAGCCAATTTTTATTGAATGCTTAAAATTTGAATAGCTCAATTTGCTGTTAACCTATAAGTTTCGTTGGCCAGGAAACTAGTTTTTTCTGGAACATTTTAAGTTTATTTTCGAAACATTTTTGTACATCTTTAAACATAAAGTTTTATTGATGATATATGGTGAATTGTTTCTACTATATAGGTCATACTGGTAACCAAATTTGATGCCTGCTTTCTTTAAAAACACATATTTGCTATTTCAAACATTTTAATGAAAGTTCACTACCACAACGCATTTTTGCGTCCAGACTTTTTTATTTGAAGCAGTGGGTTGGGAGAACTTGACTACCAAAGAAAATAATTGGTTTTCTTTAATTTGTACAAATATCGCCGCGTTTTGTTGATTGTTTTATCTGATTATCACTTACGAAAAAGTGAATTTGATAATTGTTTCACTTGCTACTGATAATTATTAAATTCTGCTCTTTGCTTTTAGTGGATTTAAAAAAGTCAGTGACGACGAGATCTCGACTTTTGAATTTTGAAACAATTTCTTCAAATGAGCGCGAACTAGATCCCCTAGAACCCATATCCAGGTTGTTATATTTATATATATATATATATATATATATATATATATATATATATATATATATATATATATATATATATATATATATATATATATATATATATATATATATATATATATATATATATATATGTTTTGATCAAATTTTATAAGTACCTTTCTTTTGCAAGTAGCTTGGGTAAATTCGTTATCTAATGGGTCAAGTTTTTCCCGGAAAATTTCGCGTTCTCTTCCGGAAAATATTTATATATCCGGAAATAACAAAGTAAGCTAAACTAATTTAGCACGAGAGTTTACATCGTAAAAAGTAAACTGTGTACCAAAATTTAGATCTGTAAGTATGAAGACAAAAAGTTATAGGCATTTGAAGAAAAAAAAAACATTTGGGGTTTTCTTAAAACGTCATAATCGCGATTTAAAACGTCAAAATTAGCAACATTTAGGCAAAGAACCTGAAGCGAACACAAGTAATGTAGAGAAAATATCGCAAAAAAAGTGTTTTACAAACCCATAAGTTCTAGCATCAACCGTGATTGTCCTTCATTTGATTAAAATATTTCCAGAAAATTCATTTCAAATAGACCCTTTTCCCTGATGCTTTGGCTGTAGTTTTAGTTATAGAGTTATTGTTTAGTAGTATATAATTTATGGTGAATTTTCATTAAAAAAATGATCTCTTGTGAAGACCGCGACTTTTAAATTGATTTCTTCAAATGAGCGGGAACTAGGCCCCCGAGAACCCACATCCGGGGCTAGTTTCAGTTTTATCTCTTTATATGTATATATATATATATATATATATATATATATATATATATATATATATATATATATATATATATATATATATATATATATATATATATATATATATATATATATATATAGGGTAACACATTTCTTGGGTAAACCTCAATATATCCGTTATTATACAAGATACGAAAAAAATGGATACGGTCTTTATAGGGTGTCTTGACCTGCATCTTACAAAATTATTTTGGCAATCACAGAATGGCCCATAAGTTGGTGCTTTTTACACTTTTGCATTTTTATCGAATTTTAATGCACGTTTGTGGGTGAAAAAAATTCGATAACGTTCATCGTTTTCGGGTTATTTCAATTGTTTTGCAACTTGTAACATTTTTGGGACGTATAAAAAACTTATGATGCAGTGTTTTTACCAATAAATATCAGAGTTCCATGAAAGTGACACATTCAGAGAGGTTTGCGTTTACATTATTCGTCGAAAAGATATTTAATGGTTCCTATTATAAATGTTAGATTTTTACCAAATTTGACGTCTTTCATTAAACAAAAGACATATTTGGAATTACAAACATTTTTATGAAAATTTTCCACTATAACGTACTAGTGGCATCCATACTTTTTATTGGCTTACAACATTGTTTCATAAAAAAACTCTGGACGCAGCAAGTGCGTTATGGTAGTGAATTTTCATAAAAATGTTTATATTGCAAATATGTGTATTTTCTTTTTAAGAAAGCAGGCATCAATTTTGGTTACCAGTGTAACCTATATAGTAAAAACAATGTGCCATGTTTCATAAAAATAACTTTATTGTGTGAAAATGTACAAAAATTTCCAAAAGTAAACTTAAAGTGTTCCCGGAAAAACTCGTTTCTTGGTCAACCTTACAGATTAATAGCAAATTGGGCTATTCAAATATGAAGAATTTGATCAAAATTCGCTACCATAACGCACTTGCTGCATCCAGAATTTATTTTCTTACAAACATGCATTATATTTCGATGGAAATTGCAAAAATGCAATAACATAAGGCGTGTTTGATTTAAAAAAAAAGAACATTTGTATCATCAACGACTTATGGGCCAGCCTGTGATTGTAGAAATATTTTTTTAAGATGTAGCTCAAGACCCCCTATATTTAATATATACAATTTTTTTTCGTATCTTGTATAATAACCGATATATTGAGCTTTATTGATTTTTTACGAAAATTCGACAAAAATTATATACCATTAAACGATAAGCTCTATAGTTAAGACTACTGCCAAGCATCAGAGAAAGGGTCTATTTGAAATGAATTTTCTGGAAACATTTTAGTAAAATGAAGGACAATGACGGTTGAAACTAAGACTTCAGGGTTTGTGAAACATCCTTCTTGAGACATTTGATTTCCATAGCCCGTATTAGATTCAAGTTATTTGCCTAAATGTTGCCGATTTTGACGTTTTAAATCGCAATTTTGACGTTTTGAGGAAAACCCCAATTTATTTTTCTTTAAATGCCTATAACTTTTTTTTCTTTTGACCTACATAGCTAACTTACCTATAAGGATCTTAACCCACGTATTTAATTTGGTTGCCCTTGCTTTGTTAATTCCGGAGATATGATTTTTTTCAAAAGAAAACACAAAATTTTCCGGGAAAACCTAGGCAGATTTTCCTGGCTAACGAACTCATCCAAGCCATTTGCAAAAGGAATTTATCTACCAAATTTAATCAAAATCGGCCCATTGTTTTTTGAGTTATCGGTGTGATACATATACATACATACATATATATATATATATATATATATATATATATATATATATATATATATATATATATATATATATATATAAATTGAAACTGACCCCGGATATGTATTCTGCGGGGCCTAATTAGCGCTCATTTGAAGAAATTTTTTCAAAATTCAAAAGTCGAGATCTCCTCATTAGTGAATTTTTTTTAGAAAATTCACTAAAAATTGTGGTGGGCTTAACAAATTTAAGCGTAATCTCCCTTAGCATTTTTGTTAGACTTTCTAATTTTAAAATAACTGTCATTTTTTATTAAAATAGTTCTTTCCGCGTTAATATTTGATTAACTCAGGAGATTAAAAATATTTCTAACTGGAGTTAAGACTTAACAATAAAAAACTGATAGTAAAAGAATGAACTAAATGCTTCTATATACCACCCATTGCTAGTTCAGTCTTCTTTGGCGTTGTTTTGATCAAGACTGCAATTGTACTAACATCTTGTATGAAACAAACTGAAACTAGCTTTTATTAATAACAGGAATTTAAATACCGTTGCAGCAACTAACAATGTGATCATTATTTATTGTTATATGGGCATTCATTCGATATAATTTAATGTGATTTTGAATAACGCAAAACAACGGTTTTCCTGTATGGATACAATATAAGGTGGATGTATATCTCAGTTAAAAAAAGAAGGCATTATGTGTTTGCAACAAGCATCTTTCATAAATAGTATGTAATAGTTCCGCAAGCTGTTATCAGATCGTCGTGGTAGTTGTTTAAACTAATGTATTAGTGATGGGAGAAACTGTTATATTGCTTTAACAGGTCGCACCTGTTACTGTTTTTTTTAGAAATAACAGTTAAATAAAACAGGTTGAAAATAACAGTATGAACTATGAATTATTAAGAATTCCACGTAGACGTAGTAACAGTAGCTGAACCCGTCCGGTGGTGTAGTTGGGTAATGTTTAAAATAAAAAATATTCTTGTATTATGTTTAAAACAATTAATAACTTTTTTATTAAAAAAATGATGGAGTTTTTTTTGGGTATTCATCACTAATAATAATTTGGTAAAAAATTCAACAATGCAGAATTTCTTTCGAATTTTCTTAACTAATTAAGTATTAGTTAAGCATTGAGCTTGAAAACCTCTATAGCCATCTTTTCCTTGAAAATGAGAGCTATATGAAATAAATGAATTATTGTAAGCAAAAAATAAAATAAATAATTTTAAAAAAAAATAAAACAAATTTTTTTCTCTCTACCTATAGGGCGAAGTGTGTCTGGTTTCAACTATACCGGGTACAGGGAATATTTTTATAATTTCATTAAAATTGGTACTGTTTATGAGATTTTTTAAGTTTCAGAGATTTTTTATTTTGCAGTAGTAATAAAAAAAAGATGTTTAAAATCGGACCTATTTCTTAGATTTCCAAAGTGAAAAGTAAAAAGGAATATTGATTTATGAGTTACATAAGACAAAGAAGAATGAGCAAAAAACTACCTAATATAATATAATACCTAAGGACTCACGTTAAAGCATAACTGTACGTTTGTATACATAACAGTTTTTTCTTAAAACAAAAATGCCATCAGCATATCGAGTTATCTAATGAAGATTGAGTTTACGTCAACGCCTATGTGATTATTTTTTTATATACGCGGTGACCTGATTTTATTTTTACAGTGATATAGTTCTTTTTTAATAATTTTCACTTGCTACATATACAGCCTTTTTATTTACATTTTTCATATTTTGTGTTTGTTTATAAATTGTAAATATATGTGTGTGTCTTGTGTGAATCAACAACCTGTCAAAATTTAAGAGTTTCATTGTACCGACGACCCTACGTTCCCAAAGCTGTGAGCACACTAGTATAAAGTAGTATGTTATGAAGTAAAGTCCGCTCTATACTCTATACCCCATTCCCAGTCTCATGTCCATTCATCCTGTTATAACAGTTGCGGATGAAAACAGTATTATGTTATGAAGTAAAGTCCGCTCTATACCCCATTCCCAGTCTCATGTCCATTCATCCTGTTATAACAGTTGCAGATGAAAACAGAAGCTGCTTCATCGTAGCAGTGCAACAGAAACAGATACGACAACAGAAACAGATACGACTCACTGCGCAACAGCATCCCCTCCACTGTACCTGTTATTTGTATATATCCATAACAGGTTGTTACTGCTGCGGCTCGACAACAGTTAAAATATAACAGACTGTTAAATAACAACCCATCACTATAATGTATCGTTTCAATCAACAGGAAAACCTTCTTTATTGGGAAAGCAAAATAATTAAACCAAAGGCATTGAAGTTTGATATTATCAAATTCTATTACATCAAAAGATTCGCCAATAGAAAGGAAATGATTGTAAAACTTGACAGTTTTTATGAAAGCAAATTAGAGCCTTTAAAACCCATATCCAAAATATGAAACTTTAGAATAAGGTATAATTGATTATATTCTCCTGTCGGTTATACAGGAAGTCACCACCAACTTTGCTATTATAAATATAACACCCTGTATATTTCTACATTTTTAGATGTGAGTCACAATTTTGAATCGTTTTTATTTAAACCTTTCCAACGTTGGTTTAAAAACATAATATTTAATAGAAACTGTAGCAGAACATTGTAAGATGTACGACAGGGTCGCCATCTCGGAGCGGAACCAGGTAGTATGTTGTCACGACAGCTCCGAATAGCGCAAAATGTTATAAAATAGAGACTGTGTACAACCAACTAACAATTTTGTAAATTGCTAGCCCTGACCCATTTCTTCCCCAATATAAGGACAATGTATGTAAGGCTAGATGTATTCTCACCATAATTAGAATCGCAGACCGGTTTCGCTCTAATTAAAGCTCATCAGTACGGTATGCTAATTACAGCGAGAATACACCTATAAAGTAGTTGGATATTTAATAGGTTATGGTAGCCAGCCTCCTAGAACATTGTGATATGTATGACGGGGTGGCCATCTCGGTGCAGAACCAGGCAGTATGTTGTCTCGACAGCTTCAAATAACACAAACTGCTATATAATAGAGACTGTGTACAACCGACTAACAATTATGTAAATTGTCAGTCCTGGCCCATTTATTCCATAATATAGGGACAATATATGTAAGGCCAGATGTATTCTCACCATAACTAAAACCGCAGACCGGTTTCCTTCTAATTAGAGCTCATCAGTACATTTTGTGTTATTTTGTGTTAGTTGGAGCTGTTATGACAACATACTACCTGGTTCCGCACGCGACCTCGTCGTACATCTCATAATGTTCTAGAACGCTGGCTACCATAGCCGTATTTTTTTAGAGGTGTGTTCTTGCTGTAATTAGTATACCGTACTGTGTAACCTCCCTTAAGTATAGAGATTTATAACTCGGTAATAGGCAAGCAGCAATATATGAGGGACCTCAAATGAACCCAAATCTGGTCCGTAGTGAGGTCAATGTTTCCTATAAGTCCCACCCTAAAAAGTTTTTATCTATCAGATTTATAATTAGCAGGATTAGAAATGTTTTATAAGGTTTGAAGATCTTATTATTGTTTACTACTTACGCTGTTGTTGTTTTGTTGCACTGCCTGGAGTCTCATATTTATCAGCGCTCCAAACTAGTCCCTGGTTACGATGATCTTTCTAAAAGTTTATTTTCGATATCTAGGAAATCGAGATCAAGAGTTCTTATAAGCGTCGTCACGGAAGGTTAAAAGGGTTTAAAGAGGAATTAATTTTCAATTAGACAGACATGTTAATGTAACAAAATATTAAATTTATTCACAGGAATTGAATTTGAAATGGTGTACAAAATAAAATAAAATGGTTGGTAACTCTCAAAATGAACATTAATTGTACACAAATAGAAATCAAATAAATAGCAACAAAAAATTATCAATTAACATGTATATGACAGAATAATGAGATAAATGTAGTTGTATCTTACTAAAGAAATATAAGCACTTATATATATATATATATATATATATATATATATATATATATATATATATATATATATATATATATATATATATTGAGGTATACCAAAAATCAGATACTGTGTGTCTGCAGCTCAAAAGTAAACAAATTATTATGTAAATTATTTGACGTTTGTCAATTAACTTGGTTAATTTTATATTTAGATCCTGGCCAGTTCTTAGAGTGAGGCTCAATTTAAAAATATATATGTAAATATTTACGTGAAAACTCTATAGTAATTATTGAAAATATGTGATATTAAAGATAATGCATAAGTTGGATATTTTTACAGACAAAATTTACTAACTACTATTTCAAAAACTTACTGATGAGATTCCATAGATTAAAACAGGAAGTTCATAGTTATTCTAACAGAAACTCCCCGACATGTTTAAACTCAAAACTTGATTAGGCGAGTTTGAAAGTTCAGATTATAAAACGTTCAGATACCAAATGACTGCATGAAATATTGGCTGGTTCAGGGAACAATTCTATGTGGACTCACCAGACTTTCCTGGCTTGAATTACCTGTAACTCTATTGGGGATGCCCTCCCAGTTGGATCTACTAAGAATGCCTGACACAAGTTTCAGTGACCTCGATATGAGAGAAGAAGCTGGGCAAATCAGTAATGCTTCCCACTGGTGGTCAGTGCAGGTGGATTTGTTGTTTCACGTGTACAAAACCCTTTGACAACCAGGTCAATATTTTGAAGTCGCTTGGTAGAAACTTTGCGATTTACAATTAACATAACGTACATGGTAATGAAATAGCTGACAAACTGGCAAAAGACAGTGTGATGGTGTACGATGAAACAATTAATACAGTTCCATACAGTGACCTGTTTCCCGTAATAAAAGAGTTCCAGCTACAAAAGTGGAAAGGCGAATGGAGAACCTATTGCTTAAACACAAATAATCCATACAAGAACCTATTTCCTGATTTGCCGGGACCTAGAGACCACAAGGTATACATCAATGAAAGCAGAGGTACCACCACTACAGTCGTAAGACTAAGGTCAAACCATGGACGATACCCCGTGCATTTACACCGAATAGGAATCCTAAGTACACCAATGTGTAAATGTGACAGTCAAAGCTTAGCGGATATAAATCACATAATTTTTGTGTGCCCCCTAACACAAGAAGCTAGAGGTAATTTACTGTCGGAAATTTGTAAATATGGGGATAGAATAAAAATGCCCTTTAGTTTACACCAAATACTTGCTGTCAACGCAAAAACAATAATCACTGCTCTCTGTAAATTTTTTAGAGATATAAAATTAGAATTATAAAAAAAAAGCCATTTTCATTTGTATATAATTTGTGTACGTGTATATATGAGTGTACGTGTGTGCGTTTACGCGTGTGTGTGTGGGAGAGTACGTGTGTGTGTGTGTAGTGTATGTATCAATGTGGTATGTATGTGTATATGTGTGTGTATATGTGTATATATGTATATATTTTCCTTTGTTTTTTATTGTATTCAATGTAACCCACATGTAAATATACACGACCGAAAATTACTTGGTAGGTTAGTATAAATATAGGAAATAATATGTAAATATAGCAATAGTGTAACAGAAATTTGTAATTATTAGTTTTTAAGTGATCCTTTGTCTCTGCACCTTTGTAAACCTTTGTTGTTACCCGTGGTCCAGTCAGTTTGTCTGAAGTCGTCCTGAAGGGCCCCTGGACGCAAAAGTGTGTCCCTGTCTATCCCGTATAGGGGAAAGGTCCCTAATTTGGACCGGATCTTAAATTGGACCATCACTTTCATATGAATATTAATTGTGCCAGGCGGCCTCTGTTGGCTGGTACTTGCAGCTAATACGTGGTTTAGTCGCAGCACGGAACGAGAGATCTGTACAGTTCGTGTAACTTGCGGAAACACATGTGTTATGTTTTTGTGCTGTCTGATACAATTTTGCTGTTATCTTCTGTAAGCTATAACTTTTTCACTGGTGAGTAACTTTTTCTTTTTCATAGGTGTACATTTCAAGCAAGTTTTTATCTGTTATATCGTTCAAGAATTTATTTGTTTTTCACAACAAACCCCTTTTAAAAGAGAAGTTTTCAAAGTAAGGTTATAGTTTCCTAAATTGAACCACCTACTAGTTCCTAAGTTGGACCGGTCCAAATTAAGCAACTCACTTTTTTCTAGGTGAATATGTCACAACGTGGGAAATACGGGAAATGGGTGGAGGAAAATATGAGGGAAGCCTTAATAGCCCACCAAAGTGGTGTTATGGGTTTAAATGAAATAGCCAGAAAGTATCAAATACCAAAGGCAACTTTAAAACGCAGAATTGACAATAAGAACAAAAATGCTCATGGAAGTGAGAAAAAATTTGGACGTGCCGCAGATATTCCACCAGAAATAGAGGAAGACATAGTAAACCATGTACTACAGCTTGAAAGAAGTCTGTTTGGAATCACTCGTAGTGATTTGAGAAAACTCGCATATGATGTCGCAGAAGCAAATGGAATTCCTCATAGGTTCAAGAATGGACAAGCCGGCAAGAAGTGGTACTATTGTTTCATGTCTCGACACAAAGAGCTATCGCTCCGCCAACCGGAGGCAACTTCATCGGCGAGGGCTTTAGGGTTCAGCAAAGAAAAAGTTGAAGCTTTCTTTGATTGCCTCACTGCTCTTTACGATGAACATAACTTCAGTCCATCTGAGATGTATAATGTTGATGAGACCGGTCTTTCTACAGTCCAGAGACCACAAAAAATAATTGGACAGAAGGGTAAGCATCAAATAGGATCTCTTACAAGCGGGGAGCGTGGAGTAAATACGACATGTGTTTGCTGCATTAATGCTGCTGGTATGTACGTCCCTCCGATGCTTATATTTAAGCGCATTAGATTCAAAGATGAACTCAAAGAAGGTGCACCTCCAGAAACAGAATTTGCTTGCTCAGAATCGGGCTGGATAACAAGTGAGTTATTCGTAAAATGGCTAAGGCATTTCATTAATTTTGCGAAGCCATCTAAAGATAAGAAGGTACTTTTAATAATGGATGGTCATACCACCCATACAAAAAATCTAGAAGCCATAACGTTAGCCAGGGAAAGTGGAATAATCATGTTGTCGCTACCAGCACACACCACCCACAGGTTGCAACCCTGTGACGTCTCATTCTTCAAGCCCCTTAGTTCGTATTACAACCAAGCAGCTGATAAATGGCTTCGTACGCACCCTAACCAAAATATTACGCAGTTTCAGGTGTCAAAATTACTTGGAGAAGCCTATGCCAAAGCTGCTTCAGTAGGAAACGCTGTAAGCGGTTTTGCGAAATGCGGCATATGGCCTTTAGATAGAAATGTGTTTGATGACAGTGAATTTGTTTGTCTTCCCAATGTGAATATGGATCCAACGAATGCGTCAGAGGACACCTCTTCAGCAAACGAAGTGACCCATCGTGCTCTCATTAACATCAACAATGTAACCCAACATGCATCCACATCTACAGACACTTCGGTAGGAGGAACATTAGAGGCAGAATGCTCCACGTCTTCTCTCCAAAAAAGAAAATCTGTGTCTGAGATATCTCCCCTGCCAATCTTAAAGCGAAAATCGCGCACACCTGCTTCTAGTTCTACCACAATAATAACTAGTAGCCCCTACAAGGATGACCTTGAAGAAAAACAACGTAAGAAAATGGCTCCTCCTAAAACCGCCAAAAAGGTTTTTTCTTCTTCAAAACCAGATTTCAAAGGCAAGTCTTCTGCGTCTAAATCATACAAGGGAAAGCGCCCTCTGCCACAGCATTCAACAAGCGAATCAGAATCCGAAGATGAAGATTGCCTTTGTATTATTTGTCTATCTCCATTTTCGCAATCCGATCCAGGAGAAGAGTGGATTCGCTGTATTTCGTGCAAAAAGTGGTCACACTTGAGGTGCACCAATGGCCGCAATACTGCTTTCTATGAATGTATAAACTGTGAGTCTGACAGTGACTGATTGTGTTATTTTATATACCTAATATTTTGTTATAATATGTTACTTAATCCATCTCAGAATCATATGTTCAGTTCTGAATGAAATGTTATTACCATTTTAATGAATGTTCTCTCCCTAAATAATGAAAAATAGACGTGGTCCAATTTAGGGGACCTGTGGTTCAAATTAGGAAACTAGTATCCTAAATTGGACCGATAGATCTATTTTGATTTGATTTTTTTTGCGCACCACCCGCACGGTTTTCTGCCTGTTTTATAAAATTTATCCATTTATAACACACAGGAGTACCCCTCCAAATTTTTTGTTTCCATTTGGTTCAAAAATTTCCATTTTATAGAGATTCTTTCTTAGGTGGTCCAATATAGGGACCTTTCCCCTACATGATTTGAAAAAAAAAAAAATAATAAAAAAAATAATATAAAAAAAAATATAAAAAAAATATAGATATATACATGTATATATACTTAAAAAAAAACAAAAAAAAAGAAAGAAAAAAAAAATTAAAAAAAAAGGGAAAAGCGTAGAATAAAAAATATATATATAAAAAAAAATATTAAAGAAAAGAAAAAAAAGAAAAAAAAAGAAAGGAGAGAAGAAAAAAAGAAATAAGAGAAAAAAAAAGAAAGCAAACATTATTATATGTATAAATAAGTTTAGATATTGTATATTTGTATATAGGTAACATAATTCTATCTTCTAGATAATTAAGGTATTTGTATATATTTGTGTATATAAAATAGCAAAAGTCTGTGGCTGATGGAATTCTGTTCCAAGGTCATAAATACCTCCACCACCACCACACCACCACAATTAAAACGTTGAATTTGCCCTAGCGAAATTCACTGTCAATTGACTTAAACTTCGGCGATAACCCGGAATTCTTTTTAAAGTAGCAAATCAACAGGTTGAAACAAATAACCACAACTTGAGCTCCGGTTTTATGCTAAGTATGATGTTTATTTAAACTAGAAAATTACTAAAACATTTCAAATAACTACAGAGTATTGGTAGAAGGCAGTATAGGTAACAGAAAGACTATTAAAAACTCAGTTTATAAGACAATTCGAGAGACACCTAAAGTCAACGTGTTTACGCCACAGGCGTCAGTGCCAGACTCCCAGAGGTAGAGACCGATCGGCCGGTCCTGACCCCTGCACGAAATTTTCAGAGTCATCAGCGTTAGTGGCTATGTGCGAGCTCTTTCTCGCCTTCATTCTTCGAATGAGATAAAACGAGACCTCCGATCGCTGGCGAACTCACAGACGTCTTCTATACACACCTCCACAATAATGGACTCGTTCGTTCATTTACTAACCGATTTTCTAAATTGCATCAAAATTAGGTCACCTTTCACCTAGAATTTCAGGACAATAGAGATGTTTATTTTGCCCAACAAAATGCAGCGTTTTTCAATATTTAGATTTCGACGTATATTATAGGGAGTTCAGTACGCTTCTTACGATACAGAATTTTTTAGCGAATTTTCATCAACATTATTTTGAAATCAAAACTTGAAATATTTAATATAGATAGGGTTTTTGGTATTATTTATTATGCTTAGGGGTTTTCTAAGTGTTTTTAAACCAGTAATGATTCCACGTAAAAACTGAATCGTTACAACTGATGAGCTCTAATTAGAGCGAAACCGGTCTGCGGTTCTAATTATGGTAAAAATACATCTACTCTTACAGATACTGTACTATCTTGATGAATATTTAGAAATTATATTAGGAGCCACGTGTACTGTAATTATATGGTTACTAATTAGACTGTCTCAAGTAGTTATTGTGATCGGGACTGCCTTGCCAGGACGGCAGGGGCCAAGCAGAGGACCCCCGCGCGGCGCACACAAATGTAAGACCTGGATTGGTCTGAAGGTGCCATAACTTCTGGGTATGTAAAGTTGCGGGGAGGTTTGGATAGCGTGCCTGGTCTGCTCTACCCAGGCCGCGCTATCTTTGGCCTAGCGTAAAGGCGGGGGAAAAGCAGGGCCCTTTTGTAGTAATGCTGACATCACATACCTGATTAATGAGCTGTTTCAACTAGAGACATATAAATACAGTGGTTTTAGTACCATATGGGAGAGAAAGAGTTTGTTTCCTATCCCAATGATTTGCAGGTGGATTTATCCCACCGTTGCTAATTAATCGACTGTATATATACATATATATATATATATATATATATATATATATATATATATATATATATATATATATATATATATATATATATATATATATATATATATATATATATATACTACTACTACTACTCACATTAACAAATTGTTTACAATTTGCGGTTTTACACTTGATTGACGAATTTCTCAGGAGATTCACAAATTTGTTAGCTACTTGCGTATTGCATTTACTTAAATGCGATAATAATGAAAGTTTATTTCGTACACTTTTTGAATTTAGAAGAAACACAGAATATTTATGGCACCAGTGTACTTGGCACGTACGAAATACGCGATCGGTATTTGAGATAATTTAGGTTGAAACACACGAACGGTGTTTAACTTAGAAGATAGCGAGCTCTGAGCATGGTTCCAAGGAAATAAGAAGATAAGATCACTTTTGTAACCGAACCGGCGAACTGACTTAAACATACGAGCGGCGTTTAAGCTGGAAGTTTGGGATCTCAGAGCGAGGTTATAAGGAACTAAGAAGATGAGATCGCTTTTAGGACTGAAAAGAATGATGCCTTGCGAGAAGTCTGCTTTTATAGAGCTTCCAGATGGCGCTTGTTGACGGATATGTTGACATAACGTCATTAGTACAGGATGACCAACTATTATTTCCTTAGTAAATAAATCCATTAGGTTCATTCTTAGAGGATTTTAAGAATACGTTAAATATAGCTAAAGCTGTTATACTTAAAGGAAGCAACCTAACAATAAATACTTTAATCTTTGTATGGCATTACTCTTGCGTAAAATGACATTTCCGAAAGGAAACTTAAAGTGTTCCCGAAAAAATTGGTTTCTTGGTCAACCTTATAGGTTAGTAGCAAATTGAGCAATTCAAATTTGAAGAATTTAATGAAAATTCGCTACCATCACGCACTAGCTGCGTCCAGAATTTCTTCTCTTACAAACATGCATTATATTTCGATCGAAAATGCAAAAAACAAAAATCACACAAGGCGTGTTGGATTAAAAAAAAGATAATTTGTATCACCAACGACTTATGGGCCAGCCTGTGATTGTAGAAATATTTTTTAAGATGTAGCTCAAGACACCCTATAACTAATGTAAATAATTTTTATTTCGTATCTTGTATAATAACGGATATATTGAGCTTTATTGATTTTTTACGAAAATTCGACAAAAATTATATACCATTAAACGATTACCTCTATAGCTAAGACTACTGCCAAAGCATCAGAGACAGGGTCCAATTGAAATGAATTTTCTGGAAACATTTTAGTAAAATGTAGGACAATGACGGTTAAAGATAAGACTTCAGGATTTGTAAAACATTCTTCTTTAGACATTTTCGTTCCATAGCTCGTATTAGTTTCAGGTTCTCTGCCTAAACGTTCTCAATTTTTGACGTTGTAAATCGCGACTTTGACGTTTAGAGGAAAACCCCAATTTATTTTCTTTAAATTCCTATAACTTTCTTGTCTTTCAACCTACAGAGCTAAATTTTGGTAGGTGATTTACATATAATGATGTAAACTCGCGTACCAAATTTTGTTGCCCTTACTTTGTTATTTGCGCAGATATAATTTTTTTTTCGCAAGAAAACACAAAATTGTCCGGAAAAACCTGGGCCGATATTCCTGGCTAATGAACTTATTCAAGCCTTTTGCAAAAAGGAAGGTATTCACCAAATTTAATTTAAATTCGGCTCATTATTTTTGAGTTATCGGTATGATACATACATACGCACAATAAGCCAAAGGTTGCAGTGCTATCGGGGCGGCAAAGCCGCGGACGAGCCCTGAGGGTGGAAAAAAATGATACATATATATATATATATATATATATATATATATATATATATATATATATATATATATATATATATATATATATATATATATATATATATATGATTAAATTTGGCAGTGACCTTCCTTTTGTAAGTGGCTTGGATTTGTTTGTTTTAGCGAGGAAAATGAGACCAAGTTTTCCGGAAAAATTTTGGGTTTCCTTTTCGACTGGGTAGTTTACCCCAATTATCAAATAACCTGGTTGACTTTCGTCACCGAGTTCAAGAAGCCTGGGATGACATTCCTCAAAGATCCACCAAATTTAATCAAAATCGGCCCATTATTTTTTGTGTTATCGGTGTGATACATACATACATACATACATACATACATACATACATATATATATATATATATATATATATATATATATATATATATATATATATATATATATATATATATATATATATAAAAATTGAAACTGACCCCGGATATGTGTTCTAGGGGCTTAATTAACGCTTATTTAAAAAAAAATATCCAAAAATCAAAAGTCGGGATCTCCTCATTAGTCAATTTCTTTTAAGAAAATTTACTAATAAACAGGTTAGAGTGATTAGAGTCCCTGATGAGGTTGATCTAGTTGAAACAGTCGTCAGGTCTTAAAAATGTATTGTGGTGAATTGGGACTCTATAGTGTACTTATCAGTGATCATCACAGGTTCGAATCTTCACTTAGTCACCTAAAAACGTTAGCTAACAGAAATTGTAATTTTGTTCGACACTTTGCCTTACTATATGTAAACTCCATTAACCTAAGATTGCTAATACAAATAAACATTCTAGTACATAAAACGTTCATTCTCTGCAACATTGTCAACCTCGCAACACGCTTCTATACTCGTATTGTTTGAAGTTCATTACAGATAGCTACCATTTTATGTGACAGAACAATTTTCCACGTCCTTTAAACATCCATCTGGGATAATATGAAGTATACGACTGAGAAAAATAACAATAACATCGGATGAATGAGTTGAAATTTAGCTAGGTATGTTGTGTTGAGGAATTCTATTTTCGGCTTTAGAATTTCATTTGCTGGATAACGCTTTCTGTACCCACAGAGGACACCTTTATCTGGTTTGTGGCTTTATTGTCAATTTAATTTGAGAGTGGCGATGTGCTGAAGCACACTAAGGTTACACAGGATGCATTAAAAGTACGCTTGCTAAGCGATGTAAAAGAATATATGTGCGCTAAGAGAGAACAATTGATTTAATCTAATGGTTGATTTTATCTAATGGTCTCAAATTCAACGTGTGAAAAACTAGTTTAATCAAATTCTCAATTATCTTGCGCAACTTGATGAGTCGATGGAAGTAAAGCTACTAGATTGGACAATTACAACAAAATGATAATATAGTGTCAATTTTTTTTGGGGGTTAACAAAAATGCTTGTCTGTACAGTAAAGACCATATCGGTAAGATGACTAAGATAGTTATAAAAGTTACCCATCTGCTTAAATCAGTGTCTTACATTGTGTCAAGGGAGGCTATGTTTACAGCATATCAAAAAACAAAAGAGGGCAATTAATTTGAGTCTGACAGTTCCAAAATTTATTTTATAGGCTTCAATATACTAACCTATTATTTACTATATATATATATATATATATATATATATATATATATATATATATATATATATATATATACATATATACATATATACATATATACATATATACATATATACATATATATATATATATATATATATATATATATATATATATATATATATATATATATATATATATATATATATATATATATATAGATACATAGGCTAGCGCATTGAACACGAAACAGACCGATTTGCGTCCAGAGAATTTTTTTTAAGAAACGCTGAAACACATCAATTTTAGTATTGAGGAGGACATGTTTTGACTTAAAACTAAACTTTGTCACATCAACCCCTTAAGGGTGGTGATAACATTTTAAATAGGGAACATGGGTCGAGTGTTACATCATTTGAAAGATTTTTCTTTTCTGAATTCAGCACACTAATTTTTTTGGAAGTTTAATCAACTCGTTTAAAAATTATTCACAGTTGAAAATGCATAAACGCATTTCACTCATTCCGATAAGGAATGTGCTGATAGTCAATGTTTTGTTGGTTTGTAAACAAAAAATGGACTATCAGAACATTTCTTATCGGAATGAGAGAAATGCGGTTTATTATTTCGGTTTATCGGTCGGTTTGATACTTGATAGTACTACCGAAAATTAATTTCACAATGGTGTATTCTGTAGAAGAGTTGAAATAATTACTCTTTTTTTCAAAAACGATTATTGTGCCAACCGTAACGCAAATTTGTTTAATGAACGACATCCTAACAGTCCTGTTCAGAAAATATATTTTGGAGTCAGTTGCAAAGTTTCGAAAAAGTGGTTCAGCATCCAACAAAAAACGGGATCCTGAACGTGAATTTCCGGTTAGAAATGAGACTACTGAGATTGAAGTTTTAGGACAAATTGCTGCAGACCCAACTTTGAGCACGAGAAAATTGGCCACTGTTTCAAACACCAAAAGAAGAACTATTCAGTGAAAACTTAAGCATCATAAATTTCACCCGTATAAAATTCATCTTGTACAACAACTGAATGAAGATGATTTTGATCGGCGGCTGGAGTTTTGTGAAGTTATGACTGCACGAATAGCTGATAACGGGAACTTTCTGTTCAATATCTGTTTTTCAGGCGAGTGTACGCTTTTATTAAACTCTACAATCAATCGTCATAATTGTCGTTATTGGGCAGATAATAACCCAAGAAATTTTCACGAAGTCCACACTCAAACTCCACAGAAATTGAAGGTCTGGACTGGCAATTTTGGAGACCGTTTAATCGGACGAATTTTTCTTGGTGGCAATTTGAGTGACGAAACGTATTAGGAGTTACTAGAAGATATCGTATACCCTCTACTAATTGACATTATTGAAAATGATGATCGCTATCAAGAAAATCAATTAGTGTTTCAATAAGATGGAGCTCCTCCGTATTTTTCACAACGTGTTAGGGAGTTTTAGAACAGAGAGTTTCCAGAGCAATGGATTGGGCGTAGAGATACTATTGAATGACCCCCTAGATCAGCGGATTTAACTTTTTTAGACGTCTTTCTATGGGGCCATTTAAAGAGCAGAATTTTCACAACAGTACCGGAGTCTCTGGAAGAATTACAACGACGAATTGTTGAAGAATTCCGTCTAATAACTCCACACAAATGCTCCAGAAAGTCAGAGCTCGTTTTGAACAAAATTTGTACTTTTGTATGGAAGCTGGTGGTCAACAATTTGAACACTTACTTAACTGAATAAACATTTTTGAAAGCTTGGTTTTATTTTTTAGTTTTTTTAACGAAAAATTGACTAATTACTGCATTTCTTATCACAATGAATGAAATACGTTCTTGCAACTACAACTGTGAATAATTTTTAAACGAGTTGATAAAACTTCAAAAAAAAATTGTGTGCTGAATTCAAAGAGCTTTCAAATGATGTAACACTCGACCCATGTTCCCTATTTAAAATATAAGGGTTGTTATCACCACCCTTAAGGAGTTTATGTGATAAAGTTGAATTTTATGTCAAAACATGTCCCCCTCAATATTAAAATTGACGTGTTTCAGCGTTTCTTAAAAAAAAAATTCTCTGGACGCAAATCTGTCTGTCTCGTTTTCAATGCGCCACCCTGTATATATATATATATATATATATATATATATATATATATATATATATATATATGTATATATATATATATATATGAGTGAGAAAACAGTACAACTCCAAAATCCTGGTTGTGCGAATCATTAAATAATATGTTTTGTGTAAAAAGTGTACATTTGACAACAATAACCTAACAACTAACTTAACAAACATATATATATATATATATATATATATATATATATATATATATATATATATATATATATATATATATATATATATATATATATATATATATATATATATATATATATATATATATATATATATATATATATATATATATATATATATATATATATATATATATATATATATATATATATATATATATATATATATATATATATATATATATATATATATATATATATATATATATATATATATATATATATATATATATATATATATATATATATATATATATATATATATATATATATATATATATATATATATATATATATGTTTGTTAAGTTAGTTGTTAGGTTATTGTTGTCAAATGTACACTTTTTACACAAAACATATTATTTAATGATTCGCACAACCAGGATTTTGGAGTTGTACTGTTTTCTCACTCACCAATTCATGTATTTTCTATAAAACGGTCTGCCCAGTAAGATCAAATATAAAAAGCCTGGACGCAGCAAGTGCGTTATGGTAGTGAATTTTCATAGAAATGATCTGGCACAAAATATTTTATAACTTTTTTTTCTTGTAACATATAAATCTAAATTTTGGTATATAGTTTGATTTTTATATCGTAAACTTACCTACCAAATTTGGTTATCATAGATTTTTTATTTTTTAAGAAAAAATTTTTTTTCAAATGAAAACTCAAAATTTTCCCGGAAAACCTCGTCCGATTTTTTTGATTAACGAACATGTCAAAGCCTTTTAGAAAAGGAAGGTACGTGCCAAATTTTATCAAAATCGGCGTATTATTCTTTGAGATAAAAATTTTTTTCGAATGAAAACTCAAAATCTTCCCGGAAAACCTCGTCCGATTTTCCTGACTAACAAACTTTTCAAAGCTATTTACAAAAGAAAGGTACATGCCAAATTTTATTGAAATCGGCTAATTAGTTTTTGAGATAATAATTTTTTTCGAATGAAAACTCAAAATTTTCCCGGAAAACCTCGTCCGATTTTCCTGACTAACGAACTTATCCAAGCCATTTACAAAAGAAAAGTACATGCCAAATTTTATCAAAATCGGCCCATTATTTTTTGAGTTATCGGTGTGATACATATATATATATATATATATATATATATATATATATATATATATATATATATATATATATATATATATATATATATATATATATATATAACATATAAAAATTGAAACTGACCCCGGATATGGGTTCTAGGGGGCCTAATTAGCGCTCATTTGAAGAAATTTTTTCAAAATTCAAAAGTCGAGATCTCCTCATTAGTGAATTTTTTCTAAGAAAATTCACTAATAAATTAACCTACAGCACTATAAAATAATTCTTGTACATGAAAATAGCGCGCTGATAACAGAAAACAACAAGTTATCAGATTATACAAGGCTGTAAACGCTATTGTGCTTATTTATAAAGATAGTTAGCGTAACAAGGAGAATACATCTGCATTAAATTAACAATAAATAAGGTAACCTGGACTGGAATCCGATCGAATTAATTGTAATCAGAAATTGTCTGTATCGAATACAATAGTCTTCTAATTTATTTCCAAGGCTGGCAAGCACAGCATCTAGACAATGCTGGTAGCTACTTAAGCTCAATATTCATTCATAAAAAGCGAATTTTATATCCCCATTAAATTTATAGTCTAATACTTCTTAATAAGGCATATCTCCATTGTTCTCGCAGCACTGAGAAGGCATGCCGTAGACCATGGCAAACTGAGATTTATTGAGAAATTAAATGACATTCCTACATTAATATAGGAATTATGTCTCTTTGGAAGAATTAATTATCTTATACCAAAGTCAATTTGACGGAAAGATTACTGTACTTTGTCTGTAAAATTAAAACAATATTAGTTAAGGAATATAAAAAAAGTCTGGATGTAACAAGTGCAAATATGTATATTTTTGTAATGAAAACAGGCATTAAATTTGATGATCAGTTAACCTATATAGTCAAAACAGTGTGGCATATTTCATCAAATTAATTTTATTGTATGAAACAGTACAAAAATTTTGCGAAAATAAACTTAAAATGCTCCCGGAAAAACTGGCCCCACTATCCTGACAAACGAACTTCTTCAAGTATTTACCCATCTACCAAGATATTATTCACAAAAAGTTTTTCGACAAAACTTACAGAAAAAATTTTTCGAATCAAATTTGGTTACCAGTATAACCGATATAGTAGAAACAATGTACCATATTTCATCAAAATAACTTTATTCTTCGAAAATGTAAAAACATTTTCCGAAAATAAACTTAAAATGTTCACGAAAAAGAAAATGGTTTCCTGGCCAACGAACCTTAGGTTAACAGAAAATTGAGGCATTGAAATTTGAAGTATTTAATGAAAGTTCGCTACCATAACGCACTTACTGCGTCCAGAATTTCTTTTCTTACAGACATGCATTTTATTTGAATTGCATAGGCAAAAATGCAATAATATTAGGCGGGTTTGATTAAAAAAAGCAAATTGGTATCACCAAAAACCTATGGGACAGCCTGTGATTATAAAATTAATTTTATAAGATGCTGCTAGAGACAGCCTATAACTAACGTGTACCATTTTTCTCGTATTTTGTATAATAACGGATATATTGAGGTTTACCGTAAAAATACGCCACCCTGTATATATGAAAATAGATAAAAACTGAAACTAACCCCGGATTTGGGTTCGAGGGGGCCTATATCGCGCTCATTTAAAGAATTTTTTTCAAAATGCAATACTTGGGATCTCGGCATTAGTGAATTTTTGAAAGAAAACGACGCCTGACTTATTACTTAATAGTAGGAAGACGGAATATGCTCTCCAGCTCCATTATGCTGCCTAATATGACTAATCCAGCTTCTAAAACTGAATTTAAGCTTAATATACCCTTACTTCTTACTATTAAATAATAAGTCAAGCGTCGCTGAGAACCCGATGCATACCCCGATTCGGGATCACAAGCGGCATGTAGAAAAATGCAGCCGGGTCCCTTCTAGTTCAAGGCTTCAATAATTTTCAATAATTCAAGCATACCTACTCATTATTTTGTATCTTAAACACAGAAAAGACACGAGATGGCCAGATAGGTTTCCAGGTCAGGCCAATTAGCTTTGTAAATAGAAGAAGAAGAAACATAGAAAATAAACTGCGGTTTCTATGAAGATGTGGGCGGAGCTTGTTTATCTTATTAATAACCAATGAATGAAACACTAAAACTATCACATGTTGTATTTGCAGAACTTAATTTTTCATCGTCCCATCTCTTATAAAATAGCTCATCTACGGATTTACTAAATAATTAACGAATGTCATATATTACATTTCAGTTTGAATTACGTTTTTATTTGGAATCCGAAAGACCTGAAATTTAAGAAACGTATTCTTGGATGTCTATTCTAGGCAACCAGAGATTTCGCGCAAATTCTGTGACAAAAATTGTAAAGTCATGGCTTGAGAAAAACGTTGAGTTTTCTTTATAAAAGCGAAACTTCTTAAAATATTTCTTTATTGCCTTGCTTAAACGTTAATCTTTCGACGATATACTATATTTTTAGTCTAAAGATTTAATTGAGACAAATAATCAATCTACAAATATAGTGTATATAGCAGAGGAGGCCTTCGCTGTCAGCAATTCTTTAGCCAATATGGTTCAGCAACCTAGTTACTTTCCTCGCGTCCCAACACACAGCTCAAATCCCTTGAATCTTCTTCCTACTACAAAATCTAAATGCTATAAGACCTCAGTGCCCCACTCCCCTTGGTCGCTCAGACCACGGCATGGTGACTGCTTCCTGCAATGCAATGCAACCCGAGGAACCCGAGGTCACAAAGTCATCACACCCACATAAGGTTTGGCAGTACAAATGCGGGATTACTTTCCTCACTTCCATGGGCGTCTGTATACTTCTCTCATCCTGACCCCTCTGATATTTCACAAAACGTCACCGAAATCATCCAAGCTGGCATGGAATTATTTATTTCACGTACACAGAAAACCTCTTCAGCCACTCAAAAGCCCTGGTTCTCTAAATCCTGTGATCAGGACAGACTTGAAAAGGTCAAATCTCAAAAAACACTTCTACACAATCCCTGTCAAGAAAACCGTCAAGCATTTAACGATGCAAGAAACCGCATTCTTTCTTAGGCAAAAAACTCGTTTAATAGCCACATCAAAAACAAAGTCCTCTCAAGCTCCAACGGCATCAAACCCTTCTGGACTACTGCTAAATCTATTGGGAATAATTTCTGCAAGAGCACGTTCCAACCTCTTGTTTCAGGGGATGAAATTGTTTCTACCGCCCTGGGAAAGGCTGAACTTATTGGCTCGTTGTTCGCCAGCAATTCTACTCTCAACCCACCTCCAAATGTTTAACCATCAACAGACCCCAATGTCGCGTATAAAATGACGGATATCATTTTCACAACTAAAAAGGTGCGGGAGATGCTCTCTTCTCTTAATATTAGGAAAGCCTCTAGCCTTGACGAGATCCCAGCAATTGTTCTCAAAAAATGCGCACCAGAATGTTCTCCTGTCCTGAGTCGTCAATTTTAGACATTTTACAATAGAAGCATATTCCCTAGTAACTGGAAAACTGCTCGAGTACAACCTGTCCCCAAGAAAGAATCCAAAGCGCTTCCTAGCAACTAAACTTCTATTTTTCTCCTTTCCTCTCCAACCGGAGCATTTCTGTTGTCGTGGATGGCCATTCTTTTAGACTGTATCCAATTAATGCAGGAGTCCCTCAAGGTTCAGCTTTAGCCCCTACTTTGTTTCTTCTCCACATCAATGACCTCCTCTCTAGCACATCCAACCCAGTTCACAGTTACGCGGACAACAGCACCCTCCACTCAAATATACAATATTCTAAGCCTGTCTCTTTAGCCCATTTAGATGAGGATCGCAGACTCATGGAGGGTTCTGTCACTGTGGATCTCCAAAAAATATTATACTAGGGAAGTAGAAATCTTGTACAATTCAACTTGCTTTTTATCTCATAAGAGATACACCAGCCCTAGAGCCATCACAATGAAAAACCAAGTTATTCAAAATAATGAAATAATTTTTCATGAATCATTACGGAAAATTATGTTAAAACTAGAAGTCTATTGGTAGACTCAATGGCCTACTGCTTTTTGAATACTTTTTTTGTCATTTGTTTTCTGGTATTGGATTTCATAGCCTACTATCCTCAAAACGGTTTTACTCAAAATGGTCAGTGCAATTACAAGATTTCTTAAGCATGTTGTACATTGTTGGAAAGCTCTTTTCACAGGCTATCACATAAGCAAAAAATCAAATATCGCTCCCATAATAAAAACAAACGTTTATACCTGTAGCTCAAAAACAAATGACCATACAAAGTTGAGAATATCATAAAAAGATTACTCTGTAAAGAGTGTTCTGATAATGTGCAAGTCTTAGACATGTCAGATCAACGCCTACTTACATATTGAAGAAAAAATAAATCGACAAATTTTGTTTTTTTCAAAATGCAAGTCATATTTGGAACGAGCATGAAATTCTACAAAACATTGCTAATTTAACCGTCTCCCTATCTCTAATAATAGCGGAGATGCAATACATTCCCATCCAGCTTGGGGCACACTGTATATATATATATATATATATACATATATATATATATATATATATATATATATATATATATATATATATATATATATATATATATGTATATATATATATATATATATATATATATATATATATATATATATATATATTTATTTATTTATTTATTTATAGGGTGGTGCATTTCTATGCCAGAGCTGTAAAGCTGAATATATCTGTTTATATTACATAAGATACGAGAAAAAATTAATACGTTAATTATGGAGCGTCTTCAACTGCATGTTATAAAATTAGGCGATACAGATTGTCTTTTTTTATGAAACATCTCTTATATTACATTTTCCAGCCTACTATATATCTTGTTTGTAAGGAGAAATAATCGATATTGCTCGGGGTTTTGGAGTACTTTTCATTACTTTGCTACATTTCACCCTTTTGGCATTTATCAAAGACTGAGATACGGCGTTTTAGTGAATTTTCTTAAAAAAAATTCACTAATGAGGAGATCCCGACTTTTGAATTTTGAAAAAATTTCTTCAAATGAGCGCTAATTTGGCCCCCCAGAAAACATATCCGGGGTCAGTTTCAATTTTTATATGTTTATATATATATATATATATATATATATATATATATATATATATATATATATATATATATATATATATATATATATATATATATATTATATATATATATATGTATCACACCGATAACTCAAAAAATATTGGGCCGATTTTGATCAAATTTGGTGAAAAAATTCCTTTTGCAAATGGCTTGGATGAGTTCGTTAGTCAGGAAAATCTGCCCAGGTTTTCCCGGAAAATTTTGTATTTTCTTTCGAAAAAAATTTATATCTCCGGAATTAACAAAGTAAAGGCAACCAAATTTGGCACGCAGGTTTACATCCTTATAGGTAAGTTATCTACCAAAATTTATCTATGTAGGTCAAAAGACAAAAAAGTTATAGGCATTTAAAGAAAAATAAATTGGGGTTTTCCTCAAAACGTCAAAGTGGCGATTTAAAATGTCAAAATTGGCAACATTTAGGCAAAGAACTTGAATCTAATACGGGCTATGGAAATAAAATGTCTCAAGAAGGACGTTTTACAAACCCTGAAGTCTTAGTTTCAATCGTCATTGTCCTTCATTTTACTAAAATATTCCCAGAAAATTCATTTCAAATAGACCCTGTCTCTGATGCTTGGCAGTAGCCTTAGCTATAGAGTTTATCGTTTAATGGTATATAATTTTTGTCTAATTTTCGTAAAAAGTTAATAAAGCTCAATATATCCGTTATTATATAAGATATGAAAAATTTTTGTATATATTAATTATAGGGTGTCTTGAGCTACATCTTAAAATAATATTTCTACAATCACAGGGTGGCCCATAAGTCGTTGGTGATACAAATTTCCATTTTTTTAAAATCAAACACGCCTTATATTATTGCATTTTTGCATTTTCCATCGAAATATAATGCATGTTTGTAAGAAAAGAAATTCTGGACGCAGCAAGTGCGTTATGGTAGCGAATTTTGATCAAATGTTTCATATTTGAACAGCTCAATTTGCTATTAACCTATAAGGTTGACCAAGAAACGTGTTTTTTCGGAAACACTTTAAGTTTACTTTTGGAAATTTTTGTACATTTTCACACAATAAAGTTATTTTGATGAAACAAGGCACATTGTTTTTACTATATAGGTTATACTGGTAACCAAATTTGATGCCTGCTTTCTTAAAAAAACACACATATTTGTTATTAAAAACATTTTTATGAAAATTCACTACCATAACGCACTTGCTGCGTCCCGAGATTTTTTATCAATAGATAGCGGCGTCCAATAAACATGACGCATTTAGGAAGGTTTTTGTTTATAATTGTCGTCGAAAGAATCGCGCAGGCGCTATCAAATAGTGGCTTCTCCCAACTTAATCTTTTCAAAAGGAACACATGTGTTTTATATTTCAGATGTGAAAGACATGCCTGCCGCTTCAACTGTTGTGTAACACTCCATACATGAACTTTCTAGTTCTGGAAATATTAAATTCAGTTTTTGTAAAAATCATATTTGTGTAATTTTTGTAAAATCTTGGTAATTATTAATAATTATGTGTAATCAGTTATTGTAAACAAAGTTATTTAGCCAACCTTTGCCAAAAATATAATGTAACTGTAATGTAATGTAATTACTTAAACCAATTAAAAAAAATGCGAATTTTCATGTATATATATATTTTAATAATTATATAATAGTAGGTGTGTAAAATGCTTTAAGAGATTCGTTCGCTAGGGAAATCTAACTAGTTTTTCGGAATTATTTCCGGAAACCTTTTGTACTTTTTTAAACTACAGTTTGGCGCATTGAAAACGAAACAGACTGATTTGCGTCCAGGGAAAGTTTTTTTAAGAAACTCTGAAACACGTCAATTTTAATATTGAGGGGAACATGTTTTGACATAAAACTCAAGTTTTTCACATCAACCCCTTAAGGGTGGTGATAACAATCCTTATATTTTAAATAGGGAACATGGGTCGAGTGTTACATCATTTGAAAGCTCTTTCTTTTCTGAATTCAGCACATAAATTTTTTTGGAAGTTTTAACAACTCGTTTATAAATTATTCACAGATGGAGTTGCAAGAACGTATTTCATTCATTGTGATAAGAAATGCACTAATTAGTCAATTTTTCGTTAAAAAATAAATAAAAACAAAACCAAAGGTTCAAAAATGTTTATTCAGTTACGTAAGTGTTCAAATTGTTGACCACCAGCCTCCATACAAAAGTACAAATTTTGGTCAAAACGAGCTCTGACATTCTTGAGCGTTTGTGGAGTTATTAGACGGCATTCTTCAAAAATGCGTCGTCGTAATTCTAGCAAAGACTCCGGTTCTGTTGCAAAAATCCTACTCTTTAAATGGCCCCATAGGAAGAAGTCTAAAGAAGGAGTTAAATCCGGTGATCTAGGGGGCCACTCAATAGCACCTCTACGCTCAATCCATTACTCTGAAAACTCTCTGTTCAAAAACTCCCTAACACGTTGTGAAAAATGCGGAGGATCTCCATCTTGTTGAAACACTAATTGATTTTCTTGATAGCGATCATCATTTTCAACAATGTCAATTAGTAGAGGGTAAACGATATCTTCTAGTAACTCCAAATTTCGCTACTCAAATTTCCATCAAGAAAAATTTGTCCGATTAAACGGTCTCCAAAAACGCCAATCCGAGACATTTAATTTCTGTGGAGTTTGAGTGTGGACTTCGTGAAAATTTCTTGGATTATTATCTGCCCAATAACGACAGTTATGACGATTGACTGTAGACGTAAACGTACACTCGTCTGAAAAACAGATATTGAACAGAAAGTTCCCGTTATCAGCTACTCGTGCAGTCATAACTTCACAAAACTCCAGCCCCCGATCAAAATCATCTTCATTCGTTGTTGTACAAACTTGAATCTCAATAGACTCATTTTTAACCGGAAATTCACGTTCAGGATCCCTGTTTTTGTTGGCTACAGAACCACTTTGTCGAAACTTTGCAACTAACTCCAAAATGTATTTTCTATTAACATGTCTGTTCGGATGTCGTTCATTAAACAAATTTGCAGTACGGTTGGCACAGTCATCGTTTTTGAAAAAAATAGTAATTATTTCAACTCTTTCTTCTACAGGATACACCATTGTGAAATTAATTTTCGGTAGTACTATCAAGTATCAAACCGACCGATAAATTGAAATAATAAACCGCATTTCTCTCATTTCGATAAGAAATTTTCTGATAGTCAATTTTTTGTTTACAAACCAACAAAGCATTGACTATTAGCACATTTCTTATCGGAATGAGTGAAATGCGTTTTTGTATCTTCAACTCTGAATAATTTTTATACAAGTTAATAAAACTTCCAAAAAAATTGGTGAACTTAATTCAGAAAAGAAAGGGCTTTCAAATGATGTAACACTCGACCCATGTATTTCAAATATAAGGGTTGTTATCACCACCCTTAAGGGGTTGATGTGACAAAGTTGAGTTTTATGTCGAAACATGTCCTCCTCAATATTAAAATTGACGTGTTTCAGCGTTTCTTAAAAAAAAATTCTCTGGGCGCAAATCGGTCGTTTCGTTTTCAATGCGCCAGCCTATATAAAGTTTTTTTGATGAAATATTTTACATTGTTTCTACTATAAAGGTTGAGCTGTTAACCAAATTTGTTGGTTTACATCTTAAACAAGAGATATTTGCCATTAAAACTATTTATTTTTCTAAGTTCACTACTATAACGCACTTGCTGCCTTCAGAATAATAGATTTACTCTGGCAAGCATTTACACGACAGAGATATGTATATAATGTTGTAAATAATGATCGTTGACAACTTGTTGCAACACAGTTGATAGTAATAGTCCTATTTCTCAGCGTATAGCGTTCAGTTATGTAAGTCATGCCCAAGGGTCTTAGAGGCTAGTTATTATGTTACATGTCACCTCCCATTAAGAGTTCACCTTATTATACAGTTTCTCTATTATTTTCAAATGATTGTCTAGACTGTTTCCTCTAAATTTAAAAACAATAGTTAGGTTACGTAGGATATAGTCACCTTTACTGTTTATTTGTCTATTGTATTATTATATAGGACCTACTCACCTTTTAATTATATTCATATGAGTATTTTCTAGACAATTCCCATAATGTTAAACATTAGATACATGACTTGTAAAACGTAGGCTAAAGTTATAAAAGCACACTGTTCACTAGAATAGTTATTCATTTAGTTCTTCGACTTCTACAGTGCAAGTACTCTGTGACCGCGGTCACAGCATATTATATTTGTATCACTAACGTTAGTTGTTGAGTTCTAAGTGTTTCAATTGTAACTTTAAATTGTATTCTCTTTGCAAATAAAGTTCATAGCTATTAGAGTTTACAACTTTGAAGTTATTACTGGCGCAGTCGATTCAGATATCAAAAGAAAACAAAGTTCCCGGGAGCGCAGTTAATGCTTTTGTTATCTAAAACGAACCTCAACTTTGGAGTTGCCACACAACAGCCAACTGGTCCAGAGTATAAGTCCAACGGCCATCTGTTCCAGCTCGCAGTGAAGACCCCCTCAACCAGCCACGACAGTCAACTGGTCCAGATTATAAGTCCAACGGCCATCTGTTCCAGATCGCAGTGAATACTCCTGCAACCAACTTCTCGCTGCTTGGTCTGGATTGTAAGCCCAAGTGCCGTCCGTTCCAGCCAGCGAAGGAAAAGGAAACCGTAAGTTTTTAGTCACGAATTCCTTTTTCGAAATCCCATATATATGTGTATATATAACTTTTTAATTATCATTTTATGATTGAATCTAACATTGAAGAAGAATTAGTCAAAGGCTTTAATAATTTAAAATTAAATATACCAGCTTCCAAATTAAATAGGAATATTAAAAGTAAAATGTCGACTCCTAGCACTGAACAATTAATCGCTTCTGCAAGAAATTATGTAGAAGTGTTACCAAAATTTGACGGAGATTGTGATACCTTAGAATGTTTTATTTCCGCTATTGATAAATTTTATGCTAGATATGGTGTAACCGCAGATAATACTTTAAACTCATATGCATTTTATGCCATTAAAAGTAGACTGATAGGAGATGCAAATCACTTTGCTACCTGCAGATCTGACATAGATACTTGGCCAACTTTAAAAGTAGCTCTAAAAAATAAATTTGGTGATCATGTTGATAGGTACACCTTAATGTATCAATTTAAATTTTTAAGAATTAAAGAAAATGAAAGTTTATTAGATTTTATTGGAAGAATTAGAAATTTACTAAATAAGTTAGATATAAAAACTGTTAATGACAATACTATTCCCAGTAACCAAAAAGATTTATTAAAAGAAATAAACAAACAGACAGCCCTAGAAGTGCTTTATAATAATTGTCCACACACTTTGCAAACTATTTTAGAAATTAAAGAGCCCGAAAATCTAGAAGTTGCTACCAATACCGTCCTAAAATATCTAACAAAACATCCCTCTAGAGAAAAAACTTTAAAGATACCCCATTTACCAGCCCCCCATAGGAAAATTGTCCAAAACACACAATTCGATAATACACCCATTCGCCAATATCACCCACAAATCTATCCAAAAACAGCATTTCCTTCAGGACCAAGATATAATTTAAATCCTAGGTTAGCTCATAGTAGTTTTTCAGGGTTAGAGTCTCGTAAGGAATTTCATCCTAGAGAAAATGTCTTCCACCCTAAACACCCAGTAGCGTTGCGTAATGCTTCTACGAATAACCCCACTCCGATGAGTATATCTACTAGTATCAATAATAGTCAGTCTAAATATGTTCCGAGATACGTGAATAATAGCAATTTTCACAAACCGAATTTCACGAACGGAGAAATGTTTACCACTGAAACTACGGAAAATATTTCTACGTGTTATTACGAGGACGAGTCTACTCAAGATGTAAACTACGACTTCGAACCTTCCCAACAACCTGTTGAGGAAGAATGCAATAATGATGATTTTTTATGCGATCAGGCCTCGGACAACCAAAACTCCCTTATATCCAATTAGATCATCCTAATATCAAACTGTTACTGGACACTGGTGCCACAAACTCGCTTATCCATCCCGAAATAGCTTATAAGTTCACAAAAAACTACATATATAATAGTCCATGTTCTTTGCGAAGTATGTTCAATATTTCTAAACATAAATTTGCGACCAAAATTGTTCTATTAGGTACCGAACTAGACTTTCACCTTATAAACTTTCACCCAAATTTCGACGGTCTAATAGGCTCTAATGCATTAAAACTTCTTAATGCTCAAATCGATTATGTCAACGATATTATATATCTGAAAGGCCAACCTTATGAAATGTCCTGGTACATTCCAAAAAACCCATCTATTTCACAATCCGAAATTCAGCAAGTTTTACCGAGCTTTAAATTTTGTACCCCTATAAAAAAGGGCACAGTAATTGTACCAAAAATAAATCTTGGAACCCTTAAATCCCCAGAAACCATATTGGAAATTAACAATCATATAGGCAGGTTACCACTAAGCACACCGGGAAACGATTTCAATGCTGATGTGAATAACGTCCACAAACTCGAAAATTTCTCTGACCAAAATTACGATTCATATCAGATGTGTAGCAAGTCTCAAATAAAAAATATTGACCTATCTCACCTTCGTCTTGATCAGCGAAAACTAATAGAACAACTTTGCCAGAAATATTCTGACATTTTCTATAACGAATCTGATAAATTAACGTACACCAATATTATAAAACATAAAATTAACCTCACTTCAAATGAACCTATTTTTTGCAAGCCATACAGATTTCCCTATACACAAAAGGCAGAATTGGACCGTCAGATCAATGAACTTCTTGAACAAAATATTATAACGGAGAGTGTTTCGCCATATTCATCTCCAATCTTTTTAGTCCCTAAGAAGGCAGGTAAAGACGGGCAAAAGAAATGGCGTATGGTAGTAGATTTTAGGAAGCTAAATGAAAAAACCATTGACGATAAGTTTCCTATACCAAACATAACTAGCATCCTAGACGCGTTGGGAAATTCAACATATTTTTCTAAACTAGATCTGAAATCGGGTTTCCATCAGATAGAAATAGATCCCGCCGATAGGCATAAGACTGCCTTTTCTACCGACAGTAACCATTACCAATTTTTGCGCATGCCATTTGGGCTTAAAAATTCTCCTAGCACATTTCAGCGAACGATGAATACTATATTAAAGGGCCTCATTAATAATATTTGTCTGGTGTATCTGGATGATATCATCATACTAGGGAAAAACCTCGAAGACCACATTAACAATATAGAGTTGGTATTTAAAAGGTTAAAAGAACATAATTTTAAAGTTCAGAGTGAAAAGTCAGAGTTTCTACTTAAAGAGGTAGAGTATCTAGGCCATCTAATTAGCACAGAGGGCATCAAAGCCAACCCATCCCTAGTTCAAAAAATTAGCGAAGTGAAATTGCCAACTACACAGAAACAAATAAAATCATTTTTAGGGTTAGCCGGTTATTACAGGAAATTCATAAAAAATTTCGCCACTTTAACCAAACCCATGAGTCAATGTCTAAAGAAAGACGCTAGGGTAGTTCACACCCCAGAATTTATCTCGGCCTTCCAAAAAATTAAAGAACTCTTGACAAACGAACCAATTCTTAGTTATCCCGATTTTTCACAACCCTTTCTGGTCACTACGGATGCTTCTAATCACGGTATAGGCTGTGTACTCTCCCAAGGTCCTATTGGTAGCGATAAGCCAATTATGTACGCCTCTCGTACGTTAAATGAACATGAAGTCAATTATTCTACAATTGAAAAGGAATGTTTGGCCATTGTTTGGGCAACAAAGGTTTTTAGACCATATCTTTATGGACAAAAATTTACTATACTATCCGACCATAAACCACTTCAATGGTTATTTTCCCTAAAGGAACCTAACTCGAAACTAATTAGGTGGAGACTTAAACTAGAAGAATTTGACTATGTAATAAAATATAAAAAGGGCAAAGCAAATACCAACGCAGATTTTCTGTCTCGTGTCGAAGCCTTTCCTTTTGACATCAATGCCGAAAAGCCCGAAGATCTCTTAAGTTTGTTTAATAATCCTGGTGACATCGCAGAAAGAGAACACCTCGATCTAGAGGACATCGATACCATATTAAGCGACTTACATAATAAAGAACCGGCCCCTAATAACAAAATTAACATTATATCTGACATCCAAGTTAGACCCATACAGCCAGCTGCATCCCAATGCTTAAAAAATGACGCGTTTCCCAATCCAGCCGTTCTTGCAGGAAATCCACCTCCAGCAAGTCTTCTACCTCTGGTCACAAATGAACATCCCTTTTCTGGCTCTGCTGACACTGATGACGTCACAAAACATAGTCAATCAGAAAATATATCCGCCACCCTTCCCATTACCGATGAGCCACTTAATTATTTCAAGACGCAAATTATATTTACATTGAAGGACGAACCACGTCTGTCCCATAATATGTATTTTAATAAAAATATTTATACAATATTTATAACTCGTGGCAATCTAATAAATGAAATAATTAATGCCCTCAAACAAGTAGCTAAGCCTTTACACAGAAACGCTATTTACACAAACGATTTGCACCTATACGAAACGCTAGCATTAATAATTAATTCAAATTTTACAAGTGCTATTAATTTTGTGTTTTGCAAGAAACGATTGTTAGATGTAGTAGAGATAGAAAAACAAAAAGAAATAATTCAAAAATTACACAACCAAAAACATCGCGGAGCTAAAGAATTAGAAATGGAAATCCGGCGCTGTTATTACTGGCCCTCTATTGCAAAAGACTGTCAGCTTCAAGTAGACTTGTGTGATATTTGCCAAGAATGTAAATACGAAAGGCACCCCATCCAATTTAAATTACAGGCTACCCCTATACCGTCACGACCATTCGAAACAGTGCACATGGATACCTTTTCAATTAATAATAAAAAATACCTTACACTGATAGACAGCTTTAGTAAATTTCTCGTCGTTAAAGAAATAAACACTTTAAATTTTCCGGACGTTATACCAAAGGTTCTAGAAATCTTTATGACGTATAAACCGCCACTAGTGCTAATTAGTGACAATGGAACCGAGTTTTCAAATCAACAATTTAAAGGACTAATAGATTTGTATAATATCGACCACCACTTTATAACAAGCAAACATCCTAATAGTAATGGCATTATTGAAAGGGCTCATAGCACAATCATAGAAATAATCCGCATAATTAAATCGAGCGATACTAATTTCCAAAAACTAGATTTGATGAGTAGCGCTGTAATTATTTACAATAACACAATTCATTCTAGTACAAAACATAAACCATTAGAAATTTTATTCGGTCATTTAGAAAATCGTGAAATTTTACCATCTCCAGCGAATGAGAAAATTTACACAGATTACATAAACAAAATTAGATCTGACACTAAAGCTCTTTACGAAGTAATTAAATTGCAGAATGAAAAAATTCACACATCTATTCTAAACAGAGAAAATGCCAAAAGAGAACCTTTTCCCGATCTGAAAGAGGAAAGTAAAGTATATCTTAAACAAAACCCGAGAAATAAAATTGCTTGTCGTTATAAAACAGAAACCGTAGCTCAAAATGAACCAATTAAGTTTACAACGATAAAAAATAGAAAATATCACAAACAAGAAATCAAACCCATACGAAAATCACAAAAGTCAAACTTTGTTTCAGATGATACACCCGGCGTTTCTTCTGGTCATCTACCTCCATCTCTCACAGACCCAGAGAGTGGAAATAAAATCTCTAACAGACAATCCGGGAATCCTCCCCATTAAACTAGGCACCGCGAAATTACAAACAGGACAACATACTTTTATCCATACCATACCCTTAGACAAAATCCAAACGGAAATAAATAATATTGACAAACACGTAGATTCACTCAAAGCAGCAGCTAATATATACCCTGTATTTCAGCAAGCCGAAATACGTTTAACGTCATTACTGGCACAACAAACCAAAGAGAAATTTTTATTATTGCAACCATTTCAAAATCGTCTTAATAAAAGGGGCCTAATAAACGGAATAGGGCATGTTTTTAAATTTATCTCGGGGACCCTCGACTCAGACGACGGAGAACGTTATGATAGGTCAATCGAGATATTACGCAGGAATGAGGAAAATATAGTTAAGCAGTATAATAATCAACTCTCTTTAAACCACGAATTTATTAATAATCTAGAAAGGTCTATTAAAAATATCTCTTATGATTTTAAATCTCTGCAGGAGGCAACATTGGTTCTCCAACATAAATACATAGAAGAACTTTTAAAGGTCACATTAAATGAATTTAGAACAAAAATTTTATTACTGGATCAAATCATTGAGAACATGCAGGTATCAGTAACATTTGCATCTCTAGGAATGTTACACCCTTCTTTATTAACTAATTCGGCAGCTCAATATTTATTTAAACAACTGCTTAAACACCATAGTCCTGCACAATTTTACAGTAGAGACTCTATACTTTTCTTACATACTATGGAAATCGAATACTACATAACTAGGAATCAACTTACTTTTCTATTACATATACCATTGTTAGATTCAGAAACCTATAACCTATATCACCTCTACTCTATACCTACCCCCGCCTTTAACACTATTATACCCCCAAATACCTTTGTGACTATAAACGAAAAGAAGAGTACATACGTAAGAAGTCACTGCAAGAAAATCCAAAATAATTTCTATTGTAGTCTAAAAGATCAAATACCCAACTATCAGCGAGAAGACTGTATCCATAATCTTTTGCAAGTAAAATCATCACCTACTTGCCAAAGTGTTCCAGTACGGATTGAAGAACCACTGGTAGAAGCCGTTACGGAAGCAACCTACATAGTCATCGCCCCAAAAGAAATAATCATTCACACAAAATGCAAAAGCGAGGAAGTTAAAGCAATAAAAGGTGTATATTTGGTCAATCTTCCACTGAACTGCAAGTTTATTAGTCAAAACTTTACCTATGAAAATTGGCAACAAGAAACTCATGAAGACATCGTCTCACTACCTCATTTCGAGACCAACGAAATTCCAGCAAATCCAATCCATCCCAACCTCAAGTCTGTGGGCCTCGACAAGCTTCATCAGTTGACTATTCAGTACGCGAGTGACAGTGATAAGTTTAGTTCTTATAATTTAGTTAGCAGCTTCTTCTTTACACTATTAATTTTACTAATGATAAGCATTTTAATATACATGAAACGTAAGGAAATTCATATGTATATAAAAAGATACAAATCTGCACCAACAGAAGAAAATAATTTTGCTAACAAAACATTTCAGTTAACTTAGAATTCAAAGTACTCCGTAATTTTCATTCTTAAGGAAGGGAGGAGTTATTATGTTACATGTCACCTCCCATTAAGAGTTCACCTTATTATACAGTTTCTCTATTATTTTCAAATGATTGTCTAGACTGTTTCCTCTAAATTTAAAAACAATAGTTAGGTTACGTAGGATATAGTCACCTTTACTGTTTATTTGTCTATTGTATTATTATATAGGACCTACTCACCTTTTAATTATATTCATATGAGTATTTTCTAGACAATTCCCATAATGTTAAACATTAGATACATGACTTGTAAAACGTAGGCTAAAGTTATAAAAGCACACTGTTCACTAGAATAGTTATTCATTTAGTTCTTCGACTTCTACAGTGCAAGTACTCTGTGACCGCGGTCACAGCATATTATATTTGTATCACTAACGTTAGTTGTTGAGTTCTAAGTGTTTCAATTGTAACTTTAAATTGTATTCTCTTTGCAAATAAAGTTCATAGCTATTAGAGTTTACAACTTTGAAGTTATTACTGGCTACTGCTTACCGTGCAAGTATTTGCATTTCCTGTAATAAATAATAAAAGACACCAGCGCTGCATCAATCATTCGCAACTTGTATTGAGAACATGAGATGATAATAATTAGTTCGTCTTACAAACAGTTCCTTCTTAAATTGACCTGCAATTATAATCAATGGATGCCATCTGGCTTTATCAGAAATATTATAATGAGCTAATAATGTTGGTAATACAAAAATGTTATATTTGAAAAAATCGCAACTTGCAATCATCGCGCAACACAAATCCCAGAATATTCGTTAGCATTATTTTTTACCGAGATTTAAAAGGTAATGTAAATCTAGTAAAGAACAGATACTATCATCATCACCACAGTCTGAGGATTGCGTCCCCTTGTCTTCGTAGCCATGACCCTTTGTGTTCAACAGCAGCTCTTTAATTTCATTGTAGCTTCAGAAATGCATCAAGTTTGACAAGTTTTCCAGAAGTCTTTTTCTTGCCGTACCTTTTACCCGTTTTAGTGAATTTTCTTAAAAAAAATTCACTAATGAGGAGATCCCGACTTTTGAATTTTGAAAAAATTTCTTCAAATGAGCGCTAATTATGCCCCCCAGAACACATATCCGGGGTCAGTTCCAATTTTAATATGTTTATATATATATATATATATATATATATATATATATATATATATATATATATATATATATATATATATATATATATATATATATATATATATATATATATATATATATATATATATATATATATATATATATATATATCACACCGATAACTCAAAAAATTATGGGCCGATTTTGATTAAATTTGGTGAGTACCTTCCTTTTACAAATGGCTTGGATAAGTTTGTTAGCCAGGAAAATCGGCCTAGGTTTTCCCGGAAAATTTTGAGTTTTCTTTCGAAAAAAATTGTAAAAAATTTATATCTCCAAAATTAACAAAGTAAGGGCAACCAAATTTGGTACGCGGGTTTATATTATTATACGTAAGCTACGTACCAAAATTTAGCTCTGTAGATAAAAAGACAAAAAAGTTATAGGCATTTAAATAAAAAATTATTGGGATTTTCCTCAAAATGTCAGTTGCGATTTAAAACGTCAAAAATTGGCAACATTTAGGCAAAGAACTTGAATCTAGTACGGGCTATGGAAAGAAAATGTCTCAAGAAGAATGTTTTACAAACCCTAAAGTCTTAGTTTCAACCGTCATTGTCCTTCATTTTACTAAAATATTTCCAGAAAATTCATTTAAAATAGATCCTTTCTCTGATGCTTGGCAATAGCCTTAGCTATAGAGTTTATCGTTTAATGGTATATAATTTTTGTCGAATTTTCGTAAAAAATCAATAAAGCTCAATATATCCGTTATTATACAAGATATGAATTTTTTTATATATTAATTGTAGGGTGTCTTGAGCTACATCTTAAAAAAATATTTCTACAATCATCATCAATTTTTCTTATTTTTTTAATCAAACGCCTTATGTTATTGCATTTTTGCATTTTCCATCGAAATATAATGCATGTTTGTAAGAAAAGAAATTCTGGATGCAGCAAGTGCGTTATGGTAGCGAATTTTGATCAAATGCTTCATATTTGAATAGCCCAATTTGCTATTAACCTATAAGATTGACCAAGAAACAAGTTTTTGAGGGAACATTTTAAGTTTACTTTTGGAAATTTTTGTACATTTTCACACAATAAAGTTATTTTTATGAAACATGGCACATTGTTTTTACTATATAGGTTATACAGGTAACCAAAATTGATGCCTGCTTTCTTAAATAAAAAGAAAACAGACATATTTGCAATAAAAACATATTTAAGAAAATTCACTACCATAACGCACTTGCTGCGTCCCGAGTTTTTTTTTAACTAATAGAGACGTGTCGATGGTAAGAGTTTTGGAAATTTTCTTCAAATGACCGCGAATTAGGGGCCCTAGAACCCAATCCAAGGTCAGTTGAAAAGGTATATATATATATATATATATATATATATTATATATATATATATATATATATATATATATATATATATATATATATATATATATATTGTATAATTAATATTCTTTTTAATCTTACTCGTGACTCCCCTATGCTTGGATGTCAATTAATCTGATTATAGTTAATAGTAATTTTATACTTGATTTTAATTTTTTGTATTTTAAAATGTATATAGAAATTTTTATATTGAAGGTTTACACACAATGTTTATGTATAACCCTGTAGATTTTATTAATGTATTTGTGCTTGTTTAATAAATGTTTATGACTGTGGTGTTGTAATTATTTGAATCCATACCTATAGATATGTTAGATTAAAATTTTGACTTTAGTGTAATACTGGTTGCATATTCCCCCTTATTCGTCAGTTAAATATAGCAATTATTGATACTTTTACTGAAATAAATTTACCTTTTAATTTTATTTACTGCCTGGCTCTGCTCTCTTCTAAAATTCCTTCTCAGTGGTGGTTCTGTTATATAGGAGAAAAATAGCCTGCTAATAGGCAATTAAATCTTAATTTATGGTTTTATTATTTACGCAAAGAACTACCTCTTTTCAAATTTATAACAAATGTTATTTCATAGAATTTTTAAATTCAAAGTTAAAGCGGATCCTCTATGAAAATCTTAAATTTTATTAACAGAGTGGGTTATTAAAATTACGAACAGAGTTTTGATTGGTATTAAAGTTTAGAACAATATTAAAATGGCTTTTCGGATTTTGCACTGCGGACTTCGCGCCCTCTAGGTTCCTAACTTTTAACTATTGTGAGAACGCAAATAAGATTTCTGTTTATTATTATAAATGTTCTAATTTCTCACAAATACTTTATATTGATATATGTTTGACAGAATTACCTGTCTTGATTTGGGGTTTCTGTCCCCTTGGTCTGATTTAAACAAAATAAAATGAATTTCAAACCTTGATTCCTGGCTAGTTTTGGTAGGTAAGTCTGGACGTGGTCATTCTTCATATATTATTATTTTCTATAGTTAATTTATTACTGTGAACATTACTTCTACTTGTTCAATTACTTGCAGGTACAATACGTCTGGTGTTATACACAATATATAAAAATATTCAAATTCTTTGGGAAGTAAAATATGACGCTCCTTATCGCGTCTTAATTCATTAACAACCAACAAACAAAAACCCGGAAATCTTGTCCAATTTCATCAGGAATTTCGTTTCCTCTTTTGTCAAGGCAAGGTAATCTCTCTTGAAATAATTAATACATTTTTGACAGCTGTGCATCTTTGAAAAGGCCCGGTAAGTTTAAATCTTAGCATTTACATGCCTACTATTAAAAATGACATTTGGCATAACCTTACTAATTCTATGCAATAATAAATAATACTAAATTTAAAACGAAAACATTTTAAACTGCTGTAATTCTTGATAAAGAGTCTCACAACATAAAACACTTTGTCTTTGATAAACTTTAGTCCATTGCTTACATAAAAAACTCTTATATATTATATACAAAGTGTTTGGATTTTTATTACATTTTATTCTAACTTATCAAGATAAATATTGTTTTTTAGAGCATAGTTCTCTGGTTTGACTGTCGTGATTAATAGTTTAAGCTATTTGCACATAGATATTTGGCTCATTAAAAACCCATTTTCACTGATATAATATCCAAATTGTTAAAGTTATAAATCTCAAACGTTTCATTAATGATTATTTTAATAGGCTATGGCTTTTTATACCTGTCATTGCCCATCCAACTAACACTGACAAACAATAATAGAGAATATGCTTGTATATTAAAGTTTTTATTTTGTTTTTATGTTTTCGTGTAGAGAAAAATGTCGAACGATATGGATATATACCCAATTTACAGAGATCCCATTTACATCACGTGTAAACTGTAAGTATTGTACTTACTACTGACCTGTGGTCCAATTATTTCAACACACGTTGCTAAGATAACCCCCCCCCCCAATATACCTATATCTGAACATTTACATATTTCAACAAATAATAGGAGTTCAACGTTCTAAAATTAGATTTCCGTAAGGGTTTTGCTTTTTTGTTTTATAGTGAAATTTATAGGAAATTTGTATTGTGTACACTCTGATGTACTAATAGTTTATAATGTGCAATTTCCCAGAACTATATATATATATATATATATATATATATATATATATATATATATATATATATATATATATATATATATATATATATATATATATATATATATATATATATATATATGTATCAAACCGATAACGCAAAAAATTATTTAACCAATCAAAACCAAATTTGGCAATCACCTTCATCTTGTTAATAGCTTGGATGAGTTCGCTAGATAGTTTGACACACAAATACTTTTAGAAAAAAGTGCAAAAATCTGTTTGAAAACGCAATATGTTTTAACTTACTGCAAGTAATAAACTAAAACTTTACAAGCACCTAGATGTCGTATCAGCGGTCCTACCCACCAAACTTGAACTTAATTGGTTCAGTAAATCTTGAATTATAACTATATAAAAATAAATACTCTACGATTTGACCTAAAATTACTAATGAAGGGATGCATATAATGTTAGGCAAGGTCAGACAGATAAATCAGGGTTCCTCTGCCATTGCAAACAAAATCTCCAAATTAAGGTTTTAACGGACAGGCTACAAAAATATATCACAATAAACAATCGGCGGGGTTACCATTTGAGATAACTCTCATCTGAATCTCTGGTATCAGAAAAAAGTTAATAAATTTTAATGAAAGTGATTCAACTTGTTTAAAAGTAATCTAGAACTACGTTTTTATATATATAAATATTAAGCTTTCTGTTTTCACTGTTTGATGGCTTTAAAAACCACCTCCCTCTCCTAGTTAAATCTGAAAACACCACTATTTGTCATTTGTTAACTCACAGAAGCCATGAGAGAAATGTGTACTACCTATATTCTAAGATTAATACAAATAGTTGGTGAATAATAACCCACCTTTTCATTTTAACCCAACCTTAACAAATGGCTTTCGCTGTCAACTGTGGTATATTATAATTATAACATCCAATCAGACAAATAAGAAAGTGGTTCTGTGTATCACATTGAGGTTATTAATCAGTGCATGTGGGTATGGTATTACCAAAGTAAAACAAAATTATTTCAACAAGAAATATATCTACGTACCTCAAACTAATATAAGTATAACACCTAGATACTTATGGTTTTCTTTACTCTTAGTTTTGCTCTTCATGCAGTGCATGGAAAATTTGAAGTAAGTGAAACTACATAATATCATAAAGCAGTTTAAAGAATATCATCAGATGTTCAGTGTAAATTATTGAAACTTTAATTTCAAAATTTCGTAATGTTTATATTTAATTAATTTTCAAAAAGTATCGATACAATAATAGTAAATAAGTGTTGAAAATAGTTTGTGTGCAGCGAGTGCGTTATGGTAGCGAATGTTCGTAAATATTTCAAATTTCCCATTAAACTAGAATCTTCAGTTTTGATACATAGTGAAACCTATATAAAGGCAGCGTGGATACTAGATTTTGAAAATAACACAATGACCTTCACAGATAACTACACATTTGTTTTAAAAATCCATTTTTGTTATTTTGTTTGCAGAAACTGGTTCGATTTTGTTGACTAAAACGGATCATCCAAGCGATTAGTAAGGAATAGTATCTGCCACTTTTATACTTTGGCAGGTACATTCCTTTTGTAAATAAAAATTTTAAATTTACAGACTAGCACACGGGGGAATTTAGATTTCTTTTGGGAAGCATGCACATCCTTTCTGGATGCACATGCCACAAGGCAATCAATGTCTTGTATACAGTCCCAAAGAAAACTAGGGTACCATGAGTGAATAGGGGTGCTGGTCAAGGAAGAAGATGAAAAGGAAATGTGAGCAGAAAATGCAAAAACCTGCTTAGTTGGACCTCTGTAAGCTGCCTTTATCCTATTTTGCAGCTATACCCAGTCAAATTGACGTAAAATCGCCCTACCAATAGGTCGGCGACCAAATCACCACAGGTCATTTTCAAGTAAAATTTAAGTGTATATTACCAATGTGGGGAATAAAGTCAAAGTAATATGGAAGTCGATAATTGGTTCAGCAAGGCGTTTTGACCAAGGTGTTTTAGTTATATTTAGGGCATTTTCATTCAACATTGGGCCAATGGACGTAATATATTGGTAAATATGTGCTACGCTTTACTTGAATCTGACATCTAGGCGCCGAGTGCCGTGACGTTCTTAACAACGAACTACGCATGTGACATTATTCGGTTCTGTAGGATGTGTGGTTATGTATGTATAAACAAACAGTAGAGTAGTAGAGATATTGTCCATCTTTGTCAAAAAATGACACTGAAAAATGAACTTACTTCAAATATTTGCAACAATGATAAAGGTGATTCGCACTGTATAAAGACAAAACCCACTGCGGTTATGTTTTTTTCTGTTAACATGATGATAATACTTCGATAAAATTCGAGCGCCCGTATAAAAGATAAAATTAGTAAAAAAAAATTATTCAAAATTCTTGAAATTCTGATTTTGGAGGATTGGTGATGTAAACCACACAAAACTATCTTGTCGTCATGGTATAGAATCATTATTTAATGTTTTTATCGAACTAAAATTTGATTACACTATATTTAACAAAAAATTATTTTTCATTTTCCAATACAATCAAGATGGATACCGCAAAATTAATTTAATATGGCTGCCCTTCTAACATTATTGACCTAAAAGTTAATTTTGCCCTATTTTTTTACCTGTAAGTCACAATTCCTAATGACAGGGCAAACTAACCAAACTTTGAAGGCATTTTGTCCTATTATGGGAATTTCAACTACATGGTAAACGAATTTTGTTTAAATTTATTAGAAATGAAACATTTTCGTGTATAGAAATATATATTACTTATATCCGTGCACAGCCGAGAGACATATAGGAATGATTATACAGCGCTTTTGGTCTTTGATTCCATAATATATAGAAATTAATAGAAAATAGAAACAAAATAAAATAAGTAAATAAACATAAACGTGACAGCTGACCGTGTTGCCACTGCTTCACTCCATTTGGTATGAAAATCGATGTATTATATTGAAGAGGGAAACGTGCTGATTTGATGTAAGCCACTTTGAATGATCAGCATCTATCACGATTTTTCTGTGAGAATTCTTCACTACTCTATAATAGTTGTAGTATGTCTGTAAACTTTTATTGGTTTTAAAGGGGCATTGTAACACTATATTTGTTACTGGTGCACGCACATCAACAACAAGAATAAACTTTTATTGATGAAGTTTATCAACTGACACACCTTTAAGATTCACAAATGTATTTCACTGCTGTACACTTTGAACTTTGAGGACAATTTTTACTTCAAGTCAGATTTTATGGGTATTTTCAACTTGAAGGTAGGCAATTTGACTTGGAAGACCATTTCTGCAGTAATTATGACTTTATAGCCGATCAGAAGGCCATTTTAGGTTAGCTCAGTGCCTAAAATATTTCCTGTGCTGTATTGCAATGAAATTGGTAATATATATGTAAGCTGGACTTCATAAGAAGACCTCCAATTTACTATACCACAGAGACATATTGCAGGTTAATATTAGGTAATAAATTACCTTAAAGTAGGTATTTCAGGTATCTGGGCTTAGTAGTCGATTTTCAGTCCAATTTAGGGCACACTTCGACCTGAAAATTACCAACTCTGAAATTTAAACACAAAAGTATTTTCAAGTATATTTTATGAGTAAAATTAAACCAATTTTTTCCCAATTTAGTTACTTGTAAGTTACTGACTTTGGAGTAATTTTAATAGTCAAAAATAAGCTAGTTTGGGGTCGCATTTCCAAATTTGTAGTCATTATGAAAATTAAGGCAACATTGTGGTTAATTATTACTAAATTACAACTTGGTTAGGTTATTTGGACTCGAGTGCTGGTTAACATGCCTTAATTTGTTGCTTGGGATAGTTCCTTAAAATCACGTTTACTCCGCCGAGAACCCCTATTCACCACGGGTCCCGTAACTTTCTTGGGGCTTGTTAACAAACATTTTTTCTTGTTCATGTATTGAGGGTGGTTGTGGGCATGCAGAAGCGGGCGGGGAACCCCCGCGACGAAGCAGCGAACCAATGTTTTCAATGTATGTTTAAATTGTTACCTCATTTCATTTTTCTAACATATTTTTCCAAAAATGAGTTTGAGGTTGCCTCAATTGTCAGTGCGTTATGCAAGCGAATTTTCATAAAAATGTTTTTAATAGTAAATATGTCTATCTAATGTAAGCAGGCATCAATCTGGTTACCGGTATAAACTATACAGTAGAAACAATTATATATATATATATATATATATATATATATATATATATATATATATATATATATATATATATATATATATATATTCTCAAAATAACTTATTGTTTCAAAATGTACCAACATTTTCCGAAAATGAAGTTAAAACATTTCCAAGAAAACTGGTTTTCTAGCCAACAAACGTTAGGTTAATAAATAGCAAACTAATTGATTGAAATTTGAAGCATTTAACGAAAATTCGCTACCAAAACTCACTTACTGCGTTTAGATTTATTTTCTTACAAACATTCATTATATTTCGATACAAAATGCAAAAATTCAATAATATAAGTTCGTATAAAAGTATATATGTTCTAAAACAAAAATTTTAGGTATCACCCACGACTTATGTGCCACTCTGCGATTGTCAAACTAATTTCATAAGATGCGCCTTAAGACACCCTATAATTAACGTATACAACTTTTTCTTGTATCTTGTATAAAAACAGTTATATTGAGCTTTACCGTAGAAATGCGTCACTCTGTATATATGTAAACAAATAAAAACTGGAACTAAACCCGGATATGGATTCTAGTTGGACCTCATTTGAATAAACTTTTTTTAAATTCAAAATTCGCGGTCTCCTCATTAAAGAATTTTTTCTACCAAAATTAGCTAACAATTATAGACCGTTAAACCATAAACTTAACTTGAACTACCGCCAAAGCATCAGAGAAAGGGTCTATGTGAAATGAAAGTTCTGGAAATATTTTAGTAAAATAAAGGACAATCCAACATATTTAAAATGCCTACAAAGCATTTACTAAACGGACTGAGTTATGTGTATCGGTTGGTGGCAGCACATCTGAATAATTTCTTTATTTTTCGTTGTTCGTTTTGATTTTTGTTAGCAATAAGCGTTTTGTATTTTACTAATAAATTATTATTTAACATTGCATGGTTACTTACTTTGCGCACCTGCGTTCAGAAAACCGGAGGTAAAAAGCTCCATTTGATAGGGAAAAAAATGTTAATAATTTACTTGAAAATGTAGGCTGATCTGGCTGAAAATTGAAAGCCTGTCATAAATTTTAAATCTAAACAAGTTTTCTTAACCTTCCGGGAGTCTGGTGGGGTCTGACAGGCACAGAGGTAAACATGTTGTATCTATTTGGGTAATAGATGGCGGAAGCTGACATTACGGGCAGCTGCCTCAACAACATCGGTCTATCTGCTGTTAGTGTAGTTCCAGCGTGTTTGGTGTAAACAACTGTGAATCGTATGAATAATAGTGGATCGGGTATCATAGACCCCACCAGACTTAATAAGCTACTCTGAATTTAACAGACTTTTAAGGTATGTTTTGTTTTATTTTATGTCTCATGGGTCAAATATTATTCCAAAAGAGAAATAGTTAATTAGGATAAACTTTATAAAATACAATTTATTGCTACAGATTCATCGTTTTCAAAATGGGAGATTACGAACGGGAGCAACGTAGACTTATGGCCTTATGGGAAGAGGTAGAACGTCAAGAAGAAATAGACCATTTGAGTGAATGTGAACATAACAGTGAAACAGAACAAGAAATTAGCGATAATGAAAACGACAGGGAAAATAACCTTGAAAGTATGTTTTATAAAGGAAAAGATGAGGCAACAAAATGGTTTAAGCACCAAGGTCGGCCAAATGTCAGGGTAAGAGCAGAAAATATTGTTCAGACGGTAAAACAGCAGCAGAATGCTGGGGATATTTTATCACTGAAGAGATCACGACTGAAATTATTATTCACACCAACCAAAAAATTCGAGCTAAGTGTGCTACGTATGCAGAAAGAGATCAGTATAAAGTAAAAGAGACAGACAAATCGGAATTGCGAGCTTTATTTGGACTTCTGTATTTAGCGGGCTACTATAAATCGGGACCTCAAAATGTCAACGATTTATGGGCAACATACGATACAGGAGTACCGATATTTAGAATGACTATGAGTCTCCAGAGATTCAATTTTCTTTTGTGATGCTTACGTTTTGACAATTATCAAACTAGACAAGAGAGAGTGGTGCTCGATAAACTTGCACCGATTAGGTCAATTTTTGATGCATTTGTTTCCAACTGCAGACAAGTTTATTCTCCAAGTATGTATCTCACCATTGATGAGCAATTGGTATCGTTTCGTGGCAACTGTCCGTTTCGACAGTACATTCCCAGTAAACCCGCCAAATATGGGGTAATTTTTTTTTTTGCATTGACACACGCCAGGTGTTTTTATGCTGTTAATCTAGAAGTATACGTAGGTTTACAACCTGAGGGACCGTTCAGAAAAAGTAATAAGCCCGAAGATATAGTCATTCGATTGATAGAACCGGTATCAAAGAGTGGCCGTAATGTTACGTTCGATAACTGGTTCACGACTTACAGCCTGATGCATCGATTGCTCACCGAACATCGACTAACATCTGTTGGAACTGTCCGCAGAAATAAAAGATAATTGCGGCGATGTCTGGTGTCTACAGAAGGAAGGCCTTTACCGTCAAGTGTATTTGGTTTTCAAAAAAAAATTACGATGGTATCATATATCGAGAAAAAGAAAAAATACTATTATGGTCGACGCTTCATCACGATGACAGTGTTGATGAATCAACGGGGGACAAACAAAAGCCTGAAATAGTCACGTTCTACAACATGACAAAAGGGGGCGTAGACACTTTAGATAAGCTTTCAGCTTCTTATTTCAAGAAATTCTCGGCGATGGCCGTTGACAATATTTTATTCAATTCTCAACACTGCCGGAGTAAATGGCGAAATTGTATACAGAAATAATACGAATGATTATGCCACAACCAGGCGGAATTTTTTGAAAAACTTGGGAAAACAACTAATTAGAGAGCATCAGGATAGACGACAACAAAACCAAAGGCTTCCTAAGGAATTACGCAGGCAGCAGCCTGCTATTGCTGTAGCTAATCCAAATGAGACTAGAAAAAGAAGACGCTGTGAATTTTGTCCCCACGTAATTCCAATAGAAAATCACAATATTTCTGTGTTACATGCAAGAAGACAATTTGTTTGGCACATGCGAATTTTATGTGCAGTGAATGTAATAATGAAGACGAACAAGAATTATTATTATAATACTGAATTAGTGTAGGTACTTGACACTGAGTTTTATAAACATGTTTTCTTTTTAGCTTTTTAGAAAAAAAAATTACATTGTTTTTTGCTTAAATCTTTATTCTAATAAACTTATTCTACTATATTGCGTGATGTTTAGAAACCCCCCTTTGAGACCATTCCTTGGTTTATTTGCATTCTGGTGCCTTAAAACCGATTGGGGTCTATCAGACCCCACCAGATTGATATAGTCTGTTTGAATCACCAGACTCCTGGAAGGTTAATAATTTTTTGCGGTATCTTTATAAACGAAGGTAGTTTACTCTTAACACATTTAATTAAATCAGTCCTAAACCAGTCTGTAGATTAATATCATAATCTAATTCAAAAATTTTTGGTCACTGATACCTTACCCACACTTAATCCGTGGACACAATATATATATATATATATATATATATATATATATATATATATATATATATATATATATATATATAGGTTATATATAAGCAGGCTCTTTAAAAACGAGCTGGCACAGATAACCCCTCCGAGAATTCACAAAAAGCGTTTAAATTGAGCAGATTTTCCTCTTTGAAGTCAGCTAAAACTCACCAATCAGCCAAATAGATAATATGGGTTAACACAAAACAGTTATATATCCACAATGATGTCACAAGGTAAATAGGTAAATCTAAATTTTCTGCTGATCTCATCCTTAACGTATCTGGAACAAATTTGATGCACTCGGTATGCAAATATGCAAATGACACCTATGTAATTTGTATGTGTGTAAAATTTAATGATTCATGGACGATAGAATTGGCCATAAACGATTATATTTTTCCATGTGCTATCCGAATTACAGTACGGTATGCTGAAGCGACAGTTAAGTTTTATTATAGCATTATTTACAGTTTAATACCTCAATTTGTTTATATATTACCACCATAACAGCTGGTTAAAATGTTAAGTAAATTTGCATACTGATAATACCGTTCCGGCTGCTATTTGCTTTATGTATCGTTAATTATTATTACTCTAGCCATTTGGATCTCGCTCACTTTGCCTTTTAATCCCATTATGCAAATAATAAGATCCGTATGCTTCATTTAACCCTACCTGTTATATTTACTAATCTATCAACGTCAATCTCTAGTTTCATTTTCAGTCCTATATTAAATTTTTAGTGAAATCGCGTCGAAAACAACCACTAATGAGAAGATTTCGACCTTTGAATGTTGAAAAAAAAAACATATTTAAATGAGCCTGAACTAGAGCTTCCAGAACCCATTTATTTATTTATTTATTTATTATATCTGCTCCATAAATCGCTACAAGATTCAAAACACAAAAAACAGCGTATCAATGTTGAAATTTAAAATTAAAATATTGGTCCACAGAATAAAAAGAACGCTCTCTAAAAAATGATTTCAACGTAAGCTTCAATTGCCTGAGGCTGCTCAAATTTTTGACGCTGTCAGGTAAATGATCATATAAGTGTATTGTAGTGTTTCGAGCTGCCCGATTAATCTGTTCGATCCTATAAGGAGGGACATACAAATCTTTAGCCTGTCTTGGTTCATACGCTGTAATATTACCGCAGGTACTAAAGATTGCAATTTTTTTTTCTGACATAACAAAGTGCCTCAAGCATATATAGACACATATCTGTTAAAATGCCATACCGTATAAGTGGTCTATAAGATGCGGAAGACGGCAGGCCAAAGATGGTGCGGACCATTCTCTTCTGCATCAACAGAACCCTCTCCAACAAAGCAAATCATATGCCAGGAGACAGTTGACACTACCGTAGTAGTATGTCAACAACGCCTGAGTACCCAAAGAATCCGTCAGCTGCAACAACGCATAATTCCTGGATGCAACAGAGGCCACCACATGGTCAATATGAACAACCCATGATAAGTTAGAATCCAGATGAAGCCACAAAAACATTGCAGACGTGCCCTGTCTTATTGAACCGTTATCAGACCTCACATATAGGCTCAGATGCGGATGCATACCCACCGGAGAAAAAATAAGCGTTTCAGTCTTCCGCGTGTTAAGAACCAGACCATTTCGCGAACAACATTAGACACCTGAGACACATACACATTAGCTGCAGCACCAAGCCCTTTAAAACTTTTCCCTGAGATTGCAGAAGTGGTGTCATCTGCGCACAAAGTTAAATAGTATTGTGGGAGATCATAAACAATATCATTAAGAAAATGTCTGGACGCAGCTAGTGCGTTACGGTAGCGAATTTTTTTTAAAGATTTTTAATAGCAAATGTCTTTCTTTGATAAAAGCAGGCATCAAACTTGGTTGCCTATATAGTAGAAACAATGTACCATACATCATCGAAATAAGTTTATTGTTTAAAAATATATAAACATTTTTCAAAAGTCTAGATGCAGCAAATGTGTTATGGAAGTGAATTTCCATGAAAATGTTTTTAATAGCAAATGCGAGCAGGCACCAATCTGATTACCGGTATAGCCTATGTGGTAGAAACAATGTACTATATTTTATCAAAATTACGTATGGTTTGAAAATATACAAAAATTTTCCGAAAATAAACTTAAATGTTGGTTTTCTAACCAACAAAGATTACTTTAATAGCAAATTGAGTTATTGAAATTTGAGGATTTAATAAAAATTCAGTAATTTGCAGATTAGCTCCCGAACGCTTCTCAACAAATTGTTTTCAGGAACATTACTAGGACCCCACCTGGATGCACAAACCACAGGAAAAATTTCTTGTTACACCCCCCAAGGAAGTTACGGGACTCGGAGTGAATAGGGATGCTGTGTGGAGTAGGCAGGGTTTAAGGGTGATATGGTTTCAACATGTGAAAAAGACAGCTTCAAGCCCGCTTGATTCGAGTTTTTTATGCATAAATGCATTAACGAATCTGTTCTTCGAAATTTAGCTTAAAAAAATTATACACCCCTACTCACTCCTGGTCCAGTAACTTCCTTAGGGGGTGTGAACAAGAAGTCTTTCTTGTGGTTTATGCAACGAGGGTGGCTGTATGCACACGATAGGGGAAGGAAAATGTCTACGACGAAACAGACCCCCCCCCCCCCGTTTTACTTGTGGTAGTGATGGGGGTGGCTGCTTCGTCGTGGGTATTTTCCTTCCCCCGTCGCGTGCATACAACCACTTTCGTTGCATAAACCACAAGAAAAATTTCTTGTTCATACCCGCCAAGGAAGTTACGGCACCTGGGGAATAGGGGTGCTGTGCGGGGTAGGCAGGGTTTAAGGGGGATATGGCTTCAAGATGTGAAAAAGACAACTTTGAAGCCCGTTTTATTCGCATTTTCCGCTCATATTTCCTTATTACTACCTACCCCGCCCAGCACCCCTAATAATTCCTGGTCCCGTAACTTCCTTGGGGGGTGTGAACAAGAAATTTTTCTTGGGGTTTGCGGATCCAGTGGGGGGGGGATGCTAGGCAGGTTTCTGCAAACAGTTTTTTTTTAAAGCGTTCGGGAGCTACTCTGCAAATTTACCGAAAATTCGCTACCAAAACGCACTTACTGCGTCCAGATTTTTTTCTAAAAAAAAACCATCATATTTCGATAAAAAATGCAAAAATGCATTAACAAATTTGTTCTGCAAAAATTAGCTAAAAAATTATAGACCGTTAAACCATAAACTTCGCTAAACCTACAAATAAATATCCAAAAAAGCATCAACTTAACTAAACTGACAGCCAAAGCATCAGAGACAGGGTCTATTTGCAATGAATATTCTGTAAACATTTTAGTAAAATGAAACGCAATGACGGTTGAATCTGAAACTTAAGGGTTCGCAGAACACTCTTCTTGCAACACTTTCTTTTCACAATCGGCATTTGTTTCACATTTGCCTAAACATTGCCAATTTTCACGTTTAAAATTGCGAGTTTGACGTTTTGAGGAAAACTCCACAATTTGTTTTTTAACTGCCCATAACTTCTTTGTCTTTAAAGCTAGGGACCTAGATTTTGATACAGGGTTCACTCTTTATAATAAAAACAAGCGTACCAAATTTCGTTTTGTTATTTACGCAGATATGAATTTTTTTAGAAGGAAAACACAAAATTTTCCCGGAAAACCTGGTCCGATTTCCCTGGCTAACTAACCTATCCAAGCCACTTACAAAGGGAAGGTACTCACCAATTTTGATCAAGATCGGTCTATTATTTTTTGAGTTATCGGTCGGATATATATATATATATATATATATATATATATATATATATATATATATATATATATATATATATGTATATGTATATATATATATATATATATATATATATATATATATATATATATATATATATATATATATATATATATATATATAAACACAGATCTCCTCATTAGCGAATTAAAAAAAAATCGCTAAAAGTGAAACGTAATCAGCAAAATTACAATCACAATCTGATGAACTAAGAATAAGCAAGATTGACAAGCAGACTTTGTTTATAAGATGAAAAAATCAATAAGCTATCCAACTGTTTTCGTTATTTTGAGGAACAACAATTAAAATAATAAACGCCGATACCATCAAATGCACTCATATTTAATGTTTTCTTGGAGTACCTAACGACACTGTAAAATTTCTCTATTTCACTAAAAAAAGAGGTTACGAAAACTCTTCCACTACAAGAAACACGATGTCATTTGCACGTACATTCGACTTGCTCTTTTTACAAACTAAAATTGTTCTAAATGTAACTAATCTAATATTTACGGAACATTAAACGCTGCTCCACGTTTTGGTATGCCTCACGAATTCTGAAAACTTATTTATTGATGGTTGAATTATTGGGATTACATTTTTGTGGTTTTTTCGTACAATGGTCTCACCAATTTTTCTGTACTTAATTATTTTTCTAACGAAGCATTTTTTTTGGCTTAAGATATACTATGTGAAAACTGGAACCTGTGATGAGTGATAAGTACACTTTGAGAACACCCAAATCACCACAACACATATTTCAGAGACCTTACGATCGTTTCGTTGACAAAGTCAACATCTTCAGAGGAAGAAAAATTATGTTATTATATTTCACGTAATTTAAAACAAAGAATGAATTTCATTGCATTGTTCTACATATATATTGTAGAAGAGCGAAAACTGAGAAAAATATTAAGTATATAAGTTATTTAGAAAAACCGTAAGATCAAACTCTCTTTCGATATATATATATATATATATATATATATATATATATATATATATATATATATATATATATATATATATATATATATATATGTATGTATATATGTATGTATATGCAAAAAGAGAACATAAAAAAAATAAAAAAATCTGGACACAGCAGGTGCGTTATGAAAGGAAATTTTCATTAAAATGTTTTTAATAGCAAATATATCTTTTTTAATGAAATCACGTATCAAATTTGGTTACCAGTAAAAAGAGGTTAAATTGACTGAAGGCGAGGTTTTAATTTCATTCGATGTAACCTCATTGTTTCCTAGCGTTCCCACGGAGCAAACTTTACAGTACTTAGAGCAGTTGTTAAGAATGAATAACATAAATGAAAATGTCTGCAAAGAATATTTAACTTTAACAAGCCTTTGTATCAAACAAAATATTTGGGCAATCCGCTATCGCCATTTATTACAGACCTTTTCATGAACAGATTTGAAACAGATCTTGAAAGTAAAAATAGTTATTTTCCCTGAGTGTGGTTTCGTTACGTGGATGATATTTTCGCAGTGTTTAACACAAACAGCTGCAGAATAGAAGATTTTATTGCCAGATTAAACAATAAATTTGATTCTATGAAATTTACTCACGAATTAGGAATTATTAATAAATTACCGTTTCTAGATGTGTTAGTTATCAAGAATAAAGACACTTTAGAATTCGATGTCTATAGAAAGGAAACCACCACTATAAGCTACATTCTGAACGACTCACATCATACGTACGCACAAAAAATGGCCAATCTGAATTTTTTAGTAAATCGGTTAATTAATGTTTCTTTAAACAAAAGTAGATATACCAAATAATTAAATTATATTAAGAACGTGGCCGAATATAACGGATACACTGCTTGCCTGGTGAAAAAATTAATCAACAAACAGAAAACAAAGAAAATGTTGACGGAATCAACAACGTTTAAAAGAGAGAAATCCGAAATAAACTTTGATTGCTTACCATTTGATCCTCGAATCCCGAGGGGTCTAGATAGCATTTTTTAAAAAGTCAACTTGCAGCTAACATTTTCGACAAAAAATACCTTAAAACACTTGCTAGGTAACCCAAAAGACAAGGATAGCACAGACAAAATTTCGGGAATTTATGAAATAAGTTGTAAAGATTGTAATCTTAAGTACGTCAAGCAAACAAAAAAATCGATTGGGGTTAGATTCAAAGAACACTTAGCCCAATTACGTTACGGTACTATAGATAGATCTGCTATCGCCCGACATATTTGGGATAATAATCGTCACGTTAATGAAGATAATCTGAAATTAATAAAATATGTTAGACAACCAGGACAGCTAAATTCCTTCGAAATTATATATATATATATATATATATATATATATATATATATATATATATATATATATATATATATATATATATATATATATATATATATATATATATATATATATATATATATTGCGAAATATAGTTACAACAAAAATTGTATGAACGTGGCACCACCGCCGATTACGAGCCACCTGATCGATTGCTTCACTAAATAAAAATTCCCACGTTTTTAACACGTCCTAGAGATAACATAATAATATAGATAGTTCCGACAAAGCAAACTATGTTAATTTAAATGTCGTTGAACCTTTCCAAAATTACTAGAGATGGACACATTTTAGATAAGTTAGTAGCAGTGCAGACCTCGTCCCACGATAAAAATACAATACACTGCAGAATTTGCCTGCGTTTATTTTCCCATCTCAGTTCGGTCCCTTTACCTAAGATCAGGTATATAAGGTGATGTTAGTTTTTAAAATAGTAAGAATTTTTCAATCTCTGATGACGCTAACTTGGTTAGTGAAACGATCGTCAGGTCTTTTTTAAAATGTGTTGTGGTGATTTAGGTTCTCCAAGTGTACCTGTACCTACCAGTATAACAATCTAAGTTATACTGGTAACCAAATTTGATACGTGATTTCATTGAAAAAGACATATTTTCTATTAAAAGCATTTTTATAAAAATAAAAACAATGTACCATATTTCTTTAAAATAAGTTTATTGTTTGAAAATGTACAAAAAGTTTCCTAAAATAAATTTAAGATGTTCCCGAAAAAACTTGTTTCCTAGCCAACGAATCTTAAGTTAGATGAAAATGGAGTTGTTGAAATTTAAAGCATTTAACGAAAATTCTCCCTAAATGCGTCATTTTCATGGGACTCCGATTTCCAATGGTAAAAACGCCGTATCACAATTTTTGACATGTTGCAAAATGTATAAAGTTGAAAAACAATTGAAGTGACTCGAAAACGATGGGCGATATAAATGTTTTCTCCTTATAAGCATGCATTGAAATTGGATGGAAAATGCGATAAGGCTACATAAATGGGCTGTATCACCAACGACTTATGGACCACTCTCTGATTGTCAACATAGTTTTTTAAGATGCAGCTCAAAACACCATATAAATGGGGTTCTAGTAGGGTTTGGAACATATTTATTACATGATTGTGCTTTTTGCCTTAAAGAATTAAAAAAATTCTTGCATTTGCTCATTATAATGTTTATGGCATTCTAGTAAACTATAATATGGATCTATGATACCTGCTTTCAAGGTATTTAGTGCCATATTCTCAAAATATTGTTTTTTATACAAAATAATTGCTGTAGGTAAATCCTGTAAATTGGTATGCTCTACTAAAGACTGTAATTCAGTTTTCATTAAATTATGATAATCTATAAACGAATGTGCTTTTTGCATGAAGCAAGTAGTCAAGTCGTTTAACAAAAGGTCTTCGGATCTAGCATCCGCAAACTGTGCCTTGAGACTTTCTTTAAGAGAGCTCCAGGACTGTTCAGGTAAACGAATTAGGACATCTCTAGCATCACCTGTAATTTTTGATTTTATAAATTCTAAAGTCACTGAATTAATGTGTGAAGCATTAGGAGAAATGTCGTCCTGTCTATAGGTTTCTATAAATAGTTCGCATTGGTTTAAAAAATAATTTAAATGTTTCCTACCCCCTGTATAGGTGGAACCATAACTGACGCTTGCACTATCTGCGTAAGTTCATTTTGTGAGTGAATTAAATTGGTTGCTTGAGTCATTGTAGAATAAATAGGAGATCTATCTTTTTCAACCATAAAATAAAATAAGACACAAAACGTTTTCCAATATGAGATTAATTATTAAAATATTTGCAGCTATAATTTTTTGAATTGAAAAATAAATTAAATGTGTTTGACTGACTGTTAAAAATTTCTTAAATATTAATATTTTGAAAAAACATAAGTCAATCAATCAAAAATTAAGGAAGGAGTACTAGGAGTACCAGTCTTCTTACGTTTGGACCACTTGTTTTGCGAATGAGTGAGGTTCTTTGTGTACCAGCAAATTGTTGAAACAATCCGACGCTTAAATTGAACTTTTATGTGTTAATTAAGGCCGTCTGGTATCCTGTTCGAAGCGCCAATAGCGTATTCCAAAATTATTGGAATTTTTTAAAAAAGGTTTTATTTAAGATATAAACATACAGGCAAACTACATTGAATAACTAATTACTTATAATAATGTAAATGCTCTGAATTTTACAAGTGTTGTATAAATTACAAGAGAATATTACAGTGAACACGACTAAGGTTTCCGTAATAATGATTATAACGTCTCTCCCAAGATCACACCCCGTGCTGTTCATTGCACTTTTCATATAACGACTGTTTGTGGTCGACTAGCCCAAAGAGTTTTGTTCTAACTTAATTATATATATATATATATATATATATATATATATATATATATATATATATATATATATATATATATATATATATTATATATATATACAGTGTGACACACTTAAGATAACTTTAAAAAGTTATTCAGAATTCAATTCTGACTGCAGATACCGAGTTTCAAGTCAGAATTCGAATTTTTACTTTTTTGTAAATTTTTAGACAAGAGTCCAAATTTTTCATCAGATTTTAACAGGTACATTGCCATGGAAACAAATTAGCACCTTGAAAATATTGCGATATATGTCAAATTGTCATTAACTGTGAGTCTGTGAGCAAAATGCCTGTTGAACGTCACAGTGTAAGAGAAAAAATTTAATTAATACGATTGTTTGGTGATGGTGTTCGAAATAGCAGAGAAGCTGCTGATGAATTCAATCGGAGACGTCCACGTAGAAATCCAGATCGGCGCGTAACTGCAGCAGCTCAGAATGAACGATTTTCTCAAACGCGAAGTGTGGTAAACAACATCTCGGCTGTTAGAAATCAAAGAAGTAGTGATGATAGCATAATCTTGACTTCAACTCAAGCGAATCTCCAGATGAGTTTATGTCAAAGGGCTGTTGCATTGGATGTATGGAGAAAAAAAAATTAGAAGATGCCTTGTGCATCATAATATAAAGCCTGTTAAGCCAAAGTTTCTGCACTCGTTGAGAGAAGGTGATGAGCTGAAACGATTAGATTATTGCCTTTGGGCCCAAGGTAATTTTCTGAATGATAGAAAATTTTTAAGTAAAGTTTTATTTACGGACGAGGCAACATTCACTACCAATCGAATAGCATCTTTTCAAAATTCCAGATATTGGTCTGCTGAAAACCCTCACTGGGTTATCAATTGTAAAGCCCAGTATTCACAATTTAATACGTGGTGTGGAATTTTAGGGGATAGAATAATTGGTCCTTTTTTTTTTGACAACACCTTGAACGCAGATCGATCGCTTCATTTTTTTAATAAAGAATTATGGGACTGTATCGAAGGTTTGCCTATCAACGTGCGAAAAGATATGAATTTTCAATTAGACGGTGCATCCATTCACAACTCTCAGTCAGAAATTGGCTAAATCTACATTTTCCATCAAGATGGATTGGCAGGAATAGTCCTTATGAACAGTGGCCTCTTCGATCTGCTGACATTACGCCACTAGACTTCTATTTTTGAAGTTCTCTTAAGAATAAGGTGTACAAAGAAAGGCCCCAAAGTCGCGAGGAATTTTGCGAGAAAATAAGGCAGGCTTGCCGTGAAATAAATATAGCAGAACTAAGAAAAGTTGCCAGCAATAATCGTAAACGGATCGAAAAATGCATCAGGCTTGAAGGTGGGCTAGTGGAAGCAGACTACATCTAATAATTTTATATTCAATTTAATTGAAATTTTGTTAGAGTTTATGTGTAGGTTGACTTGAATAAATCACGTACTATTGTTTTCTTTTGATATTGACGATGTTTGTTGCTTCCATGGCAATCTACCTGTTAAAATATAATGGAAAATTTGGACTGTCTAAAAATTTACAAAAAAGCAAAAATTCGAATTTTGACTTGAAACTCGGTATCTGCAGTTATAATTTAATTCTGAATAACTTTATAAAGTAACTTTTTTTTTAAATCTCTAACGAATCGCGAAATATAGAGAACCGGCCCTATTCCTGAAATCATAGTAGGCTGGGTTGACAACTGACATTTGAATCGGGTAGGCTATTCAAACAGTCTAATGACGTTTTACGCCTGTACAAAAAATGAAATCGCTCTCTCTAATTATAAAAACATATAAAGCCTTAAACCGACCTGTGATTTGGGTTCCAGGGGTCCTAAATAGCGCTCATTTGAAGAATTTTTTTCAAAATTCAAAAGTCGGGATCTCTCCAGTGAATTTCTAAAAAATATATATAAAATTTTAAATTTCGTTACCATGATGCACTTGCTACATCCGGCATTTTTGTTTTATTGTTTGCCAGTGTGTATTTTATTCCTGCGTTCAATTTTGTAGTTGATAGTGGTTCTTGCTATACAACCAGTAAAACTTTACCACATGAAAAGTATAAAATCGACTTACTGTGAAACGTAATGCCTCAGGCCCCCTAAGCGAACAGCACCTTGTTTTTAGAATTCTGTGCTTGAACGTTAAAATAAAATGGGAGGTGAACAGTTTCATTTCGACGATTAGCACATTACAACTGAAACATTTATGTTGATTTTAAATTAGTCGATAACTGTCATTCGGGAATTTCATGAATATTCACGTTAATGGTTCACGTGCTCAGTTTCTTTTTAACCTGAGGTCCTATTTAGTAATAATACATTTGAAAATTACCATACCCATTGGTTTTTTCATACAACAAACATTTCAAAGGAATTAAATTGTGTATCCTAAATGTTGTAATGTTTCCGTTTTCACACTGGCGCATTTCTAAGGTAAAGCGCAATATGTTCATTAGCATACAAGGTGGGAGAAAAAATTGTATACGTTAGTTATACAGGTGGCGCATTGAAAACGAAACAGACCGATTTGCATCCAGAGAATTTTTTTTTAAGAAACGCTGAAACACGTCAATTTCAATATTGAGGGTGACATGTTTTGACATAAAACTGAACTTTGTCACCTCAACCCCCTAAGGGTGTTGATAACAACCCTTATATTTTAAATAAGGTACATGGGTCGATTGTTACATAATTTGAAAGCTCTTTATTTTCTAAATTTAGCACACTAATTTTTTTGTAAGTTTTATCAACTAGTTTAAAAATTATTCACAGTTGGAGTTGCAAGAACGTATTTCATTCATTCTGATAAGAAATGCACTAATTACTCAATTTTTCGTTAAAAAAAAAAACTAAAAAACAAAACCAAACGTTCAAAAATGATTATTCAGTTAAGTAAGTGTTCAAATTGTTGACCACCAGCCTCCATACAAAACTACAAATTTTGTTCAAAACGAGCTCTGACATTCTGGAGCATTTGTGGAGTTATTAGACGACATTCTTCAACAATGCGTCGTCATAATTCTTCCAGAGACTCCGGTTCTGTTGCGAAAATTCTACTCTTTAAATGGTCCATAGAAAGAAGTCTAAAGGAGTTAAATTCGGTGATCTAGTGGGCTACTCAATAGCACCTCTACGCCCAATTCATTGCTCTGGAAACTCTCTGTTAAAAAACTCTCTAACACGTTGTAAAAATGCGGAGACACCCCATATGTATGGTCTAATATTACAGTTTTCAATATAGAGTGGAAATTTCATACCCGAATATTAAAACTAAACAGTTTACCCTGAAATCAGGGGCAGCTCCTCAATAAGTGCGCACGTGCGCGCGAACGTGCGCGCGCACTGCCGCCTGCCGTGGAAAAAAAACAATATTTTTGCTATGCTATATTTTAATAAATTTTTATTTACTTTTTTACCGCCTGCATTCAACGAACAAAATTAGTATATCGAGAATCGCAGAGAGTCGGCAGCCATTAATACAGAATACAGAAACAGAATGAGTATAGTGTTTATCGTCGCAGACGTTATATACATCCATATCCATATAAAGCAGGCAAGCGGCGGTGTGTATTTTTCGGCGCTCTCACGAAATGCGATACTTCAGTGCGAAATGATCGCCGAATTTTGATGATCTTCGTCGAAAACGACCTAATAAGCAATCTGTTGTGCGCTATAAAATTACACACTTCCAGTGTGTACTGGACTTTCGGCAGAGCGTGTGTACCTACTACCTACTACGTAGTAATTTTCGTCTTCGCGACGGATTGATTTTTAATTAGATCATTTCGTTGTTGTTTACATGTTCTAACAAGACAATTATTATTATTATGATGGTTACTACTTCGGGTTGCTCAATAAGTGGACAAAATAATTGTGATACTGTGATTAATTCAGTGGATATTTTAAATTTAAAGGTTAACTTTTTAAGGGACTTTTTAACTACTATAACGTATAACTAACTAGAGGAAAACTTGGTAAGTAGTTAATCATTATTAAGTTTAGTAAGTAGATTTCTTTATAAAACATTTTCGGGGAAAAAATAGGCGAGCCCTTCATTTTTAGTAATTTTTTATTTAAAAAACTTCACTAATAAAGAGGTATCGATGGAGAGACTTTGCAAAATTTTTTTCAAATGAGCGCGAACTAGGACCCTTAGAACCCATATCCGGGGTCAGTTTCGATTTTTATATGTTTATATATATATATATATATATATATATATATATATACATATATATATATATATATATATATATATATATATATATATATATATATATATATATATATATGTTGTGCTGAGAATTGCAAAGGCCATATAAAGTTATAAAAACAAAAATGAAAACCCTTACGGAAACTACTATGATAATGTTAAATTCTGATTATTGATTAAAAAATTGGGTGATCAGATTAGTAATGGGGGGTAGTAGTAGTACCACTGGTCAGTAGTAAATAAAGTACTTACGGTTTACACGTAATGCATATGGGTTATCTGTATATTGTATACATATCCACATCGTTCGACATATTTTACTGTACACTAAAACAGAAAACAAAATAATAACATTAAAATACAAGCACATTCATTATTATTGTTAGTCAGTGTTATTTGGAGAAGCAATGAAAGATATATATAGCCATAATTTGTTGGAATGATCATTAAATAAGTCTTTAAAAAGTATAACTAGCAATTTGGAAAATATCTCAGTTAAAGTGAAATTAAAAGAGCCAAAAATCTATATGTAGATAGATTGAAATATTAAGCATGAAATACATACCAAAGAATTATGTTCTAAATCAATTACCTGAAGGTAATGAACAAAACAAACCTCTTGTATGATGTATTTAGATGTAAGTTTATTATTTTCTTTATGTGAACAATGAACTGAAATGTACCCATATATGTGTTTGTGTTTATGAAAACAATGAACTAGAATTTATTAAAGACAGTGTTTAGTGTGTTGTGGAACTTTGAAATCAAGATTGCAGCATATGAACTTAATGAATTTGTTATTGACTATAATTAGATTAAAAAAGTAAGGTTAGGCCAAATGTCATTTTTAAGAATAAGGATTTATTTTCTACTTACTCGACGGTTCCATGGAGAATATCTGTCAAACATATATTAATTAATTGGAAGAGAGAATGCTCTGATCAGACAGGAAACATAAAATGTTAGAAAAATTTGGGAACATTTCCGCTTTTGTTATGATTATTGTGGGTTGTTGATGAAATTGAGATGCCAGAGCGCGTCATTCTTGCTTCCCATTTTAAATATAAATATTTTAAAGTATAAATTGTGCAAGGAAAATTCAATTTGCCACTAAAACAAAGAAGAGACGTTACATCAAGTTATTTTTAACGTAAGAAAGTACGAGATAAGCAGTAAATATATCAAGAATACTTACATTTGAGGATACTTAATACCATTAGCGAGGAAGCCAAGGTTAGAGATTTATTTTGTTTAATGTATATAAGCTCAACCAGACAAATATTTCAATAAAAAGACAGCCCATTCTGTCAAATATCATTTTAAGCAAATGTGTTTATGGGAAACTAAGATTTAAACGCATAAAGTAGAAATCTTATGGGATAATTTAACCATAGTTCAACATTGCGAATACAGAGGGAGTGCAGGTCAAGGATCCATATTTTATTAACCAGAACATTTGAATGACAGCCGAAAATTCGGGTACTAAGATTAATCATTGTAAATTGATAATATTAGTTTGACAAACGGATCCGTTTAGATTTTAAATTTGAAATTGTGCCAATAAAATTTGTTTACGAATTTTGAAACATAATTCTTTGAAACAAAATAAGATTTAATAAGGTTACTATAAATATTTCCAGGCTATATTTTTCCCTATTTTAGCAGAACTCACCACTGAGATAGTAGGTATATTAAAATATTTGAATACAATTTATTTGACATACATACATATATATATATATATATATATATATATATATATATATATATATATATATATATATATATATATATATATATATATATATATATAGTAGAGGGATAGGCAACCCAAATAACCCTGAGATAGCTTAAATCACAAAATACAAGAGTCATAAACATTTTTATTCAGATAAAGTTTCACATTATAAAATATACAGAGTCACCCATAACACATGGTGTAATATCAATAATTTTTTTTTAATATCACTATTTCATATAAATAAAATAAAATTTAATACCTAATATCAGTAAATATAATATAAAAATAATAGTAAATATAAAAGGAAGCCAATAATAATATAATATATATATATATATATATATATATATATATATATATATATATATATATATATATATATATATATATATATATATATATATATATATATATATATATATATATATATATATATATATATATATATGTATGTATCCAACCGATAACTCAAAAAATAAGCAACTGATTTCGATGAAACTCGGCAATGCCTTTCTTTTATTAATGGCTTGGACTTCACTAATAAAGAGGTATCGATGGAGAGACTTTGCAAAATTTTTTATAGTATAAATTGTGCAAGGAAAATTCAATTTGCCACTAAAACAAAGAAGAGACGTTACATCAAGTTATTTTTAACGTAAGAAAGTACGAGATAAGCAGTAAATATATCAAGAATACTTACATTTGAGGATACTTAATACCATTAGCGAGGAAGCCAAGGTTAGAGATTTATTTTGTTTAATGTATATAAGCTCAACCAGACAAATATTTCAATAAAAAGACAGCCCATTCTGTCAAATATCATTTTAAGCAAATGTGTTTATGGGAAACTAAGATTTAAACGCATAAAGTAGAAATCTTATGGGATAATTTAACCATAGTTCAACATTGCGAATACAGAGGGAGTGCAGGTCAAGGATCCATATTTTATTAACCAGAACATTTGAATGACAGCCGAAAATTCGGGTACTAAGATTAATCATTGTAAATTGATAATATTAGTTTGACAAACGGATCCGTTTAGATTTTAAATTTGAAATTGTGCCAATAAAATTTGTTTACGAATTTTGAAACATAATTCTTTGAAACAAAATAAGATTTAATAAGGTTACTATAAATATTTCCAGGCTATATTTTTCCCTATTTTAGCAGAACTCACCACTGAGATAGTAGGTATATTAAAATATTTGAATACAATTTATTTGACATACATATATATATATATATATATATATATATATATATATATATATATATATATATATATATATATATATATATATATATATATATATATATATATAGTAGAGGGATAGGCAACCCAAATAACCCTGAGATAGCTTAAATCACATAATACAAGAGTCATAAACATTTTTATTCAGATAAAGTTTCACATTATAAAATATACAGAGTCACCCATAACACATGGTGTAATATCAATAATTTTTTTTTAATATCACTATTTCATATAAATAAAATAAAATTTAATACCTAATATCAGTAAATATAATATAAAAATAATAGTAAATATAAAAGGAAGCCAATAATAATATAATATATATATATATATATATATATATATATATATATATATATATATATATATATATATATATATATATATATATATATATATATATGTATATATATATATATATATATATATATATATATATATATATATATATATATATATATATATATATATATATATATATATATATATATATATATATATATATATATATATGTATGTATGTATCCAACCGATAACTCAAAAAATAAGCAACTGATTTCGATGAAACTCGGCAATGCCTTTCTTTTATTAATGGCTTGGACTTCACTAATAAAGAGGTATCGATGGAGAGACTTTGCAAAATTTTTTTCAAATGAGCGCGAACTAGGACCCTTAGAACCCATATCCGGGGTCAGTTTCGATTTTTATATGTTTATATATATATATATATATATATATATATATATATATATATATATATATATATATATATATATACATATGTATGTATCCAACCAATAACTCAAAAAATAAGCAACTGATTTCGATGAAACTCGGCAATGCCTTTCTTTTATTAAAGGCTTGGACGAGTTCGTTAGTCAGGAAATCGGATAACGTTTTCCGGGAAAATGTTGAGTTTTGTTTTAAAAAAAATCTTTTTCTCTGTAAATTACAAAGGTTTTCTAGTGGAATTTGGTGGATATGTTTCCTTGTAAAATACCTTACCACACACTAAAATTCAATTGTCTACATTTTAAGAAAATTGAGTTATTAAAATTTTATGTTTTTTTTTCAAACAAATTTTTTTCTCCGAAATTGACACAGTTGTTTTGACGAAATTCGGCGAATATGTTACCCTGGGTAGGACCCTACTTTACACCAAAATTCAACTTTCTAAGTTTGTAAAAACTTGAGTTATTCAAATTTGAAACATTTAATAAAAATTTACTACCATAACGCACTTGCTGCGTCCCGAACTTATTTTTCTTGCGCACCCCCAATGGATTAAGGTACGAGCCGCTACTGCCTGAAATTCAAATTTCTAAAATAAACTTAATAAAAACGTCCCTTTCTTATAATAAATGTTCAAAATGTCCTCCATTCACTTGCACACAACGAAATAATCAGCTCTGAAATTCTTTCATAACTCTGTTCAACATGTCAGGCGTTACATTCCTAATTTCTGTTATTTTCATTTTCAAATCTTCTAAATCAGCAGGTTGCGTTTTATACACTCTGTTTTTAAGGTAACCCCATAAAAAGAAATCAAGAGGTATAACATCTGGTCATCTAGCGGACCATTCTACTAAACCTCTTCGTCCAATCCATCTTTGTGGAAAGACTTCGTGCAAATTTGGCAAATATGTTTTCACAATCAACCTTACCCTACATCCGGAATTCAGATCTCTAAGATGAAAGGAGAAAAAGTTATAGGCATTTTAGGAAAAAAAAATTGGGTGCCACTGGTGATCAGAGGAAAGCACAAGAACAAAATATTTCGTGTGACTAACAAAACCAAATGAATATTACATACAACGGTTAAGTTTTCTCGATGAAAAAAGGCCAAGAAGTAGCAGGAAAAAGATTTTGAAAATTTTATAATTTTTCTTCTTAAAACGTCAAAGTTGCGATTTGAAACGTCAAAATTTGCAACCAATACGAATTATTTCGAAGATATCTCGTTAAAAGTGTGTTTTACAAAGCCTTCAGCTTCTGTTTCAACCATCATTGTCCTTCATTTTACTAAAATATTTTCGGAAAATCCATTTCAAATAGACCTTTTTTCTGATGCTTCGGCAGTAGTTTCCGCTATAGAGTTTATGGTTGTCTATATTTTGGCAAATTTTCGTAGAAAAAAAATCGTTATTGAGAAGACCGCGACTTATGAATTTTAAAAAGATTTCTTCAAGTGAGCGCGAACCTAAACCTCTAAAACCCACATACGGTGTCAGTTTCAGTTTTTGTCTGTTTACACATATACAGGGTGACGCATTTCTACGGCAAAGCTCAATATGTCCGTTATTATACAAGATATTACAAGAAAGTATATAGGTTAATTAAAGGGTATCTCGAGCTGCACCTTATAAACCTATTTTGACAATCACAGGTGGCCCATAAGTCGTTGGTGATACACACTTTCTATTTTTATAGAACAGCGCCTTATGTTATTGCATTTTTGTGTTTTCCATCGAATTATAATGCATGCTTGTAAGAAAAAAAAATATATCGTTCATTTTTCAGTTATTTTAATAGATTTGCAACTTTTCACCTTTTTGCCACATATCTCAGAGACATACAACTGTGATACGGCGTTTTTATCAATAGATTTGCGAGCCCCATGGAAGTGATGCATTCAGAGAGCTTTTTGTTTGTATTACTTCTCAAAAAAATCGAGCTGCCGTATACAGGCACTCTCAAATTGTAGCTGAACTTTAAAAGTTTTCGCAGAAGTGCTTTCAGTGTTTCTGTACAAATTATTTTTTGAACAATTTTTGTGATATGGTGGTAATTAATAATAAATGTTTGCTAAGTAATTGTTAAATAAAGCCGTCGAGTTTTTGTGAAAAATATAGTTTAACATTACTGAAGACAATTTCTGTAAAAAAAAGTTATTTTTATATAAACAATTTTTGCAAATTTTCTTATCCTTTTTTCCATTTTGATCCTGAAGCTGTTTGTGAATAATTATGTCTTGGCAGCTGCGTAAATAGCTTAAAGAGGTTTGTTGGCCAGAGAAATCGGACCAGTTTTTTCTGAAAAATGTTTGTACTATTGAAACCACAAAGCTATTTTAAAGAAATATGGTACATTGTTAGTACTATATAGGTTATACTGCCAACCAAATGTCCTTCTTTTAAAAACAAGATATATTTGCCATTAAAAACATTTTTCGAAAATTCGCTATCATAGCGCACTTGCTGCGTCCAGATTTTTTAAATTTAATCAAACATCTCGTATTCTGTGCTGAAGTTAAATCAGTGGATGAATGACAAAAGTTTTGAAACTTTTTTTGCCAAAACGGAGTAAAAAGTCTCAAAACCTATAGAAAACTTGATTCTGCAACTAAAAATTTTTTGTCTGTCGGTCTGTCAGTCCGTCGGTCTGTCGGCATGTACGTCTGTCTGTTAATAGGCACAATAACTTTCAAACGAATTGAGATATCATCATCAAATTTGGTATCGAGTTAGCACCCGACAGAGGAACGCTTCGAATTGTTTTTGGGTAAGAATGCTTCAGGGGTTAGGGGATAAATAAGGCGTCATTTGGTGAAAATTGATATTTTTTAAATAAAACTCGAGTAATATAACGTTTCAAAAATGGTTACAGGAATACAAATATTTTCCTTGTGGTCAATTCATGGGCCCTACATTCGTTCCATGAGAATGTCGTCCTGAAGAGAATAAATTATCACAGCTATGTGGAAGTTATCATTCAATTTGCAGCACTACTTCAAATAAAACAGGTTCGTTGGTCAGGAAAAACAGACTAGTTTTTTCGGGAAGATTCGAATTTTATTTTCGGAAAATGTTTGTACTTTTTCAAACAATAAAGTTATTTTGGTGAAATATTTTACATTGTTTCTACTATATAGGTTATACTGGCAGGTAACAAAATTTGATGCCTGCTTTCATTAGAAAAAAGACATATTTGATATTAAAAACATTTGTATGGAAATTCACTCCCATAACGCACTTGCGTGGTCCAGATTTTTTTATCATAGTTAAAACAAGAACCTGTTTATACAATAATTTTAATTAAGTAAAAGGAAGGTATTTTTTTTGGTAAGACTGCCCTCTGGCGCAAAAAATTAAATACCTAAGTAGTTTCCCTTTAGCTTTTAGTGTATTTTCTTAAACAAATATTCAGTAATGAGGAAATCCCGACTTTCGAATTTTGAAAAAATTCTTCAAATTACCGCGAACTAGGCTTCCTAGGACCCACATCCAGGGCTAGTTTCAATTTTTATATGTTTATCTATGTATATATATATATATATATATATATATATATATATATATATATATATATATATATATATATATATATATATATATATATATATATATACGTATCACACCGATAACTCAAAAAATAATAGTCCGATTTTGATCAAATTTGGCACATACCTTCATTTTGCAAGTGGCTTCGATAAGTTCGTTATACAGGAAAATCGAACCAGGTTTTCCCGGAAAATTTAGTGTTTTATTTATAAAAAAATATATATCTCTGGAAATAACAAAATAAGGGCAACCAAATTTAGGAAGCTAGCCTCTGTCATAAAGTGTACCCAAATCTAGACCTCTATCTTAAAAGACAAAAACGTTAGAGGTAAATTAATTTTTAATTAATTAAATCTGATTCGAGAAAGCTAAAACGTCAAAATTGATTAAGTGCGTATGCGAGTGAAAAATACTACAAGAAATGACTAACAAGCTCCTAGATAAGTGTCTAAGTCATCATTTTCCTTGATTTCGTTAAAATATGAGCAAAAAATCCATTGTGAATCAAAATCGTTTTGTGTAAAGTGTAAAATGTTGACTAGTTAACATATATTATGGGATATACCTGCTGGTAAATACACGTCGAGCGTAGCTCAGTGGCCTAAGCCCCTGTACATCGTTTAATTGACTCCTACATGACGAGTTCTAATCCTAGTTACTGACTTTACTTTTTATTTTTTGTTAGTCTCATTTCACTTTACCGTTATAATCAGGTTGTTGTTATTCCGATGAATTTTTGGCGAGTTTTTTTCTAAAAAATAATTTGATAAAGAGGAGATGAAAGTTTTAAGACTTAATTCAATTTGAATAGCATATCTGGTTGTTTGTTCTTGCCCTAACTTAATGAAACCGTTCCATATTTAATACAGTCGTATTGTCTTAGTGAATTTTCTTTAAAAAAAAAAAACTAGCGAGAAGATCCCGACTTTTGAAAATAGGCCCCCTAAAACCCATATCTAGAGTCAGTTTCAATTATATATATATATATATATATATATATATATATATATATATATATATATATATATATATATATATATATATATATATATATATATACATATATACATATAAAGGGTGAACAATTTACCAATATTTAGGTCTGTAAGTTTAAAGACAAAAAAGTTAGAGGCATTTAAAAGCTCAAAACGTAAAAAGTGGCGATTCGAAACATCAAAATTGGCAACATTTAGGCAAAGAACCTGAATAAAATACGGATGATGTAAAGAGTGTTGTGCAAACCTTTAAGTTTCAGCTTCAACCATCGTTGCCCTTCATTTTAATAAAATATTTCCAGAAAATTCATTTTAAATAAACACTTTCTCTGATGGTTTGGAAGTAGTCTTAGTTAAGTATATGGTTTAAAGGTCTATAATTTTTAGCTAATTTTCGTAGAAAAAAATTCGTAAATGAGAAGACCGCCGCTTTTAAATACTAAGATGATTTCTTCAAATGAGCGCAAACTAGCCCCCCTAGAATCCATATCCGGGTTTACTTTCTGTTTACATATATACAGGGTAACGCATTTCTACGGTAAAGCTCAATATAGTTGTTATTATGCAAGATCAGATAAGAGAAAAAATTGTGTTCATTACTAAGAGGGTGTCTTGAGCTGGATTCTATGAAATTATTTTGACAATCACAGTCGTTGGTGATACCTATAAAAAAATTTTTGAACATTTCTTACTGCAATTTTGCATTTTTCATCGAAATATGATGCATGTTTGTAAAAAAAATCCAGACGCAGTAAGTGAGTCTTGGTAGCGAATTTTCATTAAACGCTTCAAAATTCAATAATGCAATTGGCTGTTAACCTAAGGTTCGTCAGCTAGGAAACGAGTTTTCTGGGAAACGTTTTAAGTTTATTTTCGGACAATTGTTGTACATTTTCAAACAAGTTATTTTGATAAAATATGTACATTGTTTCTACTATACAGGTTATACCGGTGACCAAATTGATGCCTGCTTGCATTAAATAGCCATATTTGCTCTTAAAAACATTTTTACGAAAATTCACTTCCAGAACGCATTTGCTCCGTCCAGACTTTTATCTTTTTATAAAGAAACATTATTTTATGAAGCTGCTTTTTTGATTTAACCTGGCTAATAATACTAATGACAACATAATTAAAGAGAGGAAAAGATTGAGTTAATGAAGATCTCGAATTTCTCACGGATCTTCGCCTATTACACATTTAATTATTTCTTGTCACTAATTACTTGCTTTAAGATATCTACTCTAAAATTATTGTATTATTTTATGTATGCATTATGTTACTTTAACTATGAACTTTTCTTTAATGGAGACTTTAGCATTTTAGATGAGCAAAATATATACTAATGTTTTTAGGGTAATTATATTATGTAAGAAGATGTTTTCTCCTTTATATTTAAACAAATTGGTGTAGGAAATATATTTTTACCAGTTATGCAGTTTTAATCAGGGAATGTTTTTAGGAATACTGCATTTTATACCTGTGTCTTGTACAGAGTGTATCAAAAATTGATGAAATTCCATTAACAAATTATCACCATCATAGTTTAGAGGCGATCTCGCAAACTATGACTTTCCGTCTCCAGCTGTTTCTTAGCGACTTTTTTCACTAATGAAGAGATCTGTGTTTATATATATATATATATATATATATATATATATATATATATATATATATATATATATATATATATATATATATATATATATATATATATATATATATATATATATATAGGCTGGCGCATTGAGAACGAAACAGACCGATTTGCATCCAGAGAATTTTTTTTTAAGAAACGCTGAAACACGTCAATTTTAATATTGAGGGGGACATATTTTGACATAAAACTCAACTTAGTCACATCAACCCCTTAAGGGTGGGGATAACAACCCTTATATTTTAAATAGCGAATATGGATCGAGTGTTACATCATTTGAAAACTCTTTCTTTTTTGAATTCCGCACACTCATTTTTTTGGAAGTTTTATCAACTCGTTTAAAAATTATTCACAGTTGAAATTGCAAGAACATATTTCATTCATTGTAATAAGAAATGCACTAATTAGTCAATTATTCGTTAAAAAAAACGAATCCAAGCGTTCAAAAATGTTTATTCAGTTAAGTAAGTGTTCAAATTGTTGACCACCAGCTTCCATACAAAAGTACAAATTTTGTTCAAAACGAGCTCTGGCATTCTGGAGCATTTGTGGACTTATTAGACGGCCTTCTTCCACAATGCGTCGTCGTAATTCTTACAGAGACTCCGGTTCTGTTGCGTAAATACTACTCTTTAAATGACCCTATAGAAAGAAGTCTAAAGGAGTTAAATCCGGTGATCTAGGGGGGCACTCAATAGCACCTCTACGCCCAATCCATTGTCCTGGAAACCCTCTGTTCAAAAATTCCCTAATATGTTGTGAAAAATGTGAAGGAGCTCCATCTTGTTGAAACACTAATTAATTTCCTTGATAGCGATCATCATTTTCAACAATGTAAATTAGTAGAGGGTAAACGATATCTTCTAGTCACTCCAAAAACGTTTCGCCACTCAAATTGCCATCAAGAAAAATTGGTCCGATTAAACGGTCTCCAAAAATGCCAGTTCAGACAATCAATTTCTGAGTTTGAGTGTGGACTTCGTGAAAATTTGTTGGATTATTATCTGCCCAATAACGACAGTTATGACGATTGACTGTAGAGTTTAATAAAAACGTACACTCGTCTGAAAAACAGATACTGAACAGAAAGTTCCCTGTATCAGCTATTCGTGCAGTCATAACTTCACAAAACTCCAGCCGCCGATCAAAATCATCTTCATTCAGTGGTTGTACAAGATGAATTTTATACGGGTGAAATTTATGATGCTTAAATATTTGCTGAATAGTTCTTCTTTTGATGTTTGAAACAGTGGCCAATTTTCTCGTGCTCAAAGTTGGGTCTGCAGCAATTTGTCCTAAAACTTTAATCTCAGTAGTCTCATTTCTAACCGGAAATTCACGTTCAGGATCCCGTTTTTTTTGTTGGCTACTGAACCACTTTTTACGAAAAATTGTCTAATTAGTGCATTTCTTATCACAATGAATGAAATACGTTCTTGCAACTCCAACTGTGAATAATTTTTAAACGAGTTAATAAAATTTCCAAAAAGCTTAGTGTGCTGAATTCAGAAAAGAAAGAGCTTCAAATGACGTAACACTGGACCCATGTTCCCTATTTAAAATATAAGGGTTGTTATCACCACTCTTAAGGGGTTGATGTGAGAAAGTTGAGTTTTATGTCAAAACATGTCCCCCTCAATATTAAAATTGACGTGTTTCAGCGTGACTTAAAAAAAATTTCTCTAGACGCAAATCGGTCTGTTTCGTTTTCAAAGCGCCACCCTATATATATATATATATATATATATATATATATATATATATATATATATATATATATATATATATATATATATATACATATATATATATATATATATATATATATATATATATATATATATATATATGTATATATATATATATATATATATATATATATATATATATATATATATATATATATATATATATATATATATATATATATATATATATATCGTACCGATAACTAAAAATAATTGGCCGATTTTGATAAAAATTGCTACGCACATTCCTTTGGCAAGTTTCAGTTTAGTTTTAGCTGGGACAAGTTCGTTAGCCAGGCAAATCGGACTAGTTTTTCCGGAAAAATTTTGGGTTTTCTTTAGGAAATTTTTTATATCTCCGAAAATAACAGAGCTATGACAACCAAATTTGGCAGATACGTTTCTACTATCAAACTTGCTCTACGCACCGAAACTGAGATCTGTAAATTCAAAGAGAAAAAAGTTATAGGCATTTAAAGAAAAAAATATTGAGTGCCACTGGTGATCAGAGGAAAGTACAAGAATAATTTTCTATGATTAATAAAACCAATTGAATATTACACACAACTGTTAAGTTTTCTTGGCGCAAAAAGGTCAGGAAGTAGCAGAAAAAATAGTTTAAAAATTAAAAATTTTTCTTCTCAAAACGCCAAAGTCACGATTTGAAACGTCAAAATTTGCATTTTTCAGACAACGAGTCCGAAGTAAATATGGATTTTGCAAAAGAAGTGTCATAAGAAGTGTGTTTTACAAAACCTTAAGTTTCAGCTGCTGCCATCATTGTCCTCTTTCTGATGCTTTGGCAGTAGCTTCAGCTATATAGAGTTTATGGTTTAATACTCTATTTTACAAAATTGTCGTAGAAACAATTCGTTACTCAGAAGATAGAGACATTTAAAAAGATTTCTTGAAATGAGCGTAAACTAGATGCCCTAAAACCCATATACGGGGTCAGTTACACTTTTTGTCTGTTTATACATATACAGGGTGACGCATTTCTACGGTAAAGCACAATATTTCCGTTATTATACAAGATATGAAAAAAATTTATAAACGTTTACTATAGAGGGGTGTCTCGGGCTGCATCTCATAAACCTATTTTGACAATCACAGGCTGGCCCATAAGTCGTTGGTGATACATTCTTCCCTTTTGAATAGAAACCCCCTATATCATAGCATTTTTGTATTTTCCAGCGAATTGTAATGCACGTTTGTAAGGAAAAAATTTGATATCGTTCATCATTTTTGAGTTATTTCAATTGCTTTGCAACTTTTCCCGTTCTTGGCACATATCTCAAACACGTAGCACCAATTGTCATGCGGACTTTTTACCAATATAGTAAGCTGATCCCCATCGAAATGAATCAGTCAGAGAACTTTTTGTTTGTCTTACTCATCGAAAAAATCGTGCTGCCGTATACAGGCACTTTCAAATACTGGCTGAATTTAAAAAGTTTCCGCAGGAACTTTTTATTTTTTCCGTAGGAATTATTTTTTCTAAAATTTTTGTGATATGTTGGTAATTAATAATAGATGTTTAGTAAGTTATTGTAAAAAAAAGTTGTCGAATTTTTGTGAAAAATATAATTTAGTCACATTACTCAAGGCAATTTCGTAAAAAAAAATGGTGATTTTTTTTCACATTTTGATCCTAAAGCCGTTTGTGAATAATTATATCTACCTCACATTGATAGGTGTAGAGAGGGATCCCATTTTCCAGGAATGCGGCGAGGATGAAGAAACGTCCTACCACTACCTGTGTGAATTCGAGGCTTTTGGGAGTCTTCGAGCAGAATTGTTCGGATCGAGGACTCTGCAGAAGAATCAGGTAAGTACCGTCCAATTGAAGACCGTCACGGCCTTTATTTTGAGAACGAGGCGGTTTGGCGATGGAACCGAGGAAGAGTAGAGCATAGTTGATGGGTTGCTGGGATTCGCAAAAAGGGAACATTGTGGCCTACTTGCTTGGCGTTGGCCTCCCCACCACTGCTACTACTACTACTACTGTTTGCTGGGCTACTTATGTGTTGCCCTTCAGGAAATTTCTTTTGTGGCATATCTTCATCCGTCCACGTAACATTTACGACCTTCCTTCGTTTGGGCACTGGTAAAACGTTATTCCTGTTGTTCATTTTGGAAGTCACTAGAGGCAATTCATCTTCACTTTCCCAGTTTTCATCATTTTCTAGAATATCACTCGCATCGGAAATTTGATTTTCCTCACTCATATCCATGTCCTCGCTACTCGTCATAGGAAAACCCTGCTTCCGCTCGCAGTTGACCTCCTGGCAAATTATTCAATATTACCTCATCCCCTTCTCCAGAGTCTTCGTCAGTATCCCATTCATCATGAGCAGGTGGCATTATAATAATATTATTTGTTTATGGTATCAAATAAGTGTTATCTGCATACTCAAGCAGTTTATCAAGATTAACTGGCCTGTGTCTGTATCTATAGAGAACAGAAAATGCTACATAATTAATTTTCTTAAAAAAATAGTGCATAATCGTACTGTTCCTTTAAAAGAACACTAATATTCACATGATAAAAACTAAAAAATAGAGTAAGATGAAATCCTAAATCACATGACTACTACTAATTACTACACCATCTGTGACAGTTATGTGCTAAAATGCCAAAATATAGACATATATCAATAATACTTACGCCCATGATATGATTGATGACTTACAAGAGATGATATTGCGCATATGCCGCGCTTCCTCCTATGACATCACATGGTGAGTAACGTTATAGAAGTCCAACTACACACTTAAAACAAAGTCATTCCTCGCCTATATTCTCGTTTGCAGATAATATAGAATACAACCCCAAATTTAATCTTTTTCATTTTTATATTGTATATTTATTTATTTTATTTATTTATTGTTATTTATTGTTACCTTAATTATACAGCATGTCCAACAAAAAAGCTTAGCTTGTGCTTGCAAATGACATAATTTTAAACTTCTCCAAAAAAAAATCAAACTGTCAAACGGTTTTCTTCTGTCACTTTCCAAATTTCCTCTGAACTTCTCTCCTCTGCAATCCCAAATCTCACCAATATACCCACTGTAGCATTTTATATTTAAATTTACTTTGGTATAAAAATAATTACTTTTCTACAACTATATCGCTCCAAAAATTTAAATTATATATATATATATATATATATATATATATATATATATATATATATATATATATATATATATATATATATATACAGTGTGGCCCAAACTGGATGAGAATGTATTGCCGTCTCCGTTATTATTAGAGATAGCGCGACGGTTAATTCAGCAATCCTTTGTAGAATTTCATGCTTGTTCAAAATATGACTTGTATTTTGCCCTGCCTCTTTTTTTTCAAGTTATTTTGAAAAAAACACAATTTGTCGACTTTTTTTTCAGCATTTAAGTAGGCTTTTATCTGACATGTATAAGACTTGCTGCACATTATCAGGACAGTTTTTACAGAGGCATCTTTTTGGGCTATCCTCAACTTTGGATTGTAATTTGTTTTTGAGCTACATGTATCAACGTTTCTTTTTATTATGGCAGTCATATTGGATTTTTTGCTCATGTGATAGCCTCTGAAAAAATCTTTCCAATGATGTACATCATGCTTGAGAAATCTTGTAATTGCACTGACAATTTTGAGAAAAACCGTTTCAAAGATAGTAGGCTATGAAATCCAATACCAGAAAACAAATGACAAAAAAAGTGTTCAAAAAGCAGTAGGTCATGGAGTCTAACAATAGACTTCTACTTTTAACATAATTTTCCGTAATGATTCACGATAGATAATATTGTGATTTAATTTACAATACTGAATTAGGTAATATATGTGAAACAGTTTAATAACGAAAGCCGACAGTAATAATAATAGAAACTTAAACTCCACAAATCAACAAATAATAAAATAGAAACTTAAAAATACAGTAAATAGAAAATTGTTCAATATGGCCACCGTTTTGTTCAATGCATTTATACACTTTTTTGAAACACGCCTGTAAACTCTGGTGAGGGTGTTTTGGTTAATATGATTTATAGCTTCCGTGATTCTGCTTCGTAATTCATTAATATTTTGTGGTGAATCGAATTTATACACATCATTCTTCAGAGTACCCCAAAAATAAAAATCCATGGGTGTCCCCAATTATAAAAAAAAGAACGGACCAACAATGAATTTACCTGATTTTTTTTAAAACTAACTGTCTAATCTTCAAATAAAAATAAAAGTTTTTTACGTGATTAGCCGCCCCAAACATTAATACCAATACTGTCTTGCAAACGTCATTCTTCCTTTAGAGGGGGATTTTCATTTGCCCAATGATGCCTATTATGGCGATTATACACACCACAATTTGTAAATCTGGATTCATCAGTCCATATTATTTTCAAAAGAAAATTTTCAACTTGCTGACATTGTCCTTGATACCACCTGCAGAATTCAAGTCGCTTAGGGTAATGGTCAACATTTAAGCCTTGTACGATTGTAGGTTTGTATGGATGGTAATGACTTTGTTTCAATACACGGTGTACCGTACTTTTTGGAACTTCAATTTGTTCACCATAAAACCAAACAGATTGCGGGGGTTTTCGTTTGCAACCTGTAAGACAGCATTATTTCTTTCTTTATTTCTAGGCATTGGTAGTTACTTTACGTGGAAGCTACCGTCGTTCAATAGATTGGTCACAATCCTGCGAAATATCTTAGTGTTTGGTTGCCGTCTTTCTGGGTAGTTGTTTTGATATGACTTTGCAGCTGCCTCAGTATTTCGGTTTGAACGAATATAACATTCCAACATGTCAAAATATTCTTCATCACTGAACATATTACTTAAAATATTTAAAATAAACAGGAAACAAACTATTTGGTACAAAATGTTAAGCAACGTGTTAAATACACCTCAATTGTTCAGATAATGAAGAATGACAGTATTCGTAATTGTCACGATAGTATTATATCCATAGCAACCTTTCTTCTGTGTTTTTCAGTTGACACGTTTAAAACTCAAACAATTTTCAAAGGCGTCCTCGTAAACCATTAATCTGCTTTTTATTCTGTTAGCAAATTTAGTTATTTACTAGATTTACCTATTTAATGATATTATAAAAAAATTTAAGGATAATGTTGTAATGTAAAATATCATTTGTAATAATGGGCTCACTCATTGGTGTGCTCAAAGTTCCTATATTTTTTTAACGTGAATCATTACAGAAAATTAATTTAAAAGTAGCAGTCTATTGTTAGACTCCATGGCCTACTGCTTTTTGAACAATTTTATTTTCGTCATTTGTTTTCTGGTATTGGATTTCATAGCCTACTAGCCTCAAAACGGTTTTTCTCAAAATTGTCAGTGCAATTACGAGATTTCTCAAGCATGTTGTACATCATTGGACAGCTCTTTTCACAGGCTATGACATGAATAAAAAATCTAATATGGCTGCCATAATAAATAAAAAACGTTGACACCTGTAGCTCAAAAACAAATGACAATCCAAAGTTGAGAAAAGCACAAAAAAATTACTCTGTAAAAAGTGTCCTGATAATGTGCAAGTCTTAGACATGTCAGATCAACGCCTACTTAGGTATTGAAGAAAAAAGGAATCTACAAATTTTGTTTCTTTTTTTCAGAATAACTCGAAAACGAAAAGAGTCAGGGCAAGCCATATTTGAAACTAGCACGAAATTCTACAAAACACTGCTAATCTAACCGTCTCCCTATCTCTAATAATAACGGAGATAGCAATACATTCCCATCTAGCTTGGGACACACGGTATATATATATATATATATATATATATATATATATATATATATATATATATATATATATATATATATATAAACATATATGCGAATATGTTTTTCTTTCAGTAAGCACGAGGTACAGCTGCCAAAAGGGTTCAACGCTCCTTGGTTATAGTTGGATCAGCGGTAGGTTTAGAAGTAGTTAAGTAGTAACATCTTTTTCAATAACTGGTGATATGTGTAAAATTAATCAAGCGGCACACTTTTATGAATATTAGTATACTAACAACTTACTGAAAATGCAGAAAGTGTATTTTTATGCTAATAGTTGATCCAAGATTTTTATAGCTTCACAACATCTTTTTAACGGTTTCTCTATAGTTTAGCCATAAATGATTGCTATAAAAAAATTTACTACTAATACTAAGCCATTACAAGCTTCAGCTTTCACAATATTCATTAGTTTTATCTAATTTTCATCTTTCATCAATGTTCAAATTTGAGGACCATCCAAAATTCCAGTTTTAATTTTCCCATACTTAATTTAAGAAATTTTCGGCAAAATAGGTTAAGAATTTTTTGTTCTTGTCTAATGCTATGACGAGGTGTTCCATAATGCCTAGCTTGATGTGAAGTGGTAGCAGTCTGAGCTATTTTTTACTTTTCAATGGCTCATTTTCTACATTATCTTTACCGACGGTTAAGGATTCTCTAAACAGCCACAGTTTTTATATTCAGTGTTTCTCCTTTGTTTGACCATGCCAGAGGTATATAATCAAGGATATGTTGTGTATCTGCTTTTCAGATCAACTAAAAGGTTGATCATTTTATTTATTATATGTCAAGGTGGCAGCGAGTGAGTCGGTTTTAGTGAATGAGCTGAACAAAATGAAGAAAAATGAACTAATTGATGTTCTAGTGTCGAAAAAATTACCACAAAATTTTTGTGAAAATCGAATATTTAAAGAATTTATGAAAGATTTGGTTCTGGGAGTCAAGTGTAGTGCACAAGGTGACGAAGAATTTCACGATTCCATTAACACCCTACCCAGTAATGGCGACTGCAACCGACGTTCATATATTGAAAATAGGCTAAATTGTCAATTTGTGCAACGAGAAATCGGAGTAACAAGGGAACTGATGTCACAGATGGAAAAAAAGATTTGTGATTAGAAGCTTATTATTTCGTTATTAAAAACAGAAAACAGTTGTTCAAATAAAGTTGTGAATAAAACCGCGCCATTAATTAAAATCAACAACAGAGATAAAGATATTCCCACAATTAAAAATACAAGCCCTACAAAAGAGACAGATAACAAAAACACATTGCAAAAACAAAAGTCTGCTGACAGTGATATCGTCGGTGCGATGGCTGGAAAGGCGAACTCGGCTGTACACAGCGGTGGATTTCAATCGCCGGTAAGAAGAAAACATCAATAGGTGATTACGGGTAAAGGCGACCACTTTGCTGCTGCCAAAATACGGGGAGCAGATGAGGTTTCCTGGATATTTGTGGGGAGAGTAAGAGGCGACGTGGATGTTTCTGTGATGGGGGAGTTTTTTCCGGAAAACTGACCGACATTAAAGTGTGAGTGCTTTAAACTAGTATCGAAAGGTAACAATAGTAGTTTAGAGTGAGTATCCCGAAAGAAAACAAAAGTGATATCTTCGACGCGGAAAAGTGGCCTATTGGTGTAATAGTGAAAGATTACAGATTTTTTTACAAGAGAACTGAGCCGCGACCAACAGAGTGATTGTGACGTCTTAATAGATAAAGAAATCACAACAGTAAGTAGCAACGTTTTTAACTTTTCTGACGCGAACAGGTGCACTTCCGGTGACCCTATTCTAAATTGTAACATTAGGCAGATAGACTTGCTGCATATAAACATTCAGTGTTTAACAAATAAAATTTACGTTTAGAACTGTTTCTTGAAAGAACGAAATCGCGATTTATTTGTATCTGTGAACATTGGTTAACACAATCAAATTGTAATGCCGTGGCTCTTGATGGTTATGTCAAAGTCGATGCATTTGTACGAACGATCTACCGATTATTTTCGCCACTGAAGCACCTGTACAGAAATGTAAGCCATTGGCTTATTTAAATAGACTTTCAGTTGAGCTTGTTTTTGAGTATGCTGCTATACTATATGATAAACAGACATGTATTGTTAATATTTATAGGTCGCCTGCAGGCAACTTTGGGGTATTTTGCGACCTATTATGTAAACTCCTTAAAACTGTTATTCAGAGATACAGATTTGTTTATGTAACAGGTGACTTCAACATAAATAAGGATGGATCGCTTGATTATAAAATAATTGACGAGCTATTTCATTCTTACAATTTAACTTCTCTTGTTAATACTCCGACAAGGGTCTTTAGATCGGGTGACATCTTGAGTAGTAGTAGCATTGATTATGTATTAACAAATATTGAGGGTGTTGTTGTAGACATTTTTGATCCAGGAATCTCGGACCATTACGCTCAGGCAGTTACGTTTCCCGTAGCGAACGGGAGTGGCCACTCTTCCATAGAGGCTAAAAGAGAAATTGGTTTTCGACCTCTAAATAATATGACAATTAACGAATTAAAAACTCGTTTTGCGAGCACATACGATTTTAATTTAAGTGAAATTGAGGATGTAGACATGGAATTTAAAGTTTTTTTGGGCACTTTTGCTTGGTGCTTTGAGGTAGCTTGTCTTAAAACTAAAAAAAGTTGTAAATTCCGGTTTTAACGTAAAATATCGAATCTAGTTTTCACAAAATCTGCAAAAAAAACTTAATGACCTAAGGCTTTTAAATTCAATGCGAAAACAATCTGGAGAGAGGGAGATTAACGCTATGTATAAAGTAATGAAAGCCGAGGTAAATAGCCTAATTAAACAGGAAAAACAAAACTACACAGCATCTTATATTTGTAACGCCCCAAATAAAACTAAAGCACTATGGCAGTTTGTTAATCTTAAGAGAAACAAACCTAGTGAAGAGCACTGCATTTCGAATTTACTATACGAACATAAAAATATAACTAGTAGGGTAGAAATTTCTGAGATACTTGCCGGATATTTGTGTTGCTGAGAGGAAGCTCATGTTGCATTTCGGGGGCCAGATGTGTGATCGCTGCACAGCCGAACAATATAAGCCCAAAACACTTTTTATAACATCTGTAACTGAATGTGAAGTTATCGACATCATCAACGAACTTCCTTATAAAAAATCAAGCGGCTTTGATGATGTTCCAATAAAAATTATTAAGCAATGTGCTGCTGAGCTTGCCGCGCCACTTACAAAGATTATAAATTCCTGTATATGTCTGGGAAAATTCCCTGATATATTGAACCTGGCCGTGGTTGTTGTTGTGTTGAAGGCGGAAGACAGTACCAATTTGGAGAACTATCATCCCATCTCTATATTAAGCATTTTTTCAAAGATCATAGAAAGGGCCGTACATAAAAGGATGGCTAAGTTTTTAAATGCTAATAATATAATATCACCATCACACCACGGATTTAGAACTGATCATTCTACAGAAACTGCCCTTATCGAATACACTCAATATGTAAATGAAAGAATGGACCTCGATTACATTGTGGTGACCTTATTTTTTGACCTGTCTCGTGCCTTTGACACAGTAAATCCTTTTTTTTTGTTAAGGAGAAGATATGGGCGTTGGGGATAAGGTATAAGAGGCACTTGCAACGACGTTCTATTTTTGTATCTCACCAACACACAGTTACTCGTAAAAGCGAATAATATTAATTTCCAAAGATATAGTGTAAGTATGGGCACACCCCAGGGAAGTGTCACTGGCCCACTTTCCTTTACACTCTATGTAAACGATTTGCCGCAATTTATACAAGACGGAAAAATCTTCATGTACGCCGATGACACTTCTATTGTTGTCTACGGCAAGACGGTGAAGGAAACTGAATTAAAATTAAAATCAGTAGTACAATCTTTCGATGAATGGTGTTATAGAAATCGATTAATTTTAAAATATGACAAGACTTTTTCTCTTGAAATGCATAACTGCCACCGAAGAGAGAGGTTGTGCGAGAGCACTATTTTGGTGAACGGAAATGCGGCGCAATTCACAAAGGTGACCAAATTTTTGGGTGTTAGAATTGACAGTAGCCTGTTATAGACCAGATTGATCACGTGTGCAAGAAATTAAATTCCGCGTTTTATGCAATCTTGATCCTTAAAGATTCCTTAAGCTCAGAATATCTGCTAAAAGTCTATTACGCGGCTGTATATTCACATCTGAGTTACGGTATCGTTATCTGGGGCCAATCTTCGGACTGCCATGGAATATTTGTGCTACAGAAACGAATCCAGATATTAATATACAATCTACCTTATGGGCACTCTTGTCGTTACATCTTTAAGAAAAATAACATTATGACGTTAACATCAGTTTATTTGTTCCATCTGTTAACTTACATTCATAAAAATAAGAGAAAATTAATTATCAACTCCGATTTTCATTTTCTCGTGAAAAAGATACTTTTCACCTGAATAAATGTCACCATACTTTTTTTTAAAAGTCGCCATGTTATGCAGGTTGCTTTTTGTGAAACCAGCTGCCTTGTTCTATGAAGCACACAAATTGCACAAAAAAAAATCAAGAGAGCAACTGAAGGTTGCTTTAATTACTCATAGTTTTTATAGTTTAAGTGAATTTTGTGAAGCTGCACTGTGAACGTATGTTTTTTGTTGTGATGTGAAGCTCGTTATATTTTAGATTTTTGGGCACGTATCTTTGATAAGTTGTGATACGTTTTTAGTGAATTTTCTTTAAAAAAAATTCACTAATGAGGAGATCTCGACTTTTGAATTTTGAAAAAATTCCTTCAAATTATCCGATAACACCGATAACTCAAAAAATAATGGGCCGATTTTGATAAAATTTGGTGAGTACCTTCCTTTTGCAAGTGGCTTGAATAAGTTCGTTAACCAGGAAAATCTGCTCATTTGAAATATATTTAAAATGTTTTCTTTTAATTACACAGACGGATTCCCCCTATCGGTGTCAGTTCTGAGCCAGCGTTAAATGTATGGGATTTAGACCACGAAATTATAATGCATGTTTGTAAGAAAATAAATTCGGGACTCAGCAAGTGCGTTATGATAACAAGTTTTTATTGAATGCCTCAAATTTGAATAGATCAATTTGCTATTAACCTATAAGGTTTGTTGGCCAAGAAACTAGATCTTTCGGCAACATTTTAAGTTTATTTTCGAATTTTTTTTACATTTTCAAACAATAAAGTTATTTTGATGAAATATGGTACATTATTTTTACTATATATGTTATACTGGTAACCAAATTTGATGTCTGTTTTCTTAAAAAAAAACACATATTTGCTATTTAAATTATTTTTTTTGAAAATTCACTATCATATCGCACTTGCTGCGTTCAGGCTTTTTATCTTTTTCATCTTGTAAGTTTTTATCTTGTAAGTTTTTTGACTTGTCCGATTTACAATAATTGTAACTAAAGGACCAAATAATAATAATAATAATAATAATAATAATAATAATAATTATTATTATTATTATTATTATTATTATTATTATTATTATTATTATTATTATTATTATTATTATTATTATTATTATTATTATTATTATTATTATTTTCGAATCAACACCGACCGTTCATTGATGTTCGTAATAAATAATTCTCGCGCGAGCTAATTTATTATTCTGATATTCTTCTTTCAGATGGGTTGAATAATTGATCGGGATAGGGATAAATGCATATTGGTTTTGATTGCGCAGCAAAACCCACTGTAAATTTTTTTAAGAGCTATCAGTAAAGAGCCGTCAATCGTTGGGTTTGTATTTAGATAAACTCATGTCTAGTAGTAACTTCTTGTGATATTGTTACAATAGACAAGATCCCAAGTGTCACAAAGTATGGTAAAATGTTATTTTTCCCTTTTCGATACATTGTAATCGTTACTTATGCACGTAGTAATTGTTTTCCTTTAGTCTTGACGCTAATATGATTAAAGGTAATAATTTAATTATTCCTTTTAATCATGCGAATCCCAGACGTATTGACGTTCATAAATAATATTGACGCTAACAATTCCGATACCTGCCTTGATAAATTCAGATCTTTCATTAGATCACTGAGCTTATTTTGAGAAAATAACTGTGGTGCTGATGTTTCTTCCACATATTCGCTTTCACTTGTACCCGAAGATGCATGGAATACTGCGATTCTAAAAACATGGTGACTTTCGATAATCATGAGGCGTAGTCCGGTTGTAAGGCGTAAATAAGCTGAAGAAGTTCTTTGTCTCGTAATGCGGGAGATTTTGCAGACTCCAAATCAGGATACTCCCTTTTTTTAATAACGATTAAAGCCTTTGATGTCTATCATGCAGAAGTAACAGTAATCAAAATGACATCTGGGCTCTGGTTACAAGCGCAAAGTGTCGACACAATATTAACAAACCTTGTGAGGAACCAATGGCCTATCTTGTTTCACGGCTTGTAGCCTAAAATAAGAGTATACACATGCTTTATAAAATAGGTAATCATTCCTCTATTTTTTGCTACTTTATGTAGGTATACACGCCACAAATGTAGCAAAAAATATCACATTGGCCATACATGGGATAAAATGCATAAGGAAAACTAAGATCACGTGGACAGCTGCAAAATATTTATAATCGCGAAATTAATGCGTAGTAAACGTGTTTTAACGTGTGAGCCGAATTTGAGTCTTAATGTTATTATAAACTACAATAACATTAAAACTAGAAGCAATCTAGTATAATCGTGGCTATTTTCGCAAATTGTAGGTTCTCAATCATCGAAATTCCGGGCGAAAATTAGAGCAACAAAAAACATATTTACTTTGTTGAGCTGTGTAATTCAGTCCCACCAAGTGTCAAATACAAATGTGTTTGTTTCTGCATACTCACATTTGGTGCAATACTGTTTTTCCACCCTGTATATCTTATGGAGTCACTAATAAGTACTAAGATTATGGGTGTAAAAATATATTATTTTACTTAAAAATTGTACACAAAAGGAATCCTACTTGACTAATTGAAAATTGTTGTTAAAAATCTATTTGCCCAAATAACATATATAGATCTAATTTACTTTTTCTTTTTCTTGTCCTTCTTCTTGCTGCCTTTACTTTTATCTCTCTTTTTCTTTTTCTTGGGGCTTTCTGGGTTTAGAGCTTTTTTGGCTTCCTGAGCTTCAATTATGATTTGATTTCTTCTGTCATAAGCTTTTTCTAAGAGCCCTTTGGAACCGTTTTTGATTTCTGATACAAAAAATTCAGTGTAAATCAAAATGAAAAGTAATTTCTGCAAATGTAGGCAGAAATCTGCTTTAAAATCTACTCTGCAAATCTGATACATCATAACATTATCTAAAGTGAGTAAGCTCATTACGTGAAGATTGGAACCTGTGATGGGCACTGATAAGTACACTTGAAGGAACCAAATCACCACAACACATATTTTTAAGACTTGACGATCGTTTCACTAACAAAGTTAGCATTATCAGAGTATGAAAAATTTTAAACTACTAAGCCACTAAACATTATATATCTATTACGTATTAGACAAAAGACCGATACAGAGAGAGAAGAATCCCAGGCAAATTTGTTGCGTTTTAGTGAATTTTCTTAGACAAAATTCACTAATGAGGAGATCTCGACTTTTGAATTTTGAAAAAATTTCTTCAAATGAGCGCAATCTAGGACCCCTAGGACCCCTAGAACCCATATCCGGGGTCAGTTTCAATTTTTATATGTTTATATATATATATATATATATATATATATATATATATATATATATATATATATATATATATATATATATATATATATATATATATATATATATATATATCACACCGATAACTCAAAAAATAATGGGCCGATTTTGATAAAATTTGGCATGTACATTTCTTTTGTAAATGGCTTGGATAAGTTTGTTAGTCAAGAAAATCGGACAAGGTTTTCCGGGAAAATTTTGAGTTTTCATTTGAAAAAAATTCTTATCTCAAAAAGTAATAAGCCGATTTCAATAAAATTTGGCATGTACCTTCCCTTTGTAAATGGCTTTGACAAGTTTGTTAGTCAGGAAAATCTGACAAGGTTTTCCGGGAAAATTTTGAGTTTTCATTCGAAATAAATTTTTATTTCAAAGAATAATAAGCCGATTTTAATAAAATTTGGCATGTACCTTCCTTTTGTAAATGGCTTTGACAAGTTCGTTAATCAGAAAAATCGGACAAGGTTTTCCGAAAAAATTTTGAGTTTTCATTTGAAAAAAATTTTTATCTTAAAAAATAAAAAAATTATGATAACCAAATTTGGTAGGTAGGTTTACTATATAAAAAGTAAACTATACACCAAAATTAAGATTTCTATGTTACAAGAAAAAAAAGGTATAATAAAATATTTTGTGCCAGATCATTTGTATGAAAATTCACTACCATAACGCACTTGCTGCGTCCAGGCTTTTTATTTATTTCAACTGCCGGACGTTCTTTTTAAATCCAGTTATAACAGTTTCTACCGAGTTTCGGAATATGTACATGTACGCCGCGGTGTCAAGAATATTTTCAAAATGAAGATCATAGCCACTTATAAACACAGTCCAAATTTAGATTTATATCACTATATACTTCTAATACGCCATCAAGTTTGTCTCACCCTGTATATTACCTAATATTTATCTTTTTAATTTATTAAATGAACGGACAATTATTTACAAGAAGTCTTTAGAAATAAAGAAGCACATAGCTAGTAATACAAACATCAATTTTACATCAGAACACAATTGGAGGAACTTAGTATATAAGCAGGTAGACAATAACAACACAATTCTTCAACAAGACAATCGGACAGGACAATAAATAAGTAGATTCCATTGGAACGTGACTAAGTATATTCGCAGACACTAGCTTTCAGTTCTTTTTTGAATGAACCAGGGATAATATTTAGAAAACCTTTTGAAACAGAATTACCAAGCGAGGACAACCTTGACACTGGATATCCCTTACCATAATCTGCTCTGTATAATTCCACGTGGAACAACATATTTATACGGGTATAACGACCTGGTACATAAAAACGCAGGATGGCATCTAAGTAATTTCTTAGATGGGCCAGGGATTCTACCTTCAACATCGAATTCAATTCACCGCTGGAATAATCATGCCTAGAAATACTCAGCTTGTGAGCAATATATCGTAAAAGCCTGCTCTGTACAATTTCAATGTAATTTATATCGGTTGCCTCTTTGAGCGACCAAACAGGGGAAGCATATTTAAGCAGTGACCTGCATAATGCATTAAATATGGTAATCACAGGATTAGCTTTCTTACTGATAGAACAAGTAAAGCATCTGGCCAAGTGATAAGTGATAAAGTTGTTATTGTTTAATGTGTGTTTGTGACAGCAGAAGCACTGCCAAAAGTTTTGCTTCGGTAGGTTGTTGAAGAATGCTAACATATTAAAAGAAAAGTATATTGCACGTATGAATACTTTGAGAAATCTTTTGATATTGTGGACAAGCAGGTGTAAAATATTTTGAAATAATGTAGTTAAGACGATCAGATAAATCGAGCTATTAAATCACATGTAATGGCAGTGCAATATGTGTGTGAGGTAATGGAGAGCTCTGTGATAATTTACGAATTCAACAGGGTTTTAAACAAGGATGTATGGTAGCTCCATGATCATCCACGGCTTACCTCTCTGATGTTATTTCTGTAGATAACCTATACTTACCAAGAAACCATAAGTTTAGCAGCATGTTTTTCGCTGTTTGGTCTAACATAAAATCTTCTAGATCCCCCTCCCAGACACGCTGTGTTGACATAAACGTTTCAATTTCATTTTGAAGGTTCGCAGCATCTGCACTTATATCTTGTTCTCCTTTGACCACACTGTAATGTAAGATAACGGCAAAGTAAGGATGACTACAAATATGACTACTTTGCTCTTTTAAAATAGTGCTACAAGACTAGATGCATTCTCGCAACAATTAGAACCGTAGACCGGTTTCGCTCTCATTAGAGCTCTTCAGTACGGCATACTAATTGCAGCAAAAATGCACCAAAAATAACACGGCTATCGTATAGCCAGTCTTAAAACACTAAGTGAGTAGCGAACGTGTCGCCACCTAGTTCGGAACCAAGTACTTGTTGTCACGCCCGCTCCAAATAATACAGAGTATTAAAAATAGAGACGGTATACAACTAACTAACAATTTAAAAAATTGTTAGCCCTGGCCCATTTCTACCCCAATATAGGGACAAAGTATGTAAGACTAGATGCATTCTCGCAACAATTAGAACCGTAGACCGGTTTCGCTCTCATTAGAGCTCTTCAGTACGGCATACTAATTGCAGCAAAAATGCACCAAAAATAACACGGCTATCGTATAGCCAGTCTTAGAACACTAAGTGAGTAGCGAACGTGTCGCCACCTAGTTCGGAACCAAGTACTTGTTGTCACGCCCGCTCCAAATAATACAGAGTATTAAAAATAGAGACGGTATACAACTAACTAACAATTTAAAAAATTGTTAGCCCAGGCCCATTTCTACCCCAATATAGGGACAAAGTATGTAAGACTAGATGCATTCTCGCAACAATTAGAACCGTAGACCGGTTTCGCTCTCATTAGAGCTCTTCAGTACGGCATACTAATTGCAGCAAAAATGCACCAAAAATAACACGGCTATCGTATAGCCAGTCTTAAAACACTAAGTGAGTAGCGAACGTGTCGCCACCTAGTTCGGAACCAAGTACTTGTTGTCACGCCCGCTCCAAATAATACAGAGTATTAAAAATAGAGACGGTATACAACTAACTAACAATTTAAAAAATTGTTAGCCCTGGCCCATTTCTACCCCAATATAGGGACAAAGTATGTAAGACTAGATGCATTCTCGCAACAATTAGAACCGTAGACCGGTTTCGCTCTCATTAGAGCTCTTCAGTACGGCATACTAATTGCAGCAAAAATGCACCAAAAATAACACGGCTATCGTATAGCCAGTCTTAAAACACTAAGTGAGTAGCGAACGTGTCGCCACCTAGTTCGGAACCAAGTACTTGTTGTCACGCCCGCTCCAAATAATACAGAGTATTAAAAATAGAGACGGTATACAACTAACTAACAATTTAAAAAATTGTTAGCCCTGGCAGTTAGTTAGTTGTATACCGTCTCTATTTTTAATACTCTGTATTATTTGGAGCGGGCGTGACAACAAGTACTTGGTTCCGAACTAGGTGGCGACACGTTCGCTACTCACTTAGTAGTGCTACAAATTTAATCATAACTTACACATAGCTGCGATAATCTATTCTTCTAAGAAATATATTCTCATGAGATTAATTTAGGGTCTATAACTCAACTATTAAAAAATACTCGTATTTGTGTCTCCATAAGCTTCTGAAACGTTATATTACTCGAGTCTTAACAACAAAAAAATCAATTTTCAACACATCACCGCTCATTTATCCCCTATCCCCTGAAGCGGTCTTACCCAAAAACAATTCGAAGCGTTTCTTTGTCGGAGGCTAACTGGATACCATATTTAATGCTATCTCAATTCGTTCGAAAGTTATTGCATCTACCAACAGACAGAGGTACAATCCGACAGACCGACCGACCGACAGACCAAAATACGTTCGTTCTAGAATTAGGTTTTCTATATGTTTTGATAGTTTGTACGCCGATTTTTATGGAAAAAATCAACCACCCCTACCCTCAAGAGCGACTTTACCCAAAAACAATCCAAACCGTTCTTTTGTTGGTTGCTAACTGGATACCAAATTAGAAAACGATACCTCAATTCGTTCTAAAGTTATCGCGGCTACAAACAGGCAGACATACAGACCGACAGACCGATAGAGCGATAGACTGACAAAACGACAGACTGACGGACAAATGGAATGTTCGTTCCCAAATCATATTTTTTGTATGTTTTGACATTTTATACGACGTTCAAGCAAAACAAATATTTTTTAAAATTTTGTCGCCGATGCCATACTTGTACCGGGTGATTCTTTATAATGTCGCCCCCCTTTAACTTTGTTATTTTAAGTGTCCCAAAAAATTGAAGGTATGGTTATGTAAGTGCTAAAAAATACTTTTTTCTACGTATAAAAAAATGAAAAATGATCAGTATACAGGGAAAACCAAAAAGTTCATTTTTTTGTATAGATCACCCTATATATGAATTTATTTTTCGATTCCTCGTAAAATTCTAAGCATAATTTATATGACACACCGTATACATAAAATGAAGAGTTTTTTTAAATATTTGCATTTGAAACGTTATCTTCAAATATTTTATTAAACAACTGTTACAAATCAAGAAGTCCTAGGATACCACGCTTTTAATTGAAAAAAAATAACTGACAGTGACATTCTGTCAATATTGTTGTAGTTGTATTGTTTAGTAAGTAAAAATGCCGTATTCAGACAGAGAAAGAAGAGTTATTTTCAGTTATTATATTAAACATAATTTAAACTGTCGCGCTGCCATTAGAAATATGATATAAGTTAATCCCGGTATGTATGTCCCAACTCGAAAAACGTTCACATCTATATATAGGTAGTTTCAAGAAACGTCAAATTTACAAAGGAGAAAAAGAACTGCTGTGAACGTAGATGAAAATGCAGAATTGAATATTTTACTTGCTATAGAAGAGAATCCAAACAATTCCATAAGAAACATTTCAAAGACATTACGAGCAACACAAGAAAATATTCAGCGAACTTCATACAGTAAAGTCCAAAGTACGTTAAGAAAATGGAATCTAAAGCCATATAAGATGTAACCCACTACAAAGCTTACGCAAATGCAAAAAGATGATCGGGTCGGATTTTGTCAACTGATTCTAGACAGAATAAACATAAATAACAATTTTTTGAAAACAGTTCTATGGACTGACGAGTCTACCTTTTCTACTAGTGGCCTGTTTAACCGAAAAAATACCAGACAATGGGCAAGAGAAAATCCACATTCTTATAGAGAATTTAAGTTCCAAGTGTGTCAAAAAGAGAAGCTTCAAAATTTAAGTGAAAATTACACTGTGTTTTCGTTAACAAAATAGTATGGAAATTGCTTAACAAGAAAGGAGATATAGTTTAACAAAACTGGAAGTGTTAGCCACTGATGGAACTATACTGGTGAGGAGTGAGAATAAATCACAATTATACTGTCAAATCTGACAGTTTTTAAACACGACTTTGGATGAAAATATTATTTTAGATACTAAGCTTTAAAATTGTACATTTAATACAGCCACAAGCCTAAGCTTATTTGTATTGTACATTGTAAAATTTATGTCATAAATAAATAAGTAAAAATAAGTAAAATCGAGGCCGCTATTTAGATTTCTTGGAAAACGAGTTCGAAGAATATTTAGACGATTTGCCTTTAAATATATTACAAAATATAATTTTTCAACAGGATCGAGCACCCCCTCACAACATTCGTGCTGTGCTTAATTACCTAAATGAAAGGTTTCCTGAATGGATCGGAAGAAATGCGCCAATGAAACGGTGTGCAAACAGCCCCGATTTGACATCTATGGATGCGTTTCTTTGGGCTTATATTAAAAAAAAACGTGTATACGACCACCAAATTGAAAACCTCGATCATCTTAAAGATTTGATACGGAATGAAATTATTAATTTAAATGAAAATAACCCAGTATTCATAACAGATTCATTAGAGAAAATGCGAAGAACCCTTATACAATGTGTTGAAGAAAATGGAGGCCCGATAGAGCATCTTTATTTTTAATTAGAAACTGTTTTTGTTATATTATTTATTGTTAGATTTCTTGATTTGTAACAGTTGTTTTGGTTTAATAAAATTTGTGATGAGAACGTTTCAAATGCGAATATTTCAAAAAATATTCATTTTAAATATACGATATGTTATATAAATTATGCTTAGAATTTTACGAGAAATCGAAAAATGAATCCATTGAAAAAAAATGAACTTTTTGGTTTTCCCTGTATACTGATCATTTTTCAAATTTTTTTATACGTAAAAAAATGGAAGTTTCAGCACCTACATAACCATACTTTCAATTTTTTTGGGACACTTAAAATAACAAAGTTAAAGGGGGCGACATTATATAGAATCACCCTGTACACGTATCGGCGATGTAGAAGTATTTATTGATGTGAAACGTGCTTATATCAGCCAATTCAGGCTCTGATAGAGCCAGTATTGTCGCCCCCCTCTTTCTCCCCGTTGCTCAATTTTTGAGTTAAAAAAACCTTATTTAGGAAAATATGGAGAATGAGGAGACGTTTAATCTTGCTGGAGCCAGGATTTCAAATAGCCACAACATGGTTCTAGCATGACACTATCTCTTAAAATAAATTCAGATATTTTTTTCTTATCGCCAATAAAAGGAAAATTTTCGTCAGATCGCTTAAAAACGTTACAGGAGGCGATGCCACGCAAAACGGTTTTGTTGACCGCAGAATTAATTATCTATGAGTTACGATTTTCATAAGACAACCGCCATTTTATAGTTTTGGCTCAGAATTTTTCTTATCCGACACAACTAAAATTTTACGACCCTGTATGCAGAATGGTTCACAGACTTAAATTAATAAAAATTTAGGTTTCCATTTGAAAAACAACTTAAATTGTTACCAAACGGAGAATATGAGCTTATGAAAAATTTAAAGATCATACGAATACGTCAAAAAAATTATGCAAATAAATGTACCCTTTGCCGATGACGCGAATTGCTCAAAAAATTCAATAAGGAATTTTCACAGTAAGAATGTATGGGCAAAATAAAATCCACATGGCTACTTAAAGATCGTTTTCAACATCAGTTTTTGTTGAACGTTTGGGTTGGAATTACGTACCATTGGCAACAAGAAATTCAATGTCATTTATGCACGACGGTGCACCAGCGCATTTTAGTGCAGTTTCTCGTGAGTTTTTAACAACAACATATCGAGATTCCTGAATTAGTCGACGTGTAGCTCACTTATGACCTGCTAAATTCGCAGACTTAAACCTCCTGGATTATTACCTGCAATGCCACCTGAAGTTATTAATTTACACTACTCCAACGAAAAATGTTTAACATTTAGGAAATGAGATAACTGCTGTGTGTAATTCAATAAGAAACGACTATGATGTTCTTGAAAGAGAGCGGCAATCAATGAGGAGAAGATTGGATTCATGTGCCCTAGCCGGTGGTAGTTGCTTTTAACAGTTCTTGTATATTAAGAAGTTCTATATGTATGATTTAGGTAATAAACGGTTATCATTGTTAAAAAAATTTATCGTCCTATATCTTTGTAAGAAAGCGGCTTTTTAAAAGTCATTGAAGGACAAAATATTCTTAGATGAACCCAAAGAATAACCTCTTGAATTTTTACCCTATGGGTATCTCGGTTATAAGGGGCCAAAGATTAACTAATTATGCGTTATTTATAACCACCTCAGTGACCCCTATCAAAAGTTAAAGTATTTACCTCTTCCAATGAAACACCCTGTATATCAGCATATTCTGGTAATTTAGAAACTCCAAAGAATTTTCTTATCGGGTATCAAGTATTGCAAAACCATTTAGTATTTTTCCAGAAAAAGTGAGTTTAAGAGAACAATGGATGCACTCTCAACAATTGGCTGAACATTTTTAGAAACGATGGATAAAAGAATATCTGCCTACGCTGATTTTAAGATCAAAATGGTTAAGTCAAAAGAGAAACTTGAAAAAAGATGAAATTGTAATCGTAATGGACAATCAGTTACCTCGAAACAACTGACCACTTTGGGTAGTTGAAGAAATTTACCCTTCAAAAGATGGAAAAATTGAAAGTGTTGATGTGAAAACCAAAACAGAAGTATATAGGCAACCCGTGTCAAAAGTTTGTCCTATAGAAATATTCTAAGACAATTAGACTATATTTAGGTGGGAGAAATGTTGGAAATTAAATATCATGTTTCCAGGTTACCCTTGTGTTTTGTTATTTTGATATTACTTTTGCTTTTATTGATACAACAACATAGTTTGACAAATAGAGAAAATAAATACATAGTTTTAATGTTAGAGCTGCATATTTCTTATATTTATAGCGCATAATTTATAGCGAAATAATAGTTCTACCAGCATGTGGCTGAGAATTGTGTGGGTAGACACTATGGTACACTACCTAATCAATGCACCCTGGTTCAGACTTGTATTAAATCTATGCTTGTGGAGCTGATAACTGCCGAAGAAGTTTTCCAATGCGTTGGAGAACTAAAAAATTACAATTCACGTGGCACTGATAACATTTCAACATATATTATCAAAACAATAGCTTCTCATATTGTTGTTTCCCTGGTGCATGTAATAAATCTCTCTATAGATAGTGGCTGCTTTCCTACTCTTCTTAGGATTGCTCTTGTTATTTTTCTGTATAAGAAGAACGATATGCAGTCGATAGATAGTTATAGGCCCATTGCTATTTTTAGTGTTTTCGCTAAGATATTGGAAAAACTTGTATTTAAGAGAACAGTTGCCTTTTATACGGCTAATGGTTTACTGTCAGATTGCCAGCATGGCTTTCGTAAGGGATTTTCCACTTAGACCGCTGTTTACCAGCTCGTGCAGCATATAAATCGGCACCTAGCTGGAGGTAAGTGGATAATATGAATGTTTTTCGATTTGACCCGTGCCTTCGATACCATTAGCCACGACTTCCTGTTAAGGAAACTTGAAACAATGGGAGTGAGAGGTCAAATTTTGGGATGGTGTAGGTCCTACCTATCACGTAGACTCATGACGGTGAAGATCGGTCAGATTTTGTCATCCGAATATCCCTTGGAGCGTGGATTTCCGCAGGGATCAGTCCTGGGACCGTTAATGTTTCTGACGTACGTTAATGACCTTCCGTCCCATATGGCCGACTGCGACGTGACAACGTACGCCGACGATGTTGCATTGGTGGTCTCAGCGACTTCCCTTGGCAGGCTTCTTGAGGTGACTAATAAAATTGTTACTGGCTTTAGACACTAGTGTCATGGTAATCTCCTTCTGATTAACATGAACAAAACAGTTCTTGTCCAATTTACTAGAAGGAGGGTTTTTTCGGATGCTTTTGTCGATTCAATTGAGGCCATGGGTCTTCGCTTTTCTGAGGCTGTGACTTACTTGGGCTACGTTATACAGAATAACCTTTCGTGGAACCTTCAGATAGACTCGGTTTGTGGCAGGCTCAATTCTTCTTTTTTGCATTGGGGAGATTAAGGGATGTGTTGGACAGGCATGTGTTGATGTCTGTGTACCATGCACCTGTTTATTTCGCACTACCTTACAACACTGTTGCCTGGGGTTCTGCTACTGAAATTGAGCGGCTATTTGTTGCACAGAAGAGAATTGCCAGACTTATGTTTGGTATTCAGCTGAAGGGTAGCTATCGGCCTTATTTTCGACAACACTCAATCTTGACTGTTCCTTGCGTCTACATCTAAAAGGCTATTATGCTTGTGAGACTATATTCTCACTGTTTTAAATTTAATGTGGACGTATGTGCTTATGACACGAGAAATAGACTCACCATTGAGATAAGTAGCCACCACACAGTTGGCTATGAGCGGTCCCCTTACTATGCTGCTGCCCGTTTGTATAATCACTTGCCTATCATCATTAGGCAGATTGTTAATGTCAACTATTTACAACACCAACTTAAGGAATTTTTATTAAGAAATTGTTTTTATTCGGATAAGGAATATTTATATTTTAAGTGGTAGTGTCGTTGCAATTGTGTCTCAAGATTTGGAAGGTGCATCTGCTATATTTTGACATATGTGATTTATGTTTTAATTTGTTAAGATGTCTGTTATTACCCTGATTTTTATGACTTGTATTTTACTACTTTGTACATACTTTGTTTGTTTTTGTTATATATTGTTTTGGTCGTTGGTGTATATGTGTTATATTTTTATTGACAAGTACATCTGTTTTTGTAACAACTTTGGCACAATAAATATCTATCTATTCATCTATATATCTATCTATCTATCTATAATAAATATACGGGTGAAACAAATCGGATGGACGAAGACATAGCCAATTAAAATAAAATATTTTTGCTCACGTGACACTTCCGGTTCTACCGGAAGTGTCTATCAACTTTGTTATTTTAAATACACTTTGCCACTTTTTAATATAATTTTGAAGTTTAATCGTAATTTGAGGTAGACTTTTACTAGCATACTATGTAACTAAAATTAACCGTTTTCAGAATATCTCGTTTTTATCGAAATTTTTTTAAGAATCATAGTTGCACTTTATACCTGATAACCTGAAGGAAAAATAAGCTATAAGATTCATCTTTTGCACACAACACACCAGTATGTGGACCTTCACTACAAGTATTACAGTTTTGCGTTGCAACATACAGGTTGTTAGAAATTGACTTGGCAACTTGGCAAAATTCAACTGTACAAAACTTGCCTTTTTCAAATGGGACACCCCCTGTATTTTATTAACTAAGTTAATTGGCATTTAGAATCTTTGTCGATTTACGTTAGCATTCCCTATACCTAAATCTAAACCTTTTGGAGATAAATACATATTTATTCGAATCACGGTTGCAAACTTGTAACCATAGTATCCTTTAGAATTTAATTTGTCAACCAAGTGACGTTTGCATGCTGGAAGCGCACTCGGTGAAGTTTTTTATCGAAATTACAGAATAGGCCTTTAATAGTGATAAAACTGGCTAATTTAGGGTATACAATCTGTAATTTTATGGAGCTATTAATTATTTATGGTGAATGTCATCGAATAATTGGTCGCACATATCGCGTTTTCTCCGAAAAGTATCCAGGTTGACCGAAGCCTAGTCCGGACACAGTAGAGATTATTGAGGAATTGTTCAAGTTCCGGGAGTTTTATCCCCAAAAGGAGAAACCAAAGCGAAGAGTTGATAATAAAGTAAACGAAGTCAATATCATACTTCGCTGCTGAGCCAAATTCATGTTCCAGAGATTGTCAAAGAGAGTTGGCTTTATTACAACAACCATTCACAGAATAATTAAGAAACACAACCGTAGACCCTTCTCCTATCCATAGTTTACAGCCCAGTGATAACTCCCAACGTGTTGAATTCTGTGGATGGTTACTTCTAAAAACACGGGAAGATGGAGCTTTTTGCGAAAAAGTTATATGGTGGGATGAGGCAAAGTTCTGCAAAAATGGATTGTTTAATCCTCATAATAGCCACTTTTGGCCGGATGAAAATCCCTCACGTGACAAGAACCAACTATTGTCAAGACCGTTGGTCATTTAATGTATTTTGTGCCGTAAAAATGATTCGTTTACCTCATTATCAACACTTTGGTTTCTCTTTTTTCGGGAAAAAGCTCCCATAACTTGAATAATTCTTCATTAATCTCTTTACAGTGTGCGGACTAGGCTTCGGCCTATCTGGATACTTTTCGGCGAAAACACGACATGTGCGACCAATTATTCGATGATATTTACCATTGATAACTAATATCTCCATAAAATCATAGTTTTCATACCCTAAATTGGCCAATTTTATCACTACTATGGGCCTATTTTGTATTTTCGATAACAAACTTCACCGCCTGCACTTTTAGCATGCAAACGTCAGTTGGTTGACAAATTAAATTCCAAAGGCTACTATTGTTACAAGTTTGCAACCCTGATTCGAATAAATATGCATTTATCTCCAAAACGGTTTGATTTGGATATAGGAAATGCTTATGTAAATCGAAAGGAATTCGAAATGCCAATTAACTTAGTTAATAAAATACAGGGGTGTCTCATTTGAAAAACGCAAGTTTTGATCAGGTATCAGGTATAAAGTGCAACTATGATTCTGCAAAAATTTTGGAAAAAAAACGAAATATTTTGAAAATGGTTAGGTATTTTAGACACATAGTATGTTAGTAAAAGTCTACCTAAAATTACGAGTGGAATTCAAAATTCTATTAAAAAGTGGCACACTGTATTTAAAATAACGAAGTTGATGGATTCTTCCGGTAGAACCGGAGGTGTCACGTGAGCAAAAATATTTTAGTTTAATTGGGCCTGGCCTAAAACCTAGGCAACGAAATCTTCCGAATTAAAATCGGTTCGGTTATTGAGAAACTCCTAATAGAAACTCTTGGCGCGTCACAGTGTACATATATTTATACATTTTTTAATTCACCAACGACATTCCCTTTTTAATTTGTTACCAAAATGTTGCCATTGCGCGGCTGGCAGTTGTAATTGGAAAATACATTGGCCAAATAATATGCATATCAAACAGGGCGTTTATACACAATTTTGAAAATGAGGAAATTCCAATAGAATGTTCTCTTTTATTTCAAATGGAACCACCTATATTTCATCTGATAACTGAATTTGCATGTTCATTCCATATAATTTTTATAAACAATATTCTATGCCTAAAATCAATATTTTTGCAACTATTCTTACTTTTTCGGTTCACACAGGTGAATTTTGATAAGTAATTCGAGTTAGTTTTAGTAGTAATAATAATCTTTTTTGTGTTTTTGTTTCTTTTTAACGTCGGCCTATTTCCGCGACTATCGCCAATCACTGACGCCAGGGAGCAGTTTCACCTCACTATCCTGGAAATTTTGCAAACCCCTGCCTTTTTGTAAGGTAAATAGGGATCTTTAACGTTCCCAACGTCGCATGGACACGAGACCGACGGGTTTACGCCCCTTTGAAGGGCGGAACTTGTAGACATTCAACTTGCTCAAATACAATGCCAGAACATCGGTTGATGTTAATGTTACAGTTTGTACTGAAAAGTGAAGGGAGAACCCTGGGATCGAACCCAGTACCCTTCGGTTCAGAGGCACACGTTCTTGCCCCTGAACCACCGAGGCTCTATTTATTATTGTCATACATATCATTTGAAACATCAAAAAAACAAGACAGAAAGATAAGAATATAATACCAAAAACGCAAAATAATGAAACTAATAAATTGAATACAGGTGCACATCCATTGATTTACACAAAATAGATTATCTGAATCTAAACCTTCTATTTTGAATTTAAATCCTGAAAGTAACAAGCGAGCGTAGTTGTATGTTCACTCATAACAAATGTTCGAAGTGCCCTCTGTTTTGCGCAACACACGCCCCTATTGTATGAATGGGAATTATTTCGAAAGCTTCTATAATTCTGTGCTTCATATTTTCTGCAATAGTTCGCGAGTTCTGACACACACTCTGCTTAATATATCCACAGAAGAAGAATTCTATTTCTGACAAGTATTGAGATTTATGTGGCCAACTAAGGGTGCCGGGTGCCGCGGCCTATCCATTGACCTGGAAATTCTCGATTCAAGTAACGCTGAACAATTAATGCGAAATGTGGTGGAACACCATCGTGCTGGTACCACAAATTTTCAAGCATAAATTGTGGAATATTTTGCAGACGCCGAAGCAAGCGATTTTGTAAGGAGACTAACACTGCTTACCATTCAAATGTCCATTAAAAAAGTGAGGCCCAATGGTGAAATCGCCCACAATACTTCCCCAAACATTCACAGTTCATTGATATTGTCCATCCATTAGTCTCATAATTTTTGAGCTTCAGTCGCACAATCATGCAAATTATGTCTACTACTACTACTACTACTACTACTACCTCTTTGTGTGAAAGTTGCTTCGTCGGTAAAAAGACTTGTTGAAAGGGATTTGAATTTGTTGCTTCCACTCCCAGTGCCCATTCGTAAAAAGTCCCTCGATTTGACAAATCCAGATGCAATAATTGTTCATGAAAAGATATAATATGATAGTCATGAAAATTATTATTCTTCTTGCTAATTTTTCTAGCTGTAGAGCGAGGTATATCAATTCTCTTCGATATCATTTTTTTTCAACAACACACCACAAGGGCTTACAGCCTAAATACTATCGTACCGTGGATGTCGACAAGGAGGAAAGAGGCAACTTGTTACATCTGGACGTGAAGGTTTGGAGGTTCGGAGGAGAAGGAAAAACATGTGCCGGCAAGGAATTTCACAACTTGGATGTCCTCGGGACAAAAGAGCGAGCATAACAAGATGTTCTATGTCTGGTAATCTGGACAGTAATAGGGTGCATTCTCTCTGTTCCCTTGTTAGATCTGTTGGGGGCAGCAGGTGAAGCAACTATGGAAGAAAGCTCCTCTGAGCAGTGCCCGTGCAGATATCTACAAAAGAGACAGAGAGAGGTCACCAACGGCATGTCGGTGGGCAAGGAATGGCAGCCTTTGGGTGAGGGTAGGGTCACCGATGAGACGTATAGCTCTCTTCTGAATGGAGTTCAGAATAGCGAGTGTAGAAGCGGCAGCAGCACCCCAGATGTGGAAGCAGTATTCGAGGTTTGGTCTTATTTGTGAAGTATATAAGGTATAGAGATTAGCTGGTGAAAAGTATTTGCGAGCCCGAAAGAGGAAACTTAATTTCTTAGCAGCCGCTTCTGCAATTGATGTGACATGTCGGTACCAATTCGATCCACAGAAATGCCAACAAGTGAAAAGGACTCATTACTTTGAATAACTTGGTTGTTTATTACGATGGGTCTAGGGCTGGTGTATCTCTTATGAGAAAGAAAGCAAGACTGTGATTGGGTGGAATTGAATTGTACAAGATTTCTACTTCCCCAGTCTAATATTTTTTGGAGATCCACGGAGATAGAACCCTCCATGAGTCTGCGATCCTCAGCTAATTAGGTTAAAGAGACAGGCTTAGAATATTGTATATTTGAGTGGAGAGGTCATTGATGTGGAGAAGAAACAAAGTAGGGGCAAAAGCTGAACCTTGAGTCCTGCATTAATTGGATACAGTTTAGAGGAATGGCCATCCACGACAACAGAAATGCTCCGATTAGAGTGGAAATTTGCTGTCCACGTACATAGTTTTGGTGGTAGGTCATAGGCCGGTAGTTTATTAAGCAGCGCTGCGTGCCAGACCTTATCTTATAGCATTTAGGTTGTGTAGTAAGAAGGAGATCCAAGGGATTTGAGCTGTGTGTTGGGATACGAGGAAAGTAAGTAAGTTGTTGAACCATATTGGCTAAAGAATTGCTGACTACAAAGGCTCTCGCTGCTCTTCCTTTTGGATCGGTTTTTCAAGATCCTAGCCATTCCTTATTATGGACATTGAAGTCACCAAGGATAGTGACCTTGGAGGAAGGATATTCAGAAATCAGATTGTGGGTTTTTTCAGAAAGGTAGTCAAAGAGCTGGACAAAGTTGTTGTCAGAAGGTGACCGGTAAATGCAACAGATGAATTTAGTTGCAGCCCTGAGAGAGAGTTTTATCCATAGTATGTCTTTTCTTCCAGCTTATAAATTGGGGAGTCTGGTGCAGGGTAGATTGCTACGGACGTACGTGCACACGCCTCCATGCAATCTAAAAGAATACCCCGTGAAATTAAGGTGATTAGTGGCTGTTTTGGCACTGATTTAAGTTTCGGTGAGGAAGAGGAGTTGGAGCCTATTAGCCTAGAGGAAATGGTGGACGGAGTTCAGGTTAGAATTTAGGCCACATATATTCGAGAAGGATATGTTAAATCTCGATGCTGGCGCCCCTTGTACACCCCTCTCCCGGAGATCCGAATGAAAGGGTATTTTACCTCCGGAATCTTTTGTACAAAGAGGATATATCATCATTTTTGCTTATAAGAGAAACCGACTCATACACCAGAACCGGAAACGTCCGTTGGGACTTCATGTAAGGGGTGGTACCTCATCGGGCGTGAAAAATATTCTTTACTATCACGTAAAGGAAAATTCCACTACCACGTATCAGAACTTGAACTGGTAGTTGGTTCTGCTACTACCAATAGCAGAGCACTTAACTGGTCTTCATGAATTGTGCGCTTCGTTCTTTCACATTTTCCATAGGATATATTTCCTGCTCTAATAAACCACCCTGTGAGCTTTTCCAAGCTTCTCACTGAATGTTATCTTCTATTGGGGTCTATTTGCGCACAAATGCGCTGTGTTAATAAGCAGGTTTGTTTGCACTATTATATCAACAAATTCATTTCTTTCGAAATTCATGTAGATGCGAGTGAAAGCACTGGAATCACAGGTGACAATTATTTAACGTCAGCTGTCAGGTGTTTTCACATTACGGTAAAACAATGATTACTAAGCCTACTTAGAAAATAATTATCCAAATTCACCTGCGTAAACCGAAAAAGTAAGAATAATTGTAAAAATATTGAGTTTAGGCTTAGACCATTACTCATGAAAATTATAAAGACTGAACATGCTAATTCAGTTATCGTTCCATTTGAAATAAAGGAAAAAAACGAACACCCTCTTTGAGATGGATATTATTTGGCCAATTTGATTTCTAATCACAACCGCCAGCTATACAATGGCAAAAATTTTCATCTTCATTCATCATGATAGGTACTCATACAAACAATAATTTTGTTTGACTTTGTTTTGGCCAAAATTTAAACATATTCTCGAACAATTTCGCAACGCCGCATCAAAAATTAAAAAGGGGAATGCTGTTGAAAACGTGAATCGATGATCAATCAAAAAAATTATAAATATTGTCACGAAGTGACTTAATCGTCATTAGATAACCTAATTAGTTAACAGGGGAATAGATCCATCCCATCTGCATTTAATTTAATTTAATTTTACTATTAAAACGTTTGCAAATATTTAATAAAATATAGTTTTGAGAGCGCGTCGCGGCAACCGGTGGAGATGCAGGCGTGGTACCGGAGTATGATCGCCCAAGCAGGGCCTTCGGTATCCAAGTGACGAAAGCGGGGTCAGATGGGCTGACCGACTGCATCGACCTACGCGCACCTCGCAGCGCAGAATTGTGAACTGTGCGGGACTCTCCAGCGAGAGCCAGCAGGTCGGCCGTGACCCGCTGAACAATTGAGTTCTTTTTCAGCGATCGCAGAGGCAGTCGCGGAGAGTAAGCAGCCATCGTCCGGGTCTCGTGTATAATTTGTGTATTTTGGTTTTGTGTGCTTTATATTGGTAGAGAATTCAACAGGCCGACCGCAGGAGAGTAGGAAGCAGCCACTTGTTAGGTACACCGGCTTAGGGAAGTTGACAGCGGTGACCAGCGAAGAACGCCGTCTACAGCGGGCCGCTCATTGTCCGATTCTTTTAGGTAGGTCGCTGTCTCTATAGCTGCACGATAGCACAGGGCCTGTATGAAAGAAGTTTTCCACGGATCGGCGTCTCTCTCTCTGTGTCGGCGGGCACCTTGGCGCACTTGGTGGTCTTCGCCAGAGGTGATGTTAAAAGTGCAGGTGTGGAAAAGGTTTTGAATGTTGTTGTGTTTGTCAGTGGTTTTATTTCAGAGAAACGACCGCAACGAAGCTTCGCATAAATAAGTCCATCGTTCACTTCTGTCGGTGTCAGCGGAGCGACCTGAGGGAGCCGGGGCTCGCATTCCAAAGCTGCGGTCTTCCCGCGAGCCTGGGGCACTAGGAACGCGGCTGACTGCGAGTTGATTTGAACCCGGTGGCGGTCTAGTCACGATAAAATTACCCAAAGTGGTCTCCTGTGGAGCAGCCGCTGCGGTTTCGGTGACCAAATGCAGTAAAGGTACTTCGGGCTGCGATATATTTCCAATAGTGTTGGTAATCGACACAGCCCGGCAAGACTTGGCCTCCTGGACGTTCGAGGGGGTGGGATGGGGATGGGGGGAGCACTGCTTGGGGAAGCGGGGCGCTTGGCAAGCTTCGGAGTAGCTGGGGTTGCGTTCCTAAGCTAGAGTCTCCTCGAGAGCGCGAGGGCATTAGCAAAGCGGCTGGCTGCGAGTTGATTTCAACCCGGTGGCGGGCTAGTCACGATCAAGTCACCCAAAGCGGTGTACCGTGGCGCAGCCCTCGTGGTCCTGGATCTGGACGACAGCTGGGATATTTCGGCCTGCAGTAGGTCTCCACCCTTACTGGCGATCAAAACAGTCTGGCGATCCCCGGTGTCCCGACCGTCCTAGCGGCATTATTGTGAAGTATTGCCGTTTATAATCTTTGTAGGAAAGCTTTTCTTTCTTTTCTACGGGAGACACAAGGGGTTGCGTTTCCGAAGCTGGAGTCTTCCCGAGAGCGCGATGGCACTGGCCAAACGGCTGACTGCGAGTTGATTTGAACCCGGTGGAGGTCTAGTCACGATAAAATTACCCAAAGTGGTCTCCTGTGGAGCAGCCGCTGCGGTTTCGGTGACCAAATGCAGTAAAGGTACTTCGGGCTGCGATATATTTCCAATAGTGTTGGTAATCGACACAGCCCGGCAAGACTTGGCCTCCTGGACGTTCGAGGGGGTGGGATGGGGGTGGGGGGAGCACTGCTTGGGGAAGCGGGGCGCTTGGCAAGCTTCGGAGTAGCTGGGGTTGCGTTCCTAAGCTAGAGTCTCCTCGAGAGCGCGAGGGCATTAGCAAAGCGGCTGGCTGCGAGTTGATTTCAACCTGGTGGCGGGCTAGTCACGATCAAGTCACCCAAAGCGGTGTACCGTGGCGCAGCCCTCGTGGTCCTGGATCTGGACGACAGCTGGGATATTTCGGCCTGCAGTAGGTCTCCACCCTTACTGGCGATCAAAACAGTCTGGCGATCCCCGGTGTCCCGACCGTCCTAGCGGCATTATTGTGAAGTATTGCCGTTTATAATCTTTGTAGGAAAGCTTTTCTTTCTTTTCTACGGGAGACACAAGGGGTTGCGTTTCCGAAGCTGGAGTCTTCCCGAGAGCGCGATGGCACTGGCCAAACGGCTGACTGCGAGTTGATTTGAACCCGGTGGAGGTCTAGTCACGATCAAGTCACCCAAAGCGGTCTCCCGTGGCGCAGCCCTCGTGGTCCTGGACCTGGACGACAGCTGGAATATTTCGGGCTGCAGTAGGTCTCCAACCTTACTGGCGATCGAAACAGTCTGGCGATATCCGGTGTGCCGGCCGTCCTGACGGCACTGTTTGGAGGGTTTGTTCTTCTTTTCTCAATTTGATAGGGAGGACTTTCTTTATTTTGTCAGGGGGCAATTCCCATCTCCCTTGGGAGACACTTCCTCAGGTCGTAGAGGGTCTGTATGACTGAATCGCATGCTCGAGGGTCCGTAATTAATTAATGATAGTAGGAATTAGAACAAGCCGTTAGCTGATCTTGATATTGCACCTAGTGTTGGCTTTTAATTCGCATATTGCATGCCTGCTTAAATCGACCACCCGCCCGATACCTTCCTTTGGCGATCCCGGGGCGCTTCTGTCCGCTTACAGGCTTAGAATTCACAACCCCTTTTCATGATACCGCCCGTATAACCGAATATTTCTGTTTCTGCCTCTGGTCTCTAATTAATTAATTTGTTACCCAATAAGTTAGGTTAAACGTGTGGTATTTCGGGAGAACACCTTTTGTAAATATTTCTTTGTAGATATTTTGTAATAAGATTATTTGTTTTATGCGGTGTTTCACTCAACACTTCCCGACCAATCCACCCCAACCTAATACGCAACATTCTGATCTCTAATACACAGGCCATAATTAAGGAGTCCTGAGGGACTTCGCCTGAGGACTTGGGTGAACCCTGTCTTCACTGAAGGTTACCCCGAGTCCGGGTAGCTGTAAATAGCAACCGAGGACTGAGACATAGTCCTGAGGGAGCGCAGCGACTTCCTTTAAACCCTCGCTGCTGGCGCCTGAGAAAATCCCGTATTAAAGCCCTATTGATAAGGTTATCCCGTGGAAACCTCCCCATATTAGGGGAAAGATAACCTTATCCGGAGTTTACCCCTCACAATATATAGGGTGTTCCATTTAAGAACAATGATGCCAAGCGTGCTGAGCTGTGGCGAATCATCGTGTATATTTGGAAATATTTTCTGAATGTGCTCTTTTGGGTATCACATCAATTCATATGAAAAAGAATTTCCAAATCAGTTCTATAAGGCAGCTGTGTGACTATGATGCACTAATGCGCCATCCTGTAGCCGTAAATTTATTGGTGTGGCCTGAAAAATACAAATTTTTAGATGAATTTAAAAAATGCGACTGGGACCAATGCATAGAGAAAGCGTTTCTTTTTGCACTGACGTTTCCAAAAGTTGACCGCCGTGGCTTCACTATTTCAGTATGGTAAAAATGGGGGAGGGCAGCTCCTTTACATGCTTAATTCGTGGGTTTGTGTAACCCGCATTATAATCTGTTCGACTTACCTGTAACTCATATCTATAGGAATCTGTGCTCCTGGTTTTATGTAACGGGTATAGTCGATTGATTCTAAATTAGCAGTTGTGGAAATGGGATTCTTGCATGTTCTAAAGGAAGCAGATTCGGTTTTGTATAGTAGGGCTGATTCAATATAAAACACGCTGTTAATCTCCACCGAACTTTCAGAGCTCCTATTGGTCATTCTACTCTGCCTCATTGCTGTCTCAGACCTCATACGATATTCATCAGAGTTGAGATTTTGAATGAATGTTTGTCTGAAAATAAATAAATTTCTTCTGTAGTTATTAGTGAATTTTCGTAGAAAACCAAGGTGAAGATGACACGCTGTCTCTCTGTGGAAATACAACTGAGAAGACTCAGTTTTTGTACGGATGACCCTCAGATTGGCACCTAAACGACACGTGTGATAGCGTTTCTTTTAAATATACAGGGTGATGAGAATTAGCCGTGCCCTTTGGTAAAGTTCAAATCACAATTACTCGCTTATTTCAAATAGAACACCATATATTTTATGTGGTGATTCGTTTCGCATCGGTTTCCCTTTCAACGTGTATTAGCATTCCCTATACCCAAGTTCCACCGTTTCCCGAATATTTTACTTTTATTGTATTCACTTAATTCAAATTGTCACAATAGATTTAAAGCAGGCTTTGGAACTTGATAATATGCTTGTTGGCGTCTACATGACAAAAGAGCGTGAAGCAAGGCTTATTGTCATAAGAATCGAGATACTATCAGTCAACGCGGTGCAAAAATGGCAAATTTGCAGTACACAAACGACGATTTTTTGGATCTTCTAATTATTTATGGTGAGTGCCAATGAATTGTGGGCCAAGCATGTCGTGCATTTGCAAAAAACTACCCGAATAAACCGAAATCCAGCCACGACATGATAAAGAGGTTGCTGCAAAAGTGTTCACAGCATGGAAGTTTTCCCCCAAAGTACAGAAGCATAAGCCACTCGTCGATAACGAGGTAAACGAAGTGAACGTATTGGCATTTTTGTTGCTGATCCCAAGGCATCCATCAGGGATTGCGAAAGAGAATTACGCTTGTCAGCGAGAACGAATCACGGAATTTTGAAAAAGCATCATTGGAGACCATTCTCTTACCACCTAAGACATGGTTTGCAACCAAACGATCTTCCTAGACGTGCTTAGTTCTGTGAATGGTTCCAATTGAAAACACAAGAAGATGAGAATTTCTGCAAGATAATTATTTGGTGCGATGAGGCGAAGTTCTCCAAAAATGGCATGATCAATCGCCACAATAGTCACTTCTGGTCAGATGAGAATCCCCATGTTACCAGCATCAACTTATTTCAAGACAGGTGGTCATTAAACATGTTTTGTGCAATTAAGAACGATAAGATTTTTGGGATTAAAATATACGATGAAAATCTCGCTGGTGTGAGTTATAATTATATTTTGGACGAAGTGATACCAGTTTCTCTCAACACATTATGTTTAGAAGACGCTAGGACAAGCTGGTATCAGCAAGACGGAGCACCGCCCCACAGTTTCCATTTGGCTCATGATTTTTTTCACCAACATTTTGAAGACAGGTGGATTGCTAATAACCACGGTCGCCTGACTTAACGCCTTTGGATGCAAGCATCTGGGGGTACATCAGAAATAAAGTTTACCACGAACCTGCCACCACAAAAGAAGACATGGTACGTAGAGTTTTACGTGCCTTTAAGTCACTGAATTCGAGATAAATCAGAAAGGCTACGAACCATAACAATATGAGATGAATAACAAAATGCCTCCATGTCAGTGGGAGTAATTTTGAGCATTTGTTATAAGTCCCACAATTTTTTTATTTGTTTTTGTGCTTTAGTTTTCCAATAGCTATTAGTTAAGTTCTGTACTCATTTATAATAAATAACTACCTACCTTGTTAAGTTGTATTTTGGTTTTACAAGTTAGTTGACACATTGATTTTACAGAACTAAACAAGAGAAATGCAGCGATTTGGATGCAAATACAAAGTGTTCTCTTTTTTACGCGAGAAGGCCCAACAAATGTTATGTTATCATATGTAAGAGGTGAAACTTGGCATGCAGACGTCAACAAGCATATTATCAAGTTCCAAAGCCTGCTTTAAATCTATTGTGACAATTTGAATTAAGTGAATCCAATAAAATTGAAATATTCTGGAAACGGTGGAAGTTGGGTGTAGGGAATGCTAATACACGTTGAAAGGGAAACTGGAAGTGAACTGAAATGGCTCATAAAATATAGGGTGTTCTATTTGAAATAAGCGAGTAATTGTGATTTGAATTTTACCAAACGGCACGGGTAATTCTTATCACCCTTTATATTTAAAAGAAACGCTATCAAACGTGTCGTGTAGGTGCCAACCTGAGGGTCATCTGTGAAAAAACTGAGTCTTCTCAGTTGTATTTCCACAGAGAGATAGCGTGAAACGTTCACCTTGTTTTTCGCGAGAATTTTCAATAAAATCGACAAATTTCTAAAACGGTTTATTTTTCACATATGGTATATTAGTAATACTTCATCTCAAATTCAATGTGCAATTCGAAAATATAATGAAAATCACTATGTTGTATTTAAAATAAGCAAGTTGATGGTCGCTTATGGTTAAACCGGAAGTCCGACATAAAGTAAACTATTTTCACTCAACTGGAATTTGTCTCAATCGTATGTGTAAATTTTCAAATTTCAAATCAAAGTAGTTATTGAGAAACGGCTAACTAAAGATCTTGGCGCCACACCCTGTATATATATATATATATATATATATATATATATATATATATATATATATATATATATATATATATATATATATATATATATATATATATATATATATACGGTTACAAGCACAGCAGAGATTTGAACACAGACTCTTTAATAATAGTACCGACCGTAATGAGTTACTACAGCTTTTCAATTGGCGAATTCCATACCAGCCAAGAATTACATTTTTGCTTCATATCGGTCATTATTCTACGGAGTATGGTAGAAATAATCCTACAGATCTGCCGCACAATAGTAAAACCTAGCAACTCCTTATTTGTAACTTTTTAGTAGGGATGTCCAAAGTGTTTATATTTCGACTGAAGATAGTTTTTTTCATTAAACACAATTAATTTTTCTGATCTCGCAGATCAGATAAAGTTTTCACTGCTCTTTATGAATATGGGGTACTCACTTATAAATTTTTTAAATTAAAATGTTTATTAACAAATTTAAAGTTACTTGGTAATTCAAACTTCACCATATTACAATAGTAAAAACCAGTAAGTCCACTTGCAAATTTTTCTCTTCCGCTAGCCATCTATTTTACAAGTGAAAAAGCAAGCAAGGCGACTTCCACTTTTTTAAAATCTATATAATCAATTTTTCATTTAAGTATGTAGGGATTGTGGTAATTAAAAACATATTTATCCATAGGTAAAATCACTTAACTTGAGTTGCTTTATATAACCTCATAATATTTTCCTCAATGATGCAATATTTATTTTGTATTAGTAACATATATGCTTATATTATATTATCCAATTAGCTTACCTATTAAAACACGGGTCTTAAACATCGCCAACTTTACACTAATGGGTACCACTAACCTTTCAATATTAACACTTATAAAATATAAATAATTATAAAAGACAAACCTCGATAAGTTCAATGCTAATCATTGTCTGTAAGGATCTGTTTTAATAGTGCAATGATAATGGCTCAAGATATGAGAACGTCTACTTTTAAAACGCATAGCTTGTCGATTTAATAATTAGACAAGCGCCATTCAATTCATAAAAAAATATAATAATACATTAATTAAACATGTTTACAAGCAAGTGGTTGTGGATGGTTCTATTATGAAATGGCAACTATTCAATTGTTTGTCATTTTATTATAATTTTTAAGCGAAATATGAGACAGATAGTTGCAAAAGTATACCTACCAAAAATACATATATGCTAAGTTAAAAAAAATTGCATACCATAGAAGAATTTTTATATATTTTGTCATTATTCAGTAGAGCTGACACTTTTCCGAAATCTTATATGTCTTCTGCAGAAGCCAGGTTTTTCCAATAAAGGTGCTTTCTCGGTGACATATAGGAAAATTTTATTATGGTACTTTTTTAGAGTTTATCCCTCTATTGCACTGTATATTTTCAGGATGTGGAAAAACAAATCTCACAACATTCATTTTCAAAATCACATTTATAAGGTATCTTTTTCGACTTCTTTCTAAATTGGACGCATTGCATCTGATTGAGTATATTTATTTATTTATTAGAATAGATCTTTACAAGAAATCAGAAATAGTCAAAACACAAAAAACAGCTTATCAACGCTAAAATTTAAAATTTAAATATTCATCCACAGAATAAAAAGAATGCCCTCTAAAAAACGATTTCAGAGCAAGCTTAAATTGTCTGAGGCTGCTCAAATTTTTGACGCTGTCAGGTAAATGATTATATAAGCGTATTGCAGTGTTGCAAGGTGCCCGATTAATCTGTTCGATCCTATAAGGGGGAACATACAAATCTTTAGCCTGTCTTGTTTCATACGCTGTAATATTACCGCAGGTACTAAAAATTGCAATATTTTTTCTGGTATAGCAAAGCGCCTCAAGCATATATAGGCACGTCACTGTTAAAATGCCATAACGTATAAATAATGGTCCACAAGATGCGAAAAACGGCAGGCCAAACATGGTGCGGACAATTCTCTTCTGCATCAACAGAACCCTTCCCAGATGCACACAGCCGCCCCAACACAGCAAACCATATGCCAGGAGACAGTTGACACTACCATAGTAGCATGTCAACAACGCCTGAGTACTCAAGTAATCCCTCAGCTGCACCAACGCGTAATTCCTACATGCAAGAGAGGCCGCCACAATGGTCAACATGGACGTCCCATGATAAGTTAGAATCCAGATGGATCCCCAAAAACTTTACAGACGTGCCCTGTCTTATTCGACCGTTATCAGATCTCACATAGAGATCTCACCGGAGAAGAAAGGAGCATTTCAGTCTTCCGTGTGTTAAGAACCAGACCATTTCACGTTCTATTTTTTTCTTTGAACACATCCATTTTCAAATTCATGGATATCTTCAGCTCTTAAATTTATAATAGGGTATTCGTGTTTGACGTCTTAATCAAAGTCTCGAAATCTTCATAATCTTAAACTTCTTAAGTTTTTCTTTTATGTTTGTATCTATTTAACCATGCATGGAATCCGCTTTCATGAAACTATGACCGGGTTCAAAGTATTTAAAAGTAATGCTGTGAAGACCCCAGAGTCGCCGACAGGCGTGTAAACAGACTTGCTATAGTTTAACCCCACCAAAACGCAACTGCGAAATCTACTTACTTTATATTAATAGTTAGTTCATTTATCTCCTTATATTATACGGAAACACGAGTTACTTGGTTTTACTTTGGTAATTTTTTTTTTAAATTTACACTAGTTGAGCATTTCACCTAAGCAAATTATTTAACTAACTATTGCACACTAGACTTACTTCTTAATACTGTGGTAATTTTTATTGCGATCCAAACAAGAAACAAAAATTGCCAAGCAAGTCGCCTTACTGCAGAAGAGATTTAAATATAAGTCGGGTTACTTTAAAGCAACACTAAATATCTTCGTAAAGAAAAGGCCTATTTACAAGCGTGAAATAGCTACAGATAGAGCTCGTTACGGGCAATCGGAATATTGAAACAGAAGTAAAACCAAGTAACTTGAGTTACTAGGTTTTCCTTTCGCACGGCAGAGATGGTAAGCAAGAGCTGTTAATAAATTGCATCTGTACCTAGGCATATGCAACACTTCATACAAGAGATTCAACGACGTCATTAGATCCCAAAGTTGTTTGCGTGTAATTCCGATAAATTAGGTACCACTCATATAATAGATTTAAGAACTGTATTGTATGTACTTCTTTAAAATGTTGGAGGGTATTATTGTAAAAATATTTATTTATAAACTGTACAGGGTGGCCAATTAAGCGAGGTAAGCGGCTGTATCTCGGAAACCGTTCACCATAGAGCTTTTGGAAAAAAATATCTTTAGTAAATGTGGCCAAGAAAAATCGTTGGAAATTATTTTCAAGTTCGCCAGATGCCCGCTAGGGGGCGTAACACCAAGAGGAAATGGAAAAAATAGGATATCTTAGTAATATGTCCAGATAGACTGTATTGAAAATACCTGCAGATAAATTTCGTGTGTATCACTAACAATTTCTGTTTGACTATTTTTCTGTAACTCTTCAGTTAAAGTGGTGGGGGTAAGGCAAACATTGATTAGGAAAAAATGCAATATCTCTGGATCTCCTCATTGGAAAATATAGAATTAAGTGTCATTTAAAAGAGTATTTCTTTCTCTATCAACTGCATTGCAAGTAATGTCTTTGTTATTGTTACTGTAATCACTAGATGGCGCTTTTTAAAAATTTAACACATTTTATGATTTTCCCCAAGAAACCTAAATATATTGATATAAATATTACTACATAGATAGAAAGAAGACTAAAGGCCAAAGCAAGTGGTGAAAATCCCAAGTCTCTATCTTTTGTTTAACCGGAGATATTAATGAAAAACTGTTACTGAAACCTAAAACAAAATATTTCATTCTCTCTGTATGTAATTCTAAACGATAAGCACTCTAGTGTCTCCTTAAATGCTCAAAGTGTCTGCCGTCACGTTCTACACACTGCTCGAGCCTATTTCGGGTAGAAAAAACGACAGCTTCCATTTCCGCTGTTGACAGACTACGAATTGCATTTCGGACTCTATTCTTCATATCTTCCTTGGTCGTAGGCTTTGTTTGGAAGACAAGGTCCTTTATTCGTCCCCACAAATAAAAGTCTAAGCATGTTAAGTCAGGTGACCTCGCTGGCCAGGGAAATATGCTTTCTCTTCCTATCCATCGGCCTGGATACGTCTCATCGAGATGTTCTCTCACATTAATTGAAAAATGTGCTGGACAACCATCGAGCTGCAGAAACACATTTTGCTTGGTTTCATGGGGCACATCTTCCAATAAAACTGGCAAATCATTTCTTAGAAATTCCAAGAAGAGGTTACCAGTAAGAGACTGGTCACAGAAATAGGGTCCAATAATTGTACCTCCTATTACGCCACACCATACATTAAGACTCCAACGTCTGATGTTGAACTTCTCGCATGCAATGGGGGTTCTCAGTAGACCAATAATGCATATTATGCAAATTCACATTACCGTCGCTATGAAAAGTAGCCTCGTCCGTCCAAAGAACTTGCGTTAAAAAATTAGGATTTTCATTGATCATGTCTAAAAGCCAATGGCAATAATCCAGCCTCCGATCATAATCCTGCTCATTCAGCGCTTGATTCAAAACCATATGATACGGGTGTAGTCTAAAAATCAAAATAAGTATCATTATATATTCAAAAGGACATTGTAATAAAATATGTTTATCTGCTGACATAATAGACGCATTATGTTATCGGATTTAAGTAACATAAAACTGTTCATTATACCACAAGGGGCGTTCACTTGAGCTAGACAGTTACGTCATCAACAAATCATAAAGCTTAATTGTTACTACGTTGAAAGTTGAACAGTTGCGGTAATTTCAATGTTGTCAATAGACTTTGAGTAAAATAGTACTCATATACCAAAAATCAACTAAATTCGAGAAAACGTACTTGTTAGTGAATTTTCGTAGAAAAAATTCACTAATGGGCAGATCCCGACTTTTGAATTTTGAAAAAATTTTTGCAAATGAGCGCGAACTAGGACCCCTAGAACCCATATCCGGGGTCAGTTTCAATTTTTATATGTTTATATATATATATATATATATATATATATATATATATATATATATATATATATATATATATATATATATATATATATATATATATATATATATATATATATATATATATATATATATATATATATATATATATATATATATATATATATATATATATATATATATATATATATATATATATATATATATATATATATATATATGTATCACACCGATAAGTCAAAAAATAATAGGCCGATTTTGATAAAATTTGGCATGTACCTTTCTTTTGTTAATAGCTTGGATAAGTTCGTTAGTCGGGAAAATCGGACGAGGTTTTCCGGGAAAATTTTGAGTTTTCATTCGAAAAAAATTCATATCTCAAAAAGCAATAATCCGATTTTAATAAAATTTGGCACGTACCTTCCTTTTGTAAATGGCTTTGACATGTTGGTTAGTCAAAAAAATCGGATGAGGTTTTCCGGGAAATTTTTAAGTTTTCATTCGAAAAAAATTCATATCTCAAAAAGTAATAAGCCGATTTTAATAAAATTTGGCACATACCTTACTTTTGTAAATGGCTTTGACATGTTTGTTAGTCAAGAAAATCGAACGAGGTTTTTCGGGAAAATTTTGAGTTTTCATTTGAAAAAAATTCATATCTCAAAAAGTAATAAGCCGATTTTAATAAAATTTGGCACGTACCTTCCTTTTGTAAATGGCTTTGACAAGTTCGTTTTTTAGAAAAATTGGACGAGGTTTTCCGGAAAAATTTTGAGTTTTCATTTGAAAAATTTTTTTATCTTAAAAAATATAAAATCTATGATAACCAAATTTGGTAGGTAGGTTTACGATATAAAAAGTAAACTATACACCAAAATTTAGATTTCTATGTTACAAGAAAAAAAAGTTATAATAAAATATTTTGTGCCAGATCATTTCTATGAAAATTCACTACCATAACGCACTTGCTGCGTCCCGAGCTTTTTATTGGTATGCGAAGATTCTTGTGGTTGATGATGTAACTGTCTAGCTTGGGTGAACAGCCCATAGTGCGATAATGAGATTCACTATAGCACTACTGCTACTACAACGAGAAAAAAACACGAATCTTTGGCTAACCAATTCAATAATAAAGACAAACAAACGCTACCTTCAACCAATGAAATTAAGTTAAAAAAAATGTCAGTTTCATCGTGTTGCAAATAAAATCCAAATCTTTTAAGGGTCTTAAGTTTCAATGAATGCCAGCAGATAAAGTTTTGTACCTTACTCGGATCATAAACGATCATTATGGTAACATGTAGTGTTACCATATCATAATTTTTACGACTGTCGTCTGATCATTTTCACAACCGTCATTATGATCCCTGTGAGATAAATAACAATAACTATTTTGAATTTCATGATATAATAAGCTTACCTATACTCTTTAAAAATAGTTTGGATGGTGGTCCGTGATATTCCCAAGTCAAGATGCAATTGTCTTGTGCTAACATGAGGATTAAATTCTATATATGCCAAAACATTGATAATATTTTCTTCAGTTCTGGCAAAACGGCGTCTCCGCAGCACTGGTCCGCTTAAGCTTCCAGTTTCACGTAAGTTTTGCACCAAGCGAGGAAAAACTCTTCTGTTGTAATGGTGGCGATTCGGATACCGCATTGCATACACTCTTTCAGCAACTGCCGCATTTTGAAAGCACTCAAAGTAAACACCAATCATATCAACGGCTTCATCATTTGTTAACAACATTTTTTATATTTAAATTATACACGAAAGAACTCAGAGTAACTAATTTGACGTTTCTTTAAAGTTTTGTCTTTTTTCCAAAGCCTACCTATTTCAGTTTTAGGTTATAATTATTGGACCGAACGAATAAGTTATAATTGCGTTAGGAATGCGTAAATAAGTCTTATTTTTAACAAAAAACTATATTTGCAAATTAATAAATTTCTGTTTTCAATCTTTAAATTAGTCAATGCTGAGAGTGTTTTGTTTAAATTCCAGTTTTATCAGTTTTTCATTAATATCTCTGGCTAAGCAAAAGATAGAGACTTGTGATTTTCACCACTTGCTTTGGCCTTTAGTCCTCTTTCTATCTGTGTAGTAATATTTATATCAATGTATTTAGGTTTCTTGAGAAAAATCATAAAATGTGTTAAATTTTTAAAAAGCGCCATCTAGTGATTACAGTAACAATAACAAAGACATGGCTTGCAATGCAGTTGATAGGGCAAGAAATACTCTTTTAAATGACACTAAGTCTAATATTTTCCAATGAGGAGATCCCGAGATATTGCATTTTTTCCTAATCAATGTTTGCCTTACCCCCACCACTTTATCTGAAGAGTTAGAGAAAAATAGTTAAAACAGAAATTGTTGGTGATACACACGAAATTTATTTGCAGGTATTTTCAATACAGTCTATTTGGACATATTACTGAGATATCCTATTTTTTCCATTCACTCTTCGTGTTACGCCCCCTAGCGGGCATCTGACGAACTTGAAAATAATTTCCAACGATTTCTCTTGGCCACATTTACAAAAGATATTTTTTCCACAAAGCTCTATGGTAAACGGTTTCCGAGATATAGCCGCTTACCTCGCTTAATTGGCCACCCGGTACAATTGGACCATGTCTGTAGTATTTTTGTGGAATAAATAAATAACACGAAACTTTCGATTTCTCATACGGGTAATTATTCTAAAAACTTCTAACAAAAATGTTCCGTGGTAAACACTGTATAACAGTAGGAGGTGTATTACGGTAACAAGGTCTAATTATAATTATAATTATTCTTACCTAATATCTTGAGACTTTTGGTATCGCTCTGGGTCTTCTCTGTACCAGGACTGCTTTATTAATTTAATCTCCTCCTCTCTGCTAGTATCCTTGTCAATCATAACGTCGACGTTGTTATTGTATATGACATGAAGCGTCCAAGTTGGCTTAGGGGCAGTCTGTGTTTTATCGTTTTGTGAAGATCTTAAAATAGACAACTTAACATTATTATAAGAGATAAATAATAAATATCAGTACAAGAGAAAACTCCTTACCTAGAACTCTTAAAATTGTATGATGGAAAGATGAATCGTCGGTGGCACAAATTTTCTTTTTTATTGATCGAACACGTCTGACACTAGTGCAGTTTTTCATGTTTCATCGAAATATAATGCATGGTTGTAACAAAAAAAAAAATTCTGGACGCAGCAATTGCGTTATGGTAACAAATTTTCAATAAATGTTTTTATTTTGAATACCTCAATTTGCTGTTGCCCTATAAGGTATGCTGGCCCGAAAACCAGTGTTTTTGGGAATATTTTGAGTTCATTTTCGGAAAATGTTTGTACATTTTCAAACAATAAAGTTATTTTGATGAAATAGGGTACATTGTTTCGCCTATACATAGTAGTTCATATTGCATAAGCAATTGATGTTACATGAATAAACACAACAACATAGATGCAGCGCCCTTAAATATGGCAAAAGATTCTCTGCTGTAAGTAACCCTTATTAATTTATTACCACTACCTTACCAAAGTCCCTAGAATTGTCAGAATTGGAAAGAAAAATACAATTTTATTTGTCGGGCTAAGCAGTGGATTAAGATAGTTGATAGAAACGACTTATTGCTGGATAACCAATACCTCAAATCCTATAATAAAGTATGCAACGAGCATTTTTCCTACGACCAGTTTAAGAAACTTGTCAATAATTACCAAAAACTGAAAAATATTTGTCATAAATTATTATTAGTTCCCAAATTTGCCACTTAGGTTTTCAAATTTACCGCCTCTACTTCTGTCATTTTCAAGCGGACGACAGCACCCTCCACTCAAATATACAATATTCTAAGCCTGTCTCTTTAGCCCAATTAGATGAGGATCTCAGACTCATGGAGGGTTCTGTCTCTGTGGATCTCCAAAAAATATTAGACTGGGGAAGTAGAAATCTTGTACAATTCAACCCCACCAAATCACAGTCTTGCTTTCTTTCTCATAAGAGATACAGCCCTAGACCCATCACAATGAACAACCAAGTTATTCAAAGTAATGAGTCCTTTTCACTTGTTGGCATTTCTGTGGATCGAAATCTCAATTGGCACCAACATGTCACATCAATTGCAGAAGCGGTTGCTAAGAAATTAGGTTTCCACTTCCGGGCTCGCAGATACTTTTCACCAGCTAATCTCTATACCATATATACTTCACAAATAAGACCAAACCTCGAATACTGCTCCCACCGCTGGGGTGCTGCTGCCGCTTCTACACTCGCTACCCTGGACTCCATTCAGAAGAAAGCTATACGTCTCATCGGTGACCCTACCCTCACCCAAAAGGGCTGCCATACCTTGCCCACCGACGTGCCGTTGGTGACCTCTCTATCTTTCATAGATATCTGCACGGGCACTGCTCAGAGGAGCTTTCTTCCATAGTTCATCCACCTGCTGCCTCCAAAAGATCTACCAGGGGAACACAGCGAATGCACCCTTTTAATGTCGAGGTCACCAGACATAGAACATCTTGTTATGCCCGCTCTTTTGTCCCGAGGACTTTCAAGTTGTAGGAATTCCTTGCCGGCACATGTTTTTCTTTCTCCCCGAACATCCAAACCTTCAGGTCCAGAATTAACAAGTTGCCTATTTCCTCCTTGTAGACACGACGACGATAGTATTTAGGCTGTAAGCCCTCGCGGTGTGTTGTTGAAATAAAAAAAGCGACTAGAGCGCTATAAACGTCTCAAATATTAACTAGAGCTAACCCAAAAGTTGTTCACCATTATGTACAGGTAGCTTATGGGCATTTCCTATCTTCTCCTCACTAATATTTGGTTGCTATAATGCTATGAAATAAACACCAGTTGTCAGGTTTGAGAAATTCTAAGTTCAAGTAACAGTACTGTTCTTTACTACTTCCAGTTAAATCAAAATCATTATGGCTTTGACAGCGGCTTAATTTAATTATTATTTATGGTGAATATTACAAACATGCTGACAGGTCATGTTTATATTTGCAGAACGTTTTCCAAGTCGCCCTCGACCTACGACGAAGATAGTTAAACAAGTACTTTAAAATCTCGAGGAATTAGGAACCCTCCGTGGTAAACTTGAAAAACACAAACCTGAGTTGGATAACCAAGAGTTAGCTACAACTGTTCTGAGATACATTGACTTTATAGCAAACCCCGAAAATTCATTGCGACAAGCTGGATAAGGATTAGCTACACCTAAGTCTACTATTCCTAATATTCCAAAAAATTATAAATGCAAAGCTCATAAACCAACCCCTGTCCATTACCTGTTGAATGAAGGTTTTAATCGTCCTGTTAAGTTCTGTCAATGGGTCTTGTTACGAACAAAAGATGATACTACTTTCACCAGCTAAGTGATATGCACTGATCAAGCAACAGTTACCAAAATGATATAAAAACCGCGATCACAGTCCCTACTAGCAAATAATTTATATTAACAATAGAGAACACTCCGGCTGATTTCGTGTTTTAAGAATATCGACGCCCCTAGCGGATACTACTGATGTTACGTCGTTCGAGAACGTGTAACACTAGCAATTGCTGGTGTTTAACTGTGTATAATTAAGTTTGAGCTGTGTTTTTTACAATAAATGTTAGTGGTTAGGTGTGTGCAATCTATAATTGTTCGAATTATAACGTGCTAAATCTATCAAAGACATTTCATAGGTTTCCAAAGAATGGCGAAAAGTGAATATGATTTTTTGTGTTTTTTTTTGTTACCAGTGATTTTTTTTTACAAATTCGCCTAATAATTAATATTAAACAATAACTATAACATGGATTGACGGTAATTTTTTATTATAGATGCAAGAAAAGGGTACTGTTATCAAAAAGAACTAATTTGGATAAAGTATTGAAGACACAAGGTGCATTTTACATTTCAATATGACTTCCAAAAGAATTAATTTGTATGCCAATATGTACAGTTCGCAGAAGATAATTTATTGTGTAATATTTACCATCATGTACCTATTTATAGATAAACTTCGTAAACGGATGGTTGAAAGGCTTCAATAATAACTTGTCTTCCAGTGTATCAAAAAGAAATATGAAGGCAAAAAAAGTTTTGCATTAATAATAAATGATATAACAAAACTGTTTTTCTATCTTCTTCTGTGTCCTTTTTTATTTCAGTATGGCATAAATTGTCATATTTTTTCACATTTAAAATTATTCTACTTGGTAAAGGCTTTTAATTATCTTCCCAAGACAAGTTTTTAAAGAGACAAGTAGAAATAGCAAATTCAGCCCTATAATAGATTTACTCACGGAAGTAAGGGTTAGTCACCTTTCATCTGCACAATTCCTTAAATATGTACTAAGTATATCAGTTATATATTTTAAGATATTAGACTAATAAGACAGTTTTCATGTAGAGATATAGCAAATTGAGTAGGTACTGTGCTACCATTTATACCTAGAACAATTATTTAGAGGTAAGTACATATTGTAACTTAATATCCTCAGAAACAGCTTTCAGTATATTCCTATACCTACCCTTGAAATAGTAGTTTAACGATGGGGTCAAGGTAGTACATTAAATTATGATGAAATAAGATTATGGGTAAGAGAAATTTGAAGAATTATTCATGCTGAATTCATTTAGGTTTCAAGCTGATTGTTGATACAAATTCTATTTATAACTATATAACCAGAAAATTTTTACTGTTTTGTCATGTACAAGTTTTTATAGTTTATAGTTTATTGTTATTGTTATATAAATAGTACAAAGCATCTTACAAATAAGTCTAAACTTGTGGTGATGCAATTTTGATTAAATTTTAATCTAAATGTCAATTGTTCTAAAGTTCTGTCATCTGATTTCTAATCTCCAAAATTACCTCACCTCATTATGTACCATTACAATTTCCCGAAATATGTATGGTACTTGATATCAATTTCTTCATTTTAATAAAAAACTTATATATTTTAAAACTTGACTCAAATTAAATTGTACATCTTTTTCAACAGAAATATTATTTTGACGTAACAGTGACATACAAAATAACCGTCAATAAACCAATTGTCGAAATTAAGAATATGCAGGTAAATATAAGATTCAAATTAGCCGCTCAGTTGTCAGTACTTCACGCGTGGTGGCGCTAGTGTACTTGTCAAATATTACTAATGCTAAAGCATAAGAGTGTCCCGTAATGTCATTATATAGTATTTGCTACTAGAGCCCTGAAAATACCCATATCGCGCAGCAAAAAAACACTTGGCACTTTAGCGTATGTTGCGCAATGGCGAAAAATAGAATTCTGGCATTGTGGCTTACGTATAATTCACTGTAAAACAATTCAGTATTTTTTGGGACCAAATTCAAATTATATAAATAATATTGTGAATTCAGTGTATTGCATCAACATTCTGAATTAACATTTGACTAATACGAATTTGTTTCGCAAAATAGTGAACGATTTTTTTTAGTGCCAACTGATTATGGAATAAGTTGTTCTTTCCTTAGCGTTAGAATCCGCTAAAATTGGCAAGTTGATATAAGCGTTCTGGGGCAATCTTGTTATGGGCAATAGTTTGACAGCAATGAACACATAAAACTATAAAATATTGTTTTATTTTCCCTTATGTACTTTTCGGATATGTTTTAATTTATCTGTTAATGTCGTGTGTGGTTCGTGGATTGTAGTTACCGCTACTTACGTGATTATGTGGACTGTATCGTGTTATAGAATAAAATCTCTCGGAAACACTTAACGTAGTTATATATTTAAAAACAATAAAACTATATACTATTGATATACGTGTAATAAGCTCTTCGAAGCTGATGTGTTGAACGAATAGGCTTTAAAGCCATAAAACCTATATACCAATGATATGCATTATATATAGGCTGAACGTGTAATAGCACAATGTGTGCTCGTGTACAAATCAAATGCACTCGATGCATAAGCTCAGAAGCTTTTCGAAGCTGGTTTCGTGAATGAATAGGCTTTAAAGCCATATAACCTATATACCAATGATATGCATTATATATAGGCTGAACGTGTAATAGCACAACGTGTGCTCGTGTACAAATCAAATGCACTCGATGCATAAGCTCAGAAGCTTTTCGAAGCTGGTTTCGTGAATGAATAGGCTTTAAAGCCATATAACCTATATACTAATGATATGCATTATATATAGGCTGAACGTGTAATAGCACAACGTGTGCTCGTATACAAATCAAATGCACTCGGTGCAGAAATGGAGAAGCTTTTCGAAGCTGGTTTGGTGAATGAATAGGCTTTAAAGCCATATAACCTATATACTAATGATATGCATTATATATAGGCTGAACGTGTAATAGCACAATGTGTGCTCGTGTACAAATCAAATGCACTCGATGCATAAGCTCAGAAGCTTTTCGAAGCTGGTTTCGTGAATGAATAGGCTTTAAAGCCATATAACCTATATACTAATGATATGCATTATATATAGGCTGAACGTGTAATAGCACAGCGTGTGCTCGTGTACAAATCAAATGCACTCGGTGCAGAAGTGGAGAAGCTTTTCGAAGCTGGTTTCGTGAATGAATAGGCTTTAAAGCCATATAACCTATATACTAATGATATGCATTATATATAGGCTGAACGTGTAATAGCACAATGTGTGCTCGTGTACAAATCAAATGCACTCGATGCATAAGCTCAGAAGCTTTTCGAAGCTGGTTTCGTGAATGAATAGGCTTTAAAGCCATATAACCTATATACTAATGATATGCATTATATATAGGCTGAACGTGTAATAGCACAACGTGTGGTCGTGTACAAATCAAATGCACTCGATGCATAAGCTCAGAAGCTTTTCGAAGCTGGTTTCGTGAATGAATAGGCTTTAAAGCCATATAACCTATATACTAATGATATGCATTATATATAGGCTGAACGTGTAATAGCACAACGTGTGCTCGTATACAAATCAAATGCACTCGGTGCAGAAATGGAGAAGCTTTTCAAAGCTGGTTTCGTGAATGAATAGGCTTTAAAGCCATATAACCTATATACTAATGATATGCATTATATATAGGCTGAACGTGTAATAGCACAACGTGTGCTCGTGTACAAATCAAATGCACTCGATGCATAAGCTCAGAAGCTTTTCGAAGCTGGTTTCGTGAATGAATAGGCTTTAAAGCCATATAACCTATATACTAATGATATGCATTATATATAGGCTGAACGTGTAATAGCACAACGTGTGCTCGTGTACAAATCAAATGCACTCGATGCATAAGCTCAGAAGCTTTTCGAAGCTGGTTTCGTGAATGAATAGGCTTTAAAGCCATATAACCTATATACTAATGATATGCATTATATATAGGCTGAACGTGTAATAGCACAACGTGTGCTCGTGTACAAATCAAATGCACTCGATGCATAAGCTCAGAAGCTTTTCGAAGCTGGTTTCGTGAATGAATAGGCTTTAAAGCCATATAACCTATATACTAATGATATGCATTATATATAGGCTGAACGTGTAATAGCACAACGTGTGCTCGTATACAAATCAAATGCACTCGGTGCAGAAGTGGAGAAGCTTTTCGAAGCTGGTTTGGTGAATGAATAGGCTCTGTCCAGCTCTTGAACATTGCAGCTACCCTCGTTTCGAGGGGTGGGACATGCGCACAATTCAGTGCAGTTATGCCAGCTTGCTATGACATATAACACTGCAGTCTTACAACTTAAAATCGCGCGGTAAAACTAAACATTATCATTGGTAAATACTTTTAAAGTGAAAGTAGTAGATGTATTCTCCCCATCCATTTACTTTATAAAATCAAAAAAGAAAGTCAGATCTGAAAGAATGGCTCAAATTTACAAAATAATGAAATGTTTTGGTTAAGACTCAAAAATATTATAAAAGTATATGAAATAGTTCCGTCGAGAATTAAATACAAAATTCAAATTTGCAATAATATACAGGATGTTTCATTTGAAAAAGCCAAGTTGCGGTTTCTTGAAGTTTCTAAAAAATAATGCTTTAGGAGCACCTCTATAATTTTCTCAGGAACTGTCAACTGCCTGATATCAAGTCTGATTTCAGCATTAAGCTATAATAAATTTGTAACTAAAGAGATAAAACTCAGGTAACAAAAACAGTTTTTTTAAACTTCTTCAGATGTCATTTCTGAACGTTACAACGTCTGGGTAAGACATATTTCCAAGATACAAAAGAACAGGACAAGGCTATATTCCAGACTGAATTTATTTAGCAAAAGCCCTACGGGTTTCGGCCCATATATCTGGCTGCCTTCAGGGGCTTCCTGGAACATTACAACCACCTTTTGTAATGTTCAAAACAGGAATATCGACTAAATAACGAAATGGGTAACAAGAGACATACAAACAGCCGCAAAAAATATGTAGCAAGATAAACAGCGTATCCGAAACCAAACTGGAGCCCGAAACTTTGAAGCTGATACAGGAGAGGAGAAGAACAGGTAGAGGCAACCCGGGGTATAACACTGCAACCAAAAAAGTGAAGGGAGATATAAGAAAAGACCTCAGAGCTCATAAGAAGAAGCAAATCCTGGACACCATCGAAAGAAACAACAACATGAAAATATCGAAGTCAAACCGTATGAGAGGAAAACAAAAGATCATAAGGATTGGGAATAAACATGACCTATATATATATATATATATATATATATATATATATATATATATATATATATATATATATATATATATATATATATATATAACAGATAAAAGGGAAATAGTTATGAAAATCAAAATATTTTATGAAAAACTTTATGCAGCGACCATATGAAATCCTGAAGCACCTTCTAGACATATTTTAAACGCCGGCTCGGAAGGTATTCCAGACATATTCAAATCGGATGTCAATTACACATTAGGAAAACTGAAAACTGGGAAATGTCACCTAAGAAATGTTAAAAATGGGGGGAGAAACATTAATTGAAGCTGTGAGACTGTTTTTAGACTAATGTTTGATGGGGGGGAAATACTTGAGCTCTGGAAAAACGCCGAAGTTTATTCTTTTACTCAAGAAATGAGACAACACAAACATGGAAAACTATAGACGGATAAGCTTGCTATCACACCTATATAAACTCTTTACGAGAATTATAACAAATCGAAAAGAAAACCTCATCTAAATTAGGGGTCGCACAGAGAGCCATGGAAGGGAATATGCTGGGGATTACATTGAGGGACAAAATACGAAATAGCGAAATTCGTAACAAAACTAAAACAGTGGATGTCATGGAGAGGATGGCAAGTCTCAAATGGCGGTCGGTTGGTCACATAGCTAGACAAAATACGAATAGATAGACACGGAGTGTAGTTTGTTGGAGACGAAGAGAGATAAAAGTGTGGGAAGACCCCAAAAGAAGATGGAAGAAGAAGAAGAGTGAGTATCCAAGCAATTTTCCCATTTTGACCATCTCATTACAAAGATTACTATTTAATAGTCCTAAAGTAGTCGATATTCTGCCACTTTCCCCTACACTTACTCAGATTATTATACGACTTCTAATCTGGTAACTATATATTTTTTTCATCAAGTTTACTAAACCGAAAATAAACAAATATTATTTATAACTTGCCTACTGCCTGAAGTCCAGTATAACAACTTCTTTCGTTTTTCTTCTGTTACTGTTTTCCATTCCTCCTTAGTCAACGGCCAAGAGCATTCTAAAACTCTGGCCTCGACTGTATAAGCTTTAGTAATTAAAAAATCACGTCCATCTAGCAGCTTACTTCTAGAAGCATGAGATTTAGTTCTGCCAACGCCAGATGATCTATGCTTTACTGACTGTTTGCTTCCTTTGAAAAACATATCTGGGGGTGTTATTAAATCCTTGTGATCCCCTGTCAAAGGCACTGAGCCTAAAATGACACTACCTTTTCCATAGCTTTGTTGAACAATTTTATTATTGTGGTCAAATACGGTTAGTTTGAGTTTTGCTTCTTTATAATTAGCAGATAGACGTAATGAAATCAAGTTATCCTTTGCGATCCTAATGATATAACGCCCAAGTAGATTTACTAAGTTCGGAATATAAATTTCTTTTATGAGTTTAAATGAGTATGGTTCACTTTTGACATTTACGAACGGGACATCCTCTTTGTGAGTTATGAGAGTCAGTTTCCAAAACACTTTCTTCGTTACAGTTGGTCGAGCATAACAGAATATAGTGTAGCCTTCCAGCTGTGGTCTATAGTCATTAACAGTGACGTTCTTCGTCCACCTTGTCATCTCTTTGCTTGTTTTGTTATCAAAAACACGCACCATGAAATCTTCAAGTTCACAAAACAAGTGTATTCTGATTTTAACCGACGTTTCTTTCGTAATAAAAAATTCGTATCTTGTTATGAGTAACCAAACACCAGTCTCCATTTGATGGCTACCTACATATTGCAAGAGACCAACAGAAAACCGCATTTCTTTGTAAACTTGGTATTGTTCTCTAATACCGTCCATCCTTGAATCATTAAGAAAGTCACGTATTAATTTTGGACACGTGGTGAGTCTGTTGGGCACACTGAATATGCTCATGTAGATATCCCTCAACCAACTAGCTACTGCACTGTGCTTTTTCTCAGACGGGCTGTGATGCCTTTTGTAATATCGAACATGATATCCACGTGCGAGAGCTTGTATTTTCGTTACACCCTGTTGGACTTTTTTATACATTTGCCACTCATCATCTGATAAATAAACTCCCATCATTTCATCATTAGCTGAAAACGATTCTACAATAGATTTTCCTCTGACGTCAGGTATATTCATCAACAGCACATCAAATGCAAACTTTACGTCATTTGCAGACTCTTTGCCAAATGTTGTTTCAAAGGTTTTAACTAAATGCTCATGATATATGGCATGAAGTTTGATTAGATCATTTTTAGTCAGAGGATGTTCTGGTTTATAGGAACCATAAAATGTCTGCAGACCGGAGATAAATTGATCAGTTCCAAATGTTTGTAGGAATTGTCCAAATTTGCTAGAAAGTTTAAAACACATATCAGTTAAAATTTGGGATTCAGTAGTCATTGATTCGACAATCTCTTCTAAGCTTCCAGTTGTAAAAGGTATGTCAGAGAATATATCGACAACGAATGAAGTAGGGCTTTGTATCCACAATTTTAGATCTCTTCTACCGGGTGGTAATGTTAATACCATCGATTTGGTTCCATAAGTTGTAATGAATGTTACAAAATCAGACGACTCTCGTGTCCAATCAAAAGTTCCGAAAACTATACTTGACTTTGTACATCGGAACTCCGGTTTCCATTTTATGGCCTGCCTTACCTGACTGGCATGGGACGGGGAGAATGATGAGCTTTGTCTGATTCTCTGAAGCAAGCTAAATGTTGATGGTTTATTTAATGAACTATCTGAGCAACTGCGTTTTCTGTTTGGTACTTCTACGCTTAGTCGATCTTCTTTTATATTGGAACATGTTGAACTCACAATTAGGTCCACTGGATTCGTCGCTATTATTTTGCAATTACCTTTTTGGCTAAAATTGATCAAGAAAAATTTTGTATCTAAAGAATCAGAATAAATATAAATCGGCTCGTTTCTTGAAGTTCTTAACTCTGTTGTCCATTGCACAAATTTGGTGCTTGATTCTACTTGCTTTTTTGTTTGCCTCTTTCCGGCTTTACTATCCTCTTTAATTTTATTACTTTTTGGTATAATATCAGATATGCGACAACTATTTTTAAATTTGCTGCTCCTAAAGTAAATTGAAAGGGTTTCAAGGTGTGCTCCCATCTTATTGAAGTCAATCCATAAGCTTGGGTCAGGGAGAGGCGGAACTTCAATCTTGGCTTTCTTACCTTTTTTGCTGCTTTTTTTGCTGCCTGACTTCTTAGATTTTTTAGACTTTTTACCTTTGCTAGATTTTGATTTTTTTGATCCCTTAGATTTCTTTGAGGATTTTTTATCTGAAAAATTAAACAACGTAAAAGTTTTATAATTGCAGCTAAAGGGTCAGTACGAGAATTCTAACTAACAACAATTAATCTAAATTCCCCGTTGCAAAGGCGTATTTCCCTAAGTGAAAATTGTAACCTATAATGAGCACTGATAAGTACACTTGAAGCATCCAAATCACCAAAACACATTTTAAAAAGATCTGACGATAGTTTCACTAACCAAGCTGACGTCATCAGAGGATGTAAAATTGTTCATTCTCTGACGACGCTAATCTGGTAAGTAAACGAACGTCAGGTCTTGTTAAAATGTGTTCTGGTGATTTGGCTGCTCCAAGTGTACTTAAAAGCCTACCGGTAATAATATTGTCTACCATTTTCGGAAGATATACAGGGTGTAGAATTGTATTGTACTGCCTTTCTAACCCGTTAAACGCCATGTGATCCAACCTTTGGTTCTTAACTCAAGGCGTTTGTAACGTTTTACACGTTTCTATTATTTTTTAGTGAATTTTCTGTAAAAAAATCACTAATGAGGACATCTCGACTTTTAAATTTTGAAAACACTTCTTTAAATAAGCGCAAACTAGTATTCCTAAAACCCATACCGGGGTCAATTTCAATTTTTATATTTTTATATATAAATACACACACATGAACACACACACACACACAATATATATATATATATATATATATATATATATATATATATATATATATATATATATATATATATATATACACGGTGTTTCGCCTAAGAACCGACACAGAGCAGGGGCATGTAGGTTGACCAAAAATATGGGGATTTAGCGCACCTTACCCCTATACTTAGTTGCACCACTGAGAAGTTATAGGCCTTCAAAGTGGGGTTTTCAATTTCTAAAAAAATCGATATCTGCCTAATACTTTAACTTAGAGAAATCAAGTTTGGTACACATTCTGAGCATACCAAGAGGATTTTATCCATGGCAAGTAGAGTTCAATTGAGGCATCTGAAAGGGTTGATTACTCACCATCGATTAATGCTTTTGGTACACTCAATACGTGTACCAAATTTGGTTTCAAGTATTACTGAGATATTGATTTTTTCAAAATTTTAAACCCATTTTGAAGCCCTATAACTTCTCAGGGCTGCAAGTTAGTATGGTGGTATATTGCACTAAATCACCATATCTTAGGTTACCCTACATGCCCCTGCTCTGTTTCGGTTATTATGCGAAACACCCTGTATATATATATATATATATATATATATATATATATATATATATATATATATATATATATATATAATGTACAAATTGTAAATAAATAGATCTAATAGAAAACTTTCTTTACCTTTTTTGCTGGACTTAGATTTCTTTGATCCTTTTGATCCTTTTGATCCTTTCTTAGACTTCTTATCTGAAATATGTAAATATTTAATAAACTTGTCTTTAATTTCATTATTACTAATCTTTTTGTACGAAAAAAACACCGACAAATAAAATGGCTTACTGGCTTATATAAGGGTTGCCTAACAACGCAAGGGAAATTCTAAAAAAAAATCTGGACATTTTTTGTAGCGCCATGGGTATTGTACAAATGCATATAATACAAAAAAGTGGTAAATTGTGCCATAATTAACAACTAAACCCAGTAAGAGTTGTCAGTCATCCTTGCTGAGGTTTCCAGGAGAGCAACAAGATTACAACTGTACGTCCAAAACTGGCAAGTCTCTTGGTAAAGCCATAAGCATCAGACAAGGGTTCACCAAGTGTACTTATCAGACAAATGTTGTTAATACCAGGAGATGGTAGAATCAACAACTTTGCATAATTGCAGGTGCTAAATGTTCTAAGTAAGTTCCCGGAAAGATAACAACAACATTATAGTTCTACATCCAGAAACTGGGATTATTGTAAGGGATGAGTATAATACTAAAAGCTGGTAGAATATGTCATACTCAACAACTTGGCTCAGTTATGTTGCCAAAGATCCATTCTAAGGCTTCCGTAGCAATAAAAATACAACTGTATGTTCAAAAAATTAGAAATTGTTTTGGGAGCTCATAAGTCAAAGTTAATAGCGCATGTAATTTTCAATAACGTGTTTGAGCTTCAGTTGTCAAAGATCCACGCGAGGGCCTCCAGAGTAATAGCAACCAGACTAGACATTTACGTCGAGAAACTAAATTTTTCTTGTCGCTATAGTACTGGACAACTGTATCTAACAGGAAAGGTTTGTGCAATGTATTAAAACTAGCATCTTGCCTTAGATAGTTATCAATGATTCTTGCTTAGACTTTCAGAGAAATTAACAAAAAATTACAACTATACGTGCAAAACTTCGAAATTGTTCGTGAAGTCATAAGTAATGGACAAACACATCAAATACTAAAACGTGGTGAAATATGTGATAGTCAACAACTTGCTTAATTACAGGTGCGACAGTTCCCCTATCCAGAAAGATAGCAATATAATTACAATTATTGTATGTCTAGAAACTGAAGTGAGCGAATGAATCTAATATTTGAAGTTGTAACCATGGTGAGACCTTCGTAAAGTTTTTGAAATGAGAGCGAATTAGGTCCCCTATGTATCCAAGCGATAACTCAAAATATAATCAACTGATTTGAACGAAACCTGGCACAAGCCTTTATTTCGTTACAATCGCGGAGGAGTTCGCCAATCAGCTATAACGGACATAATTTTCCCCAAAAAATATACAAAAATGATTTTGAATACGCTATATTTTTGAAAGTAATAAAGTAACTGGAATAAAACTTTACATGTAGCTAGAAATGAAGTGAGTAAACCTTTGTTGTGAATTTTATGTAATTCAAAATTTGAGTTTTTCCCAAGTTAAAAATAATATCTAAAAGACATGAATTGCAATAACTTAAGTGGTTAAAGTATGATGCCAGACAACGCTAGAGTAGTCACCTGCCACGCGTAGATTGATAGATATACCACAAGCATACATCATAATGCAACAATAACGTTCATACCCGAACTGTGGCGATCCCACCCTAATGACCGTCTTCGGGTATATTCGGATGCGCGGATTTGTAGGGGAACACAAGGAAGTTTTATATGAGCTACTTGAAGTATAAGTTAGATGGGATAGTGTGTTTTGTTTATTTATTATTATTTGACAGTTGTTTTGGGGTTAAGTAAATAATTGAATATTGCTTTTGAAATTGGAAACTAAAGAACAAGAGTATGTTTTGTTTATTTATTATTGTTTGACAGTTATGTTTTGAGGTTAAATAGTAAATGAATGTCATTGAAACAGACATAACAACTTGTACCTATATTATGCTTTTAAAATTAGAAACTAAAGAATATTAACATGTTTTGTCTATGTATCATGGTTTGACACTTCCGTTTTGAGGTTAAATTGTAAATGACTATGCGAAAGCCCGAACCTGTGACGAGAACTGATAAGTACACTTGTCAAACCCAAATCACCACAACAAATCTTTTCAAAGACCTGACGATCGTTTCCCTAACAACGTTAGCATCATCAGAGGATGAAAAATTTCTATATAATAGGTGATTTGGGTTCTCCAAGAGTACTTATAAATTGCAAATGATTGTATAGTAATTAAAGAATAAAAATATTAACGTTAATATTTGTTGATTAATTCTTCAAGTAGGTAAGTTATTTGAATAATGAATTGACTTCTTTCATGAAATTTGTAATAGAAGTTTCCTTTCAAGCGACTTACGGTACCCAGATTCACCAAATCTAAATTTTCTAGCGTAATAGACAATTGAGTTTTGGGCATTCAAAGTTTTTTTCTTAAAAGGAGCTAGAACAGAAGATTGGACAATTTGTTATGCTAATAGAAAGAGAGAAATTCTTGAAACGAGCTTTTATTTAGACCCCTAAACCCGATCTTTGACGTCTGTTTAAACTAAAAGTATTACCTTTAGTAATATTCCCTACCAATAGTGTAAAATTCTTAAGAAAATTCACTATTAAAACGCACTTGCTGCGTCCCGAAATTTTTTACTTGAGGAAGGCATGCCGGAAAACACGGTTGCACAGATTTAAAAATCTCGATCGAAGTAGTCTCTCAAATAAATCTAATGGCCGGTCACCGTGAGACACCCTGTATAATTTAATACCTTTTAATATGGTGTGAAAAAATCCACGATAGCTTTCAACGTAAACATTTCAACATATATATATATATATATATATATATATATATATATATATATATATATATATATATATATATATATATATACCGTGTGTCCCAAACTGGATGGGAATGAATTTCTATCTCCGTTATTATTAGAGATAGGGAGACGGTTAAGTTAGCAATGTTTTGTATAATTTCATGCTCGTTTCAAATATAACTTATATTTCGTTTTCGAGCTATTTTGAAGAAAAAAAAACAAACAAAATCTGTAGATTCCTTTTTTCTCCAATATCTAACTAGGTGTTGATCTGACATGTCTAAGACTTGTACATTATCAGGCTACCGTTTACAGTGTAATCTTTTTGTGCTATTCTCAACTATAGATTGTCATTTGTTTTTGAGCTACAGGTATCAGGGTTTGTTTTTATTATGGCAGCCATATTGGATTTTATGCTCATATCATAGCCTGTGAGAAGATTGATGTACAACATGTTTAAGAAATATTGTAATTGCGCTGACTATTTTGAGAAAAACCGTTTTGAAGATAGTAGGCTATGAAATCCAATACCAGAAAAGAAATGACAAAGCAAGTGTTTAAAAAGCAGTAGGCCATCGAGTCTAACAATAGATTTCTACTTTTAACATAATTTTTTCCGTAATAACTCACGATAAATAGGTACTTTGAGCACACCAATGAATCGCTTCGTTATTACAAATGATATTTTACATTACAACATTAGCTTAAAAAATTGTTATAATTTTATTAAATAGGTAAACCTAGTAAATAACTAAATTTACTAACAGAACTCAATAAAAAGCTGATTAATGATTTACGAAGACGCCTTTGAACATTGTCTGATTTTCAACGTAAGTCAACTGAAAAAAAAACAGAAGAAAGGTTGCTATGGATATAACACTATCGCGACAATTAAGTGTCATTCTTAATTATCTGAACAATTTGAGATGTATTTAACACGTTGCTTAAAATTTTGTACTAATTAGTTTGTTTCCTTTTTAATTTAAATATTATTCAACAATATGTTTAGTAATGAAGAATATTTTGACATGTTGGAATGTTATATTCGTTTTAACCGAAATAATGAGGCAGCTGCAAATTCATATCAAAATAACTACCCAGAAAGACGAAAACCAAACACCAAAATATTTCGCAGGATAGTGACCAATCAATTGAACAACGGTAGCTTCCACGCAAAGAAACTACCAATAACTAGAAATGAGAAAAGAAATAATGCCGTCTTACAGGTTTGAAACGAAACCCATCCGCAATCTGTTTGGTTTTGTGGTGAACAAATTGGCATTCCAAAAAGTACAGTACACCGTGTATTCAAACGAAGTCATTGCCATCCATACAAACGTACAATCATAAAATGCTTAAATGTTGACGATTACCCTGAGAGACTTCAATTCTGCAAATGGTATCAAGGACAATGTCAGCAAAATGAAAATTTTCATTTGAAAATAATATGGACTGATGAATCCCGATTTACAAATTATGGTGTGTATAACCGCCATAATAGGCATTGCTGAGCAAATGAAAATCCCCATCTAAAGGAAGAAAGACGATTGCAAGACAGATTTGGTATTAATGTTTGGGGCGGCATATTAGGTAAAAAAATGTTTTTTTTATTTGCAGATTAGACAGTTAATTTTCGAAAATTTCAGGTAACTTCATTTTTGGTCCGTTCTTTTTTTTAAATAATTTAACTTAGGAAAGGTATTTTAATCTACTGAGAAATGATATCTTACCAACAATTAGAAGACTTCATAATAATCTAAACGAGGTTTGGTACCAACAAGACGGTTGTCCAGCTCACAATGCTAGGATCGTCAAAGAATTTTTGTACCAAAATATTAATAATCGTGTCATTTGTAACAATGGGCCGGTTTATTGGTGTGCTCGAAGTCCTAATATAACACCCATGGATTTTTATTTTTGGGATACTCTGAAGAATGACGTGTATAAATTCGATCCACCGCAACATATCAGTGAATTACGAAACAGAATCACGGAAGCTATAAATCATATTAACCGAAACACCCTAACCAAAGTTTGCAGACATGTTTCAAAAAGGCACATAAAGTGCGTTGAACATAACGGTGGCCATTTCGAACAATTTTCTATTTAGTGTATTTTTAAGTTTCTATTTTATTATTTGTTTAGTTCCGTTTCTAATAGTGTTGTCTTGTGGAGTTTAAGTTTCTATTTGTTATTGCCGGATTTCGTTATTAAACTGTTTCACATAATATTACTTCGCATTATTACCTAATTAAGTATTGTAAATTAAACCACAATATTTTTTTATCGTCAATTATTATGGAAAATTATATTAAAAGTAGATGTGTATTCTTAGACTCCATGGCATACTGCTTTTTGAACACTTTTTTTGTCATTTGTTGTCTGGTGTTGGATTTCATAGCCTACTATCCTCAAAACGGGTTATCTCAAAATAGTCAGTGCAGTTACAACATTTCTAAAGCATGTTGTACTTCAATCTTTTCACAGGCTATCAGACGAGCAAAAAATCCAATATGGCTGCCATAATAAAAACAAACCTTGATACCAGTAGCTCAAAAACAAATGACAATCCAAAGTTGAGAATAGCACAAAAATATTATACTGTAAAAAGTGTCCTGATAATGTGCAAGTCTTAGCCATGTCAGATCAACGCCTACTTAGATATTGAAGAAAAAAGAAATCGACCAATTTTGGTTTTTTTCAGAATTATTCGGAAACGGAAAGAGGCAGGGCAAAATACAAGTCATATTTAGAACGAGCATAAAATTGTACAAAACATTGCTAATTTAACCGCCTCCCTATCTTTAATAAAAACGGAGATAGCAATACATTCTCATCCAGTTTGGGACACCTGTATATTGTATATTCGGATGCGCGGATTTGTAGAGGAAAATAAGGAAGTTTTGTATCAGCTACTGGAAGTAAAACCAGATGGGACAGTGTGGATTGTTTATTTATTATGATTGGACAGTTGTTTTGAGGTTAAGCAAATGATTGCTTTCAAATTTCTAAACTAAAGTATAAGAACATGTTTAGTTGATTTATTCCGGTGTGACTGTTCTGTTTTGAGGTTAGGTAGTAAATGATTATCGTTGAAATAGATACAGAAACTTGTACCTATATTATGCTTTCAAAATTGGAAGCTAAAAATGTTAACGTGTTTTGTTTATTTATTATGATTTGACAGTTCTGTTTTGAGGTTAAATAGTAAATGTTTTTATGGAAATCAAAGAACAAGAATACTAACGTTAATATTGGTTGATTAATTGTTCAAGTAAGTAACTTATTTGAATAAAGAATTGATTTCTTGGGTATGAATTTAGCTTCCTTCTGATAAACTTTTGTAAGTTTAATGACATTTGTAATATAAATTTCTTTTAAAGAGACTTACAGTACCTAGATTCATAAAATTTAAATCTTCTAGCGTTATGAAAATTCACTATTATAATATACTTCCTGCGTCCCGAAATTTTTAAATTATCAATTAGTGATGAATCACCTGATAGTGCATCATCAGACATTGCCTCATGCGTAGCTTAATTATATAGATAGGTTAATGTGCATATACAGTTGGTTGAAAACCCTTTTTGCCAACCCCGGCAACCCAGCAACCATGCTTTACTCTTCCTCGGTTCCGTCACCAAACCATCTCGACCTCGAAATGAAGGAGATGACGGTCTTCCATTGGACGGAACTTACCTGGTTCCTCTGCAGAGTCCTCGAACCGAACAATTCTGTTCAAAGACTCCCAAAAGCCTCGCATTCACATAGGTAGTGGTAAGACGTCTCTTCATTCTCGCCACATTTCAGGAAAATGGGATCCCTCTCGACACCAATCAATGTGAGGTGTCTTCTAAGAGCTCAGTGGCCTGTCAGCACCACAATCATGCGGCGAAGCGCAGGTCGACTCCTACCGAGAAGCTAGACAGCCTTGTCACTGCCCGGTCCCTCCACGAAGACCCTCGCCTGCCTACAGTCACCGACCGACCCCCAGTACCTTTTCATGTCCTCCTCAGTCCACCTCTCTAGGGCGACGGATAGCGCCTTCCCACTTATGCCTATCGCAGGCTCCAGGCCACAGAACGGCCGCGCCGTGAACCAAGCCTTGCGAGATCATTCGCCACCTCCTTCCCCGTTACGCCACAGTGTCCCGGAACCCACACCAGTTGCACCTCCTTTGTTCTGTCTAGTCCCGTAACGCTATCCGCACATACTGCCCGGAGGACTGCCTGACTATCCGAGCAAATATATACACACTTCTCAGGACTCATCCACATCCAATCCTGTCGATTCGCTACAGACAGGATAGCGTACATCTCCGTTTCGAATTCCGTGGTATATGCGCCCAGAGCATAACCCTCGCGCACCCCTAGGCTGTCGATGTATATTCCAGCCCCGGAGGATTTTCGCTCCTCCAGGCGCGATCCGTCGGTAAAACGGACCAGTTCTGCGGACTGGAATGCAACCTCATTTTCCCTCCAGTGACTCCTACTGGGGATTCTAAGGGTATATGGCCTAGTCAACGTAACATTGTCCTCTGCATTCCGTACCTTGCTGGTGTAAATCGGAGTTTCCTTTTCCACCTCCTTGGCGACTCTTGCATGTCCTATTATTGCTCCCTCTCCGCACCAGTTTCCAGAATCTCGCATTATGGGGTGTGATGCCATAGCGTCCCTTCTGATACAGATGGAAAGCGGTGGCAGAATCAGCAAGACCTCTATCCCGGCTAAAGGTGTCGTCCTCATAGCGCCGGTGATACCCAGGACTGACAGCCTTTTAAGTTTATGTAAGTTGCTTTTTTAGACCTATCGTGTCATACATCATTGAAATTGTTTCGAGGAGTTCACCATAATGACATTTAAATTCAATATGGCTCCCACTTGAAGAATGAAAATTGGTGATGATTCTCAAAAAACGAAACGTCGAAACTCGGTTTTGATACCATTTTCAAATATTACTGATAAAAGCCCTTGAAGAAAATGAAGACCGAATTTACATATTTTCAAAAATGAGGAGGTTGTTACGAAAATAAGAAACTCTAAATAAGTTACTAGTTTTGTATATCAGAGCTTTTATGAATTACTTAAAGTGAGTTTACGACAAATACAAAGATCTAAATACTAAGAAGTTTTTTAAAATAAGGTATCGCACACATATCTACAAACAGTAAAACATTATTCTAGAGATTGCTTATGTGTCAACTGTCACGTGAACAAGTGGTGGCTTCTGATCGGACAAACGAAGAGTGGTGCAGTGGGTATGCTAAAGAGTGGAGGAAAGTTGGCTCTAAAGCCACCCTACCTACTTACGCCGAAGACAGGGAGCCTATCTGACACCTATTTGAAGTTGCCTCGCCAAAACAAATATGATTATATAGTAACTTACAGAATGTTGTGCTCAAAATAAGGCAGCCCAGTATGTTTGTTGTTAAACCAGCAGTTATATTGCAGTGTAAATATATTAGCGAGAAAGCTCATAATGTGCCAAGAAAATTGTCTCATTGCTAAACTCTTCTTTATCAGTTGGAATAACTGAGATATCGGGATAGTGTGTATTAGGGATGGGCACATTTCTTAAAACGTCGAGGTTAACATCGATGTTTAACATCGAAACCTACTATCGATGGTAGGAAAAACATCGGCTGGAAAACATCGATGTTGGGAAACATCGATGTTTTCAAAATAATAGTAAATTTACTAATTCTATGTTCTTTCGAAAAAAAAATAGTTTGTAGTTTTGTAGGCATTAGAAAATGGAAACATATTCCGATGCAGATTATGGCAGGTGCAGGTTAAAAAAACGGCTATTACTGGTTCTGTGTTACTGTCAGAGTCCAGCGCCATCAGTCTCCAAGCCTTAAACCAAATACTTTATAATGACAATCCAGGACACTCCAGCTGATTTCGTGTTTCCAGAATATCAGCGTGCCTAGCGGATAGTACTGATGTTGCGTCGTTCGAGAACGTGTAACACTAGCAATTGCTGGTGTTTAACTATGTATAATTAAGTTTCAACTGTGTTTTTTACAATAAATATTAGTGGTTGGGTGTGTGCAATCTATAATTGTTCGAATTATAACGTGCTAAATCTATCAAAGACATTTCATAGGTTGCCAAAGGATGGCGAAACGTGAATATGATTTTTTGTGTTTTCTTCTGTTACCAGCGATTTTTTTTCAGATTCGCCTAATAATGAATATTAAACAATAACTATAACATGGATTGACGATAATTTCGTATTATCAAAATTCGTAGCATCAAAAAAAAAAGAAATATTAAGGCAAAAAAAAGTTTTGCATTAATAATAAATGATATAAGAAAACTGTTTTTCTATCTTCTTCTGTGTCCTGTTTTATTTCAGTATGGCATAAATTGTCCAATTTTTTCACATTTAAAATTATTTTGCTTGGTAAAGGCTTTTAATTATCTTCCCAAGACAAATTTTTAAAGAGACAAGTAGAAATAGCAGATTCGGCCCTATAATAGATTTATTTACGAAAGTAATAGTCTCACCTTTCATCTGCACAATTTCTTAATTATGTACTAAGTATATCAGTTACATATTTTAAAATATTAGATTAATAAGACAGTTTTCATGTAGAGATATAGAAAATTGAGTACTGTGCTACCATTTATACCTAGAACAATTATTTATAGGCAAATACAGATTGTAACTTAATATCCTCAGAAACAGCTTTCAGTTTATTCCTATACCTACCCTTGAAATAGTAGTTTAACGACGGTTTCAAGGTATTACATTAACTATGTGAAAACTGGAACCTGTGATGAGCACTAATAAGTACACTTGGAGAAATCCCAAATCACCACAATACATATTTCAAAGACGTTACGATTGTTTCGTTGACAATGTCAACATCTTCAGAGGAAGAAAAATTCTGGATTTTTATTCCTCTGAAGATGTTGACATTGTCAACGAAACGATCGTAAGGTCTCTGAAATATGTATTGTGGTGATTTAGGCGTTCTCCAAGTGTACTTATTAGTATTACATTTAATTATGACGAAATAAGATTATGGGTAAGAGAAATTTGCAGAATTATTCATGCTGAATTCATTTAGGTTTCAAGCTGATTGTTGATACAAATTCTATTTATAACTATATAATCAGAAAAATTTCACTGTTTTGTCATGTACAAGTTTTTATATTCATCTATAATAAACCAATTGTCTAAATTAAGAATATGCAGGTAAATATTCAATTCAAATTACCCGCTCAGTTGTCGTACTTCACGCGAGGTGACGCTAGTGTACTTGTCACAAATATCACCAATGCTAAAGCATATTAGTGTCCTGTATTGTCATTATATGGTATTTGCTTAAACGTTCCTGTTTATGATGTTACTACGTCAATTAATCGGACAGGAGTGCCCATTTATGCCAGGTAGCCGGAATTTAGTACTTACTGCGTTCACGTACAGATGTCGCTTAAGTCACAATGTGCAAAGAGTAAAGAATCAATTAGTAATTTGTTCAGTAAATTGATGTATTTTTTAGCTACTTAAAGACTTTCGAACTGAAAAATTACAGGACATTTGTGGGATACGTAACGATGTTTCGCTGATTACAAATAACATCGATGTTAAAAATATAACATCGAAATTACAACATCGATGTTTTAAACATCGATGTACAATGGAAAACATCGATATTCCAAAAACATCGATGTTAGGTGCCCATCTCTAGTGTGTATATTACGTATGCGAAAAGGGGCGAGATCGTCTAATGCAATTATTTTTATTCTAGGCCTCGACGACATTCCTTCATTACGAATTAACCGAGCAACGATCTTCAGTCGGTAACCATTTCTTAATAAAATATGATTATTATTACTTTTTTTTTGAACTTTGTTACATAAGAACTGTGTCTGTCGTTTAGTGTGATTTTGGACTGGGTTGAGTGGAAGAATGACAGAAGGTTACACATAAGTACACTTGGAGAACCCAAATCACCAGAACACATATTTCAGAGACCTTACGATCATTTCGTTGGCCTGATTTTAGAATTTTTCTTCATCTGAAGATGTTGACATGGTCAACGAAACGATCGTAAGGTCTCTGAAATATGTGTTGTGGTGATTTGGGTTCTCTAAGTGTACTTATTAGTGCTCATCACAGGTTCCAGTTTTCACATAGAGAAGGTTACACTTTATGGCACCTTTTATCTGAGCTCCGCCCTTTCAGATAGTGATGTTAATTTAATGCTTATTTCATAGTTTATTTTTTACTTGTGTAGTTGGCCTGTGAATAAAAGCAATTATTATTATTAGTGAATTTTCTTAAAAAAAATTCACTAATGAGGAGATCCCGACTTTTGAATTTTGAAAAAATTTCTTCAAATGACCGCGAACTAGGCCCCCTAGAACACATATCCGGGGTCCGTTTCAATTTTTATATGTTTATATATATATATATATATATATATATATATATATATATATATATATATATATATATATATGTATATATTTATATATATATATATATATATATATATATATATATATATATATATATATATATATATATATATATATATATATATATATATATATATGTATCACACCGATAACTCAAAAAATAATAGGCCGATTTTGACTAAATTTGGTGGAAAAATTCCTTTTGCAAATGGCTTGGATAAGTTCGTTAGCCAGGAAAATCTGCCCAGGTTTTCCTGGAAAATTTTGTGTTTTCTTTCAAAAAAAATTTATATCTCCGGAATTAACAAAGTAAGGGCAACCAAATTTGGTACGATAGTTAATATCCTTATAGGTAAGCCACCTACCAAAATTTAGCTATGTAGATCAAAAGAGAAAAAAGTGATAGGCATTTAAAGAAAAATAAATTGGGGGTTTCCTCAAAACGTCAAAGTTGCGATTTAAAACGTCAAAATCGGCAACATTTAGGCAAAGAACTTGAATCTAATACGGCATATGGAAATCAAATGTCTCAAGAAGGATCTTTTACAAACTCTGAAGTCTTAGTTTCAACCGTCATTGTCCTTCATTTTACTAAAATGTTTCCAGAAAATTCATTTCAAATAGACCCTTTCTCTGATGCTTGGCAGTAGCCTTAGCTTTAGAGTTTATCGTTTAATGGTATATAACTTTTGTCGAATTTTCGTAAAAAATCAATAAAGCTCAATATATCCGTTATTATACAAGATATGAAGAAAATTTGTATATATTAATTATAGGGTGTCTTGAGCTACATCTTAAAAAAATATTTCTACAATCACAGGATGGCCCATAAGTCGTTGGTGATACAAATTTTCTTTTTTTTAATCAAACACGCCTTATGTTATTGCATTTTTGAATTTTTCAGCGATGCATGTTTGTAAGAAAAGAAATTCGGGACGCAGCAAGTGCGTTATGGTAGCGAATTTTCATTAAATGCTTCAAATTTGAATAGCTCAATTTGCTATTAACCTATAAGGTTGATCAAGAAACGAGTTTTTCCGGGAACAATTTAAGTTTACGTTTGGAAATTTTTGTACATTTTCACACAATAAAGTTATTTTTATGAAACATGGCACATTGTTTTTACTATATAGGTTATACTGGTAACCAAAATTGATGCCTGCTTTCTTAAAAAGGAAACACACATATTTGCAATTAAAAACATTTTTATGAAAATTCACTGCCATAACGCACTTGCTGCGTCCAGAGTTTTTTAATTTTTAACAAATTGGGGCGCGTTTTTAACACTTATGCTTTGAGAGTAAAAGAATATAATCTTGATAGAAAATAATAGGCCTTATTTTAAGATGTGTGAAAACAAATAATAGAAAATCTTTTATGGCAGAAAAAAATGAATGCAAATATATATTTCAAAAAGAAGTTTCTTCAACTGCGCCCCTTTGTGGGGCTAAGATAAAGGAACATAAACGTTTTTAGCTAATCATGCTTAGAAAATCTTTCTGAATTTTCTCATCAGCTCTGTATGTTTCAATATCTCCATTTTTCAAATTGATACAGCGTTAATCAATAAAGATACTTTTTTGCGCTGTATTAGCTCCCTTGCCGGCATTTTAATAGCGGAATGCCACTTCCGGTTTAACCAAAAACGCACTGACCCTTTTTTGTTTTGAGTGCAACTCTATTTACAATGTAACAAAATCGGATTTATTTCATTATCCAATAAATCATCCTGCATGCAACGTGTGGGGCTTTAAGTATTTGCACGCTTACAACCGTAAAAGATATAAAATTGGTTAAATGAGGTGCGAGTTACAGAATCTAGTGAAGGAAATAAGTTATTTGTGAAAAAAATGACCTAATTTTTACGCTTCCTGGAATGTGGTGAAATAAATATTTAGAGAATTTATTTTCGTAACAACCTCTTCCATTAATATGGTCTCACTTCCTTTAAGCACTTTTATCAGTAATATTGGAAAATGGTATAAAAACCGAGTTCCGAGGATTCAATTTTTGAGAATCATCATCGACTCTGATTTTTCAAATCGGAGTCGTATTGAATTTAAACATCGTTATGTTAGACCTGTTGCAATTTCATGAGTCTAGAGTAAGAGATTACCAACTTGTAGTAGCAGTGGTGGGGAGGCCAACGCCAAGCAAGTAGGCCACAATGGGCCCCTTTTGCCAACCCCAGCAACCATGCTCTACTCCTTCTCGGTTCCGTCGCCAAACCGCCTCGACCTCGAGATGAAGGCCGTGACGGTCTTCAATTGGACGGTACTTACCTGATTCCTCTGGAGAGTCCTCGATCCGAACAATTCTGCTCGAAGACTCCCAAAAGCCTCGCATTTACACAGGTAGTGGTAGGACGTTTCTTCATCCTCGTCGCATTCCTGGCAAATGGGACCCCTCTCTACGCCTATCAATGTGAGGTGTCTTCTAAGGGCGCAGTGGCCTGTCAGCACCCCAAGGATGCGGCAGAGCGTAGGTCGACTCCTTCCGAGTAGCTAGACAGCTTTATCTCTGCCCGGCCCCTCCAGGAAGTCCCTCGCCTGCCTGCAGCCACCAACCGACCCCCAATGCCTCTCCATTGCTTCCTCGGTCCACCTGTCTAAGGCGACAGAGACTGTCTTCCTACTTATGCCTATCGCAGGCTCCGGGCCACAGAACGGCCGCCGGGAACCGAGTCTTGCGAGATTATTCTCCACCTCATTCCTCGCTACGCAACAGTGTCCCGGAACCCACACCAGTTGTACCTCCTTCGTCCTGGATAGTCCTCTGAGGGCGTCAGCGAGATTACCAACTTACATAAACTTTTGATTAAATTCAACCTCTTATCACCCTTGATTAAAAAGGGTTTAAACTCAGACAAAATTATAGAACACGATTAGCGATTTCAGAAAAAGTTAGAAAAATATAACATTATAACAGAAATAGTTTGAGATAACAGCCTTCAAAAAGCTTTAACCGAGAAAGCATCTACTACCTCAATTGTACGTGAAAAAACCTTTCGAATGTTTTTTCTCGACGGACAAGTTGCAAGAGTTGCCGAGATATGAACGTTGTTCAATATCTGGGCGCCGAAGTACTTTTGAAATCTGTTTTTACCACTATTACATATGTTGTATGAGGTACTATCAAAGCATGCTACTTTTATTTGTGGCCGCTAAAACAAATGATCATCCCAAAACCCAATGTAAAATGACCATATCCGTTTGTAGTGTGGATTATTGCAATAATTTTCACGTTTGAAAGCGATGGAACAAAGTGAGATATAAGACAAGAGTCTCCATCTCGTTGCGGAACCAAGTAGTATGTTGTCACGTCAGCTCCAAATAACACAAAATATTATAAAATAGAGACTATCTACAACCAACTAACAATTTTGTAAATTGTCAGCCCTGGCCCATTTATTTCCTAATATAAGGATATTGAATGTAAGGCAAGGTGTAGTCTCACTCCAATTAGAATCGTAGACCGGTTTCGCTCTAATTAGAGTTCGCCAGCGATGGAACGTTGAAATGAAATAATTGTTTAAGTTTCCCGGTAGGGATAAGATTTACACTTTACAGTAAGCGCCTCCGTAGCCGTGCGGGAAAGTCAATGACTTTCCAATACTGACTCGGCGGTCGACGGTTCGAGACTCACCGGCCGCGGATGATTTTTCAAATCACTGTCGTCGTTGAGATCGAGCTCAAGGTGGAGGGTAGGTTAGTTTAGATGAGCAAAAAGGGTCAGCAATGGCCTAATTGCCAGTAAGCATCTTTACCTTTTACACTTTACAGTCTTCATGGTTAGTTCTCAGAAAAAAAAACATGGAACTATGCATAGGCCGTTAGGTTATATCTGATATACTAATGGGTACCTCTACTAGTTGATAGCATCTCTAGTTTTGATTATAAGTAAAAAAAATCGTGACGCAGCAAGTGCGTTATAGTAGCGAATATTCCTAAGAATTGTACACTATTATTATAGGGCATATTAGTTAACCTAATACTGTAAACTTACATAGACTTTGAAGATCGATTTTAGAGGTCCTGGTACGCGAACATTTGTAGAATTATTTCGCAAGTGTTACCATCGATACCTCTCTATTATCAAAAAAAATTTGTGTCCTTTTGGGAAAAATGCCCAAAACTCAATTTTTTATGAAGCTAAAAAACTGAATTTTGCTATATCTGTAGATAGTGTAAGTCTCTTTAAAGGAAACTTGTGTCACAAATTTTATTAAAGTTATAGAAAATATATATTCCAGAAGGAAACTCAATTCATATTAGGAAAGTAAAGCATCTGCCAAATTATAAACGTAGTAGTTATTTTATCTTATTAATCGCCAGTATGATTTCGTTTTAGTCAACCTAATCAAACTGGCTTTTTAAATATCAACAATAACAAAATTATAATTTCAGACTCAGAGGTGAGAAACTTATTCAGACGTTCTAAACAAAAATGAGATCATGTTCAAAACGTATGAAACTTGTTCACTATTATTTCTCCAAATGTCAAAATAAAACAAAAAAAGACATACATTCATCGAGTTGGATTAGATCATGCCACCTTCTGCGTGCTAGACTAGCATGTTTCCACTGAGCTATCTGGTAATACGTCAACTAAGGTTTTGTTTACATAATACTTGACAGGCTTGATACCCGGGGTAGAATATGAAAAGTAAACGTAACAATTAATTACAGAATTAGTGGAATTATCATTAAAACACATACCACTGTTTCGGTCTTATATGACTTCTCATGTTTAAGTTTGAAGATAAAAGACACTATTTTAGAATCATTTATATAGAGACTTGGTTTGATTTTGTTTACGTTTCTACTATATTATGCGACAGCATAATATATCTATGCTGCGCTAAAACTGTATTTGGGCCCATTCATAAAGCTACAAATATAGTGTATTTTAATAATTGATTGAATCTCCCAGTTAAATAACAATCACGTGGCAAATTTTTTATTTTATGTCGTCTGTCATTTTCTATAATTGCGGCCGAGATTTCACGATTGTTGGTTAGGGTGGTATGTTTTATGCCTGGTATATATTTAGTATGGTTACCTTTGATGTATAGTTTATACATGTTGTATGTATCAATCAACGCGTGGCAGTTAACTACTCTGCCTGTCAGGTATTGGAATTTAACCACCTAGTCGTTTCAACGCATGTCTTTGAGATTTTATTTTTAATTTGGAAAAAGCTCTATATATTGTGTACCAAATTACTTAAAATTCACAACATAGGTTTATTTGCACTATTTTTAGCCATATGTAAAGTCTCACTCTACTTACTCTGATACTTACAAAAATATAGCATTTTCAAAAAGTTTTCCACAATTTTCCATGGAAACACTGGAGCATAAAGGCTGATTAACGAATTCGACCTCGGTTTGCGGCCAAGCAAGATTTTTGCCAAGGTTGGCTGAAATCAGTTTAATATTTCTTGAGTTATCGCTCGGACACCCACCACACACACACACACACACACACACAACAATCCTTCGTTTTGGGTTCTAGGGACCCAAATTCGCTCTCATCTGAAGAAATTCTTTCAAAATCTTTTCATGGTGACCTCTCTAATTTCTTAATTAAAATTCGCTAAAAAAAGTTAATTTGCAAATTGTATAAATATTTGTTTAAAGGAACATAAAACTATCACCTTTCTTTTTCTTGTCTGCTTTTCCTTTCTTCTCTTGAGCCGGTGGTTCATTAAGGGTGGTCTTTGAAGTTTCCTTCTTGATATAGTCCTTAGCATCGTATGTTATGTAGTCAGTGCATTGTGGAAAAGGGCTAACGTACTTAACTTCTCTTATGTTGGAAAGTAGTTCAGGTGAAGGAATTATACCTTGACTAATAGCCCAGTCGACCCAGCGAAAGGTTTTCCAAAATTCTATATCTACAATGCAATGAGAATTAAATATAGAGAAAATTTAAATAATTTACAAAGAAATATGGTTTACTAAAACACAACCAGCTATAGCTATTTAATTTGTTTATCAATAGGGTCAGCCGGTGCAGATGTCTGTCGTCGCCATGGGTCCCTCAGGCTACTGAATGAAGTGTGACTGATTTTTTGCAATTATTTTCTAGTATTTATGATTTTGCTACATATCCCACTTGCCTTGATATTTCACCTGTTTTTTCTTGTACTAAATGCCTGCTAATCACCCGCCTCCTGCTATCTTCCTGAAATACTCACTTTTAACTGTGCTTTGCTGTAAATACCGCGGACTCGTCCCCAGGTTTCGCCAGTTAACCTCTGGAATAATTCAGACTATGCCAATGAGTGAAGATTGGAACCTGTGGTGCGCACTGATAAGTACAATTTAGAGAGCTCAATTCATCACAATACAGTTTTTAGACCTGGCGGTCGTTTTGCTAACAAAGTTAGCGTCATCAGAGACATGAATAAACTTCATTCTTCTGATGACGCTAACTTTGTTAACGAAATGATAGTTAGGTCTAAAAACTGCATTGTGATGAACTGGGTTCTCCAAATTGTACTTACCACACTCTGCCGGTGTTTACGTACGTCTATTATTTTTAAAGCCACCGTTTTGTTTTAATTTGAGCCTTCAGTGTGTCTTTATAATTAAAAATTCATTAATCACGTATGCAGGTTGTTTGCTAATATTTCACCACGTAATTGTAAATTTAAGCTGTCTCTTAAGTTCTTTTAAGCACTTTACTCTATGACTAACGAAAGTCTTTGCTGTCAAATATGACATCTAGTTAAAGCCATACAGGAAAGATGGAAATATTATCAGGTTACAATTAAAAATCGTTGCGATTTTGCTTTAATACTAGGTAGAACCCACTTGTTTAAGTTACCCTGGCCTAATGTGCGGAATGCAAGATATTCAGGAAAGATAAAATGGAGAAAAAATTTGTTTGCCTACCTTTTGAACTGCGTGTTACAAGAGGTTTCTAGAGCATTTTTAAGAAAGCCGATTTGCAGATAACTTTTTCGACAAAAATAATTTAAGAAATTTGTTAGGTAATACGAAAGGTAAAGATAAAGCCACTGAATAATCGGGTATCTATGAGATACGTTGTAAAGATTGTAATCTTAAATACGTTGGGCAGACTAAGAGAACCATTGAGACTGGATTTTGTGAACATCTGGCACATTTGAGAAACGGTAGTGCAGACAAGTCATGCGTGGCACAACACATTTGGGATAATAACCACCACACTGATCAAGCAAATGTGAAATTTACCAAAAATATTAGACAGCCAGCGATGCTCAATACGTACACAAGTATTTATATTTCTAGGGCAATAAAAAACAAAGTTTCACTGGTCTGCAGCCCTGTGGTTGCGCTCTGTTTTTGAAGCAGATAAACATTCCGAAACCTGTCAGGTAAAGTGATAAAGGAAGTTCAAAAACCTCGTCTGGCAATTAAAATACAATACACAGAAAATTTGCCTGCGATGTAGCCTCCCTCTCGGTATCGTTCTTTACCTAAGAATCAATATAAAAGCTAATGCTTTAGTAGAAAGTAGTTAGAAGAGGTGTTGTGGTGGGTTCTCCAAGTGTACTTATGTTTTAAATTGTTTATTCTGTCTTTACCAAAAATACTACAAAGTTGGTCAAAAATTACCTGGCTGGGGATCTGGTTTGATCAGCGGAATATCTCTTGTTTGGTCAATTAAGAAACTGTGATCCCAGCATGGTGTTATCTCTGGTACATCATAGAAAGTTGCTAGCCTTAAATAAATAATAGAATAAATTAACATATGTTTTAATACTAAGTGAGATATAAGACAGCCCTAAAATATTCAAAAAATATTGGAAATAAAAATATTCTAATTTTGACTGACAGCAAAATCTGTGCGGATTCACTAAAGTACTTCTACTACAACTATAAAAACAATGATTTAATAATTCAAATTATCCGCATTTTAATAGAGTTACAAGAGATGGAGATCGATGTGAGATTTGCATGGATCAAAGCTCATTGTGTGGTTACAAATAACGAAACTGTTGACAGAATGGCTAAAGAAGCTTTGAATTGTGAAAACCTTTTAGAATATTCCTGTCTATGGACAGACGTAAAAACTTTATTTTTCAGACAACAAAGACAGCTGTGGGAAACTGACTATCACAGAAAACATAAAGGTATATTTTATAAAAGAATTGTACCAAAGTTACCTTGCCAGCTATGGTTTGCTGGATATCCTAGAGGATCGGTAACTAGCAAATGTCGTTTGAGATTTGACCACTGCTTGATACCTACCCATTTATACAAACTCAACCTTAAAAATGACCCATATTGCGAATGTGGTGAAGAAGGAAGTGTACATCTTTTACTAGAGTACTCATTAGGATGGGATTACAGAAATGAATTCCTAAACAGAATACACAACTTAAAAGACGTTGATGAACCTTTAATTTGGAACAACTTCTACAGCTGGAAAGTAATACAAACATACATTTGCTTATATATAAGTTAATTAAAAAACTAAAAATATAAAAATAAACTAGGCTTTAAGTTTATGTGTCATTTGTGTCTATCCTTTATATGTACCCATGACGTTAGTGGCCCTCCTGTATGTCAAAGAGAAAAGTTGCCATAATAAGTCCCACTGGCATGAAGAATATGTATCCCTGTCTAAATTTATTAAGTAGTATCTAGATCTTAAGTAGGCTCTAGTTAGAATAAAAAGCACCACTATTAATATTATTATACAAATAAATAAAATAAAAACTATCCAAAATAACATGTTGGGACAAAATTCAATGAATCATGACAGAATGAATATGAACTGTTGAATTCACATATTAGTTGTAACTAAAGGCTTTTAAAATGTGCGAATGGTAACCATACATACAACAACCAGTGCAATTTGACGTCACACACACACACAGACACATATATAAGACAAGATTTTACACGTGTCGCCATCTCGTTGCAGAACCAAGTAGTATGTTGACACGGTAGCTCCAAATAACGCAGAATGTTAAAAATAGAGACTGTATACAACCAACTAACAATTTAGTAGATTATCAGCCCTGGCCCATTTATACCCTAATATAGGGACAAAGTATGTAAGGTTAGATGCATTGAGAATACATCTAGCCTTACATTTTGTCCCTATATTAGGAAAGAAATGAGCCAGGGCTGACAATTTACTAAATTGTTAGTTGTTTGTATACAATCTCTATTTTTTAACATTCTGTGTTATTTGGAGCTGCCGTGACTACATACTACTTGGTTTTGCAACAACGAGAGGGCGACACGTGTAAAAACGTGTCTTACATCTCACTTAGTTATGGGAGGCTGGCTACCATAGCCGTATTACTTCATAGGTGTATTTTCGCTGCAATTAGTATGCCGTACTGACGAGCTCTAATTAGAGCGAAACCTGTCTACGGTTCTTATCGTGGCGAGAATACATCTAGCCTTATATGTTTTAATTCTGACAACGATATTTCAGAAGGTGAATTAATCGGTTTTTCCCATTTTCCACGATTTTCGTATATACGGTGCTTCAAAAAACATGTGACAACGCTCGTAGTTATATTCCTCACGCAAAAGTACACCTTTTTTATATTAACATAGGTCCGATTTTACTTCGTTTCGTAGCTACAGGCTGTTAAAGTTTTTAAACTTTTTTCGTTTATCTCAAATATCTCCAAAACGACAGCAGCAAGCTGAATTAAATTTGGAGGGTGAACGTTATTTAAACTAGTACATATTTTACTGCTTGATAAAAAAGTGTGGACATCTTCACAGTGCCGTGCGTATGTGCTATCACTGCAATAATTTTCTTAAAATAACCTGTGCGTCACTGACTATCTTTTCTTTTGATAGCACCGTTATGTAGATCTTTTATGGTCTGTTAAAAGTTACCTCATAAATTTTTGTCGACTTTGATCCCCTTTATAAGGCAAATGCAATTATATTGTGTTATGTAGAACTTTTACCAAGAGATTATGGGATTAGACAGGAATTTTGTCGCTACTTTTTCAATTTAGTTAAAAAAACGAGCAACATTTATCTCGTGTTTTTTTTACAGACGAAGCATCATTTACAAGAAGGGGATTTATAAATTTCTAAGAGTAGCAAACTCGCAGTACCAGTTTTCGGTAAATATTTGGGCTGGTATTATTGGAAATGAAATTATTGGTCCGATTATTCTGCCACACAGATGAAATCATGCGTCATATTTCAATTTTCCGATTGATGATCTGCCCGAACTCTTCCCTGTGTTAGTGAGAAATGGAATAAGATTTCAATCAATGTTAGAGAGTACTTCTCAGCAACACACGGTCATCTATGTCGTGGTGTTCCAGTAGCATGACCACTAAGATCCCCTGATTTGAATCCTTTAGATTTTTAGCTGTGGAGGCACATAAAGGAGCGTGTTTACATAACACCAGTAGAAACATTGAAGAACTTTTAAAAGGCCTAGAACTTGCATTTGTAAGATTTTTGCACCAAATATTTAGAGGTTATAATGAAGCTGCAGGTGGCCATATTTAATACTTGGTGTGATTCGATGCAGGTACTTCTAACTAGTGAATAAACTACGCGTCAATTAAAGTGGAAACCTCAAATTTTTGATGCTGTTTAATCCATCAACTTCGTTGTTTTAAATAAAACACTACATATTTTTGAATTTTTAAAGTGGCGAGCCAATTCGGGATAGATTTTATAAGGTACTCTCTGCACCTAGCGTTGTTAGTATTTGGTGTATTGGAAGATTTTGTTAAATATTAGTTATAGCAGCTATTTTTATACTTTGATGTATCTTTGTCAAGTGTGAATCTATAAATTTGGTTTTTGGACAACAGATTGCTGGTAATCATGTCTTGCAAAATCATTTGAATGAAAATATCTTTTTTACGGGCTGTGCATTCATAGCCTAACAAAATCTGGAAATTCAAGCGGAAATAACTTGATTTTTTCAAACGGAACACCCTATTTATTTTAATTCCAAAGCGTTCTACATACATAGTTCTGTAACTTCCATTAACTATGTCTTATACCTAAATAGCATAATTTCTGATATTTATATTTATTTATTTAACTGAACCGTATTAACCGCTATAGTTAACAGAGGTATCTAAAGGGTCATTAATGAAACTTATTATATGAGTAGTATTAGCTTCAAACCTCAGCCACTTCCTGAGAATTGGAATTTGCTTTCGCAATTTTATTCTTCCCGCCGCTGCCGGAGATAAACACACCACCTTCCGATTGAGAGTCAGATACTTTATCCACCAATCCAAAAGGGAAGCTATATGGATTTTTTATATGAGTACGTGTATGAAAAAGGTGGGCTTTTGTTGGAATGTAAGGCGAGACAAATCAAATGAGACATAGTTTACTTGAGTGACAGCAGTAAAAATTAGAAACTTTATTTTTGCATAAGTCACGATGAGAAGTAAAACACCCAACGGCAAAGAAGATATCATGAATATACATTACTCACGATGACTGCAATAGAGTTGTTGAAAGAACATGTCGTACATCAAATGAAAAGTTTTCTCACTCGACATCTTTGGACAGACACCGGTTCAAGAAGCTTCAAGCAACACTTGGTAGATATTGAAGTATATAACATCAAGACGAGTAATTTGTAGAGGAAAACTCGAAGACGAGGAAACGTGCCAAGTCACAGTTCTTGCATACTTTCATGCAATGCCAGCAAATTCTATAAGAAATTGCGTCTAGAGACTTGGGTATGCCCTACTGGATCCTTTAGCGAATTGAGAAGAACCAGTGACGTTCTTCTCAATTGATTGAGATGTTACTCCAGTAGTTCTGCTGCTTGATTTACAATGATAGGACCATAATAAATTCATGTTCTTTGTTGTATTTAGCGACCCTAATTCCTTGTTTCAAGAGAAATAATGAAGCTGAACATATTCATTTTTGAGTAGAACTACCTGCGACACTGTAGGCTATTTGTAACAGTATTTTCAGTAACTACCAGACACTCAACCTCGGTGGTTCAGCGGTAAGAACGTGTGCCTCTGAACCGAAGGGTACTGGGTTCGATCCCAGGGTACTCCTTTCACTTTTTCAGTACAAACTGTAACATTAACATCAACCGAGGTTCTGGCATTGTATTTGAGCAAGTTGAATGTCTGCACGTTCCGCCCTTCAGAGGGGGCGTAAAGCCGTCGGTCCCGTGTCCATGCGATGTTGGGCACGTTACAGATTCCTTCCCTCCTTACAGAAAGGCTGGGGTGCGGCAAAATTTCCAGGATAGTGAGGTGAAACTTCTCCCTAGCGTCGGTGATTGGCCATAGTCGCGGAAATAGGCCGACGTTAAAGAAACAAAACAACAACAACATACCAGACACTCTAAACATTACGATTGGCATTCATATCAGTGGATTGAATTTACTATTCTTTTCGGCAGTATCGACAGGGAAGTGAAGCGAGGATAAGTCTGGCAACTGCTGACAAGAGTTGCTTTTACCTCTTCATGAATCAAGCAATATTGTCAACTCACGGTATTCATCGCAGTATTTAAGTATATTTCTGAGGCTGTCAGTGTCATCGTGAATATGAGAAGACACTTGATCATCCAATGCCATGAAAACATTGGAATTAGTATTCTCTGCTGCGATATTAAGTACATCACTTCTGAAATGTTACAATATTTCAGAAATTATGCTCTATATATATATATATATATATATATATATATATATATATATATATATATATATATATATATATATATATATATATATATATATATATATAGGGTGGCGTATTGAAAACGAAACAGACCGATTTGCGTCCAGAGAAATTTTTAAGAAACGCTGAAACACGTCAATTTTAATATTGAGGGGTACATGTTTTGACATAAAACTCAACTTTGTCACATCAACCCCTTAAGGGCGGTGATAACAACCCTTATATTTTAAATAGGGAACATAAGTCGAGTGTTACATCATTTGAAAGCTCTTTCTTTTCTGAATTCAGCACACTAACTTTTTTGGAAGTTTTATCAACTCGTTTAAAAATTATTCACAGTTGAAGATGCAAAAACGCATTTCACTCATTTCGATAAGAAATGTGCTGATAGTCAATGTTTTGTTGGTCTGTAAACAAAAAATTGACTATCAGAACATTTCTTATCGGAATGAGAGAAATGCGGTTTATTATTTCAGTTTATCGGTCGGTTTGATACTTGATAGTACTACCGAAAATTAATTTCACAATAGTGTATTCTGTAGAAGAAAGAGTTGAAATAATTTTTTTTTTTTCAAAAACGATGACTGTGCCAACCGTACCGCAAATTTGCTTAATGAACGACATCCGAACAGACATGTTAACAGAAAATACATATTGGATTTATTATAAATTTCACCCGTATAAAATTCATCTTGTACAACAACTGAATGAAGATGATTTTGATCGGCGGCTGGAGTTTTGTGAATTTATAACTGCACGAATAGCTGATAGCAGGAACTTTCTGTTCAATATCTGTTTTTCAGACGAGTGTACGTTTTTATTAAACTCTACAGCCAATCGTCATAATTGTCGTTATTGGGCAGATAATAATCCAAAAAATTTTCACGAAGCCCACACTCAAACTCAAACAGAAATTGAATGTCTGGACTGGCATTTTGGGAGACCGTTTAATCGGACCAATTTTTTTTAAGGCAATTTGAGTGGCGAAACGTATTTGGAGTTACTAGAAGATATCGTTTACCATCTACTAATTGACATTGTTGAAAATGATGATCGCTATCAAGAAAATCAATTACTGTTTCAACAATATGGAGCTCCTCCGCATTTTTCACAACGTGTTAGGGAGTTTTTGAATAGAGAGTTTCCAGAGCAATGGATTGGGCTTAGATGTGCTATTGAGTGGCCCCCTAGATCACCGGATTTAACTCCTTTGGACTTATTTCTATGGGGCCATTTAAAGAGTAGAATTTTCGCAACAGAACCGGAGTCTCTGGAAGAATTACGACAACGCATTGTTGAAGAATGCCGTCTAATAACTCCACAAATGCTCTAGAATGTCAGAGCTCGTTTTGAACAAAATTTGTCCTTTTGTATGGAAGCTGGTGGTCAACAATTTGAACACTTACTTAACTGAATAAACATTTTTAAACGTTTGGTTTTGTTTTTTAGTGTTTTTAACGAAAAATTGACCAACTAGTGCATTTCTTATCACAATGAATGAAATACGTTCTTGCAACTTCAACTGTAGTACATAATTTTTAAACGAGTTGATAAAACTTCGAAAAAGTTTATGTGCTGAATTCAGAAAAGAAATAGCTTTCAAATTGTAACACTCGACCCATGTTCCCTATTTAAAAGATAAGGGTTGTTATCACTACCCTTAAGGGGTTGATGTGACAAAGTTGAGTTTTATGTCAAAACATGTCCTACTCAATATTATAATTGACGTGTTTCAGCGTTTCTTAAAAAAAAATCTCTAGACGCAAATGGCTCTGTTTCGTTTTCAATGCGCCACCCTCTGTATATATATATATATATATATATATATATATATATATATATATATATATATATATATATATATATATAGGCTGTTCCAATTATTTTCCAAGATATGATTCGTAGCAATCTGTTGCCCAAAAACTGAATTGATAGATTCACACTTAACAAAAATACATCAAATTATAATAGAACTGTGGTAACGAATATTTTTCAAAAATCGGCAATATTTCAAAAAGTAATCATGCTAGGTGTAGAGAGTACTAAATCAAATCTATCCCAAATTGGATTTTCAGTCTGAAAATGCAAAAATATACACAGTATTTTATTTAAAAGAACGAAGTTAATGATGACTTTTGGTATAACCGGAAGTGCTAGACAAGTGTGACTATTTTAGTCTGAATGAGAATATCGTATGTTGGCCAAATACAAATTTTCAATTTTCAAATCAGATGAGAAAGTCTTAAACTTCTAATAAACGCTTTGCAGCAATCACCCAGTATAAATCAGTAAATTTTGGACGTTGCATATTTTTCCACATTTAATTTTAGTTGATCTTCAGAATGAAGAAGGGGTTCCCTTTTGCAGTTGTCTTAAGAACTTGTCGAGATATCTTATAACTCAGACTAGATGGACATGTGTCTTTAGCGCAGTTATTTTGGATGTGGTTTGATTGTCATTAGTATTTGGCGAGAGGTAAACCAGTATCTTTTTAGTGACGGTCAAAATGTATCTAGCATTACATATTTATCGATGAATGTTTTAGATAAATCTGTAGATTTTGGCGCTCATTTGAAAAAACTGTTCAAAAATATTAAAGCCGTAATACACGTTTTTATTTAAGTTTTCCTCACCATTGGGAAATTGTCAGTGACTTCTAAATATTTTAAACATGTGTGAGTTTTTACCTGAGGTCTTTTATTTCTGCCACTACAAAAGTAGGCCTCGTTGTATCGTTATCTTCTCCTTCTACTTCTTTTCCTTTTTTACCTTTCTTTCCCTTTTTACTTCCTTTGCCCTTTTTGCTTCCTTTGCTCTTTTTACTTCCTTTGCTTCCTTTGCTGCCTTTACTTCCTTTAGAGCTTTTAGTGCTTTTTGAACTTTTTGATTTTTTATCACCCTTAGAACCTTTAGAGCTTTTGGAGCCTTTAGAACTCTTTGAACCTTTAGAAGACTTTTTGCCACCTTTCGTTTTTGTAGTAGGTTCTTCATCGGGAAGCACTATTTCATCACCAGGCCAACGGAATCTATCGGCATATTGTTGGCAGAGATTCCAAATTTTCTGGTCATCTAAATCTGAAATAATTGTATATTAATCAGGGATTATTATTATTATGATTATTATTATTATTATTATCAATAGCCTTATGTACTTGCTCGGCGTTTGCTGGTAATAGTGACCTTTCTGGAGCATAAACGCAAATGGAATTAGGCTCAGCAGTTACATATTCGGAAATTTACGAACAGTCTGACACGAATTCAAAATTTACGACTTCTACAATTCAATGTACGTGTTTTTATGCAGACCCAGTTTGTTAAGGCTGTCTTGTAGATTCCCAGGAATAAGACATGTATATGATACGATAACTGGTAGCACCTCCACTTTCTTATTATTATTACTGTTATTACCAGAACATTGTGAGATGTACGACGGGGTCGCCATCTCGGTGCGGAACCAGGTAGTATGTTGTCAATACAGCTCCAAATAACACAGAATGTTAAAAAATAGAGACTGTGCACAACCAACTAACAATTTTGTAAATTATCAGCCCTGGCCGTAGCCATGAAATGGGACAGGGCTGACAATTTACAAAATTGTTAGTTAGTTGTACGTAGTCTCTATTTCATAACATTTGTGTTATTTGGAGCTGTCGTGACAACATAATACCTGGTTCCGCACCGACATGGCGACCCTGTCGTACATCTCGCAATGTTCTTGGAGGCTGGCTCCCATAGCCGTATACTTTATAGGTGTGTTCTCGCTGTAATCGGTCTACCGGTCTGCGGTTCTAATTATGGTGAGAATATATCTAGCCTTACATTGTTATTACAACTGATAATATTATTAATACTATTAGTGTTATTATTACCTGATACTTTCAGCTTTTGGCAAACCCACCCTGTCAAACAGGTAATAATATCAAAGTCCACTATCTCCTCATCATTATTAAATGACAAACTGGCTAGTTTGAGTAAAGCTTTTGAGAGTATGAAAGGCCATAGTTCCACTGGCTTGTCTGGGGTGCTTTTGGCGGTAGGTGTGCTCTGCTTGCTACTAGAGAAACTTGTCGATATGGCTAGTAAATTTGCTGGTAATCCTCGTGACGTATCAGCAGATACCTTAAGAACAGGTTCTAATGGTTCCACTACCGACGGTAGAAGTGGGTGATCTCCAAAATCTACAGGAATCAGATCATCGACGTAAATCTTACGCCAGGCGCCCATCCAAAACAGACGTACAATGTATTTACCTAGAGCAAAACAAGAGTTTAAAAGGCGGTTTAAAAAGCAAAAAACCTGCGTTCTTAGCAAATTTTTATTAAGAGAATTTTTATACATCTTGTTACCAGTGTTCTGTTCTGTTGCAAATATCTAACCCTAATAAGAAAAAAATAGAACGATTTAAGAAAATAGTTTAAGTTCAAGTGAGGTGAGTCTTGAATAAACAGGAGGCAATCTCAGGGAGGTTCGGGTTAACCTTTTTATTTTAACTCTAATTATATATTTCTGGAACGAGCATTATTTAACAAAACAAATTATAAGGGCGCCAGCAGTCTTAAAGACTTGCAGTCAACTGTAAACTCCAGATGGTCAGTGTTTATTCACGACTTACGATTAGATGAAAGGAAAAGAGAAGTGAATGTGCTAGGTAACGCTTGGCTTAAGGAGTAATTGTTGTTATAAAAAGATCACTAGAATAATGGAAAATCAAGAGGCATCACGTCATAGGTACGTCCCGTATATTTGCTTAAGCTTTAAATAAGGAGCCCAAAATAAATACAACCTGTAGAACTCGTAGTAAACATTGACCAAAAGAATTAGACTCGTGGAGTTAAAGTTTTCGTTTTTTATTAGACTAGTTCAAGGCACCGTGATTTTGGAATGGGTGGAGTAAGACTAAGGGTATGCACAATCAACCAAAGGTTGCAGTGCTATCGGGGCGGCAAGGCCGCGGACGAGCCCTGGGGGAACAAAAAAAAATATTGATAATATACCCATACAAATATAATACGTGCAAAAATAACTGGGTAAGTGTAAAAATATTAAAATTACTGAGTCAAATTAAAATAGAGATATTATATATTTTTTATGTGACAACGTTTCCACCGGGGACCTCAACCACATATTCTTTGCCTGCCATTTAAATGAACGAATGCGACAAACCTTACTTACATATCTTCAAGACAAAGGCATACAACATCCTGTAAACCTTGCAAATCTACTCGCTACAAATGACAACGAAATATACAAAAGACTTGGTAAATTTATAAAAGAATCAAGAGTAGAAATCTAATATTGTACCCAAGTATATGAATATGTATGTATGGTTGTATATATATATGTGTATATATGTATTGTGTATATGTGTGTGTATAATGTGTCCAAATATATGTATGTTAGGTTAAGCACAATAAAGAGGGGAAACGAAGCATCATTTATTTTACGTAGGTTAAGTAACAAAAATATTGTGCATCTATAAACATAAGCTCCTGTTGTATCTCCTTATGTTCTTAACCACCTCACCGTGGCCTAGTCTTGTCTGTTCTGAGAGGGTGGAGAAGTTCTGGCGGGACCCTGAACTGCACTCTTGTATCCCTGTCTTTCCTTTTTATTATAGTTCAGTTAAAAAAAAGTATATGTGTATATATTATTACAAAAATAAATAATAAAATAAAAAAAAGAAAAAAAAAGAAAAAAGAAAAATAAAAGAAAAATTTATAAAAAAAATTCCTTAAAAAAAAATAATAATAATAACGATACCAATTTCATTGTAGAAACTATATAACCTCAATTTTGTTGCTCGTATTGTTAATAATAAACCTTTCCTTACCTCTCGTCTGTCTAATACAACAGTTTGTGGCTAATGGACCTGGTTTCCGACCATCAGGATACAACACACACACACACACATATATTTTTTGTGCTAGTGTATCGAAAAAAATAAAAAGTTACAAATTTGTAGAAATGACAGCAAAAATATTGGTGCAAGTTAGAGACTAGGAAATTTCAGAAATGTCTGCATTACCCTAAATCTATAACACGTTTCCTAAACATACTTTACATTATTCTGATTGGCCATGAAGCAAGCTATCACCATTCGAGCGTTTACGCACTATTTACGGGATATCGTGTATATATATATATATATATATATATATATATATATATATATATATATATATATATATATATATTGTCACGAAGTGACTAATCCTGGATAGATTATCCGGCCTAATTTACCATCATAACCACTGCATTATGTTACACCATAAAGGTTGGAATATTTTCCAACATTTTCCGTGGAGTAATATACGAAAGATTTGCGAAGGTTGGAATATTTTTCAGCATTTTCCGTGGAGAAAAATACGAAATCCGGCATGTCTAACGGAATAATTAGTAGAGGGGACAATTGGGCGGGGGCGATTTCGGAAAAGAAGTGTGACCGGACGGAACGCCGACGGGGAGTGGGCAGTTGGGTAGTGACCGCGAACAAGCTAGTGCGTCCGTCGCAAAGAAGTGAAATTATGAAGCCTGTGAGGTTCACGAGAAGACCAGTAAGCCGAGCGAGACCGCCGCTTCCCACCGCAGCGATTGCTTAGTGAACCTCGTCACCGGAGAATACCCCAGGTAGGTGAAAACCTGACTCTATTACCTGTGGTCGAAATGTGGAACGCCCCACAATAACACTGGGAACCTTAGAGGGGACCGTTTCTTCCCTGTCTCCGCTGGCGGGCTGCTCTGGGGGTTGGGAGCTGCATTGGCTGGAGTAGATTCGGACAGAGCAGCGACAGCGCTGGTCCAGATTGAAACAGCTAGGCGGCGCCTGCCGTCCCGGGCCGTCCGCGGCCCCGTTCAGGAGGGGCGTAAATCCGGGAACGGGGGTGGTCTTCCGCACCGAACAAGGCTCCCCGAGCGTGCGAGTGAGAACGTGTGAATGATGGGCCGTAGATAATATTTGCTGGTGCCATACAAAGCTTTATGTGGTGTTCGACGCACCCTGTAAGTTGCATGCCCGCCTCGGAATACCCGCTATTAATCACTATCCTGCCACCACCCTGCACCGCTTAAACGTTGCCGCTTTACCGTCCCCGTGCAATCCGCGCGTAACAATAATTTAAAGCCAAGTAACCACCTCTGCCTCTGGCCGCCCATAATTGCTAGGCTTCCTGGTAACAGGACCCCGTTATTTCCTTGTGTATACAGGGTGTCCGGAAATTGTGAGCAAAAAATTCAGGGGATTATTCTACTCAAAGAATTAATGGCCCTTGTTCCTATAATAGTTTTTCGAAAACTCGAGAATAACAGAGTTATAGGGTGTCAAAAAATTTTTTTTTCAAAATTTGGTCGATAACTTTTTTTGTCATGAATTGATTCTTTTCAAATTTGGTGCACACGTATATAATATCACTCTGTATTTATGTTGCAATGGATCTGGATTTGACATGGATCTATCTAAATTTAAAGGCCGAAGCTGCCCTTGACCAACAGATAAGGACTCATAACTTTTTTGCTTGAATCTTTATCTCAAATCTAACAATACACGATTAAAGGGAATTATAAAATCTTAAACAAAGGTCATCTTGTTGCATCACGATAAAACTAACCGTTTTCGAGAAAAACGTTCTTAAAAATTTACTGGTATGATTGAATACGAAATCACCTAATCTCATTTTCAATATTAACGGAGCGTGCTTTGAAAACATTCTCTGTCAACAAGATCATGTAGCGTTAGTTTTGACAGATAATAGTTTGTTGTGCAACATAAATACAGAGTGATATTATTTACGTGTGCATCAAATTTGAAAAGTATCGATTCATGACAAAAAAAGTTATCGAAAAAAATTTGAAAAAAAATAATTTTTTGACACCCTATAACTCCGTTATTTTCGAGTTTTCGAAAAACTATTATAGGAACTAGGGGCATTAATTCTTTGAATAGAATAACCCCCTGAATTTTTTACTTATAATTTCCCGACACCCTGTATAAGTAGTAAATAGAATTTTATTTTAATTTACCCGATATTTCATTTATTCTCTCAGAATATCCACCCAAATACAATTTGACTCCAGTTCTTTAATAAAGACCATAACCAGAAGTCCCGGGGGACTTTGTCTTGGCTTAGGAGGACCCTGTCTCCACTAGAAACTACCCTGGGCTAGTGTATCCGTTGACAGTGACTTGGGAGAAGGGGGGCATCCAGCGGGAGCGCGTGACAAACTCTATAAACGCTGGCGTCCGAGCATGATCCCGTAGGAAAGCCGTGTCCCGGAAGTCATCCCGAACTTCCCCAGGTTAGGGAAAACTAGTATTAATCCCCGGCCACCCCAAGTGACCGTCACAATATATATATATATATATATATATATATATATATATATATATATATATATATATATATATATATATATACATATATATATATATATATATATATATATATATATATATATATATATATATATATATATATATATATATATATATATATATTGGTATACATTCGGATGCGCGGATTTGTAGGGGAAAATACGGAAGTTTTATATCAGCTACTTGAAGTAAAACCAGATGGGATAGTGTGTTTTGTTTATTTATTATGGTTGGACAGTTCTTCTGAGGTTAAGTAAATGATTGTATATAGCAAACAAAAATGAATTTAAGAAAGCTTTAATGTGTTTTTAAAGTGCTCTAATTTGCGTTAACTTGAAGAATTGTTTTTATAAATATTTGTTATAAGGAAAATAAAATTGAAAAACCTGCAGGATTTATTTTTGGATCATGAGCTTGTCCTTTTCCAGCTTTGGTCAGTGAGTAAATATGATACCATGGTCTCCATGGCAGATCTTCCGTATTGGGAACAAATGTGGCCGACTTGTATTCTGTAGGTATTTTTCTTGTACTACTTAAGTGTTCTAGTATCCAAATACTACATATGAAATGCCTCACAAATTTGCTATTTAACAAATGTTTGCTTCCGTTTATCAATTGTGGAAACTCCGGCTCCACGGTGTATAATACCACTTGGACATCCTAAAAAATAATGTTTAAAATTAGGTTTGTACTTCATTGATTGTTGTTGCCCTTACTTGGTGAAACTGGTCCATACTACATACAGACTTGGACACTACTTCTCTAGCTTCACTGTTGGTTTTCATTTTTGTAGGTGAAGGACGTAGCCAGCGCGTAAGCTTAAGTTGAGGAACATCCTAGCACATCCAGAATTCATAAGGGCCATTTGCTCCAGTTACCATACGCGCTGGCTACGTCCTTTACCTACAAAAACGAAAACCAACAGTGAAGCCAGAGAAGTAGTCTCCAAGTCTGTATGTAGTAGGTTTGTACTACCTTATTTTGTGTCTAATGAAGTAATTTGTGTCAAGTAAAAAATCAATTAAGACTTTATTTATCTTTTTTTTTTCAATTTTTTTTGAGTACAAGTTAGAACAATTGGGCGGTAGCTTGTTGACTGAATGTAATCTCCATTCTGTCTAAGTATGGCTAGAATAATGCAGATTTCTGGAAATGTGTGACAGTACTGATGTTAATGTACAAACTGTTTATCAAATCGAAAATAGATTACGGATCAATAATATATTCATCTGCGTATGAAAGTCTTCTCAAAACTCTGAACACCGTGCAACATAGCGCACTTCCAGTGGCACTACGAGCATTGAGAACATCACTGGTGGTAAGCTTGTACAGAGAATCGAACGAATCAACACCTACGGCTTCAAAGAGAGAAGCCAAAACTTACCTATGCTGCAAGAATAAATAAATTTCCATAGCCGACGAAAAGAAGCCAAATATGCCCAAATTCTTTTGCATAAAGCTTAAAGAATTGGACATGAATACACGCCACATTTCTCCGTCGACTATCTGGGAAACGAATACAAAACTACCTTGACAAATGAAATGGCCATATTTGTATACAATGCAGAGAGGAATAGCTTTGCTGAAATTTTGGATACGTATGATTATAAAGCTGTTGTTTACACATATGATTCAAAAGGCCTAAATGGAGTACGTAACGCTTTCATACCGTCAAACAAAAATGAAACGTAGAGACTTACAGCCTTCTGCCTTATCCTTACAGGTGCGCTTTATGTAATTTAACTAGCAGTTCGCTAAGCAACAAAAATACCAAAGAACTGTCATTATATGTACAAATTTTTTATTCCCAATAAAAGTTATACAGTAATTATACACACAAAATTGGATTGGCAAAAAATACAATCAGCCATAAGCATTTCACCAACAGACATAATTGTTATGTGAGCACCTTCAAGGTATGTGATAAGCAGATATGAAGCAACTGATAATCTAGCAAAACATTCAGCAACAAATCAAGGAAAGTGGGTTACTAAGATTTACTTACCCGAAGACTTAGTAACAAAACTCTAGACGCAGCAAGTGCATTATGGTAGTGAATTTTCATAAAAATGTTTTTATTGCAAATATGTGGGTTTTCTTTTTATTTAAGAGAGCAGGCATCAATTTTGGTTACCAGTATAACCTATATAGTAAAACCAATGTGCCATGTTTCATAAAAATAACTTTATGGTGTGAAAATGTACAAAAATTTCCAAAAGTAAACTTAAAGTGTTCCCGGAAAAACTCGTTTCTTGGTCAACCTTATAGGTTAATAGCAAATTGGGCTATTCAAATACGAGGCATTTGTTCAAAATTTGCTACCATAACGCACTTGCTGTATCCAGAATTTATTTTCTTACAAACATGCATTGTATTTCGATGGAAAATGCAAAAATGCAATAATATAAGGCGTGTTTGATTAAAAAAAAAAGAAAATTTGTATCACCAACGACTTATGGGCCAGCCTGTGATTGTAGAAATATTTTTTTTAAGATGTAACTCAAGACACCCTATAATTAATGTTAAAAGATTTTTTTCATATCTTGTATAATAACGGATATATCGAGCTTTATTGATTTTTTACGAAAATTCGACAAAAATTATATACCATTAAACGATAAACTCTATAGCTAAGACTACTGCCAAGCATCAGAGAAAGGGTCTATTTGAAATGAATTTTCTGGAAACATTTGAGTAAAATGAAGGACAATGACGGTTGAAACTAAGACTTCAGGGTTTGTAAAACTTTCTTCTTAAGACATTTAATTTCCATAGCCCGTATTAGATTCAAGTTATTTACCTAAATGTTGCTGATTTTGACGTTTTAAATCGCAACTTTGACGTTTTGAGAAAAACCCCAATTTATTTTTCTTTAAATGCCTATAACTTTTTTGTCTTTTGACCTACATAGCTAAATTTTGGTAGGTAACTTACCTATAAGGACGTAAACCCCCGTACCAAATTTGGTTTCCCTTACTTTGTTAATTTAGGAGATATAATTTTTTTTCGAAAGAAAACACAAAATTTTTCAGGAAAGCCTAGGCAGATTTTCCTGGATAACTAACTTATCCAAGCCATTTGCAAAAGGAACTGATTCACCAAATTTAATCAAAATTGGACCATTATTTTTTGAGTTTTCGGTGTAATACACACACATACACACACACACACACACATATATATATATATATATATATATATATATATATATATATATATATATATATATATATATATATATATATATATATATATATATAAACATATAAAAATTGAAACTGACCCCGGATATGTGTTCTGGGAGGCCTAATTAGCGCTCATTTGAAGATATTTTTTCAAAAGTCCGGATCTCCTCATTGGTGATTTTTTTTAAGAAAATTCACTAAAATATAAAACAAAGAGTCAACAAAAAATGGCTAGTTCAGTGGAGCAGCTGCGAAAGTTAATTTCATGAAGTACAAATATGCAGCTTTAAGAAAGGCACACAACTTCAAGGAAGGCAACAGGTTGCTGCTAGGAGACTCAGGATTGGCCACACCTTGTTAATCCAAAAGCACTTACTTGTGAAACAAGAAACAACAGAATGAAGTCTGAGAAGTTAATTTTAGCGTAAAAAATACTACTCCAGTGTACCAAACATCACCACACAAGATCTGTTAAAGGGAGCGGAGGATATTTTTGAGGAATAACTCGTCGAACTAAGAGTATTTGGACATCGGTAACGGTTTAATTACAAATTTTACTAACTCACAACAAAACTCAACTATTGTTGAGTTGAGTTATTAATTACATTATTAATAACAACTAAATGAACTTAACAGACTGTTTACATCGTGAATCTTAATTGAACAGTGTTTTATGTTTACATAATTAAATTACAAGTATCGTGTCGTTACATCTTAATCAATCTAGATATACTGTCTACATCGTAAGAACTTATTTAATTGATCTCATTTCGATATTCTCTTTCTATGTTTTCCAACAACACTTCTTATAGTGTTTTAATTAGATTACGTCCTTGCTGACTTCAGCATTCCTGCATACCTTGTACCTTGCGAATTTACTTTGTTTATTGTTTACATACTAAATGTGATATTTTCAATGTCAACCGATACAATTCTGACCTTTAATTATTTGCAATATTTACATTCCTTCGTGTAAAGAAGTAAACTGAACTAAATTTAATTATTGTTTTAGTGTTTTTTAACAATTATGTTTTTACGCCTATTACGGCCTTTCCTGTTCTCTGAACAGGATCAGTTCATAACTTTCCAGACAGCCTCTCTAGAATCCTTCAGACGGGCGGTATATTATTATTATTATAATAATTATTATTATTATTATTATTATTTATTTGATGAAAATTATACATATGTTAGTACAAAAAAGTCCTAGGACTTGTATAGTATTTAATAACAAAATTCAATAAGAATATTCCAAAATATATTTGACACCTGTCTTCCAAAACATCAATCACTTCCAATTTTGACATACCAAATAAAATAATTGTCTCCTTCTCTTTTCCATCTTAATTTGTATGGTTGAACAAATGTTTAGTTTGTAACACGACAACCCTCTTTAAGGTTTTTAATGGGCAACAGTTGTTATATGCATCACTTCGAGTATAGTGACCTATCAGTTTCTCAAGTCAACCCTTACAAAGATCTAGCAAAACTCTCAAACTCTGCAACCAATATAACACAGGCACTACAATCGGTAAAGTTGCCGATAAACAGGTAGGCGCCAGCTTTTAAACAGTGAAGACGAGCGGGGTTCTTTAACAAGATATTGATAAAACAACGCCACTTGAAAGAGAAACACACTCGCTTATATGCTTATGTATATGCACCAATAGTCGAACTGGTCCATATTTGAAAGCAGCAAAACCTGTTAGCAAAGCTTAACACCACTGATTCGGTAGTGAGAATGTGTGCAGAACAAAAATACAACCCCAAAATGCAGTAAGATAAATTTATGGTTTATTCAAACACTGTACGTTGCCTACAAGGATCACACAAAAAGTCAATGGTCAAACACAAGCACACCCAATTAGGCATTGACATAAAAATGTAAATTAAATAAGCTATAATCAACAATTAAGTCCTCTCAAACAACATATGTTATCATAGTGTCATATGGTCTTTAAATCCAAATCAATATTGCTCTCTGTAAGTAGCATAAAATCTGATTAAATTACTACACATTGGCATATACCAGACGTGCACGTTTAGTTGACATATATTAACAAAATAACAGTAATAAAATCACAGATAATGATAACGCTCTGTATAATATTGTTACGTTCTTCAGCTCTCTGGATTTGGTGGCTAACAAAACACAGGTTTTCAAACTACTAATTAATTATAACCGACTATTTTCCAACACCACCATCAACTAAAATATTTCTATCTATCGATAAATGTCCATAGAACTATATATTTCACTCTATGCCTTCTATGATCGCCTATTATACACCAACACTAACTCACTACTGACTGACTTCCTCTATCTTCGGCTCGCCTATTTATATGTCCATAGAGTAGCTCTAGACCTTTCTCCATTGTTCAACATCTGTCATTATAGTTCATTGTCGAAATATAACTCTAGAGTATTCGCTGTTACCAACACACTCTACAACGTACCTGTCACCATAGAAGTAACAAAGTTCATTAACCTAATTCTCATAGAGACGGATGTGACACTGCCCTTTCTCATAGATAAGGTCATTGATCCTTTAGACCACTTTATACGGACCTTCCCATAATTTCTGTACTTTCGGTGACCGTCCTTTATGTCGCATTCGATTGTGGAACTACTAGAATGGTTTTTAATCGGAGCTGTCAAATTGGCAAATTTTGTCCAAATCAGTGGAGTATTTTTTGAGCTTTCGGTTGGATATATATATAATATATATATATATATATATATATATATATATATATATATATATATATATATATATATATATATATATATATATAAACACGGATCTCCCCATTAGTGAATTCTTCGTACCGATAACTCAAAAAGTAAAGGGTCTATTCTGATAAAATAACGTATTTTCATAAAACAAATTATTTGAAAATCTTCATATAAACTTTTTTTTATTTCTGTGAAAGAGCTTTCTGTGAATAATTATATGTATTTTGGTTGGTGTAGTTTTTGTGTAAATTACGTGGATAGGTTCTTTGGAGAGGAAAGGCAGACTAATTTTTTTTGTAAAATTGAAAATATAAAATTTAAAATATATACATAATAAAAAAAGCCTGGACGCAGCAAGTGCGTTATGGTAGTGAATTTTTATAGAAATGATCTGGCACAAAATATTTTATTATAACTTCTTTTTCTTGTAACATATAAATCTAAATTGGTGGTGTGTAGTTTACCTTTTATATCATAAACCTACCAACCAAATTCGGTTATTATAGCTTTTTTATTTTTTGAGATATAGATTTTTTTCGAATTAAAACTCAACATTTTCCCGGAAAACCTCATCCGATTCTTCTGACTAACGAACTTCTCCAAGCCGTTTACAAAATTACAAAAGGAAGGTACGTGCCAAATTTGATCAGAATCGGCTATTATTTTTTCAGTTATCGGTGTGATACATACATACATACATACATACATATATATATATATATATATATATATATATATATATATATATATATATATATATATATATATATATATATATATATATATATATATATATATATATATATATAACATATAAAAACTGAAACTGACCCCGGATATGGGTTCTAGGGGTCCTAGTTTGCGCTCATTTGCAAAAATTTTTACAAAATTCAAAAGTCAGGTAAGTGATTTTTTATACGAAAATTCACTAAAATATATAAAGGAGTAGACTTTCATCATAGCCTATGTAGAGATTATTTAATGGCAACGAATAGGGACCAGATTGGAGAACTGGATCATACGGAAAAGATACGGCGTGTTACTCTGGTACTAGGGTGATGAGTGTGTGTGTGTTTTCATTTCTTTAACGTCGGCCTATTTCCGCGACTATGGCCAATCACCGACGCCAGGGAGCAGTTTCACCTCACTATCCTGGAAATTTTGCCGAACTCCTCCCTTTCTGTAAGGTGGGTAGGGTTTTTGACGTGCCCAACATCGCATGGACACGGGACCGACGGCTTTACACCCGCTCCGAAGGGCGGAACGTGCATACTAGGAAGATAATTATGCATGCAATGGCTCTGTGCAATATGTAGGTTAAGTTATTCAGCACACAGAAGTTCTTCTGAACTTACGTGCTCCTGTTTCTAATATTAGTCGGTAAGTATTATTATATGTATTTTCTAAATCGAATTGCAGTATTTTTATAAAATGTATTTCCTGTGGATAAATAAATAAATAAATAAATAAATAAATAAATAGATAAATAAATAAATAAATAAATAAATAAATAAATAAATAAATAAATAAATAAATAAATAAATAAATAAATAAATAAATAAATAAATAAATAAATAAATATCTTCGAAAAATTTTTCTACTTTTTCAAACAGAAAGTTAGTTTGTTGAAATACGGTACATCGTTTCCAATATAAAGGTTACACTACCTATTAAATTTTAAAAAAAACATGTTTCGCATTAAAAACCTTTCTACGAAAATTCGCTACCATGACCACTTGCTGCGTTCAGAATTTATTTCACTTAAGTAATAATGTCTCCACCATTCATTATCCCAAGTCTATGTCACTCGCTATCTTAATATGGGATAATATATCACGTGTGTTAAATTTGATTGTAGTTTTCTTCCACCTATTCTTAAAGTGTCACAAGGCACTCATGCTGGACCCGGTGGCTACAATAGACGAAAGGACCGGAATGACAACAAATGCATTTAGTTTTGAGGGTCAGCAGGCCAGAGATTGGCTTCAGATTTCATTAGAGCTGGACGGGTCTTGATCTTGTATCCGGTGTTTCTGTCTACCTTCTGACCAGGAGGGGTGGCTAGGGTCAAGTCAACACTTCCATCGACTCATTGAACCTTTTAATGACAGGAGATGCCGGAAGTGCTGACGGGAGGTTTCGACTTGTGTTATACCTACTACTTCTCTCTGGCCAGTGGCGTGATTTATGTAAACGCGTTGTGTTAATCGTATATAATAATAATAATAATAATAATAATAATAATAATAATAATAATAATAATAATAATAATAATAATAATAATAATAAAGTAATAATAATAATAATAATAATAATAATAATAATAATAATAATAATAATAATAATAATAATAATAATAATAATAATAATAATAATAATAATAATAATAAAAGAGGCATCTAACGTTGATAAATTACTATTATGCATCATGTTTACTAAAGCAGTAGGTATTTATATTGTATTAAAAAAAAAGTCGTCACTTGGTTAAACAAAAGGGAACCAAAATAATATATCACTAAATAAAAACTACTACACTAGTCGTGTGTCGTTTCACAAAACGTATCTAAACTACGTTAAATAAATCAAATATTGTTGACCAATAAATATTTTGTTATTAAATAATATGCTCATATTACCTTCCGTGGACTCAGTTTTGTAGGTAGGCAAGCCTAATAAAGAAAAATATTTATGTATAGATTAAAAGGCACTATACTCATTTGCTTGATACCCTTAGTGCTTTCGCAAAATTCATATAAATTTACCCTCCTTATAATACGCAAACTCAAACAGTTATACAATTTCTTTCACAATTAGGTTAAAGTGTTAGATGTGCCTCGGCGGATTAGCAAGCGATGAAATGCTTTTACCTCCAGTTGATTATATATATATATATATATATATATATATATATATATATATATATATATATATATATATATATATATATATATATATATATATATATATATATACATATATATTCGAAAACTGTTGTGACTCATTACTAAAATGCTATCTGGGTTACCACTTCTTAAATGTCTGGTTACTTCGTGAGTATGGATAAGGCTCTTTTGGCACCTCAAAACAAAACAAACTTTATTTTAAAAATCGCAGCAAGGTTAATTATGATTCAAAACAAAGGATAAATACACGATGTTAAATGTTGAAACTATCGGAATAGTATATGCTATTATATTTTACATTACATGTATTTATAAACTACACTATGCTTAGATAATTTAAAAATAAAACCACTTAAACTAATAATTATACTAAATCTAATTAAACAGCGGTTTCCACATATCCGCGGTGAATTTTTGTTTTACATCCTACCACCACATTAGTGCGTGGTATCAATACAGCATTATACCGGGTGCTGTAACTCGCGCCGCCCGTTAAGTTAAAAGATGTAACCAAATAATGTTAGGTGCTTTATCTACGATATAGCTGGGGTTGGTCGATACGCTTGGTGAAGTTGGTCTTGACACCCTGTCGACTTAGTGAAGTGGATCATCAAGGCAAGTTTTATTTGGAGTGAAAGTATCCACTACTGAACAACATCCTGAGAACAATGCGACAGAGACGGTACGTTTAGACAGCTATCTGATAAAATGAGGTTCAAAGGGCAAGGCGAATAAGGCAGTAAAGAAAAGGTGTTTAACCCAGCGAGTCTAGGGACTCAACAGTTTCAACAAATGTTGATGGTAACACTGTAAGTGGAGCAAACCACCAAGAGCGAAAAGACCGTTTAGGATTTCAAAAGTCGTTGGTAATGGATGTATAAGGTTCAAGGTCTTCCAGGTTCTACAGGTACAAGGAACCTGTAGGTAATTGTGACTAAGTTTGAGAACCTAGAGAGCACGTTCCTATAGAAAGAAGAGTGACAGCTCTACCTGCTCCAAATTAGTGAGTGTGTGAATACAAAAACCGGGGTCAGATTGCTTCTGAACGCCTGGAAAAGTTCGCCACGTTCGGGTTAATTGAAATCGGATCTTGTTTTGCAGCATGTTGGGCGCTGGCGACCCCCATGATACAAATCCTAAGAGATATGTTATTCAGACAACCTACTTTTAGACCTGTTACGCGCATGGCGTCAAGTGGTGAGTCCAATGCAACAATAATATGCTGTCGTGCAGTGGGATTTGACGTTTCACAACAAACTCTTAACAAATTACGTATTTTACTAATAATGAAGTGCATACAGTTAGAAGTAATAAAAATGGAAACGATTAAATTTAGTGCTGCGATCTTTATTATCTGAAAAAGACCATATAGGCGTAACTTCAACCGCATTAAACTGACGTATATAAACTTTTTGATTACGAATGATTTTATTTTAAGTGTGTAGTTGGATTTCTATAACGTTACTCACCACGTGACGTCATAGGAGGGGGGCGGGGCATATGCGCAATAAAATATCTCTATCCAGCGCCTGCGTGGCTTAAGAGAAGCAAAACATATATGTAGTTATAGATGGGGGAATATATGTAGTAATATCTGGTAATGATAGAAATTATAAATTTTTATGTCTTATGGGGTTTTTATGTTTGTGTGTTTTTCCTATTTCCCAAATATGTAGAGCCAATGCAGGTTGCAGATTATTTCGTATTTAGACCAGTGTTTGTTGGTATTACTGTGATTGATTAATCTTAAACGACATGAATTTTACTAGTGATGGGAAAAACTGTTATATTGCTTTAACAGGTCGCACCTGTTACTGTTATTTAGAAATAACAGTTAAATATAACAGGTTGAAAATAACAGTATGAACTATGAATTATTAAGAATTCCACGTAGACGTAGTAACAGTAGCTGAACCCGTCCGGTGGTGTAGTTGGGTAATGTTTAAAATAAAAAATATTCTTGTATTATGTTTAAAACAATTAATAAATTTTGTATTAAAAAAATGATGAAGGTTTTTTTTTGGGTATTCATCACTAATAATAATTTGGTAAAAAATTCAACAATGCAGAATTTCTTTCGAATTTTCTTTACTAATTAAGTATTAGTTAAGCATTGAGCTTGAAAACCTCTATAGCCATATTTTCCTTGAAAATGAGAGCTATGTGAAATAAATGAATTATTGTAAGCAAAAAATAAAATAAATATATATTTTTTAAATCAAAACTAATTTTTTTCTCTCTACCTATAGGGCGAAGTGTGTCTGGTTTCAACTATACCGGGTACAGGGAATATTTTTATAATTTCATTAAAATTGGTACTGTTTCTAAGATTTTTTAAGTTTCAGCGATTTTTTATTTTGCAGTAGTAATAAAAAAAAGATGTTTAAAATCGGACCTATTTCTTAGATTTCCAAAGTGAAAAGTAAAAAGGAATATTGATTTATTAGTTACATAAGGCAAAGAAGAATGAGCAAAAAATACCTAATATAATATAATACCTAAGGACTCATGTTAAAGCATAACTGTACATTTGTATACATATCAGTTTTTTCTTAAAACAAAAATGCCATCTGCATATCGAGTTATCTAATGAAGATTGAGTTTACGTCAACGACTATGTGATTATTTTTTTATATACGCGGTGACCTGATTTTATTTTTACAGTGATATAGTTCATTTTTAATAATTTTCACTTGCTACATATACAGCCTTTCACATATTGAAAAATTAAGAACGAATTTTTTAGCGACCATAAATGTCAGAAGTGAAGGAAACTTAGCTTACTTTTTACAAGCATGACTTGTAATATTAATAAAATGAGGTAATATAAAAGGTGTTCCATTTGAATAATGAAAGTTGATGGAGTTTCCGCAAAACCGGAAGCTCCAACATGCTGCACCTCTCATAAAATTTCGGTAAGGAAATTTGTCTTTATTTTGCACATATGGTTCTTTATTACATTACGCTTTTATTTTTTGTTAGAAGGATCTCTAGTTACATTTTAGATTCTCGGTTCACCGCCGGTGAATCTCCGGTCATCTTAATCAGTACGCTTTTAAAAACTGTGCAAACAACGAACCGCTTTTGCCTAGAAATGGAGATCCACTTAAATGGTGAAAAATTCATTCTTATGAATATCCACATTTAAGTAAAATGGTGAAGGAGAAGTTTGGGACTGTCGCTACGTCTGTTCCGTGCGAAAGACTTTTTTTTTCTAAAACAGGACAAATTTAAAGTGACCGCCGTAACAGACTTTCGTCGACCAAAGTCAGTCAAATAATGTTCATCAACAAAATCTCAGAACTTTAAAAGTATTTTGTTAGAAAAGTAATTCTTAGTGTAAGACAATTTTTCTCAAAGAAAAAAATAAACATCGTTGATTTTATTTACATTTTTCATATTTTGTGTTTGTCTATAAATTGTAAATATATGTGTGTGTTTTTGTGAATCAACAACCTGTCAAAATTTAACAGTTTCATTGTACCGACGACCCTACGTTCCCAAAGCTGTGAGCACACTAGTATAAAGTAGTATGTTATGAAGTAAAGTCCGCTCTATACTCTATACCCCATTCCCAGTCTCATGTCCATTCATCCTGTTATAACAGTTGCGGATGAAAACAGAAGTTGATTCATCGTAGCTAGTTGCAATGCAACAGAAACAGATGCGACAACAGAAACAGATACGACTCCGAGTTCTAGTGTAAAGCGCAACAGCATCCCCTCCCCTGTACCTGTTATTTGTATATATCCATAACAGGTTGTTACTATTGCGGCTCGACAACAGTTAATAAATAACAGACTGTTAAATAACAACCCATCACTAAATTTTACAGTTACCTCGGTGGACCTACTAAAGTCAGGTTGGCCGAATGTAAGCTGGCAAAACCGCATATTCCTTAACACGCAGCCGGTGGTAATCCTGGGGTTTGCTGGTCCTGATGATAGGGGGGTACAAGGGCGGTCGAGCTGAGCGAGATGGGCTAGAGAGGGGACACATGCCAAGCAGCACCGGTCAGCGGCAAATGTACTTAATATGCCTAAGAATAAACATTCCATTACGATGTCCAATTTACTTCAATAAACCTTTAAATTACACTTTTTTTATTTTCTTAGATAATGAACTACGACTTCCACATTCCAAATTCGGTTACCAACAAATTGCTTTATTTTCACAGTGGTTTGTTCACTAGACATGTCGTTGATCAATTTAAATAGTGAGGCATTCCATTCGCTTGTTATGCACTTATTGTACTACATACAGACTTGGAGACTACTTCTCTGGCTTCACTGTTGGTTTTTGTAGGTGAAGGACGTAGCCAGCGCGTGAGCTAACTGGAGCAAGTGGCCCTTCGAATTCTGGAAGTTCTAGGATGTTCTTCAATGCTTCTGTGACTATAGTTTCGCTGCTTGACAGCATTTTCAGACAGATTAAAATTGAATTAGTACGAAATCATGACAACTACAAATAAATGTCTGTTGCTAGGTTATGATATGATGTTTTGATCAATAAATTTTATCAAATTGAAAATAGAATGAAACATAGATGACAGATGAGGTTTTTAAAATGTCTATGTGATGTATGTCAATATTTAACATAAAAACTAGAACTAGCCTATAATAACTATGATAACAGTTACAACAATAAAATAACTAAACAATAACAGTATAAAAGTAATAGTCTCTATACAACGAAAATATCGACATACATCAACTCATTATTTTATTACAACTTTTTTGAAATAATAGTTAAATTTATTTTCTTAGACATATTTAATTAGAAAGAAGAATATCAAAGAAAGGGGAATTCATTAAATCAGTTTGCTCGTTTAAAACAAGGTAGTTATTGTCGTGTGTATGCCTTTTGACTTCTAAAGATTCAAAAAAGTCTAGTTTACGTTTGTCATTATAAAAATGTTGTGGTTGTATGCGGTTATTTATTGTAGGTCTATGTTCGGTATCAATAATATGTTTTGCAAATGTAGATTTGTCAGCGTGGTTATTTCTAAATGCAGAAATATGTTCTTTGTATCGAATGTTGAAATTTCTAGAATTTTGACCTATGTAGATTGCATTACAATGTGTACAAGCCAATTTATAAACTCCAGCTTTTGTCAGGAAACAAGATTTTTCTTTCGCGTTAAATAACAAATCGCGCGTCGTGTTGTAAGATTTAAAAGCTACCTTTGTATTTGTACAGGTGTTTAAAATTTTTGAAATGTTTTCTGAAATGGTTCCAAAATAAGTTATCGAAACGTATCTGTTGTTTTCTTTGTCTCTAATATTTGGATAAATTAAATTAATCGCTAATTTGTATTCTTTTCTCTTTATCATTTTATCTATTATTTTAACAGAGTAGCCATTATTAAATGCTGTTCGCTTAATTATTGAAATTTCTTTTTCAAAATTGTTTTGTGACCTAGGTATTGAAAATGCACGATGTATCATAGAATGGTAGGCTGATAGCTTTTGTGAAAAAGGGTGACATGAATCGTATTGTATGGTTGTGTCAGTGTAAGTTGGTTTCCTATATATTGAAATGTCAAATGAATTATTTTCTAACTTTCTAATTGTTAAGTCTAAAAAATTTATACAACTGTTAGCTTCTTTTTCTAAAGTAAACTTAATATTTGTGAAAGTTATTAATAAAATTTAAAAATTCATTTAATTCTGTATGACTACCTTGAAAACATGCTAAAATATCATCTACGTATCTGTACCAAAAGACAATATTATGTGAAAGTTCTGATGTTAAAATTTGGCTTTCTAAGTTTTCCATAAATATGTTGGCTAATAAAGGCGACAACGGACTACCCATAGGCAGACCTTCATTTTGCATATAAATTTTATTATTAAATTTAAAATAGTTTTGTTTTATACATTCATTAAAAAGATTCATTATTTCTGGTCTTTTTATGACATTTACGTTCTTTTCTATTAAAATGTTTTCTAATAGAGGTAAACATTGTTTAAGGGTGGTTACATAGCTAGTAATATACTCTAGCTAAAGTAAATATACTACTATTTGTTAGCCAACGAGTGTCTACTGGCTTGAATTCCTGTTTCACTGTGTTAGCTACAGTGGTGTTACCTTTGCCACCGTCACTAGGCTTAAATTAGGCGGTGTCTTAGTAAAGACAACTTGATTTACATATTCTGAGTGGCACGAATTTAGTGACATCAAAGGATGCTTTGTGTGATCTCCTGATAGTTGAATTAGTTAATACAATTAAGTGGATTTCATAATGTATGCAATTTGACATAATTTATTAGAGTCACGGATACATGGATGATGTTATTTTGCCTTTATTACTCAATTTTATTAGTGAATTTTCATGAAAAAAATTCACCAATAGAAAGGTAACGATGGTGACATTTTCGAAACATTCTTTTAAGTGAGCCCCGATTGGGGTCCCTAAAACCCATATCCAAGGTTCGTTTGAACTTTTATATGTTTATACACACACACACACACACACACACACACACACACACACACACACACACACACACACACACACACACACACACACACACACACACACACACACACACACACATATATATATATATATATATATATATATATATATATATATATATATATATATATATATATATATATATATATATACAGGGTGGCGCATTGAAAACGAAACAGACCGATTTGCGTCCAGATAAATATTTTTTTTAAGAAACACTGAAACAAGTCAATTTTAATATTGAGCGGGACATGTTTTGAGATAAAACTCAACTTTGTCACATCAACCCCTTAGGGGTGGTGTTAACAAGCCTTATATTTTAAATAGGGAACATGGGTAGAGTGTTACATCATTTGAAAGCTCTAGCTTTTTGAATTCAGCGCACTAATCTTTTTGGAAGTTTTATCAACTCGTTTAAAAATTATTCATAGTTGGAGTTGCAAGAACGTATTTCATTCATTGTGATAAGAAATGCACTAATTAGTCCATTTTTTTGTTAAAAAAAAACTGAAAAACAAAACCAAACGTTCAAAAATGTTTATTCAGTTAAGTAAGTGTTCAAATTGTTGACCACCAGATTCCATACAAAAGTACAAATTTTGTTCAAAACGAGCTCTGACATTCTGGAGGATTTGTGAAGTTATTAGACGGCATTCTTCTCCAAATACGTTTCGCCACTCAAGTTGCCATCAAGAAAAATTGGTCCGATTAAACGGTCTCCAAAAATGCCAGTTCAGACATTCAATTTCTCTGGAGTTTGAGTGTGGACTTCGTGAAAATTTCTTGGATTATTATCTGCCCAATAACGACAATTATGACGATTGACTGTATGGTTTAATAAAAACGTACACTCGTCTGAGAAACAGATTAAATAGAAAGTTTTCGTTATCAGCTATTGTTGAAAAGGTCAAAGCTCACAAAACGCTTCTACACAATCCCAGTCAAGAAAACCGTCACGAATTTAAGGACTCAAGAAACCGCTACGTCTGCATTATTTCTGAGGCACAAAACTAGTTTAATAACCACATCAAAAACAAAGTCCTCTCAATCTCCAACGGCAGAAAACCCTTCTGGACTCTTGCTAAATTTATTGGGAATAATTTCTGCAAGAGCACGTTCCCATCCCTTGTTTTAGGGGATGAAATTGTTTCTACAGCCCTGGGCAAGGCTGAACTTTTTGCCTCGTTGTTCGACGGTAATTCTACTCTCAACCCACCTCCGAATGTTCAACCACCAACAGTCCGCGATGTCGCGCATAAAATGACGGATATCATTGTCAATACTAAAAAGGTACAAAAGATGCTCTCTTCGCTTAATACGAGGAAAGCCTCTGACCTTGTCGAGATCCCAGCAATTGTTCTCAAAAAATACGCACCAGAACATGCTCCTGTCCTGACTCGTTTGTTTCAGGCATCTTACAATAGAGGCATATTCCCTAATAACTGGAAAACTGCTTTAGTACAACTCGTCCCCAAGAAAGGATCAGAAGCGCTTCCTAGCAACTACAGACCTATTTCTCTCCTTTCAGTCGTCTCTAAAGTGATGGAAAAGTATATAAACACCGAATTACTAACACTTCTTGAAAAACAGTCTGATCCACGACAGGCAGTATAGATTTCGTCAGGGGAGATCAACTGCCGACCTCCTTTCCTTTGTCACTAATTCTTGGAATAAGTCCATGTAACTACACGATGAATCCCGGATTGTCGATCTAGACATATCCAAAGCATTTAACCATTGGACCACCAGGTCTGGCACGTAGCGCTGCTTAATAAACTTCTGGCCTATGGCCTACCATCAAAACGCCGTATCTGGACAGAAAATTTTCTCTCCAACCAGAGCATTTCTGTTGTCCTGGATGCCCATTCCTCTAAACTGTATCCAATTAATGCAGGAGTCCCTCAAGGTTCAGCTTTAGCCCCTACTTTCTTTCTTCTCCACATCAAAGACCTCCTCTCTAGCACATCCAACCCAGTTCACAGTTACGCGGACGACAGCACCCTCCACTCAAATATACAATATTCCAAGCCTGTCTCTTTAGCCCAGTTAGATGAGGATCGCAGACTCATGAAGGGTTCTGTTTCTGTGGATCTCCAAAAAATATTAGACTGGGGTAGTATAAATCTTGTACAATTCAACTTCACCAAATCTCAGTCTTGCTTTCTATCTCATAAAAGATACACCAGCCCTAGACCCATCACAATGAACAACCAATTTATTCAAAATAATGAGTCCTTTTCACTTGTTGGCATTTCTGTGGATCGAAATATCAATTGGCACCAACATATCACATCAATTTCAGAAGCGGCTGCTAATAAATTAGGTTTCCTCTTCCGGGCTCGTAAATACTTTTCACCAGCTAATTTCTATACCTTATGTACTTCACAAATAAGGCCAAACCTCGAATACTGCTCCCACATCTGGGGTGCCGCTGCCGCTTCTACACACGCTATACTGGACTCCGTTCAGAAGAGAGCTATATGTCTCATAGGTGACCCTACCCTCACCCAAAGGCTGCCATCCCTTGCCCACCGACGTGCCGTTGGTGACCTCTCTCTCTCTCTCTCTCTCTCTCTCTCTCTCTCTCTCTTTTATAGATATCTGCACGGGCACTGCTCAGAGGAGCTTTCCTCCATAGTTCCCCCACCTGCTGCCCCCAACAGATCTACCAGGGGAACAGAGTGAATGCACCCTTTTACTATCCAGGTCACCAGGCATAGAACATCTTGTTATGCCCGCTATTTTGTCCCGAGGACGTCCAAGTTGTGGAATTCCTTACCTGCACATGTTTTTCCTTCTCCCCCGAACCTCCAAACTTCGAGTCCTGATTTAACAAGTTACATTTTTCCTCCTTGTCGACACCCACGGTACGATAGTATTTAGGCTGTAAGCCGTCGTGGTGTGCTGTTGAAATATATTTAAAAAAAGGATGAAAAATTATTTAATTTCATTCGTTCTTTCTTTTTTCGTTCTCTGGTGACGTTAATTTTGTTAGTGAAACAATTGTCAGGTCTTTAAAACACGTGTTGTGGTGATTTGGGTTCTGCAAGTGTAGTTATTGGCACACCCTGTCTATCTGGCCTTTCTTGTGTATTGTGTAAATAATAATTACTATTCTTATCCTTACTATTATATATGGAAACCCAATTATTGACCTGAATTTAATACATTTACTTAATTATGTTGCCTACCTGGTCCTTATATATTTCAGAGGGACGTTTCCAAGCTTTGACTTCAATACATGTTGGTAAATGTACCCCTTGTGTATCACGGTACAAAACAGGGTTGGGGGTGGCTGGGTAGGAAGCTGAATGTTTACTGGCTTTTTTTCCTTCAGCAGACTGTAACAGTAAAACCACAAAAACGTAAGTAATACACAAAACCGGTAAATATCGTTTTGTTAAATTATTGACCCACCAACTCTCTAGTAGATTCATCAAGCTAAAAGGAATCAGGGTAAATTAACTAGAAAGTTGGTGAAAGGCGTAGATTGCAAAAACCGCCATATTATAAAGTTGCTGTAGAAAGTACACTCTCCATTAAAATTTTTATGCAGCAGTAAAGAAGGGTTAAACGAAAATACCAGATATTTGTTTAAAAGGGTTTGATGCTTTCAATATTTATACAGTACGTTCTAAACGACTGACTTTTAGTAGTTTAGAAGAGAATGGTGAAAGGGCTCTTTTTAAAATCTCAGTTTTTCACTAACAATATTTATACTCACTTCAATCTCATTCAACTATTATTATTAAAATTGTTAAAAGAAAATGGGGTGGTGTGATACCTCTCTCTAAAGAAAACCCTATTCTTTATTTAGCATTAAACAAGTTTCAAATTTGATAAATGCTCTTCTAAAATATAAATGATTTTCAAAGGGAAAACAAATTTGGTCCTGCGATCATAAGTTATTAAAGAACACGATAGCAACTTTAATTTTTAAAATGTGGTATTCGAGCCAATCGTTGGTTTAAAATAGACCTAAGGTTACTTGAGTCGCTGATGGAACAATTATTTGAAGTGCAAAGAAAAAGGCGCAGGGTTGCCCATAAGTCGTTGGTGATACAAATTTTCTTTTTTTTTTAATAGAACACGTCTTATGTTATTGCATTTTTGCATTTCCGTCGAAATATAATGCATGCTTGTAAGAAAAGAAATTCGGAACGCAGCAAGTGCGTTATGGTAGCGAATGTTCATTAAGTGCTTCAAATTTGAATAGCTGAATTTGCTACTAACCTATAACAAACTAAACAAAATTTGATGTCTGCGTTCTTAAAAAAACACAGGTATTTGCTATTAAAACATTTTAATGAAAATTCACTACCATAACGCACTTGCTGCACCCAGACTTTTATTTATTTTATTTAGATGTTTTTTTTTCCGGCTTGGTCGTAAAATATTGGGCCGTAGTCCAGTATGGGTCTGATATAGATTTTATAAGTTAGCAAACTTGTTTCGAGATAGTATCCTTAATTTATTGCTACCCTTTTCAGAATTGTTTAACGTAAATTCCAAATGTTTCTTCCATAGCAGTTTTCTATCTAATATCATGCCAAAATATTTTTCGGAGTCTTAAATGCAGTAGATGTCTTCGTTTATTACTACACTGTCTGGAATTGTGTGCTTTCTATTAAATGAACAAGTTCTAGTTTTGGATTTAGTCACTTCCATTGAGTTTTCAATTGTCCACTTTCAGAAGGAAAAAACAGCTTTTTTTAATTTCTGCTAAACCTTGTTGGATGTCCACGGAGTTAACATATAAAGAGATGTCATCGTCAAACTGTAAAACTTTTGCCTCTTTCACGTATTTGTTAATATCTGAGGGGGTATATTAGAAGAAGCGGTGACAGGACACTTCCCTGTGGTAATCCAAAGTTTGTACTTCTTTGTCCAATAAGTATGTTGCCAAATTTGTACGTTATTGTACGATCTTGGTATAATTTAATAATTCTCCTGGACAAAGGTGGTGGTACCCCTATCTTATTCGTTTTATGATAGAGTATATTAAGGTTAATTTAATCACAAGCACTTTCGAGATCTGTGAAAAACGCCATCGTAGAATTTTTCCTTGAAAATGATATGTATACCTCAGAAACCAGTGCTGAAATAGCTTCTGTCGTCGAGGATCCTTTTCAAAAACCGAACTGATTTTGTGGTAGCTTGTGTTCTTGTTCTAACAATGCTTCCAGTCGATGTTTTATCATGCGCTCCAAAGTTTGTACAACACATGACCCTAGCATTATTCCTCTATATAAACTAGGAGCTTCTGAATCCCTATTTTGTATCGTGCTCTTGCAACAATTATTAATTACTAGTGCTGACTATGTACTAACAGTAGGTGGTGGAAAAATTATTAGTTACACTATAGTTGTATCATTATATAACTAAAGACAGACCGAGAGACTATTTCTTTGGCTTCACATGTGTTGGTTTTCTTTTATCTAACCGGCTTCGTTGTTTTACAGAAAAAAAATCCAACAAACCATTGTAATAGTCTATTTACGTCATTATTTAGTATGAAACGGTTTCACCAAGTATGGGCAACAACAATTAATGAATCGTCATCAAGCATTTAACATTCAGCCGCTTTTAATGCACATATGAATTTACTTACTGTTGCTCCGAAAATATAATCGACACTGTAACATATTTTGCAGGGACAACACTGCCTAGTGACAGTGGAGTGGAGTAGTTGTGGAACACTATCTTTCATTTTTCGGTAAAACATCAAGCATTGCATTTTTATTCTAAGTTGTTTTGAGCAGTAATATTGGTTTTGTGTACTTTGTAGACCTAAGATTTTTGAGATAACGTCAATATAATGTGTTTAAATGTAGTGTATACAACTATAAATAGTTCGTAACATATTTTGCAGGGACAACACTGCCTAGTGATACTGGAATCGAGCAGTTGTGGAACGCTATCTTTTATTTTTCGGTAAAACATCAAGTATTGCATTTTTATTCTAAGTTGTTTTGAGCAGTAATATTGGTTTTGTGTACTTTGTAGACCTAAGATTTTTGAGATAACGTCAATATAATGTGTTTAAATGTAGTGTATACAACTATAAATAGTTCGTAACATATTTTGCAGGGACAACACTGCCTAGTGATACTGGAATCGAGCAGTTGTGGAACGCTATCTTTTATTTTTCGGTAAAACATCAAGTATTGCATTTTTATTCTAAGTTGTTTTGAGCAGTAATATTGGTTTCGTGTACTTTGTAGACCTAAGATTTTTGAGATAACGTAAATATAATGTGTGTTTAAATGTAGTGTATACAACTATAAATAGTTCGTAACATATTTTGCAGGGACAACACTGCCTAGTGATACTGGAGTCGAGTAGTTGTGGAACACTATCTTTTATTTTTATGTGAAACATCAAGCATTGCATTTTTATTCTAAGTTGTTTTGAGCAGTAATATTGATTTTGTGTACTTTGTAGACCTAAGATTTTTGAGATAACGTAAATATAATGTGTGTTTAAATGTAGTGTATACAACTATAAATAGTTCGTAACATATTTTGCAGGGACAACACTGCCTAGTGATACTGGAGTGGAGTAGTTGTGGAACACTATCTTTCATTTTTCGGTAAAACATCAAGCATTGCATTTCTATTCTAAGATGTTTTGAGCAGTAATATTGATTTTGTGTACTTTGTAGACCTAAGATTTTTGAGATAACGTCAATATAATGTGTTTAAATGTAGTGTATACAACTATAAATAGTTCGTAACATATTTTGCAGGGACAACACTGCCTAGTGATACTGGAGTCGAGTAGTTGTGGAACACTATCTTTTATTTTTATGTGAAACATCAAGTATTGCATTTTTATTCTAAGTTGTTTTGAGCAGTAATATTGATTTTGTGTACTTTGTAGACCTAAGATTTTTGAGATAACGTAAATATAATGTGTGTTTAAATGTAGTGTATACAACTATAAATAGTTCGTAACATATTTTGCAGGGACAACACTGCCTAGTGATACTGGAGTGGAGTAGTTGTGGAACACTATCTTTCATTTTTCGGTAAAACATCAAGCATTGCATTTCTATTCTAAGATGTTTTGAGCAGTAATATTGATTTTGTGTACTTTGTAGACCTAAGATTTTTGAGATAACGTCAATATAATGTGTTTAAATGTAGTGTATACAACTATAAATAGTTCGTAACATATTTTGCAGGGACAACATTGCCTAGTGATACTGGAGTCGAGTAGTTGTGGAACACTATCTTTTATTTTTCGGTAAAACATCAAGTATTGCATTTTTATTCTAAGTTATTTTGAGCAGTAATATTGGTTTCGTGTACTTTGTAGACCTAAGATTTTTGAGATAACGTAAATATAATGTGTTTAAATGTAGTGTATACAACTATAAATAGTTCGTAACATATTTTGCAGGGACAACACTGCCTAGTGATACTGGAGTGGAGTAGTTGTGGAACACTATCTTTTATTTTTCGGTAAAACATCAAGCATTGCATTTCTATTCTAAGATGTTTTGAGCAGTAATATTGATTTTGTGTACTTTGTAGACCTAAGATTTTTGAGATAACGTCAATATAATGTGTTTAAATGTAGTGTATACAACTATAAATAGTTCGTAACATATTTTGCAGGGACAACATTGCCTAGTGATACTGGAGTCGAGTAGTTGTGGAACACTATCTTTTATTTTTCGGTAAAACATCAAGTATTGCATTTTTATTCTAAGTTATTTTGAGCAGTAATATTGGTTTCGTGTACTTTGTAGACCTAAGATTTTTGAGATAACGTAAATATAATGTGTTTAAATGTAGTGTATACAACTATAAATAGTTCGTAACATATTTTGCAGGGACAACACTGCCTAGTGATACTGGAGTGGAGTAGTTGTGGAACACTATCTTTCATTTTTCGGTAAAACATCAAGCATTGCATTTCTATTCTAAGATGTTTTGAGCAGTAATATTGATTTTGTGTACTTTGTAGACCTAAGATTTTTGAGATAACGTCAATATAATGTGTTTAAATGTAGTGTATACAACTATAAATAGTTCGTAACATATTTTGCAGGGACAACACTGCCTAGTGATACTGGAGTCGAGTAGTTGTGGAACACTATCTTTTATTTTTATGTGAAACATCAAGTATTGCATTTTTATTCTAAGTTGTTTTGAGCAGTAATATTGATTTTGTGTACTTTGTAGACCTAAGATTTTTGAGATAACGTAAATATAATGTGTGTTTAAATGTAGTGTATACAACTATAAATAGTTCGTAACATATTTTGCAGGGACAACACTGCCTAGTGATACTGGAGTCGAGTAGTTGTGGAACACTATCTTTTATTTTTCGGTAAAACATCAAGTATTGCATTTTTATTCTAAGTTGTTTTGAGCAGTAATATTGGTTTCGTGTACTTTGTAGACCTAAGATTTTTGAGATAACGTAAATATAATGTGTGTTTAAATGTAGTGTATACAACTATAAATAGTTCGTAACATATTTTGCAGGGACAACACTGCCTAGTGACACTGGAGTGGAGTAGTTGTGGAACACTATCTTTCATTTTTATGTGAAACATCAAGCATTGCATTTTTACTCTAAGTTGTTCTGAGCAGTAATATTGGTTTTGTGTACTTTGTAGACCTAAGATTTTTGAGATAACGTCAATATAATGTGTTTAAATGTAGTGTATACAACTATAAATAGTTCGTAACATATTTTGCAGGGACAACACTGCCTAGTGATACTGGAGTGGGGTAGTTGTGGAACACTATCTTTCATTTTTCGGTAAAACATCAAGCATTGCATTTCTATTCTAAGATGTTTTGAGCAGTAATATTGATTTTGTGTACTTTGTAGACCTAAGATTTTTGAGATAACGTCAATATAATGTGTTTAAATGTAGTGTATACAACTATAAATAGTTCGTAACATATTTTGCAGGGACAACACTGCCTAGTAACACTGGAGTGGAGTAGTTGTGGAACACTATCTTTTATTTTTTGGTAAAACATCAAGTATTGCATTTTTATTCTAAGTTGTTTTGAGCAGTAATATTGGTTTCGTGTACTTTGTAGACCTAAGATTTTTGAGATAACGTAAATATAATGTGTGTTTAAATGTAGTGTATACAACTATAAATAGTTCGTAACATATTTTGCAGGGACACCACTGCCTAGTGATATTGGAGTCGAGTAGTTGTGGAACACTATCTTTCATTTTTATGTGAAACATCAAGCATTGCATTTTTACTCTAAGTTGTTCTGAGCAGTAATATTGGTTTTGTGTACTTTGTAGACCTAAGATTTTTGAGATAACGTCAATATAATGTGTCTAAATGTAGTGTATACAACTATAAATATTTCGTAACATATTTTGCAGAAATAACATTGACTAGTGACACTGGAGTGGAGTAGTTGTAGATCACTATCTTTCATTTTTATGTGAAACATCAAGCATTGCATTTTTATTCTAAGTTGTTTTGAGCAGCAATATTGGTTTTGTGTACTTTGTAGACCTAAGATTTTTGGGATAACGTAAATATAATGTGTGTTTAAATGTAGTGTATACAACTATAAATATTTCGTAACATATTTTGCAGGGACAACACTGATTAGTGACACTGGAGTGGAGTAGTTGCAGATCACTATCTTTCATTTTTATGTAAAACATCAAGCATTGCATTTTTATTCTAAGTTGTTTTGAGCAGTAATATTGATTTTGTGTACTTTGTAGACCTAAGATTTTTGAGATAACGTAAATATAATTTGTGTCTAAATGTAGTGTAAACAAATATAAATGTTTCGTCGGTGCTTGTGAAAGATGGAAAAAACCAAAAATATTCCCTAGAAAGGATTTCAGAAGTTCAAGTCTTACTGAAGCATCAACTCATTAAAAGAACTGCCTGTGATTTTAAATCTTACTGTGATGTCAATCAAGTTCGTCAAAGTTGGTAGAACCATATATTTTCAAGTCAGATAACTGGAAAATATGGAAGAAAGCGAATCACTTCGTCTCGTGCTGAACAAAAAATCTGTGGTATTTGCCTGATGAACAGGAACGAAGAGTACGAATAAGTTGACAAAAATCGCAAATGAAAGATAAATGAAGGCTGCGTTACTATTTAGATATTTTATTGGTTAAAGATTCTAGGGTTAACTTGCAATTTAGACCACAAAGATCTCATTAATAGGCAGTTTTAAAGCGAAAACCCTGTATGTACTTATCGTGAACATAGTCTTCTTTGAACGCAAGCCATATAATATACAGAACACACAAAGTATAAGCCTCATGATGATAAGCAGGGTCAAGTTATCGTGACGAGTTAATCTGCTGCTGGGGTTGTTTGCCCTAATTGCTTTCGGAGATAAGATTAAATGCAAAATGGCTGGTTAAACAAGAAACGTCCACTCCTGCTTGCTATTAACGTTTAGAGTTGGTCCGTGTTTTCAGCATTTACAAATTACAGGTATTGGGAATTACCTCCGCTGTGTGCTTTCTAATTTCATTGTAAATAGTCAAATTAGACACATAAAAGTCTGGACGCAGCAAGTACGTTATGGTAGTGAATTTCATAAAATTGTTTTAATAGCAAATGTCTATTTTTTATGAAAGCAGGCAATAAATTTTGTTGCTAGTATAACCTATACCAGGTGTTTTCAAAAGTGGCTCACCCCAATACCTTTTTGTATTTTTTGAGGTAAAAAAAATAAAATTTGGTATGTTAGTATATGACATACATCCAGATTGATTGACGTATTCTGTTGTTTTCGGTCACTTCCGGTTTTACCGTAAATGTCTGCAACGTTTTATTTTTTTAATTGCACCTCCGTTATTTTTTTGCTTTATTTGATGAAAAAGGACATTCTGAATACAATGACAACTCATGTGTCAACTTTTAACATTTTCCCTTAAAAAATAATATTTTAAATTTCAATCTAGAGTGTCATGACTATATTAGAACCATAATTTTTTATTAAAGGAGCCAAGGAAACATAGATTTGATCATTTCGCGGTTTTTGTCTCTTTTCCTGGTGGGTTAAACGATTCCCAAATCGTATTTCCAATTATAACAATTTTTTTTCAGATTGAATGGGAGTGGCGCATTAGCAAATTCGGCAAAAGAATTTTTTACGAATAATTGGGTACCACACACGTGATATTTCGAGTTAAATTGTCGTTATAAACCACCTATTATAATTTCGTATGATTACAACATTGAAATTTTCCATAAGCGTAATGGAATTTGTATTAAGTGGAACTTGAAATAACAATTTGACTATATTGCCAAATATTAACCAATTCTTATTTCCAGGCCTACTTATTACAAATGCCAGTACGCTTATCTAAACTACGCAGCCTCTACTGCTTGTCACCAACACATGTACAATTTCAAAGTCGACCGTTCACATCTTCACAGAAAACTACTGAGAGTCTGTCTTCTTCTTCTATCCACTCATCTAACTCGAAAGACAATGACCGAGAATACCAGGGTGACCTTCACTAGTTAAAATATTGATTTTTCCTTCTTTGTATGTTCTCGAGCTATTAGTAGAAGAAAGTAGATAGACGTAAAATCAATGTTATTTTCTCTTGACTTAAGGATGATAGTCCCTTTACCAAACGCCGTTAAAAAATTAAAATGCATAACTTTGTATTTCACAAAGAGACAAGTGCGCTTTTAAGTTGAATATTCCAAGAATTTGTATTTACCTCGCTTTGACAAACCCTCTTTGTTCGAGATATTCTCGTAGAAAAATATTTGTCGTTTAAAATAAATATTCTAAGACGGTTAGGGGTGGTCTATGGTGGTCAGGATAAAAAGCGAAATTTAATACAATTTTCCAAATCGATAGTTAACAAGATGTAATAATTAATCAAGCATTCCTAGATTTTTTATAGAATCAGCAAAATGGTAAAATGGTACGGAAGCTAAAAAGCTAACCGTAACAATGTATATATATATATATATATATATATATATATATATATATATATATATATATATATATATATATATATATATATATATATATATATATATATATATATATATAAAAACTTGTAGATCAAAGTGATTGGAATTTTACTTACGCAGGGTTGGCATGGAACTAGAATTGCATAGATACGAGCAAAGCAGCTGCTAAGGTGAAAGTTATAGAAAACAGTCAGAAGATCAAGTTTGAACTAGCAAACGAACAACAAAAGCATATAACCCATTTTTATTATTGTCAAGCATAATAATTTAATGACAGTGTGACAGTGTTAAGACGTTAACATGATTGACATTGTAACGAAGACAGCAGGTACTAAAACTTTATAATATATTACAGTTTTGTGGAATTTCAAGTGATTATTTGTCGATTAAATAAGAAATTCTCAGAATTCATAAGATATTGATTTAAGAGAGAGGCCCCTCTATAAAAACCCAATTTTGTTATTAAAACGAATTTTGAAAGTGTTAACGATCTGTTTATATAAAAATATAAAAATTTAAAATATTATAATTTGAGTGAGTTGGGAAAATTTACAATGTCACTTTTTAGGCAAACTTAATTTAAAAGAAAATAGTTGGGAGCAAACGAACTCAAAATAAAAACCTTTATAGGCCTTCAAAGTGGGGTTTCTAATTTCGAAAAAATTAATCTCAGTTATGCTTGAACTTAGAAGAACTAAATTTCGTACGCGTTTTGAGTGTACGAAGAGTAATTATCGACAGTAATAATAATTCAATTGAAGTATTTTAAAGGGTTGATGAGGGACGATTTACCCTTACAATGTGACAGAATTTTTTAATCTATAGGCGGATTTAAAAAATCATTACTTAATTTCATGGGGAAGTTAATTATAAAACTTTTATTACCCTTATTAATTTTCAAAAAACTTTGTCGCTTTCAACAAAATTCCGAATAACTAACTACACGTATTAGAGCTGTTATTTAAAACCATCGGAAATTCAAAGGTTGGCTATGAAATTTAACGTCAGACTTGACGATCAGGATAATAAGTTATTTCATTTTAGTAATATTTGCTGAGTGTTGTGAAAATGACCGGGAAGTTTTCATTTAGCGAACAAGTTGACATGCTATTAGTGTTAGGTTTCTGTGAAGAAAACTACAGAAGAAGTAAGTGTTGAAGAATATCAGAGAAGATTTCCTAATCGTGTAATCCCTCATAGAGAAACATTTGCCAATGTTGAAAGACGGGCGCGAGAAACAGGCAAGTTTTTCAGTAACACTCGAGAACGTGCTACTACAAAACGAAGAACTTATTTTGAATACAATTGAAGATGACCCACATATTAATACTAGGAATCTATCTCGACAAACTGGCATAAGGCAAACTTCTGTTCACCGAGTAATAAGACGTAATCTACTGCACCCATATCATATCCAAAAAGTACAAGAATTGTTCCAGGAAGATTTGGTTAAACTAACTAATATCTGTCAGATTATTTTGCATCAAAAAATCAATTTTCAAAAGAAAATTCTTTTTACTGACGCCCCTTGTTCCACCCGCAGAGGTTTGACAAATTTACATAACCATCATGAATGTTCTGGTGTAAACCTCCATTTAGTAACTCCTCGACATTTCCAACGCGAGTTTAAAATAAATGTTTGGATCGGTATTATTTATCGAGATTTAATTGGCTCAGTTATTTTACTGAATCTATTAAATGGCGAATCTTGTTTAGAATTTCTTCAGAACAATTTCCCGGATCTACTCAACGAGGTGCCTCTACAACTCAGACTGGAACATTAGTTTATGCACGATGGAGCACCGTCTCATTTCAGTATTGCTGTTAGAGACTACTTAAACTACCAGTATCCAAATAAATGGATTGGAAGAGGAAATAATTGCCCACAAGTTTGGCCTCCACGATCGCCAGACCTCAACAAATGTTACTTCTTTCTTTGGAGGATGTTAAAATAATTTATTTATTCCTCGCCAATTGCGTCTCGAGCCGAATTGTGGAATTGCCTTACACATAAATGCACACTCATTAGAAACAATCAGCAGTTGTTGGATAACCTAGATTTCAATTTTCGGCGAAGAATAAATTTATGCCTAAAAGAGAACGGTGATCATTTTGAACAATTTCTGTAATTTATAGGTGCAAATGTTATGTTATTTCTATTGTTTAAGTTGTTTTTTTTTTTCTATTAAATTATCCTTATTGCAACTTTTCTCCTGTTTGTCAAGTCTAACGTTAAATTTCATAGCCAAAGCCAACGTTTGAATTTCCGATGATTTTAAATAACACAGCTCTAATACGTGTATTTAGTTATTCGAAATTTTGTTGAAAACGGCCAAGTTTTTTTTTAATTAGTGAGAGTAATAAAAGTTTTGAACGTGTACTAAATTTAGTTCTTCTGAGTTTAAGCATGACTGAGATATTGATTTGTTTAGAAATTATAAACCCCACTTTGAAGGCCTAACTTCTCAGGGGTGCAACTTAGTATAGTACGTTGCGTTAAATCACACACACACACACACACACACACACACACACACACACACACACACACACACATATATATATATATATATATATATATATATATATATATATATATATATATATATATATATATATATATATATATATATATATATATATATATATATATATATATATATATATATATATATATATATATATATATATATAATATATAACAACCCTTATACTTTAAATAGGGAACATGGGTCGAGTGTTACATCATTTGAAAGCTCTTTCTTTTCTGCATTTAGCACACTAATTTTTTTTGAAGTTTTGTCAAGTCGTTTAAAAATTATTCACAGTTGAAGTTGCAAGAACGTATTTCATTTATCGTGATAAGAAATGCACTAATATACAATTTTTCGTTAAAAAATAATAATAAACAAAACCAAACGTTGAAAAATGTTTATTCAGTTAAGTAAGTGTTCAAATTGTTGACCACCAGCTTCCATAAAAAAGTACAAATTTTGTTCAGAACAAGCTCTGACATTCTGGAGCATTTGTGGAGTTATTAGACGGCATTCTTCAACAATGCGTCATTGTGATTCTTCCGGAGACTCCGGTACTGTTGTGAAAATTCTACTCTTTAAATGGCCCCATAGAAAGAAGTCTAAAGGAGTTATATCCGCTGATCTAGGGGGCCACTCAATAGCACCTCTACGTCAAATCCATTGCTCTGAAAACTCTCTGTTCAAAAACTCCCTAACACGTTGTGAAAGATGCGGAGGAGCTCCATCTTGTTGAAACACTAATTGATTTTCGTGTTAGCGATCATCATTTTCAACAATGTCAATTAGTAGAGGGTAAACGATATCTTCTAGTAACTCCAAATACTATTCGCCACTCAAATTGCCATCAAGAAAAATTGCTCCGATTAAACGGTCTCCAAAAATGCCAGTCACGACATTCAATTTCTGTGGAGTTTGAGTGTGGACTTTGTGAACATTTCTTGGATTATTATCTGCCCAATAACGACAATTATGACGATTGACTGTAGAGTTTAATGAAAACGTACACTCGTCTGAAAAACAGATATTGAACAGAAAGTTCCTGTTATCAGCTATTCGTGCAGTCATAGCTTCGCAAAACTCCAGCCGCCGATCAAACTCATCTTCATTCAGTTGTTGTACAAGATGAATTTTATACGGGTGAAATTTATGATGCTTCAATATTCTCTAAATGGTTCTTCTTTTGATGTTTTAAACAGTGGCCAATTTTCTCTTGCTCAAAGTTCGGTCTGCAGCAATTTGTCCTAAAAATTCAATCTCGGTAGTCTCATTTTTAACCGGAAATTCACGTTCAGGATCCCGTTTTGTGTTCGCTACTGAACCACTTTGTCGAAACTTTGCAACTAACTCCAAAATATATTTTCTGTTAACATGTCTGTTCGGATGTCGTTCATTAAACAAATTTGCGGTACCGTTGGCACAGTCATCGTTTTTGAAAAAAAGAGTAATTATTTTAACTCTTTCTTCTACAGAATACACCATTGTGAAATTAATTTTCGGTAGTACTATCAAGTATCAAACCGACCGATAAACTGAAATAATAAACCGCATTTCTCTTATTCCGATAAGAAATGTTCTGATAGTCAATTTTTTGTTTACAAACCAACAAAACATTGACTATCAGCCCATTTCTTATCGGAAAGGGTGAAATTCGTTCTTGCATCTTCAACTGTGAATAATTTTTAAACGAGTTGATAAAACTTCCAAAAAAATTGGTGTGCTGAATTCAGAAAAGAAAGAGCTTTTAAATGATGTAACACTTGACCCATGTTTCCTATTTAAAGTATGAGGGTTGTTATCACCACCCTTAAGGGGTGGATGTGACAAAGTTGAGTTTTATGTCAGAACATGTCGCCCTCAATATTAAAATTGACGTGTTTCAGCGTTTCTTAAAAAATAATTCTCTGGACGCAAATCGGTCTGTTTCGTTACCAATGCGCCACCCTTTATATATATATATATATATATATATATATATATATATATATATATATATATATATATATATATATATATATATATATATATATATATATATATGAAAGATAATGATAATAGCGATTGAGTTGATAATGGTATAATAAAGACGGTTATACTTACTATGTAGAAAATACTAAATAAATGTGATTGCCTTCTACCCATAAAGAAACAAGAATATTATTACAAAAAGTCTTTCCATTTGTGTAAAGATAAAAAGCGAGAAACCGAGCCTGAAATAAATAATTGCCCTATAAAAGTTCCGTACAAGAAAATGTCTAGGCAGATCAGATATCGGGGGTTGTCTACATACACCCGATGTACACGAATTTAATAGTAACAGCAGGTGGTAGTGGAATTTTCCTTTATGTAATAGTAAAGGATTTTTTCACGCCCGAGGAGGTACCACCCCATACATCAAGGGGCCGGTGAAGTCCCAACGGACGTTTCCGGTTCTGGTGTATGAGTCGGTTTCCCTTATAAGCAAAAATGATGATGGCTCCTCCTTGTATAAAATATTCCGGAGGCAAAATACCCCTCCATTCGGATCTCCGGGAGAGGGGTGTACAGGGGGCGCCAACATCAAGATTTAACATATCCTTTTCGAATATATGTGGCCTAAATTCTAACCTGAACTCCGTCCACCATTTCCTCCAGGCTAACAGGCCCCAACTCCTCTTCCTCACCGAAACCCAAATCAGTGCCAAAACAGCCACTAATCACCTTAATTTCCCGGGGTATGAGCTCCTTACTGCCTTTAGATTGCATGGAGGCGTGTGCGCATACGTCCGTAGCAATCTACCCTGCACCAGACTTCCCAATTTAGAAGCTGGAAGAAAAGACATACTATGGATAAAACTCTCTCTCAGGGCTGCAACTAAATTCATCTGTTGCATTTACCGGTCACCTTCTGACAACAACTTTGTCCAGCTCTTTGACTACCTTTCTGAAAAACCGACTATCTGATTTCAGAATATCCTTCCTCCGAGGTCACTATTCTTGGCGACTTCAATGTCCATAATAAGGAATGGCTAGGATCTTCAAAAACCGATCCACAAGGTAGAGCAGCGGAGGCCTTTGCAGTCAGCAATTCTTTGGCCAATATGGTTCAGCAACCTACTTACTTTCCTCGTATCCCAACACACAGCTCAAATCCCTTGGATCTCCTTCTTACTACAAATCCTGAATGCTATAAGATATCAGTCACCGCCCCCCTTGGTCGCTCAGACCACGGCATGGTCACTGCTTCCTGTGCAATGCAACCCGAGGTCACACAGTCATCACACCCACGTATCGTTTGGCACTACAACTCCGCAAACTGGGACGAAATGCGGGATTACTTTTCCTCATTTCCATGGGCGTCTGTCTGCTTCTCTCATCCTGACCCCTCTGATATCTCACAAAACGTCACCGAAATTATCCAAGCTGGCATGGAATTATTTATTCCACGTACACAGAAAACCTCTTCAGCCACTCAAAAGCCCTGGTTCTCAAAATCGTGTGACAAGGCCAGACTTGAAAAGGTCAAAGCTCACAAAACGCTTCTACACAATCCCAGTCAAGAAAATCGTCAAGCATTCAACGACGCAAGAAACCGCTATGTCCGCATTCTTTCTGAGGCAAAAAACTCGTTTAATAACCACATCAAAAATAAAGTCCTCTCAAGCTCCAACGGCGGCAAACCCTTCTGGACTCTTGCTAAGTCTATTGGGAATAATTTCTGCAAGAGCACGTTCCCACCTCTTGTCTCAGGTGATGAAATTGTTCTACCGCCCGGGGCAAGGCTGAACTTTTTGCTTCGTTGTTCGCCGGAAATTCTACTCTCAACCCACCTCCAAATGTTCAACCACCAACAGTCCCCAATGTCGCGCATAAAATGACTGATATCATTTTCAAAACTAAAAAGGTACGAAAGATGCTCTCTTCTCTTAATACTAGGAAAGCCTCTGGCCTTGACGAGATCCCAGCAATTGTTCTCAAAAAATGCGCACCAGAACTTGCTCCTGTCCTGACTCGTCTGTTTCAGATATCTTACAATAAAGGCATATTCCCTAGTAACTGGAAAACTGCTCGAGTACAACCCATCCCCAAGAAAGGATCCAAAGCGCTTCCTAGCAACTACAGGCCTATTTCTCTCCTTTCAGTCATCTCTAAAGTGATGGAAAAGTATATAAACACCGAACTACTAAAATTCCTTGAAAAACACAGTCTAATCCACGACAGGCAGTATGGATTCCGTCAGCGCAGATCGACTGCCGACCTCCTTTCCTTTGTCACCCATTCTTGGAACAAGTCTATGGAACAACACGGTGAATCCCAGATTGTTGCTCTAGACATATCCAAAGCATTCGACCAGGTCTGGCACGCAGCGCTGCTTAATAAACTTCCGGCCTATGGCCTACCACCAAAACTTTGTACATGGACAGCAAATTTCCTCTCCAACGGGAGCATATCTGTTGTTGTGGATGGCCATTCCTCTAAACTGTATCCAATTAATGCAGAAGTTCCTCAAGGTTCAGCTTTAGCCCCTACTTTGTTTCTTCTCCACATCAATGACCTCCTCTCTAGCACATCCAACCCAGTTCACAGTTACGCGGACGACAGCACCCTCCACTCAAACATACAATATTCTAAACCTGTCTCTTTAGCCCAATTAGATGAGGATCGCAGACTCATGGAGGGTTCTGTCTCCGTAGACCTCCAAAAAATATTAGACTGGGGAAGTAGAAATCTTGTACAATTCAACCTCACCAAAACTAAGTCTTGCTTTCTTTCTCACAAGAGATACAGCAGCCCTAGACCCATCACAATGAACAACCAAGTTATTCAAAGTAATGAGTCCTTTTCTCTTGTTGGCATTTCTGTGGATCGAAATCTTAATTGGCACCAACATGTTACATCAATTGCAGAAGCGGCTGCTAAGAAATTGGGTTTCCTCTTCTGGGCTCGCAAATACTTTTCACCAACTAATCTCTATACCTTATACACTTCACAAATAAGGCCAAACCTCGAATACTGCTCCCACATCTGGGGTGCAGCTGCCGCTTCTACACTCGCTATCCTGGACTCCATTCAAAAGAGAGCTATACGTCTCATCGGTGACCCTACCCTCACCCAAAGGCTGCCATCCCTTGCCCACCGACGTGCCGTTGGTGACCTCTCTCTCTTTTATAGATATCTGCACGGGCACTGCTCAGAGGAGCTTTCCTCCATAATTCCCCCACCTTCTGCCCCCAGCAGATCTACCAGGGGAACAGAGCGAATGCACCCTTTTAATGTCCAGGTCACCAGACATAGAACATCTTGTTATGCCCGCTCTTTTGTCCCGAGGACTTCCAAGTTGTGGAATTCCTTGCCGGCACATGTTTTTCCTTCTCCTCCGAACCTCCAAACCTTCAAGTCCAGAATTAACAAGCTGCCTCTTTCCTCCTTGTCAACACCCACGGTACGATAGTATTTAGGCTGTAAGCCCTCGTGGTGTGTTGTTGACATTAAAAAAAAAACACTATTCCGCCACGCAAGAAATAGAATAGAGAAACGAAGAAAGTTAAAACCTAAAATAGAAAACTTAAAATAGATTAACTATAACCTAATAATATTACTAACTAATGCACAATAAAGATGGAATAATCTTAAGTACAGTGCCACACAGCATTGACGTATTCATGTAAATCCAACCTGAAGATAAATTGGCAGCATAGTTTGAATCCAAAGGCATTGTACAATTGAAGTACAAGCATCGTAAGTAGGCAGGTAGGGGCTTGGATGACTATAACTCCAGTAAAAAGATGAACTCCACAGAACACCTGAATGTTTTCAAATCCTTCGAGAACGAATCGTCGCAGAGTGGCGTTTGTTCGAGCCAGAAATGTTGAAAAACGTTGGACAAGCTTTTGAAAATCTATTGTACTATTGTATGGAAGTTGGGAGTGGACATTTTGAGCAATACATTTGCCAAATTGAATTGCTTTTTTATAACCAATTTTATTTCCTTTCGCAGAAATCTAGGCAGGGTTCTCAGAAACCAATCGCTCACAATTGAAAAAAAAAACGATTGCAATAGAGAATGAAAGCAGCTTCAAAATAATATGTCACTCGACCCCTCTTACCATTTAAATTTTTTAAGGGGTGGCTCTGGGCGATGGAGGGATGCAACAATAACTTCGAAACCTAGAAGAAATTTGGTCCCCCTTCAAGTTAAAATTGACCTGTTTTAGCATTTTTTCCACACTTGGATCAAATCGGACATTTTAGCGGGTGCGAATTCTATTTGGGACAGCCTTTATCTACGTGTCTGTACAATTAATATCTTGTTGCTCAATCTTTTTTACATTTATTCGTGTGTACTGAAGCAGCATTGTTGTATTATAGTGTTTGCTTTTGTTGACAAGGCTATGTAATCTTTGTGCGTATTAGAATCGCTCACTTGTATTAGATTAGAGATGAATTTTTCATTAAAACTCACAGACAAACATTCCAAACTGCTGAAATATTGATCTTACTGGTAAGACGAGACTCGAAAGATTAAAATTAATTTAGAAAGAAGAATCTGTAAAGGTACAGACATAACAAACCTTTTGATTACAGTCCCGTAATATTTGAGATATCTCTAAATAAAACTTTTCGTAATCTGGATTGGACAAAGTGATGAATCATTCCTTTTCAGTTCCATTGATTTCACCACGAATATAATGATAAACTTGTTTTCAACATAAGAATTCCAATTATCTTTTCGTAGCAAAATAAATTACAGCGCTTCGCCTTATTCAAATCCACTTTTGTCAGTTTCCTACCCTGTTAATTAATTACGTCGGGCAGTTTTTTGATTACATTTGAAACATAATTTACTACTGCGAAATAGAAGAAATATTATTTGGAGCATCTCTCTGGGTTAGACTCTGACAATTTTTTCAACATGCTTATCTATTTATTTTACATCATCACAGTCTAAGCGCAATGTCGCCTTGGTGTCGCAACCATGATTTTCTGCCACCCACAGCTATATTTATTTCTCTTCATCATTTGAACCAGGTTTTCCAATAATTTTTCTTCCGGGATATATAGTTCCATTTATCCAAATACGTTGTAACGTGTTACACCTTTTACAACTTATATGTTCATAATAATTAATTCAATTATACACTCACTAACAATTATTTTCCCAGTCAATGATCACATTCTTTTGTTAGTCGATGAAATTTACTGTTTTCATTAGTGAATGAAAAGTTGCTAATTTCATTAATTAATCTAAATTTGTTCCCATAGAAACAGACACATTATCTGGTATCGATCGTGAATTCCGAACGGATAGCGACAGTCGGTAGTTCATTTTCGTTTGTGAGATAAAATATGGCTTTATAAGACGATGCAGAGATTTAAAAGATCTCTTTTAACAAGGCATTGACAACTAGCTAAGTAACAAGAAGGGCAGCACGCCCACATGATCAATCCCGTTTTTCCTATGGGATACGATATCACCGTTTTTCTTATGAAATAGAACACGTTTTTACTATGGAATAAAACAGGTTTTTTACCATGCAATGATTTTTGATGGACAACACTGTCTTGAGGGAAGAACCTCTTTCAACAACCATGTTTGAAGAGCACCTGAACATCATCGTCAGGGCAGTCCCATTCAGGTTTCAATCCTTTGGAGGGTCTCATCTAGCCCCTTATATCAACCCTTCGATGCCAGGCCAAGCAGAGCACCTGTTGTACTCATCCAATGGTTCGGACAGCCTTTAATAGTCCCCGCAGTGTATTTAGAAGTTTTGCCAGCCTTTGATACCTTCAGGCCTCTGCATAGTCAGCTCGTCCAGGGAACGCCACAACATAGACAATAGTTAAGTACACTGTTCATCTGTGTTCATTCTTTAGATTCAAAATTTTTATTCATAACTACTTCAATCTACCAGAAAAACCCACATAATTTTGTTTTATATAAATTCGCTTTTTATTAATAAAAGAAGTTAACTGAATCTCGTTTTTCATTTGCATATTTAACACCATAATGCCCGAACCCATATATGTTTATTTGTTTTCATTAATCTAGGTCTCATATTCTCTCCTGAACAAGCCATATAATTTTGTTTTAAATTTCAATAAACTATATTACTATTAAAATTCATATAATATTATAGCTTAGTGCTATCATGTGTCCTTCATATATTGTGAAAAATTATAATGTACCAGAATTTGTCCAAGAACGATTCTCTATAGTTCCAGTTTGTAGGTATGTTGATATTTATTTAGATAAAGTGGGTTTGAAAGTTTCGGCAACTTACAGCGACGAATGTTGAAGGTTATTGCTACAAAATTTTAGAACGAGATAAATACATTAAATATTGAAAAAATTTATTAGAACTACAAACAGCTCCCAAGCATCATTTAAAGTCAAATTGACGTAAAATCTCCCTAATAGGTCGTTTTCAAGTAAAATTTTAGTGTATATTACCAATGTGGGGAATAAACTCAAAGTAATATGGAAGTCAATAATAGATTCAGTCCAGCAAGGCATTTCGACCAACGCGTTTTAGTTATATTTAGGGAATTTTCATCCAACATTGGGCCAATGGACGTAATTTATTGGTTAATTTGTCTAACGTTTTACTTGAATCCTACATCGAGGCGTCAAGTGCCGTGACGTTATTAACAACGGGCTGCGCATGTGACATTATTCTGTAGGATCTGTGGTTATGTAAGTATAAACAAACAGTTATATATGTTAAGCAACTCGGTTAGTTAGTCTGGTAAAAAATGACATGTTGAATGACCAAAAAACATGCTTGTAATATTTGAATCAATTGTAAAGGTGATTCGCACTGTATAAAGGAAAAAACCACTGCGGTTAGGGTTTTTTCTATTAACATGATTATGATACTTCGATAAAATTCTAACGCCTCTGTAAAAACCAAAATTAGTTGATATTAAAGTTTATTCAAAATTATTGAAATTCTTATTTTGTGATGTACACAACACAAAACTATCGTATCCTCATTGTACGCAAGCACTATTTTTTGTTTTTCGAAATAAAATTTGATAAGATTAAATTCAACAAAAAATGGTTTTTAATTTTCCAATACATCGAGGCGTCGAGTGCCGTGACGTTCTTAACAACATGTGACATTATTCTGTAGCATCTGTGGTTATGTATGTATAAACAAACAGTTATATATGTTAGCAACTTGATTAGTCAGTCTCTGTTAAAAAATGACATGTTGAGTGACCAAAAAACATACTTTAAATATTTGAATCAATGATAAAGATGATCCGCACTGTATAAAAGAAAAAACCACTGCGGTTGGGGTTTCTTCTGTTAACATGATTATGATACTTCGATAAAATTCTAACGCCCCTGTAAAAACAACAATTAGTTATTATTAAACATTATTCAAAATTATTGAAATTCTTATTTTGTGATGTAAACAACACAAAACTATCGTATCCTTATTTATATTTTTTGTTTTTTCGAACTAAAATTTGACAAGACTAAATTAAACAAAAAATAGTTTTTAATTTTCCAATAGAATAAAGATGGATAACGCAAAATTAGTTTAATATGGCTGCCTTTGTAACACTATGGATAAGACTAAATTCAACAAACAAAAATCGTTTTTAATTTTCCAATAGAATCAAGATGGATACCGCAAAATTAGTATAATATGACTGCATTTGTAACACTAAGTCACACTTTCCAATGGCAGAGCAAAATAACCAAACTTTGAAGGCATTTTGTCCTGTTCAGGGAATTTCAACTATTTGGTAAACGAATTAATAATAATAATAATAAAGTTTATTTTTAACAAAAAGCATACATTCTGTAAGATACAAAATAAATTTTCAACGAAAGAACATACAAAATATTCATTGATTGTTGTTGCCCTTACTTGGTGAAACTTGTCCATACTGCATACAGACTTGGAGAATACTTCTCTAGCTTCACTGTTGGTTTTTAGTGGTGAAGGACGTAGCCAGCGCGTGAGCTAACTGGAGCAAGTGGCCCTTCGAATTCTGGAAGTTCTAGGATTGAAGAACATCCTAGAACTTCCAGAATTCGAAGGGCCACTTGCTCCAGTTAGCTCACGCGCTGGCTACGTCCTTCACCACTAAAAACCAACAGTGAAGCTAGAGAAGTATTCTCCAAGTCTGTATGCAATACAAAATATTGTAAAAAATAAATATAATAAAAAAAATGTTTTCTGCTATATAATAATTATAAGGCAAACCAACTGTAAAAACATAATCGCTAAAATTAAACACCTTTTCCCACAGAAGCATAGCTTGTGTGTGGGATTTTGGCAATCTATATCAAATCGCATATTAACACACAAAAAAAAAACAATTATAAATTCAAGTCGCTCTGTACCCCAATCAACAAACAAACCCATCCAACATTGTACCGGTCACCACCATATAGGCACATACTCTCACATGAAAATGCACCATTTCATAGATAATACCTGTTATGAACTGAACAGAACTGGCCAGCGTTCCGCTGTATTCTCATTTACACTTTTCTTGCACCCACTATCTCAATTCGCCATACACACATAAATACACAGCTTTGTTTTCACCACGTACATACCAGTCTTCGCACGCCCATTCATACACTTATATGTGCTCCAAGGCTCCCATATTCACTCACACCACATACCTCATCATGCCCTCACCCACTCTCAATATGCACACACATTCGTATACAAAATAACAGCGCCACACGCTCGTGCACCCAACATTCCATCAATATCAGCACATTTTTCCAATCCTGCTGTTTATGGTGCCATAACCTGTCTATGCACGATTCGATGGACTAGTTCACGTGCAGTAAATATCCACTTTTTTAATCTTAGTTTTAAATCTATTATAAGGTCCAGTGCTTCCAATGTCACCAGGCAGTGCGTTATAGAGTCGACCGCAATAAAACAAGTGACATTGCTGCCCCACAGTTTTCCGTGGCCTATTTGTCATCACTTTGTTACTCCTATTACGGAATTTATACAACGGATTACATAGCTCCAGGGTATCATCACATCTCTTGAGATACAATATTGAATTCAGGGCGAATATTTGTTCTAGGCCCATCACGCCTGCCTCATGATATACGATACGAGACGGGCCAGTACGTGCCTTTCCCATCATTAACCTGAGGATCCATCTCTGAGCTACCTTAACGTTTCTTAGGTGACACTCTGCAGCTCCACCCCAAGATATAATCCCATATCTCAAGTGACTCTCAACTAGTGAATAATATAATATTTTCATCTGTTTATACTCCAGAATGTTCTTCAGATACTTGAATATGTAAACCAAATTTCTCAGTTTTTTTGTCAGAAAATCAGCATGCCTATGCCACCTTAAATTTGAATCTATTATTATTCCTAGATACTTAACTTCCATCGCAGACTTGATTTCCATATTTCTAGATTTATCTATGCTCAAAGACTGATATGATGGTCCGCTATCCACATGGTTCGAAAAAGCAACATAGCATGTCTTATTTACATTAATTGTAAGGTGGTTTTGGTCAAACCAGTTTTTTTATTTTGGCGAGATCTGTCTCCACCTTTTCTCTAAGTGCATCCCAGGAATCAGCACTATAGAAAACCGCTGTGTCGTCTGCAAAACTTATTATATTTCCCGTTGTTTCCTGCTGAAATAGTGAATTCAGATAGATAATAAACAACAGCGGCCCCAAAACACTTCCCTGTGGCACACATAGGTGACATTTCTAAGCTCACTGTATGTTCCGTTAATACATACGCACTGAAGGCGATCACTTAGGTAACTCTGAAACAATTTCAAAGCCACCCCCCCTTACCCCCATATCGAACAACTTACCAAGTAATATTCTGTGACTGACGGTATCAAACGTCTTCTCTAAGTCCAAAAAGATGCAAAAATTCTGTTTACCAGAGTCCAGCGCCCCATATATCAACCCAGTCAAGGCAGCCATGGCATCCTCCGTGTTCTTACCTTCGGTAAAACCAAACTGACTTTTAGAAAGCACTCCATATCTTGCTAAAAAATTGCACAATCTACTTTTTATTACTTTCTCCATCACTTCGGCAATATTTGACAAGAGTGAGACCGGTCTATAGTTCTGCATATCCTCCCTCTCGCCTTTTTTATAAAGCGGCTTAATAACTGAAATTTTGAATATCCCAGGCACTTTACCCTCTTCCAAACATCTATTTAGCAGATAGGTCAAAGGCCTAACAATAACGCCAGAAATTTGAAGCAGTGCTTCAGATCTAAGTCCATCCAGCCCCGGTGCTTTTCCTGGTTTCAACTCCCTTATCAGTTTTATAACCTCTTCCTCAGATACTGGCAATAAATATATTAAGTTATTATTGTGAACCCTCTTTTCCTGCATCTCATTGGACTCAAATTTTTCTGCCAATTTTTTTGCTACATTAGCATACTATTCATTAAATTCATTTGCTATCTTCTTTCTGTCTTCTATCAGTTCAGCATTTATCCTTATCTCTTTTATCGTCCTCATTCCGGTCTTTTCATTCGTAATCTTTTTTACAGTTTCCCATAAGTTTTTTGTACTGTTTTGCCCACGAATAATCTCTCTTTGATAAAACATTTTCTTTGCTTGTTTAATTGAGTCATTAACTCTGTTCCTATAGAATACGTAGTCCTTCCTAAGTTCGACATCGTTGGGACTCTTTCTTGTGTTTCTATATAATTCATTTTTCTTGTTTATAGATGTTATTATTCCCTTACTTATCCATTTTCTTTTGCCTTTGGTTTTATTTTTGATCCATACTTTCTTGCTACTAAGAGCTATTGCGCTCTTCAAAGTCTCTACGAGGGAAGACGCTGCCCTTTCCAGATCGTCGCTTCCATAAATTTCCGCCCAATTTTCAACAGATAATATTTTTTGTAACTCATTATAATCTACGTATGATCTATATTTCTCACATTTTTCATCCTTTGTTTCATTCCTGGATGGAACCATCTGTGCAACGACCGAGAAATGATCTGCTATAGTTGTCCGAATAATCCCAGCCGATATATCATCCAGATCACGCTTTAAAAAAAAATATGATCCAGACATGATCCGGAATCACCCTGTACCCTTGTATGGTTGTTAATATAAGACAAAAATCCCCCAGCGCTTAAGACATTCAAGTATTCCTGTACATAATCGTAACTTGCAAGTATATCAATATTAATGTCACCAATAAAGAAATGTAGATTCCCATTGGATTTATACTCATCAAAATATTCACACAATTTCTTCAAAAAGTCAGCCTCACATAAAGATGGCGACCTATAAACAGCAGTTACGTAAATCACATCCTTACTATATAAAATTCTTAATCTGAGAGCCCTAAATTAGTTAATTAAATTTTGTTTGAATTTATTAGCAATGATACATTTTCATGTATCCAAATATATAATATATTACTTATATACGTACATACCGACGAGACATATATGAATGATTATATAGCGCTTATGACCCTTGATTCGATAGTATATTATAGACACTAATAGAGAGAAAATAAGTAAATAAACATATACATATGACAGCTGACCGTGTTGCCGATGCTTTACTCCATTGGCATGAAAAGGGATGTATTATATTGAAGAGAGAAACGTGCTGATTTTAAATCAGCATGGAATACAATTATATATATATATATATATATATATATATATATATATATATATATATATATATATATATATATATATATATATATATATATATATATATATATATAATCCAGACTTCATAATAAGATTTCCATATTACTATACCACAGAGACCTATTGTAGCTAATATCAATAGCACTGCAACCTTTGGTTTATTGTGCACGCCCTTAGTCTTTTATAAACTCATAAAGTTGAATTTTGGTATGTAGTAAGGTCTTTCCTAAACGTACTAACCAAATTTCGTTGAAATAACTTTGTCATTTTCGGAAAAAAAAAATTCGAAAGAAAACTCAAAATTTTCCCGAAAACCCTTGTCGGTTTTTTCTGGATAACCAACTCGTCCAAGCCATTAATAAAAGAAAGGTATTTGCCGAGTTTTACCGAAATCGGTCAATTATTTTTTGAATTATCGGTTGGATACCTATATATATATATATATATATATATATATATATATATATATATATATATATATATATATATATATATATATATATATATATATATATATTGAAACTGACCCCGGATATGGGTTCTAGGGGTCCTAGTTCGCGCTCATTTGAAAAAATTTACGTCAATTCTGATGCCGTCAGTTGATTGATGATATTAAATTATGCTCACATAGTAAAAATTAGGAGCCAATTTTTTATAATAAAGGATTGTAAAATTTTGTTTAGTTTTTCAGTTTTTTCAGGATATTTCAGGAACTTATCGACATATTCAAAATTTGTTTTCAGATATGGGATCAGCTCAAATTTACGCAACTTTTTGGTAATTTAACCAACTCTGTATCTCTTACCGTTACTAAGATGCTAATAGTGATCAATTAATTAGTTGTAACTCTGTATATATATATATATATATATATATATATATATATATATATATATATATATATATATATATATATATATATATATATATATATATATATATATATATATATATATCGAAACTAACCCCGCAAAAACATATACATATGACAGCTGACCGTGTTACCAATGCTTCACTCCATTGGCATGAAAAGGGATGTATTATATTAAAGAGAGAAACGTGCTGGTTTTAAATCAGCATGGAATACAATTATAAATATATATATATATATATATATATATATATATATATATATATATATATATATATATATATATCTAGACTTCATAAGAAGATTTCCATATTACTATACCACAGAGACGTATTGTAGCTAATATCAATAGCACTGCAACCTTTGGTTTATTGTGTATGCCCTTAGTCTTTTATAAACTTAGAAAGTTCAATTTTGGTATGTAGTAAGGTCTTTCCTAAGGCAACGTACTCACCAAATTTCGTTAAAATAACTTTGTCATTTTTGGAGACAAATTTTTTTTTTTTTTCGAAAGAAAACTCAAAATTTTCCCGATAACCTTGTCGGATATTCCTGGCTAACAAGGTCGTCCAAGCCATTAATAAAAGAAAGGTACTTTCCAAGTTTTATTGACATCGGTCAATTATTTTTTGAGTTATCGGTTGGATACCTATATATATATATATATATATATATATATATATATATATATATATATATATATATATATATATATATATATATATATATATATATATATATATATATACATATATATATATATATATATATATATATATATATATATATATATATATATATATATATATATATATATATATATATATATATATATATATACCGTTATATATATATATATATATATATATATATACCGTAAAACGGGGTTATTTGGGAAATTTTTTAAGGTTTTTTGGTTGTAGATTCCAGGTGCATGCAGCGATATTTGCTTTCTGATTTATTTTGGAAAGACATAGGTATAGGCTACCTTCACTGCAATTATGACACCCCTACTATCACGGTGGGGGTCTATATATTTTTTAAAAGTATTTTCCCAAATAACCCCATGCGGTGGTGATATTTGGGAATTGCCTCTAAAACATGCATTAACCGAATAACGCTGTCTGTTGGGATATTTGGGAAGCAAATTGAACTTTTAAAAAAACAAAATACTCGATGGTTTTTTATTTACCATCATTCTTTATAAAAGAAATACATATAAAAAATACATATAAACGTTTTTTGTGAAAATTAAAACAATTCTTTTGGTAGAAAAAAACTAAAAAAAATATTGCACTTTTTAAGCACCTAAAAACTTTAAAAAAAACTCAAATGAACGTAAATCGTGACAAATTTTCACGAAACACATAAAATCGTCGGCTATCAGATCCATCTACTTTGGGTTCTTGTAATTTCTTAACAATCATGTCTAATGAAATCACATCGGTATCTTTGGATGGAGGTTTTTTAAAATTATCAGTCTTACTAGATTTCTTCAAAAAATCGACTAGGAACGTTTGGCCTTCCTCGCCTTCTTCGACGGCCTCAATTTGTCCCACGTAGTGGCGAGTTTTCTTCTTCGTTTGGTACTCTACTACGACCCACTGACCAACCGCTGGGATTTCTTCAGGCAACCTGTTCATATCTAGCTGGGCCAAGGGTAAGTCGTCGCTACTATCAGAGTCGAATTGAGATTCTCCAACTTCTCGTTCTTCTGCTTCAAATCCATCATCTTCAAGTTCTATTGGGTAACGTTCTATACCTTCTTCAAGTGAATCAGTGTCGTCATCAAGGGTGAATATATTAGGGTCGTTGTTTTCTTCAGCTTCACTTGAAGAAGAATCATCGATCACCCGTCTCTTTTTTGCTGTCTTTCCTTTCGTTTGCTTCAAAGTTGATGGTGAAGCAATATCTTCGGCTCCGATGCTTTTTCCTGGCTCTACGGAGATCCTTTTGCGCCTGGCTGGTTTTGAAGTGCTAGCGAGGTCAGTAGTATTGCCCCTCATTTCACTGAGCAGTGATATAACAGAATCTGACACTAGAGATGCGTTGTCTCCTGTTTCCTTTTGAGGCAGTCGTTCCTTGGGTCTATTTGGATTTAATGGATAAAGACCAGTTTTGTTAAAACCGGAAATTATGTTTTGGGAACCCTTTCCATTTTCATCTAGTGCTTGCTGAAGTTCCGTCAACAATTTTGGAAATGCATCTTTAGTTAGTGTCGTCGAGCGTCTTCCTGCTGTTTTTTTCCAATTGGTAAGGATTGATCTCCAATATTTTTTCAAAGGGGCGTAAAACGCTACGTCGAGAGGTTGTAAGACGTGGGTCGCATTGCTTGGTAAGCAAATAAACTTTATATTCAGTTCTTTACAGGCATTCAGGACTTTTTGTGAGAAATGCGACGACAAATTATCACCCACTAATATTTTCTGACCTTCTTTGTCTTTGCAAAATGGAACAACTATGGAAAAAAACCAGTCCTCGAAACAAACGGAGTCGAACCAGCCACTTCGTGAGCGATTGTACCTGGTACCGGAAGGACCTCCCGTGGTCCAACTATCCCACAGATGTTCTGCCTTATATACTACATAGATAGGCAATAGTTGACCATCTGCTGTGCCGGCATACATCAGGCTGATGGCAGTTTTCGTCGAATTTATGACACGTTCTGGATATTTACTGCCACGTTTCACAATATATTTTTTGGCTCCAGGATTGTCTGTTAGATTCGTCTCGTCGTAGTTTATCAGTAAAGAAGAATCTGCTGTTTTTAAAACTTGTTCAGCATTTTCAAAAAAACGATCAATAGTGTAATGGGAGAGTGCAGCCCGTTTTGAAGATATATTCGCTGATAGTCTATTAGATACTTGATCCTTATGACGATTAAGAAATCCTGCAACCCAATCCTTCCCTGGTAAATTATCCCTTAGACGCCCTTCCTGAACTCCCTTCTTGTCAAGGTAAGTTTTCATCAACAGTCGTAGATCCAGTGAATCAAAGGGAAACCCCCATGATGCCACCATATTAAGATGATGAATTATTATTTGCTCTTCATCCTCTGAAAATAGAGTGGGGCGTCCAGGTTGTTTGTAGTTAATATTTTGATCGAGGACTCGTCGGCCAATAGTGGATTTTGGTACCGAATATCGCTCGGCAGCTTGTAAAATAGTTAGTCTCTTTTGTTTTACTGCTTGGACGGCCTGCTCTAATTTTTCTTTTGAATAAGACATATAAGGTCGATAGTTCTTCCCATTTCGACAATTTGTGAGCGTTCTTTTGTATTTACGCACCATACTGGCTACCTAAAACAGGTTTTTAGCAAATTAAAAAAAGTTCCCAAGTAACCCCGAATTGGTGTCCCAAATAGCCCCTTTTTCAAAAAAAATCGCGAAAAAATAACGTATTTAAAAAAAAACAATAAAACTTGTAAGTTGACATAACCTAACATACAACTTTTTCCTACTATACTAAAGTTATGTCTCGTGTTCACTTAAACGGCTCTACATGTGAAAGTTGGACACCCAAATTATTGGGACAATTTTGTACATAAATCTTGAAATTATTGTGTGACGTTACTTACACGTGATATGCTTACCTTTATTGCACAACACTATCTGCCATATGTTGCTCACACACTGCTAGCGATTCAGCTGTTGTGAGACGGCTTAGTTCCTTACAGTGTTGCCAAATATATAATAATTGGAGAATTCCCTAGTTACCCGCCAATTCCCAAATAACCCCGTTTTACGGTATATATATATATATATATATATATATATATATATATATATATATATATATATATATATATATATATATATATATATGATATATATGGACGCCCTCGTGGCGCAGGTTGGTAGGTGCCAGCCTGCTAAGCGAGAGGTCCCGGGTTCGATTCCTGGGCGAGCCAAGGTGACCTCGTCTGGAAAATTTGTAAAAATATTGAATGAAGGGAAGTGAATGTGCTAATGGCCTGAAATGCCGCAGCCAATAATATTAAATAAAATATATATATATATATATATATATATATATATATATATATATATATATATATATATATATATATATATATATATATATATATATATATATATATATATATATATATATATATATATATCTCGACAAGAGACTCATTCGGAAAGCCCATATCGACGCGACGGTCGCGAAAGCCAAGGCGGCTACGGCGGCGCTGTACCCGCTCATCTGTAGAGGTAGTAAGTTGAATATTTCTAATAAATTTTTAATTTACAGGTCCATGATTCGGCCGATTTTGACCTATGGCGGTGCCGTCTGGGGATACGCCTCGGATTGCCATCTGAAACGACTTCAGGTCGTGCAGAACAAGATCCTGAGAATGTTCCTGGACGCCCCGTGGTTCGTCAGCAATCGGCAAATAAGAGAAGACACCAACACCGTGGACATCAAGGCCTATCTGCAGGATGCGGCCGCGAAGACCTTCGCCAAGGCGGCAAACCACGCTAACCCGCTCATCAGGTCCTCAGTCGACTACGATGAAACGCCGCAGAGAAAATTCAAGAAGCCCAAGATGATTCTGCTGTAGCCGTCCAGCCACCTGGTAGACGTCTCCAGGGCAGGAGTCCGCGAAGACATCGAGGTGCTCAAGACTACGTGTCGACTCGTGCCCCCGCGACGCCCGCGGGGGTTACCGCTGTGAGGGCTGAACCGAGTAGGCCTAAGCACGGGCGAGGGGATACGGGTTAGTAGGCATCTCCGACAGAGCGCGCACCCGAAGGCAATGGCCTCGTCGTTATTTTCGCGGGTGAATTGAGTAGCCCGCGGGGATGGCGCCAGAACCGGCGTTAGTAAGGTCTGCGGTATATAAATAACCTCGGCCCCCGGGCCGCTGCCAGAGCAGACACCACCGTAAGCAGAGACAGCCATTAGAGATTACGCAGCCAGAGGGCGGAGCCCTAGCTGCAGGAAGCAACGGAAGAATCAAGATTCAAGATATATATATATATATATATATATATATATATATATATATATATATATATATATATATATATATATATATATATATATATATATATAAAAAAATTGAATCTGACCCCGGATATGGGTTCTAGGGGTTCTAGTTCGCGCTCATTTGAAAAAATTTACGTCAATTCTGATGAACTTTGCTCATATTAAATTATGCTCACATAGTAAAAATTAGGAGCCAATTTTTTATAATAAGGGATATATTGTAAAATTTTGAAAATTTAGTTTTTCAGTTTTTTCAGTATATTTCAGGCACCTATCAACATATTCAAAATTTGTTTTCAGATATGGGATCAGCTCAAATTTACGCAACTTTTTGGTGATTTAGCCAACTCTGTAGCTCTTACCGTGACTGAGATGCCAATAGTATCAATTAATTTGTTGTAACTCTGTATATATATATATATATATATATATATATATATATATATATATATATATATATATATATATATATATATATACAGATATATATATATATATATATATATATATATATATATATATATACATATATATATATATATATATATATATATATATATATATATATATATATATATATATATATATATATATATATATATATATATATATATATATATATATATATATATATATATATATATATATATATATATATATATATATATATATAGATATGTCGAAACTAACCCCGCATATGGGTTCTCGGGGTCCTAGTTTGCGCGCTCAAATGTTTTCAAAATTCAACATTCTGAACCTCCTTATTAGTGAATTTTTCAAAGAAAATTCACTAATAAAACAATAGTGTATAGACTGAAGTTTAAAGAGTGTTCAGAAATGTTAATGAGAAGAACAAAACTGGTTTAAAAAAGTTGGTGTTGAAGTGTGAGCTACAAACGTATTTGATATTTTTTGTGGCCTGTACATATATATTCTAGATCGTGTTACTGAAAGCATAAGCCACAGCTTTATTGTACTACACGCTGTGAAATGTGCAAAATATACTTTTTTTTGCCTCCCTCAGTGCACGTCCGCGGCTTTGACGCCCCGATATTAATCTCACTATACAGCAAAGCGGGTTCTTAATAAAACTCTGAATTCCAATCAAGCGATCAGATATAATATGTATCAGAAACTGGGTTGATTACATAATATAGCCTGTAAACTTACCTTAACCTTCTCAGAATCCCATTTCTCTGCGTTAACTTCTTGATCCGACCATTCTGGAAACGGCAGCTGTTCAGGATCTGTACCCTCCGGGGCTGGTGTTAATGGGAAAGGCACTTCCACAGCTTGCGACCCCGCAGACTTGGCCGATGATCTTCCTCCAGCTGGAGATTTGACGCGTTTAGATTTCGCTGACATGTTTTATTTATTGTCTAAGTGACAGCTATTAAAAATTAATGTAGGATATTATAAAAGTTCTGGACGCAGAAAGTGCGTTATGGAAGTGAATTTTCATAAAAAATTTCTTTAATAGGAAATATGTCTCTCTAATGTTAGCAGACATCTATCTGGTTACAGATATAACATATATAGTAGAAACAATGTACTATATTTGACTAAAATAACATGATGCTGGAAAATGTAAAAAAAAATCCGAAAATAAACTTAAAATGTTTTCGAAAAACTTATTTCTTGGCCAACAACCTTGGGTTAATAGCAAATTGAGTTATTGAAATTTGAAGCATTTAATGAAAAATTCCCCACCAAAACGCACTTACTGCTTCGCGATTTTTTTCTTACAAACATGTATCATATTTTGATAAAAAATGTAACAATGCAAAAATATAAGAGTGTTCGAAAGAAAAATTGCAGGTATCACCAACGACTTATGAGCCGCTCTGTGATTATCAAAATAATTTTTTGAGATGCAGCACAAGACTCCCTATAATTAACGTAAACCACTTTTGCTCGTCTCTTGTATAATAACAATTATATTGAGCTTTACCGTAGAAATTCTTCACCCTGCATATATGTAAACAAATAAAAACTGAAACTAAACCCGAAAATGGATTCTAGTGGGCCTGGTTTGCGCTAATTTGATGAAATCTTTTTAAAATTCAAAAGTCGCGGTCTCCCCATTAACGAATTTTTTCTACGAAAATTTGTTGAAAATTATATACCGTTAAACCATAAACTAAAAGTACCCCCAAAGCACCAGAGAAAGAGTCTATTTGAAATGAATTTTCTGGAAATATTTTAGTAAACTGTAGGACATTGACGGTTGAAATTGAGACTTAAGGGTTTGTAGAATACCCTTCTTGCAACATTTTTTTTACATAATCCGTATTTGTTTTAGGTTCTTTTCCTAAAAGTTGTCAATTTTCACATTTAAAATCGTGACTTTGGCGTTTTGAGAAAAACGCAAATTTTTTTAAGTCCTCATATCTTTTTTGGCTTTAAACCTACAGACCTAAATTTTGGTACATTGTTAACTCTTCATGATTCAAATACGCTTACCAAATTTGATTGCCTTACTTTGTGAGTTCCGGACATATAGTTTTTCCGAGAGAAAACAAAAAATTTTCCGGGAAAACCTGGGCCGATTTTCCGGGTTAACGAACTTATCCAAGCCACTTGTAAAAAGGGCCCTCAGAAAATTTGATAAAAATCTGCCCATTATGTTTTGAGGGATTTTGATAACTATATATATATATATATATATATATATATATATATATATATATATATATATATATATATATATATATATATATATCTAAACTAAGTGAGATGTAAGACACGAAACACGTGCCGCCACCTCGTTGCGGAACCAAGTAGTATGTTGTCACGACAGCTCCAAATAACACAGAATGTTAAAAAATAGAGAATGTATACAACCGGCTAACAATTTAGTAAATTCTCAGCCCTGGCCCATATCTACCCCAATATAGGGACAAAGTATGTAAGGCTAGATGCATTCTCATCACAATTAGAACCGCAACCGGTTTCGCTCTAATTAGAGCTCGTCAGTACGGCATACTAATTGCAGCGAAAATACACCTATAAAGTAATACGGCTATGGAAGCCAGCCTTCGAAAACTAGTTGATTCCGCAACGAGATGTCAGCACGTGTTTCATGTCTTACATCTCACTTAGGTCTGGAGGGCTGGCTACCATAGCCCTATTACTTTATAGGTGTATTTTCGCTGCAAATGACAATGTTTCAAAATAAATTCGCCTGGTTAATTGGACAGGTTCATAACAATTTTGACATTTTCTAAAAGATATTCACAATTTTTACCAAAACTCCATCCAACTAATATTTCAAACCAATATATATATATATATATATATATATATATATATATATATATATATATATATATATATATATATATATATATATATATTACATATATCTCAGGAAGTAATACGCCGACTTTGATCATATTTAATGAATACCTTACTTTGACAGGTGGATTGGTTAAGTTCGTTAGTCAGGAAAAGCGTACCATTTAGCCACATGTAAAGTTTCATTGCAGTTACTCTGATACTTACAAAAATATAGCGTATTCAAAAAGTTTTCCACAATTTTCCACGGAAAAACTTGAGCATAAAGGCTGATTAACGAACTCGACATCGGTTTGCGGCCAAGCAAGACTTTCGCCAAGTTTGATTGAAATCAGTATTTCTTGAGTTATCGCTCGGACACACACACAGATATATATATATATATATATATATATATATATATATATATATATATATATATATATATATATATCACATATATCTCAGGAAGTAATAGGCCGACTTTGATCATATTTAGTGAGTACCTTACTTTGACAGGTGGCTTGGTTAAGTTCGTTAGTCAGGAAAAGCGTACAATTTTTTCCTGGAAACTTTTTGGTTTTCTTCTGTAAAATTTTTACACCTCTGGAAATAACAACGTGATGGCAACCAAATTTGCAATGCGGCTTTATATCATGCAATGTAAGTTACATACGAAAATTTGGATACCTATTAGGTATATATGTAATTTTTGAATATTATCATTTCTTAGCAAATTTTCGTGTAAAAAGCATTATGTAAAATTGTTTTTGTATTTTTGAAAAAATCATTCTTGGAAGATTTTTGAAAAGTGTTGGTAATAATTCATGTAAAAATTATTGTAAAAAAAAAAAATTCTCATTTTCCTGAAAAATAATTGTTTAGCCATTCTTCGTAAAAAAACATAACATTCGTGTAACATTACTTAAACCAATTTTTGTAAAGGAAATGGCAATTTTCGTAAAATTGTTTGCAAATTTTCATGCAAATATTTTTAAAATTTTTGTCAAAAAGCTTTTTGTGGATAATTATACCTTAGGAGGTGTGTAAATAGCTTGAAGAGGTTCGTTGTCCAGGAAAATCTAATCAGTTTCTTCGGGAACATTTTTAGTTTGTTTTCGGAAAATTATAGTACTTTTTCAAACAATAAAGTTATTTTGATGAAAACAGCACATTATTTCTACCATACGTAGGTTATACCAAATTCCAGGCCTTTTATTTAAAAAAGATGTATTTGCCAGTAAACATATTTTTTTAAAATTCACTACCATAGCGCACTTGCTGCGTCCAGACTTTTAATTATATATATATATATATATATATATATATATATATATATATATATATATATATATATATATATATATAAAGTTTTCTTTTATTGTAAAAATCAATGTAACTTGGCTCTTCACAAAATTTGTTATTTTGGCAAAAATATGGAACAGAAAAGAAAGTGGCTTGTTCTGAAGTATTGTTATGTGGAAAGGAATACGCGGCAGTAAAGGTTTTGGGTGAAATTTTAGATGAAGAAAGAAAGAAGCAGAACTAAATTTGAAAATTAATATGTCAAAATTAGAAGTATGTTATTCAGAGGATAGCTGTCAAATATTTTTGGAATTACGTTTGGTAAAATTATGTCGAAATACTTCACAAGTCAACGACTTATATGTATTGACATGCTGTATAATTATGACCATTAAAGAATATTATATATATATATATATATATATATATATATATATATATATATATATATATATATATATATATATATATATATATATATATATGGCTATATACATTCTCAACACAATTAGAACCGTAGACCGGTTTCGTTCTAATTAGAGCTCGTCAGTACGGCATACTAATTGTAGCGAGAATACACCTATAAAGTAATACGGCTATGGTAGCCAGCCTTCCAACACTAAGTGAGCGGTAAGACACGAACCAACGTGCGGCCGCCTAGTTGCGGAATCAAGTAGTATGTTGTCACGCCAGCTCCAAAAAACACAAAGTGTTAAAAAATAGAGACTGTATACAACCAACTAACAATTTAGTAAATTGACAGTCGTGGCCCATTTCTACCCTACTATAGGGACACAGTATGTAAGGTTAGATGCATTCTCACCACAATTAGAACCGTTGACCGGTTTCGCTCTAATTATAGCTCGTCAGTTCGGCATACAAATTGCCGCGAAAATACACCTATAAAGTAATACGGCTATGGTAGCCAGCCTTCCAACACTAAGTGAGTCGTAAGACACGAAGCAATGTGCCGCCATCTAGTTGCGGAACCAAGTAGTATGTTGTCACGCCAGCTCCAAATGACACACTTTGACACATTTTGTCCCTATATTAGGGTATAAATTGGCCAAGGCTGACAATTTACTAAATTGTTAGTTGGTTGTTTACAGTCTCTATTTTTTAACACTTTGTGTTATTTGGAGCTGTCGTGACAACATACTTAACTTGGTTTGGCAACTAGGTGGCGGCACGTTGTTTCGTGTCTTACCACTCACTTAGTAACTAAATATTACATACAAAGATTAAGTTTGTTTGGTGCAAAAAGGTTAGTAGAATCTGAACAATATATGGTTTTAGTAAATTATTGCAGAACAAATTGTGTAACGTAAACTTACTGTAGAAAAATGTAGTCATCTTATTTTTCTGTGAATATTCAAGATCATGCGATGTATAAACCAACACAAACAGCAGCAGTGCTTAACCTAGTTCCAGATAACTACAACAGATTACGAGAGGGTAATGCAATTTATATATAATTTAGATACTTAGGCTTGATTGGAGCGGAAGCCAACAATCCCTAGCAAATTACTGTCCCTTGTCCATCGAATTCGTCTTCGTTAAAGGCGCTCTGGCGCGTTCTTAGATGCTTGAGCTGTCCGCATATTTTTTGTAATTAGAAAATATAAGATTCACCCCTGCAAGGCTTTTAATCACTTGAAGTGAGAGGTCAATCTGGAAATTGGGTCTACTGATAGCGAGCTGTTTTTAGTGAATTTTCTTAAAAAAAATTCACTAATGAGGAGATCCCGACTTTTGAATGTAGAAAAAATTACTTCAAATGAGCGCTAATTAGGTCCCCTAGAACACATATCCGGGATCAGTTTCGATTTTTAAAGTTTATATATATATATATATATATATATATATATATATATATATATATATATATATATATATATATATATATATATATATATATATATATATATATATATATATCACCGATAGCTCAAAAAATAATGGGCCGACTTTGACTAAATTTGGTAAATACCATCCCCTTGCAATTGGCTTGGAGAAGTCCGTTAATCAGGAAAATCGGCCGAGGTTTTCCCGGAAAATTTTGCATTTCCTTTCAAAAAAAAAATATATCTCCGGAAATTACAAAGTAAGGGCAACCAAATGCAGTACACTGATTTATATCGCTATACGTAAATCACCTATTAAAATTTAGCTCCTTAGGTCAACAGGTAAAAAAGTTATAGGCATTTAAAAAAAAGGGTTTTCCTCAAAACGTCAAAGTCGCAATTTAAAACGTCAAAATTGGCAACATTTAGGCAAAGAACTTGAATCTAATACGGGCTATGGAAAGAAAATATCTCAACAAGAACGTTTTACAAATCCTAGCGTCTTAGTTTCAACCGTCATTGCCCTTCATTTTACTAAAATGTTTCCAAAAAATTCATTTCAAATAGACCCTTTCTCTGATGCTTTGGCAGTAGTCTTATCTATAGAGTTTATCGTTTACTGGTTTATAATTTTTTCGAATTTTCGTAAAAAATCAATAAAGTTCAATATATCCGTTATTATACAAGATATGAAAAAAATTGTATACATTAATTATAGGGTGTCTTGAGCTACATCTTAAAACATTATTTCTACAATTACAGGATGGCCCATAAGTCGATGGTGATACAATTTTTTTTTTTTTAGTCGAACACACCTTATGTTATTGCATTTTTGCATTTTCCATCGAAATATAATGCATGTTTGTAAACAAAATAAATTCTGGACTCAGTAAGTGCGTTATGATAGCGAATTTTGATTAAATGCTTCATATTTGAAAAACTCAATTTGCTATTAACCTATAAGGTAGACCAAGAAACAGGTTTTTTTCGGGAATACTTTAAGTTTACTTTCGGAAATTTTTGTACGTTTTCAAACAAAACAGTTATTTTGATGAAACATGGCATATTGTTTTTACTATATAGGTTATACTGGTAACCAAATTTGATGCCTGCTTTAAAAAAAAACACACATATTTGCTGTTAAAAACATTTTAATGAAAATTCACTACCATAACGCACTTGCTGCGTCCAGACTTTTTCATACTGAAGTTAGCAGTTAAATGTTACCTAACTTTTAGAACGGTCTGCGCTTATATTAATAATATTATTAATAATAATAATAATAATAATAATAATAATAATAATAATAATAATAATAATAATAATAATAATAATAATAATAATAATAATAATAATAATAATAATAATAATAATAATAATAATAATAATAATAATAATAATAATAATAATAATAATAATAATAATAATAATAATAATAATAGTAATAATAATAATAATAATAATAATAATAATAATAATAACGTCAGCACTCTCATACAAGCTCATAAGATGGACAAAAACTGAGCTTAAAGAGCTGAATACAAAAACAAAAGTTTCTTATCCTTGACTTTCTTCGAAACCACGTTTTTAATTATTTTTTTTATTTCCGTATATCTGGCATCTTTAATTACTATTTTTTGATTATAAATCACAGAGAAAATGTTTACTCACGTTATCTGCTTTAACCTAAAATGAGTTTTAGATAGCTGAAAGTAGGTATAAAACCCAATTATCATACACATATTTTATTATAAAGTTAGCCTCGGCATACTTATGTTCAAGTCAACAATTTAATATTAGTAGGATTATATTGGTTTTTGTTTTCATGATGTAGAAAAGCAATACTATAAAATAGTTAAAAAATGGTCACTGAAACAACAATATGTTTTGGAAAGCGAAACTTATTCTAAAGGTACTTTAAAATAACTGTTTTTTAAAGTCACCGGAATTAACTTTAAAATAGTTTATTAGTATAAGGGAATTGAAAAAATCGCCGCAATTCAATAAAAAATTCGAGACGCAGCAAGTGTATTATAGTAGTGAATTTGCATAAGAATGGTACACTATTAGTAACGTATATTCTGAGGCTGTGATGGGATTTTTCCGGCCCTGCTCCAGAGGGGCCTGGATATATTGCTTCCCAACATAAGGGCGGTTTTTCGGGCAGCGTGGCGTGTGGCTAAGTCACAAAGGCTTGGCGCCGGGTTAGGGAGGTATTCATTCCCAAACCGGGAAGGGAGGACTACACGCTGGCCAAGTCGTACAGGCTAATCAGCCTAACATCCTTCCTGCTCAAGGCATTGGAAAAGTTAGTAGATAGGTTTATGTTGGGAGCTCCACGCTGTGACGCGGAAGGTGGAAAGGGCCCTACACTACAGGGAGAGCACATCAGCTGTGTTCTTCGATGTGGAGGGGGCCTTTGATAAGGCAAGGGCGGATAAGGTCTGTGCCGCCCTACAGCAGAAGGAAACGCCGAGGTCCCTAATAAGCTGGGTGGCGAGAGTGGAGGACAGGAGAGTTTCTCTGACCTTGAGGGTCAGAGGTGTACGCTATCTTGTCTGTGGCCAATAGACAGTATGTGAGGGGGAGCCCCGAGAAATGTGTATACATTTGCTCGGATAGCCAGATGGTCCTCCGGGCAGTCTGCGCAGCCAGAATCAGGTCAACACTGGTTCAGAAGTGCGCTGACGCCCTGACAGGACTAGCCAGGACAAAGGAGGTACAACTGGTGTGGGTTCCGGGACACTGTGGCGTAGCGGGGAATGAGGTGGCGAATAATCTCGCTAGGCTTGGTTCCCGGCGGCCGTTCTGTGGCCCGGAGCCTGCGATAGGCATAAGCAGGAAGACGGTCTCTGTCGCCTTAGACAGGTGGACAGAGGAATCAATGGAGAGACACTGGGGGTCGGTTGGTGGCTGTAGGCAGGTGAGGGACTTCGTGGAGGGGCCGGACAGAGATAAAGCTGTCTGACGACTCGGTAGGAGTCGACCTACGCTTCGCCGCATCCTTGTGGTGCTGACAGGCGACTGCGCCTTTAGAAGACACCTCACATTGATAGGGGTAGAGAGGGATCCCATTTGCCAGGAATGCGGCGGGGATGAAGAAACGTCCTGCCACTACCTGTGTGAATGCGAGGCTTTTGGGAGTCTTCGAGCAGAATTGTTTGGATCGAGGACTCTGCAGAGGAATCAGGTAAGTACCGTTCAATTGAAGACCGTCACGGCTTCCATTCCGAGGTCGAGGCGGTTAGGCGACGAAACCGAGGAAGAGTAGAGCATGGTTGCTGGGGTTGACAAAAAGGGTCCATTGTGGCCTACTTGCTTGGCGTTGGCCTCTTCACCACTGCTACTACTATACTACTAACGTATATTCCTAAAACTAACTCTTTAAATTTAGATGAACCTTGGAGATCGGTTTTAGAGGTCCCAGTAAGCAATTACTTGAAGCAATTTCTCTTTTCTATGGAAATAGAAAATTAAAATTTGGTACATATATGTAAGTACTGCAGGTCTCTTCAAAAAAGTTGTCTTACAAATTTCATTTTAGTTACAAAAGTTTTCCAGAAAAACAAATATTATTCACAAGGGGAATGTGCCAAATTATAAATATAGCAGGTATTTTTCCTTATCTTATCAACCCAATCAATCTAGTTTTTTTTCAAACACAGCAACAAAAAGGGTTTTTCAAGACAAATTTGTAGTTATTCGCGAAGCTCATTATCTTACCTTTTTAGTGAATTTTCGTAGAAAAAATTCACTAATGGGGAGATCCCAACTTTTCAATTTTGAAAAATATTTTGCATATGAGCGCGAACTGGGACCCCTAGAACCCATATCCGGGGTCAGTTTCATTTTTTTTATATATATATATATATATATATATATATATATATATATATATATATATATATATATATATATATATATATATATATATATATATATATATATATATATATATATATATATATATATATATATCACACACCGATATTTCACAAAATAATGATCCGGTTTTAATAAAATTTCGCATGTGCCTTCCTTTTTTAAATGGCTTGGATAAATTCGTTAGTCAGGAAAATCGGACGAGGTTTTCCTGGAAAATTTTGAATTTTCATTCAAAAAAAAATTTTATCTCAAAAAATAAAAAAGCTATGTTAAACAAATTTGCTAGGTAAGTTTACGATATAAAAGGGAAACTACGCGCCAAAATTTAGATTTATATGTTACAAGAAAAAAAGTTATAATAAAATATTTTGTGCCAGATTATTTCTATGAAAATTGACTACCATAATGCACTTGCTGCGTCCAGGCTTTTTAAAATTTAGTACCTACGCTGCGTTTACATAGGTTTTACTGTGATCCAAGATTGAAGATTCTAGCTTAATGGGAAATTGAGTTATCAAAGTTGAAATATTTTTACGAAAATTCTCTACCAAATAACGCAATTGCTGCACCCAGACCCTTTTCAACAGTTATTTGCTGTTGCTGTATCCACACTTTTTTAAATGATAAAATATTGTAGCTCTCTATGTGGGGCTAACAAACAAGGAAACCTCAAATTCATTTTTAGAAAATATATTAATCAAATGAAATGAGGTAACAATTTAAACATAATTTAAAACTCTTGGTTCGCTGCTTCGTCGCGGGGTTCTCTTCCACCTTCTGCATGCCTACAACCACCCTAAATGCATAAAAAGCAATGTAAATAATAAAAATTTCTTGGGACCAACCTACAAGAATGTTGCGGGACCAGCGGTGATTAGGGGGCCTGGGCGGAGGAAACGGGATTTTAAAGAAATATAGCTGCAAAATGGGAGAAAGGCAGCTTATAGATGTCCAACTTTTATTGAGGGCTGTTTGCAAGAAAGGTTTTCTTGTGGTATGTGTATCCAAAAAGCGTTTTAAGCATGTTTCTGAGATTTTTTTTCTAAAATTCCCTCATGTGCTAAACTGCATATCAACCGAAAATTTAATTTGTATTTACAAAAGAAATGTTTAGGTTTTTGTTTGTGAGTGGGCCATACCGGTCCCTCCACCGCGACCATAAGGTCTATTGTGGCTAAAAAAAAAGGAATGTACCTGCCGAATTATAAGCGTGGCAGGTATTGTTCTTAATTAATTGCTTGGATGATCCATTTTAGTCAACTCAATTGAACTAGTTTCCGCAAACAAAATAACAAAACAAAGATTAAACAAATTTGTAGTTATTTTTTAAATTAATTACACACGCTGCCTTTATATGCGTTTTACTATGTATCAGAACTGAAGATTTTAGTTTACTGGGAAATTTATCTATCACCATTTGAATAATTTTGACGAAAATTCGCTACCATAACGCGCTTGCTGCACCTTAACTCTTTTCAACACATATTTACTATTACTGCATTCATACTTCTTGATAATGAAATAAATATAAACAATACAAAATTTTTAAATTAAAATTTTAATAATTTACACTTGAACATCTGATTATATAATTTAAATTGCTGTATGATATTATGTAGTTTAATTTACTTCGCATTTTTCATATACTACATTAAAGAAAACAATAAATACCTAGATATATAGGTATATTTCTTCTTGAAATAATTTGATTTCACTTTAGTACTACAGTACCTACATGCGTTGATTAACAACCTGAATCTGATGTACACAACCACTTTCTTATTTGTTTCATTGGATATTAGAATCATATTATACTACAGTCGCCGTCCGAAGGCATTTGTTAAAGTTGCGTTTGTATTAAAAGTTGAATTATTATTTACCTACTTCTGTTTGTACTAACCTTAGAATATAGGTGGTTATTTTATATTGTAAGATTATAAAGTATTAACGGAGTCGATTTCGCGGTTATCTTCTTCTTCTTTATTGTTAATGACGTCTTTAGTTTCGAGGTTATGTTTAGCACGCACACCTTTCTCTCATGACTCCTGTCAGTTAACAAATGACAAATGGTGGTGTTGTCAGATTAAAATAGGGATGGGAGGCGGCTTTTAAATACCGTGAAAATAGGAAGCTTAATATTTATACATAACAAAACGTTGTACTAGATTGCTTTTAAGCAAACTGAATCAGTTTCACTGAAATTTTTATTTATTAACATTTTTATATCTTCAGATTCAGATGAAAGTCGCATATGACAAGTGACATACTTTCGTAGTCTGTCCATTTAAAACTTAATTTGTAGATTTTGTTTGTAATGGCAGCCGAACCATATATCTGTCTGACCGTGTCTAACATTATAGGCATCAATTTAGAGGTAATTTCAGGTCATAACGTAGATTATTTATTTCTTATTTAGTTATAACTCAAGAATAGCCAAACCAATTGAGTTCAAGTTTACTACGTAGGACAACTTATATGATATCTACGTACCTGTAAAGTTTTGGTTTAATACCTCTAGAAATTTTAAAGATATTTTGTTTTCAAACAGTTTTTTGCATTTTTTTTTTAAATAATTGAGTGTCAAAACTGTCTAATGAACTCATACTAGCTATTAACAAGAAGAAAGGGATTTACAATTTAGGTATACATGTATCCAACCGATAACTAAAAAATACTTGACCAATCAAAACCAAATTGTAAATCCCCTTCATCTTGTTAATAGCTGGGATGAGTTCGTTGGACAGTTTAAACACTCAATCATATATATATATATATATATATATATATATATATATATATATATATATATATATATATATATATATATATATATATATATATATATATATACTTTTTAACTGACCTTGGGTTTGGGTTCTAGGGGCCCTAATTCGCGCTCATTTGAAGAAATTTTCCAAAAGTCCTACCATCGATGTCTATCTATTTGTGAATTTTCTTAACGGAAATTCACTAAAAAGACACTATAAAACACTTTAGTTTTACATCTGGAAACCTTTTTAAGTGGGCTCTGGAAACTTCTCCATAATAATTCTGTGACTGTTTTATAAGATATTTTATATTCCCGCTATATAAACGTTATATAGTATAGTGTTTATTGCGGCTTTATATAATGGCTTTACATAATGAATCGGCATTTTGGAAGTGTTAATATTATACCTGTAACACAAAACAGCATTATAATACACAACATTCGAATTATAAAACAATTTTGCTGGTTGGGTTGATAACGTCAAATGTCCACTATGCCACAACAACAAGGGGACGCTAGATCACATTGTTGCTGGATGTTTTCAACACTTGCCCCGAAAATATACTTAGATCGGCACGACCGATTTGAAATAATTGTACACCAGTAGGCGCATCAAAAATATAGGGATCTTGAGTATGTCATTCCATAACGAACACGATCCCCCGAATATTTGTAAAACGGCGGATGTAAAGTTGTAGTGGAACAGAAAGCTCCTTAGGGATAAGCCGACAATGAACAATATCCCAGGCATCTTTTTGACCTTACAATTCACGAAAACCACCTACATGATAGATATTGCTATGCCCCTCAGCACTAACTTAAGTACGACCTTCAGTAAGAAAATAAGCCAAAAGGTACCTTTGCGGGATGAAGTTGCAAAAATGTGGCACATGGAATATGTTACGGCGATATCTATTACCTTGAGAAAAACAGGATCGGTGACAAAAAACCTTAAAACCAGTTATTCAATTGCTTTTGACTTGGAACTCTACAAGCAACTCCAGAAATCAGTTCTGTTAGACACCTACAGTATAATAAGGAGAGTAATCAGCAACAAGCCGCGGTATTTTTAATACTCCCAACTAAGCAGACCATCTTATTTTGAAGCGAGGGATTTCACAACTGCTTTCATAACCAATACTTGGAGTGATTAAACATCTGCAAAGGGAGAAATGTGTGGCAAAACGAAGTGATAATATTAATAATAACAGTACAGTAGACAAACTCGGCCCCCAGAAATCATAAACTTTAGCGGGGGGATTAGAAAAAAAAACGACTTTCTGGATACGGGATTCGAAGCCGCAACCTTGTAATCCGAATAACAGAGGCTACTTGCAAATTCAAATTCAAATTCAAAATAATTTATTTTGTATTATGTGGGTTACAATCATTATATTTAAGTAGTTTACCAAACGGTCTAAAATCTACACCAAATGGCATACATGCTTACAAACTACTTAACTCTTAATTACTTCTAACTTACACACGGTTCCTATCGTAGTTACAGTTTATCCGTGATTTTAATTGTCTACTGAACATACCAGCCCTATGCTTTGTATATTCTGTGTAAGTTGAAACTGTTCAGTATTTATTAATGGCTTTCTATTTGAATAAATCGTAGGGTATATGAGTTGACACGAAAATAAATTTGAAAAACCTGCCTTGACAAATACGTTGCTTAAAAGTTAGTTACTATACACACATATTTACAGTAATTTATTTACAATAGTTACACTAAGGCTAGATGCATTCTCACAACAATTAGAACCGTAGACCGGTTTCGCTCTCATTAGAGCTCGCCAGCACGGCATACTAATTGCAGCGAAAGTACACCTATAAAGTAATACGGCTAAAGTAGGCAGCCTTTTAACACTAAGTGAGTGGTGAACGTGTCGCCACCTAGTTGCGGAACCAAGTAGTATGTTGTCACGCCAGCTCCAAATAACACAAAGTGTTAAAAAATAGAGAATGTATACAACTAACTAATCATTTAATAAAGTGTCAGCCCTGGCCAATTCCTACCCTAATATAGGGACAAAGTGTGTAAGGCTAGATGCATTCTCACAACAGAACAGTAGACCGGTTTCGCTCTCATTAGAGCTCGCCAGCACGGCATACTAAAGCGAAAGTACACCTATAAAGTAATACGGCTAAAGTAGGCAGCCTTTTAACACTAAGTGAGTGGTGAACGTGTCGCCACCTAGTTGCGGAACCAAGTAGTATTTTGTCACGCCAGCTCCAAATAACACAAAGTGTTAAAAAATAGAGACTGTATACAACTAACTAATCATTTAATAAATTGTCAGCCCTGGCCAATTCCTACCCTAATATAGGGACAAAGTGTGTAAGGCTAGATGAATTCTCACAACAGAACAGTAGACCGGTTTCGCTCTCATTAGAGCTCGCCAGCACGGCATACTAATTGCAGCGAAAATACACCTATAAAGTAATATGGCTAAAGTAGCCAGCCTTTCAACACTAAGTGGGTGGTGAGCGTGTCACCACCTAGTTGCGGAACAAGTAGTATGTTGTCACGGGTAGAAATGGGCCAGGGATGACAATTTATTGAATTGTTAGTTAGTTATATAGAGTCTCTATTTTTTCACACTTTGTGTTATTTGGAGCTGGCGTGACAACATACTACTTGGTTCCGCAACTAGGTGGCGGTTGCCGCGGCACGTTGCTTCGTGTCTCACCATTAGTGTTGGAAGGCTGACTACCATCGCCGTTTTACTTTATAGGTGTATTTTCGCTACAATTAGTATGCCGTACTGAAGAGCGCTAATTATAGCGAAACGGGTCTACGGTTATAATTGTGGCGAGAATGCATCTAGCCTTACATAATTTGTCCCTATATTAGGGTAGAAATGGGACAGGGCTGACAATTTACTAAATTGTTAGTTGGTTGTATAGAGTCTCTATTTTTTAACACTTTTTGTTATTTGGAGCTGGCGTGACAACATACTACTTGGTTACGCCACTAGATGGCGGCACGTTGCTTCGTGTCTCACCACTCACTACCATTTTAGTAATATTTTTTGCAATATCAGCTCGTTAATATGCAACTTTCAAGCCCTAATTTGGTCAAATCCATGAAACTATTTTTTCTCATGTACCTACGAACGTTCCGATCTATTGTACACGTCTGTGGGAAATACATAGAGCATAAAGAAATATTTATATCACATTTTTATGTGATTCCCGACTAACTTTTAGAACAGCCGTAGATTCTAACTGCCTGGTCCATTTCTGTAACCATGGTGCCGTAACACATGCAACTTTGTATACCGTGTTGTGATTCAGTCTGCATACTACAGGCACTTCTCCCTGGCCTCTGTGTATTACAGATCTCTTTTACAAACCCCTTTTCGTATTTGTATTCTATCACAATCGGCTCTAAATTCAGTCGAGCATAAAATACAATTTAAGTTTTATAGCGACCATTCCATAGTCTTATTAGGACGTCAACAGAATCTTAACATGATGTAAGAAATAAAATTTCGGGACGCAGCAAGTGCGTTATAGTAGTGAATTTTCATAAGAATTGTACACTGTTAGTAAGATATACTATTAAAACTAATTCTTTAAATTTAAATGGACCTTTGAGATCAGTATTAGAGTCCTAGTTAGCGATTATTTGAAAAAAATTATGTTTTATATGGAGCTAAAAAATTAAAATTTCGTCTTAGATATAATATGTAAATACTGCAAGTGTCTTTAGAAAAATTGTGTTACAAATTTCATTAAAGTTATAAAAGTTTTTCAGAAAACAATTACATAATTACAAAGGGAATGTACCTGTGAAATTATAAATATGACAGGTATTTTTCCTTATTAATTGTTTGAATGGTTTGGTTTTAGTCAACCCATCCAGTTTTTGCAAACACTAAACAACAAAAAAGGTTTTTTAAAACAAAACGAAGCGAAATATGTTATTTTTCTTTAATTTATTACCCACGTGCGTTTACATAGGTGTTACTAAGTTCAAGATTGAAGATTCTGCCTTAATGGGAAATTTATTGAGCTATCGGATTTGAAATATTTTCCGAAAATTTTCTACCATAACATAAAAAACCTTTTTTGTTGCTTATTGTTTGCAAAAACTGGATGGGTTAACTAAAACAAAACCATTCAAGCAATTAATATGGAAAAATACCTGTCATATTTATAATTCGACAGGTACATTCCCTTTGTAAATAATTATTTTTTTCTGAAAAACGTTTGTAACTTTAATGAAATTTGTAACACAATTTTTTTAAAGGCACTTGCAGTACTTAACATATTATATCTAAGACCAAATTTTAATTTAGTAGAGATTCATATTCATGTGCGAAGTGTAAATACGTTTTCAAGTGAGTGCTTTAAATGGTCAGAAAATGCCAGTTTTTGGAGCAAAATAAATTTTAAAAACATGATAGAAAGGCACTAGTAACTGTAAGTAATCAGCCTATTATATTTTCTAAGAAAACAAGTGTCTCTAAAGGCAAAAGAAATAGAGAAAATAGAGTAAATTTTATGAAATACATGAGGTTTTTATCTCAGTCAAGAATACATATCTTATCAATATAGTAGATATAGGACTAAAGTGATCCGCTCAGGCACTTATTTAATTTTATTGTTTATATATGGTCTGATCCAAAATAATGACAGAATTTAGTAACTCACAAAAGTAATGCATGAAAAGTTTGTTTGTAAGTCTAAGAGAACAATTTGAAGAAAAGACAGCAGATATTAAAAATCATCTCACTACACAGATAGAAAATTTTAAAGCTGAAACGCCCGGGGTGAAACCTTATAAATAGACGATTCGCCTTCAGCGAGGCGTTCATTCCTTTTCCTTACATTAGACTCTGCACTTCGTGTGCTAACGTTAATATGTCGCAATTATGCTGATACTTGTATTTGTGATTATTTTATGTTTTTATATCTTATGTAGTAATTTGTGTTATCAAAATTAAAATTGTTTTAAAAATTCATACGTCTTAACCGTAAAATTAAGTAGCGATTATGTGTGTCATGTGGGAAAATGCGACACGATTTTTAATATCGATTCTCTGAGGCTGATTTAACACAATGTGAGATCAACAATAATATGTGTGGTTGTCTCTGTCGTACACACACAAAGATAGGGCCCATTTTCGTGAATTTTCTTTTAAAAAATCACTAATGACGAGATCCTGACTTTTGAATTATAAAATAAATGCTTCAAATGAGCACGATCTAGGCCCCCTTGAACCCACATTCGGGGTTATTTTCAGTTATTATCTATTTTCATATATACAGGTGACGTTTTTTTACTGTAAACGTCAATATTTCCGTTATTATACAGGATACCTGAAAAAAATGTATACGTTAATTATAGGGTGTCACGCATCTTATAAAATTAATTTTATAATCACAGGGTGGCCAATAAGTCTTTGGTTATACCAATTTTTAATCAAATCCGCCTTATATGATTACATTTTTGCATATTCCACTGAAATATAGTGCATGTTTGTGAGGAAAGAAATTCGCGACGCAGGAAATGCGTTATGGTAGCGTACTTTCGTTAAATGCTTCAAATATCAGTATCTCAATTTCCCATTAAACTAAGGTTCGTTGGCCAGGAAACCAGTTTGCTTTGTCAAGATTTTAAGTTTCATTTCGGAAAATTTTCGAACAATAAAGTTATTTTTGATGAAATATGGTACATTGTTTCCACTATTTCGGTTATACTCGTAACCAAATTTGATGCCTACTGCCATTAAAAAAATACATATTTGCTATTAAAAAAATCCAGAAAAAAATTGTTTTCGTATTGCAAATTTTTATGGATTTTTTTTCTGTAAGTTTATCGAAAAACTTTTTGTGAATAATATCTTGGTAGGTGGGTAAATAGCCTGAAGAAGTTCGTTCGCCAAAATAATCGAACCAGATTTTCCGAAAACATTTTAAGTTTGTTTTCGCAAAATTTTTTTACTTTTTCAAACAACAAAGTTATATTGATGAAATATGGTACATTCTTTTTACTATATAGGTTATTATAATGGTAACTGAATTTAATGCCTGCTTTCATTAAAAAAAAAACATATTTTTGAATAAAAACCTTTGATGAAAATTCACTACTATAACGCACTTGCTGCGTCCAGACTTCCTATTTGGAACTAACGAACCAAGCATACTGAGCTGTATATAAAATGTGTTGGTTAAACTATGACTTTTGAGTTAAAAAAAGGAAATTGATAGTTATTATTTCTGTTGGTTCATGTGTTCGGGATCAGTGTGAAACCAGATGCTGAAGTTTATGTTGGACGTCGTGACAGGCACCATAATGACTAGACCAGAGCATATGCCTGCTCCCCACTTTCAAAGATAAACGCCTAGCTACTTGCTCTGAATAATAATTTCAGATAAATTTAATTTTAAGATCTGAACTTCCCGAAAGATGCAAATATTTCATTAAAACTATACGAGAACTGCCTTCAAAATCATGGGTTTATGTTTTTGGACATTTAAATTTTAACTCTCACAAAGTTTTCAGTTTCCGCGATTCTATACGAAGATTGACAATAGACTCAAAAAATTCTGTGGGCTCTCGACAGCTTGTGACCTTTTTTGCAACATACAGCGTGGTCCAAAGTGATGATCCATAGAGCACGAGAATAATTTTGGCATCAAAACATTGTATTAGTGGATTTTCTTTAAAAAAAAATCACTAATGAGAAGATCCAGACTTTTGAATTAAAAAAATATTCTTCAAATGAGCGCTAATTAGGCCCCCTATCTGGGGTCAGTTTGAATTTTTATATGTTTATATATATATATATATATATATATATATATATATATATATATATATATATATATATATATATATATATATACATGAGTGTATATGCGCTCGCGTATGTGTGTGAGTGGAGTATGTAAGTTTTAATTTTAAGATATATTTTAATAAACAGCAAGCGTATAGGGAGATAAAAGAAGTTAAAAGAAAAAGTTAAAGGGCTTGTTGGATTAACATTCTTAAGACAGGTTTTTCCATAATTAAAAGCAAGGTCAGATGCATCCTTGTTCATTTTGAAGATTGACAGTGACTGAATTAGCCAGTTCTCAAAGTCAAAACTCTAATCAAATATATATATATATATATATATATATATATATATATATATATATATATATATATATATATATATATATATATATATATATATATATATATATATATATATAGGTATCACACCGATAACTCAAAAAATTATGAGCCGATCTTGATCAAATTTGGTGGATGCCTTCCTTTTGCAAGTAGCTTGAACAAGTTCGTTACCCGGGAAAAGCGGCCCTGGTTTTCCCAGAACATTTTGTGTTTCCTGTCTAAAACAATTATATCTCCGAAAAAAACAAAGTAACGGCAACCAAAGTCGGTACGCATATTTGTATAGTAAAGAGTGTTGTTGTTGTTGTTGTTCATATATGATGGCTGCGGCTTTTTGCCATTAGCACATTTTTCCAGTTTGGTTAGCCTTAAAGCATTTCCAGCTCAACAGTTTATCTACATTCAATATATACACAGATGCACACATACATACATATATACACAATTATATACATATATACCGCCATATCGGATCACTCTGTGTAGGTATACACTACATATATTGTTCATTTATTCTATGAATTTATTACATAAATATTTTTTATTATTCCTATTTTCATTTTTTCATTTTAATACACATTTATGTACATATATACAACTTTTTTTTTCTTTTTCTTTTTCTTTTTTTTTTCTTTTTTTTTTTAATGGATATTTATTTTAATTACTTATACCTACAGGAAATGCACAAGGGACACAAAAATTTTCATGCCAAGGAGTCTGTCAAGGCAACTTTAAAGACGAACAGGAAGACTTCTATAAGATGAGGTGTACATAAGGGGTAGAACAAATGGATTGCTTACCTAATTTAGTTATGAATATGTTTTATATTAGTCTAACATGGCTATATACATCTACACCTATATTTACTTACAGACTTAAACCCAGCCTGTGTATGTGGTCAATTAGGATTTTATATATTTCTATATTTTTCATTTCCAATAACTGAGTAATGCAAAATGGTTTCTGTATGAAATTTAGGTTCATAATAATTTGAAAAATTGTTTCAATTATGTTTTGTTTATTACTACATTCTAGTAAGACATGCTGTGCATCACCCACCTCTCCACACACACAGAGTGGGTTTTCTGTAAGACCTATTCTATATTTATAGCTAGGGAACAGAGCATGGTTAAACCTTAACCTACAGATTATCGTTACAAAATGTTTTTGATAGTAGCAATTGCTAAACCAGGGTACTTTGGGTAGATTAGGCTGAATATCTCTGTAATATTTTCCTTTTGTCTCATTATTATATTGTTCCTCCCAAATTTTGTTACTATATTTTGACCCTATTGACAACAAATCTTCTACTGGACAGAGATATTCAGTTAACTGACCCACTTCCAGCGCCTTTTTTGCTAAGTTATCCACAATTTCATTTTGGACAATACCACAGTGGCCTTTGATCCACATAAATCTTACGCTTTTGTTATCTAAGAGTAAATTATGTAAGCATTTGGCTAGTTCTCCAAATAAGTAGTTATTTGAACTGTGGTTTCTTAGGTTTTCAATTTTCTGCAGTACACTTTTACAGTCTGTGATTATTACAAAATGAGTATCGTCCTTACTGGTGGCATATTTTAAGGCTTCTATGATTGCTATTAACTCTGCAGTATAGTTTGACATATTCTTGTTTAATTTAAAGGTTTTAAAATTAGAATTTATTACTTCAAAAAAAGCACATGCGGTTTCATTGTCTGTTTTTGAACCATCTGTAAAAATTTGACAGCTATTCGGTTGGACAAGTTTTCTGTAGTCTTCTCGAAATATTTGGTTTCTTAGCTGCTGGGGAAAGTAAGAGTAATCTTGCAGGTGGTCAATTTTTAGATTTTGAAATACTTCGTTATGCATTTGATGATATGGCTGTATATGATAGGTGTACATGTCGGACTTTGCTTCCGATGCAACTATATATGCTTCAACTGTGAGTGGAGGTGTTTTTCTAATCCAATATCTATGCCTTAGTGTAAGTTCATGTAGTTGACCTAGTTTCAGTAGTATCGGGCTGTTTTTTGCATGCAACTTTAACATAAATCTTATGCATATCACTTTCCTTCTAAGCTGAAAAGGCATCTCACAACATTCTGCCAACAAGTTATTTACAGGGGTACTTCTGAGTGCTCCCAAAGCCAACCTTAAACATTTATTCTGAACAATGTTGATTTTATTTAAATGGTTTTTTGCCGCTTGCTCATATAAAAATGACCTGTAGTCAAACAATGCTCTTATAAATGATCTATATATTATCAAGGCTATGTTAGTGTCGGCCCCCCATTTTGCATGACAGACCATACGAAGAATATTCATTGCTTTTTCTGCCTTTGTTGTCAAATGTTGAATATGGTCTCTCCAAAGTAATTTCTTGTCTAAAAACATGCCCAAAAAGCAAACCTTGTCTTTAACGGGGAGTTCCATATCGTTGACCTTGACATTGATAGGTAATAGCTGTCTCTTGCGGGTAAAGATACATATCTGACTTTTTGTAGTTGATATATCCATATTATTAGTTTGAGTCCATTGATGTAGTTGTGTGATAGCTTCTGTTACTTCTTTGATTCCAGTCTCAATTTCGCAGTTGGTATGATAGACACATATATCATCGGCAAACTGCAATATCTGTATATTTATGTTGTAACTGAGGTCGTGGGTATAAATCAGATACAGGAGTGGGCTGAGAATACTTCCTTGTGGTATACCTTTTGATGTGGTTCTTGAGGAGACACCTTCGTCGTTAGTTGTTAATAGATTAATTTTTCTGTTGTGGTATAGTTTTGTTATTTTACGGGCAAAATTTTGCTCTATTCCTATGTATAACATTTTATTGTATAGTAAACCCAGATCGATGTTATCGTAAGCACTTTCAATATCAATAAACGCCGCTACTGTTGACTTTACGTTAGTCAATGAGATGTTAATATCTGTAATAAGTTTTGTTAAGCTTTCTATTGTGGACTAACCTCTTCTAAACCCATATTGATCTGTGGATAATTTCAACTCTTTTTCTAACCATGTCTCTAACCTTCTTTTAATCATTTTTTCTAATGTTTTTAGTAAACACGATGCTAATGATATCCCCCTATATGACCTAGCTAAGTTGGGATCTCTGGACGGTTTTAAAAACGCTAGAATAAGATATATTTTCCAACTTTCTGGATATTGTTCAGACAGCCATATGTCATTAATTATCTTTAGTAAAATTATTTTTGCTGTGTCAGATAGGTGGTATAACATGGAGTAGTGAATGTTGTCTGCCCCAGCAGCTGTGTTGTTAATATTTTTCAAACTGAAGTTCAGTTCCTGAATGGTAAATAATTCTATATTGTCGTTTGATGTTGCATTAGGATATGTTAAATTTTTTTCTACCCATGCCGGAGCCTGCAGTTGCATAAATTCTTCCATCCAATCGTTGCTAATACTTCTTGGTGTGTTACCTTTTTGAATACCATTTAAACATTTTATTGTTTTCCAGATGTCATTAATTTTTGTGTTCTTATTTAGGGTATTACAAAAGTTTTGCCAGGTTTTTCTTTTACTTTCTAAAATTACTCGCTTTGCTAAAGCCACATTTTTTTTATATTCAACAAAATTTTGCATCGTGGGGTTTAATTTGTAAGATTGTAGAGCTGTTTTCCGTTTAGCAATTGCTACTTTACAGTTTTCATTCCACCATGCTCTGTTAAACTTAGAATTCTTAGTTTTATTCTCAGGTATTGTGTCTGAAATTATTGAATTTAAGCCATCTATAAAATCATTATATCCAATGTTTGAATTTACTTCTGATATATTTTTCGCAAATTGATCAGTTTTTTGGGTGTATAGTATCCAATTAGCTTTCCTTACATTCCATTTTTTGTTTGAAACTTTATTTTTAAATCTACCTAAACTATTATTTAGATTATTTATATAAAGTTTATACTCTATTACAAAGTGATCCGACCCAAGTGTTTCGCCTTTTACGCTCCATTCTATATTTTGTGCTAAATTATTTGACGATATCGTCAAATCAACTGCCGACCTGGAAATACTCTTTGGGTTACTTATGCGAGTTTCTGCACCAGTATTGAGATAAGTTAATTGATTATCATCTATAGCTGTTATTAGATTTTGTCCATTCAGATCAATACTGGTGCAGCCCCATGCTGCATGATGAATATTAAAGTCACCCCCGACTAAAAATGGTCTTTCTAAACTTTTAAAAAATCTATCCCACTCAGTAGCTGAAATTCTTATTCCTGGTTTAATATAGACGGAATAAAAATTAATAATTTTTTCAGACGATATTTTTATTTTAGCTGCTACACACATTAAGTTGTTTATTGGGTGGAATCCACCAATTTGTGTATATGCAAGTTTATTTGATATGAGTAGGGCTACCCCACCATACCCATCTACTCTATCTTCCCTTAGCATATTGTAGCCTATTATATTTACACAATTTGTCATTTTCAACCACGTTTCACTTAATAATGCTATGTCAACTTTATTATCATAAATATATCTTTCTAAACTGCCTTTATTCGAAATCAAGGACCGACAATTCCATTGCATTATATTAACCGCAAAGAGGTTTTTTGGTTATGTATTATGTGCGATATGTCTACTCTAAATTTATGTAATTGATCCCCATCAAATAAGCCTTCCGTCCCCATATTTTTTAACGTCTCTAAGAAAAATGAGACAAGCTTTTCTGTCTTGTCTTCCTCTTTAGGTTGTTTATAATTGGGGGGTATTGGATTTATAATTGGTGTCATGTCTAAGGTGGGTGTAGTGAGGATTTGTTGGTGTTGTTGTCGTATTGTGTCAATTTTATTGTCGTGCAGTATATTTGTACGTTTCCTTTTAATTAAATGTTGTGACTGGGAGGGATAGTTTGTTTGTGAAAGACTTGGGGAGTTAGAAAAGGAGTAATCATTCGGTGGAGAGTTGATCTTACTCGTACTAATTGCTGACAACGTACTCGGACTCTGGAAAGTGGCTTTTGCCCTATTTGCATAACTCTGCGAGTATTGAACTGTTGCTTCCTTAAAAGATTTATTTTCAATGCTCATTATATTTTTAATTGATTTTTGCAATTCATACTCTGGGCAATATTTTCTGTCTGTCGCCTTATGTGGTCCCCGGCATATTACGCATACCGGAGGGCCTGTATGGTTACACTGACTATTACTATGTTCGTCTCCACATGTTTCACACCTTTCCCTTCCTTTGCACTGCGTACTTACGTGATTGTAGCGTAAACATTTCATACATTGTATGACCCTTCTAATATACGGTTCGACCTCAAAGATAATTTTCTCTATAGACACTTTTTTTGGGAGGTATTGACCTTGAAATGTGACTAGTATTGATTGAGTTGGGACATAAGAGACCTGATTACCGTTTGACACCCTTCTATTCATTCTGCGTACACTTATTATTTGGAAATGATCTCCTATACGCGGTTTTATCATACTGCACAATTCATTTTCTGTGATATCTATGTCTATTTTTTTTATTACCCCCTGCCGTCTCGTTAAATATTGCGGTATATAAGCTAAATAATTTTTATTTTTTAATATTGTTGAACTAACTAAATTATTCGCACTTTGTGCCTTAGTAAGTTCTATTTTTATTTTATTTAAGCCTACACTAATAATTGATTTAATATCATTGTCTATATCCGGTACTGAGTTTCTAATTATTCGTGATGTGGTAATTATATGGCTTTTACCAATGTTTCCGTTATTATTTTGAATGTAAACAATAAACGGTCCACTGTGAAAATTATCGTAAAAATTATTTATATTTCTAAATGGTTTATCTATACTATTTGACTTATCATCTGATTTAGTTTTATTTAATTCACTTGTTTGACAATCCTGTAAATGTATTCTTACATTCCTGTTTGAAATTTCTTTTAATGAATTGAAAACGTTACTTACCAATTCCTTATCTATTTTATTTTTTTGTTTTTTTTTCACCGATATCTTTTGATTGTTTTTCCATTCCTACCTTACTTGTTTCACAATCCATCTCTGTATCCTGAAGTAATTCCTTTTCTATTTCTTTATACCAATCTGTCACTACACGTTCAGACTCTAATCTTCCCCTGTCCGGGGGTTCGGCCTTTTTATTTTGATTCATTTTTAAAATCAAAAACTCCGATTCCTACTTTTAACACACTTATCACAATTTACGATACCTACTCGTTTAACCGTTCACCTCGGTGTCTGGCTGCCGAATGTAGTAAAGAGTGAAGCATGTACCAAAATTTAGGTCTCTAAGCTTAAAGATAAAAAGTTACGGGCAGCTAAAGAACAAATTTTGGAGTTTTCCTTAAAACATCAAACTCGCAATTTGAAACGTCAAAATTGTCAATGTTTAGGCAAAGAACGTAAAACAAATACGGCTTGGGAAAAGAAAATGTTGCAAGAAGAGTGTTCTGCGAACCCTTAAGTTTCAGATTCAACCGTCATTGTCCTTCATTTTATTAAATTTTTGCAGAAAATTCATTTCAAATAGACACTTTCTCTGATGTTTTGGCTGTGGGTTTAAGTAAGTTGATGCTTTCGCTGTAGGTTTAGTGAAGTTTATGGTTTAACGGTCTATAATTTTTAGCTAATTTTCGTAGAACAAATTCGTTATTGGATTTTTGAATTTTTGATCACAATATGATGCATGTTTGTAAGAAAAAAATCTGGACGCAGTGAGTGCATTTTGGTAGCGATTTTTTTATTAAATCCTTCAAATTTCAATAACTCAATTTGCTATTAACGTAAGTTTTATTGGTTAAGAAACGAACATTTAACTTTATTTTCGGAAAATTTTTGTATATTTTCAAACAATAAGTAATTTTGATAAAATATAGTACATTGTTTCTACTACAAAGGCTATAACGGTAATCAGATTAATGCCTGCTCGTATTTGCTATTTCCTATTTTTATGAAAATTCACTTCCATAACGCACTTGCTGCGTCCAGACTTTTAAAGATTGTACCGAAAAGTTTTTCATAGCGTTAAAAAATAATTAATTGCTAATTTAGCTCTACCGAATACAGTTACGCCACTCGCTATGTTAAAAATGCCTACACATTTTTGTTAACATCGCTAGGAAAGTTTTGATTACAAAAAATGTTCTCTTATATTTTCATAACAAAACTGTAGGGTAGAGTAGGATATGTTCGGACATGTGCTACCTCCGGACACTTTAAATTTGCCGCCTTGTCTATGGTTCTGAAAGGTATATTTCCAGCAGTCGGTAATCGTGGCCATTTAATGCTCTAACACAAGGTTACGTGTTATATAGCCCCAGTTAAGAGATTAGGTGACTAGTTTGCCTGGTGATTTTTATATTATTTGTTCAATGCGTCGGGCATACATTGGTTCAAATCCCCCAACTACTGTGGTCAATCTTTTTTATTAATGAAGCAAATGTCTTAAAAAAATGCAATAAGGAATTTTCCCGATGGTGCTCCATGGGCTCACGAAAATTTACATCAGGTAGTATCTTTTTTACATCAGGTAGGTTCTTTTTAGGTTCTTTTTAATATTGGTGACTGCCTAATTAAACCGGTATTTTTATCACGGAAAATCAATGACGATCTGTATCGAACCAATCGGTACCTAAGTTACTACAGAACATTTCGGAACGCAGCAAGTGCATTATAGTAGTGACTTTTCATAAGAATTGTACACTATTAGTAAGGTAAATTATTAAAACTATTTCTTTCAATTTAAATAGACTTTGGAGATTAGTTGTATGGGTCGCAGTTACCGATTGAAGAGATGTCTGTTCTCTACGGAGCTAGAAAATTGAAATTTGGGATTTATATATATATATATATATATATATATATATATATATATATATATATATATATATATATATATATATAGATATATATATAAGTACTGCAAGTCTTAAAAAAAAGTGGTACGAATTAAAGAAACAAAAGCTTTCCAAGAAAATATTCATTATTTACAAAGGGAATGTACCTGCCAAATTACAAATACATAAATATTAATTGGTTGGATGGTTTTGTTTTAGTCAACCCAATCGAACTAGTTTTTGCAAACAAAACAACAAAAAATATCTTTTTAAAACAAATTTGTAGTTCTCCGCGAAGCGCATTATGTTACTTCCCTTTAATGTAGCACCCACGCTGTATTGATATAAGTTTTACGATGGTTCAAGTTTAAAGATTCCAGCTTGATGGGAAATTGAGTTATCAGATTAGAAATATTTTTAAAATATTGTCTACCTTAGCGTACTTGCTGCACCCAGACCATGTTCAACACTTATTTACTGCTGCTTTACCAATACTTTTTGAAAATGATAATATAGTGTGGCTGTCTATGTTAGGCTGACAAACAAGGCAATCTCGATTTCATTTTTGGAAAAATATTGTAAACAAATGAAATGAGGTAACAATTTAAACACAAATTGAAAATATTGATTCGCTACTTCGTCGCGGAGATTCTTTTTTCCCGCTGTGCATGCCTAGAACCAATCTCAATGCATAAACAGGGGCGATGTAAACAACAAACTTTTCTTGGGAACAACCCCCAAGAAAGTTACAGGAACTGCGGTGAATATAGGGGTTCTGGGTAGGGTTAAAAGGATTTTAAGGATGTATACCTGCAAAATTGGATAAAGGTAACTCACAGAGGTCCAACTAAGCTGTTTTCTTTGCACTTTCCGCTCACATTTCCTTTTACTCTTCTTCCCCGCACAGCACGTGTATTCATTCATTCAAAATTTTCTTGTGATTTGTGCATTCAGGAGGGGTTCCAGGCATGTTTCTGAAAAAATATTCTTAAAACCCTTCGTAAGCTAATCTACAAATTTACTGAAAATTTAATTTTTATTTATAACAGGAATGTACCTACCAAATAATGAAGCTGGTAGGTATATTTTATTGTTAATCGCTTGGATGATCTGTTTTAGACAACTTAATCAAACTAATTTCTACAAACAAAACACCAAAAAAGGTTTTTAGCAAAAATTGTAGTTATCTGTGAAGCTCATTGTGTTATTTTTCAAATTTAGTATCTATGCTACTTTTATATAGGTTTTACTAGGTATCAAAACTTACTATTCTATTAAAAAGGAAATATGAGCGGAAAAAGCGAAGAAACCCAGAATTGTCGGACCTCTAAAAGCTGCCCTTTTCATATTTTGGAGCCATACCTACTTTAAACGCTTTTTAAGTTACCCTACTAGACTATCGAAAAAGTTTAAATGTAAATAACTCGTGCATGTAAGATGACAAACTCTATCTATCAGCAGTCGATTTATCTAAAACTGGTATTAGCGTAAACTGCAAATTGACCTTCTCTCTTGTATGTATATTTTTAAGTTATTTGCTTTGTAGATTCCCAGACCTATGGTTTATTTTAATGAATATCGTAAAAAGAAGAACACATGCAGATGGATGATCGTTTTAATTGCGTTGTTTCTCTGGAAGTAATGACACTAGCTAAAATTCAGAACTCAATTTAATGTTAGAAGAGTATCTCTAATTTGGTTATATTAAAATCCAAGTAATTCATTAATAGTGTCATTCTAAAAATCTTGGTTATAATATTAAGATACAGCCTGTCAAGATTGCATCTTGGACAATCACAAGTATGAAACTTATTTGTCATGATGTCATGTATAATTACCAATAAAGAATAATTAATTATCAATAAATGTTATTATCAGTATAAGGGATAACCAAGAAATATTCATTATATACACGAAATTCATACAGTATATATTTAACTACCATGTTTATATCACAAATGAGCAAAATAAGACGATCTTCTACTATTATTCATTATAAACCGTTGACATTTGCCGATTGGCGGCTGACATTGACATGTTAGCTACTAGAATGGAACGCAAATGACAGCGGTACAGAGTTGTCAGATAGTAACGTAGAATTAAATATTATATAATTTTAAAATATCACGAGAGTTGGTAATTTAAAATTTGTGGGTATTAACCGCAGTTATTGGATGGACTGAATATTTCAACGAACATTTTTACATTTGTCATCAATATTTATAATTATGTGTGATGCCAGATGCTATGCATTCTAAGATAAAAATGTTTTGTTATTACGTCCGAGAACCCGGCTCATTTATATTCTCACTGACTGTTGTGTCATTGGTCGAGTTTGAATATTATCTGTTCTAAAGTAAAAGAGATTTGTACTCCAACCATCCTTGTGAACGTTGAATGTGCCAAATGCCCTATGGAATTTGAACTGATGTCGTAGATTGTTTATTTTTTAGAAATTTTCCTTTACGGACTTCTTTTTCGTCGACCATTTAATTTGTAATATGGGTAACAGCATATATATATATATATATATATATATATATATATATATATATATATATATATATATATATATATATATATATATAGTGGTGTTATCCAGGTTCGCATACACACACACATAAAATAACACACATAACAACTATTACTATTATTAACAAATAAACAAAATTTAAGAGAAGGTAATTGCAAATTCAATAGCCATGAATAGCTGAATATCAAAAAAATTAGAATCAAATTGTACTTTTCAGTGCTCATCACAGGTGCCAATCTTCACTTATCAAAATATGTGCCATGTACTACCAATATTGTGTACAATTTATAGAAATAAAAGCCAAATTCAATGAAACAGAACATGGATTCAAATAGCAATGATACGACTGTAAACAGTTTAGGTATTATTAAGTAATTAAGAATAAGCGGTAGACTAGGGTGTAAATAAGTGGTGTAGAAGAGACTAAGGAGTTCAGATGTTGAGATTTCAACAATAATTTGTGTATATGAAATAAGATGTTAGTTATAAGAATTTTGTTATGATGTAATTAAAATATAACTATAAATGATTTAGAAGGCAGACTGTCATGGAAACGGAAAGTTTAAAACGTAAAAATTAATTGGAAAGGAAATGTCAGATTAGAGAGATGTTTGGAATTTGGGGTGAATTTAACTGATGAATTTGAAAGTAAAAGTCAGTATGGAAATAATTTAATGAGGAGAGGTACATATTTTTTGAAAGTACTTGTCAGATGAAAGAGAAATAGGAAATAAAAAGGAAGTTTGGAGAGATTAGAAAGAAATTGAAAGTAAAAGTCAGCTTGGAGATCATTTAGTAAGGAGAGGTACATATTTTTTGAAAGTAGGTGTCAGCTGAAAGAGAAATAGGAAATAAAAAAGTAAGTTTGGAGAGATTAGAAAGTGAGTTTGGTCAGACCAGACAGAAATTTGAAGGAACAAGAAGAAAGCAGCGTCATTTTCAAGGTCAGCTGATGCCAAGCAAAGCTGTGACCGTATAACAGAGAACTACTAGTATTATAAGGGATGATGGAATAATGTATTAAGGTATTTATAGTTTAAGGTAATAGTATTATATCGAGTTAGAGACTTGATCACGGATTAAGGGTTAGTGTAAAATATATTTGTGTTTCCTTGAGACTTTGACTAAATTTGAGTTTACGAGAGGGCAATTATATAGTTAAATTTACGTATAGAGACGAGTACAATCCACACCTTGAGAAGAGAGAGTCAGTCGTAGACAGACAACAATCAAAGGTAAGTGCATGGCATAAACCTTATAAATTTTAATAAGGGCGTTTACACCCTTTATGTTTTTTTTTCTTGTATTAAGTTAATAATAGTGGTAATAGATTGCACAGAATTTATTTTAACATAATAAAATAGCGCCCTAAACGTGGGATTTTTTGAGACAAATATACTGATTAACTATACATTGGACAAGAATAACTAACACCCCCATATATAACAATATATATATATATATATATATATATATATATATATATATATATATATATATATATATATAAACAAAATTTAAAAGAACCTTGGATATGGGTTCTAGAGACCCAAATTCACGCTCATTTAAAGACATTTTCCAAAAATCTTACTGTCGATACCTCTGTTAGTGAATTTTCCTAATGAAAATTCACTAACATGCGATTAGTAAAGAGAAATACAAACTGGTTTATCTTTAGCAACGCATCTTAGTGTTTTTGGTCGTCAGTCTTTAAAATAAAGATATCAAGATCGCTGGATTAGTCACGGTGGACATTACTGATAGCCTGCTCGAGTTCGGGTCTCAGAACCTTCCAAATTTATCTGTAAGGATATCTGAATCATTAGTTTAGACTATCGCATTACAAATGTGGAAGATTGGATCCGATAATTGGTATAACTCGACAAGAAACGATCCTGTTGTTTTTGAAAGAGATCTGCAATCACTGAGAAAAAACTAAATCAATACACCCCAGCTGGCAGTACTAATTGCTAGCAGTTCTTGTAATTTAAGAAGCTTTACATATAGCAAAGCAAACTATTTAACCTCAACTAAGCTAACCTAGGCAACGAAATATAGCTTTTGTCGAACAACATTTATCGCCATCTACCTTCGAAGCAAAGCGGCCTTCTGAAAATCGTCAAAGAACAAAGTATTCTTAAAATAGTCCCTTGTGTTCTCCGATTTTTACCAAACATCCGGTATAAATATAAACGTTTCAATTGGCCCCAAATATTGGTTTTAGAGCGCTCTAATTAGCGTTTATTCGAAGCAATGTCTCAAATGTTCAAATGACGTGACATCTCTATCGACAAATTCATTATGAAAGTTACCGATTTATGACACAACAATCAAGTACTTGATGTCCTTAAGATAAATACGCTTTGCTTTTCATAAACGATTTTATAAAAAAGGAACACCTTGTGGCATCAATTGCAGAACCTGCTGTATTAAAGCTGCGCTCTCATCTTACAAAATTACCTTTAGCCGTTCCGCTGCGCTAGCTAAATTTGAATACCTAGGGCTCTGTTTGATCTCAGCTAATGAATCTAGGGGTTCCAGAGCGTAACTGTGAAGGTCCAGCCGCGTTTGTACCGTTCAGTTCAGTGTCCTGAGGTCCTGATTTATCGTGGCGGGATCGAGGGAGGCTTTGTTTAGGACGTGCCAGGATTCATAACCGACTACTGAGAGGCCATATCATGGAATGCGTGTCGTCATTTCAAAGTTTATAGACATTCATTACAAATTTTCAAGATAGAAGGCTTTGGTATCACAAACGAAGAGGAAATGCTTACCATTATCTTGGATGATGATATAAGAGCAGACCCCCATATCCACTTGACGTATAATATGCTAACTCTCCTGTCCTTCTGCTTTGTTACAGAAATGGTTACTTGATGGCTGTTGGATGAACACTTCCTGCCATGCGACATAATTTATATTAAAGTGGGAGGAACAATAAGGACTAGGATAAGCCTATTATTTATATTAGAACAGCGGCCCCCTGGGGTGGCTACATTTATGCTTAACTGCAGAGAAAGACTAGAAATTTAACATGTATGTTTGAAGCTTTCCGCTCCAATATACATAGTTTTACTTTAAGCACATTAAAGATATGATTGCTACCACAATGAAGTATCTTACAGTAAAACATTATGCGAGGTTATACTCATGTTTTCATCTCCACTGCTTTAAACATAATGAGGTCCACTGTCAGTTTAGCTGTAATTCTTAATTGTTTGTTTGTTTGTTTAAGTTTATAGTTTAACCGTCGCCTTCACGAATAAAATTTTAACGCATAATACACGACGAAGGTACCCGGCTACCTGCAATAATTATTGTCCTACTATTCTAGAAACCATTAGTTTTCTAATTCTTATAAATAGTTATAATGTCACATCTGGTATTCCAAGAAAAGTTTTATGAGCCGTTCCGGCTTACATACTTCCGCATAGTGTTCTGCATTTCGGAGAATTGTTTTCGTGATCCGATATTTGTGTGGATGCTAGAGAATTTATTTAGTCTGTTGTCTACCGCTGACTAAACAACACTATTTTCGATTGAAAATTGTACTGTGATTAGTGAATTTTCGGAATGGCAGAAAAATTTAGGGAAGTTTCCAGTTCTGAATTCAAACGGTACGTAGATTATAAAAGTGATAAATGATAATAAACTACATTTTTGTTGTAATTTTTGACATTTTTCCTATGTACCTGATTATTTAGAGAATGAGTTATGAACAGCAAGTAAGTTATCTTCAGTAATTGAATGCTATGGAATCTGATTCAGAGAGTGATAACGACAATGAACAAATTAAAGACTCCGAATCAGAAGACGAATATTTACCGCCTTTGTTGTCATCAACAAATAACCAAGCAGAAGAATCAGACATAGAAGATGTTTTGCTTGACACAGAATGAAATTGAAATTGCCGAGGAAGACAATTCTGAAGATGAGCAGCTAGAGGTTGAAGATTGTGATGACCTAGTTTTGCGTTCTAAAAACGGAACTATCTGGCAATCAAGTGCCCCAATTCCTGCTCGTCAAACGCTGTCACAAAATATGTTGCGAAAAAAATGTGGACCTTTGAAGACAACAAATTCCCTCTCAGTTCGGGAAACTTTCGCACGCATTTTTACTCCAGAAATGTGCAACATTATAATTCGAGAAACAAACCGCAAAGCCAAAACCATCCACGCGGAGTGGAATAAACAGCATTCCAACAAACCACCAAAAATTTGGAAACCTCTCACACAAGGAGAGTTTGATGGTTATCTCGGGCTACTGATTACTGCTGGAGTGCGACACTCTAAGAATGAAAATTTGACAGACTTGTGGAAAAGTGATGCTTACCCATTGTACCGTGCGACAATGTCAGTCAACAGATTTTATTCCATCCAAATATTTGTACGTTTTGACAATATGAATACCAGAACCGATAGATTGAAAACTGATAAAGCAGCTGCTATCTCAGAACTTGGCTTCTATTGATGCAAAATTTGAAATTGAATTATACACCGTCTGAATGCCTAACGGTAGACGAACAACTATTTCCGTATAGAGGCAGGACCAGGTTCACGCAGTATATGCCAGCCAAACCTGCCAAATATGGTATAAAAATTTGGTGAGTGTGCGTTGCAGCTAATTCTTGCCCTCTTGTGGGGCAAATTTATACAGGGAAATCATCGTAAGGTCGTGAACAAAATCAAGGTGAGCGTGTGTTAAAGATTTATGCATTCGTTATAAAAATAGTGGGAGAAATGTTATAATGGATAATTTTTTCACCACACTTCCCTTAGCTCGGTTTCTAATGTCATCATGGAAACTTTCTGTTGTGAGTACGCTAAAAAAATAAACCTTATATACCGCCAGAGATACTTATACTTATACTTTATTGGCTGAAATTACACAATATGTCTATACAGTAAGTCCATTTTGACTTGTGTTGTATATAGTGACATAATTTAAACAATTTATTCTAAAAATACTTGACACTGCATTATCCAAATATGTATATATATACTTCGAATTTTGACAAACCATTTGATATAAAGTTTTTATACCATTTTTTCTTCCATCTTACATTTCCAATCACTGCCTTCATTTACTACTAATCTTTACACATCCATCATTACTTTCCCATCATCATTCTTCATTTACTTTCCATGTTTATACCAAATTTATGAAATTTTATACAAAACCGAACCGCTTCATTCTGACAATTAAACTTCTTAAATGTTGCCAAATAAAAGTAGAGAAGAACAATCTTCTACGTTTGGATTTTCTGAGGATAATATCACACTGGTTTCAACAGGGAAAAGCTGTAATACTCTTATCCACAATGCACGACACTGCAAATGTATCTGGTCTAAAGAAAAAACCTGAAATAATCCATTATTACAATTCAGGGAAAGGTGGTGTTGATAATATGGATAAGATGGTGTCGCACTACTCTGTCAAACGTCGAACAAACCGTTGGCCTCTTGCAATGTTTTATAACATGCTTGATATAGCAGGATTATCAGCATATATTATTTATACTGAAAATAACCCTCTTCAGAAGAAAACAAATTATCGTCGAAAATTTCTTCAAGAACTTGGAAAGCAATTATCTAGACCGAGCATAGCATTGAGAGCCAAATCAGCAAAGGTGTTACAACATTTTAGTACCAAATCGGGAATTAAGTGCATATTAGGAGGTCCATTGCCACCGCCGGTTGTAGAAAAGAATCATCGCAGAGATAAAACCGGACGCCTTCAAGTAACATGTGACGTGTGTCGAGCTACTACAAAAAGACAGAGAAAAACCAGAAAATCGTGTGACGTTTGCAGCCGCCCAATATGCGACGAACATTGTAAGAAAATAAATAAGTGTTACAATTGCAAACTGCAAAAGAATTATTGTAATAAAAAATATTATAAAAGTAATATACTTTCTCAAATAAAGAGTGTTACTTTTTTTATTATTGTGCCCCAAAGTTAAAGATTTGTAACAAAATAAATTTTTATTTTAGTAGGTACCGGGGTACCCCTGATGTGAGGAATAAGTATAAAAAATTTCAATGTTCATTATATAATTTTCAAAAGTTATAAAAAATACTACATTGGCAGAAAATGGTTTTTTATAATGAATTCTGAGATGTCACAACACCAACATTAACAAATAAAAACATCACTTTTAAAACAGAATGGGTACCCAGGTACCCTGTCATGCAGACGAAGGTTAAAAAACTCTAAGAGCCTCGGTAGTGCAGGGGTACGACCGTGTGCCTCTGAACCGAAGGGTACTGGGTTCGATTCTCAGGGTTCCCCTTACGCTTTTTCAGTACATTGTGTACAATTAACATCAACCGAGGTTGTGTCCTTGTATTTGGGCAAGTAGGATGTATGCAAGTTGTGCCCTTCGTTAAAGATCACTGCCCCAATAGAGAAAGGCCGGGGTCGGCAAAATTTCCAGAATAGTCAGGTGAAATTGCTCCCTAGACCGACGTTAAAGTACAAAAAAGTAAAGTCTGGATGCAGCAAGTGCATCATAATAAGCACACTTGGAGAACCCAAATCACCACAACACATAAAAAAATTACGATCGTTTCACTAACCAAGTTAGCGTCATCAGAGGATAAATAGTTCTAAATATCTTGTACCTACAACTATATTTACATTCCTCTGCGAATAGTCGGTCACTAACGATTTAGGGAGGTTCAACGACAAAAAATTAACATATTATTTTGGCGAAAATATATGATTTTTTTAATTATCTATCGGACATGCTTCTGCCGGTATTTCTTGTAAAGTAATCTATCAGTAGACTGCGCATAGGCGGCAGAGCCAAATTCACACAACTTCTTATTATTACCATATACTTTCGAAAGCGTTTAGCTGTCCTGGTTGTCTAATATTTTTATTAATTTTAGGTTCTTCTTATTTACGTGGTGACTATTATCCCAAAGATATCGGGCAACGGAATAACTATTTATAGTATCGTAACTTAGTTGTGCTAAATGCTCTTTGAATCTAATTTCAGTAGATCATTTTGTTTGTCCGACGTATTTAATATCACAATCTTTAAAACTTATTTCATAAATTCCCGGCATTTTGACGGTACTATACTTGTCTCTTGAGTTACCTAGCAAGTTTTTAAAGTATTTTTTGTCGAAAATGTTAGTTGCAAATCGACTTTTTTTTAAATGCAATAACCCTTCGTGATTCGAGGTTCAAATTTTAATTTTCTTTGGCTTTCCTTTTTCTAAAAGTCGTTGATACCGCTCGCTAACATTTTCTTTGTTTTCTGTTTGTTAATTAATTTCTCCACTAGGCAAGCGGTGTGTCCGTTATATTCGGCCACGTTCTTAATATACCCTAATTCTTTGATATATCTATTTTCACTTAAAGGAAAATGCATTAACCTGTTTACTAAGAATTTCACACTGGTAATTTTTTGTGCGTACGTATGATGTGATTCATTCGGAATGTAACTTAGATTGGTGTTTTCTTCACCGGCTCTCCCCTATACAGTGTGTCCCAAACTGGACGGAAATTTATGTATTAGAGATAGGGAAATATTAAATTAGCAATGTTTTGTAGAATTTCATGCTCGTTCCAAATATGACTTGTAGTTTGCCCTGCCTCTTTTCGTTTTCGAGATATTTTGAAAAAACAAATTTGTCGATTTTTTTTCCCTCAATATCTAAGTAGGCGTTGATCTGACATGTCTAAGATTTGCACAGTATTAGGACACTTTTTACAGAGTAATCTTTTTGTGCTATTCTAAACTTTGGATTGTCATTTTTTTTTCAGCTACAGGTATTAACGTTTGTTTTTATTATGGCAGTCATATTGGATTTTTTGCTCGTGTGTTAGCCTGTGAAAAGAGCTTACCAATGATGTACAATATGCTTGAAAAATATTATAATTGCACTGACAATGTTGAGAAAAAGCGTTTTGAGGATAGTAGGCTATGAAATCCAACACCAGAAAACAAATGACAAAAAAAGTGTTCAAAAAGCAGTAGGCCAAGTGTAGGTAAACTTGCAGATTATTGCAATGTTAGTTTAAAAAAAATAATCTAAAGCATGCTTAGAGGAACCTCTGTATGCATTAACCATCAGACAAATGCTGTGCTCTCAACACAGAGATCTAAAGCAAATTTGAGGTGCCGTTCGGGGTAAACAAGCTACAAAAGAGCTAGAATGCAATGTGTCAAAAAATCACAAAGCTGGTCAGATTTCCCTGGCTAACGAACTTGTCCAAGCCACATGCAAAAGGAAGGTATACACCAAATTTAATCACAATCGGCTTATATATATATATATATATATATATATATATATATATATATATATATATATATATAAATTTTGGACACATTTTATGCACAATCTCCTATACCTAAGTCCAGACGTTTTGAAATACCTTATATTTCAAAAATGACGTTTGCAGGCCTAAACATAACTGTCAATGCCTCCTATATGAAAGCCGTTATCGTTTCATTGGATTTCATTAGCTTGTAGAAGGGGATCTATTTTAGTGGCCTCTGATGTTATTTTGATAATAAATAAATACAGGGTGATCAAAAACCCACATTAAAAAATTTATTTGAAAAAATCGTGAAAGTCTTTGCCTTCAAATAGAAACCCCCCTTTTAGTGAATTTTCTTAAAAAAAATTCACTAATGAGGAGATCCCGACTTTTGAATTTTGAAAAAATTTCTTCAAATAAGCGCTAATTAGGCCCCCCAGAACACATATCCGGGGTCAGTTAAAATTTTTATATGTTTATATATATATATATTTATATATATATATATATATATATATATATATATATATATATATATATATATATATATATATATATATATATATATATATATATATATATATGTATCACACCGATAACTCAAAAAATAATGGGCCGATTTTGATTAAATTTGGTGAATACCTTCCTTTTGCAAATGGCTTGGATAAGTTCGTTAGCCAGGAAAATCGGTCCAGGTTTTCCCGGAAAATTTTGTGTTTTCTTTCGAAAAAAATTTATATCTCCGGAATTAACAAAGTAACGGCAAACAAGTTTGGTACGCGGGTTTACATCCTTATAGGTAAGCTACACGCCAAAATTTAGCTCTATAGGTCAAAAGACAAAAAAGTTATAGGCATTTAAAGAAAAATAAATTATGGTTTTCCAGAAAACGTCAAAGTTGCGATTTAAACGTCAAAATTTGCAACATTTAGGCAAATAACTTGAATCTAATACGGGCTATGGAAATAAGATGTCTCAAGAAGAATGTTTTACAAACCCTGAAGTCTTAGTTTCAACCGTCATTGTCCTTCATTTTAATAAAATATTTCCAGAAACTTCATTTCAAATAGACCCTTTCTCTGATGCTTGGGAGTATTCTTAGCTATAGAGTTTATCGTTTAATGGTATATAATTTTTGTAGAATTTTCGTAAAAAAAATCAATAAAGCTCAATATATCTGTTATTATACAAGATATGAAAAAAATTGTATATATTAATTAGAGGGTGCCTTGAGCTACATCTTAAAAAATTATTTCTACAATCACAGGGTGGCCCATAAGTCGTTGGTGATACAAATTTTCTTTTTTTTTTAATCAAACACGCCTTATGTTATTGCATTTTCCATCGAAATATAATGCATGTTTGTAAGAAAAAAAATTCTGGACGCAGTAAGTGCGTTATGGTCGCGAATTTTGATCAAATGCTTAATATTTGAATAGCTCAATTTGCTATTAACCTATAAGGTTGACCAAGAAACGAGTTTTTTCGGGAACACTTTAAGTTAACTTTCGGAAATTTTTGTACATTTTCAAACAATAAAGTTATTTTGATGAAACATGGCACATTGTTTTTACTATATAGATTATACTGGTAACCAAATTTGATGCCTGCTTTCTTAAAAAAACACATTATTGCTATTAAAAAATAGTTTTATGAAAATTCACTACCATAACGCACTTGCTGCGTCCAGAGTTTTTATAATGTTATCTTGTTCAGCATTGAAAAAGAGGGTAACTTTGTATAAGATTGTCTATGCCAAAAATTTGTGGTTTTCGAAAGATTGGCAATTTAACATTTTTATATTGTAAAAATATTAAACGGCTTTAAGTTTTGTTGTTAGTTAGCCATGACGGCGAGGCGCGTTAAAAGAAAACTATCGCGCATTACAGAAACGTCGCCATTTGTTGAGATCTCCTCATTAGATTTTTTTCAAGGAAAATTCACTAAAAGGAAAAACCAAGGAAAAAAATAAAAAAATGAAAATAAATTAAGCTAAGTAGCAATTCTGAAAATAGTTAGGGAAAAATAAGGATAAACTTATGATATGTGAGGACCTCGGTGGTTCAGAGGTAAGAACGTGTGCCTTTGAACCGAAGGTTACTGGGTTCGATCCCTGCGTACTCCTTTCACTTTTTCAGTACAAACTGTAAAATTAACATCAACCGAGGTTCTGGCATTGTATTTGAGCAAGTTGAATGTCTGCACGTTCCGCCCATCGGAGGGGGGGGGGGTAAAGCCGTCGGTCCCGTGTTCATGCGATGTTGGGCACGTTAAAGATCCCTACCCTCCTTACAGAAAGATAGGGGTTTGGCAAAATTTCCAGGATAGTGAGGTGAAACTGCTCCATGGCGTCGGTGATTGGCCATAGTCGCGGAAATAGGCCGACGTTAAAGAAAAAAAACACACACACTTATGATATGTGACAGTTTAAAGAGAAGGGTTGAATACTACCAGAGGAAACGACATAATGTTACTATAGTGTCACACTGCGCCAGGGGCTTACGCATTAGCCAAATACGACAATCCCCCTTAGAGAAATTTAAAATATTCAAAAATGTTAGACAACCAGGGCAGCTAAGTGCTTTCTAAAATGTATATATATATATATATATATATATATATATATATATATATATATATATATATATATATATATATATATATATATGAGTAAATATAGTAAAAAATACAAGCTGTATAATTTCAGCACCTCCTCCTATGTATAGTTTGCTGTTCGACCACTTTATAAAATATGCCGACAAAAGCGTGGGAATAAAGATAACGAAACTCGGATAGAGCGAATTTCTGGTAAAGCAGTGAAAGTTTGTTTTTTGAACCACTCTCAAACATGTAATCTGTGGTAGAGTTGAATAAAAGGCTTTTTCTTTCCAAACAAATGTTTTACTCCTTGTCCCGACGCGTTTCGACATTTTTAACTGGTTATCCTCAGGGAAATTTGTCCATTATTAAACAGAACTAAAAAACTATACAGTTGAATGCCCAATGAACACGCTTCCTCTGTTGCTGTAAGGTGTCACTGGCGTCAGAGGTGTTACAAACACGAAAAGGAGCAACTTTTATTGAAAATAAGAACGAATTTTTGTGTAAACTTTTAAATTTAAGTTTAAAAAGACGTCTCCAGTGACGATGGACACGAGCAGACCGTCGTTACTGGAGACGTCTTTTTAAACTTAAGTTTACAAGTTAAAACCAAAATCGTTTTTATTTTCAATAAAAGTTGCTCCTTTTTGTGTTAGTAACACCTCTGATGCCGGTGGATCCACCCTACAGCAACAGATGAAGCGTGTTCTTTGCGCATTCAACTGTATAGTTTTTTAGTCGTGTTTAATAATGGACAAATTTCCCTGAGGATGATCGGTTAAAAAGGTCGAAACGCCTCGGGACAAGGAATAAAACATGTGTTTGGAGAGAAAAAGCGTTTGTATTTAACTCACCCAAAGATGTCAAGCCCAAACATTTTGACGTTTAGGAACAATCAAACATGTAAGGCCAAGTACCTGCACAGAATATAAACACAGTTGTAGTCGTCAAAAGTTTCGAATTACTCATTATCTGATGACGCTAACTTTGTTAGTGAATCAATCGTGATTTGGGTTCTCAAAGTGTACTTATCAGTGCTCACCACAGGTTTTAATCGTTAATGTTTTATTGCAAATATTCGAAGCTAAATTTCTCTATAAGATTAGTTTCTAAAATAGGTAGGTAAGAGTTAAGAGGGTATATAATCACTCTGTATACAGTTGGATGTTTATCTTTAAAATGCCAAAATAAAATTTTTACTAAGTTTTTGAACAATTCAGTTTAGATGTTTCTTTGGTTATTTACGACTGTCATACACTTTGTAACTTCTAATTTAATTTCAGACGTAATATCTAACATCAAATCCAGATACTAAATTAAATTGTCTAAATGGAGCGTGGAAACAGGCTACTGGTTTCATAGCATCCATCTATATGGATATAGTTGGTTACAAACTACTTTCAAGATCCAATATTTACCTGTGCCCCGGTAAACTATCGTTTCGAATGAAATTTTATGCCCTTCCCTTGTAAATGTGTCTGCGAACCGTGACACAAAGTGGATGGAATTATCCACTTCGCCAAAATTGCTTAAATCAATATAGAAGTTCTAGTTAGAGTATGTCCCAAAACGCCTGGAAGAGAGAATCTTCCATTAAATGATTTGACGTCGATAATCACGTTAAACTAGTATAGTTAATTAAAAATTCGCTAAAACTAGTAATTGACTTGATTAAAACTTATTAAAAAAATTGTATGCTGTCTGTCTTTATACAGTTTTTTCATACTTATATTTAGTTTTGTTGTCTTTTATATCTCAATTATTTAATCTAATTAAATATAGGTTTTCAAAAGAACTCAATTTTACTATTTTTCAAAAAATTTCTTTTTAATAAGCACGAATTATAGGTCCCTAAACCCACATTTAGTTCGCTAAAATATATATACACACACACAAATATATATATATATATATATATATATATATATATATATATATATATATATATATATATATATATATATATATATATATATATATATATATATGTATGTATATATATATATATATATATATATATATATATATATATATATATATATATATATATATATATACTGTGATGATAAAGTTTGGAACATAATCCAAAATGTGTTTGTCTGGGAACTTATTGAACTTAACACAGATATTCCCAAGGAGAATTTCATTCAGATACTGAAATTTCTTTTTCAATCAAATTATTTCCTGTTCAACGGAACATATTGTTACAAAGCACTTCAATAGATGTAGGTGCGGTGTTGCCACATCTCCAGAACTTCCCAAACATCTGGGAATTTTTGCACAATCTGGCAACACTGCCTCCCCGCCCCCCTGGGGGTGCCTGGGGTGACCCCGCTCAGGCGAAGTCTCAACCCTCTAGGACCAGAAATAACGAAGTTACCAACTTGTACCCCGTCGGAACGGATAACTGAGGTCTGCACATTCCGAACAGCCTGTATATACACCCTGTACGCGCAGAGAACCCTTACACCCTGTATACGCAGAGAGATCTTATATTACGAGAAACACCTCTTGTGTAACAGGAGTGATGACCACATTTGGATCATCCTGTATATACATCCCCCTGTATACACATGGGACCGATCTGTATTCACAGAATCTTCTAGTAAAAGAAGGTCCTGGAAAATTCTGGAATGGAACGCTCCAGAAAGTGGTGGAAGGTACGGCGAGTATATAAAGACGAAAGCAAGCCAGGAGTTCAGTTCAGTTAGAGAAAGTTGTAGTGACTCGAAGAAGCAGTAACTAGTGTGAAGTGTTATAGAGTAGCGACTGTAGTTTCAGTGTATTAGCGACTTTTCTACAAATTAGTGATTGTAAGGCCAGATAAACTAAGTGTTTTGTGAGAGAGACATTCTAGAACTTTTATTGTATCCATATTTAGAGAGTAAATAAAGTTGTTTTGTTAAAATTGAAAGTCTCACTTATCCAGAACCCGGAGAAAACGCAACAATTTGGTGTCAGAAGTGTGGGATAAGTGAGTGAAGAAGTTAACAATTAATCTAGTTGTAAATGGTAAACACCAGATCGACTGACTACGACAAGATGGCTGAAATCAAAGAGTTGATGGACTTACGGAAAAGACAACGCGAAGAAGACGAGAGAAGACGACAAGAAGATAAAGAAGACCTCAAGAGGCAACGCGAAGAAGACGAAAAACGGCGACAAGAAGAAGAAAGAAGACGGCGCGAAGAAGACGAGAGAAGACGACAAGAGGAAGAACAACAGGGACAAGAAGATAAAGATGACCTCAAGAGGCAACGCGAAGAAGACGAACAACGGCGACAAGAAGATGAAAGAAGACGGCGCGAAGAAGACGAGAGAAGACGGCAAGAGGAGGAACAGAGGCGACAAGAAGATAAAGAAGAGCTCCGAAGTATGTTCCACAATATAAGAGTCGATGTAAAAGAAGAAATTGAACAGATCAACGAACAAATAGAAAATGTGGACAAGAAAATAGAAAATGTGGACAAGAAAGTAGAAAATGTGGACAAGGAAGTAGAAAATGTAACAGAGGATTTGAATAAACGATGGGAAGAAGTGGAAGGGTTGAAAGAACAAATGAAGATGATCATGAAAGGAACAGAATGCACACATAAAGAACTCACCGAACAGTTGATTGTCCAGACTGATAGAACTGAACCAAGAGGAGTTACTGGAATGGCCCCAGTTCAAAATCGCCCGGAGGCGGATGTACCAGCCGTGCAGCAGCCTAATGGAACCTTGAAGCCGCCGACCTTTGACGGAGAAACATCGTGGCCCATGTACAGGAGGCAGTTTGAGGCGGCAGCTCTCAGCAATGGGTGGAGCGAACAACAGGCAGCAACTGCTCTGATTCTCTCGCTTCGAGGTAAAGCCCTAAAAATCCTCCAGAACATCCCGGAGTCGAAACAGCAAAACTACTTAACAGTGATACAGGCCCTAGACTTGAGATATGGTAACAAGTACATGAGCCAGGTCTACCAGACACAACTAAAGACAAGGGTCCGGAAGCCAAATGAGACGCTGCAAGAATTCAGTGCCGAAGTGGAGAAACCAGAAGAATTTGTCAACCAGATCACCGTCCAGACCTTCATCGATGGGGTACTTGACAACGACATGCAACAATCTTTGAGGCTCAGAAGGTTCAAAACACTTACAGACTGCGTCATTTATGGTTTGGAATTTCAAGCAGCCAAGAATGCATCTCAACCTCGCCGCAACAGGCTGCGCGAAGTGAAGGAGAAAGAGGACCTTTCAGACACGACAGAGGCACTAAGGCGAGAAATCAAGTTGATGAAGGAAGCCATAAGCAAACTCACTGCAACGGTTGGAGCACGTAAGACGAAAACAGATTGGTCCCACATAGAATGCTACAAGTGTGGTAGGAAAGGGCACATAAGTAGGCAGTGCTCACAAACCCAACAGATGGCATGCAGAAGACAAGAATACACCAACAGGGAGCGCCATCAGGGAAAACGACCTGACGCCAGTGTAAGTGGGCGGCAGCTGGCATGCGAGACCCAAGGCCCCAAAGTCAGGGTCTCCACTATCCGACGCTACCGCGAGAGCCTCGTGATACCTGGCAGCATAGACGGCAGACAGTGCTGTTTCACCATCGATACTGGCGCCACTAGATCCATTGTACGGCCAGACATGTTGCCAAATATGTCGACACTAACGACCAACAAACAGCCTGTGTTGGAGACAGCGAAAGGAGATAGGATACCCGTGCATGGGGAGGCCATTGTTTACATTAAGCTGGACAGTACTGAGCTGCAGGTAAAGGCTGTCGTCGCAGAAATCGTCGACGAATTTATTCTGGGCTTAGATTTAATGGAAGAGTTCGATGTCTTTTCAGTAGACTTCCAAAATAAGATCTTGAGAATCGGCAACGAAGAGTTGTATTTATCTCCACCAGCAGGCGAAGCTAATCCCAGGGTGAGACTTATTGTCGACGAAGATACACGGATTCCTGGTAACAGTGAGAAGATTGTCAGAGCCAGGCTAGAGAAGAAACTTGATGGTATGTCTGCTCTCATAGCGGAGCCCCTTAAGGATAGACATGATGGTGCCCTCGTCGCACGATGCTTAGTAGACCCGAAGAGGACAATACCCATAAGAGTGGCTAACGTGCAAACTAACAGGGTCACATTGAAGAAAGGTGAGGTTATCGCCACTTGCGAGCCCATTGACCGAGTGATGTTGTCAAGAAACGTGACACCCACTGCATTAGACAGAAGACTGCCAGTAGAAATGGTAGAGCGGTTCAAGAATTCATGGGGCCAATTGAACAACATGGAGATGGAAATGGCCCTGAAGTTCATATTGGAGGAGGCCGATATTTTCGCTCAAGATAAAATCACAGGTCGTACGAGTCTAGTGCAACACAGAATTAATACCGGCGACGCAAGACCAATTAGACAGCCGCCGAGGAGACTGCCTTTTGCCAAGCAATCAGAAATCAAGGCAATGGTTGACGAAATGCTGGAAGATGGGGTGATCGAGGAGTCTAAGTCCTTGGTCGTCCCCAGTAGTTTTGGTCACCAAGAAAGACGGCACTATGAGATTTTGCGTGGACTATAGAAAGCTGAATGATGTCACCAAGACAGTTATCCCCTGCCCCGGATCGACGACACTTTGAACACTTTGGCCGGATCAAAGTGGTTCTCTACATTAGACCTGAAAAGTGGCTACTGGCAAGTAGAACTCTATAAAGACGATAAGGAGAAGACTGCTTTTTCAACCGGGAATGGGTTGTACCAATTCAAGGTCATGCCATTCGGCTTATGTAATGCTCCTGCCACCTTCGAGCGACTAATGGAGTTAGTGCTGAGAGGACTGACATGGGAAACATGCCTGGTGTATCTCGACGATGTCATGGTGATTGGAAGGACTTTCGATGAACACCTGGCGAATCTGAAGCAAGTTTTCTCCAGGCTGAGAGGTGCCAATCTGCAACTCAATCCCAAGAAATGCGTCCTCTTCCAGAAGAAAGTGAGTTTCCTCGGACATGTCGTTTCTGAGAAAGGGATAGAAACTGATCCAGAGAAAATAAAGGCAGTAAGAGACTGGCCTGTGCCGAAGAACAAACATGAGGTCAGAAGTTTTCTGGGACTTTGCAGCTACTACCGACGCTTTGTGAAGTACTTCAGCAGCATTGCGAAACCTCTGCATAGCCTGACTGAAAATAAGGCCGAGTTCATCTGGTCACCAGATTGCCAGGAGTCTTTTAGAGAACTCAAACATCGTCTTCTCACTGCTCCTATACTGGCTTATCCTCAGGACGAAGGACTGTTCATACTGGACACCGATGCTTCCCAGTATGGCATTGGGGCAGTACTCTCGCAGCTCCAAGCCGGAGAAGAACTTGTGATAGGCTACTTCAGCAAAACGTTCGGAAAAGCAGAAAGAAATTACTGTGTAACCGGGAAAGAACTGCTGGCAGTTGTAAGATCCATCGAACATTTCCACAGCTCCCTGTACGGAAGAACATTCCGCGTGAGGTCAGATCACTCTGCTCTGCAATGGCTTCTGAACTTTAGAAATCCCGAAGGACAGATAGCACGATGTATAGAGAAACTGCAGAGCTACGACTTCCGGATTGAACATCGAAGAGGAAGAAGTCACGCCAATGCAGACAGCCTGTCAAGAAGACCATGTTCAGTGCATGAATGCAAATTTTGCGAGCGACAAGAGAACAAAGAGATCAACAAAGCAACTCATCAGATCAAACAACTGGTGACGGAACAGGAGAATAATAACGATCCAGACGTAAATCTTGAATACATCAGAGATGCACAGAAGACAGATCCAGACCTGAAAAATATTAGAGAATGGCTAGAAAAAGGGAAAAGACCTGAGTGGCACGATGTGTCCCGGTTTGGGGCGGAGGTTAAAGGCTACTTGCTACAATGGGACTCCTTGTGTCTGAAGAATGACTTGATCACTCGAAAATGGGAAACTGCCGATGGTAGGGACTGTATATACCAGACCGTTGTGCCAAGTGAGTGCATAGACAGTGTTCTTCATGAGTTACACAATAGTAGGAGTGGAGGCCACTTTGGGGTCAACAGGACTCTCGCCAGAGTCAGAGACCGCTTCTATTGGATAAATTGCCGAAGAAGCGTGGAAGAATGGTGCAAAAGGTGTGACCAGTGTGCTTCAAAGAAGGCCAGATAAACTAAGTGTTTTGTGGGAGAGACATTCTAGAACTTTTATTGTATCCATATTTAGAGAGTAAATAAAGTTGTTTTGTTAAAATTAAAAGTCTCACTTATCCAGAACCCGGAGAAAACGCAACAATATTATAGACAGTCATTTGGGTGTCCAATGGGGAGTCACCTCAGCCATGTGTTGGAAAATATAGTTATGTCATCTTTGTTGAAATTTGCAATACCACGTCTGTCTTTTAGACTGCCTTTTATCTACCAATACATGGATGATTTGATCCTTGCTATTTCGATTAATACCGAGGAGGAAGTGCTAAGAATTTTGAATGGATTTGATGAACACATTAAATTTACCGTTGAGAGAGAGACATAGAAATGTTCCCTTTCTTGATACTAGAGTATATAGAAGTATTGATAATACAATCAAGTTGGATTGGTACAGCAAGCCTTCCAGTTCCGGAAGATACATTAACCATGCATGATACCATGATGAGAAGATGAAATTGAATGTTATATTGGGCATGAAGAGGCGGATTTTGGATATTGCTCACCCGTCTTTTCAGCGTGGGGCTCTATGTCGTTTTGCTGATTTGATGTTGAAAAATGGTTATAAGAGAGGCTACATGATAAAACTACTTTTCGGCGTTCCATCCTAACCTGCGCCCTACCGAGCAGCTGATAGGCCTTCTCCACCCGCATATGGTGGGGGGGGGAAGGGGGGAAACACCACTGATCCACGGCTGAATATCAAATATGCAAGGTTACCTTACATCGGTGGACTGACACACAGACTTATGAAGCTTTTCAAAGATTGTACAGGCATGAAGGTGGCAAAATACAATGTTCTGACCAACAAAAACTTTTTCACTAACAACAAGGACAAAGTTCCGGTGTATAAACAACGTGATGTGGTCTATAAGTTGGACTGTAAAAACTGTTCTCTTTCATATGTAGGTCAGACTTCACAATCTGTTGGTAGGAGGATTAGTCAACATAGGAGTGATTCCAGACTCAGACCTGATAGATGTGCTTTGGCACATCATGTGTCAACTTTAGGTCATAACATAGATTTTGATAATGTTACAATTTTGGATAGAGAAACAAATTTTAAAAAACGTTCCCTCTGGCTATATAAATTTAACTACTAAAACTATGTATTTTTGCTTCCACGTCGTGTGGATGTATGGAATCGGCGGCAAAAATTTCAAATTTTTTTGCCGCTTAAACGTGATAAAATATTTCAAAATATATAGAAAATGATTTGGGAACAAGATTTTTTTTGTCTGTCGGTCTGTATGTCTGTCGGTTTGTATCAACGTTAACTTTAGAACGAATTGAGATATCGTCTTCAAATTCGGTATACAGTTAGCACCCGACAAGCGAACGGTTCCGATTGCGTTTCGGTAAAATCGTTCCAGCGGGTAGGGGATGAATGGGGGGTGGACTTGGTGAAAATTGACATTTTTGCGTTAAAACTCGAGTAATATAACGTTTCAGAAGATGTTAAGTCAACTGTTGTTGGATACAAAAACATAAAACCAGATGGATTATTTAATTCTACATCTTATAAATCAAAAACATCACAGCAACATGTCCAAAAAAATTGTGAAGTCCATTCTAATGTCACTATGCTTGAAAAATACACTAAAATATTGCAACATTCAAGTGAATTTTGTGATTTTAAAGAAAGATGTAACGAAATACCAAAAAAAAAATTAAAAAAATATTTTAAAAGTCTGGGCGCAGCAAGTGCGTTATAGAAGTGAATTTTCATAAAAATGTTTTTATAAGCAAATACGTCTTTCTAATGCAAGCAGGCATCAATCTGGTTACCGATATAGCCTATATAGTAAAAACAATATACCATATTTTATCAAAATAACTTATTGCTTTAAAATTTAGACAAATTATTTCCGGAGATATACATTTTTTTCTGAAAGAAACACAAAATTTTCCGGGAAACGCTGAGCCGATTTTCCTGGCTAACGAACTTATCCAATCAACTTGGAAAAGGCAGGTATTTACATAATTTGATCAAAATCGGACCGTTTTTCTTTTAGTTATCGTTGTGACATACATACATACTTACATATATATATATATATATATATATATATATATATATATATATATATATATATATATATATATATATATATATATATATATATATATATATATATATATTGTAATATTTTCCTACCCCCGTACATTTTATAAGCAATTAAATACATAAACAAATAAATAAACAAACAAACCTAGTTGTATAAGCATACTAGTGCTACAGCGGGTACCAGAAATGAATATATTAAATAAATATATTGCTCAGCTCCTTTCATCACAACACATTGACTCTACTTACGGTATGTTGTATAGCTATGAAGGAACCCGAGCCTCACCTACCTTGTTCAGCTCTTTCACCTGCCAATTGCAGCTTTCTGGGTCACTACGGTGATTATTTAGCACGTATTCATCTAGTGGGGGTCTACGCCGTAGTAACAAAGCTCAAGCCATGGTATTGGAGAATTGCGGGATGAAATAATATGCAATCGTTCATTGAAACTAAGTTTATTGAACACAGTACCAATATTTAACAGAATACAAGAGGTGAATTGAGAGTTAGACCCTTAGGCGCCGCCTATAAACAGCTGAGTGCAAACAAGGCACCCGCTGCATAAAATATCAGCCCTAACCAGTGCAGCAGTTAAGCCAGCCAGACAGCCCGGCGTTTCTGTAAAACAGGTGATTCCGAAATAGAGCACCCTTGCCGCTACTACCAGCTGTGGTATGCAGCATCCCGCTTTCACTCTCGAAGGCAAATGGCCGAGGAGGACACATACCAGCATCCACAACTCTGTATCTCTGTTCCAGTGGCGTGCTGACTATAAATTGATAATTTACGTAATATTTAGATTACGTTTTCAGATTTTCATTTTTAGGTGTCATATTCACTTTTTGTTGTTTTTTGCTTTACTGGAAACAGGACACACGATACAGTGGAAGCCTGGTACCCATCCGCTCGGCGCATTACACACTTCCCTTCACGTCAATGCATGCATGTCCATTTTCCACGACCTTGAATATTACACACCTAGGCTGCCTTTCCCACTTTCCATAATGCCTAATAGGTTTTTATTTCACGTGGACTTCTCTGTCCTTGCCCTGTAGCGGGTCTTGAAGGTTCGGATTTGGCACTTCAAGAAACGGGAAATTCGCCCAGCCGTCATTTTACCTTACACAGAAAGATTACCCTGCACGCTGCAATGTACGTGATGGGAAGGTCAACCTATTGATTTATATCTTCCAAAAAGCTCGACTCTACAGATGGAAATAACCCTAGACTCCCGTTCACTCCCCTTCATGCGGAAATCAAATACGCGAGAACTGAAGTGATTTAGGGACCTCCAGGCTGCCATTTCAGACCAATTACGCCTAATAGGTTTTATTTCAAGTGGACTTCTTATCCTTGCCCTGTAGCGGGTCTTAGACGCTTGGATATCGGCACTTCATGGAGTGAAATTTCGCTTGGATGTCCCTCGAAAACATAACTGCGGGTAGGACCTTTTACAAAATTAGTCACGCATCAGGGGAAGCAATGCAATGCCATTTATGGCTCATTTTACGGACCTTACTTAACTACAAAATTGCATACCACAGCATACCAAGGAAATTACTTTGATTTCAAGTTTCAGGTTTAGTAATATGTTTCTCTTTTATATTTGCATTCTAAATTCAGTTTCAGTATTTTATTTCAGACATATCACCTTTTCATGTTTCTTTTCAAGTTTCAAGTTCTGTTTCAAGACATATTCCCCCGCATAGTAGGTTTCAGATTCAAGATCCTATTTCAGGACATACCCCCCCTTTTACATGGGATTTCAAGCATGGAAAATTTCTGACGCTAGATAAAATCTGCATCTGGATTTATTATTCAAACCTATACTCTGTTTAAGATTTGTCGCTTTTAACTCGACAGACTTTAGGGCAAGCTTCGAGGCCAAATGGATCTGACTCAAACGGGACAAAGAACAGGGCACTCAAACATTGTTGTCAAACTTAAACTTAGGAAAAACATAATAAATCGACGGGGCATTTCAATTACCCAATCGTCGCTTCAACCTTCATCTTATCTGACTTTTGAAGCTTATTTGAATGTGAACACAACAGGACAAAGTATATCTCTAAGTTATAATATAAACCAATGCAACCTTACTAATTATAACTTATATTATTCATATAAAATCAACGTACGCAGTAATAATGTGACTAAAGACATTCCTATTCTATTAATACTAAATTTAAATCCCCAACTGGTTTCATTTTAATTCCCATGCGGCCGGCCGCCGTACATCCCTGATCCTAAAATTAACATTATAGTCTAGAATATGAAAAGTCGAGTGAGGCCATGGCAAAATTGTGTTATGAGTGCCTCCCTGCCTAAAATACTTCTAGATAGCACTGCCAAGGCACGCAAGCTTAGCTTGAGGCCAGGCAGTTCTGTGTTACCGATATAACGAGTCATTGCAAGGTTAAACTCACCGTTTGTTGAATTGCTTCCCGTCATGACCGGCTGCTGCTCCGGGGTCTCATCTAGGTGTGTGGACGGTTCCCACATCTTGGATTTCCTGGCAAAGCGGGGCGAGTTCGAAATGAGCCCGCGTGCGGGGTTTTTCCGCTCTGGGGAACCGTGAAAATTTCCGGGGGAAGGTCCCCGTCTGCGCGCGAGATTGTGGCGTACAGTGCTTGCCACAGATCTTCTCCGTTGGTTGGGGAGGATGTTTGGACCGCGATATCACCAGCCGATTCCCCCTGTTTCCACACTCGCGCGCGTATCTCTGGCGCTTAGCGTTTACTACAGGTTCTTTCTGCTAGTGATGAAGAACGTCTGAAAGGATGCGATATTACCAGCAGATTTCCCTTGTTTCGGCATTCGCGCTCGCAAGTCTGGCGCTTAATGCTTACTACAAGTTCTTTTAGCTGATCAGGGAGGAGAAACCGCGATGTTACCAGCAGATTTCCCTTGTTTCGGCATTCGCGCTCGCAAGTCTGGCGCTTAATGCTTACTACAAGTTCTTTCAGTTGGTCAGGGAGGAGAACCCGCGATGCTACCAGCAGATTTCCCTTGTTTCGGCATTCGCGCTCGCAAGTCTGGCGCTTAATGCTTACTACAAGTTCTTTCAGTTGGTCAGGGAGGAGAACCCGCGATGCTACCAGCAGATTTCCCTTGTTTCGGCATTCGCGCTCGCAAGTCTGGCGCTTAATGCTTACTACAAGTTCTTTCAGTTGGTCAGAGAGGAGAAACCGCGACGTTACCAGCAGATTTCCCTTGTTTCGGCATTCGCGCTCGCAAGTCTGGCGCTTAATGCTTACTACAAGTTCTTTTAGCTGGTCAGGGAGGAGAAACCGCGACGTTACCAGCAGATTTCCCTTGTTTCGGCATTCGCGCTCGCAAGTCTGGCGCTTAATGCTTACTACAAGTTCTTTTAGCTGGTCAGGGAGGATTGGGGAGATCAGACCGTTCGAAAGCTCAAACTAGATCTACCTATCATGCCCACTGGCATCTCCTTATATATCGAATCACTACTCCCACTCGCGTAGGAACAACAATGCAGGCCTCGTCGTTATAGTCGAAGTCACCCCACGTATGTATATTATAATCGACCTTATTATATCCCGCGTGATAATCAGTACTGTGCTCCCCTACCTTGTATACACGTTTCACCTAACACATCTTCTGTACATAACTTTTCGATTTATTTAAATTATAATTGTAATTATCCGTTACTTAGTTTGCGGTGATTACGCTGTGAGCATACCCATGCATGACTCCTTGTCGCCCTCTCTACCGGAATTTATATCTACAAAGTCACATTCCCACAGCTACGTCAATTACACAACAATAACCATATGCTAAGTGCTATAAACTAAATAAAATATCATGTCTTTCATTCTATACCTGATAGATAGGCTGCACTGAATTACCCTATGTAAATTTTATTTCCAATTGTATACTAAATATCATGTGCCCAGTCTATTTCCCTTCTTTTCTCTTATTAATAGATTAACGCACCTGTTTACCTCGACCATGCGATTACAAGAGCTGCAAATATTTGTCATGCGTTTGAATTTTAAGCCCTACGTAAATATTTTCTCTCACAAACTCTCTTTTTTTCTTTTAATTTAGTTTTATTTATCTTAACTATACAAGTGCTAAAAAATATGTAAGGTCCGCCTAACGTTAGTCTGCCTCCGAGATTTTATCCAGGCACATCGTTAAGTCATGTTAATTTGCTCGGAAAATATTCGCAATTCCTAAACTAGAGATATTGATATTCACCCTGCAAATATAGAATTGACAGACTGCTATTTATATGCAAATCAAGTCTACCGATAATAGACCAAAACTTACAATACATTTCTCTACTTGCAAAAGACTTGGGTAGATTAAACATGTTTGTTTACAGAAGTAAGTTCATGTGTACCTTGTAGTGCGATTACTACAATTACAAAGTAATCTAATTCGCATAATACTATTTCGATTATCGTCATGCTAGAGGCAAACGGCCGTGTTTTTTTTCATAAAACCCGCAGGTGTTCATATTGCATTGCTTTGTTTATCTTATTTACATCTGGTGCATTCAAGTCAGCTGTGTTTGAAGCCAGTTCACACGCTCTTTATCAGCCACCCTCGATTTGTTAGAGAAATTTAATGACGAAAAGCTCTTAGATGCTTGAGATAGACACTCCATCCTCTTTAAACGGGGTAATTGATGACAAGTGATCCTCGGTATCTGTAACCTATAACTTGACCTTTCTAGACACTGGCGTGTGAACCTATGCATGCTGTGTTTCCCTTTTTTTTTTTCTTAGTATGTTATTGAGATATCTGCGTTAACTCGACTTTAACCTCATGTATTATTTCTTGTGTCACCTAATATTGAACTTATAAAGAATGCAGTTTTATCTGTATTAAAAATATCCTATCATTACCCGATGCAAATACAACGTGATTGTAGCGACGCAACGCCTGTTTATAGAACGTCCCCCTGAGATACGAATAATTACATTGCCAATGTTAAAGTGTTTTCCAATAATTTGAGCAAAATCAAAGAGATGCAAAGGCACATAAAACAAAGAGACAACTGTCGACGGTTAGAAATATGCATGATCATTGATAACTTAATTCGCCAATATACCAGGGCCTTCCAACAACAGAACGACATTCTAATGCAGGAGAGCATTCAAACAATTGTGCTCACCGAAATCTTAAATATTCATGACTATAAATAATCTTATCTGACGATATTCCCGTACATCATAATATATATATATATATATATATATATATATATATATATATATATATATATATATATATATATATATATATATATATATATATATATATATATATATATATATATATAAAATTTGGAACTGACCGTGGATATGGGGTCTAGGGGGCCTAGTTCGCGCTCATTTGAAGAAATTTTTTCAAAATTCAAAAATCGGGATCTCCTGATTAGTGATTTATTAAAAAGAAAATTCACTAAACGTGGTCCACGCGAATTTAATAGGGGCCAACTGGCAAAGCTTTAAAAAGGATCTGTTTTAAATAAATACAAAAATTATTTAAATAAAAAACAAATGTCAAATTCCGTCAACAAGACTTAAAGGTGACCTGATACGGTATGTTATCGCGTCCCCTACAATACCCCCCCCCCCCGTATAATGGACGTATGCCGTTCCGAAAAATCTAATTTTTTGCGTGCTCCACGTAATCGTCTTACTCTTCTGCGATTATCGTGGACCCAAAGGCAGAATAGGGACTCGTCAGAGGACACAACACGATTCCACTCACTACCGCATTTTGATTTACCGTTACACCACTCAAGTCGAGCAGCACGATATCGAGGTATCACTGGGAGGCATAAAAATTGTATATACGAACGAAGCTCAAAAGCGCGTATTATGCGGTATGTCGTTGCCAATGAGACTCTTTGTTGTGAAACTCCCAACCAAGCATTTCCAATCCACCGTGTTGTGGAAACTTTTTCTTTGTAAATCCACAATCCTCAAATGACGATCTTTCCGTGCCGAAGTTGCTCTAGGTCGTTCAGATCCATGACGTCGCTTATGGATTCCCTTTTCAAATCACCTGGACCAGCACTGTAAAACTGTTGACAGGCTGCGCCCTATGCGGTCGGAAATGGTCTAAACTGAAGATAACGCAAATTTACAGGCATAATTTTTTGATACAACAACATTGAAAAAGTATACCTACACCTGCACAAAAATTTTCCCCATATTGTTATCATTCCTTATCAGAGATGAAACAAAGTAGTATAGAAACTTTCATGTCAATTTTTTGTTATATTTCAACAACACACCACGAGGGCCTACAGCCTAACTACTACCGTACCGTGAGAGTCGACAAGGAGGTAAGAGGCAACGTGTTAATTGTGGACTTGGAGGTTTGGAGATTCGGAGGAGAAGGAAAAACATGTGCCGGCAAGGAATTCCATAACTTGGAAGTCCTCGGGACAAAGGAGCGCGCATAACAAGATGTTGTATATTTTGTGACCTGGGCAGTAAAAGGCTGCATTAGCTCTGTTCCCCTGGTAGATCTGCTTGGGGAGAAAGCTAATCTTAGCAGTGCCCGTGCAGATATCTATAAAAGAGAGAGGGAGAGAGAGAGATGTCACGAACTGTACGTCGGTGGGCAAGGGATGTCATCCTTTGGGTGAGTGTAGAATCCCCTATGAGATTATAGATCTCTTTTGAATGGAGTTCAGGACAGCGAGTGTAGAAGTGGCAGCGGTACCCCAGCTGTGGGAGCAGTATTCGAGGTTTGGCCTTATTTGTGAAGTATATAAGGTATAGCGGTTAGCTGGTGAAAAGTATTTGCGAGCCCGGAAGAGGAAACGTAATTTCTTAACAGCCGCTTCTGCAATTGATGTGACATGTTGGTGCCAATTGAGATTTCGATCCACAGAAATGCCAACAAGTGAAAAGGACTCATTACTATGAATAACTTGGTTGTTCATTGTGCAAGGTTTCTACTTTCCCAGTATAATATTATCTGGAGATTCACAGAGACAGAACACTCCATGAGTCTGCGATCCTCATTTAATTGGGCTAAAGAGACAGGCTTAGAATAGTGTGTGTTTGAGTGGAGAAATGCTCCGGGTGGAGGGGAAATTTGCTGTCCAGGTACAGAGTTTTGATGGTGGACAACACTCCGGAAATTTATTAAGCAGCGCTGCGTGCCAGACCTGGTCGAATGCTTTGGATATGTCTAGAGCGACAATCTGCGATTCACCGTGTAGTTCCATAGACTTGTTCCAAGAATGGGTGACAAAGGAAAAGCGTTCGGCAGTTGATGTGCGCTGACGGACTCCATACCGCCTGTCGTAGATTAGACTGTGTTTTTCAAGAAATGTCAGTAATTCGGTGTTTATATACTTTTCCATCACTTTAGAGACGACTGAAATGAGAGAAATAGGACTGTAGTTGCTAGGAAGCGCTTTGGATCCTTTCCTAGGGACAGGTTGTACTCGATCAGTTTCCCAGTTACTGGGGAATATGCCTTTATTGTAACATGTTTGAAACAGACAAGTCAGGACAGGAGCAAGCTCTGGCGCGGATTTTTTGAGAACAATTGTTGTGATCTCGTCAAGGCCAGATGATTTCCTGGTATCAAGAGAAAAGAGCATCTTTCGTACCTCTTTAGTTATGAAAATGATATCCGTTATTTTATGCGCGAAATTGGGGACTGTTGGTGGTTGAACACTTGGAGGTGGGTTGGGAGTAGAATTGCCGGCGAACAACGAGGCAAAAAGTTCAGCCTTGCCCAGGGTGGCAGAAACAATTTTATCCCCTGAGACAAGAGGTGGGAACGTGCTCTTGCAGAAACTATTCCCAATAGATTTAGCAAAAGTCCAGAAGGGTTTGCTGTCGTTGAAGCTTGAGAGGACTTTGTTTTTGATGTGGTTATAAAAGGAGTTTTTTGCCTCAGAAAGAATGCGAACGTAGCGGTTTCTTGCGTCGTTAAATGCTTGACGGTTTTCTTGACTGGGTTTGTATAGAAGCGTTTTGTGAGCTTTGAGCTTTTAAAGTCTGGGCTTGTCACAGGATTTAGAGAACCGGGGCTTTTGAGTGGCTGAAGAGGTTTTCTGTGTGCGTGGAATAAATAATTCCATGCCAGCTTGGATAATTTCGCTGACGTTTTGTTAGATATCAAAGGGGTCAGGATGAGAGAAGGAGACAGATGCCCATGGAAATGAGGAAAAGTAATTCCGCATTTTGTCCCAATTAGCAAAGTTGTAGTGCCAAACGATACGTGGGTGTGATGGCTGTGTGACCCTGGGTTGCATTGGGCAGGGAGCAGTGACCATGACGTGGTCTGAGCGACCAAGGGGGGCGGTGACTGATGTCTAATAGCATTCAGGTTTTGTAGTATGAATGAGATCCAAGGTATTTGAGCTGTGTGTTGGGATGCGAGGAAAGTTAGTAGGTTGCCGAACTATATTGGCTAAAGAATTGTTGACTGCAAAGGCCTCTGCTGCTTTCCCTTGTATATCGGTTGTTGAATATTTTAGCCATTCCTTATTGTGGACACTGAAGTCACCAAGAATAGTGACGTCGGAGGAAGGATATTCAGAAATCGGGTGGGCGGTTTTTTCAGAAAGGTAGTTGAAGAGCTGGACAAAGTTGTTGTCAGAAAGTGACCGGTAAATGCAACAGATGAGTTTAGTTGCTGCCCTGAGAGTTTTATCCATGGTATGTCTTTTCTTCCAGCTTCTAAATTGCGGAGTGTGGTGCAGGGTAGATTGCTACGGACGTATGATCACACGCCACCATGCAATCTGAAGGAAGTAGGGAGCTCCTACCCCGGGAAATTAAGGTGATTAGTGGCTGTTTTGGCACTGATTTGAGTTTTGGTCAGGAAGAGGACTTGAGGCCTATTTGCCTGGAGGAAATGGTGGACGGAGTTCAGGTTAGAATTTAGGCCACATATATTCGAGAAGGATATGTTAAATCTTGATGCCGGCGCCCCCTGCACACCCCTCTCCCGGAGATCCGAATGAAGGGGTATTTTATCTCCGGAATCTTTTGTACAAGGAGGAGCCATCATCATTTTTGTTTATAAAGGAAACCGACTCATACACCAGAACCGAAAACTTCCCTTGGGACTTCTACGGCCCCTTGATGTAAGGGGTGGTACCTCATCGGGCGTGAAAAAATCCTTTGCTATCACGTAAAGGAAAAGTCCACTACCACCTGCCAGCTAGTCAACTCTTATTGTATGTTCGTATTTTTCAGAAAGTCAGCATATATATGTAACGTAATATACATAAAAAGTATGAAAATATCACGCAAAATAACTTAATTTTATCCACCACTTATTTAGTCCCTCATATTGTTACCATATGCTTTAGTATCTTGATTAAACCAAATGCAGGGAAAAGTGCTTTCTGCAAAGTGGCTCACTGCAAAAGCAAATTCTTAGTAAATGGCGATCAATAGTTTTGTTTTCCTTATGAAAAGATTATTGGATGAAATCACGTCCTACGTCAAGTCTATAACATTCCATTGAGGAAATTGCGATCCAGAGTTTCCTTTCCTTTATCAAAGAGAATCCACCTATACGTTCAGGAAGGCTTTGCTGAAAAGAATATATTTGAAATATGTGTAAATTTAAAAAAATTTGTTTATAAGAAACGCTAAAACGGCGTTACAAAACGTACACGGCATCAAGGATTTTTCAAATGTGGGCAAGAGATACTCAAAGGTAATTAATAGCTAGGAAAAACAAATTTTGTGTCTATTGTAGTTTGACAAACTTTCATTCTAAGTATCTCTGTCTTATGTACAGAGTGATATACACTAAATTTAGGGCTCTTAACTTTTAACAAACTTTCGTAGAACAAAAATTTATGTGAAGATTGGCACCTGTGGTGAGCACTGATAAGTACACTTGGAGAACCCAAATCCCCACAGCACATTACACGTTTTGGGGTTCTCCAAATGTGCCCTGAAATGCTCTTGTGGAGATCGTGACTTTCGAACTTAGAAACATTTCTTCAAATGGTTGTAAACTAAACCGCCTGGAACATATATCAAATGTCAGTTTTAGACTTTATATATATATATATATATATATATATATATATATATATATATATATATATATATATATATATATATATATATAAGAGTCGTGTAATTTGTGTCAAATGTAACATACACTTATGCTTATCAAAATATAAGCACTGTTTTATGCAATACCATATGAAATAAGATATAATATAAATCAAATTTGTGTATTTCGATTTGCTTCAGCCTCTGTTGGTACCTTTATGTCACAATATATTCAATTGAATATAACGCAAAAACCTTTTACTCAAAAAAAAAACCTGCACATGTGAAAAACATTACAAAAATTATACTCTTTCATATTACAAATGATTGGAATTTTCTTTGACGAAAAAAAAAGTCGTGGCCGAAAAGGTTAAGCTTCAAGCCGTCAAGCAACACCTGCATAAAATGGGGCGGTTCGAGGGGGACCTCGCATGCAGACTCTACGGCGAAGGGGAGAATTCAGCCCAGCACATCTTGTCGAGTGTAAAACTCTGGACCGCAGAAGACAACTGACGTGTCTAGACCGGAGACAGAGCATTATAAAACTTCATCCTACCAATCGCTGTGCAGACTAGTTCAAGGCACAGTGATTTTGGAGTGGGTGGTGTAAAAGACTAAGGGCATGCACAATAAACCAAAGGTTGCAATGCTAACGGGGCGGCGAAGCCGCGGACGAGCCCTGAGGGAGAGAAAAAAAAAGAGGTTACGCTTCATATTAAGAATTTTGCACAATGTTACAGGGTGTTCCATAACGCCATGCCTGATCAGAGTTATATTTTTTTAATAAAACAGCCTGTATTTTAATTTAAGTTTGACATCCGCTTTATTTCCCCATTACAAGAACATACAGTTGTCATATGTTAGACAGGGTATTTAAAAATTTATAACCAATTGTCTAACAAAATAGTAACAAGCTCAACGACCTGTGTAATTCAAAAGGAGTATACGAACAATAATATATTGCAGCCGTAGCTTTTTTAGTTACTGTTAAAATTTTAAAAAAAAATGGCTCGTTTTGTTAATTTTCGTTAAATCGATAACTGGGTGAATGAAAACACAAATTAATTATTTTTTAGTTTTTTTTAATTGATCACCCTGTATTTTATGTACCAGGCGTCATATACTATCATTATACTTTTATTTTAGTCGAGTATTCCCTCCACACAAAATAATTAGTTTTTGATATTTTCATTTTTCTACAGTTCGCTTGTGGCCATGATACGGTGTATATCTCGGGGAATTGAGCGATAAAAATCGGTAAAATTTTGGTTAATATAAAGGTAAATTATTTCAGTTGGTCAAAATCAGAAAAAATATATAATGAATTTATGGGCAGTGTGATAGTTGTGTCCAATATTAAAAATAAATTGAATTAAGGTAAACTAGTAAGGTAGGTAATGAGTGAACATTCAGATGGCTCAGAGCCACATAAAAAGCAATGACAGGGAGTATTAAGTGAGCGATAGCAATGATTGGCCAGATAAAGAAATAAATATAAACATCAACAAGACGATGGACTTTGATAGTAAGTATAGATTGCCTGGCAAGGGACCATATTTAGTACACATGGAGCACTAAGAAAAAACTAAGTGAAGGTTGGAACCTGTGATGAGCACCTGTAAGTACAGTTGGAGAAACTCAATCACCACAACACTTATTTTAAAGACCTAACGTATGTTTCGTAACAACGTTAGCCTCATCAGACGATGAATAAAAATTCATAATTTTTTCTTCTTCTGATGAGGCTAATGTTACATGTTGGGTTCTTTTGAGTTTACTTTTAATTGACGATGAAAAATAGCCTTACTTTATTATATAGCTAATATTTTGATTGATTTAAGGCCAAAATTAAACAGATTATGTAAGTACAATCTAGTATGTTTTATTTCTGATTGATTAAATTCACAAATTTCCATTAAAACATAGTTATATCAAATTTATTTTCGCTGATTGTCGATAAATCAATACAAATCAAATTTATTTAAAACAACGAATTACCTAACCATGATCTAGTAGTTCGGCCTTTATCTAATATCCCCCTTAGTGAGCTAAAGATACATTAAAATCATCAATGGTACTGAAAAATTCTTAAAAACTAATCACACTATAGAATAAAGTCTGCACATTTATTACGATAACGTTAACAAAACGACTTGCTGAATGATGTCTAATTGATTCTTCTATTTGATGTGTACTAATTGCTTTCCATTTGATCTACTGTTTGGATTTTGTAGCTTGCTTGTGATTACTAATTATTTTCCTTTTTATTGAAACGGTCTTAACAAACCGTATACCAGATACTCATATTTGTTGTTCCCATTTCAAACCTAATATGATTTTATTATGAGGCACTTGCCTTCACGCTTTATTCTCAACTCCCATATTTACAGCGTCGCCGTACGTCAACGAATGAAGTTTCACTTCCCGCAGTTCTTTTACTAATCGTCCTCCCGTCCTGCCGCCGTCTTCTTAAATAACTACCTGTGTTACAAAAAAATATTTTCTCGCTGTACCTGGGTAAAACAAAGTTCATAGGCCTTGCATTTTCCCATTGTCCAACTTCTTGTTCGTTGCACTCATTGGAAACAACCACACAAAAAAAACTATCCCTATTAACTAACACTGCGTGTCTCTTCTTATAATTGGTTACTGACCAAAAAAAAACTCATTTTTAACTTAATATTATACATTTACTTACTGTGTAAGGATGAAATAAAAATCATTATGATATGTTAAAACTCTATAAATAAAAACAAGACTATTGTTCTGTGTTCTATTGTATTCCAACGACTTTTGCTTAGTGAACTTAAAATGTACTACATGTAAAAAAGAAATCCATGTTCTGTATTCTTTTACCTGTTATGCTATTCCTTATTTAACCTAAAATATTTTACATTCTTAATTATACAGGGCATTTAAATATTAGGACGTATCAATTTAATGTACATGGCCCGTTTTACTCCACAATAAATTGTTTCAAGTTTTATGACATATTTTTGCAGAATCAAAGTGGCACTTTATACCTGATAACTTAAAGTAAAAATAAACTGAATGATTCATCTTTTGCAGACAATACACCAGTATGTGTACCTTCACTACATGCATTACAGTTTTTCGTTGTAGCATACAGGTGGTATAGATTGACTTGGCAACTTGACAAAATTCAACTGATCAAAACTTACGTTTGTCAAATCGGACACCCTATAACTTATTAACTAAGTTAATTGTCATTTGGAATCTCTTTCGATTTGCGTTAGTATTTCCTATACCCAAATCTAACCGTTTTGGAGATAAATGCATATTTATTCGAATCAGGGTTGCAAACTTGTAACAATAGTAGCCTGTGGAATTGACAAATTTGTCAGCCAAGTGACGTTTGCATGCTAGAAGTGCACGCAGTGAAGTTTGTTATCGAAATTACAAAATAGGCCCTTAATAGTGATAAAAATGGCCAATTTAGAGTATACAATCTATGATTTTCTGGAGATATTTTATATTTTTGGTGAATGTCATCGAATAATTGGTAAGTCACATAAGCAAAAATATTTTAGTTTAACTGGGCTTGGCTGAAAACCTAAGAATCGAAATTTTTCGAATTAAAATCGGTTCAGTTATTGAGAAACTCCTAACGGAAAATCTTGGCACCCCAACCTGTGTGTATATATATACATATACACACACACATATATATATATATATATATATATATATATATATATATATATATATATATATATATATATATATATATATATATATATATATATATATATATATATATATATATATATATATATATATATACTTTTTAACTGACCATGGAAATGGGTTCCAGGTGGCCTAATTCGTGAAGAAATGTTCCGAAAGTCTCACCATCGAAGCTTCATTATTAAATTCAAAAATTTACCAGAAGAATGTTTTGAGTTTACTTGTAAAATTCGGAGAAACAAAAAGAATAATTTTGAAAAACTTGTCTCAAATGATAACGTAATGAAGCTATATGACCGTTCAGGAGCAAGAACAAGCAAATAGTTGTTTAGAATAAATTTCAATTTTAGCTCTATAAATTAACAATGAAAATTAGTGAAGTGAAGATAATTTAATAATGTAACTTCTCGACATATCATGACAAAGTTGGCAAATTGTACTTCTATGATGAAAGTCCCCTCGATTTCCTTGAGATGTTTAAAGAGTGAATAATTCAGTGCTCCTTAATCTTGCACTAGACCAGGAATACAAAAGTGGATTGTTCCCTGGTACAGTCTAGAATAGGAAACTCTATTTCAGTTATTGCTCAAGCCTAAAGGCAGAAGCTTATATAATATTCATCATATACAAACTACTTGTTTTACATTTAGAGACTTTATTATTCAGGAAAACGTTCGCCCTATTTCCGCGACTACAGCCAGTCACTGACGCCAGTTTCACCTCACTATCCTGGAAAATTTATCGAATTCCTTCCTTTCTGTAAGGAAGGTCGGAGTCTTTAACGAGCTCAATATCGCGTCGTACATAGTAATGACGGCTTTTTCCCCCTCTAAAGGGCGGAACGTGCAGACATTCAACTTGTGCAAACACAAAGCCACAACCTTGAATGATTAATTTACAGTATGTACTAAAAAATTATTTGATGCTTCTGCTGGGAATCGAACTCGGAAGCTTTGCTAGTAACTAGTCGTTAACATAACGCACTTGCTGTTGTCACTCAAGTGTCCCAGGTTCAATTCCCAAAAGAGAAGTCAAATTATTTTTTACAACATACACTATAATTATCATCAACTAAGGTTGTGGCATTTTATTTGATCAAGTTGAATGTCTGCACGTTGCGCCCCATGGATGGCGCGTAAACTCTTCGGTCTCGTGTGCCATGCGATGTTGGGACGTTAAATATCCCTACACTCCTTACAGAGAGGTAGAGGTTCGGCAAAAATTCGAGGATGGTGAGTTAAAACTGCTCACTGGCGTCGGTTAGTGGCCAGAGTCACGGAACTAGACCGGCATTAAATAAAAAATATACAATACACAACACAACTAAATCCAGAAAGGTAAAATTCGCAACCTCCTCTTCGAAAATTCGCTAAAAATTGTAGACTATTAAATTACGAACTCTATAAGGTAAACTAGAGCTTCGGCGGTCCAGTGGTAAGAACGTGTGCCTCTGAACCAAAGGCCACTGGGTTAGATTCCCAGGGTTCCTCTTTTACTTTTTCAGTACATACTGTAGAATTAACATCAACCAAGGTTCTGGCATTGTATTTAAGCAAGTTGAATGTCTGTAGCTTTCGCCCTTCAGAGAGGGCGTAAAGCAGTCTGTCTCAAGTCTATGCGATGTTGAGAACCTTAAACGTTTCTAGAATAGTGAGGTGAACTGCTCCCTGGCGTCGTTTTTGCCCATATTCGCGGAAATAGACCGAAGTTAAAGTACAAAAAAAGTTAAGCTACTGGCAAAACGTCAAAGATAGGGTTTATTTGAAACTGCTTTTTGCAAATATTTTAATAAAATGAAGGACAATAATGGCGCTTGCTGTAAAAACTTAAGGCTTTGTAAAACACACTTCTACCACATTTCTTCTACACAACCGGCATTTGTTACAGAATCTGTGATTTAAATCGCCGATTTTGACGTTTCAAGTCGCGAGTTTGACGTTTCAAGAGGACAACTGTACAGTTTTCAAAGCAAATTTTCTTCTTGATGCACAGAGAGGGCGACGTTGTGGCATATCTCACAATGTTCTAGGAGGCTGGCTACCATAGCCGTACTACTCTATAGGTGTGTTCTCGCTGTAATTAGTATACCGTACTGATGAGCTCTAGTTAGATCGTAACCGGTCTGCGCTTCTAATTAAGGTGAGAATACATTTAGCCTTACATACATTGTCATTATATTAAGGAAGAAATGGGCCACGGCTAACAATTTATAAAATTGTCAGTTGGTTGTACCCACTCGCTGTTTTATAACATTTTGTGTTATTTGGAGCTGTCGTGACAACATACGACCTGGCTTCGCACCGAGATGGCGACCCTGTGGTACATCTCACAATGTTCTAAAAGCAATTTAAAATTACGGAAAAGATATTTGACCCTTGAAATAAGTTAGTTTATTGACCTGTAATCACAGTGGGTTTACATAAAAAATAAAACTATGTTAATTAACAACAAATGTCGAAATAATGGTTGTTTTGAACAGTAAAGTGATTAATAAGTATTAAAAAGTATTAAAAGGGGTGGTAAAATTAATCTGTCCCCACTCGACTATTGTAATCATTCTACACAGACGTCTTTTTGGAGTTTTAAGTAAGCAGCAGCAATCCAGTTGGGAGGCAAATGGCAAACACACAACAAAGCCAGCATATAAGAAAATTGAGTGTAACAGGAAAAAGCCAGTTTATCAGAAAAAATCCGTTAAAATAAACACTCTGTTTGAAAAGCCTTGTAAGAAGAGACAAAAATATTGAAATAGTATGAATAAACATAGTTTATCCATATATATATATATATATATATATATATATATCCAGGGGTTTTAATTATCTAACGATAGTATCTTGTAATGAATTAAATAACTTCAACTAAGGTGGTATATTGTACAACCCTTGCGGTACAAATATTTAACAAGAAACTTCACAAGATCCAGCAACTACTGCAGGTAATTACTACCTATATTATCAAGTTCTTTCATTGATCACCAGTTTAAATACGCCAATTTTTGAACTCGTCTTTCTTTTCAAGATAACAGTTTTGCAAGAAAGAATATAAGACATTTACTGATAAAGATAAGGCTTATAACAAGAGGCATGTTGGAGATATTTCAGTAAACATAACATTTCAAGTTCTTTATCTAAGAGATAAGAAAATGTCGTTGCAAAGAAAGAGTTGGACAAAATTTAAATATGCCAACACTTCATTGAAACCTAGTACATTTGTTGATAGTGAATAAGCTGCAGCACAGAGTTAAAAGTAATATAGTTCAGTGTGAAACATTGCTGAAGAGTGACATTAGTGCAATTAAGGTAAAATGTAGTCATTATATTGGTTTTAAATTAAGGTTCTCATTATACAAGGTAAATATTTACTAGTTTGACTAATTTTTATGAGCAATATTTTCTTCCCTTAAAGGGCAAATGTATGTAATCCTAGATGTATTCTCACCATAATTAGAAACGCAGACCGGTTTCGCTCTAATTAGGACTCGTCAGTGCGCTATATCAATTACAGCAAGAACACGCCTATAAAGTAATACGGCTATGGCAGCTAGCCTCCGAGAACATTGTGAGATATACGACAGGATCGCCATCTCGGTGCGCAACCAGGTAGTATGTTTTCACGACAGCTCCAATTAACACAAAGTGTTATAAATATAGACTGTGTACAACCAACTGACAATTTTGTAAATTTTCGTGACAACATACTACCTGGTTCGGACTTTTTATCTTGTGAAGATTGAGGTAAAATTATTTAGGTTGGAGCATAAATAAGGAGGAAATAGTGGATAATATAAGCACTAAGCGGTTTTGTTTATGAATTAAGAACTATATTTAATTATTTTAAAGAATACAAACATGTTGACTTAGATATCCAGAGAGGCCTGGATACACTGCTTCCCAACATAAGGGAGGTATTCCGGGCCAGCCTGGCGTGGGGCTACGTCCCAAAGGCCTGGCGCCGGGTTAGGGGGGTCTTCATTCCCAAGCCGGGAAGGGAGGACTACACGCTGGCCAAGGCGTACAGGCTAATCAGCCTTACATCATTCCTACTTAAGGCATTAGAAAAGATAGTAGATAGGTTTATGTTGGGAGAGATCCTAAAGGATCACCCCTTCCATAAAGGTCAGCACGCGTACCAGCGGGGGAAGTCGACGGAAACGGCGCTCCATGCTATGACGCGGAAGGTAGAAAGGGCCCTACACTACGGGGAGAGCACATTAGCTGTGTTATTCGATGTGAAGGGGGCCTTTGATAAGGCAAGGACGGATACGGTTTGTACCGCCCTACAGGAAAGGGGAACGCCGAGGTCCCTAATAGGCTGGATGGCGAGCATTCTGGAGGACAGGAGAGTTTCGCTGACCTTGGGGGGCCGGGGGCTGGACGTCGGGGTGACGGGCCCTCAGGGCAGCTGCCTATCGCCCTATTTACCAAGAAGAGGAAGGTAGAGGGGTTCAGGGCGCACGTGATGTTTGTAAAACCTTTAGCTTTAGGGCGGGAGGTAAAATATCTGGGGGTGATTCTGGATTCCAAACTAACATGGGGGTCGCAAATAGAACGGGTTGTAAGGAAGGGAGTAGCGACCCTCTGGCAGCTGCTTCGAGTGATAGGGAGGACCTGGGGAATTAATCCTCAGATCCTTCACTGGATCTGCACTGCGATCGTCAGGCCGAGAATCTTCTATGGGGCGTTGGTCTGATGGTGCGGTGTGAACCAAACTACCAGCAGGAAGCTGGCCAAACTCCAAAGGCTGGCAATCCTGGGCATCACAGGCGCTATGAGGACGACACCCTTAGCCGCGCTAGAGGTCCTGTTGATGCTGCCACCGCTTCCCATCTGTGTCAGGAGGGAGGCGATGGCGTCGCATCTCAGAATGCGAGACGCAGGAAACTGGTGCGGAGAGGGAGCAGTAATAGGGCATGCAAGAGTCGCCTAGGAGGTGGAAAAGGAAATTTCCGCCATAAAGGTGCGGGATGCCGAGGATGATATCAGGTTGACTAGGCCACACACCCTCAGGAGCACCAGTAGGGATCAGTGGAGGGAAAATGAGGTTGAATTGCCCGCAAGCCTGGTCTGTTTCACCGATGGATAGCGGCTGGAGGACCAGCAGTCCTCTGGGGCAGGAGTATACATCGAGGGCCTGGGGGTGCGCGAGAGCTATGCCCTTGGCGCATATACCACGGCATTCGAAACAGAGGTGTACGCTATCTTGTCGGTGGCCAACAGACAAGATGTGAAGAGGAGTCCCGACAAATGTGTGTACATCTGCTCGGACAGCCAGGCAGTCCGCCGGGCAGTCTGCGCGGCCAGAATCAGGTCGACACTGATTCAGGAGTGCGCTGACGCACTCAGAGGGTTAGCCAGGACAAATGTGGTACAACTATTGTGGGTTCCGGGACACTGTGGCGTGGCGAGGAATGAGGTCGCGAATAATCTCGCAAGGCTTGGTTCCCGGCGGCCGTTCTGTGGCCCGGAGCCTGCGATAAGCATAAGTAGGAAGACAGTCTCTGTCACCTTAGACGGGTGGACCGAGGAAGCAATGGAGAGGCATTGGGGGTCGGTTGGTGGCTGCAGGCAGGCGAGGGACTTCGTAGAGGGGCCGGACAGAGATAAAGCTGTCTGGCTACTCGGAAGGAGTCGGCCTACGCTTCGCCGCATCCTTGGGGTGCTGACAGGCCACTGCGCCCTTAGAAGACACCTCACATTGATAGGCGTAGAGAGGGATCCCATTTGCCAGGAATTCGGCGAGGATGAGGAAACGTCCTACCACTACCTGTGCGAATGCGAGGCTTTTGGGAGTCTTCGAGCAGAATTGTTCGGATCGAGGACTCTGCAGAGGAATCAGGTAAGTACCGTCCAATTGAAGACCGTCAAGGGCTTCATCTCGAGGTCGAGGCGGTTTGGCGACGGAACCGAGGAGTAGAGCATGGTTGCTGGGTCTCTGGGGTTGGCAAAAGGGCCCATGGTGGCCTACTTGCTTGGCGTTGGCCTTCCCACCACTGCTACTTAGTACTAACTAGATATCTAAAGAAAAATTATTTTAATTGCATTAAGAAAACTCTAGATCTATTATGTCGTTTAATCAAATTAAAAAAAATGTATTTAAGGATATCACACCCTAACCAGTTAACTTTCCAACTAGAATTTAAAAAAATGTATTTAGGATCAAATTTCCTCACGCAACTTATAAGAGCCCCATACAAAATAGACACCATTTCATCAATATTTATTTGAACTCTGTGAATCTGATTAATCAACTTGCAGCAGTTAAAGTTTTAAAGCACCGTAATGTAAGCGGTGGTAATCAATGTCAACAGAATGCTGATACCTAATAGAGTTAAATATCTGAATTAATATGATAATTTTAATTTTTAATTGAGGTTATTGTGGATTTTGACAAAAGCAATAAAAACCCTATTTGGATTTCCTTCGATGGAGCCACGTAGCTTTGCAGGTGTAGACGTAGAAAATAAATCTACATGTAACATTTTCCTCTTTTTCAACAAGGAGTGACCGCATACATTTTTTACGTACATTTAGAAACAACTGTATAACTTCCACTAAGCTGTCGTTCGTGGTTTACGTTATTGATTCCCAACTATAATTTTATTACAATATACCGTATTATGTTATACGTAGGCCAGATGGAACAAAGCTGCATCGGTGGTGTATATTGAGTTGGGTTTACCAATACTCAACGATGCCACAATACTGCCCAGTGACGCGTGTTATTGAAATAACTCCAATTGAAAATCCAAACATAGCATATTTCAGGTCACCGGGGCCACAAAGCTTTGGATAAGCTAAAAGTGGAATGATTTCTAAAAAGATATGATACGAATCTATTGAAATATTATGCAATAAAAGACTTATAATATGCATAGAAGATGATGTAAGAATATACCAATAGCTTCTTCACACATACAGCCTAGAGATCATTGATCAAAAAACCAAGAAATACGTTTGCTTTCAGGAAATTGTGATGGGTCGCTTCACAAACTAATAGACGAGCTTAGATCAAATATAAAAGATACTATTTTTCTTATCAAGTAATATGATTTAGGGTTGTTGGCCGTTCTCAATTATGTTGGTTTAGCTCGCGAATGCATGTGGTATTACGACTCAAGATCTCGGAGCGAAAGGTCTCTTCTGAGTTGCGCAACACATCTTAATTGAATTTTACATCCGTGAAGGTGTGACATCGATCGAAATATAGTTACGATTAACGACGGAGTTCGGGAATGTAATTCTTTTAAAGCCCTGTGTGAGTTTCTAACACGACAAGTTGATGGATGGCCGTGAATAGATCGGAAACAAAAGCGACAAAGAGTGAGCAAGCCACTTCAGTTTCTCCATTGCGACCTTAGGTATATTATGGCTCACGCCTAGTTCTTATATATTTTACCCATCAAGTCCAGTCTCTTATAGACGCCCAACATTTTTAGGTGCCTGGTTTTGTCCACAAGCTAACACTACGGAATGGAACAAGCGTTCATGACTTTATCAAAGACGACCGGCGCTTGGCAGTTTCCGGAACTTCTGCTGAAGTTGAAACAAGTTATAGTAGAATTGAAACTATCGTCACAAACGACTTAAGGGTTCGCGAAATGTTTGCCTGATTGATTCCTCGTCTGTTAACTGCAAAATTTTTGTTTGTACGTTTGTAGTCTCTGAACAGCTCTCATCACAGGAAGGAATTAAAGAACGAACATTGACAAAAACAGCTTAGTTTGACTTATCAGACTTTTTCACACTTTGCATCAACGTCTTCTCTTACTAATGTTCTTTTCCTTCTAGGATCCAAGATCCCTCAGCTTGTTTAGGGGTTGAAGGGACAACATTTCGTCGTCGTTAATGGACAAAACACTCTACGAGGCAGGCCTGAACGATCTGACCAGATGTGATGTGATCTGACCTGACGTAACCTGACCTAACCCGACCAGAAAACTTTGGCGACAACCGAAGAGACCCAAGACCATGCATTTTACGACAAAAAAAAGTTAGTTTAAACTTACCATATGTGATCAGCAACGAACCAATAATGTCAACTCGGCGACAACAAATTCCCACAATGTAAAAACAAATTTCTATTTTGCCAGAGTATGTCTATTTAATTATCATAAACATCATTTCTATGCAGATGAAAATCCCTGTATGTTATACCAGAGCATGCGTCATCGTGACTAGTTATTTTGTTATCTCTACGAAGAAAACTTAGCTGGACAACCCTACCATCGATTGTTGAAAGAACAACTTGTCGAGTCCGTTTCAGCAATACCGTTTATATTGCGTCGCATTGTATATTATGTGCATGGTAGAGCTCCCGCCCATAGTACCCATAAATTGGTTTAATAGTTGCATGTCAGAGATCCCAGGAAAGGACTAGGGAGAAATGGTCCCATTCGTTTGCCACGATGATCACCAGACCTAATCCTTTTATATTTTGCAATATGAATAATCATAAAGCAAAATGTTAATAAAAACAGAGATACTCCTAAGCTCTAAAGCGCTTATATCTATGCTTCGCGAAACAATATGTAGATGTAGGAAGTGGTGTAAGTCAACGGTGATCAATTGGAACAACCTTTACCATAGTTCAGCGTTTCTTAACCTTTTCGAATTTTGGACAGGGTTGGATGATAAGTTACCTGTACCTAAAACGAGAGGATTTTGTATACTATTACCATTTTTAACATCCTACCTTTGCTAAACCGGATTCTCTGCGGTCGCTGCTTTGAAAACAAAATATAGATCCCAGCTAAATTTGAAAAATAGCTTAGAGTGCCAATTTCTAATATTTAACCTTCTTTCGAAAAACTACTAATAATTATTAATCTGACTTTTAATTTATTATTGATAAGTTAATTATTAAATACATTGTGTAGTACTGATACAATCCTATTAAGTGTATTCTATTTGTTTTCCATCAGTAAATTAAATATTTTTTAAATAATATTTTATTTCCCATTTTGCTCTCAATGTGCTCGCGCCCCCCTAAGTTCGTTAGCCAGGAAAATTGCGCCAGTGTTTCCTGGGAAATTTTGGGTTTTCTTTCTGACATAATTTTGATCTCCGGGAATAACAAAAGTTTGGCAACCAAATTTGGTATACAGGTTTATATTATAAAAAATATGTCATATGCCAAAATTTATATCTCTAAGTTAAAAGAATAAAGAAAGTTATAGGCATTTAAAGAGAAAACATGTGGATGCCACTGATGACCAGAGAAAAGCATAAGACCAAAATATATTGTATATTATACATTATAATTATAGATGGATTGGCAGAACTTGACCAATACATTGGCCTGCAAGAACACCGGACTTAAACCCACTTGACTTCTATCTTTGGGGTCATTTCAAGCGACTGGTCTACAGTGAACAAATAAATACACCAGAGCAGCTACAACAACTGATAAATAATGCTTTTCGTCATATTCAAGCAACAATGAATCCTCAAGACATTAAATTTTCCATATTAAAAAAATGTGCGTGTATTCAGGCCAATGGAGGCATTTTTGAATATTTATTGTAATAAATTACTATAAGCCTGATAAGGTGTATCATTGCGATTTTCTACCAAACAACGACTGGTTAAAAATCATGAACTGTGCTCTAAAACACTTACCTGATTCATTGCTTACTCGTAAAATAAGCGTCGTACAGAAAATTATCAAGAGAGTCATTTTGTTCACGATTGAAAGTACGATTAAAAAAATTAAAAATAAGAAACAACATCATTGGCGTACCCGTTTTTTTCTTGAGGGATAACCAATGACATGTGGGTACGCGCGCCACTGCTGGATTAGCCGATTCAATTGTTACGGTAGAATACGCGCCTTCCAAAACAGCCAACACATGCGAAGTTTCAGCAAAATATATGTGCTACTTTTTAAAAATTTTGGAAATTTTATGTTTTGAAATTCAACTTCAGCATTATAGGAAATTTTTTTATAGGACATACCCTCTCTAAAATTGTTCAAATAACATGGGGTTTCATTGTTGGTCACCACTTATGAATCACCCTGTAGATCAAGATTAAGCTTTTTGGCGCAAAAAATCAAGAACTACCAGAAAAATTACTTTGAAAATGTTATAGTTTTTCTTCTTCAAACGTCAAAGTTGCGATTTAACACTTCAAAATTGGCAACATTTAGACAAAGAGCCTGAAACAATGAAAATTTTATAGTTTTAGTGAATTTTCTTAAAAAAATTCACTAATGAGATCCCGACTTTTGAATTTTGAAAAAATTTCTTCAAATGAGCGCTAATTAGGCCCCTTAGAACAAATATCCGGGGTCAGTTTCGATTTTTATATGTTATATATATATATATATATATATATATATATATATATATATATATATATATATATATATATATATATATATATATATATATATATATATATATATATATATATATATATATATATATATATATATATATAGGTATCACACCGATAACTCAAAAAATAATGGGCCGATTTTGACAAAGTTTGGTGAATACCTTCCTTTTGTAAGTGGCTTGGATAAGTTTGTTAGCCAGGAAAATCGGCCGAGGTTTTCCCGGAAAATTTTGTGTTTTCTTTAGAAAAAAACCATATCTCCGGAAATTACAAAGTAAGGGTAACCAAATTTGGTACATCGTTTTATATCGCTATGTATAAATTACCCACCAAAATTTAGCGTTGTAGGTCAAAAGTTAAAAAAGTTATGAGCATTTAAATAAAAATAAATCGGGGTTTTCCTCAAAACGACAATTTAAAACGTAAAAATTCGCAACATTTAGGCAAAGAACTTGAATCTAATACGGGCTATAGAAATAAAATGTCTCAAGAAGGATGTTTTGCAAACCCTGAGGTCTTAGTTTCAGCCGTCATTGTCCTTCATTTTACTAAAATGTTTCCAGAAAATTCATTTCAAATAGACCCTTTTTCTGATGCTTGGCAGTAGTCTTAGCTATAGAGTTTATCGTTTAATGGTATATAACTTCTGTCGAATTTTCGTAAAAAATCAATAAAGCTCAATATATCCGTTATTCTACAAGATATGAAAAAAAATTGTATACATTAATTATAGGGTGTCTTGAGCTACATCTTAAAAAAATATTTCTACAATTACAGGCTGGCCCATAAGTCGTTGGTGATACAAATATTTTTTTTTAGTCGAAAACGCCTTATGTTTTTGCATTTTCCATCGAAATATAATGCATGTTTGTAAGTAAAGAAGTTCTGGACGCAGAAAGTGCGCTATGGTAGCGAATTTTGATTAAATGCTTCATATTTGAAAAGCTCAATTTGCTGTTAACCTATAAGGTTGACCCAGAAACGGATTTTTTCGGTTACACTTTCAGTTTACTTTCGGAAATTTTTGTTCGTTTTCAAACAATAAAGTTATTTTGATGAAACATGGCAATTGTTTTTACTATATATGTTATACTGGTAATCAAATTTGATGCTTGCTTTCTTTAAAAAAAAACACATATTTGCTATTAAAAACATTTTAATGAAAATTCACTACCATAACTCACTTGCTACGTCCCGAAATTTTTCTTCTTAAAACGTCAAAGTCGCAGTTTAAAACGTTAAAGTGGCAACATTTAGACAAAAAGCCTCAAACAAATAGGGGTTAATGTTGAGAAAATGTCATTGTCCTTTATTTTACTAAACTGTTTGCAGAAAAGTCATTTCAAATAGACCCTTTCTCAGTAGTTTTAGTTATAGTTCAAGGGTCTGTAATTTTTAGAGAATTTTCGTAGAAAAAATTTGCTGTTAAGGAGAGCATAACTTCTGAATTGTGAGACGATTTCTTAAAATGAACGTTAAATGGCTCCCCTAGAACGCATATACACAGGGCGACGCATTTCTACGGTAAAACTCAGTATATCCACTATTATACAAGATACGAGAAAAAATTATATACGTTAATTATAGGGTGTCTTGATCTGCATTATACAAAATTGTTTTAATAATGACAGGTTGGCTCATAAGTCGTTGGTAATACAAATTTTCTTTTTGTCTTTTTAATTGAGCACCGTTTATTTTATTGCATTTTTGCATTTTTATCGAATCATAATGCATGTTTGTAAGATAGAAATTATCGTTTTCATCGCTTTCAAGCTATTTCAATTGTATTGCAACTTTTTACATTTAAAAAATTAGGATATGACTTTTTTACCAATAGATAGTGGAGTCCATGAAGAAGACGCCTTCATAGATGCTTTCGTTTATATTATTTGTTAATTTTTGTACTTTTTCAAACAAAAGCTTATTTTGATGAAACATGACATGGTTTCTACTATGTAAGTTATACTGGTAACCAAATTTGATACCAGCTTTCATTAAACACAGACATATTATGTAGTTATTAAAACATTTTTATGAAAATTCACTACCATAACGTACTTGCTACGTACAGACTTTTATAGCTATAATGTTCTGTCTCCGTGATATTCTCTTGATCATATCTCGGTAACGATTTGAGCTCTAGATGAGAAGGCCATACCACATTAAATAAAATTGATTGTACCTTATAAACTTAATTTAATTTTAATACATTTTTCGGAAAAATAATAAATAAATAATAAATAATTTTTACCCTTACGTTATACCAAGAGGTTGGGGGAGAGTGGTGGAGATTTCTTTTGCTATTGTTTGAAAGTATTTGGGTCACTAATTCCAAGTGTCATATTTTGATGCTCTATGATATTTAGTCATTGAAATATTAAAAAAATAAAGATTCCTTCCCTCTGCGTTGAGAGCCCCCAACTCCAACAAAACTACCCTGAGGATATTGAAACAACTGGCAGCGGAATATATGAACATACATCCCAACAGCTCCCTGCGGTTGTCAATGAAGCGATCTTTAGCCCTGTATATAACTCTAATATTTGTTAGTAGAATGTAACCATCTTTAATTAATAAACTTTCTACTATTATTATTGTAATTATTATACGGGTTCTAGGGCTCTAACTAAAGCTCACTCTCACAGATATGTTGGAAATTTCAAAGTCAATTTCTCTCCATTTGCAAATTTTTTCTATAGAAATTTATCAATTTTTAATATCTAACAAAACCATCTACCAACGTTTTTTATCATGGGAATTAAGATACAGAGGGGGACTAGAATTTTAGGCACACTGTGTGTGCTTGTGTGTGTTTTTTTTTCTTTACCGTCGGTCTATTTCCGTGACTATGGCCAATCGCCGACGCCAGGAGCAGTTTTGTCTCACTATCCTAGAAATTTTGCCGAGCCCCTGCCTTTTTGTAAGGAGGGTACGGATCTTTAACGTGCCCTTAAATACAATGGCACAACCTCGGTTGATGTTAATCTTACAGTATGAACTAAAAGAACACTGGGATCGAACCCAGTACCCTTCCAGCAAACACAGTTACAAACCAGATACATAAAGGTGACATAAAACTTGCTATTTCAATAGCAAAGGTTATGTATCAAGTAACTTTCATGTAACATGATTGATATACGAAATGTCGCTTATCATACATAATTGAAGTAAATGAATAAAATACACTGATGTTTTAATTCACAAACCAAAACTCTTGCCACTGTGGAAGATCAGGCTAATAATTTTGACAACCGATTTTCTGGGTTATTAGTGAATTTTCTTAAAAAAAAATTCACGAATGAGGAGATCTCGACTTTTAAATTTTGAAAAAATTTCTTCAAATGAGCGTTATTTAGGACCTCTGGAACCCAAATCCGAGGTCGGTTTCAGACTTTATATGTATATATATATATATATATATATATATATATATATATATATATATATATATATATATATATATATATATATATATATATATATATATATATATATATATATATATATATATATAAAGGAACATCTTAAAGTAAATTATTGTCTAATGATCAAAATCTGAAGTCTGCCAAATTAGAAAAGTGTCATTGTCAAGAACTTTGGGAGTATCAACGTTTCGAAAAAACTGACTAAATTGCGCTGTTTACAAGTACAAGTAAAATACTTATTTGTAAGGCGCTTTGTACTATTATTGTCGCAATAAACTATAACTATAACTATAACTATATATGTTTATATATTTATGTGTTACACCTATAACTAAAAAAATAATGGACCGATTTTGATATAATTGGGTGAGTACCTTCATTTTGCGAGTGGCTTGGATAAGTTCGTTAGTCTGGAAAATTTTGTGTTTCCTTTCGAAAAAAATCTTAAAAAAATTATATCTCCGGAATTTACAAATTAAGGGCAACCAAATTTCATACGCGCGTTAACATCATTATAGGTAAGTTACCTACCAAAATTTAGCTCTTTGGGTTAAAGGACAAAAAAGTTACAGGCATTTAAAGAAAAATGTCTCAAGAAGAATGTTTTACAAAGCCTGAAATCTTAGTTTCAATCGTCATTGTCCTTCATTGTACTAAAATATTCCCAGAAAATTCATTTCAAATGGACCCTTTCTCTGATACTTTGGCAGTAGTGTTGGCTATAGAGTTTATCGGTTAATGGTATATAACTTCTGTCGAATTTTCGTAAAAAGTCAATAAAGCTCAATATATCCGTTATTTTACAAGATATGAAAAAAAAATTGTATACATTAATTATAGGGTGTCTTAAGCTACATCTTAAAAAAATATTTCTACAATTACAGGCTGGCCCATAAGTCGTTGGTGATACAAATATTTTTTTTAGTCGAAAACGCCTTATGTTTTTGCATTTTCCATCGAAATATAATGCATGTTTGTAAGTAAAGAAGTTCTGGACGCATAAAGTGCGCTATGGTAGCAAATTTGGTATATCATTTTTGTCGAATTTTCGAAAAAAATCTTTAAAGCCCAATATATCCGTTATTATGCAAGATACGGTAAAAAAAATGTATACATTAATTATAGGGTGTCTTCAGCTAAATCTTAAAAAAATATTTCTACAATTACAGGCTGGCTCATAAGTCGTTAGTGATTCAAATTTTCTTTTTTAGGGAATTTTCTTTAAAAAATTCACTAAAATGGGGAAATCCGTGTTTATATATATATATATATATATACAAGATATGTATATATATATATATATATATATATATATATATATATATATATATATATATATATATATATATCGTACCGATAACTCAAAATATAATAGACCGATTTTGATCAAATTTGGTGAGTACCTTCCTTTTGAAAGTGGCTTGAATATGTTCGCTAGCCAGGAAAATCGGACAAAGTTTTCCCAGAAAATTTTGTGTTTTCTTTCTAAAAAAATCATCATATCTCCGGAAATAACACGCGTATTTGTATTATAAAGAGTGAACCATGTACCAAAATTTAGGTATCTAAGTTTAAGGACAAAAAAGTTACGGGCAGCTAAAGAAACAAATTTTGGAGTTTTCCTCAAAACGTCAAACTCGCAATTTAAAACGTCAAAATTGGCAATGTTTACGCAAAGAACGTGAAACAAATACGGATTGTGAAAAGAAAATCATGCAATAAGAATGTTCTGCGAACCCTTAAGTTTTAGATTCAACCGTCATTGTCCTTCATTTTACTAAAATATTTACAGAAAATTGATTTCAAGTAGACTCTTTCTCCGATGCTTTGGCTGTAGGGTTAGTTAAGTTGATGCTTTCGCTGTAGGTTTAGTGAAGTTTATGGTTTAACGGTCTATAATTTTTAGCTAATTTTCGTAGAAGAAATTCGTTACTGCATTTTAGCATTTTTTATCGAAATATGATGCATGTTTGTAAAAAAAAAAACTGGACGCAGTAAGTGCGTTTTGGTAGCTAATTTTCATTAAATCCTTCAAATTTCAATAACTCAATTTGCTATTAACGTAAGTTTTGTTGGTTAGGAAACCAACATTTAACTTTATTTTCGGAAAATTTTGGTATGAACGCAGCAAGGGCGTTTTGTTTGCGAATTTTCATTAAATGTTTCAAATTTAAATAACTCAATTTGCTATTAACCTAAGGTTCATTGGCTAGGAGACCAGATTTCTCAGAAACATTTAAAGTTTATTTTCGGAAAATGTTTGTACATTTTCAAATAATTATTTTGATAAAATATGGTATATTGTTCCTACTATATAGGTTATACCCGTAACCAAATTGATGCCTGCTCGCATTAGAGCGATATATTTGTAATTATTTTTTTAAAATGAAAACTCACTTCCATAACGCACTTGCTGCGTACAGAGTTTTATTATTATATAGTAGCCTCTATTATCGCTCAGTAGTACTCGGGAGGGATACACACGTATCCCACATGCGCATGCTCGGTAGTGCGGGCTCCGACGCACGTCGGCTTCTGGGTAATCCTGCACAGTAGTACACATTTACAGATTACAGCGTGCGGTTGGTCAGTTTTGTTTTTTCGTCGTGATTTTTTGATTTTAGATACAGGGATAAGAGTATATCCCGCCCAATCGCCAAAGTTGAGCTTTCGTTGGTTTTATTTTGGTAAGATATTTGTTAATTTTTCGCATTTAATTTTTTATCATTCAGTGTATTTTAGTTGCTTGAGCATGACAAGCCAGGACCCTATAAGATTGATTGAATGGCTTAAGGAAATTGGGGAGGATGAAGTAATATTGGGAGAAATTGATCCTGATGAAAACGAAAGTGACCACTGTGAAGAAAGGAATCATAATTCGGAGTCAGAAGAAGATCCTAATGAAGAAGGCGAAATCGATGAACATACTCCAGATAATGATGAAGGGGCCACGTATTATTTGGGGAAAGATTAGGAGAAAATTGAGTCCAACAATAACCAGAACGAAGGTACACAATATATTTGACACCCGGCCCAGTAAATAACGCTGCAAATGCGAAGATCATTTTAGAATGTTTTAAAATATCCTTTACTGAGAACATTCAAGCCGTGACTCAGTCAACAAATATTTATATAGATGGTATAAAAGAAAAGTATCAACGCGATAGAGATGCAAAACCGACTGATACCTGTGAAATTAGATCATTGTTGGGAATGTTACACCTACTAGATGTTTGTAAGTCACAGAATATAACGGATTTCTGGAAAACAGATGGTACTGGCATGGATGTTGTTTACTGAGGTTTGACGATCAAACTACACGCGAGGAAAGAAGAAAAACCGACTAACTATCGGCTGTAAGAGATGTTTTTGAAATATTTATTGAAAATTCTAATAAATCAGTAGTTCCCGTACCTGAGTTAGCTAGTGACGTGCATCTTCTCGCTTTTAGAGGTCGATGCCCTTTTAGCCAAGATATACCTTCAAAACCTGCTAAGTATGGTATCAAAGTGTTTGCTTTGAGATTTTTGCAGGAACACAGGCAGAAGGTCCGTTTCACATCTCAAATAGTCCAGGTAATATCGTAAAACGTCTTTTAGAATTTCTCAGGGGTACGTATCGCAAGATAACAATGGATAATTGGTTTTCTAGTTTTTAGCTCGTAATTGATCTGAAATATGATCTGACACTCACCAGGTTGTGAACTCTAAGAAAGAACAAGAAAGAAACATCAACAGAATTAGTAAACATGACGAAGAGATCAGAAAAAAGTTGTCAATTTGCATTTCATGAGGACTGCACCTTACTTTCAAACGTTCCTAAAAATAAAAAGAATGTTTTAGTTTTATCCACAACCCACGTAGATGATAAAATTGATCTCCAGTCCAAAAACCAATGATGACAGTAGATTACAATAATACCAAATATGGAGTTGACATCGTAGATCAGATGTGTGCAAGTTATAGCGTTGCAAGAAACAGCAGAAGATGGCGGCTTAGTGTTTTTTTTTTCAACATGATGAATATAGGTGCTATAAATGCAAAAGTACTATATCAGCTCAACAATCACAACATTTAAATAGTTTGTCGTGAATTTGCACGTAGTCTAGCTCTAGATTTGCTCAACCTTCGTCTTCATGACAGGGTACCTGGGTACCCATTCTGTTTTAAAAGTGATGTGTTTATTTGTTAATGTTGATATTTATGCCTAAGGTGTTGTGACATCTCAGAATTAATTATAAAAAACCATTTTCTGCCAATGTAGTATTTTTTATAACTTTTGAAAATTATATAATGGACATTGAAATTTTTTATACTTATTCCTCACATCAGAGGTACCCCGGTACCTACTAATATAAAAATTTATTTTGTTGCAAATCTTTAACTTTGCGGCACAGTAATAAAAAAATTAACATTCTTTATTTGAAAAAGTATATTATTTTTATAATATTTTTTATTACAATAATTCTTTTACAGTTTGCAATTGTAACACTTATTTATTTTCTCACAATGTTCGTCGCATATTAAGCGGCTACAAACGTCACACGATTTTCTGGTTTTTCTCTGTCTTTTTGTAGCAGCTCGACACACGTAACATTTATCTGTTACTTGAAGGCGTCCGGTTTTATCTCTGGGATGATTCTTTTCTACAACCGGCGGTGGCAGTTGGTATGCTAATGAACCTCCTAACATGCACTCAATTCCCAATTTGGTACTAAAATGTTGTAACATCTTTGGTGATTTGGCTCTCAACTCTATGTCCGGTCTAGATAATTGCTTTCCAAGTTCTTGAAGAAATTATGGACGATATTTTTTTTTCTTCTAAAAAGGATTATTTTTATTATAAATAATATATGCTGCTAATCCTGCTATATCAAGCATGTTATAAAACATTGCGAGAAGCCAACGGTTCGTTCGACGTTTGACAGAGTAGTGCGACACCATCTTATCCATATTATCAACACCACCTTTCCCTGAATTGTAATAATAGATTATTTCAGGTCTTTTCTTTGGACCAGATACATTTGCAGTGTCGTGCATTATGGATAAGAGTATTACAGCTTTTCCCTGTTTTGGTACGTATGAAACCAGTGTGATATTATCCTCAGAAAATCCAAACGTAGAAGAATGTTCTTCCCTACTTTTATTTGGCAACATCTCTGGCGGTATATAAGTTTTTTTTTAGCGTACCCACAACAGAAAGTTTCCATGACATTAGAAATCGAGCTAAGGGAAGTGTGGTGAAAAAATTATCCATCACAACATTTTTCCCACTATTTTTATAATGAATGCATAAATCTTTTACCACACGCTCACTTTGATCTTGTTCACGACCTTGCGATGATTTCCCTGTATAAATTTGCCCCACAAGAGGGCAAGAATTAGCTGCAACGCACACTCACCTAATTTTTATACTATATTTGGCAGGTTTGGCTGGCATATATTGCGTGAACCTGATCCTGCCTCTATACGGAAATAGTTGTTTGTCTACCGTTAGGCATTCAGACGGTGTATAATTCAATTTTAAATTTTGCATCAATAGAAGCCAAAGTTCTGAGATAGCAGCTGCTTTATCAGTTTTGAATCTATCGGTTATGGTATTTATATTGTCAAAACGTACAAATCTTTGGATGGAATAAAATCTGTTGACTGACAATGTAGCACGGTACAATGGGTAAGCATCACTTTTGCACAAGTCTCTCAAATTTTCTTTCTTAGAGTGTCGCACTCCAGCAATAATCAGTATCCCGAGATAACCATCAAATTCTTCTTGTGTGAGAGGTTTCCAAATTTTTGATGGTTTGTTGGAATGCCGTTTATTCCACTCCGCGTGGATGGTTTTGATTTGCGGTTTGTTTCTCGAATTATAATGTTGCACATTTCATGAGTAAAAATGCGTGCGAAAGTTTCCCGAACTGAGAGGGAATTTGTTGTCTTCAAAGATCCACATTTTGTTTGCAAAATATTTTGGGACAGCGTTTGACGAGCAAGCATTAGGGGACTGGATTGCCAGATGGTTCCGTTTTTAGAACGCAAAACTAGGTCATCACAATTATCAACCTCAGCCTCTAGCTGCTCATCTTCAGAATTGTCTTCCTCGGCGATTTCAATTTCATTCTCAGTGTCAAGCAAAACATTTTCTATGTTGATTCTTCTGCTTGGTTATTTGCTGATGACAACAAAGGCGGTAAATATTCGTTTTCTGATTCGGAGTCTTTAATTTGTTCATTGTCGTTATCACTCTCTGAATCAGCTTCCATAGCATTTAATTCCTGAAGATAACTTACTTGCTGTTCATATCTCATTCTGTAAATAATCAGGTACATGAGAAAAATGTCAAAAATTACAACAAAAATGTAGTTTATTATCATTTATCACTTTTATAATCTACGTACCGTTTGAATTCAGAACTGGAAACTTCCCTAAATTTTTCTGCCATTCCGAAAATTCACTAATCACAGTACAATTTTCAATCGAAAATAGTGTTGTTTAGTCAGCGGTAGACAACAGACTAAATAAATGCTCTAGCATCCACACAAATATCGGATCACGAAAACAATTCTCCGAAATGCAGAATCCGTTGTTTTCAACAAAACACTGAGCGGAAGTATGTAAGCCGAAACGGCTCATTAAACTTCTCTTGGAACACCAGATGTGACATTATAGCTATAACTATTTATAATAATTAGGAAACTAATGATTTCTAGAATTGTAGGACAATAATTATTGCAGGTACCCGGGTACCCTTGTCGTGTATTATGCGTTAAAATTTTATTCGTGATGGCGACGGTTAACAGCATGCATTCTTTCAGTCCTTGTAAGTTTCAGTCTTGACTCGGTGTCTGAACGGCTATAACAGGTGGCACTTCTATCACCCAATTTGCAAATGAATCAGCTAGCCTTGTCATGAGTAGTAAGGTTATTAAATCTGTTTTTGTCAAAGAATTCTCCGAAATGCAGAATCTGTTGTTGCCAACAAAATACTGAGCGGAAGTATGTAAGCCGAAACGGCTCATTAAACTTCTCTTGGAACACCAGATGTGACATTATAGCTATAACTATTTATAATAATTAGAAAACTAATGATTTCTAGAATGGTAGGACAATAATTATTGCAGGTACCCGGGTACCCTTGTCGTGTATTATGCGTTAAAATTTTATTCGCGAAGGCGACGGTTAAACCACAACTAAATAGAAGATATTATTTGCCATCAATTCCTAGACAGCTCTAACAAAAGTGCCCACTTATTCTTGGCATTGAAGAAGCTTCAACTTCCACAGCCGACGATACCGATGAAGCAAAGCAGAAAAAAACAAAAAGTGGAAGTGTGCGATGCTATTTATGTCCACGAAAAAAAACTTCTGTGCTGTGTGTTACAAGTAAGTATGTCAAGAGCACCAAAAAAATAACGCCAAGTTGTGTAAATTGTGCTAAAGAGGGCTGATTTTTTTGTTCATAAGAGCTTAAAAGTTTCTTCACTTATTTCCTATTATCTCTTCATTTTTGTGGTTACTAGGTTTTCATTATATGTTTATCGGTATATTATCATTGTGTTATTACTTTGCCTAATAATGTGCTACTGTTCCACTTTAAATTTTATAGGGATACACGCGTATCCCACGAGACCCGTTACGTAACAAGAAGCCACGCGACTACCGCAGGGTCGAATAAATTCCATGTCTGGTACGGCCATGTATTTTAGTCTTTTTTCGACAGAGGTAAAGTTACTTGAATAGTATTTATTTTATTTCATTTATTTTCATGAAAAGCCGATTGTTTTCGTTCCTGCCAAAAGTAACTTAAAAACAATTAACATAATCAAAAACTACGTAAAATGCGTAGCAAGACCTATGTTGCTATTTAACGAATTAAATGGTTGTCACTTTCAAAAAGTAGGTGCTTAAAAAATGTCGATAATTCCGCATAATAGTCGCAGACAGTGTGCTGTGCATCCTTCATATTTTGAGGCCGATGCCTTTCTCGGTTTAAAAGCTACCAAGTGGTAGCGTTACTTATAAGTCACCCTGTATTTACGTTAGTCGTGGTTAAGAAGTGTAATTTAATCAAGAGATCGGTATGGCGGGCAATTAAATATGGCTCGTAATGGAATCCATTAGCTACCTATTGTTACACAAGCCGCGTTCCAGTTATAGTAGTCATCAGTTATTTCCACCTTAGGAAACCCAAAGGAGAATTGTATGTTAAATGCCGATAATTACCCTGATCACACAAGATTCAAATTTTACTTTGTTAAGGGAAATCAATAAAGCTGCTTTTCTGAAAGTGAGCATATGTTACAATTACCTGAGGAGATTTGGCAGTTTGCTTTGTATGTGTGTGTTTTGTTTCTTTAACGTCGTCCTATTTCCGCGACTATGGCCAATCACCGACGCCAGGGAGCAGTTTCACCTCACTATCCTGGAAATTTTGCCGAACCCCTGTCTTTCTGTAAGGAGGGTAGGGATATTTAACGTGCCCAACATCGTATGGACACGGGACCGACGGCTTTACGCCCTCTCCGAAGGGCGGAACGTGCAGACATTCAACTTGCTCAAATACAATGCCAGAACCTCGGTTGATGTTAATTGTACAGTTTGTACTGAAAAAGTGAAAGGAGTGCCCCGGGATCGAACCCAGTACCCTTCGGTTCAGAGGCACACGTTCTTACCCCTGAACCACCGAGGTTCTTCAGTTTGCTTTGTAATAAAGCAATGTATACACGGTGGCGCATTGAAAACGAAACAGACGGATTGGCGTCCAGAGAAATTTTTTTTTAAGAAACGCTGAAACACGTCAATTTTCATATTGAGTCGGACATGTTTTGACATAAAACTCAACTTTGTCACATCAACCCCTTAAGGGTGGTGATAACAATCCTTATATTTTAAATAGGGAACATGGGTCGAGTGTTACATCATTTGAAAGCTCTTTATTTCTGAATTCAGCGCACTAATTTTTTTGGAAGTTTTATTAACTCGTTTAAAAATTATTCACAGTTGGAGTTGCAAGAACGTATTTCATTCATTCTGATAAGAAATGCACTAACTAGTCAATTTTTTGTTAAAAAAAACTAAAAACAAAACCAAACGTTCAAAAATGTTTATTCAGTTAAGTAAGTGTTCAAATTGTTGACCACCAGCTTCCATACAAAAGTACAAAACTCCAGCCGCCGATCAAAATCATCTTCATTCAGTTGTTGTACAAGATTAATTTTATACGGGTGAAATTTATGATGCTTCGATATTCGCTTAATAGTTCTTCTTTTGATGTTTGAAACAGTGGCTAATTTTCTCGTGCTCAAAGTTGGGTCTGCAGTAATTTGTCCTATAACTTCAATCTCAGTGGTCTCATTTCTAACCGGAAATTCACGTTCGTACCAATGAGGTTTATCCGAGGTGCGATTATTGCTAGTTGAAAACTCTAGGCAGTATTTTATACAAAACTTGAGCAAAATACAGGATGTGCCATTAAAATAAAATTAGATACATACATTTTGAAGATTTTTAATGGCTGAATGCCTTCACATCGAGGCAAGAACATACAAAAAACAACATATTTTAAATTCAGCTTCTATTTAAGTGCCCCCGTATTTGGAATCTCAATGTTCTTGACAAATAATATGAACGAAAGCCTCCCTGAGTACGTCGTTGTCATGGGACTCCCCTATCTATTGGTAAAAAGCCGTATCACGATTTTTTATATGTGTCGAAAACGTAGGAAGTTTCAAAGCAACTTAAATAATTCGAAAACGATTAACGATATAATATTTTTGTTCCTTAGAAACATGCATTATAGTTTGAAAGTGTAAAAATGCAATCAGGGCTCTTTTATTGAATAACATTAAACTCCCATCACGAACGCCAGCCTGTGTCGGTCAGAATAAATTTTTCTACGAAAATTCGCTAAAAATTATAAACTATTTAACCAAAGCTGAGTAACTGAAATTAGTGCCAAGCCATCAAAGAAATTTTCTACTTAAAATACATTTTCTGATAACATTTTAGTAAGATGAAGGACAATGACGGTTGAAACTGAAACTTAAGGCTTTGTAAAACACACCTCTTATGATATTTTGTCTAAATAACTCTTACTTAATTCAGGTTATTTGTCTAAAATTTTCGATTTTGATCTTTTAAATCGCAACGTTGACGTTTTAAGAAAGATTTTGCCAGAAAACAGGTCAGATTTTATTAGCTAACGAACGTATCCAAGCCATTTGCAAAAGGAAACTAGAAAAGTTATAGCCGTTTGAAATTTTGGCAAAAAAAAAAGTTTTCATTAAATTTCTCCGTTATGAAATAATTTAAAAAAAACAAATTTTGCAGATGCATAAGGCTAACAAAATGACAGTTTTAAATGGATTTGGTAACCCTATAATATTATCACAAGATGGTGAAAAAAACCTATCCTTACATTATTTTTTTATCAGTACTTTTTATTGTGTGTACAGTTTTCTATTTAAAAAAATGACTTAGAAAAAAGGATTCATTCAGCAACTTTTTTATGTCTTGACATTTTCCCATAAAATTGCTAGTTTCATCACAAAAAAAAATTATTACTCAGATCGATGTCACATGAGTTTACAGAGTGGTTGTTATTTGCTGAAAAATCAAGTACGTGGTAGGCTGTCACATAACGTCATAATTACACTAACATTAATTGTTTTGGTTGTTGTCAATCTATCGAGAATTTTTTCAACACTTAGAAAAAATAAGTGAATAAAATGGTAAATTATACCAATTCCAAAATGGCAGATATGCATTTTGAATATGGCCGTGCTAATGGCAATGGATTAAGAGCACAGCGCCTCTACACTGAGTTATATCCAACTAGAACTCTACCCTATCACAGCATATTCGCACGCATTCATCAACGTCTGCAAGAAGAAGGAAACTTTTCCAGAAGTGCAGCCGATTGCGGGCGTTCTAGAGAAGTGAGAACTGTAGCACTTGAAGAGGCTGTCCTCAATTTTATTGAAGAATCTCCTGGTACAAGTAAAAGAAGAATCGCTCAAGCCTTAGATGTCAACTATTCCACGGTATTTAGAATTCTGAAAGAACAACTACTGTATCCCTACCATATCCAACGAGTTCAAGCGCTCTTACCTCGTGATTTTTTACCTCGTTTAATTTTTTGTCAATGGATGCTTCAAATGATCACGCAAATTCCACAGTTCTTATCTCGTATTTTATTTACTGATTAGGCCAACTTTTCACGAGAATCTATTAGAAATTTTCATAATAACCACATGTGGTCTGAAGAAAACCCACACGAAATTACGGAATCTCATTTTCAACACCAGTTTTCATTAAATGTATGGCTTGCTGTCATTGGTGATGACTTAATTGGACCATATTTTCCTCCGATAAGACTAAATAGAGAAGTGTACTGTCATCTACTCAAAGAAGAGTTGCCCTTACTTCTTGAAAATATTCCTTTACAAATTAGACAACAAATGTGGTACATGCACGACGGGGCTCCGGCTCATTTTAGTATCAACGCTCGTAACTACTTGAACGAAGTTTACCTAAATCGTTGGATAGGTCGAGGAGGCCCACAGAATTGGCCTGTCCGATCTCCTGAATTGAATCCGTTGGATTTTTGCCTGTGTGGTTTTCTGAAAACCTTAGAGTATTCAAGTCCTGTGAAAACATTGATGACCTCAGAAGTCGTATTATCGCAGCATGTGATATTATAAGAAACACACCCGGTATTTTTCATAGAATACGAAGTTCAATGAGAAACAGACTAGTCATGCGTTCTCTCCGAAGAGGGGCATTTTCAACATTTATTATGATGATACATACTGACATTTTGTTAATATTAATTTTCGTTTCTTAATTTGTTAATTATTAATTATAAAATAGTAGTACAATAGTTGTTGTTTCTTATTATGAATTTTTGAAAATTAGTTCAAGCTAGAACAATACATCTTAACATAATAATGTAATTAGGACGTTATTTGATAGCCTACCACGTACTTGTTTTTTCAGCAAATAACAACCACTCTGTAAATTCATGTGACATCGATCTGAGTAATATTTTATTTTTTTGGTGATGAAACTAACCATTTCATGAGAAAATGTCAAGACATAAAAAAGTTGCTAACTGAATCCTTTTTTCTAAATCCTCTTTTTTTTAATAGAAAACGGTACACACAAAAAAAGTACTGATAAAAAATAATGTAAGGTTAGGTTTTTTCACACTCTTGTGATAACATTATAGGGTTACCAAATCTATTTAAAACTGTCATTTTGTTAGCCTCATGCATCTGCAAAATTTCGTTTTTTTTTAATTATTTCATAACAGAGAAATTTAATGAAAACTTTTTTTTTGCCAAAATTTCAAAGGGCTGTGACTTGGAGGAGAAGGGGTTTCAAGAAAAACTTTATAAAAAAGACACCCCTTATTTTGCGCCAAATAATCACCTTGTAAAATTTTTCGCATCAATTTAGAAACACCCTTATATATATATATATATATATATATATATATATATATATATATATATATATATATATATATATATATATATATAGATAGATAGAGAAGGAGAGAGAGAGAGAAACATATAAACATTGAAACTGACCCCGGATATGTTCATTAGAAGAATTTTTTTACATTCAAAATTTGCATATCCTCATTAGTGAATCTTTTCTACGAAAATTTACTGATAATCAATAATAATTAATCAATGCATGATAATATCATTGAATGATTGGCTTTTGAAAAAGGGTAACGTGAATCATATAGTATACTTGTGCCTGTGTAAGCAGGTTTCCAGTATATTGAAAGGTCAAATAAACGTTTGAAGCATGTATTCTAAATCACAACATGGAGAATGCGTACCTTCGTTAGAAATAATTTGTATAGAAAAGAACGGAAGTGTCATAAAAAGACAAAAATAATGAATCTCCTTAGAATTTGAGAACTAACTATCTCACGCGCTTAACGAAAAATTACAACACTACGATTAAGATCAGAATCGCCCCCTTTTCAAATACAGCTGGGTCAAACTGGCAACTCGGTAGGAAAGACGCGTGAAGAGAATTTTAGTAAACTTACATTTGGCGACTACCGACGGCGCGCTTCTGCTGAAAATAATGGACAGTGCGCGCTCAGACTTTCACGTACGTAGTCACGCTGAAACTCTATGTACTTCCCGTACGAAAATCTGAAAAACATATAAATAAATAACTCTTTTGGTGCCATTTTTAAGTTATATTGCTACTGTTTGAGTAAAACTTTTATAATTGGGAACTTCGGTACGTGCTTTTGAACTTGAAAACGTGTCTTTCGGCGGAATCCAAACTTTCAGCGCATATTAGTTTTATGAGAACATGCAAACTTTCTATGGTGAAATAGAATTAATATATTCTCAAGCAGTTGGTAAGTTTTGCAATTTTCTTTTATGTATTCTTTATGGCATATATTGATTAGAAAAAAAAAAAGAAAAACTTAGTAGCTTCCTAGGGCTTTAAAAAAACAGGATTATTACTCTACCTAGTAAAGAAAACTCTGGACGCAGCAAGTGCGTTATGGTAGTGAATTTTCATAAAACTATTTTTTAATAGCAAAAATGTGTTTTTTTAAGAAAGCAGGCATCACATTTGGTTTCCAGTATAATCTATATAGTTAAAACAATGTGCCATGTTACATCAAAATCACTTTATTGTTTGAAAATGTACAAAAATTTCCGAAAGTAAACTTAAAGTGTTCCCGAAAAAACTCGTTTCTTGGTCAACCTTATAGGTTATTAGCAAATTGAGTTATTCAAATATTAAGCATTTGATCAAAATTCGCTACCATAACGCACTTACTGCGTCCAGAATTTTTTTTCTTACAAACATGCATTATATTTCGATGGAAAATGCAAAAATGCAATAACATAAGGCGTGTTTGATTTAAAAAAAAAAAAAAAGAAAATTTGTATCACCAACGACTTATGGGCCACCCTGTGATTGTAGAAATAATTTTTTAAGATGTAGCTCAAGACACCCTATAATTAATATATACAATTTTTTTTTCATATCTTGTATAATAACAGATATATTGAGCTTTATTGATTTTTTTTTACGAAAATTCTACAAAAATTATATACCATTAACAATAAACTCTATAGCCAAGGGTACTGCCAAGCATCAGAGAAAGGGTCTATTTGAAATGAATTTTCTGGAAACATTTTAGTAAACTGAAGGACAATGACGGTTGAAACCAAGGCTTCAGGGTGTGTAAAACATTATTCATGAGACATTTTATTTCTATAGCCCGTATTAGATTCAAGTTCTTCGCCTAAATGTTGCCGATTTTGACGTTTTAAATCGCAACTTTGACGTTTCGAGGAAAACCCCAATTTATTTTTCTTTAAATGCTCATAACTTTTTCGTCTTTTGATCTACAGAGCTAAATTTTGGTAGACAACTTACCCATAAGGACATAAACCCGTGAGAAAATTTTGGTTGCCCTTACTTTGTTAATTTTGGAGATATAATTTTTTTTCGAAAGAAAACACAAAATTTTCCGGGAAAACCACGGCGGATTTTCCTGGATAACGAACATATCCAAGCCACTTGCAAAAGGAAGGTACTCACCAATTTTGACGTTTAAATCGCGATTTTGACGTTTTGAGCAGAACCCAAATTTATTTTTCTTTGAATGCCTGTAACTTTTTTGTCCTTTAACATACGGAGCTAAATTTTGGTAGGTAACTTGCCTCTAATGATATAAACCCGCGTATGAAATTTGGTTGCCCTTACTTTGTTAATTTTGGAGATATAAATTTTTTTCGATTTTTTTCGAAAGAAAACACAAAATTTTCCGGGAAAACCTCGGCGGATTTTGCTGGCTAACGAACTTATCCAAGCGACTTGCGAGTGGAAGATATGTGCCAACTTTTATCAAAATCGGTCCATTATTTTTTAAGTTATAGGTGTGACACATAAATATATATATATATATATATATATATATATATATATATATATATATATATATATATATATATATATATATATATATATATATATATATATATATAAACATATAAAGTCTGAAACTGACCTCGGATTTGAGTTCCGGGGGTCCTAGATAGCGCTCATTTGAAGAAATTTTTTCAAAATTCGAAAGTCGAGATCTCCTCATTAGTGAATTTTTTTTAAGAAAATTCACTAAAAAAGTAAAGGTTTTTAAAACTAAAAGTTCGGTAGCCTTGACTTTCAAAAGTTTCTTATACTACATTAAATATAAGATTAAAGTTATCTAATATACAGGAACGCGCACAAATGTGATACGTCCCGTTCTAGTTTTATCATACAAGAGATAATAAAAGTTATATTAAACTTATAGAGATAATTTTTACTAAAAAAAAATCGCTATAGCGCAAATTTTAGCCCCTACAACCTTAATGAAATTTGAGGCGTTCAGCGCTAAAGTGGCCTAACCCCACTTACCCCCAATTCGTGTAAAACCAGAATGAAAATTCCCTATGTTTTATAGTTTTTTTAAACGCCTATTCAACGGTGTTGTTGTGGTAATTTTTGTAAAATAAATTTATAGTATAGACTACATAAATATATTGGGTTATATTTGGTGATCAAACAAATTAGGAAGAAACATTTGTTGGTTAGGTCACTTTTGCTTTTCATCAGTTGATGGGTTAGGTCACCTTTGCTACACCTTAGTGTGGGCATCCTGTGCTTTTACCTACATTCATATTTTTTATTGTCCTAAAATAACTAATTACTCTATTCAGTATTATTTTTTATTGAGTACTGGTATAAAAGATATTACAAATCATAACAAAATACAAAGAAACTATATTCCTAAGTAGAAAGATAAACTAATATTCACTTTTCATTCTGAAGTCACAGATGAATAACACGAAAATATGGGGTGTCAGAAACATATTTTTACTCCATATCCACGGTGTCATCTTGAGGATCGCCAAAATCGTCCCCTACATTTACAGATGACCGTAAATTCTTATAAAAGGCGTGGTGAACAGGAGGCACGTATGAAAGAAGTTCTTTAAGATTATCCATTTTTTCTTGTCGATTTGCCTCCCATTTGGATAAAGACACTCTAGCTGTATTGGTAATGGCGATACCTTCCTTTTCGTAACATTTACTTTTGAAAATGGAACTTCTGGATTGTGAGAGTATTTGAAAGAAAATACGAACCTTGAAGATTTAGAATACGATAGCCATTGCATTTTCATCCATTCAACTTTGTTTTCATCTTCGTCAGTTTTCCTGTTAGTGATACATGATAACAGACTCCTACAGCTCTAACAATCTGCTGTGTCCATAACTACCACATCGAGTGGTTGTTTCTTTCTTGCACTCTTTATCACAGGAATCCAATCATCAGGTACAAAAATGTTTGGATGATACCTCTTTTGTTTTTCGATCAACCCAAAATCTTGGTCACAGTGAGTGAGTGCCCTGATACCAAAAAAATTTGGTCAACTTGTTCTACCGTGTAATCAGGTGAGCATGCAATATAATGTAATATGGAAGCCCTTTTGACATTCCTATTCTGTCGGCCGCACTGGTCACTGCATGTTATCAACTTGCAGGTATAAACAAAGTGTTTTCAATAATGCATTATAAAAGATCCAATTTCTTGGGGACCTCTTGAGGCTACAAACTCGTTCCATATGTACATGACTGACTTGTTCGCACTCAAGTCATGCATACCTAGACAATAAGTCCACAGTTGGCGCTTGTAGTACGTAATTCCAGCGGAAACAACCGTGATTTGTCCACATAGACACGCAGTCTGTAGATCAAAGTTTCCCAGGCTATAGAAGTTCTGAAAAATAGCATATAGTTGCTCATTACGTATTTTTGAATTGCACAGATTTTGACAATTGCACGGCTAATCCACGAATAGCTTTGCAGCAATTTGTTGTTTTCTGCTATTTGTATATGCCATACATTTAGCTCTGCTTCTTTTGCGAATATTTCGAGTTACGACTACGCTGCTTAGTTAAGGATACATCAAAATCATTTATTTCAGATGCATCACTATGGCTATCTGAATTTTCTTGTTCAGGTTGATAATCGGATCCACTATCCACATATGGATCCTCAACTAATGCATCATCTATAAAAAAGTCTATATGCCCACCTAAAAATCTTAAGAGTCACAGAAAGAATAAACCTACCACCACAATCAATTTTTTCAGCCATTTTATATGGTATAATTTCGAAAATAGTGTGAATTTGCGGTTCAGTTGAATTAACAGGGCAATTGTGATAACACTACACCTGAATAAACGCTTTAAACAACAATTTAGTGTTTAGGTTAATAACGAACCAACCCAAAAGCATGTGTAGCGAATTGAGTTTCAAAAAGCAAGAATGGTCTAATCCACTTCGATGTTGGTTGGGCCACTTTTCACTAAGCAAATGTATGCAACCTTTGATGCAATAACAACGTTTTGTGGTGTCATCTGTTTTCTATTCAGCAAAGATTGTCTGGGCCAGTGTTGCTTGATACACATGCTAATTTGTATCTTTTAATGCAGATAACTCACAAAAGGCAATTTTGTGGGTTAGGTCACTTTACCGCTCAACGCCTCATTTGGTAGGTGTATTGTGCTGATAGAGACCTTATTATATACATAAATTCAGCTTTCTAAGGTTTATTGCAATTTGAGTTATTCAAATTTGAAATATTTAATGAAAATTCACTACCATTGAACTTGCTGGGTCCAGAATTTTCAGTGTTATTTGTAGGCACATTTAGATGGTGTGTCATATTTTCAGGCCAAACTAAACATTAAATTTTTAAACACAACACTTCATATATTATTTAATATTATGGATCCGGCTTATCTTTAATACACTTCGAATATAAAGCTTTATTATGGTGTACACGGTGCCTTAAAAGTTACGGATACAACACTGAGAATTTTAATATATTTAAATTAGAATCTATTATCTAATAATGCGTCATGCTTAAAGAATTTTTTCGGAAGTGTTACCACTGATATATCTATTATCTCCTTAAAGCCTGAACGCAGAAAGTGCGTTGTAGTAGTCAATTTTCATATAAATGTCTTTTTTTTTTAAATGAAATCAGCGATAGAATTGGTTAACAGTAGAACCTATATTAGGAGAAACAATGTACCATATTTTACCAAAATAACTTTATTGTTGAAGCCTCGGTGGTTCAGGGGTAAGAACGTGAGCCTCTGATCCGAAGGGTACTGGGTTCGATTCCCAGGGTTACCCTTTCAGTTTGTCAGTAAAAACTGTAATAATTTAACATCAACCCAGGTTCTGGTATTGTATTTGCGCAAGTTGCATTTCTGTACATTCCGACCGTCGGTCCCGTGTCGATGAGATGTTGGGTACGTTAAAGATGGCGACCCTCCTTACAGAAAGACATGGGCTCGGCAACATTACCAGAACAGTGAGGTGAGACTACTCACTGGCGTCGGTGATTGGCCGTAGTCGCAGAAATACGCCGACGTCAAAGTAAAAGAAAAAAAATCTCGGGACGCAGCAAGTGCGTTATGGTAGTGAATTTTCATAAAAATGTTTTTATTGCAAATATGTGTGTTTTCTTTTTAAGAAAGCAGACATCAATTTTGGTTACCAGTATAACCTATATAGAAAAAGCAGGCATCAAATTTGATTACCAGTATAACATATATAGTAAAAACAATGTGCCATGTTTCATCAAAATAAATTGATTGTTTGAAAACGTACAGAAATTTCCAAAAGTAAACCAAAAGTGTTACTGAAAAAATCCGTTTCTTGGTCAACCTTATAGGTTAATAGCAAATTGAGCTTTTCAAATATGAAGCATTTAATCAAAATTCGCAACCACAACGCACTTGCTGCCTCCATAATTTCTTAACTTACAAACATGCATTATATTTCGATGGAAAATGCAAAAAAATGAGGCGTTTTCGACAAAAAAAAAATTATTTGTATCACCAACGACTTATGGGCCAGCCTGTGATTGTCGCAATAATTTTTTAAGATGTAGCTCAAAACACCGTATAATTAATGTATACAATATTTTTTCATATCTTGTATAATAACGAATATATTGAGCTTTATTGATTTCTTACGAAAATTCGACAAAAATTATATACCATTAAACAATAAACTCTATAGCTAGAGGGTCTATTAGAAATGAATTTTCTGGAAATATTTTAGTAAAATGAAGGACAATGACGGTTGAAACTAAGAGTTCGGTGTATGTAAAACATTCTTCTTGAGACATTTTCTTTCCATAGCCCGTATTAGATTCAAGTTATTTGCCTAAATGTTGCGAATTTTGACGTTTTCAATTGCCACTTTGACGTTTTGAGGAAACCCCCAATTTATTTTTCTTTAAATGCCCATAACTTTTTTGTCTTTTGACCTACAGAGCTAAATTTTGGTAGGTGGCACACTTATAACGATATAAACCAGCTTACCAAATTTGGTTGCCCTTACTTTGTTAATTTTGGAGATATAAATATTTTGCGAAAGAAAACACTAACTTTTCCGGGAAAACCTCGGCGGATTTTCCTGGCTAACAAAATTATCCAAGCGACCTGCGAAAGGAATGTACTCACCAATTTTGACGTTTAAAATCGCAATTTTGACGTTTTGAGGAAAATCCAAATTAATTTTTCTTTGAATGCCTGTAACTTTTTTTATCCTTTAACCTACGGAGCTAAATTTTGGTAGGTAACTTGCCTATAATGATATAAATCCGCATATGAAATTTGGTTGCCCTTACTTTGTTAATTCCGGAGATATAATTTTTTTTCGAAAGAAAACACAAAATTTTCCGGGAAAACCTGGACCGATTTTCCTGGCTAACGAACTTATCCAAGCCATTTGCAAAAGGAATTTATTCACTAAATTTAATCAAAATCGGCCCTATATTTTTTGAGTTATCGGTGTGATACATACATATATATATATATATATATATATATATATATATATATATATATATATATATATATATATATATATATATATATATATATATATATATATATATATATATATATATATATATATATATATATATATATATATATATATATAAACATATAAAAATTTAAACCGACCCCGGATATGTGTTCTGGGGGGCCTAATTAGCGCTCATTTGAAGAAATTTTTTCAAAATTCAAAAGTCGGGATCTCCTCATTAGTGAATTTTTTTTAAGAAAATTCACTAAAAATATTGTTTCAAAATGTACGACTTTGCTATCTATTGGGAAAAACACTATATCTATATAATTTTGGCTATATGGCAAAAATGTGAAACGTTGCAAAACAATTGAAATAACTTAGAAACAATGATCACCATACGAACATGCATTATAATACAATGATATAAGGGGTGTTCTGTTAAAAAAAATAGGGACGCATAGGTACGTTAGATTAGTGAATTCTCATAAGAATTGTATACTGTTAGTACGGCATAATACCAAAATTAGTACTTTTAATTTAAAGAAACCTTGAAGGTCGGTTTGGAGGTCCTAATGCACCCTCATTTAAAGAATATTTTCGAAGGTGTTACCATCTATATATCTCTCTATTATCATAAAAAATATTTTAATATTGTGTTCTAGATCATTTTCAGAAAAACTTTAAGTGCCCGAAACTTAATTTTCTATGAAGGTGTCAAATTAAAATTTGACATATCTAGGAACTGTATGTCCCTTTAAAAAATGTCATTAAAGTTACGAGAGCTTTCCAGAAGAACACTTACTTCAAATGAATTCGCAGTTTAGTCCGCGGACCGTTTGAGATAAATAGATTGTTGACAGATAAAGTTTGGCCTCTCGCATGCATGTTGACACTATTTGTACCTTGTGCTTTCTTCTTCTTTGCCGCGTTATTTACATTTAAACTTCTTCGCTGGCCTGGTGCGGTAAGTTCAAAATGATTATATATATATATATATATATATATATATATATATATATATATATATATATATATATATATATATATATATATATGAGTACGCCCCATACTTAAGTGAGTGATAGTTCTCGATGTACTTATAGCAGTGAAAACTAACTACATCGTTAATAAACCTTGAGGAATCATCTGTGGAAATTAAATGTGTTACGATAATATTAGAGAATCATGTATGTACATTTTTTCTGTTTATTTAGCCAAGCCCAATATAAATGACTACCTGAGTGTTTTAAATATAATCGAGTCCAAAATCGATTCATTCTTGTATTTGACTGAGGGGGTGGGTAGCGTGGTGAGATCCGTTACTTCGTCATGGTGGTTTTCCTTCCCCTCCTGCATGTCTACAACCGCCCTCAATGCATACACCACAAGAATTATTTATTGGGAACAACCCACAAGAAAGTTACGGGACCTGGGGAATACAGGTGCTATGACAATAGGCATGGATGCAAAATGATAATGTTTTGTATTCTCCTACTATGTCGAAAAGCATAACTATTGGACAATTGATAGTCCCTTTATTAATCTTATTTTTAAAGGGGTAGACATTGATCCAATCCAATCCATCGCAGGTGGTAGTGGAATTTTCCTTTACGTAATAGTAAAGGAATTTTTCACGCCCGAGGAGGTACCACCCCATACATCAAGGGGCCGGAGAAGTCCCAACGGACGTATCCGGTTCTGGTGTATGACTCGGTTTCCCTTATAAGCAAAAATGATGATGGCTCCTCCTTGTACAAAATATTCCGCAGGCAAAATACCCCTCCATTCGGATCTCCGGGAGAGGGGTGTACAGGGGGCGCCAACATCAAGATTTAACATATCCTTTTCGAATATATGTGGCCTAAATTCTAACCTAAACTCCGTCCACCATTTCGTCCAGGCTAACAGGGCCCAACTCCTCTTCCTCACCGAAACCCAAATCAGTGCCAAAACAGCCACTAATCACCTTAATTTCCCGGGGTATAAGCTCCTTACTTCATTTAGATTGCATGGAGGCGTGTGCGCATACGTCCGTAGCAATCAACCCTGCACCAGACTCCCCAATTTAGAAGCTGGAAGAAAAGATATACTATGGATAAAACTCTCTCTCACGGCTGCAACTAAATTCATCTGTTGCATTTACTGGTCACCTTCTGACAACAACTTTGTGCAGCTCTTTGATTACCTTTCTGAAAAAACCGACTATCTAATTTCTGAATATCCTTCCTCCGAGGTCACTATTCTTGGTGACTTCAATGTCCATAATAAGGAATGGCTAGGATCTTCAAAAACCGATCCACAAGGGAGAGCAGCGGAGGCCTTTGCAGTCAGCAATTCTTTAGCCAATATGGTTCAGCAACCTACTTACTTTCCTCGTATCCCAACACACAGCTCAAATCCCTTGGATCTCCTTCTTACTACAAATCCTGACTGCTATAAGATATCAGTCATCGCCCCCCTTGGTCGCTCAGACCACGGCATGATCACTGCTTCCTGCACAATGCAACCCGAGGTCACACAGTCGTCACACCCACGTATCGTTTGGCACTACAACTCCGGAAATTGAGACGAAATGCGGGATTACTTTTCCTCATTTCCATGGGGGTCTGTCTGCTTCTCTCATCCTGACCCCTCTCATATCTCACAAAACGTCACCGAAATTATCCAATCTGGCATGGAATTATTTATCCCACGTACACAGAAAACCTCTTCAGCCACTCAAAAGCCCTGGTTCTCTAAATCCTGTGACAAGGCCAGACTTGAAAAGGTCAATGCTCACAAAACGCTTCTACACAATCCCAGTCAAGAAAATCGTCAAGCATTTAACGACGCAAGAAACCGCTATGTCCGCATTCTTTCTGAGGCAAAAAACTCGTTTAATAACCACATCAAAAACAAAGTCCTCTTAAGCCCCAACGGCGGCAAACCCTTCTGGACTCTTGCTAAATCTATTGGGAATAATTTCTGCAAAAGCACGTTCCCACCTCTTGTCTCAGGGGATGAAATTATTTCTACCGCCCTGGGCAAGGCTGAACTTTTTGCTTCGTTGTTCGCCCCCAATTCTACTCTCAACCCATCTCCAAATGTTCAACCACCAACAGTCTCCAATGTCGCGCATAAAATGACGGATATCATTTTCAAAACTAAAAAGGTACGAAAGATGCTTTCTTCTGTTAATACCAGGAAAGCCTCTGGCCTTGACGAGATCCAAGCAATTGTTCTCAAAAAATGCGCACCAGAGCTTGCTTCTGTCCTGACTCGTCTGTTTCAGAGATCTAATAATAAAGGCATATTCCCTAGTAACTGGAAAATTGCTCGAGTACAACCCATCCCCAAGAAAGGATCCAAAGCGCTTCCTAGCAACTACAGGCCTATTTCTCTCCTTTCAGTCGTCTCTAAAGTGATGGAAAAGTATATAAACACCGAATTATTTATATTTCTTGAAAAACACAGTCTAATCCACGACAGGCAGTATGGATTCCGTCAGCGAAGATCGACTGCCGACCTCCTTTCTTTGTCACCCATTCTTGGAACAAGTCTATGGAACAACACGGTCAATCCCAGATTGTTGCTCTAGACATATCCAAAGCATTCGACCAGGTCTGGCACGCAGCGCTGCTTAATAAACTTCCGGCCTATGGCCAACCACCAAAACTTTGTACCTGGACAGCAAATTTCCTCTCCAACAGGAGCATATCTGTTGTTGTGGGTGGCCATTCTTCTAAACTGTATCCAATTAATGCAGGAGTTCCTCAAGGTTCAGCTTTAGCCCCTACTTTGTTTCTTCTCCACATCAATGACCTCCTCTCTAGCATATCCAACCCAGTTCACAGCTACGCGGACGACAGCACCCTTCATTCAAATACACAATATTCTAAGCCTGTCTCTTTAGCCCAATTAGATGAGGATCGCAGACTCATGGAGGGTTCTGTCTCCGTGGATCTCCAAAAAATATTAGACTGGGGAAGTAGAAATCTTGTACAATTCAACCCCACCAAAACTAAGTCTTGCTTTCTTTCTCACAAGAGATACACCAGCCCTAGACCCATCACAATGAACAACCAAGTTATTCAAAGTAATGCGTCCTTTTCTCTTGTTGGCATTTCTGTGGATCGAAATCTTAATTGGCACCAACATGTCACATCAATTGCAGAAGCGGCTGCTAAGAAATTAGTTTTCCTCTTCCGGGCTCGCAAATACTTTTCACCAGCTAATCTCTCTACCTTATATACTTCACAAATAAGGCCAAACCTCGAATACTGCTCCCACATCTGGGGTGCCGCTGCCGCTTCTACACTCGCTATCCTGGACTTTATTAAAAAGAGGACTATACGTCTCATCGGTGACCCTGCCCTCACCCAAAGGCTGCCATCCCTTTCCCACCGACGTGCCGTTGGTGACCTCTCTCTCTCTTTTATAGATATCTGCACGGGCACTGCTCAGAGGAGCTTTCCTCCCTAGTTCCCCCACCTGCTGCCTCCAACAGATCTACCAGGGGAACAGAGCGAATGCACCCTTTTACTGTCCAGGTCACCAGACTTAGAACATCTTGTTATGCCCGCTCTTTTGTCCCCAGGACTTCCAAGTTGTGGAATTCCTTGCCGGCACATGTTTTTCCTTCTCCTCCGAACCTCCAAACCTTCAAGTCCAGAATTAACAAGCTGCCTCTTTCTTTTTTGTCAACACCCACAGTACGATAGTATTTAGGCTGTAAGCTTTCCTGGTGTGTTGTTGAAATTAAAAAAAAATGTGGGGTAGACAGGGTTTAAAGGAGGTATGGCTGCTAAATGAAAAAAAGGCAGCTTCTCGAAGTCCGACTAAGGTGTTTTCGCATTTTCCGCTTATATTTTCTTTTTGTGCTTCCCCGCCCTGCGCCCTATTCTCTCTTGATACCGTAACATTTTTGGGGGTTCTTTGAAAAAAATTGCTCTTAGGGCTTGTGCATCCAGGAGGGAGTTCCAAGCATGTTTCTGAAAAACTTTTCCCAAAAACCCGTGTGAACTTAACTGAAAATTTACCTTAATTCATATTTAGAAAAGTCTGGAGGCAGCAAGTGCCTTATGGTAGCAAATTTTCATTTAAATGTTTTTAACGGCAAAAATGTCTTGTTTTGAAAAGAAGGAATTTTTAGTTGGTAATATAACTTATATAGTACTAACAATGTACCATATTTCATTAAAATAGCTTTGTTGTTTCAAAAAGTACAAACATTTTCTGAAAATAAACTTTAAAGTTCTAGATAAAACTGGTCCGATTTTCCTGGCCAACAAACCTCTTCAAAGTATTTACACACCTGCCAAGATATACTTATTCACAAATAGCTTTGGATCAAAATTTAAAAACAAATTTTTTATGAAAATTTGCAGAAATTTCTTTTACAAAATATCACTTTTTTTTACAGAAATTGCCTTCAGAATTGTTACACTAAATTATATTTTTCAAAAAAATTCGGCCACTTTTTTTTTACAATAACTTACTAAATATTTATTATCAATTACCAACATATCACAAAAATCTTACAAAAAATGATTTCTACAGAAACACTAAAAGACTTCTGCGAAAACTTTCCAAATTCAGCCACTATTTGAGAGTGTTTGTATACGACAGCTCAATCTGTTCGACGAGTAATGCAAACAAGAACTCTGTGAATGCGTCATTTACATGGGGTCCGCTATCTATTGGTAAAAACGCCTTATCAAAATTTGTGATATTTGCAAAAACGTGAAAAGTTGCAAAACAATTGAGATAACTCAAGAACGATGAACGATATCATATTTTTTCCTCGCATACATGTATTATAATTCGATGGAAAATAAAAAATGCAACATAACGGATGTTACATTAAAATAAGAAAGTGCGTATCACCAAAGACTTATGGGCTTATTGTCAAAATACGATTATAAGATGCAGCTCAAGACACCCTGTAATTAACGTATATAATTTTTTCTCATATCTTGTATAATAACGGATATATTGAGCTTGGCCGTAAAAATGCCTCACCCTGTATATGTGTAAACTGTTTTAGGGGTTCTAGTTTGCGCTCATTTGAAGAAATCTTTTTAAAATTCATAAGTCGCGGTCTTCTCAATGATAAATGTTTTCTACGAAAATTTGATAAAATATAGAATATTAAACCATAAAGTTTATAGATGAAACTACTGCCAAAGCATCGGAAAGAGGGTCTATTTGAGATGGATTTTCCGAAAATATATTTAGTAAAATGAAGTACAATGGTGGTTGAAGCTGAAACTAAAGGCTTTGTAAAACACACTTATTACGACATTTGTTCTACATAATGCGTATTTGTTTCAGATTCGTTGTCTGAAAGTTGCAAATTTTGATGTTTAAAATCGCGATTTTGACATTTTAAGAAGAAAAATTATAAAATTTTCAAAATATTTTTACTGCTACTTGTTGACCTTTTTGCGTCAAGAAAACTTAACAGTTGTATGCAGTATTTAATTGGTTTTGTTAATCACACAAAATATTTTGTTCTTGCGCTCTCCTCTGATCACCAGTGGCACCCTTTTTTTTTTAAATGTCTATAACTTTTTTTCTTTTAACATAGATATCTAAAGTTCGGCACGTAGTGTAAGTTTGATAGTAGAAACGATATGCCAAATTTGGTTGTCATAGCTTTGTTATTTTCGTGAAACGGAGTAATGGTCCACAATACTTGTATGAAACTGAAACCCAGACACCAATATCACGCTACAAGAGATGAAAAATATTGAGTTTCTTTTTGAGAACAACTATTTCACATACGATAACGTCTGTTATTCCCAGATTTTCGGAACTCCGATGGGTTCAAATCTATCTTCTATTTTGGATTAATTGGTGAGGACTAAGTTGATTGAGTTGTCCTTGTCCAGACTCACAGTTTCAGTTCCGTTTTTGTGCCAATATGTTGATATAATCACAGCAGTACCGCAAGGCAGCCAATAGGGATTTCTGGATAGGTTCAATCAGTACGATGAACCTTGCGATGCGAAAAAGTCAGTACGTTTTTGGACACAAAAGTCATCAGACTGCCCTAAAACAAAATCATTATTGATTGGTACCAAAAACCATCTTTCTCGGGTAGATACATAAACAGATGGTCATATCGTGAAAATAAAACAAAGAATAACACCATCCTAGGACTAAAGAACTGTAAGCAAGGTGCTTACCTGATTTCGTAACTATATTTTTATTGCAAGAAGTAAATAGAATTACTGGATTGGATCTCTAAAAAAATTAATGAAAAATCGACACAACAAATACTTCAAGCGATCATAAATATAATCGGAATGTGCATATATATCTAGACTGGGCATGTTGAAATTATAAACAATCAACTGCTCAAGTTGCGAGTTCAACCGGGTCACTTGAAACATAGTGTATAGAGTAATACTGGATTTGCAAATTTAGGGTTACGGTCTACAACGAGGTCAGTTTCAACAGAAACAAAAATGCAAAATAGGAAATTTGATACGGGTACGGTGGAAAACTACGTGTCTAGAGAGTTAGTGGCCAGCCGGCCTCGGGGCTGGAAAGGACGGTAGCGACTAAAATGTCATGGGTTACTTTTCTTTAGATAATCAGAGAATATTTAGAAGTTTGGGTGAAAATTTCAGAGAGTGAATTAGAGTGTTTTAAAAAGGGCGTTTCTCGTGGACACGTGTGGTTGAACGGTGAATGGAAGGGCTGGTAAAGCAGGGTACAGAGCTGGTTTATTGTCTCAGATTTCTGGGTGAGTCCGTTTTACTTTTTATTAAGAATGAGGCAGCTGTCTCGAGTACCGAAGTAATTTTAAAGCTAAGATTGTGTAGATATTTTGAACCATATGGGCTGTAAGCTAAATTAGTATAGATGATGGAGCCGTAGGGCGCTGGACTTATAATTAGAGTGAATGGAATACTGTTAAAATTTAGAGGTTGTTTATAAGAGACTTTAGTAGTTAGGGAATTTTTGTGCATTTTATAATACAAGGAAGCTATAGGGCTTTCAGCCATGAGAGGTTAGCTGGGAGCTGTAGGCGGTAGGATAAGTTTGAAAGCTGTAATTAAGCTAAGAGGGAGTTAATTATTGGGCATAGAAAATTATACCGAGGACGAGAACAAATGTAGTTTTCACCGGTATCAACTTTGTGTAACATTTAATCCATTCTAGGGTTTGGAAAAACCTCCTACACCCTTGGGTTTAAATAACCTTTAGGATTTATATTATTGGGATAAAGAATTTTTAGTATAATATTAATCATACGGAAACCTTGAAATTAAAGAATGTATTTAAAATTTATTGTGTTGTTAAAATGTTTATCCGTTTAAATTTTATTTTGTATTAAAGCCATTTTAAAACTAGATGCAGGGTTTTATTCTTAGCATAAGACTCCCTAAACTAGATTTACTTGAACAGTCCTTTTTGAAATGATTCTGACGTGTTTGTCACTCGGTGTATACTAAGGCTGAATATATAGTCAAATTTGGGGAATTTGATCTCAGATGCTCGGTTTTAGTGTTCCAAATAAATTTAGGCAAGACCTCCCTGGAGGGTCGTAAAACTTAAACATTGTTTTCTAAGTAAATGGGGTGGTTTGTTGAATACACGTTCTGCCGCTAGAACGTTGCCGAGTTTTAAAAATGTACCTGAATAAATAATCACTTAAATTTTAGTAACAATAATAATTAGAGTTTACAGTCATTAAAAGCTATTGTATTAAAGAAAAGCAAAAGGCACGTAAAACCACCCCATTACAGCAAAAATGCTGAAGAAAACGTACGAAATCGACAGGAATAGAAAATGGTGGCCAGGAATATTCTGACATTTCATCGATGTCACTGTAGTAAACACATTAATTATCTTTCAGCAGCGCTGTGGACACAGCAGTGGCATGAATCTGCAGTCGTTTCGTTATTTATTTATTTAGCGTATGGGGTTACAGTACGATACACGTGACAGAAGTATACAAAATATACAAAATACACAAAATACAAAACATATAAACAGAGAAATTTCAAATACATAACTATTATGACAAACTATATATCTACATCCAAATTGCGAAGCCATTCGATTGCCTTTGGTGTGGCTTTCATAAAATCTTCGAGGTCACAAGCGTAGGAACGGTTAGAACATTCTGATATGATGTGGCGGATAGTTTGCCGCGGAGATCCGCAATCACATTGTGGGGATTCTGCCCCGCCCCATTTGTGTAAGGAGTCAGCACATTTCCCGTAACCTGCTCTAACTCGGTTGAGCTTTGACCATAGTCGGCGTGGCAGGTCGGATCCGTTGAAACATTGTGTTGGATCATCTATTTAAATGTAGTGGTCTCCTGCAGTTTCTGTCCATATCGTAGTCCATTTATTAGTCGCATGAAAGTCTTCGTTCGATTCTAATTCTGATCGGATGGCTGGATGTCTTGATTTGAGACGATGATATTGTCCCGCCAAGTATGGGATATTGGTATGGATTGGTAGGTCTGCGTTAGCCATGATTTTTCTATATTCCTTGATGAGAGCTGCAGTTCGTCGGATATCTGGTGGTGTGTTATTACTGAGCACCGGGAGCCAGCGCGTTGGTGTTGGCCGTATGGTCCCAGAAATCAGTCTAATTGTTTCGTTCAGTTGCACATCTACTTTTGTGGTGTGTGCACTGTTGATCCAAACAGGACAGCAATATTCTGCGACAGAGTATACCAAGGCCAGAGCCGCTGTCCGAAGTACTGTCGCTGTAGCTCCCCATGTTGTTCCAGCAAGTTTGGCTATGACGTTTCGTTTAAACGTTGTAGCAGGTTTGGTAGGTGCCAAAAGCGAAGCTTTAATGAAAGTAAGACCGAGTTTAGAGCAGAAAAATGTGAATAATTTTAATTCAGTCGTACCACTTAAAAAGAGGTGGGACTAGTCTCTATATATGCCAGTTTACGGAACTTCTCGACGATGTGGTCTGTGTAGTACCAGCGACAATCAAAGGTGATCCAGATGAGCTTGTGATACTTGTGGTGTCGCATTATGTCTTTCTGACAAAAAGCCTTGTTTCCAAAATTATCATAAAAGTAATAATTCCGTGGCTTAGTGGTATGTCGCATATACCACCTTTTTTTGAAAACGAAAAAGTTAAATAAAAACTTTGAATAAAATACACATCTCTTTTTTACTCTTACTTATAAGTTACATCCAGAGTTTAAAACTGCGGAATTGCGGAAGCTGGTAGAAATTGACACAGCTGTTGGAGATAGAGAGTCATGCTATCAATAATATGGCGAGATCGCCTTTAGCCTGTGATTATGGCTACATTATCTAATTAAAATCTTTCTGTTAAAGTATGTGTGCCTGATATAATAAATCCTTTAGAGGCGTTTTTGGCCTTCCAGTAAAACTTGTGCCTGTGACGTTTATGCCGTTTCTGCGCCAAAACCTCGATCTGTTATATTTCACTCCTACGCTGGAGTCCTTAAGTTCTTTCAGTTATAAAACTCGTAGTTCTAAAACTATAACAAATCCATAGGTTTACTTGTCTCGAGGGCTGTGCTTAAAATAACAGCCTCTCCATCTCCGGTTTTCGCAGAAGCAGGCAAATGTTATATATTTCATTTGGCGGTCGGCCTGGTTCTGTCCAAACATATGTAGGTACGTTAACAAACACAAACTTTTTAAGGGTAACCACTCTGGTATCCTGTGGGTCACAGGTGAGGGTATTTAACAGCAGGGTAATGTCGCCTGGAATGTTCTCTTGGCCAGTACGGGGCGATCAGAAGAGATTTGCAACCATAATCTCATTTCTCAAGACATTATTCTTATTTGATATGTTACAACCCTTCACACTATCAATTATTGTTAACTGTTTATGTTTTCTGTCGCAAGTTAGTTAACGTACTTAGTTTAATTACGAAAGGCTATGAGTTAACATTGTTTCTGTGTGCAACAATTACATACTAAATGCAGTGGCGTAGAGGCTCTTTCTCGGCTTTACAATTACTTGTTATTTGCATAAAATTAAAACTATTTCATTAAGAAAATTCACTAATGGAGATGTATCGATTGTAAGCCTTTTGGGAAATTTCTACAAATGAGCGCGAATTGGGGTCCCTAGATAAATATATATATATATATATATATATATATATATATATATATATATATATATATATATATATATATATATATATATATATATATATATATATATATATATATATATATATATATATATATATATATATATATATATATATATATATATATATATATATATATATATATATATATATTGGAATGTTGTACTAGGTGAATAACATGATATAATACAGTATATCAATTTGCCGGTTTCCGGCTCATTTAAATAAAATCGGTATAATAAGATCTCCAGCTTGTGATTGTGACAATGTAACAGTGGCTGATTTAAATCACATTATATTTATGTGCCCACGGCATCAAAACTCACGACTGAATTTAATAACTTCTATCATACAAATGAATGATAAAAATATCTGTATGCCATTTTCTTTAAATCAGCTATTGATGCGAAAGTCAAAATGTATAATAATGAAATTGTATAGATTTTTCAAAGAAATTAGACTACAACTGTAGTCACTTTTGTTTTCATTAGAGACATTGTATAATGTAAAAATGTTTTAATAACTATTGTTTGTTAGAATAAGTATGGCTCCTTTGTAATCCACTCCTTTGTGAATTTACCTACCTGCATGAAACCAAGGCCCAGTACAGTTTGTTCAAAGCCGTCCTGGCGGGTCTCTGGACGCACAGTATCCCAGTCATCCTTCACAATACTTAGAAAAAAAAAAAAAAAAGAGATATGTATTAAAAAAAAATAATAAAAAAGGTATACAAACAATTTATTACAAAAAAAAACAAAACAAAACAAAACAAAAAAAAGTATAGAAACTGAATTTATTATTATAAAAAAAAAAGTATACAAAGTAAATTTATTATTACAAATTAGTTAATTAGGTATAAAAATAGTGTAAGATAATAAAATTGGCTGGCGATATAGCTTGATGCAAATTTATTGTTTATAGATCTCATAAACACCACTAGACATAAATTTAAAAAAAGTCTGTGGCTAATGGACCTAACGGTCCGAGGCCAAACCAAATTACAACAACAACAACAACAACAGTATATCAATTTAGATTCTTACTCAATGCATGTGGGTACTGTATTACCAAAATGAAACAAAATTATTTCGAGAAGAAGTATAGCTACCCCAAACTAATACAGAAGTTTTTTTCTTTACTCTTAGTCTTTACCCTTCATGTAGGGTATGGAAAATTTGAAATAAATGAAACTTGATAATATCATAAAATATTTAAAATCGGATAACTCAATTTCCCATTAAGCTAAAACCTTCAATCTTGAACCGTAGTAATAATACCTATGTAAGCGTAGCATGGGTACTAAATTAAAGAAAAATAACCTAATGAGCTTTGTGGAGAACTATAAATTTGTTTTAAAGAACCTTTTTTGTGGTTTTGTTTGCAAAAACTAGTTCGATTGGGTTAACTAAAACAAAACCATCCAAGCAATTAATAAGGAAAAAAAGTCTGGACGCAGCAAGTGCGTTATGGTAGTGAACTTTTATTAAATGCTTCAAATCTGAACAACTCAATTTTCTATTAACTTAAAAAGTGTAATTAGTGAATTCTTATTTAAAAAAATTCACTAATAGAGAGGTATCGATGGTGAGAGTTTACAAGTTTTTTTTTTAAATGAGCGCGAACTAGGACCCCTAGAATCCATATCCGGGGTCAGTTTCGATTTTTATATGTTTATATATATATATATATATATATATATATATATATATATATATATATATATATATATATATATATATATATATATATATATATATATATATATATATATATATATATATATATATATATATATATATATGTATATATATATATATATATATATATATATATATATATATATATATATATATATATATATATATATACATCTGATAACTCAAAAAATAATTAACCGACTTCTTTTATTAATGGTTTGGATGAGTTCGTTAGCGAGGAAACTCGGTCAGGGTTTTCCGGGAAAATTTTAAGTTTTCTTTCGAAAAAACTTTTTTTCTTCCAAAATTACAAAGCTGCTTTAATGAAATTCAATGGATATATTGGCTTAAGAGGGACTTTAGTACCTACCAAAATTCAACTTTCTGAGTTTATAGAAAATTGGATTATTCAAATTTTGAATTTTCATTGGAAAAAAATTTTTTCTCCGAAAATTACAAACTTATTTTAATTAAATGTGCTGGTTATATTGCCTTAGGAAAGACCTTACCACATACCAAAACTAAACTTTTTAAGTTAATAGAAAATTCAGTTATTCAAATTTGAAGCATTTAATAAAAATTCACTACCATAACGCATCTGCTGCGTCCAGACTTTTTTGGTATGTGGATCCTCGTCTAATTGGGCTAAAGAGACAGGCTTAGAATATTGTATATTTGAGTGGATGGTGCTGTCATTCGCCTAACTGTGATCTGGGTTGAATGTGCTAGAGAGGAGGTCATTGAAATGGAGAAAAAAACAAGAAGGGGCTAAAGCTGAACCTTGAGGGACTCCTGCATTAACTGGATACAGTTTAAAGGAATGGCCATCCAAGACAAGAGAAATGCTCCGGTTGGAGAGGAAATTTGCAGTCCAGGTACATAGTTTTGGTGGTAGGCCATAGGCCGGAAGTTTATTAAGCAGCGCTGCGTGCCAGACCTGGTCGAATGCTTTGTATATGTCTAGAGCGATAATCTGCGATTCACCGTGTAGCTACATAGACTTGTTCCAAGAATGGGTGACAAAGGAAAGGAGGTCGGCAGTTGTTCTACGCTGACGGAATCCATACTGACTGTCGTGGATTCGACTGTGTTTTTCAAGAAATTTTAGCAATTTGGTGTTTATATACTTTTCCATCACTTTAGAGACGGCTGAAATGAAAGAAGTAGGCCTGTAATTGCTGGGAGGCGCTTTGGATCCTTTTTTGGGAACGGGTTGTACTTGAGCAGTTACTAGGGAATATGCCTTTATTGTAAGATGTCTGAAACAGACGAGCCAGGACAGGAGCAAGTTCTGGTGAGCATTTTTTGAGAACAAGTGCCGGGATCTCATCAAGGCCAGAGGTTCTTCTGGTATTAAGAAAAGGAAGCATCTTTCGTACCTTTTTAGTTTCGAAAATGATATCCGTCATTTTATGCGCGACATTGGGGACTGTTGGTGGTTGAACATTTGGAGGTTGGTTGAGAGTAGTATTGCCGGCAAACAACGAAGCAAAAAGTTGAGCCTTGCCCAGGGCAGTAGAAACAATTTCATCCCCTGAAACAAGAAGTAGGGACGTGCTCTTGCAGAAATTATTCCCAATAGAATGGTCCAGAAGGATTGGCTGCCGTTGGAGCTTGAGAGGACTTTGTTTTTGATGTGGTTATTAAACGAGTTTTTTTGAATCAGAAAGTATCCGAACATATCTGTTTGTTGCGTCGTTAAATGCTCGACGGTTTTCTTGACTGGGATTGTGCAGAAGCGTTTTGTGAGCTTTGGCCTTTTCAAGTCTGGCGTTGTCACAGGATTTAGAGAACCGGGGCTTTTGAGTGGCTGACAAGGTTTTCTGTGCACGTGGAATAAATAATTCCATGCCAGCTTGGATGATTTCTGTGATGTTTTGTGAGATATGAGAGGGGTCAGCATGAGAGAAGCAGACAGACGCCCATGGAAATGAGGAAAAGTAATCCCGCATTTCGTCCCAGTTCGCGGAGTTGCAGTGCCAAACGATACGTGGGTGTGATGACTTTGTGACCTCGGGTTGCATTGCGCAGGAAGCAGTGACCATGCCGTGGTCTGAGCAACCAAGGGGGGCGGTGACTGATGTCTGATAGCATTCAGGTTTTGTAGTAAGAAGGTGATCCAAGGGATTTGAGCTGTGTGTTGGGATACGAGGAAAGTAAGTAGGTTGCTGAACCATATTGGCTAAAGAATTGGTGATTGCGAAGACCTCTGCTGCTCTCCCTTGTGGATCGGTTTTTGAAGATCCTAGACATTCCTTATTATTTAAAATTAACAATAAACAGTAGTGTCGGATCACCTTATGTGGTAATAATTTTCTAAGGACTATTTGTTGATTTTAATCTCTGCCTTGGGTCAGTGCCAAAAAGTATTTTTACTTCTACTTATTACTCGGTGTAGAGAATTATTCTTTAACCACTCAACATAACAGCATCCGATTGACCAAGCTGTTAAATTATTATCAATCATCCAAGCTCTCAGTATATTTTCTACACCTGGGTTAGCTCTTTCAATGCTCCCTTGACTTTGTGGGTGACGGGGTCTACAATGTACGATAGAAAATTCTTGCGTCTCCATAATTTTCAATTTTTCTGTAATGGAATTAGTGAATTCTCGGCCGTTGTCGCTTTGAAGTATTGAAGGAACACCAAATTGCAAAAATATTTTCAGCAACTCATAAGCAACTTCGACAGCTCGTTTTGATTTTTAGAACCTAAGACATAGATGTTTCGTTGCGTGGTCTTAATAAGTTAAGACTACTTTAAAGACACATTCAGCAACAGACTAAAAATCTACTAAAACTACTTGGTCATGGGTCATATAGGTCCTCGAAATAATCGGCTTTACAACTACATTTTTTTTTTGTTTGTTTGACAGGTGTGACAGGATTTTAAAAACAATTCAATACATGGTCTTGAAATATAACAATTTTGGTGAACGATGCTGATCATCTTTGCTCTTGATCAATGTCCACAGTTAATGTGAATATCCTTAAGTCTGTCGTAGATGTCTTCTTCAGAAAGACCTTTTAAGAGGGAAAACAACATTTTTTTCTTTAAATGCCTATAACTTTTTCGCCTTAAGTGTTTACACTATTCTATTATTTTGTGTTTCAGTTGTTGATACAATTAAGATCAGGCAGATACTGTCGGAATTTCTAAATACGGTTCTCCCAGGGGCAAGAATATATTAAAAATCATCTTACACAAAGTGTCTGACACTGAGATATAAGACACAAAGCACGTGCCGCCACCTCGTTGCGGAACCAACTAGTATGTTGTCGGCAGCTCCAAATAGCACAAAGTGTTAAATATTAAAGACTGTATACAACCAACTAATAATTTAGTAAATTGTCAGCCCTAGCCCATTTATACCCTAATATAGGGACAAAGTATGTAAGACTAGATGTATTCTCACCACAATTAGAACCGTAGACCGGTTTCGCTCTAATTAGAGTTCGTCAGTACGGCATACTAACTGCAGCGAAAATACACCTATAAAGTAAAACGGCTATGGTAGGCAGCCTGGCTGTCATAGCTGGCATAGTCAGTATGCTGTACTGGCGAGCTCTAATTGGAGCGAAACCGGTCTACGGTTCTAATTGTGGTCAGAATGCATCTAGCCTTACACGAAGTGTCTGAATAAATATCAAAGTGCCGACAGGAGAGTCACCCTGCTGGTTATATGTGTGCTGTGCTTTTTTGTCTTAATTCATGTCTTCGTGTACATATTTCTGTTGCCTTATGCATCCCTTAGAAGGCGTAATCCACAGGTTTAGGATCAAAACTCTTTACTTTAAAATTGTTATTTCAAGAAGACATTTATCTTTACATGCAGGTGTGGACGTTTCCACGGAATAGACGAAAATAATTTATCTATCTCGTAGGAATGGCACTTTATGAGCAGCAAATGGAAACAGCCAAGACGAAGACAAGGTTTTAGGGTTTGTCAATACGTGCCATGAGAATGAATGCGGGTCTTCAAGCTTGAAACATGCGGCGTAACCAGTATTTCCGGCTCCATACTTTTCGCGCTCCAGCACATATGAACTTCTCGGTATGCAAACATTAATTACACTCTGAATTCGCGTTCCTTTCACATATTCACTCCGCTAGTGTATGACGACAGCCTCAAGGGTTGGTTAAGTGTCACTCCGTTCGCTCATGTATTTCCAACGAAAACAATTTTCCTGTGCGCCAGATTAAATGAGTGCTTTCAGTTTTCAATTATTTGGGTTCTTTAAAGAAATTAGTTGAACTTTGGGTTGATCGATACAGGATGTCTCAGCCATCGGGTTCTCCGCCTTTATCTCTCTTATTTTTTAGTACCTAAAATAAAAATTTTATACATACTTATTTTAATCCGTAGATTCCAAATATGTACATACCGACAAAAATAGAATAGCATTTGTAACATAGATATTGACTACAACTATCAATTTAGCTCTGATTTCGACATTCTCAAATTAGGTACAAAAGGTTTTAAATTTAAGTTGTGCTAAACGGTAGAATTTAAGAAACAAAAAGTCTGGACGCAGCAAGTGCCTTATGGAAGTGAATTTTCATAAAAATGTTTTTAATAGCAAATATGTCTCTTTAATGCAAGCAGGCATCAATTTGGGCGCCGGTATAACCTATATAGTAGAAAAAATGTACTATATTTTATCAAAATAACTTCTTGTTTGAAAAGGTACAAACATTTTCCGAAAATAAACTTAAATGTTACCGAGAAAACTCGTTTCCTATTCGACGAACCTTAGGTTAATAGCAAATTGAGTTATTGAATTTTGAAGCATTTAATGAAAATTCGCTACCAGAATGCACTTACTGTGTCTAGATTTTTTTACATACAAACATGCATCATATTTCGATGAAAAATGTAAAAATGCAACAAGGAATGTTGAGAAAAAACTGTAGGTATCACCAACGACTTATGGGCCACCCTGTGATTGTCAAAATTATTTTTATAAGATGAAGCTCAAGACAACCTGTAAATAAGGTATACAATTTTTTCTCGTATCTTGTATAATAACAATTATATTGGGCTTTACCGTAGAAGTGCCTCACCGTGTATATATGTAAACAGAAAGTAAACCCGGATATGGATTCTAGGGGGCCTAGTTTACGCTCATTTGAAGAAATATTTTTAGAACTCAAAAGTCGCAGTGTCCTCATGAACGAATTGTTTCTATGAAAATTAGCTAAAAATTATAGACCGTTTAACCATAAACTTAACTAAAACTACTGCCAAAGCAATTGAAAAAGAGTCTATTTGAAATAAGTTTTCTGCAAATATTTTATTAAAATGAAAAGCAATGATGGTTTAGGCTGAAATTTAAGGGTAAATTGTTGTCAGTTGCAAAATAAAATTCTTTATTGAAACTATGCAAGTATTTTAAACTTTTACATTTTTCCTATGTCAATAGTAAACTTTTTTCTTTCCATATTGTAGCCTTGAGAATGGAATAAACTTTTCCGAAAGCTCGGCTTTTAATAAAGAGTTTCATTTTGCAACTGCCAGCTTTCCCAGATATATATATATATATATATATATATATATATATATATATATATATATATATATATATATATATATATATAATTGAAACTGACCCTGGATATGAGTTCTAGGGGGCGTAGTTCGCGCTTATTTGGAGAAATTTTTTTCTAAATTCAAAATTTGGGATCTCCTCATTAATGAATTTTTAAAAGAAAATTCACTACAACAAGCACTTGTGAAGCCACGTAAAAAGTTTACGACTGTATTAAATATGGAACACTTTCAATAAGTTAGAGCAAGAACAAACAATCAGATATGCTATTCAAATTAAAATAAATCTTAAAAGTTTTCATCTCCTATTTATTTAGTTATTTTGTATACAAAAACTCGCTAAAAAATTCACCGGAGTAACAGCAATCTAATCAGATAACAGTAAAGTGAAATGAGATTAAAAAAATAATTATAAAAAGTGAAATCACTAACTAGGATTAGAGTTCGTCATATAGGACTCGATTATCAGATATATAGGGCTTAACCCACTCAGTTACGTTCGACGTGACATACTAGCAGGTATATCCAGTAGTATGTTAATTTTATAAATTTACTGTTTACAATTTTTATTTACAATGTTTTTTTGCTCATATTTTATCGGAATGAGGGAAAATAACTTAGACACAGATCTGGGAGCTTGTTAGTCATTTGTGTCGTATATTTCACTCACCTTCGTACTCCTATATTAATTATTAATTTTGACGTTTTAACTTTTTTAGATTTGATTAATTTAAAATTAATTTACCCCTTAACTTTTTTGCCTTTCAACATAGAGATCAGAATTGAATTGGCACAGAGGATACGCTTTATGACAGAAACCAGCTTAACCAAATTTGGTTGCCCTTACTTTGTTATATACGGAGTTATTAATTATTTTTTCGAAAAAAAAACACACACTGGGAAAACTTGGGCAGATTTTCCTGGCTAACGAACTTATCCAAGCCATTTGCAAAATGAAGGTACGTGCCAAATTTTATCAAAATTGATTTTTTGACTTATCGGTGTGATACATACATATATATATATATATATATATATATATATATATATATATATATATATATATATATATATATATATATATATATATATATATATATATATATATATATATATCTATATATATATATATATATAATCTCGACGCAGCAAGTACGTTATGGTAGAAAATTTTCATAGAAATGATCTGGCACCAAATACTTTATTATCACTTTTTTTATTGCAACATTTAAATCTAAATTTTGGTGTATAGTTTACTTTTTGAGATAAAACTTTTTTCCGAATGAAAACCCAAACTTTTCCCGAAAAAGCTTGTCCGATTTTCCTGGCTAACACACTTGTCCAAGCCACTTACAAAAGGAAGGTACATGCCAAATTTGATCAAAATCGGCGCATTATTTTTTAAGGTATCTGTGTGATACATACATACATATATATATATATATATATATATATATATATATATATATATATATATATATATATATATATATATATATATATATATATATATATATATATATATATATATATATATATATATATACATTGAAACTGACCCCGGATATAAGTTCTAGGGGTCCTAGTTCGCGCTCATTTGCAAAAATTTTATCATAATTCAAAAGTCGGGATGTCCCCATTAGTGATTTTTTCCTACGAAAATTCACTAAAAAAACTAGAGGAATTTTACTAAACGCTCAAATTGACCAAACTAACAATAGCCCATTATTAAACATGTTTGCAGGAAATAATAATTAAGCGAGGACAGGGTAAAAACAGGTAGTTCCGAGGGGACTTCGACACTATACCGTTATTATTTTACCTAAAAAGACAGTAACGTCTGATTTCTTAGAAACGTTCACTCAATACTGAGTAGATATTCCGAATGATCAGATCTTGTATTCATTCTGTATTTGACAAAGCTGAGAACTTCTGCGAAACTGAACTCATACATACAATATAAAACTCTGGACGCAGCAAGTGCGTTATGGTAGTGAATTTTCATAGAAATGATCTGGCACAAAATATTTTATTATAACTTTTTTTTCTTCTAACATAGAAATCCAAATTTTGGTGTATAGTTTACTTTTTATATCGTAAACGTACCTACCAAATTTGGTTATCATAGATTTTTTATTTTTTAAGTTAAAAATTTTTTTCAGATGGAAACTCAAAATGTTCCCGGAAAACCTCGTCCGATTTTTCTGATTAACGAACTTATCAAAACCATTTACAAAAGGAAGGTACATGCCAAATTTTATCAAAATCGGCCTATTATTCTTTGAGATAAAAATTTTTTTCGAATAAAAACTCAAAATTTTCCCGAAAAACCTCGTCCGATTTTTCTGACTAACAAACTTGTGAAAGCCATTTACAAAAGGAAGGTACATGCCAAATTTTATTAAAGTAGGCCCATTATTTTTTGAGATAAGAATTTTTTTTGAATGAAAACTCAAGTTTTTCTCAGAAAACCTGATCCGATTTTCCTGGCTAACAAACATGTCAAAGACATTTACAAAATGAAGGTATGTGCCAAGTTTTATTAAAATCGGCCCATTATTATTTGAGATAAGAATTTTTTCGAATGAAAACTCAAAATTTTCCCGGAAAACCTCGTCCGATTTTCCTGACTAACGAACTTATCCAAGCCATTTACAAAAGAAAGGTACACGCCAAATTTTATCAAAATCGGCTTATTATTTTTTGAGTTATCGGTGAAATTTTTTCAAAATTCAAAAGTCGGGATCTCCCCATTAGTGAATTTTTTCTACGAAAATTCACTAAAAATAACAGTGTAAATCAATTTGTTTGTCTATCTAAATTGACTAAAGTTTTCTTTTTAGTGAATTTTGGTAAGAAACTTACTTAAATCACGACTTTTAAATTTAAAAATTCTTCAAATGGGCACGAACTATACAGGGTGATTGAACTTCACCATCCCATATGTCACTAATATCACCTCAAATATCATAATCTATAAATGTCACTTCAAATTTTTTGTTGCCAACAGGTGAAATCTAAAAACAATGGAAGTAATCACTAACCATATATGGTATGTGGAGTGTTCATTCGCTCTATATTGTGTTTCCTCGAAAATTCATTGATGATTCGGACTCAGTGTGTCCGAGCATTGCCATCGACCAAAAGAAAATCTCTACACAAAAATTGCACACAAATCTCTATATCGCTCACCATTCATACTTTCTCCCCTCAGAATCACCAATTCGCTCTTTCCAGTCGTGGATATTTCACCCCAGATAGTCACTCCTCCTCCGTCGAAAGCCATCCTAGTCTCCATATTGCCTTCCATACGCCTTTGATTTCTCCCCATCTACTTAAGACACGCCCAGCCTTCCGAAACAAAGTAAACCGAAATTCATCTTTACACAAGCACCTAACCATTCTGATCCCCAGTTTTAATGTTGTAGAGGCCAAGATCAAATTCATATGGACGTCCTTGAACTGTCTGGATATAAATATCATTTTCCGTCGACAGCTCGGACTTATGTCGAAGTCCAAGTCCTCTTCCTACCCCTGACTCTACTTATAAGTCGATCCTCGGCTGTTGTAGGTTCCCGACTTGATCCCTTTTTGGGCCGGTAACTGATAGTTCCATCATTCCATTATCAAATCCCCGGTTGCTTAGATATTCCTAAAACCCGCGCAATATATTCAATTGAAGACTCTTGTCTTCTCATGCAAGGGATAAGCACCAAGTGATCTTGAGACAGATGCGACCTATCGTTATTTTCTGGCAATATCGCAAATAGTGTTTGCTGAATTTTAAGTAAACTGACAGACGAGTCAATGATTTTTGTCATGCCTTCGTTACCTTTCTTGCGAGAATTTTTAAAGGAGACCTCGACTGAGTCTACTTTGGAAACAATTTAATTCTTTTAACAACAATCTTTGACCTAAGCAGACGAGGAACAATTTTATGATGCTTCAGTATTCGCTGAATAGTTCTTCTTTTGATGTTTGAAACAGTGACCAATTTTCTTGTGCTCAAAGTTGGGTCTGCAGCAATTTGTCCTAAAACTCCAATCTCAGTAGTCACATTTCTAACCGTAAATTCACGTTCAGGATCCCGTTTTTTGTTGGCAACCGAACCACTTAGTCGAAACTGGCCAACTAGCTCCAAAATGTAATTTCTATTCGGATGTCGTTCATTAAACAAATTTGCGGTACGGTTGGCACAGTCATCGTTTTTGAAAAAAAAGAGTAATTATTTCAACTCTTTCTTCTACAGAATACACCATTGTGAAATTAATTTTCGGTAGTACTATCAAGTATCAAACCGACCGATGAACTGAAATAATAAACCTCATTTCTCTCATTCCGATAAGAAATGTTCTGACAGTCAATTTTTTGTTTATAAACCAACAAAACATTGACTATCAGCACATTTCTTATCGAAATGAGTGAAATGCGTTTTTGCATCTTCAACTGTGAATAATTTTTAAACGAGTTGATAAAACTTCCAAAAAAATTTGTGTGTTAAATTCAGAAAATAAAGAGCTTTCAAACGATGTAACACTCAACCCATGTTCCCAATTTAAAATATAAGGGTTGTTATAACCACCCTTAAAGGGTTGATGTGACAAAGTTAAGTTCTATATCAAAACATGTCTCCCTCAATATTAAAATTGACATGTTTCAGCGTTTCTTAAAGAAATATCTGGACGCAAATCGGTCTGTTTAGTTTTCAATGCGCCACCCTATATAGATTATACTCGTAACCAAATTCGATGCCTGCTTGCTTTTACAAACAATTTTATAAAAATTCACTACCATCGCGCACTTGCTGCGTCCAGACTATTTTATAATCATCCTGGAATTAAACAAGATGAGCAAAAAATTCAAAGACCTAGCTTGGGCCCTATTTTAACATGTTTTTAAAATATTTAAAAAATATTTTTTCCAAACGGGAGCTTTTCGAATATTTGTATTTTTTTATGTTTTATTCAGTACCCTGTATACAATTAACGTGAATTACCTAATCGTTGACAGATTAACGGGCCAATGGTGAATGGATCTTGCTAGCAAACGCCTTTAACGGAGAGTTCGCTTTGATTTGTGCAATCAAATGTTACATTAAATTTAAATAGGGCAAAAGTTTCGCTAGCGACGCTTGCAGTGGCGAGTAGTCTACTTCAACAAATAAACCTATAAATCTGTTCTCTCGAGCTTAGGTACCGAGATTTCACTTAATCTTTGATCGTAAAATCGACAATAAAGAATTGTTACGGCCTGAAATCGCGGCAAAATTTTTTCTTTATTTCTTTTGTATATCGAATAAATACAGAGCTCATTTTTGTATTGATGTAAAGATATGGTTGACTAATTTATTGACATATAAGTTTCCGTAGTTTCACATTTGCTTTAATAAACAGTTTATAGGAATTGGCAATAGATGACTTACCTGGATAATACTAATTTATGCCTAACTTAGATTGTGCACCCCAATAATTGTTAAAACGACGAGATGAAGGCAAACGAATTTGCACGTTGTATTTAGTGAATTTTCTTTAAAAAAAATCACTAATGAGGAGATCCCGACTTTTGAATTTTGAAAAAATTTCTTCAAATGAGCGCTAATTAGGCCCCCCAGAAAACATATTCGGGGTCAGTTTCAATTTTTATATGTTATATATATATATATATATATATATATATATATATATATATATATATATATATATATATATATATATATATATATATATATGTATCACTCCGATAACTCAAAAAATAATGGGTCGATTTTGATTAACTTTGGTGAAAAAATTCCTTTTGCAAATGGCTTGGATGAGTTCATTAGCCAGGAAAATCTGCCCAAGTTTTCCCGGAAAATTTTGTGTTTTCTTTCGAAAAAAAATTATATCTCCGGAATTAACAAAGTAAGGGCAACCAAATTTGGTACGCAGGTTTATATCCTTATAGGTAAGTCACCTACCACCTACAATTTAGCTATGTAGGTCAAAAGATAAACAAGTTATAGGCATTTAAAGAAAAATAAATTGGGGTTTTCCTCAAAACGTTAAAGTGGCGATTTAAAATGTCAAAATTGGCAACATTTAGGCAAATAACTTGAATCTAATAAGGGCTATGGAAAGAAAATGTCTTAAGAAGGATGTTTTACAAACCCTAAAGTCTTAGTTTCAACCGTCATTGTCCTTCATTTTACTAAAATATTTGCAGAAAATTCATTTCAAATAGACCCTTTCTCTGATGCTTGGCAGTAGCCTTAGCTATATAGTTTATCGTTTAATGGTATATAATTTTTGTCGAATTTTCCTAAAAAATCAATAAAGCTCAATATATCCGTTATTATATAAGATATGAAAAAAAAATGTATATATTAATTATAGGGTGTCTTGAGCTACATCTTAAAATAATATCTCTACAATCACAGGATGGCCCATAAGTCGTTGGTGATACAAATTTCCTTTTTAGTGAATTTTCTTAGAAAAAATTCACTAATGAGGAGATCTCGACTTTTGAATTTTGAAAAAATTTCTTCAAATGAGCGCGATCTAGGACCCCTAGAACCCATATCCGGGGTCAGTTTCAATTTTTATATGTTTATATATATATATATATATATATATATATATATATATATATATATATATATATATATATATATATATATATATATATATATATATATTATATATATATATATATATATATATATATAATAATTATATATATATATATATATATATATATATATATATATATATATATATATATATATATATATATATATATATGTATCACACCGATAACTCAAAAAATAATGGGCCGATTTTGATAAAATTTGGCATGTACTTTTCTTTTGTAAATAGCTTGGATAAGTTCGTTAGTCAAGAAAATCAGACGAGGTTTTCTGGGAAAATTTTGAGTTTTCATTCGAAAAAAATTCTTATCTCAAAAAGTAATTAGCCGATTTTAATAAAATTTGGCATGTACCTTTCTTTTGTAAATATCTTTGAGAAGTTTGTTAGTCAGGAAAATTGGACGAGGTTTTCCGGGAAAATTTTGAGTTTTCATTTGAAAAAAAATTTTATCTTAAAAAATAAAAAATCTATGATAACCAAATTTGGTAGGTAGGTTTACGATATAAAAAGCAAACTATACACCAAAATTTAGATTTCTATGTTACAATAAAAAAAGTTATAAAATATTTTGTGCCAGATCATTTCTATGAAAATTCACTACCATAACGCACTTGCTGCGTCCAGGCTTTTTTTTTAATCAAACACGCCTTATGTTATTGCATTTTTGCATTTTCCATCGAAACATAATGCATGTTTGTAAGAATTCTGGACGCAGCATGTGCGTTATGGTAGCGAATTTTGATCAAATGTTTCATATTTGAACAGCTCAAATTGCTATTAACCTATAAGATTGACGAAGAAACGTGTTTTTTCGGGAACACTTTAAGTTTACTTTTGGAAATTTTTGTACATTTTCACACAATAAAGTTATTTTGACGAAACATGGCACATTGTTTTTACTATATAGGTTATACTGGCAACCAAATTTGATGCCTGCTTTCTTAAAAAACACACATATTTGTTATTAAAAACATTTTTATGAAAATTCACTACCATAACGCACTTGCTGCGTCCAGAGTTTTTATTATGTTGAACAAGCACATCCACATCCGACTGTGTGCTTATCATGTTATGAATAGCGTGCGTCTTTCACAGGTTAATATTTATTTTTAATGCACACACGGCAACAGTTTAGTCTAATACCGATTCTAAACACTGAGAAATAACATAGTGAACCATCTTAACGCTTTAATGTTATTGTTTACATTTATTTGCCTGTATTGTATGGGAGATAAGCTGCAGATAAGGAATTTGCCGTTCGTAAATATACTTGCAGTAGCGGCTCCTGGAAATAAATGGAAAATCGACTTTCAGGAACACATGTAATTTGCATAAGGTTAACAGTGAATCTAAGTTGTCAGCTGCTGCAGTCACGTATTATCGGTTAACTATAACATGCTGTGCTCAAAACGCCGGGAAATTTGAAATTAATCATACAATTAGATAGGTTGAAACAATACCCGCCGCTGGGATATTTACTGGATGGTTCAGATGTTTAAAATATAGATTCTTTAACATATTTGTGTTGGCAATATGTGACCACTGCCACCTCCACTGGTCAATATGAATATTTTTCAAAAATGTCCAGTTCATTAAAAAGCAATTTCTGCCTTTCATTTCATCCACTTAGGTAACACTTGAATGTGTTATATATTCAGAGTTCATCATGTCAAGTTTATAGTTTTGCACATCGTAAATTTGCGTATTTTTGAATATTTGAATCTAGAGTTTCCATCTCCCACTCTTCGAAATATTACTTCGAACGGTTTTTTTTTCTATGCTGCTTTTCCCGTTTTTCTTACGAGAACTGTCCGTTTGCCTTTGATCTGCAGATCATATTGTGAGCTGTTGTGTTTTATTGTGTCTTTTTAGACAACGGTTATGTGTAAAGTCATTGTAGTTTATGGTAATTGGTAATTGTTGTGACTGGCTGTTATGTTCTGTAGTTGGTAAGTTATAATGTTTACGTTTTCTGTTATCGCATATTCCTTATGACCGCCATTGCATTTCCACATGATTTGCTTAAAGTGGCCCTTTTTGATGTTTGCTTCTGAGTGAGTAATCGTGGGAGTAATCCATATTCTGTCCGGAAGGTTCCGAAATCTGACTCATTTCGAGTTACGTTGGATGAAACCACCCAGCAGGTTAGGAGATTTTACCCCAACCATTCATCCCCAGGTATTAGCGTGAGGACTTTTGGCCCAGAGATCATCCTGTCCAGCAATTCGCTAGCAGATGCTGTTTGGATCCCGTGGCCTCCCGGCACTGTCCAGGATTGGTTTCTAAGATAAGTACCTCCCAATTTTATATCCCCAGGTATTAGCGTGAGGACTTTTGGCCCAGAGATCTTCCCGTCCAGAAATTAGCTAGCAGATGCTATTTGGATCCCGTGGCCTCCCCGGCACTGTCCAGGATTGGTTCCTAAGATAAGTACCTCCCGATTTTATATCGATTACGTTGTCCCGGAATTTAATGGGATTAGCAGGAGTAATGAGAATCGTTTTGTGGACTATTATGCTAGTGAATTAAATACACTTCACACCATTCATGTTGACTATTCGGAGATACGTCACGGCTTAAATGTAAACCTCCGCATAAAATTTTAAATGTTAGATAGTCTTGTTTATTTAATCTATACGATTTTTTAGCTCTTGTGTAATAATTTTTTTGAACGTTCTTGGCAGCCAATTACGGGAAAGATAATATTGTTCGATGCTTACCCTTAACTCATATTATTATAATAACTGTTGATATTCCAAATTTACGAAGTTAATAATTCTCAATACACCCTTAACCTATCAGATATAATACCTTTGTTTTAAATTGACTATGTTTAAAAATCGATACCTTATCAAAATATTATCATACAATGTCTATATTTTAATTTTACCCAGTACTTCAAATATTTATACACTTACATGTTAATTTGTGCACGCATTATATTTATATAGGTATATTATCTATGTTATTATTTTCTAATAAAGAAAAACTAAAACTTTAATTTAGTAAGTGAATTGTTTTGGTCAATGTTTTATTACATGTTCTACGGGTCCTATAAATTTTTTTGCGCCTCATTTAAAGCTTAGGCTAGTATACTGGACGTGCCTATGACTTGATGCGTCTTGCTTTTCATCCTTCCATTGATGTTATTGTAACAATTACTTTTAGGCCAAGCATTACCTAGCACATTTATATCAATTTTTCTAATTTAGCCGTGTCGTAAATAAACACTGACCATCTATAGTTTGCAGTCGACTGCGGGCATCTAAGACTGCTGGCGCCCTTATAAATTGTTTATTGAATTAATGCTCCTTCCATAAATATACAACCAGAGTTGAAAGAAAAACGTTCAACCCGAACCACCCTGAGATAGCCGGAGCATAAGATTTGCCTGCTGTTTATTCAAGATTCACATTAACTTCATTTTTAGATTGTTTTGTTATTATTTTTTATTAGGCTATTACAACGGAACGGAAGATTGATAACAGAGTTTTGCCTAAATTCACCCAAGTCAACTTACTTTCGAACATACACTACATATCAGAAATCAATAATACATAAACCAGCGAGAAACTAAACTTCCCAAGTACAGAGTTTTCTCTAAAACAACTGTCGCTTATTGCCAGTTGCCAATGTTCTAGCTTAACGCACGTAAACAAACATAAACTACGCAAGTTAACCACATACGAATATTCACGACATAGTTGAGAGTATTTAGCAACAAAGCAATGACGCGCAGAATGTTCTCTTGGCCAAAGCGGGGAGATTAGAGAGGATTCCAGCCATCGTAGAGCTATAATCCCCCTCTCAAGATATTTATCTTGCTTGATATGTGACATCCCACCACTGTATAAACTCTAGACTGTGTACGTTGGATTAATATACAGTAGCTATCATTTCAGTCGAACATACATACTTTGCATTTAAGAATAGCCAAGTTAACAAGATATCTATTCACCATTGCTAACAAAAAGCGATGTATCCTTATCGCAAGGCATGACCCTCTCTCCCCTGTAGCTATATTCAATTCATTGTAGCTTGCGCACACCATCAATTTGGCCAGGTTCTCTAGAAGTTTTTCTCTTGGTGTATCTATTTTCTTTATAACAACTACTTCTCCTTCAAACAATGTTTTTAGAAAATTATGTCTCAGAATATGTCAAATATAGATTTTGCCTTTCTCCTCCCGATTTCTTTCAGCAGGAGACTCATCGCCCCTTACAGCACTTTTTTTTCTATCATTGTACATTGCCAATGTCATTTCTCCGCATATCAAAAGTATTAAATCTCCTCATGAGCTGTTATTGGAAGTCCCCCTTTCCTCTCCGTACATTATAACACTTCATACAGATAGTGTTTCAGCTTTTGTGAGGAACTAAGAGATTTATGTGAGTAAAACTTGGGAAATACTAAACACACTGTATTTAAGAACTTAACGACATGTTGCGAAGCAACTTGCTTTAATAAATGATTCATCAAACTCAACAACAATAGACTATATACGAAAGCGGTCTAGGTCAGATCTAATTACACATATACATAAATACCATCGCTCTTGAAAAAGCACTTTTTTTAAAATTAAAAAGAGTAATTTTTAAAAAAATTTCGCAAAAAAATTATAGACCATTAAATGATAAACTATATAGCTAAAACTACTGCCAAAACATTAGAGAAAGTATCTATTTGAGATGAACTTTCTGGAAATTTTTAGTAAAATAAAGGGTAAGGACAGTTGATGGTGAAACCTAAAGATTTGTAAAACGGTATTCTAGCTACATTTTTTCTACGTAACCTTTATTTGTTACAGATACTTCACCTAAATGTTACTAATTTTGACGTTACAAAATTTTATTCTTTAAATGCCTATAACTTTTTTGTCTTTTAACTTACAGATCTAGGTTTTGGTACGTAGTTTACTTTTTATTTTGTAAACTTAAGCACAAAATATGGTTGCGACATCCTTGTTATTTCCGGAGATATAAAAATTTTTCGAAATAAAACACAAAATTTTACGGGAAAAAGTAGACAGATTTTCCTGGCTAACAAACTTGCCCACAGCCACTTTTAAAAGAAAGCTACTTATCAAATTTCATTAAAATATGACCATTATTTCTTGAGTTATCGGTGTGACAGACACACACACACACACACACACACACACACACACACACACACACACACACACACACACACACACACACACACACACACACACACACACACACAAACTTTCTTAAATAAACTTAAAACTGGTTTCCTAGCAAACAAACCTCAGGTTACTAGCAAATTGAGTTATTGAAATTTGAAACATTTAATGAAAATCCGCTTAAAAAAGTGCATCATATTTCGTTTAAAAATTCCAAAAATGTAATAATATAAGGGTGTAATAACAATAACTTTATAAGATGCAGCTCAAAACACCCTATAACTAACCTATCAAACTTTTTCTCGTATCTTGTATAATAACAATTATAATTAGCTTTACCGAATAAATGCGTCACCCTGTATATATGTAAATAGATAAAAACTGAATATTAAGGCGGATATGGATTCTAGGTGGCCTACTTTGCGCTCATTTAAAGAAATCTGTTTAAAATTCAAAAGTCGCGGTTTCCTCGTTAACGAACTTTTTCCCCGAAAATTTGCTAAAAATTATAGACTGCTAAACCATAAACTTAAGTAAAACTACCGCCAGAGCATAGGAGAAAGGGTCTATTTGAAATTAAATTTCTGGAAACATTTTAGTAAAATGAATGACAATGATGGCTGAAACTTTGTCTTTAAACTTACAGACCTAAACTTTGGTACATTCTCCGCTCTTTATAATACAAACATGATGAAAACACAAACTTTCCTGGGAAAACCTGGACCGATTTTCCTGGCTAACGAACTTGTCCAAGCCACTCGCAAAAAGAATATACTTACCAAATTTGATCAAATCGGCCCATTATTTTTTATTTTTTTTTATTATATATATATATATATATATATATATATATATATATATATATATATATATATATATATATAACTTTAGCATCGACCTATTTCCGCGACTATGACCAATCACCATCACCGACTCCAGGGAACAGTTTCACCTCATTAATCTGAAAATGTTGTGGAACCTCTACCTTTCTACAAGTAGGGATATTTAACGTTCCCAACATTACATGGACACGAGACTAACGGCTTTACGCTGCCTCCGAAGTGGGGAACGTGCAGACATCCAATTTTCTCGAATACAATGCCAGAACCTCGGTTGATGAAAAAGTGAAAGGGAAACCCTGGGAATCGAACCCAGTACCATACGGTTCAGAAGCACACGTTCTTACCCCTGGACCACTGAGGCTTCTATAACAAATTAATAAAATAATGAATTAAGAAGAAGAGCAATAAAGCAGGTTGTGACGGTATTTCCGTTATATAGCGCCTGCTTTATTACAAATATTGTTAATTAGTTATTTTTTTATTACGATTGTTGAGGTTATTATTGTTATAAGTTAATTATATTTTCATGTTAAATATTGGCATACATCACATAGACATTTTATAGACGTTATCTTTCATTTTTTAGTGAATTTTCTTTAAAAAATTCACTAATGAGGAGATCCCGACTTTTGAATTTTGAAAACATTTCTTCAAATGAGTGCTAATTAGGCCCCCCAGAACACATATCCGGGATCAGTTCCAATTTTTATATGTTTATATATATATATATATATATATATATATATATATATATATATATATATATATATATATATATATATATATATATATATATATATAATACCGATAACTCAAAAAATAATGAGCCGATTTTGATTAAATTTGGTGAATAAATTCCTTTTGCGAATGTCTTGGATAAGTTCGTTATGCAGGAAAATCTGCCCAGGTTTTCCCAGAAAATTTTGTGTTTTCTTTCGAAAAAATTATATCTCCGGAATTAACAAAGTAAAGGCAACCAAATTTGGTAAGCGGGTTCGTATCCTTACATGTAAGTTACCCACCAAAATTTAGCACTGTAGGTTAAAAGACAAAACAGTTATAGGCATTTAAAGAAAAATAAATTGGGGTTTTCCTCAAAACGTCAAAGTTGCGATTTAAAACGTCAAAATCGGCAACATTTAGGCAAATAACTTGAATCTAATGCGGACTATGGAAATGAAATGTCTCAAGAAGGATGTTTTACAAACCCTGAAGTCTTAGTTTGAACCGTCATTGTCCTTCATTTTACTAAAATGTTTCCAGAAAATTCATTTCAAATAGACCCCTTCTCTGATGCTTGGCAGTAGTCATAGTTATAGAGTTTATCGTTTAATGGTATATAATTTGTGTCGAATTTTCGTAAAAAATCAATAAAGCTCAATATATCCGTTATTATACAAGATATGAAAAAAATTTGTATATATTAATTGAGCTACATCTTAAAAAATATTTCTACAATCACAGGGTGGTCCATAAGTCATTGGTTATACAAATTTTCCTTTTTTTAATCAAACTCGCGTTATGTTATTGCATTTTTGAATTTTCCATCGAAATATAATGCATGTTTGTAAGAAAAGAAATTCTGGATGCGTTATGGTAGCGAATTTTGATCAAATGCTTTATATTTGAATAGCCCAATTTGCTATTCACCTATAAGGTGGACCAAGAAACGAGTTTTCCCGAGAACACTTTAAGTTTACTTTTGGAAATTTTTGTACATTTTCACACAATAAAGTTATTTTTATGAAACATGGCACATTGTTTTTACAATAAAGGTTATACTGGTAACCAAATTTGATGTCTGCTTTCTTAAAAAGAAAACACACATATTTGCAATAAAAACATTTTAATGAAAATTCACTACCATAACGCACTTGCTGCGTCTAGTTTTTTTATATTTGCTTTATTCTCAAAAACTGTTTGATCAAAACACCATAACATAGGCACGAATTTTATTTATAGTTGTCAGGAAAGCGTATAAATATTTTGTTCCTGTTTGGTGATGCTGTTAACCAGCGAAATGGTTACATAGAAGAAACCAACACTTGTGAAGCCAGAGAAGAAGTCGCTACATCTGTGTTTATTATTTACTCTCTGGTATCAGTTATTGAAGCTTAAAGGTTATTTTGAAGACAGAGACAATCATTATCGCTGTTGACGCAAGATGTACTCTTTATATCATCTGCATATTATAAGTATGGTACCTTCAATACCTGAACGAAAAATAAATAAACATTACAAACAACAGAGGTCCAAGTATGGAACCTACTGGCACCCCTGAGCCAACCCTTTACTAAGCAGATATGTAACCTCCCATCTTCACAAGTTGTCTTGTGCCAAACTAAGACGATCCAAATAATAAAACCAACCCATAGGAAAAATCAGACTCATTATCTCGAGATGGTTAAAGCGGTCAAAAGCTTTTGACAGGTCAGTGTATGTTTCACTAACCTGGGCTGACTTACCAAGCCTATCTGCGATGAAATGAGTGACAGTGGCTAGATTGATGACAGTTGAGATTCCAGGCAAAAATCCATGCTGAACACTGATAGTTTATTCTATATCTGAAATATGATGTACTTATTTTGACCGGCCTCACAAATATTACAAAAGATACACAGAATCAAAAAGACGATAATTTGCTAGAACTGGCACTGTTCTTAAAGACAGCAGAAGCACGAGAGAGTTTCCAACATAAGGTTGCCAGTTATGAATATAAGCAAAAATGTTCTAAAGGGAAGCGCAAATAAAAATAAATTAAATAAATAAAAGAAACTGATGCAATTTTCCCGGCCAACGAACCATTTCAAGTTATTTACTCACCTACCAAAATATATTTTTTCCCAAAAATTTTTTCGACGACAGCAAAAATCTCATGAAAATTTGCAAGCAAACAAAATCCGTAAGCTGTTATTTATAATAGCTTATTCAATTACCAAAGTTTCACAAAAATATCTTAGAAAAAATGATTTCTGCGAAAGCACAAAAAATTTTTTCGAAAACTGGCTAATAATTTTTTATACAAAATTTTGCTAAAAGAATATATAAAATTCAAATTATATACCTAATCTGTATTTAAAGTTGAAAATAAAATAATTTGTTTGCACGAAAATCCATTAAAACCTTATTTTCGACGAATTTCGTTTAAGAAATGTTCCATCAATGGAATAATTTTTAACAAAAAAACTCTCAACAAATGTTTCTTCAAAGAAAGTCATTGAAGTCACCTATAAGAAATCTCGCTATTAAAAGAACATTTTGTACAAGAAAATTAGCTAACAGAAATAAATTAAATAGATTAAAAAATACTCAAAATCTGATCTAAATACATAACTAGATACTTATTATGTGGCTTCACAGAGAAAATTCTCTTGCGTGTGGATGCTGTAAAAATTGAATCCGGTTGTAGAAAAGAAAACCACTTCTTCTGATGTCACAAATCTCTACGTCTATGTTAATTGTGGAACGGTTTTACCAACTGAGGCCAACAACAGCTGCCATTAAACTTGAATTAAAAGTCTTCAAAGTGCTTATCTTTCATTAGTGATTTTTTTTCAACAAAAAGTCCCTAAAAATATTAATAACTTTAAAATTTGCGGCGAGATTTAAACCAGCGTTACTTTGTTTATCAGCAAGGTCTTTAACCATTCCACAACAGTAACACTTGGAAAATAATGTGCAATAAAAGGTAGATAACGCATAATAGTCTCCAGTTATTTATTTGTAATGGGTAAGCTCTTTAGAGGCCTATTTTTCAACTATTTGAACAAATGAGAAGAGTAGTATAAATCTCGAACATCTTAATTTACATTTTATGTGATATTTACGATTCATAAAACACAATAGTTATACTAATTTCCGCGTTTCAAATCTCCAGTTTAACATTTACAGGAAACAAATTAGACCATTTTCAAAATAAGTTTTCTAGTACTTCTTGAACTTTTTGCGGCATGAAAAGATAAATGTTCTCTGTAATATTTAATATATTTTGTTTTAGCACATCCAATATTTTGGTATTGCGTCTTCTCTGGCTTTTAGTGGCACTAAAAGTTTGCTTCATTAAGTGGCTATGACTTTTTTTTCACCTAAGAGACCTAAATATTGGTGCACGGTTTAATTTTTACAACTTAAACCAGCTTGCCAAATTTGGTTGCCATAGGTTTGTTATTTCCGGAAATATGAATCTTGTCCAAAATAAAATCAAAATTTTCCCGGAAAACCTAGTTCGATTTTCCTGGCAAACGCACCTATCCAAGCCACTAATAAAAGGAAGGTACTTGCAAATTTTATTAAAATCGGTCCGTTAGTTTTTGAGTCGATGTGATACATACATCTATATATATATATATATATATATATATATATATATATATATATATATATATATATATATATATATATATATATATATATATATAGTGTGTCCCAAACTGGATGGGAATGTATTGCTATCTCCGTAAATTAGCAATGTTTTGTAGAATTTGATGCTCGTTTTAAATATGACTTGTATTTTACCCTGCCTCTTTTCGTTTTCGAGTTATTTTTAAAAACACAAAATTTTTCGATTTTTTTTTCTTCAATATATAATTAGGCGTTGATCTGACATGTCTTAGACTTGCACATTATCAGGACCCTTTTTACGGAGTAATCTTTTTGTGATATTCTCAACTTTGGATTGTCATTTGTTTTTTGAGCTACAGGTATCAATATTTGTTTTTATTATGGCAGCCATATTGGTATTTTTGCTCATGTGATAGCTTGTGAAAAGAGCCTTGTAATCATGTACAACATGCTTGAGAAATCTTGTAATTGTACTGACAATTTTGAGAAAAACCGTTTTGAGGATAGTAGGCTACGAAATCCAATACAAAAAACAAAAGACAAAAAAGAGTTCAAAAAGCAGTATGCCATGGAGTCTCACAATAGATTTCTACTTTTAACATAATTTGTTGTAATGATTCACGATAAAAAAATAGGAACTTTGGGCACACCAATGAATCGGCCCATTATTACAAATGATATTTTACATTACAACATTATCCTAAAAAATTGTTATAATTCAATTAAATAGGTAAACCTAGTAAATAACAAAATTTGCTAACGCAACTCAATAAAAAGCAGATTTGTGATTTGCGAAGACGCCTTTGAAAATTGTTTGATTTTTAAACATAAGTCAACTGAAAAGCAACAGAAGAAAGGTTTCTATGGATATAACACTATCTCGACAATTAAGAATACTGAATCTTAATTATCTGAACAATTTGAGATGTACTTAACACGTTGCTAAAAATTTTGTACCAAATAGTTTGTTTTCTGTTTACTTTAAATATTATTCAACAATATGTTTAGTAATGAAGAATATTTTGACATGTTGGTATGTTATATTCGTGCTAACCGAAATACTTAGGCAGCTGCAAGTTCATATCAAAACAACTACCCAGAAAGACGACAACCAAACACCAAAATATTTTGCAGGATAGTGACCATTCTATTGAACGACGGTAGCTTCCACGTAAAGAAACTACCAATGCCTAGAAATTAAGAAAGAAATAATTCCGTCTTACAGGTTTCAAACGAAAACCCTCCGCAATCTGTTCTGTTTTATGGTGAACAAATTGACGTTCCAAAAAGTATGGTACACCGTGTATTAAAACAAAGTCATTACCATCCATACAAACCTTAAGGCTTAAATGTTGAGAATTACCCTAAGCGACTTCAATTATGCAGATGGCATCAAGGACAATGTTAGAAGATGAAAATTTTTATTTGAAAATAATATGGACTAATGAATCCAGATTTACAAATTGTGGTGTGTATAATCGCCATAATAGGCATTATTGTGCATGAGCAGAAAATCCAATATGGCTGCCATAATAAAAACAAACGTTGATACCTGTAGCTCAAAAACAAATGACAATCCAAAGTTGAGAATAGCACAAAAAGGTTACTCTGTAAAAAGTGTCCTGATAATGTGCAAGTCTTAGACATGTCAGATCAACGCCTACTTAGATATTGAAAGAAAAAAATCGACAAATTTTGCTTTTTTCAAAATAACTCAAAAACGAAAAAAGGCAGGGCAAAATACAAGTCATATTTGGAACGAGCATGAAATTATACAAAACATTGCTAATTTAACCGTTTCCCTATCTCTAATAATAACGGAGATAGTAATACATTCCCATCCAGTTTGGGACACACTGTATGCATGTATGTATATATAAATTGAAACTTACACGGGATGTGGATTCTAGGGGGCCTAGTTCGCGCTTATTTGAAGAAATTTTTTCAAAATTCAAAAGTCGGGATCTCCTCATTAGTGATTTTTTTTTGAGAAAATTCACTAATAGGAGTTTTTATTCGCTCAGTTTATTTAACCCTCTGATGACGGTAACTTTGTTAGCAAAACGATCGTCATGTCCGAGAAATGAATTGTAATAAATTGGGTGCTCCTGAATGTACTACATCACATCATCAGAAGCTGAATTTAGGAAGTCTTGTCTGACATGAAATATCTTTTTGAGAATATATGCAAACATTCTCTCTAAACCGGAATATATATGTAGGATGCAAGAAGTGGGGTGAAATCACAGAGACAAAACTCTGCTTACAACAGTTATCAACTTCTCTCTACCTCTATATAAGTGTTGTAAATATAAAGCGTTTTCTATTAAATTGCATCCCCTTCGAAGAGCAATAACTATCATGATTCATTATGTGACAAAAATGAGATGGACCTCTTAGACAGAGGGTTAAAATTCGGATTACAGTCACAAAAAGAAGTACATGTAGATGTCATTGCTAGTATAGAAACGGGAATTAAAAAATTACCCGATTCTTCAAAAAATTTTATTCGTGAAGCATGTAAAAAGAAAATCTCTAAAAATCTGAAAGAAAATAATCGTACAAAAAACCAAAATTATAATCAAATGAAAATAGTTAAACGATTGCAAAAAAAGGATTATTTTTTTATTAAGGCGGATAAAGGCAAAAAAGTTGTGATAATGGACAAAAGTGATTATAAAGAGCGAGTGAGTAATACAATAGAGTCAGGGCTGTATAGAAAACTAGATAAAAATCCGTTACCAAAAATGATTAACGAAGTTAAAAACAGTTTAAAAAATGTCCAAATCTCATAACAAAGGATTTAAGAAGACGTTTACAAGTTTCAATATAAGTGAACACTTCAATATTTAGCTCTAACTAGCCTTTGTATAAAACAAAATATTTTTCAATTTAACAATGAGTTTTTTGAACAAACTGAAGGCACAGAAATGGGCAATCCATTATCGCCTTTTATTGCAGACTTGTTTATGAGTGGATTTGAGACGGATTTAAAAAATAAAAATGGGTATCTCCCAAGAGTTTGGTTTCGTTATGTCGACGATATTTTTTCAGTGTTTGACACAAATATATGTAAAGTTAAAGAATTTACTGAAAAGTTATATAGTCAATTATATTCAACAAAATTTACCCCCAAAAAGAAATCAACAATAAACTTTCGTTCCTAGATATACTAGTTATTAAAAATAAAAATAATGGCTCCCTTGAATTCGATGTCTACAGGAAGGAAACGGCTACTATTAGTTATATTCCTAACGACTCACATCATACGTTTGCACAAAAAACGGCTAGTTTAAATTTCCTAGTAAACAGATTGATTAAATTTCCGTTAAGTAAAAATAGATTTTATACAGAATTAAAATACATAAAAAATGTGACGAGATATAACGGTTACTCGGATGGTTTAATAGACAAATTGGTTAACAAACACAGAAAAATAAAATGACATCTGAATGTACGACATTTAAGAAAGATAAAATAGAGAAAACATTTGTGTGTTTACCTTATGAACCACGAATCACAAAAAGTTTGGAAAGTATTTTTAAGAAAGCTGATTTATATTTGACTTTTTCGACGAAAAGTAATTTAAAAAGTTTGTTGGGTAACACGAAAGATAAAGACAAAGTTACTGAAATGTCCGGTATTTATGAGATTAGTTGCAAAAATTGCAATCTTAAATACATGGGTCAAACTAGGAGAAACATAGCCACCAGATTTCGTGAACATCTCGCACATTTACGATATGGTACGGTGGACAAATCGTGTGTGGCACAACATATATGGGATAATAATCACCACATTGACAAAGAAATGATTGATTCATTAGAAAGTATTTTTATATTGTTGATTCCCCTACTGAGGTTAACCCTATGACATTGTTTTGACATTGTTTTGGTTTAAAGTCGCATCTCTCATCTTTTGGGGAACAGGGCACATCTGGTTAGATTGGGGCACAAAGAGGAAGGAAAGTAAATATTATGGGTATTAACCGGTTTAATTAATGTACTGAGGATTATATAGAGTTAGCTTTAAAGGATACAAACAAGTCATGTTGACTTAGTTATCCAAGGAAATATATTTAAGTTGCATTAAGATAATTCTGGTATTTGGAAGTGTTTATGATCTTAGTTCTGTGTACGATTTCGTGTAGTGCTGGATTGAATAAATTGAAGGGAAAATTGAATTAAATATCAAGGTCGATTAAGAACAAAATTTCATTGAATCGTGCGGCACGTTTAATTTTGCGCCCTTTATTTTCACTTTGTATTTGACCACTTAAACACTTCTAATTTTTAAGGTGGAATAATAAATTACTGTCAATAACTCAGGCAATCTATACATATACCAATCTCTACGCTTGTCTCGACTTAAAGACCCTTTCGTTTTGTGTGTATTTATGAAGTCAATATAAATACTGTTTACGAAGAATTAAAATCAAAATAAATATATTTTTTATGTAGTATTTTAGTTGAATTATTTATCCTTTGTTAGAGTTAACAATGTGAGCCAAACATCCAGGTTTAGTGTTCTATATAAAAAAGATGAGCGGAGGTTATTGTGTTTTCTCGCCAGATGTGGTTGTCGGCTAGCTCCAATATCCACATAGTAAATTTCTAGATCGAAAGGGAGGGTGCAGATTCCTAAAATAACTTGGTACTGTTCTTTTTAAACATATTATCCTCATATTAGATAAGGGCTCATAAAGTTGTCGAACAGAAGATTTAAGTAGGTCTTCGACCACGTAGTTTCACTACACAGTAAACAAACGATGGGTCTTCGACGAGAATTTTACTTCGGACTAGTTCGTTTACCTAGACGCGATATAAATACACCGTAGCGAGTAGTTTAATTTTAGAATTTTTCTTCCTCTGAATATGTTGACATGGTCAACGAAACGATCGTCAGGTCTCTGAAATATGTGTTGTGGTGATTTGGGTTCTCCGAGTGTACTTATTATCTACTTAACTATCATGATCTAATGACACTGGCTTAAGTGGTAATTTAAATTGTATTTTCTATGAAACAACCTAAATTAACGAAAGTAAAACCAAATCAGCTTTACAGACCACATTCACTTAAGGATGATTCTGTGGAAAACATTCATAGATCAAGAATTTCGGATGCTATACAGTTATAAATATTGAGAAGATAATATGTAGTAAGGCGTGTGGAAGACATGGAAGCGGAAGTAGTAGAGCATCCCAAGGCTTTAAGCCAAAATAACCACATTCATTCTTCCACGGCTTAATAAAGCCAAGATTCTCATCGTCGTTTCGAGCTGCTCCAATTCCAGTATGTGACCCGTCAATTTCTTTTATGCCTAGAGATATTTACATTTACTTTACAAAAACTCCAGTATTTTCCGAGTACAGGCAAACGGAAAAGTTTCAGACTTTTTTATCATGAAAAATGTTAGTGAATTTTCTTGGAAAAAGTTCACTATTGGAGAGCTTCTGACTTTTGAATTTTAAAAAAAGTTCTTCAAATGAGCGCGAACTAGGGACTCTAGAACCCATATCCGTGGTCAGTTTCAATGTTTATATATATATATATATATATATATATATATATATATATATATATATATATATATATATATATATATATATATATATATATATATATACATAAGAAAATTTGGCATGTGCCTTCCTTTTATAACTGGCTTGGATAAGTTCGTTAGCGAGGAAAATCTAACCAGGTTTTCCCGGAAAATTTTGAGTCTACTTTTGGAAAAAATTTATCTCGAAAAAGAGAAAAGCTATGGTAACCAAATTTGGTAAGTAAGTTTACGATAATAAAACGAAACTATATACTAAAATTTATACATATTTTTATGTTACCGGAAGAAATGTTTAAAAATAGTATTTGGTACCAGATCATTTCTTTGAAAAGTCACTACCAGAACGTACTTGCTGCGTCCAAATTTTTCGTATGGTTTTATATATATATATATATATATATATATATATATATATATATATATATATATATATATAATGAATGGGTCGATTTTCATCGATTACAATATTATATTAAAAGGAAACTAGATACTAAAATTTGTACATATTTTTATGTTACAGGAAAACATAAAAAAAATATTTGGTACCAGATCATTTCTTTGAAAAGTCACTACCATAACGCACTTGTTGCGTCCAGATTTTTCGTATGGTTTTATATATAAAGATATATATATATATATATATATATATATATATATATATATATATATATATATATATATATATATATATATATATATATATATATATATATATATATATATACAGGTGTCCCACGTCGAATAATGTATTAGATTATTTCCAAAAGTATGCATTGCTGAGTGCTCAAAATTTGCGTACGGGGGTTTCCGAAGATTCTCTTTTTAATGAAAATAATTTCCAAAATGGCGGACTTCCGATTACACCGTAAATAGATATAAGGATCGTTATTTCAAATAGAACACCCTGTATATTGTTGCATTTTTAGAATAATCATCTAATTATAGGTTAAAAGTTATTAGAGTATGCTCCCCTATCTTTAACTGTTTTCGAGTTATGTCAATTTATTTGAGAATTCTGTTAAGGGTAGGCTGACTTAATGAAGGTGATTTCGTGTCGTGTTAGGATGCTGAAAATTCTTTAATTTGTCAGACACGTTCCAAGGCCATTAAGCTTTGACATGGTTGTGAGGAAAAATTGTTTCATATACAGGGTGTTTTGTAGAATGTATTATAATTTGGTGTGCTTTAACCTACAATAACTCATTTATTTCAAACGGAACAGCCGGTATATTATGTTCTCACTGAATAGAGCAGATAATTATCTTTCAAACTGTATTAGCATTCTCTATACCTAAAGTTGATAATTTTGAGATATTTGCGGTTTACCAAAAAAAAAAAAAAAATTAATTTAATATTTATGAAATTTCAACAAATAACAGAGAATAACCAAGAGGATTGATAGTTGAAAATGATTATGACTAGCTAAGAAACTCATGATTGATATTGTAAAAATTGTGTACCATTCGCACTAATACATCGCTCTAAGCGTATACAACTCCTTCACTTGTTGTACTCCGTATTTCTACGGGATCAATATTATCCAAACAATTACAGACTCTATCTTCAAGTTCTTCCCTAGTGTTGACTGGAGTCGTATAAACATCTGATTTCAATTTACATCATAAAAATCAGATACAAATCCAGAGGAGTAAAATCGGGCGACCGTGGGGGCCAATTGTATGTTCCGCCGCGGGCCATCCACCTCTCTCCGAGTTCATCATTTAAAAAGCTCGTCACCTCTGCTGAATAATGCACAGGAGCCCCATCTAGTTGATACCAACAATTCACATACGCAGTAAATGGTAAATTGTCCAGGAAATCAGAGACAGTGGTTCGCAAAATCTCTAGGTATTGCACAGCTATGAGATTATTATCGTAAATACAGTACGATATTTTATCATCCCTCAGAATAGCAAACAAGTTGAAGCTGAATTTTTTCTGAAAACAGCGTTATCTTTTGACATGACGCTTGTTTTGAGCCCAGTAGTGAATATTATGTATGTCCTTCATGGGACATCTTTGTCTCGTCGGCCCAAATTATGCTTTTCAGAAATTAAGGATCGTTGCGGTGTCTTTCAAGGAGAGTGTGACAAAATTCAAGTCGGTGGGCTGGGTCGCTCGGTTCCAGAGCTTGTACACTTATAAATTTATAATTATGCATATTATTGCTGGGACAATATTCTCTGTATGGAGGAACGTTCTATGTTCATGTCATGTCCAGCTGAACGTATTGACGCCTTTGGATGAGCTTCGAAATAAAACAACACAGAAATTTATGTCTTCGTCTTCTGTAACTGGAACTGATCTTGATGTTTGTTTAATCGTGCAACTTCCCGTTCTCAAGGAATTGGATTCATAACGTCTGTATTTCAACGCAGTTATTGGCGAGGACTCGGGATACATATCACTAAACAGCCGACATGTTCTGCTGACCACTCTGTTGCACTCTCCATGAAAATAAAATAAATTCAGCAATTGTTCGTTTGAACAGCTGGCAATATCCATTATAACGTAGAATTCCTATTAATTCAGACAACAAAGACAAAATAACTCACGTTGTGAATGACAGAAATATAAAAGTGACAATAAAGTGAAAATGTGAAACATCACATAGCACTCTTAGAATTCATACAGATTTTATACAAACTCCCAAATTTGTCTTTTTTTGATAAACCACAAATATCTCGACAATTATCAACTTCAGATATAGAGAATGCTAATACAGTTTGAAAAATAATTATCTGCTCTATTTAATGAGAAGATAATATATAGGGTGTTCTAGTTGAAATAAACGAGTTATTCTAGTTTAAAGCACACCAAATTCTAATACATCCTACAAAACACCTGTATATGCAACAATTTTTCCTCACAATCATGTCGAAGCTTAATGGCCTTGGAATGTGTCTGCCAACTTAAAGAATTTTCAGCATCCTAGCACGACACGAAATCACCTTCATTAAGTCAGCCTCCCCTTGAACAGATTTCTAAAATAAATTGACATAACTCGAAAACAGTTAAAGATAGGGAGAACATACTCTTATAACTTTTAACCTAAAATTAGATGAGTATTCTAAAAATGCAATAATATACAGGCTGTTCTATTTGAAATAACGATGTTTATATATATTTACGGTGTAACCGGAAGTCCGCCATTTTGGAAATTATTTCCATTAAATAGATCATCTTCGGAAACCCCCGCATACAAATTGTCAGCACTCAAAAATGTATAATTTCGGAAAGAATCTAATACATTATTCGACGTGGGACACCCTGTATATATATATATATATATATATATATATATATATATATATATATATATATATATATATATATATATATATATAATGGGTCAATTTTCATCAAATTTTGGACACAAAATATTTTTTGTAACCTATGTTAGCTGTATGTAAGTTGGTCTTCTTAAAAATGCTATTAATACCTCTCGTAATTCGCGGATCAAATGGTAAGAAAGCATATTAAGGTAATTAATATAAATACTTAAGTCTAAATGGTAGTGAGATATGTGTAATATAGGTGTATAATAAGAAGCCAATGAAGATAAAAATGACTATGGCTAAATGAGTTCACCTGGGGGCCATAGAAAAAAATTTAAGAAAGACAATTTACGATATATATATATATATATATATATATATATATATATATATATATATATATATATATATATATATATCGTTAGAAATTTGATCAGAAGCATCGAATTTGAAACACACTGTATAGTAATAAAATCTGAAGTTCTACAGCAACTGTTTAGCTCGCTATTTTGTTTATTACTGTTATTTTTAGTGAATTTTCTTTAAAAAAAAATCACTAATGAGGAGATCCCGACTTTCGAATTTTGAAAAAATTTCTTCAAATGAGCGCTAATTAGGCCCCCCAGAATACATATCCGGGGTCAGTTTCAATTTATATATATATATATATATATATATATATATATATATATATATATATATATATATATATATATATATATATATATATATATATATATATATATATATATATATATATATATGTATCACACCGATAACTCAAAAAATAATAGACCGATTTTGATTAAATTTGGTCAGTAAATTCCTTTTGCAAATGGCTTGGATAAGTTCGTTAGCCAGGAAAATCCGCCGAGGTTTTCCCGGAAAATTCTGTGTTTTCTTTCGAAAAAAATTATATCTCCGGAATTAACAAAGCAAGTGAAACCAAATTTGGTACGCCGGGTTATGTTCTTATACGTAAGTTACCTACCAAAATTTAGCTACGTAGGTCAAAAGACAAAAAAGTTATAGGCGTTTAAAGAAAAAGAAATTGGGGTTTTCCTCAAAACGTCAAAGTTGCGATTTAAAACGTCAAAATCGGCAACATTTAGGCAAATAACTTGAATCTAATACGGGCTATGAAAATCAAATGTCTCAAGAAGGATGTTTTACAAACCCTGAAGTCTTAGTTTCAACCGTCATTGTCCTTCATTTTACTAAAATGTTTCCAGAAAATTCATTTCAAATAGACCCTTTCTCTGATGCTTGGCAGTAGTCTTAGCTATAGAGTTTATCGTTTAATGGTATATCATTTTTGTCAAATTTTCGTAAAAAATCAATAAAGCTCAATATATCCGTTATTATACAAGATATGAAAAAAAATTGTATATATTAATTATAGGGTGTCTTGAGCTACATCTTAAAAAATATTTCTAAAATCACAGGGTGGCCCATAAGTCGTTGGTGTTACAAATTTTCTTTTTCTTTAATCAAACACGCCTTACGTTATTGCATTTTGGCATTTTCCATTAAAATATAATCCATGTTTTTAAGAAAAGAAATTCTGGATACAGCAATTGCGTTATGGTAGCGAATTTTGAACAAATGCTTCATATTTGAATAGCCTAATTTGCTATTAACCTATGAGGTTGACCAAGAAACGAGTTTTTCCGGGAACACTTTAAGTTTACTTTTGGAAATTTTTATACATTTTAACACAATAAATTTATTTTTATGAAACATGGCACATTGTTGTTACTATATAGGTTATACTGGTAACCAAATTTTATGCCTGCTTTCTTAAAAAGAAAGCACACATATTTGCAATAAAAACATTTTAATGAAAATTCACTACCATAACGCACTTGCTGCGTTCAGAGTTTTAACATCTCAGCATCTGTGTAGTCAAGTGTGCTACGATTAATCTTAAGAGAGTTTTATGTTAGTGAGAAATATTCGACAGATACATTTATATAAAACGTTTTCACCACATTGGGACAACTAGATCAATAAATTTTATCTAATGTGAACAATATGTAAGCGAAAAAACAATAAAAAGTTGTTTGTACAATCAGCCACCCAATCAATATCGATTACGTCTTGCAGAGCTCTTCTTTTAACAGCTAAAAAAGCAAGATGTGCCTAAAATAACAGGCTTGTTGACAAGTGACAACCCAAATAAGTAGCTAGCTCCAATGAGTTCTACGAGAGAAAAGCGAGTGTAGTTTATTTATTTCGGACAGGCTTCGAGTAGTGAAACACTTAACTTGAGGGCCCACTTTTGTCCGTTATTGGCAATCGATCGAATGTGTCAAGAGGCATTTCAATTGTGTAGAAGCTAGTTTGATAACAAATGTTACATTACACTAGATGCCTGGTTCTTGTGCAAGAGTGGAACAACAGAACTCGAGCGCTCTGGACCATATGCGCAATGAAAGGATTTTATTTGTCTAACTTTTTCTGTGGTTCGTAAATTGAAACCTCTTCCAAGACTTATATAACAACATAATATGTAATGTAGTTGTCTAATGAGTTTGTCGTAACATATTGTATCGCATAGACTTTATATGCCGACATAAGTCGCAATGATTGGAATAAACCGACCTTGTCAAATAAAATTTGTGGTTAATTTAATATAATCGACCTTTAAATAAATTTCTTTTCTACATTTAAGATACTGATAGATACGAGGAGGTATTAAAAGGAACTTACTCTACAATAAAAAAAGAAATATTTATGAAAACTATGTAAGATATAATTCATATGTGGCCTAAATTCTAACCTGAACTCCGTTCACCATTTCCTCCAGGCTAACAGGCCCCAACTCCTTTTCTTCAACGAAACCCAAATCAGTGCCAAAACAGTCACTAATCACCTTAATTTCCCGGGGTATGAGCTCATTACTTCATTTAGATTGCATGGAGCCGTGTGCGCATACGTCCGTAGCAATCTACCCTGCACCAGACTCCCCAATTTAGAAGCTGGAAGAAAAGACATACTATGGATAAAACTCTCTCTGAGGGCTGCAACTAAATTCATCTGTTGCATTTACCGGTCACCTTCTGACAACAACTTTGTACAGCTCTTTGACTACCTTTCTGAAAAAACCTGATTTCTGAATATCCTTCCTCCGAAGTCACTGTTCTTGGTGACTTTAATGTCCATAATAAGGAATTGCTAGGATCTTTAAAAACCGATCCACAAGGAAGAGCAGCAGAGGCCTTTGCAGTCAGCAATTCTTTAGCCAATATGGTTCAGCAACCTACTTATTTTCCTCGTATTCCAACACACAGCTCAAATCCCTTGGATCTCCTTCTTACTACAAAACCTGAATGCTATAAGATATCAGTCACCGCCCCCCTTGACCGCTCAGACCACGGCATGGTCACTGCTTCCTGCGCAATGCAACCCGAGGTCACACAGTCATCACACCCACGTATCGTTTGGCACTACAACTCTGCAAACTGGGACGAAATGCGGGATTACTTTTCCTCATTTCCATGGGCGTCTGTCTGCTTCTCTCATCCTGACACCTCTGATATCTCACAAAACGTCACCGAAATTATCCGAGCTGGCATGGAGTTATTTATTCCACGTACACAGAAAGCCTCTTCCGCCACTCAAAAGCCCTGATTCTCTAAATCCTGTGACAAGGCCAGACATAAAAAGTCAAAGCACACAAAACGCTTCTACACAATCCCAGTCAAGAAAACCGTCAAGCATTTAACGACGCAAGAAACCGCTATGTCCGCATTCTTTCTGAGGCAAAAAACTCGTTTAACAACCACATCAAAAACAAAGTCCTATTAAGCTCCAACGGCGGCAAACCCTTCTGGACTCTTGCTAAATCTATTGGGAATAATTTCTGCAAAAGCACGTTCCCACCTCTCGTCTCAGGAGATGAAATTGTTTCTACAGCCCTGGGCAAGGCTGAACTTTTTGCTTCGTTGTTCGTCAGCAATTCTACTCTCAGCCCACCTCCAAATGTTCAACCACCAACAGTCCCCAATGTCGCGCATAAAATGACGGATATCATTTTCAAAACTAAAAAGGTACGAAAGATACTCTCTTCTCTTAATACCAGGAAAGCCTCTGGCCTTGACGAGATCCCAGCAATTGTTCTCAAAAAATGCGCACCAGAACTTGCTCCTGTCCTGACTCGTCTATTTCAGATATCTTACAATAAAGGCATATTCCCTAGTAACTGGAAAACTGCTCGAGTACAACTCATCCCCAAGAAAGGATCCAAAGCGCTTCCTAGCAACTACAGGCCTATTTCTCTCCTTTCAGTCGTCTCTAAAGTGATGGAAAAGTATATTAACACCGAATTAATAAAATTTCTGGAAAAACAGAGTCTAATCCACGACAGGCAGTATGGATTCCGTCAGCGCAGATCGACTGCCGACCTCCTTTCTTTTGTCACCAAATCTTGGAACAAGTCTATGGAACTACACGGTAAATCCCAGATTGTCGCTCTAGACATATCCAAAGCATTCGACCAGGTCTGGCACGCAGCGCTGCTTAATAAACTTTCGCCCTATGGCCTTCCACCAAAACTTTGCACCTGGAGAGCAAATTTTCTCTCCAACAGGAGCATTTCTGTTGTTGTGGATGGCCGTTCCTCTAAACTGTATCCAATTAATGCAGGAGTTACTCAAGGTTCAGCTTTAGCCCCTACTTTGTTTCTTCTCCACATCAATGACCTCCTCTCTAGCACATCCAACCCACTTCACAGTAACGCGGACGACAGCACCCTCCACTCAAATATACAATATTCTAAGCCTGTCTCTTTAGCCCAATTAGATGAGGATCGCAGACTCATGGAGAGTTCTGTCTCTGTGGATCTCCAAAAAATATTAGACTGGGGAAGTAGAAATCTTGTACAATTCAACCCCACCAAATCTCAGTCTTGCTTTCTTTCTCATAAGAGAGACACCAGCACTAGACCCATCACAATGAACAACCAAGTTATTCAAAGTAATGAGTCCTTTTCTCTTGTTTGGCATTTCTGTGGATCGAAATCTTAATTGGCACCAACATGTCACATCAATTGCAGAAGCGGCTGCTAAGAAATTAGGTTTCCTCTTCCGGGCTCGCAAATACTTTTCACCAGCTAATCTCTATACCTTATATACTTCACAAATAAGGCCAAACCTCGAATACTGCTCCCACATCTGGGGCGCAGCTGCCGCTTCTACACTCGCTATCCTGGACTCCATTCAAAAGAGAGCTATACGTCTCATCGGTGACCCTACCCTCACCCAAAGGTTGCCATCCCTTGCCCACCGACGTGGCGTTGGTGACCTCTCTCTATTTTATAGATATCTGCACGGGCACTGCTCAGAAGAGCTTTCTTCCATAGTTCCCCCACCTGCTGCCCCCAACAGATCTACTAGGGGAACAGAGCGAATGCACCCTTTTACTGTCCAGGTCACCAGACATAGAACTTCTTGTTATGCCCGCTCTTTTGTCCCAAGGACTTCCAAGTTGTGGAATTCCTTGCCGGCACATGTGTTTCCTTCTCCTCCGAGTCTCCAAACCTTCAAGTCCAGAATTAGCAAGTTGCCTCTTTCCTCCCTGTCAACACCCACGGTACGATAGTATTTAGGCTATGAGCCCTCGTGGTGTGTTGTTGAAATTAAAAAAAAGGTACCTGAAAAGGTCCCCGCCTCCTCTCCGACAGGTGCCAACACTAGCCGGCAGTCTTGCAGTCAAGATGAGAGAAGTGCATCGACCGTGTCACAGGTCGCGGGTCACACATGAACATGAATAATGACAGACTTTAAAGTTAAGACTGTAACTGACTCTTCCTATTATTAATGACTGGCAAGATTTTAAAAAAATGGACTGGCATTTATAGTCATTGAAACAAGAGAATAAATAAATAGATAAAATATAAGTAACCTGAGAATTGACATATAAATTAAATAGGGTGTGAATTCTCGCCATTGTTATCCATATGTGGGGTAGTACTGAAAAAAATTTAACAGAGAGAGATCTGGTTTATCATTTATTGTAAAATAAAATACTGAATATTAAAAAGGTACTAAGTGAAGATTGGAACCTGTGATGAGCACTGATAAGTACACTTGGAGAACCCAAATCACCACAACACATTTTAAAAGACCTGACGATCGTTTCACTAACCAAGTTAGCGTCATCAGAGGATGAAACATTCTAAATACTTAAAAAACTAACATCAACTTATATACCGGATCTCAGGTAAAGATATCGAACCGAGATGAGACACGACTCGTAGGCAAATTCGAAAGTGTATTGTATTTTTATCGCCGGACCAGGTCTTTGCGCTATCCCTACTGCTTTATCTAAAAAGTGTCCATCTGTAATAGTTTTGCGAAAGTTCAACGACAGCTAAATTAACAGCGGTTCCTTTGGCGGCAATAACTGTATACTTATGTTATCGGTAAAAACATGCCGAAAACGTGGGAATTTTATTTAGCAAAGCAATCGATCAAGTGACTCGTAATTGGCGCTGGTGAAGTGTTCATACATTTTTTGTTGTAACTATATTTCGCAATATATATGCTCTCGAACCCGTTTAGGTGTCCTGGTTTTCTAACATTTTTTATTAATTTCAGATTATCTTTATCAACGTGATGATTATTATCCCAAATATGTCGGGCGACGGCAGACTTATCTACAGTACCGTAACGTAATTGGGACATGTGTTCTTTGAATCTTATACCAATCGATCTTTTTGTTTGTCTGATGTATTTAAGATTACAATCTTTACAACTAATTTCATAAATTCCCGACATTTTGTCCACGCTCTCCTTGTCTTTTGGGTTGCCTAGCAAGTTTTTTAAGGTATTTGTTGTTGAAAATGTTTAAAAAAAAGTCGACTTGCAGCTAACATAACACATAACAACTTGGTGAAAAATACTGAAAATCCGGAACTTTGAAGTTACTTTCACTAAAAACTACCAAATGGGACCATCACTCAATATTGTATAGTTACTTTGCAGTAACGGCTACGTCTTAATCTTATAATTGTGTGTTTATAGTTCTCTTTGCCGTCTATTGTTTCGAATAGAAAAAGACACTTTTGACATTCTGTGCTTTGTCTGTCATCTGTCATTTTTTACTTGAAGTTTTTAGTTGATGGCGTACATGCGTTTTTGTGTTTTGTACGGCATTATCGTTTCAAAAGGAAAGTGCGTTATGAAAAATTACATAAAGTAAATTCAAACCATTTGATTTTAATATCTGTTATAAATTTGTAAACGCACTGTGGCTTATTTTATGGCAATGATACCATGTTATAAGTTGTTCCAATAGCGAAATCTGTGAAACGATAGAATCTTGTTCTCGATCTTCACTATAAAATTCATTGTCATCTTCAGTAGGGATGATGCAGTCACCCTCATCACAGTAATTGAAACATGGTTGGTATACTGCTTTAAAACAACTCTCCTCACTTGTACTAAATGTTTCACTGATGTGTTTTGACAATAATGGCGTGTTCATAACAGCATTATACTGTGTTAAACTGCTGTTTTCATCTGTTTCACTTTTTACTTTCCTGTAAAATGTTGTAGAATGTCTGTAAAGTTTTGTTTGTTTCTCAAGTGACCTGCTTTTATTGATGTATGACATTATTATTGGATCACACACATTAACACTCTACTAGACTTACACAACAGCATGTTGTGATGGAACAATCATCCTTTATAAATCAGTGGGACTGTAGGGTGAAAGATACTTTGTAGTGAAGTTGAAAGGTTACTACTACTTTATAGTCGCCACGAATAGTAAAATTTACTTCTTCATATAGCAGAAACGTGACTACCACCAGTATATATCACCAAGAAGTTCCACAACTATAAGGTGTAATATGAAAGAGCCGGCAACGTCGCGGCGACTATTAATGCTACTTGAAAGTGGCTGCAACTTTGATGTAGCATTTCAGTAACATAAGATAGTTTCGGCTACTGTCATTTGCTGCCTTCAAGTTCCTGGAACTTTTGAGTCGTTCTGTGAGTAACAACGACGTTCCTAATACCCTGTAAGCAACTAAGAAGTTGCGTAACTCTAAAGTAGTTAAAAATGGTGAATATTAAGTAATTGTCACTGCTAATGTGTAATATAAAGTTATTTCCACCGCAGAATCGTAGAATTAGTGGCGATTACGTAATAACTACTCATTTCAAGTTCCGATCTCAGTTGCAATCACTTTGGTGCTAGTTGGGTGTTGTGTACGGGGCTGGTGACATCTGCTCCCTGCCCTAAACAGTGTTCTTAGTCACGGGGCTGGTGACATTTGCCCCCTTGCTCTCAACGGGATGTTCTAAACAAAAAGAAAGGATTTTCTCTTGAAATTTGCTGTTTTATGGTTATAGTTTGATGCTTTGTGGCAAAGTGCACGTTTGTTAGGTCAAGTGAGACGCAGTTTAGTTTGCAGCCAAATGATTACAGTTACATCAAATAATCATTCAAAAAGCGCGCGAAATATAGGAAGCAGCGGTCATTTAGCATCGACTGCGTTACAAAGCATGTTAAAAAAGCAATTATGCATTAAAAAATAAGTAGGCAGATTAAAGCACATCTAAAACGCTAAAAACTGGCAGAAAATACATTTAAAGCCAGAAAAATTGTATAATGTGAAACTAGAGACCTAGATGGAACTAAAATATTAAGGTTACGGCAGCATTCTGCTCGTTGTGCACCTTGGGTGTCGTAGATAAGTGACAGGTCACTTGAGAAACAAACAAAACTTTACAGACATTTTACAAAATTTTTCAGGAAAGTGAAAAGTGAAACAGGTGAAAACAGCAGTTTAACACAGTATATTGCTGTTACGAACACGCCATTATTGTCAACAAACATCAGTGAAACATTTAGTATAAGTGAGGAGAGTTGTTTTACAACAGTATACGAACCATGTTTCAATTACTGTAATGAGGGTGACTGCATCATCCCTCCTAAAGATGAGAATGAATTTTATAGTGTAGATCAAGAACAATATTATATCGTTTCACAGATTTCGCTATTGGAACAACTTAGAACATGGTATCATTGTCATAAAATAATCTACAGTGCGTTTACAAATCTATTACAGATATCAAAATCAAATGGTTTGAAATTACTTTATTTAATTTTTCATAAAGCACTTTCCTTTTGAAAACGATAATGCTGTACAAAACACAAAAACGCATGTAGGCCATCAACTAACAACTTCAAGTAAAAAATGACAAATGACAGACAGGACACAGAATGTCAAAAGTGTATTTCTATATTCGAAACCATAGAGGGCAAAGATAACTATAAACACCCAATTAATAAATTAAGACGTAGCCGTTACTGCAAAGTAACTATACAATATTGAGTCATAGTCCCATTTGGTAGTTTTAGGTATTTGGTAGTTTTAGGTATTTGGTAGTTTTAGGTATTAGGAATTAGGTATTTGTCATCTGTCTTTATATTAATAAATATTCAAGTTTTGTGTCAATATAAAATCCTTGCTTTATTTTGGTGTGTACATATATAAGTATTTATTCATGCGATCAATTTTATGTGGCATACAACAATATAAAGACATTGAATACACCAAGGTGTAATTTACACACACAAACCCTTGGTGAGCACACGTTATTAACTCATTTCACTAAACTTTTACAGGTAAATAAAAACTAATACTAGTTAAATCTATATTATTTAAAACAATTATCTTAATATACCATTCATTATATTAAAACGTAAGCAAAACTTATGCTATTCTAATTTAAATTAAAATTTCAAACTCATATTGAGAACATTACTATTACAATAGACACGCAATTGGGGGACAGAAAACCCTAGCATAACCAATATATATATATATATATATATATATATATATATATATATATATATATATATATATATATATATATATATATATATATATATATATATATATATATATATATATATATATGTCTCACACGAATAACTCAAAAAATAATGGTCCGATTTTGATAAAATTAGGCGCGTACCATATAAAATTTGAAACTGACCCCGGATATGGGTTCTAGGGGCCCTAGCGCTCATTTGAACACTTTTTTTCAAAGAAAATTCACTAATAGTATATGTTACCTAGCAATTAATGACGATCGGATATTTGGTCAAATATTTTCCATATGTTCATGTTTATCCACCAAATAAAATACTGGACCCAGCAAGTGCGTTATGGTAGTGAATTTTCATAGAAATGATCTGGCACAAAATATTTTATTATTTTTTCTTGTAACATAGAAGTCTAAATTTTGGTGTGTAGTTTACTTTTTATATCGTAAACCTACCTACCAAATTTGGTTATCATAGCTTATTTATTTTTTGAGATAATTTTTTTTCCAATAAAAAGTAAAAATTTTCCCGGAAAACCTCGTCCGATTTTCCTAACTAACGAATTTTTTAAGCCATTTACAAAAGGAAGGTACATGCCAAATTCTATCAAAATCGGACCATTATTCTTTGAGTTATCGGTGTGATACACATACACATATATATGTATATATATATATATATATATATATATATATATATATATATATATATATATATATATATATATATATATATATATATATAAATTGAAACTGACCACGGATATGGGTTCTAGGGGTTCTAGTTCGCGCTCATTTGCAAAAATTTTTTCAAAATTCAAAATTTTGGATCACCCTCATACTGAATTTTTTCTACAAAAATTCACTAAAAAGAAATTGAATAGGGAGCATTGATTAACAATAGAAACGACAAAACAGACAGGACGGTCGAAACCGTGTATGTTAGGCAGAAATGGTACGTTATCTGCAGAAGATATCATTGACTAATAGCTATTTACAAAGACGAAATCTGCTGGTTATGATAATTAAACTAGGGGAACAGGAAATGTAATGGTGAGTGGCCTCACATTATAAAGGTGATGAATGTAGCAGGAGACCACGTAAGGCACGTAAAAAGGAATGTTGCATGGAAATTACAAGTAATTTGTTAGGTCACACAAATAAAAGTTACATAGAGAGCGAGCATTGACAAACAGTGTAAATTAAAGGTACAATAATAGCAAATGGACACACGATGCCTAGTAAGAGGATGCTTCTACAATTTTCATTATCGATAGAACAGACTAGTGAGCTTGGCAAATGAATCATAAAGAAGAAAGAGAGGAAAATAAACTGAAAGTGAAGCTACAGAAACGTCTTATGTGGTTTAATACAAGTAGGTTTTTGTAGGGTGATACGTTTGTAAAATAGTTTAGCAGTAAGAGTAAGCAAAGCGTCATGTTAAGAGTAAAGGCTGTAACAGCGGCAGAACCAGAAGTCAATGGAAGCCACGTGTGTTCGGTAAGAGCAAATTTTAGGAAAAAACTATTGACTTTTAATAATAACAATAGACTAAAAACGATGCGAGTTGTAAGGAAAATAGAAATGATCTGGAACAAAATATTTTATTATAACTTTTTTTCTTGTAACATAGAAATCTTAATTTCGGTCTATAGCTTACTTTTAGTAAATTTTCTTAAAAAAATTCACTAATGAGGAGATCCCGACTTTTGAATTTTGAAAAAATTTCTTCAAATCAGCGCTAATTAGGCCCCCTAGAACCCATATCCGGGGTCAGTTTCAATTTTTATATTTCAAAAAATAATGAGCCGATTTTGACTAAATTTGGTGAATACCTTCCTTTTGCAAATGGCTTGGATAAGTTCGTTAGTCAGGAAAATCGGTCCAGGTTTTCCCGGAAAATTTGGTGTTTTCTTACAAAAAAAATTATATCTCCGGAATTTGGTACGCTGGTTTATATTGTTATAGGTGAGCCACCTACCAAAATTTAGCTATCTAGGTCAAAAGATAAAAAAGTTATGGGCATTTAAAGAAAATAAATTGGAGTTTTCCTCAAAACGTCAAAGTGACAATTTAAAATGTCAAAATTCGCAACATTTAGGCAAAGAACTTGAATCTAATACGGGCTAGGGAAAGAAAATGTCTCAAGAAGAATGTTTTACAAACCCTGAAGTCTTAGTTTCAACCGTCATTGTTCTTCATTTTACTAAAATATTCCCAGAGAATTAATTTAAAATAGACCCTTTCTCTGATGCTTAGCAGTAGTATTAGCTATAGAGTTTATCGTTTAATGGTATATAATTTTTGTCAAATTTTCGTAAAAAATCATTAAAGCTTAATATATCCGTTATTATACAAGATATGAAAAAAATATTGTATACATTAATTATAGGGTGTGTTGAACTACATCTTAAAAAATTATTTCTACAATCACAGGGTGGCCCATAAGACGTTGGTAATACAAATAATATTTTTTTTAATTGAAAACGCCTTATGGTTTTGCATTTTTTCATCGAAATATAATGCATGTTTGTAAGAAAAGAAATTCTGGATGCAGCAAGTGCGTTATGGTGGCGAATTTTGATCAAATGCTTCATATTTGAAAAGCTCAATTTGCTATTAACCTATAAGGTTGACCAAGAAACGGATTTTTTCGGTTACACTTTAAGTTTACTTTCGGAAATTTTTGTACGTTTTCAAACAATAAAGTTATTTTGATGATACATGGCACAGTGTTTTACTATATATGTTATACTGGTAATCAAATTTGATCCCTGCTTTGTGAAGAAGAAAAAAACACATATTTGCTATTAAAAACATTTTTATGAAAATTCACTACCATAACGCAGTTGCTGCGTCCAGAGTTTTATTTATATCGTAAACCTACCTACCAAATTTGGTTATCATAGTTTTTTATTTTTTGAGATAAAATTTTTTTCGAATGTAAACACAAAATTTTCCCCGAAAACTTCATCCGATTTTCCTGACTAACGAACTTATCCAAGTCATTTACAAAAGGAAGATACGTGCCAAATTTCATCAAAATCGGCCCATTATTTTTTGAGTTATCGGTGTGACACATATAAATAAATAAATAAATATATATATACATACATATATATATATATATATATATATATATATATATATATATATATATATATATATATATATATATATATATATATATATATATATATATATATATATATATATATATACAGGGTGTTACAGATTCGAGGCTCACCATGAGTATCTTCTAAACCGTAAGAGATACAGGGTGAGTTAAATTGAGGCAAATATGCGCAATTATGGGTCTTGTAGCATGCCATCTTAAAATGTTCTAATTTCCGAATACTTCCGAAGATAGACGAAAAAAACTGAAAAATGTAAATTCCGTTTTTATTTTTTCCTGAAGTTATTTGAAACGATATAAAAAACGAAAGGTACTTCTTCATTGCCACTTTTTCTACTCTACAAGATGTAGTGAACATATTTTCAGTACAACGTTTCGTTTCGAAGAAAACATCAGCAACTTTGTTTTTTCATATGGCCGTTAAAATAAGTGCACCCTGTATTAGAAAGCATATTTCATTGCAAATGATGTATAGCACGATAAGTTCCTTATGTTGTTTTTTGCATTATTTAAATTTTCAACAATTTTCAATGCGTAGCAAGCGATGGAGACGAAAAGGTTACGATGATTGTCAAGTCAGAAATAATCAACACCATGATAAACAGTTAACAGAACATGGTTCAAACATACAGCCATTTAATGGTAGGACGGACGGACGGATGGCGTACCTACTCTTATTAGTAATGGGTTTCCGTTTCTCTATGAAACCCTAAAAATACGGTTCATTAATCTAATCTGTGCTTTATTTAAATTTGATAATTTACAATGGGTGGGCTTTGGACATGAAACACTAGTACAGCTGTCAACATTCAAAATGTATAGAAACTCAACAATCAGACAGACGCCAGTTTTGCATCTCAATCATGTTTAATTAATATCATTATTAATAAAATAGTTTATTTGACGTTTTGAGAATCTTGATTACAATGTAGTTTTCTAATGAAGAGCAAAGTGACATGTTAAAAGTTTTTTATTTGTGCCACAGAAATGCGGTTGGTGCTACAGATATGTATTTCCAACAATATCCCCAGCGAAGTCAACCACATAGAACTGATTTTGCTAGACTGGATAAACCCAAACATAGTTCATTCAATAAGCTTCGAATACAATATGGAAGCAAAGTACGTAATGAAGAAGTGCCTGCAACTAAATAAATAATATCTTAAGCTTAGGTGTTAATGAGGCAAATGCTCAAATAAATTGCCGTTTACTTGGATACATTTGCGTGCTCTTCTCCGCAACTTTTCAATAGATCGCTGAATTGATCTTCTGTTGATGGATCTACATGCACTAATAATCCGATTTTTTAGTTCATTTAGACTGGTTATAGGAGTTTTGTAAACTATGTCTTTGAGAACTCCCCAGAGAAAGAAATCTAAGGGTGATAGGTCTGGAGATCTCGCTAACCACTTTACACTGCTTCCATTTCCAATCCACCTGATAGTAAACTCGCTATCTAAATATTGTTTGACATTTCTCCCATTATGTGGGGGGGGGGCGTCCTGTTGATACCACAGATTAGGTAATGTGGCCAACGGAATCTCCATTAGGAAATCTTGAAAATGGTTAGTCAAAAACTCCAAGTACCGTTCAGACGTTAGATTTCCTTTAAAAAGATGCGGGCCCAGCAATCTGTCACCTATCAACCCAGCCCACACATTGACACCAAACCTAACTTGTGGTCTGGCTTGTCTGTGGCCTCTCGGGTTCTCCAAACTCCACACATGCTCGTTATTCCTGTTGAAAATTCCAACATTCGAAAATCTAGACTCATCGGACCAGACTATTTGACCTAGGAAGTTATTATTGGCCTCTACATTCTCCATCAACCAACGACAAAATGCAAGTCGCCTCTCACTATCACCGGGATACAATGTTTGAGAAATTGTAATTTTATACGGTCTATAACCTTGCTTCCTCAAAATTCGCCAACACCTGATATTATTGATAGAAGAGATACTTGCTTCTGCCGCTACTTGTCGCGTTGATGTAGATGGATTTGCAGTTACCTGACAATAAACATTAAAATTGAAATCGGCGCAACTATATGGGAAATTTACTTTTACTTACATGTGTAATAACTGCAGTCACTTCTTCATTAGTTACTTTGCTTCCATATTGTTTTCGAGGCTTACTAAATGAACCATATTCTCCTAAGTGTTTATCTAGTCTAGCAAAATAAGTTCTATGTGCTTGACTTCGCTCGGGATATTGTTGGAAATACATATCTGTAGCATGAACCGCATTTCTGTGGCACAAATAAAAAACTCTTAACATGTCACTTTGCTCTTCATTAGAAAACTACATTGTAATCAAGATTCTCAAAACGTCAAATAAACTATTTTATTAATAATGATATTAATTAAACATGATTGAGATGCAAAACTGGCGTCTGTCTGATTGTTGAGTTTCTATACATTTTGAATTTTGACAGCTGTACTAGTGTTTCATGTCCAAAGCCCACCCATTGTAAATTATCAAATTTAAATAAAGCACAGAATAGATTAATGAACCGTATTTTTAGGGTTTCATAGAGAAACGGAAACCCATTACTATTACTAATAAGAGTAGGTACGCCATCCGTCCGTCCGTCCTACCATTAAATGGCTGTATCTTTGAACCATGTTCTGTTAACTGTTTATCATGGTGTTGATTATTTCTGACTTGACAATCATCGTAACCTTTTCGTCTCCATCGCTTGCTACGCATTGAAAATTGTTGAAAATTTAAATAATGCAAAAAACAACATAAGGAACTTATCGTGCTATACATCATTGAATTTGCAATGAAATATGCTTTCTAATACAGGGTGCACTTATTTTAACGGCCATATGAAAAAACAAAGTTGATGATGTTTTCTTCGAAACGAAACGTTGTACTGAAAATATGTTCACTACATCTTGTAGAGTAGAAAAAGTGGCAATGAAGAAGTACCTTTCGTTTTTTTATATCGTTTCAAATAACTTCAGGAAAAAATAAAAACGGAATTTACATTTTTCAGTTTTTTTCGTCTATCTTCGGAAGTATTCGGAAATTAGAACATTTTAAGATGGCATGCTACAAGACCCATAATTGCGCATATTTGCCTCAATTTAACCTACCCTGTATCTCATACGGTTTAGAAGATACCCATGGTGAGCCTCGAATCTGTAGCACCCTGTATATATATATATATAAACATATCAAAATTAAAACTGACCCCGGATATGGGTTCTAGGGGTCGTAGTTCGCGCTCTTTTACAAAATTTTTTTCAAAATTCAAAAGTCGGGATCTCCCCATTAGTGAATTTTTCTACGAAAATTCACTAATAAATATTGTTGTGTTTTGCTTAAGATTATTATTATAATAAACTTCCTTATCAGTGCTTCCTGTGTTCATTAGCAGTGTATCTCAGTTAAATAGTTTGTTTTGAATACCTAGATGTCAAACTAATACCATATCTGGAAAAAGTGTCAAAATTTTGCACTGAGAGTCAAATAACACCAGGAAAAATCTCTACCAAATATTGGTTTAAAATTATTCAATTTTAACCTGCACTATTAAATTATTAGCTTAATTATTAATAGGTTTTTCTTTGAGTAATTAATTTTGATACTACTTTAGAAGGGGAGTTCGGGGCAAAGCCTGCTGAAACTGTTTTGTAATTTAATGGACTCTAGATTCCAAAATAATTTACATAAAACGTCAGAACACTTCTGCAGTTTATTCATGTTACTTATTGATAATTATTGAGTTAACTGAATCCACCTAAAAGTTGAGGAAGTAGGTATCTAAGAGCAACATACCTATAATAAACAACGTTGCAAAATTATTTAGCTAGAAACTGAATTACAGAGGGTCTAGTTGAGAACCAGCGAAGTTTATTTTGCATGTTTTGCGTATTGTAATAGACCTACCTTGGTTACAGGGCTGATACCGTAGAACCCTTTGAATTGGAGAGTAGCCAGTTTGATATCAATTATTACGCTGTATCGGACCAGAAACTAACGGGTTGAGCGTAGGTTGGCACGTAACTTTATCAAATTGTAATAAGTTAAATTTAGTATTACGAAACTAAAACAAGTATCAATTTGCACTACTAGAGGGCTTTACAACAATAACAATAATGATAATTTTGACGAAACATATCTAATTATAGGCTTAAATGCAAAACTAGATAACCAAATATACTCAGCATGATCGTAGTCTAAAGGCGATACAGACCTATCGCCTCAACTATGATAGGCTTTTGTCTAAGGACCAAAAAAAGGAATTTGTGTGTAGTTGGGAAATTATTGCACACACTGTATTTTAACAAAAGTCTGGACACAGCAAGTGCGTTATGGGAGTGAATTTTCATAGATATGATCTGACACCAACATTTTTTCGATAAAATGCTTATACCTTTTTTTCTCTTGTAAGATATCAAACTAACACTAACTGAGTGGTGAACGTGTCGCCACCTAGTTGCGGAACCAAGTAGTATGTTGTCATGCCAGCTCTAAATAACACAAAGTGTTAAAAAAAATAGAGACTGTATACAACTAACTAACAATTTTAGTAAATTGTCAGCCCTGGACCATTTCTACTCTAATATAGGGACAAAGTATGTAAGGCTAGATGCATTCTCACAACAATTAGAACCGTAGACCGGTTTCGCTCTAATTGGAGCTTATCAGTACGGCATACTAATTGCTGCGAAAATACACCTATAAAATAATACGGCTATGCATCTAGCCTTACATACTTTGTCCCTATATTAGGGTAGAAATTGGCCAGGGCTGACAATTTACTAAAATTGGTAGTTGGTCGTATACAGTCTCTACTTTTTTAACACTTTGTGTTATTTGGAGCTGGCGTGGCAACATACTACTTGGTTCCGCAATTAAATGGCGACACGTTCACCACTCACTTAGTGTTGGAAGGCTGGCTACCATAGCCATATTACTTTATAGCTGTGTTTTCGCAGCAATTAGTATGCCGTACTGATGAGCTCTAATTAGAACGAAATCGGTCTACGGTTCTAATTGTTCTAAGAATGCATCTAGCATTACATATTTGACCCTATATTAGGGTAGAAATGGGCCAGGACTGACAATTTACTAAATTGTTAGTTGGTTATGCATGTAGCCTTACATATATAACTAAGTTTTGGCATATTAGTTACTATTTATGACGTAAATCTACGTACCAAATTTGATTACCATGACTTTGTTACTTTCGGACAGAAAATTCAAAATTTTCGAGGAAAAACTGTCCCGATTTTCCTGTGTAAAGAACACTTCTAAACCATTTGTAATTATATATATATATATATATATATATATATATATATATATATATATATATATATATATATATATATATATATATATATATATATATAATATATATATATATATATATATATATATATATATACATATATATATATATATATATATATATATATATATATATATATATATATATATATATATATATATATATATATATATATATATATATATATAAACATAAAACATTAAAACTGACCTCGGATGTTAGGCCAGTCAAATAAGGGGTCGGTTTTGGCAATAAGTATTCGAAATCAAATAGAAGTAACGTAGATTTGCACGGTCTCTCGCCCGCCGTTTTGGGGAAATTCAAAAAATCGACAAATTTTCTGACGTTTTGCAGTTTTTGTAGCTCCGAAAATATGCACTTTAGCAAATACATTTTTATTACAAAAATTAAAGAACATTAAATTCTGCGTCGAATGAGGATTTCACTTATTCAACTTGGTTAGGTAGTATGGCTGAAATCGGCGGTAAAAAAACGGAAATTTTTACCAACTTTTCTGAAGAACGCATATTAGTGACTTTAAATCGCCTGTCACACGGAAAAGGCCATGATAAATTAATAAACGTGTGACATTAAAGTTGTAGGGCATCAAAATCTGTGTTCAACGAGTACCTTAAATTTTGAATTTGGTAAAGTACGTACCGATAAATTTCAAAATTTTCAAAGATTTCCAAAGATTGTCATATGTTTTTTACTGCCAAAGAAAGGTACGGTCGAGTTCCAACTCTACAGGACACAGATGTATGACAAGTGTCGCCGTCGGTGGTGTAGCCAGGTAATAAGTTGTCACGGCAGCTCTAAGAAACACAAGGGTTTATATATATATATATATATATATATATATATATATATATATATATATATATATATATATATATATAGGGTTTTCCACGATAGCCGTGTATTAGAAGTTTATGAAGTTCTCTGATATCCTAAATTTTGAAATTTTGGCAGCGGTCACAATTCGTAATTGTCTTTTATTCTAAACTATTTTTAAGGTCACATCACTTCCGGTTAGACCAAAAGTAGTCATCAACTTTGCTAATTTAAATAGAATGCCCTATTTTTTATTGCATATTCGAATCCTGCATAATATTTTGTGAAGATTTATATTAGGTTTTCCTATCCCTATCTTCAACTATTTCATAGATATTGTGATTTTTTTACATTTTGCGGAACTTCTATTCTCATTTATAACACTTCGTATTTCACACGTTATTAGAGATAAAAGGCTGGAATTTAGAATACTATAACTTCTATGATGAAGCCTTCATATTATCTACCTAAAGTTCACCTGTATCATACAGAGTGTTTTAAATTTAAAGACCAACTTACACATATTCAATGTTACAAAAGTCATTTTTTCAAATGGTGCACTCAGTATATTATTAAAAATTCTAGTTTTAAATTCAATTCTACACGGGTTTTATATAAGTTTTCCGATACCTATCTTTTACGAGTAACTTGCCACTAGCGTTTTTAGGTAACAAGCTCCTTTTCTAGCGAATATACATTACGCTGCACAATAAAGGCAGCTGTGGCTGTCAGAAAACAGAATTTTGACAACCCATGAATTCTAAATCGTCATTTATATTTTAAGTTAATCTGAGTGTGTTTGTATTACGGTATAGAAATAATAAGCCAATAAAAATGCAGAATAGTGAAGAGATATATTAAATTTATTTTATATTTATGGGGAATACAATCGGATTGTAAACAGAACATGTAGGATGTTTAACGAGAGGTATCCGACTCTATCGGCAATGACTAGAGGATAATTCGCAAGAACAGAGGAACGTTTTAAATTGACTGGAAGTGTCAAAACTACACGACATGATCCAAAGCCAGTAACTGAAAATGAAGATAATAAGTTAAACGTTTTGGCTTATTTTCAAGTTTACCCACGTAGCTCTATTCCTGCAGCTACTCGAGCTTTGGGAATATTAACTTCATCTGTCCATAGAATATTGAAATCTCATAAAATGCACCCATATTCAGAAATAGTACTACAAGAACTTCGACCTGGTGACCATTTAAAAAGAGTGGAATTCTGCGAACACATGTTTCTCAATATTCAAAAAGATGAGAATTTTGTCTCTAAAATTATCTGGACCGACGAATCGAAATTTAGAAGGGAAATAATTGTGAATATGAGAAATAGTCATTTTTGGACAAGTGAAAACCCTAATATATTTAGAGAAGGACGTTTTCAAACAAACTTTAGTTTTGAAGTGCTTTGCATTATTATGGACAATAAGCTCTCTTAAGAAATTTACGAAGAAAATTTAAACAGTGAAAAATATTTGGAACTATTAAGGGGATCTGTCCGTAATTTTCTGGCAAGGCTACCACTAGTTATAAGGCAAAGCTGCTGGTATCAGCTAGACGGCGCGCCTGCCCACTCCACTGGTGAAGTTAACTGGCACTTAACGCAATTATTTTAAGACAGATGGATTTGGCCCAACGGTCCTTGAAGATGGCCTCCCCGCTCTCCTGATTTAACGCCTGCCGATTTTTATCTCTGGGGGCGTATAAAAAGTCAAGTGTATGACACAACAGTGCAAAGTAGAGAGGATATTTTAAATCGTGTAATTAGAGCTTTTAGAGATTTGGATCCAAATAAAATCAAAACAGCTACTACGAATGAGATGAACCGTAGAATTTTGCAGTGCCTTGACCAAGATGGTGGTCACATAGAACATTTATAGTGATCGTAGCATTTAAATTTGAATTAACTTATTTTTTATTTGTCTTTGTTCAGTTTTTTGTTTATTGTTAATATTTGTTTTTAATTTGTTTTAATTTGTTTTTTAAATAATTACATTAAATATTTCTATGAAATCATATGACTTTTGTTATCTGACTGATAATTACAGCTGCATTTGTTGTGTAGTCTAACGTGTACTCTTTAGAAGAGGAGGTTGTTACCTAAAAATGCGAATAACAAGCAACATATTGAAGATAGGCATAGAAAAACTTATATCGAACCGGTGTTGAATTAAATTTAGAACTCGAATTTTTAATAATATACAGGGTGTTCTGTTTGAAAAAAATACTTTTGCCACGTTGAATATGTGTAAGTTAGTAACTAAATTTAGAACACTGTATGACACAGGTAAACTTAAGGCACATAATATGAATGCTCCGTCCCAGAAGTTATGAAATTCTAAATTCGAGACTTTTATCTTTTAAAACATCTGAAATACAAACTATTGTAAATAAGGTTTAAAATCACCGAAATACAGAGAAATCAAAATATCTTTGGAATAGTTGAAGATAGGGATAGGAAAGCCTACTAAAAATCTTTACAAAATATTATGGAGAATTCGAATATGCAATTAAGAATAGGGCATTCTATTTAAATTAGCAAAGTTGATGACTATTTCCGGTCTAACCGGAAGTGATGTGACCTTGAAAATATATTAGAATAAAAGACAATTGTACAACTAACTAACGATTTAAAAACATCGCTAGCTCGGGTACTTTCTTCATTAATTAGTGACCGTGTATCTAGCATACCGGTTTCGCTCTCGTTCGAGCTCGTTAGTGCGCCATACCAAATTACAGCCAGTATACACCCAACAGCAAGTTCGGCTGAAGGTAGGACCCCCCCCCCCCCCTGTAGAACATAGTGATATGTACGACATATATATGTATATATATATATATATATATATATATATATATATATATATATATATATATATATATATATATATATATACATACATATATATATATATATATATATATATATATATATATATATATATATATATATATATATATATATATATATATATATATATATATATATATATATATATATAAAAATATATAAACCGTAGACTAAATTTTCAATTTTCTGAACGAGGTACTGCAAAAGAAACTTTGCTAAGAGAAAATTTTCAAAGATTTTTTCCACAAAACATAGGTGATTTTTTCAAATTTGTTACTACTGGTGCATATAAACTCTTATCGAGTTGTCAAAATGACAAATTCTCTCATGCAAGCACTGATATATAATTTTGTGTTAAAAAAATGTTTTTGTCGAATCTTCGTTCAAAAAATTTTGTAGATCATATCATTGAAAATTCGGTACCATAACGCACTTGCTATGTGCTGACTTTTTTCTTTTGGAAAACCCGAAAAACTAGCGGCGACACTGGATTTCATGAAAAAATATATAAACCACAAAGCTAAAAAAATTACGCCAATGAGTCTATTTGTCGAGAGAAATAAACAATAAACCTAAAAAAATTACGCAAATGAGTCTATTCGTTCATAAATGACAAAACCTCAAATTTTCAGCTAAAATTAATTGTGCTGCTTTCTATAATTAAAACCCTGTTGACTGAGAATCAAAGAAAAGCAACTTTGTTGTCTTTTCACTAATGCCAAAAACAGCATCCAAAGTGGTAATCAATATAAAAGTAATACAATCTACGCTCATCTGCATTCCTTATTTAAATTTATCAAAGTCCCTAACCGTTTTCTACTGCATAATTTCACGAAAATTAATGTCGACTCCGTTTTACGTGAAAAACGTTTTAGCTGCTAATCAATAATTAAAGCCCTAGTTATTTAACAAATAGCTTTCAGTGGGATATAATACGATATCGGTGTTAAAATTTTGTACAGCACTTTATAATGTGTTTGTGTTGTCTGGAGACTACGCAATATAAGCCGCTGCCATATTTTATGCAAACAATTTTCTCTGGATTCATTACATCAGTTTCGGAGGCTTGTTTCATAAATATGTCGGGACGGAATTGATTCAGTGTTAATGTCAAGGATAGAAGCGGGATTTGTAAAAGAAAGGGAAAGTGTCAGATGTTTCAGAGTAGTTTATGGGGGCCTTGGAATCAAAACAAATAACATATAAGTTATTTACATAGATATAATAAAATTCCCTAACAAACTGGATATGTTAAGTCGCAGTTTGAAAATAATCAAGCGAATAGTGTTTCAAGGAACCTCGGTTGTCCAGGGGTACCAACTTGGGCCTCTGCACCGAAGGGTACAGGGTTCGTTCCCCAGGGTTTCCCTTTCACTTTTTCAGTACAAACTGTAATAAATTAACACTAATCGAGTCTGGCATTATATTTGAGCAAGTTGAATGTCTGCACGTTCCTCCCTTCGGAGGGGGAGTAAAGCCATCGTCCCGTGTCAATTCGATGTTGGGCACGTTAAACATCCCTACTCTTCTTACAGAAAGGTAGGGGTTCGATAGAATTTCCAGGATAGTCAGGTGAAGCTGCTCCCTGGCGTCGGTGGTTCGCCATAGTCGCGGAAATATGCCTACATTAAGGTAAAAACGAAAAAAAAAGTGTCTTATATTAGATACATTGAGCTTTTGTGCAGACATCTGTGAGTAAAACACGGAATAACAATAAATGACGCAAATATTGGAACTGTCCGCTCAGCATATGAATAGAATCGTCTACATTGCATATATGTTTCTGTTAACCACAATAGACTGAACAGTTTGAAATTTACTCACGGATTAGGAATTAATTATAAAGTACCTTTTAATGAAGTTCCTTTAAAAAAAAGCACTAATGTCGATATCTTTGAAGTTTGCTCCAAATGAGCGCGAACGAGGCCCCATAGAAACACATATCCGGGGTAAGTTTTAATTTTTATATCTGTCTATCTATCTATCTATCTATCTATCTATATATATATATATATATATATATATATATATATATATATATATATATATATATATATATATATATATATATATATATATATATATATATATATATTTTCTGTAGCGTTATATTATAATTTTGTGAGCGAATACTAGGCTTAATTCTAAGTTACGCGGACGACAGCACCCTCCACTCAAACATACAATATTCTAAGCCTGTCTCTTTAGCCCAATTAGATGAGGATCGCAGACTCATGGAGGGTTCTGTCTCCGTAGACCTCCAAAAAATATTAGACTGGGGAAGTAGAAATCTTGTACAATTCAACCCCACCAAAACTAAGTCTTGCTTTCTTTCTCACAAGAGATACAGCAGCCCTAGACCCATCACAATGAACAACCAAGTTATTCAAAGTAATGAGTCATTTTCTCTTGTTGGCATTTCTGTGGATCGAAATCTTAATTGGCACCAACATGTTACATCAATTGCAGAAGCGGCTGCTAAGAAATTGGGTTTCCTCTTCCGGGCTCGCAAATACTTTTCACCAACTAATCTCTATACCTTATACACTTCACAAATAAGGCCAAACCTCGAATACTGCTCCCACATCTGGGGTGCAGCAGCCGCTTCTACACTCGCTATCCTGGACTCCATTCAAAAGAGAGCTATACGTCTCATCGGTGACCCTACCCTCACCCAAAGGCTTCCATCCCTTGCCCACCGACGTGCCGTTGGTGACCTCTCTCTCTCTTTTATAGATATCTGCATGGGCACTGCTCAGAGGAGCTTTCCTCCATAATTCCCCCACCTGCTACCCCCAGCAGATCTACCAGGGGAACAGAGCGAATGCACCCTTTTACTGTCCAGGTCACCAGACATAGAACATCTTGTTATGCCCGCTCTTTTGTCCCGAGGACTTCCAAGTTGTGGAATTCCTTGCCGGCACATGTTTTTCCTTCTCCTCCGAACCTCCAAACCTTCAAGTCCAGAATTAACAAGTTGCCTCTTTCCTCCTTGTCAACACCCACGGTACGATAGTATTTAGGCTGTAAGCCCTCGTGGTGTGTTGTTGACATTAAAAAAAAAAAAAAAAAGACAAAAAACAAAAAACAAAAAAGTGGTAGTTTGATTTTCATTCCTATCGAAGTTAAAAGCCTAAGCTGTTATGTTGAGATTTGAATTCTGAAACCAAACAAATCTTAACTGATTACGGAAATATTTTATCGATCACCTGTTGAAAATGATAAATACAAGCTCCTTGATAAATACAAGCTGGTGCTCCTACTCCAATGTATGAAGTGACAGTTCTTATTTCACTCTGGTATTCTCTTTGTTGGGCGGCATGCGGAAAACGCTCCAATAATTCTGCTCTGTTGTTTGAAATTTGTGCGTATACAAAATTTTTGATTCGCCCCCAAAAATAATAACCTAACGGATTATGATCAGGCCATCTAGGCGGCCATGTAATAGGTGTCACTCGACCAACCCATTGTAGACAATTGTTGCCGATTAATTTCCGGGCCTCAGTTCCGCTATGTGCTGGTGCCCCATCCAGTTGGATCGACATGTCTCTTCTTACGATTGGGGGAACATCTTCTAAAAGGTGTGGCAAATCTTGTATAATGGACTGTAGGTAATTAGCGGCATTTAATCGTATAGGCAGAATGTAAGCGCCAACTAGCAAATCATCGAGTAACCCAGCCCAAACCCTCACGGAAAATTAATTCTGGAAGCTAGACGCACATATTGCTCTGGGATTTTCTGGTTTCCACCGATGCAGATTCCTCAGATTTATGATACCACGGCTGTTAAATCTCTCCAGAAAACTAATCTGCAAAAAGTAAAGTTTACCCTTGCCTGACGTAGAATTTAGGTAGAATAAACTAGACCACATCTATATATTTCTTGATATCGAATTTTAAATGAGGATTATGTGGGTCAACAAGGGCTACAATTTAAAATTATTTTCAAATATACAGGTGGCCTAATAACGTGTGACACCCCAAAATTATATGTTTTCTTATGGAACACTATGTATTTAATAACAATTTTAAAGATTACGGAAAAAAAGGCCCACTTTCTTGAAGGATTCCTGGTCCACTGTAGTCACTATTTCGTAATAATTTACTGGGTGTTGAAAAATGCAAGGTCTATTGTTGACACACACACACACACACAAATATATATATATATATATATATATATATATATATATATATATATATATATATATATATATATATATATATATATATATATATTGATTTATTTGTGTGTGTGTATGTATGTATGTATCACACAAAAAATAATAGGCCGATTTTTATTAAATTAGCCAGATAATTCGCACCAGTTTTTCCTGGAAAATTTTAAGTTTTCTTTCTGAAAAAATTTGTATCTCCGGAAATAACAAAAGTGGCAACCAAACCTGCAACGCTTTTTATTATAAAAGGTATACTATATACCAAAACTTAGGTCTGTAAGCTTAAAGAAAAAAAAGTGATAGGCATTTAACTACAAATTCGGTGCACCTGGTGATATGTATTAGTTGTAAAAGTAATATATGTAATGAGCATAGCATTATAATCTACACTACTTGCTTCTCTAATCTGTAAAAAAGATTTAAACCCTAATGTTCACTTTCATATTTAACTTAAGGCTTTTAACGTGTACGTATGAATAAATCTGGTTTAGTTCAATAGCTTTGTTTCTGTTGTGACTAAAGATGATTTTATATACCGGACCTAAGAAACCCGGATTATGTAAATGCCGATATTTTATTGGTTAAGTATCCTTCGGTTAAAATAACACGATGAGTTCTCACTATCTGCATTACTGTTTCCAAATGTACTTTATATTAGGCCTGCGTAATTATACAACAGTTGAATTAACTTCGTAATTTCCGCTACACCAGCTGTTTTAAACAAACCCACAAAACAACTCAAGTTGCAAAGTTTCACTAAGAGTTTACAAAAGTACAGTCGTTAAACATTTATATTATGTTTAGTTAGAAGACTTATTCGTACAATGTATTAAATTTGTGTCAAGTATACCCAGTAAAATCCCAAGCTGACGAAGACTGTTACGACTTTCGAGGTCTCTTTCCATAAAATCCGAAGTGCTTTGCATACCCATTCGCAGATAATAAAACAGAGATATGTGTATGGAATGATCTGATTTGAAGAATATGGACGCAGCAAGTGCCTTATGGGAGCGAATTTTCTTAATAATATTTTAAATAATGACCAGCAACAAATGATTATTTTGTAACAATGCTAGTAAATAGAGTATGGAACAGGTAAATTGAATAAATTCAGTATCTCAATTATTATGAATATTTGTAAAAATCCGCAAACACGTCAATTTCAGATTAAAAAAAGCCTGGGAGCAGCAAGTGCGTTATGGTAGTGATATTTCATTAAAATGTTTTTAATAACAAGTATGACTTTTCTTTTAAAGAAAGCAGACATGAAATTTGGTTACAAGCTATAAAGTAGAAAAAATGTACTATAATTTATTAAAATAACTTTTTTGTTTGAAAATGTAAAGAAAATTTTGAAAAGAAACTCAGAATATTCCCGAAAAAACTAGTCCCTAGCCCACGAACGCTAAGTTAATAGCAAATTGACCTGTTGAAATTTGAAAGATATAATGAAAATTCGCTACCATAATGCACTTGCTGCGTCCTGAGTTTTTTTACAAACATGCATTATATTTCGATGGAAAATGCAAAAATGTAATAATATAAGGCTGGTTCGATTTAAAAAAAAATTGTATCACCAACAACTTATGGACCACATTTGGCAGGTGGTAGTGGTCTTTTCCCTTACGTGATAGTAAAGGATTTTTAACGCCCGAGGAGGTACCACCCCTTACATCAAGGGGCCGGTGAAGTCCCCACGGACGTTTCCGGTTCTGGTGTATGAGTCGGTTTCCCTTATAAACAAAAATGATGATGGCCCCTCCTTGTACAAAAGATTCCGGAGATAAAATACCCCTGCATTTGGATCTCCGGCAAAGGGGTGTGCAAAGGGCACCAGTATCAAAATTTACTATATCCTTCTCGAATATATGTGGCCTAAATTCGCCAGAAGTTTTTCCCCAAATAAAAACTAATGAAAAAGATCGGCGATCTAAATAGACAGCAGTGCTGAGGGGCAGCCATTACGCCAACTTGAACAGGTAACAACATAGAGTTAAGTAGCACTGTTACACCAATTGGTTGTAGAAGGAAAGAAAGTTAGTTATATCAGTGCTGGACAAGTTCAAAACTTCACTGGCTTGGTAGTTGAAATGTTTGAAAATCTCAATTTCTTCTAAGGCAAATTGTTCTACAGCAAAACTTGAAGGGTGTAAGATCTCAGCATCTGTATTTTTGTTAAAGCAGTGGCCACTCCCCCTCAAATGGCAACCAAAGTCTGACGTGTCATTATTGGCTTGGTTTCTACTTCTGAGGTGTTCCGTGACTCTGGTGCCCAATGATCTTCCGGTTATTCCTATATAGACAACTTTACAACCAGGGGTGCCACATCTTAAGCGATAGACACCGGACTTCTTCAGGTCTGGGATATTATCTTTGTTGTGAATGAACAAATTGTTAACGGTGTTCACAGACTTGAATAAAAATTTGAAATTGTCATATTTGAGACCCTTGACTATGGCGTTGAGTACAGGACCACAATAGGTGACAGAGAAATACGATATCCTCTCAGGTTGAGCGAGGGGTAAACTGGTGTTGGCTTCAATCAAGAGCTGACGGCTCTTTCTGATGACCATCTTATCAACTATATTGAGTGGGTACTCGTTATTGACTGCGAGTTGCTTAATGAGGTTTAATTATCTGATGAAGTCGGTCCACGACAGGGGGACTGTCAACCAAAAATCTGAGTAAGGCCATTTTGTGAGACATATGATGGCAAGACTTAAATCGAATGAGGTGGTCGGTCTGAGTGGGTTTTCTGTAAATGACAAATGATATGCTGCGGCGACTCATCTTCAACTCCAGGTTGAGGAAGCTAATGACGAAGCTTCTAACTTCATTGTGAAAGCGATGCTGATGTGCAGGGCATTCAGCTAACCCTGGAACAGGTGGAGCTTTTCTATGGTACCCGACCAAACCACCAGAATGTCATCAACATAACATGACGAGGAAGAAACGTACCTTAAATAGGGATTATAGAAAACCAGTTCCCTCTCAAAGAAACTCATAAATACCTCTGCGCAAGAAGATGACAATGGGTTACCTATGGGGAGACCATTTTTTGGACGAAAAATTTATCATCAAATAGAAGAAATTCTGAGCCAAGCAGACCTTGACCAAGGCATGGAGAGCCCTCTGGGATTCAATAATGAATGAGGATGAGGCAAGCAAACTCTTAAAGAGTATGAGATTCTGATTTACCGGGACACTGGTAAAAAGGTTAAAAACATCGAAAGATTCTAACAAAGAATTATCTCCCAGTTCTACGTTTCTGAGTCTACTTAACAATGATGAAGAATTCTTGGCGGAGTAGGGTGACTGGAACGCCAACCCAGACATCAAGGAGAGGACAGATATCTCGATAACTTATAAGAGATGCAACCAACGAAAAATACCACAGGGCGGATGGGACAACCCCCGTTATGTATTTTGGGGAGGCCGCATAGGCGTAGAATTATGTGGTTCATAGGGAACAAATGTTTAGAGGTTTCTGAAATCGAGGGAGCATACTTATCGAAAACCTTCTTGAACTTAGATGCGTAGGAAGGAAGTAGGTTGTAGCTAATGGTTGAAATCCCATTATCTCTCAGGAAGGTGAGAACCTTAGAAATGTAATATGTCTTATTCAAGACAACAACGCAATGTCCTTTATCAGCTTTCGAAAGAAAAAGATAGTTTCTCTCAAAGAAGAGACAATCTTACTGAATAGGCAGAAGTCCGGGGTTGAAGCCCTAAACCTAGAAATAATCTCTGAAACTTTTCCACGAAGAAATTCCGCATTTTCAACTCTAAACCTTCTTAAGAATAGCTCTGTTACCTTGACTGTCTTAAACATCCAAGACTTAAGCTTTGGAGGAACGGCAAACTTCATACCCTGGATGAGCAAAGAAGAAAGGTTTTTAAGTCTCTCGTGGAAAACTATCTCCTTTTATATCAACAATAAAAAATGTCTGCTAAAATTTATAATTATAGACCTAAATGTGACGAAGTTATCCAGGCGTTTAAAAAAATGACATATTGGTTCAAACGTATATATGAAAGTTGGACAATATTGTTTCTGCTAAATATTAAAGTTAAATAAAACAAAACGTTTATGTGGATCGTGTCGGAATAGAACATGCACCGGCCTTCAAGCACAAGTACCAGCCGAACACGTTCGCCACTCGGCCATTAGAGCTGATTATTATTCAGGTAGTTAAACCTGGATCTTTCCATGCTACATTTTCAGTCTGCAACTTTAATTGGGGCCGTTCATCAAACTACAAATATAGTGCATTTTGAAAATGTATTGAATATTCCACTCAAAAACGATTACTTTTTACAATCACCTCATTTTTTATTTCATGTTACCTGTACTTTCGCGTAGTAGCCTTGTCATAGCATCAAAAGCAATTGCTTGTTAGTTTATTATGCAGACGACTGCGGCAATGACAGTGGAATGGTGTTTAGTGTTGGCATTATTCTCTAAATCATGTGACAAGGCCAGACTTAAAAAGGTCAAAGCTCACAAAACGCTTCTACACAATCCCAGTCAAGAAAACCGTCAAGCATTTAACGACGCAAGAAACCGCTATGCCCGCATTTTTTCTGAGGCAAAAAACTCGTTTAATAATCACATCAAAAACAAAGCCCTCTTAAGCTTCAGCGGCAGCAAACCCTTCTGGACTCTAAACTATTGGGAATAATTTCTGCAAGAGCACGTTCGCACCTTTTGTCTTAGGGCCGCCATGGGCAAAGCTGAACTTTTTGCCTCGTTATTCGCCGGCAATTTTACTCTCAACCCACCTCCAAATGTTCAACCACCAACAGTCCCCAATGTCGCGCATAAAATGACGGATATCATTTTCAAAACTAAAAAGGGACGAAAGATGCTCTCTTCTCTTAATACCAGGAAAGCCTCTGGCCTTGACGAGATCCCAGCAATTGTTCTCAAAAAATGCGCACCAGAACTTGCTCCTGTCCTGACTCGTCTATTTCAGACATCTCACAGTAGAGGCATTTTCCCTAGTAACTGGAAAACTGGTTGAGTACAACCCGTCCCCAAGAAAGGATCCAAAGCACTTCCTAGCAACTACAGGCCTATTTCTCTCATTTCAGTCGTCTCTAAAGTGATGGAAAAGTATATAAACACCGAATTACTAAAATTTCTTGAAAAACACAGTCTAATCCAGGACAGGCAGTATGGATTCCATCAGCGCAGATCAACTGCCGACCTCATTTCCTTTGTAACCCATTCCTGGAACAAGTCTATGGAACTACACGGTGAATCTGGGTGAATCTGGGATTCACCCAGATTGTCGCTCTAGACATATCCAAATAATTCGACCAGGTCTGGCACGCAGTGCTGCTTAATAAACTACCGGCCTATGGCCTACCACTAAAACCCTGTACCTGGTCAGCACATTTCCTCTCCAACCGGAGCATTTCTGTTGTCGTGGATGGTCATTCCTCTAAACTGTATCCAATTAATACAGGAGTTCCTCAAGGTTCAGCTTTAGCCCCTACTTTGTTTCTTCTCCACATCAATGACCTCATCTCTAGCACATCCAACCCAGTTCACAGTTACGCGGACGACAGCACCCTCCACTCAAATATACAATATTCTAAGCCTGTCTCTTTAGCCCAATTAGATGAGGATCGCAGACTCATGGAGGGTTCTGTCTCCGTGGATCTTCAAAAAATATTAGACTGGGGAAGTAGAAATCTTGTACAATTCAACCCCACCAAATCACAGTTGTGCTTTCTTTCTCATAAGAGATACACCAGCCCTAGACCCATCACAATAAACAACCAAGTTATTCAAAGTAATGACTCATTTTCAATTGTTGGCATTTCTGTGGATCGAAATCTCAATTGGCACCAACATGTCACATCAATCGCAGAAGCGGCTGCTAAGAAATTAGGTTTCCTCTTCCGGGCACGCAAATACTTTTCACCAGCTAATCTCTATACCTTACATACTTTACAAATAAGACCAAACCTCGAATACTGCTCCCACATCTGGGGTGCTGCTGCCGCTTCTACACTCGCTATCTTCGACTCCATTCAGAGGAGATCTATACGTCTCATCGATGAGCCTACCCTCACCCAAAGGCTGCCATCCCTTGCCCATCGACGTGCCGTTGGTGACCTCTCTCTCTTTTATAGATATCTGCACGGGCACTGCTCAGAGGAGCTGTCTTCCATAGTTCCTCCACCTGCTGCCCCCAACAGATCTACCAGGGGAACAGAGCGAATGCACCCTTTACTGTCCAGGTCAGCAGACATAGAACATCTTGTTGTGACCGCTCTTTTGTCCCGAGGACTTCCAAGTTGTGGAATTCCTTGCCGGCACATGTTTTTCGTTCTCCCCCGAACCTCCAAACCTTCAAGTCCAGAATTAACAAGTTGCCTCTTTCCTCCTTGTCGACACCCACGGTACGATAGTATTTAGGTTGTAAGCCCTTGTGGTGTGTTGTTGAAATTAAAATAATAATAATAATAATAATAATAATCATAATAATAATAATAATAATAATAATAATAATAATAATAATAATAATAATAATAATAATAATAATAATAATAATAATAACGGTGTTCAAGTTTTCAGGATTTTACTGGCCGACATTTACCGATCATTAGTTAACGGTAGTACGTTTTACCCCTGTTAATGTATTATTTGGTCCTGTGGTATGTATCAATCTACGCATGGTAGCTAACTAGTCCGTCTTTGTCAGGCATTGGACCTTAATCATTTAAGTGGTATCGACTCATGTCTTTCAGATTTTATTTTTAATTTGGAAAAAGCTACAAATTTTGTGAACAAAATTACTTCAAATTTACAACAGAGGTTTACTTACATTATTTATAGCAACATATAAATTACATTTGTTACTTCAATACTTTCAAAAATATTTTTGTAAATTTTTGGGGGAAATAAATGTCCGCTGATTTACGAACTCGTCTGCGGTCTCAACGAAATGAGGATATGTCTCAAGTTTCGTTCAAATCAGTTGAGTTTTTTTTTTGAGTTATCGCTCGGATATACACGCACACACACACACACACACACAGTATATATATATATATATATATATATATATATATATATATATATATATATATATATATATATATATATATATATATATATATATATATATATATATATATATAAACATATACCCCTCCATTCGGATCTCCGGGAGAGGGGTGTACAGGGGGCGCCAACATCAAGATTTAACATATCCTTTTCGAATATATGTGGCCTAAATTCTAACCTGAACTCCGTCCACCATTTCCTCCAGGCTAACAGGCCCCAACTCCTCTTCCTTACCAAAACCCAAATCAGTGCCAAAACAGCCACTAATCACCTTAATTTCCCGGGGTATGAGCTCCTTACTTCCTTTAGATTGCATGGAGGCGTGTGCGCATACGTCCGTAGCAATCTTCCAATTTAGAAGCTGGAAGAAAAGACATACTATGGATAAAACTCTCTCTCAGGACTGCAACTAAATTCATCTGTTGCATTTACCGGTCACCTTCTGACAATAACTTTGTCCAGCTCTTTGACTACCTTTCTGAAAAAACCGACCATCTGATTTCCGAATATCCTTCCTCCGAGGTCACTATTCTTGGTGACTTCAATGTCCATAATAAGGAATGGCTAGGATCTTCAAAAACCGATCCACAAGGAAGAGCAGCGGAGGCCTTTGCAGTCAGCAATTCTTTAGCCAATATGGTTCAGCAACCTACTTACTTTCCTCGTATCCCAACACACAGCTCAAATCCCTTGGATCTCCTTCTTACTACACAACCTGAATGCTATAAGATATCAGTCACCGCCCCCCTTGGTCGCTCAGACCACGGCATGGTCACTGCTTCCTGCGCAATGCAACCTGAGGTCACACAGTCATTACACCCACGTATCGTTTGGCAATACAACTCCGCAAACTGGGACGAAATGCGGGATTACTTTTCCTCATTTCCATGGGCGTCTGTCTGCTTCTCTCATCCTGACCCCTCTGATATCTCACAAAACGTCACCGAAATTATCCAAGCTGGCATGGAATTATTTATCCCATGTACACACAAAACCTCTTCAGCCACTCAAAAGCCCTGGTTCTCTAAATCCTGTGACAAGGCCAGACTTGAAAAGGTCAAAGCTCACAAAACGCTTCTACACAATCCCAGGCAAAAAAATCGTCAAGCATTTAACGACGCAAGAAACCGCTATGTCCGCATTCTTTCTGAGGCAAAAAACTCGTTTAATAACCACATCAAAAACAAAGTCCTCTTAAGCTCCAACGGCGGCAAACCCTTCTGGACTCTTGCTAAATCTATTGTGAATAATTTCTGCAAAAGCACTTCCCACCTCTTGTCTCAGGGGATGAAATTGTTTCTACCGCCCAGGGCAAGGCTGAACTTTTTACTTCGTTGTTCGCCGGCAATTCTACTCTCAACCCACCTCTAAATGTTCAACCACCAACAGTCCCCAATGTCGCGCATAAAATGACGGATATCATTTTCAAAACTAAAAAGGTACGAAAGATGCTCTCTTCTCTTAATACCAGGAAAGCCTCTGGCCTTGACGAGATCCCAGCAATTGTTTTCAAAAAATGGGCACCAGAGCTTGCTCCTGTCCTGACTGGTCTGTTTCAGATATCTTATAATAAAGGCATATTCCCTAGTAACTAGAAAACTGCTCGAGTACAACCCATCCCCAAGAAAGGGTCCAAAGCGCTTCCCAACAACTACAGGCCTATTTCTCTCCTATCAGTCGTCTCTAAAGTGACAAAAAAATATATAAACACCGAATAACTAAAATTTCTTAAAAAACACAGTCTAATCCACGACAGGCAGTATGGATTCTGTCAGCGCAGATCAACTGCCGACCTCCTTTCCTTTGTCACCCATTCTTGGAACAAGTCTATGGAACAACACGGTGAATCCCAGATTGTTGCTCTAGACATATCAAAAGCATTCGACCAGGTCTGGCACGCAGCTCTGCTTAATAAACTTCCGGCCTATGGCCTACCACCAAAAGTTTGTACCTGGACAGCAAATTTCCTCTCCAACAGGAGCATATCTGTTGTTGTGGATGGCCATTCCTCTAAACTCTATCCAATTAATGCAGGAGTTCCTCAAGGTTCAGCTTTAGCCCCTAATTTGTTTCTTCTCCACATCAATGACCTCCTCTCTAGCACATCCAACCCAGTTCACAGCTACGCGGACGACAGCACCCTCCATTTAAATATACAATATTCTAAGCCTGTCTCTTTAGCCCAATTAGATGAGGATCGCAGATTCATGGAGGGTTCTGTCTCCATGGATCTCCAAAATATATTAGACTGGGGAAGTAGAAATCTTGTACAATTCAACCCCACCAAAACTAAGTCTTGCTTTCTTTCTCACAAGAGATACACCAGCCCTAGACCCATCACAACGAACAACCAAGTTATTCAAAGTAATGAGTCCTTTTCACTTGTTGGCATCTCTGTGGACCGAAATCTCAATTGGCACCAACATGTCACATCAATTGCAGAAGCGGCTGCTAAGAAATTACGGTTCCTCTTCCGGGCTCGCAAATACTTTTCACCAGCTAATCTTTATACCTTATATACTTCACAAATAAGGCCAAACCTCGAATACTGCTCCCACATCTGGGGTGCCGCTGCCGCTTCTACACTAGCTATTCTAGACTCCATTCAAAAGAGAGCTATACGTCTCATCGATGACCCTGCCCTCACCCAAAGGCTACCATCCCTTGCCCACCGACGTGCCGTTGGTGACCTCTCTCTCTTTTATAGATATCTGCACTGGCACTGCTCAGAGGAGCTTTCCTCCATAGTTCCCCCACCTGCTGCCCCCAACAGATCTACCAGGGGAACAGAGCACCCTTTTACTGTCCAGGTCACCAGACTAAGAACATCTTGTTGTGCCCGCTCTTTTGTCCCGAGGACTTCCAAGTTGTGGAATTCCTCGCCGGCACATGTTTTTCCTTCTCCTCCGAACCTCCAAACCTTCAAGTCCAGAATTAACAAGCTGCCTCTTTCCTCCTTGTCAACACCCACGGTACGATAGTATTTAGGCTGTAAGCCGTCGTGGTGTTGTTGAAATTAAAATATATATATATATATATATATATATATATATATATATATATATATATATATATATATATATATATATAAAGCATTTCATCGTGACCTCTAACAGGCGAATTTTCTTAATGAAAATTCGCCAATAGGAGCAAACTTATGTGATGTCATCTTAAAAAGATCGGACTGTATTTAATAAATTCAGAGCAGCACTTGCTGGCACCTTCAAGCGAAGAAAACACACAAAGAGGGGAATGTATAATACCGTTTTCTGGATATTTGCGTAGCTATAAGTCTTTGTTATGATCTCACACCCTGCCTTCAGATAGGGAAGTACAACAGCTGTGAGTTGGAGTTTGTTAGCTGAACTGCTAAACTCTGATACATATTATAATGTTGAGTTAGCAAAGTTCACAACTGGATACAAAGCAGTTTTTCGTGACATATTGAATTTGCCTGTGAAATAATCAGAGACAAGAGGAACTTTGACGTCATAAGTTCATTTCCCTTTGTGTTGCAGAAATAATAATTGCGTTAGAAGATAAAACATTTAGCCTGTTTTAGCCTTTGAAGAGGATGGTAATATACAGGTTTCTATTTTCTCGTATGTTAAAGCGTATGTTTTGAAATCCGTCTACTAGTTATTGACTATATGATATGTATAGATGTATATATATATATATATATATATATATATATATATATATATATATATATATATATATATATATATATATATATATATATATATATATATATATATATATGCGTGGTTCGTTTTTTTCATTAAGAGTTATGTTATAATTCATTAGGTTTAGATTCGTGGAAACGTCTTCATTTTTAGACTAAAATTAAAACAACATTTGTGTTTATGGTTTAACGACGTTTCGCCGCCTCATGCGCGGCTTCCTCAGGTTTTTCTATTCCTTTATTTTATTTTATAGTAATCTATTAACGGTGTAGAAAACAGTGTATTTCACATTTACGGTTGAGAGCTGTGAACATTGAAAAAAACATTTTTAGAGAGTAGGTTCCCTTTAAATCATTGCAATATATGTTTTTACAAATTATTTAGATTCATTTCTTACCTGTGTGTCACACCATCACTAAACTGTAATTGCCGGAAAATATATCTTAATTGCTATAGTTTGTTGGAATTTTTAATCTTTAAGTATGTTATTCTATTTAGAGAAGACATTTTGTATTATTATCCGTATTGTGTCTAAAAATGAAGAAGTTTCCACGAATCTAAACCCAATAAATTATATATATATATATATATATATATATATATATATATATATATATATATATATATATATATATATATATATATATATATATTTATATGTATATGTATATGTATATGTATATGTATATATGTATATGTATATGTATATGTATATGTATATGTATATGTATATGTATATGTATATGTATATGTATATGTATATGTATATGTATATGTATATGTATATGTATATGTATATGTATATGTATATGTATATGTATATGTATATGTATGTGTATGTGTATGTGTATGTGTATGTGTATGTGTATGTGTATGTGTATGTGTATGTGTATGTGTATGTGTATGTGTATGTGTATGTGTATGTGTATGTGTATGTGTATGTGTATGTGTATGTGTATGTGTATGTGTATGTGTATGTGTATGTGTATGTGTATGTGTATGTGTATGTGTATGTGTATGTGTATGTGTATGTGTATGTGTATGTGTATGTGTATGTGTATGTGTATGTGTATGTGTATGTGTATGTGTATGTGTATGTGTATGTGTATGTGTATGTGTATGTGTATGTGTATGTGAATGTGTATGTGTATGTGTATGTGCATGTGAATGTGAATGTGAATGTGAATGTGAATGTGCATGTGCATGTGCATGTGCATGTGCATGTGCATGTGCATGTGCATGTGCATGTGCATGTGCATGTGCATGTGCATGTGCATGTGCATGTGCATGTGCATGTGCATGTGCATGTGCATGTGCATGGGCATGGGCATGGGCATGTGCATGTGCATGTACATGTGCATGTGCATGTGCATGTGCATGTGCATGTGCATGTGCATGTGCATGTGCATGTGCATGTGCATGTGCATGTGCATGTGCATGTGCATGTGCATGTGCATGTGCATGTGCATGTGCATGTGCATGTGCATGTGCATGTGCATGTGCATGTGTATGTGTATGTGTATGTTTATATGTATATGTATATGTATATGTATATGTATATGTATGTATATATATATATATGTATATATATATATATATATATATATATATATATATATATATATATATATATATATATATATATATATATATATATATAAACACTATCTAATGATTTAAAATAATTTTAAAATGGCAGAACTTCTGGAAGTACCGGTAACTGATAACAGCTTGGTTATTTTAAATACAGTGTCCATTTTTTTTCTTTTTTAGTGAGTTTTCATTCACAAAATTCGCTAATAGATAGGTATCGATGGTGAGACTTTTGGAAAATTTCTTCAAATGAGCGCGAATTAGGGCCCCTAGAACCCAAATCCAAGGCCAGTTAAAAGTATATATATATATATATATATATATATATATATATATATATATATATATATATATATATATATATATATATATATGTATCCAACCGATAACTCAAAAAATATTTCACCAATCGAAACCAAATTTGGCGATTCCCATCATTTTGTTAATAGCTTGGATGAGTTCGTTAGATAGTTTTGACAATCAAATGCAAAAAACAGCTTGAAAACGCAGTAACAATTTAATTACTAGAAATATTAAACTAAAACTTAACAGGCACGTATAAATTGTACACCAAATTTGAACTCAATTGATTCAGGAGATATTAAGTTATAACTAAATAAAAAATCAATAATCTACGATATAACCTGAAATGACCTCAAAATGGATGCCCATAATGTTAGACAAGGTCAGACAGATAAATCAGGGTTCCGCTGCCATTGCAAACAAAATCTCCAAATTAAGATTTAAACGGACAGGCTACGAAAATATGTCGCAATAAACAATCGGCAGGGTTGCCATTTACGACAGCCGTAACTGATTCTATAGATATCAGAGAAAGATAAGTAATTAAACATTTTATTAAAAATGATTTAATTTGTTCAAAAGAAATCTACATCTACGTTTTATTATGTAGAAATATTAAGCTTCCTATTTTCACGGCATTTCAAATCCATCTTTTTAGTTTAATCTGACAACACCACTATTTGTCATTTGTTAACTGACAGGAGTCATGAGAGAAACGTGTACGTTCTGCGCATAACCACAAAATCGAATCCGCTAGGTATATTCTAAGGTTAATACAAATAGTAGGCAAATAATAACCCATCTTTTAATTTTAACATAACTTTAACAAATGCTTTTGGCCGTCCACTGTGACTGTAGTATATTATGATTCTAACATCCAATCAAACAAATAAGAAAGTGGTTATGTACAGCAGATGCAGGTTCTTAATCAATGCATGTAGGTATTGTATTACTAAAAAGAAAGAAAATTATTTCAAGAAGAAATATATCTATCGCAAACTAATATAAATGTAATACCTGGGTACTTATGGTTTTCTTTACTCTTAGCTTTTTCTCTTTATGGAACATTTGAAGTAAAAGAAACCACATAACATCGTAAAGCAGTTTAAATTACATATCTAATCAAATGTATAGTGTATATTATTAAAATTTTAAATTCAAAAATTTGTATTGTTTATATTTATTTAATGTTCAAAAAGTATGAATACAGTAATAGTAAATAAGTGTCTAAAAGAATTTAGGTGCGGCAAGTGCGTTATCGACGCGAATTTTTGTAAAAAATTACGAACTAGGACCCCTAGAACCCATATCCGGGGTCAGTTTCAATTTTTATATGTTTATATATATATATATATATATATATATATATATATATATATATATATATATATATATATATATATATATATATATATATATATATATATATATATATATATATATATATATATATATATATATATATATATATATATATATATATATATGTGTATCACACCGATAACTCAAAAAATAATGGGCCGATTTTGATAAAATTTGGCATGTACCTTTCTTTTGTAAATGTCTTTGATAAGTTTGTTAGTCAGGAAAATCGGACGAGGTTTTCCGGGAAAATTTTGAGTTTTCATTCGAAAAAATTTTTTATCTCAAAGAATAATAAGCAGATTTTAATAAAATTTGGCATGTACCTCCCTTTTGTAAATGGCTTTGATAAGTTCGTTAATCAGAAAAATCGGACGAGGTTTTCTGAAAAAATTTTGAGTTTTCCTTTGAAAAAAATTTTTATCTTAAAAAATAAAAAATCTATGATAACCAAATTCGGTAGGTAGGTTTACGATATAAAAAGTAAACTATACACCGAAATTTAGATTTCTATGTTACAAGAAAAAAAAGTTATAATAAAATATTTTGCGCCAGATCATTTCTATGAAAATTCACTACCATAACGCACTTGCTGCGTCCCGAGATTTTTTAATAAGTATTCAAAGTAGAATTAGAAGTATAACATTTATTTTAGAAACCATGTACCATATCTCACTAAAATAAATGTATTTTTCTGACATTAAATAAATTTTTCCCCGAAAAACAGAGCCGATTTTCCAGGCTAACGAACCAATTCAAGCAATTTACTAGGAAACTATCTTATTATTAACAAACAGCTTTTTGATATAAATTAAAAACCAAAATTTTTACATGAAAATTTGCGAACAATCCCTTTTACGAAGATTAGAAATTTTCTTTAAAAAAAATGGACTTTAGTAATGTTAGATGAAATTTATTTATTTACAATTTTGACGAAAATTAGATAAAAAGCTGTTTTTTTCGAACTTTCCGCTGACGTTTCCTTTTCAGTGAATTTTTATTTAAAAAAAATCACTAATAGAGAGGTATCGATGGTGAGACTTTGCAAATATTTTTTCAAATGAGCGCGAACTAGGACCCCTAGAACCCATAGCCGGGGTTAGTCTCAATATATATATATATATATATATATATATATATATATATATATATATATATATATATATATATATATATATATATATATATATATATATATATACGTATCCAATCGAAAACTCAAAAAATTATTAACCGATTTCGATGAAACTCGGCAAGTAGCGTTTTTTAGTGAATTTTCTTTTAAAAAATTCACTAATGAGGAGATCCCGACTTTTGAATTTTGAAAAAGTTTTTTCAAATGAGCGCTAATTAGGCCCCCCAGAAAACATATCCGGGGTCAGTTTCAATTTTTATATGTTTATATATATATATATATATATATATATATATATATATATATATATATATATATATATATATATATATATATATATATATATATATATATATATATATATATATATATATATATATATATATGTATCACACCGATAACTCAAAAAATAATGGGCCGATTTTGATTAAATTTGGTGCAAAAATTCCTTTTGCAAATGGCTTGCATAAGTTCGTTAGCCAGAAAAATCTGCTCAGGTTTTCCCGGAAAATTTTGTGTTTTCTTTCGAAAAAAAATTATATCTCCGGAAATAACAAAGTAAGGGCAAATTTGGTACGCAGGTCTACATCCTTATAGGTAAGTTACCTACCAAAATTTAGCTATGTAGGTCAAAAGACAAAAAAGTTATAGGCATTTAAAGAAAAATAAATTGGGGTTTTCCTCAAAACGTCAAAGTGGCGATTTAAAATGTCAAAATTGGCAACATTTAGGCAAATAACTTGAATATAATACGGGCTATAGAAATAAAATGTCTCGAGAAGAATGTTTTACAAACCCTGAAGTCTTAGTTTCAACCGTCATTGTCCTTCATTTTACTAAATTGTTTCCAGAAAATTCATTTCAAATAGACCCTGTCTCTGATGCTTGGCAGTAGCCTTAGCTATAGAGTTTATCGTTTATTGATATATAATTTTTGTCAAATTTTCGTAAAAAATCAATAAAGCTCAATATATCCGTTATTATATAAGATATGAAAATTGTTTGTATATATTAATTATAGGGTGTCTTGAGCTACATCTAAAAATAATATTTTTAAAATCACAGGGTGGCCCATAAGTCGTTGGTGATACAAATTTCCTTTTTTTTTTAATCAAACACGCCTTATGTTATTGCATTTTTGCATTTTCCATCGAAATATAATGCATGTTTGTAAGAAAAAAAATTCTGGACGCAGCAAGTGCGTTATGGTAGCTAATTTTGATCAAATGTTTCATATTTGAACAGCTCAATTTGCTATTAACCTATAAGGTGGACCAAGAAACGTGTTTTTTTCGGGAACACTAAATTTACTTTTGGAAATTTTTGTACATTTTCACACAATAAAGTTATTTTGATGAAACATGGCACATTGTTTTTACTATATAGGTTATACTGGTAACCAAATTTGATGCCTGCTTTCTTCAAAAAACACACATATTTGTTATTAAAAACATTTTAATGAAAATTCACTATCATAACGCACTTGCTGCGTCGAGAATTTTTTATTATTGGCTTGGATGAGTTCGTTGGCGAGGATAATCTGACAAGGTTTTCCAGGAAAATTTTGAGTTTTATTTCGAAAATTTTTTTTTTCTGCTAAAATTACATAGGGATTTGAATGAAATTTAGCGGATACGTTGACCTTGAGAAGGCCTTATTATATACCAAAACCTAACTTTCTAAGTTTATAGAAAAACTAGTTTTTCAAATTTTGAGTTTTCTTTCGAAATAATTTTTTTTCTCCGAAAATTACAAAGCTATTTTATTGACATTTGGCGGACATATTGCCTTGAAAAATGCATTACAACATACCAAAATTAAACTTCCTATGTGTATCGAAAATTGAGTTATCTAAGTTTTAAACATTTAATAAAAATTAACTACCATAACGCACTTGGACAACTTTTTTATCTGCTTCTCCGCCCAGCACCCATATTCACTTCTAGTCCTGTAACTTTTTTAGGGACCGTTTGCAAGAAATGTTTCTTGTGGTGTCTGCATTCAGAAAGACTTCTAAGCATGTTTCTGATTTTTTTTCTAAAGGTCCCCCGTGTGCTAAACTGCAAGTTAATAAAAAATTTCATTTTGATTTCCAAAATGAATGCACCTGCCAAATTATAAACGTGAGGTATTTTTCCTTATTAATCACTTGGATGATCCATTTTAGTCAACTCAATCGAACCAGTTTCTGCAAACAAAGTAACAAAAAAGGTTTAAAAGAAATTTGTAGTTATTTTAAAAATCTAGTACCCACACTGCCTTTATATGAGTTTTATTATGTATAAAAAGCCTGAACGCAGCAAGTGCGCTATGGTAGTGAATTTTCATAGAAATGATCTGGCACAAAATATTTTATTATAACTTTTTTTTCTTGTAACATAGAAATCTAAATTTTAGTGTATAGTTTACTTTTTATATCGTAAACCTACGTACCAAATTTGGTTATCATAGATTTTTAATTTTTTAAGATAAATTTTTTTTCAAATGAAAACTCAAAATGTTCCCAAAAAACCTCATCCGATTTTTCTGATTAACGAACTTATCAAAGCCATTTACAAAAGGAAGGTACGTGCCGAGTTTTATCAAAATCGGCTTATTATTCTATGAGATAAAAATTTTTTTTGAATGAAAACTCAAAATTTTCCCAGAAAACCTCGTCGGATTTTCCTGTGTAACAAACTTGTCAAAGTCATTTACAAAAGGAAGGTACGTGCCAAATTTTATTAAAATCGGCTTATTATTTTTTGAGATAAGAATTTTTTTCGAATGAAAACTCAAAATTTTCCTGGAAAACCTCGTCTGATTTTCCTGAATAACGAACTTGTCCAAGCCGTTTACAAAAGAAAGCTACATGCCAAATTTTATATATATATATATATATATATATATATATATATATATATATATATATATATATATATATAAATTGAAACTGACCCCGGATATGGGTTCTAGGGGTCCTAGTTTGCGCTCATTTGCAAAAATTTTTTGAAAATTCAAAAGTCGGGATCTCCCCATTAGTGAATTTTTTCTACGAAAATTCACTAAAACTGAAGATTCTAGTTTAATAGAACTAGTTCGCGCTCATTTGCAAAAATTTTTTCAAAATTCAAAAGTCGGGATCTCCCCATTAGTGAATTTTTTCTACGAAAATTCACTAAAAAGACATATTTGGAATTAAAAACATTTTTATGAAAACTCGCTACAATTACTCGCTTACTGCGTTCAGACTTCTTATTTACAATCAACATGAAAATATAATGTAATGTTGTAATAAAAAAAGCAATTGTTTGGTTGAATCAAAATAGCTAAGTGACATCGGGAAGATATATTTATTTCTCCACTGAATTATATACGAGACCTGCTTACGTCAATAGCATAATGTGTGTTTCATATCATTTGTATTTGGATTTCATGTGTATAATATCGTGAATTACCTCAAAATAAACCGAAATTGAGGAAACTATTTATAACACCGATTTATACATTATATCATGGCTGCTGTCATTCGAAGAGACGACGTTAATTTGTGGTTTTAACTAAGGTTTTAAAAAATTTTGTACAGAGTGGTATAGAATGAGCATATATTTTTTTTATTTTAGGGAAAGAAATATATGTATCGACTACTAAGGCGATTGACATATATAAATTATATAGAAAAACATTTTAGGTACAATGTAAGTGCATGTAATAATGTATGTGTTCCTGAACCAGTAAATTATACAATACAACGGTTACAGTTATATGTGTTTATATAGTTCACTAGATTTTAAGAAATTTATTATGCTTTCTGGTGCTGCTGTGGCTACGCTTACCACGGATATGTTTTTGCCTAAAAACAACCTTCTTTGGAGTCTGTGTTTAGTGCACTATGTGACAATATGACTTGCTGAAAGGCTCACATTGCAGGTATCACAAACTGGTGGAATTTGTTGTTCCAGTAGGTACTTGTGTGTGAGTGCTGTGTGTCCTATCCGCAGTCTTCTCAGGACGACCAGGGATCTGTGACTTAGTATAGGTGGTTGGAATGCCTCAATGGTTGGTGCTAGTTCGTGGAGCTTGGATTATTCCAGTATATTTGCCATTTGTCCTATATTACTGCTTCAACGTGTGGTCTTAATAGTTGGTGGTATTGGCTTCTTACTGTCGTGCCTTCCGTGATCGCTCTTTTAGTATCAGTATCTTCCAGCTCATTGCCTATAATGCCAAACGAATGTAATGTGTGTGGATTGACGTTCAATATCGTGAGCAGTATTTTGTATTTCGCTTACTATATGGTTCTTGGTATATAGGCTACTGGTTTCATTTAATGCCAGTTTAGAGTCTGTGCAGATGACTATTTTCGTTGGACAGTTGGAAATGTCTTTTATACTCTGTATGGCTTGCAGAATTGTAAAAAGTTTAACTGTGCCAATACTGATTTCCTTAGGTAATTTAATAACCTGCTCAGAGGAGGGCAATGTCACTATCGCCTCACCTACTCCATGTGGTGACTTAGAGGCATCGGTGTACATTACCAGTTCGGGATTATATTCCCTTAGTGTTTCTGTAAATATTGTCTGAATTGCCGAATTTGGTGTTTTGGCTTGTTTAGGTGACATTAATGATGTGTTACAGTCTATATTTAATTGAATCCATGGTGGTGTATTTGATTTCGGATTTTCAGTGGTTCCTGTGAGATCTATTTGGTAGATGTCTTTAATTATTTCTGATACAAGTTGTGGTTTTTCGGTGGAGTTGGACCGCTGATGACTGCGGCATTGGGTGTCAGTTAGGACTGAACGAACAGGATTATTTGCTGAACGAGAAATTCTCGAAGCGTATGTCAATATTAGCAATTGTTGTCTTAAAACGAGTGGCAGCTCATTTGACTCTCTTTGCATACTTGTAGGGCTTGTTCTGAAGGCACCGAGACATAGCCTCATAGTTGTATTCTGTATAGTATTTAGTGGTTTAAGTGTGGTTTTGCTTGCATTTGCATAAACTATTGCGCCATAATCTATTTTAGATCGTGTTAGTGATCTGTATAAGCTAATCAAAAACTGATTCTTCTGCTCCCCAGTCGTAGTGAGCTACGGCTTTGAGAATGTTCAGAATAAGCATATGAAACTTGATGTTCCTTGGTATTTAAGAAAGTATTTGACATGTTAAAGATTGTGTCAAATCAGCTCCCTAACGAACATATCTAAGAAAACTCGGGATGCAGCAAGTACGTTAAAATAGTAGTCAATCTTCAAAAGAATTTTACACATTAGTATGGCATATTACTAAAATTAAAACATTTAATAAATTTAAAGAGACCTTAAAGATCGATTTTAGAGGTCTTAATGCGCGCTCATTTAAAGAATTTTTTCTAAAGTGCTAAAATCGAAATCTTTCTATCATCATAATTAATATTTTAATCTTGTGTTCTAGATCCTTTTGAGAAAAAAAATTTGATTCCCAAAACTCAATTTTCTATGAAGCTAGAAAATTAAAATTTGGTATAAAAAGGTATGGTAGTCTCTTTAAAAGAAACTTGTATTACCTATATACTTCACACCGGTTTTTTTAACAAAAAAAAGTTTTTCAAAACGAAATCTTACTGAAAATTCACTAATATCAATAATGAAAGAAATGTCTCCGGAAAATTATAACTATTGACTCAACGGTGACGAAATTATGCTAGCGTCTTAAAGAAAAATAACGTGTAAGGCTAGATGCATTCCCGCAACAACTAGAACCGTAGACAGGGTTCTCCTTTCACTTAATAAGTTTAAACTGTAACATTAACATCAACCGAGGTTCTGGCATTGTATTTTAGCAAGTTGAATGTTTGCACGTTCCGCCCTTCGGAGGGGGCGTAAAGCCATCGGTCCCGTGTCCATGCTATGTTGGGCACGTTAAAGATCCCTACGCTCCTTACAGAAAGGCAGGGGTTCGGCAAAATTTCCAGGAGAGTGAGGTGAAACTGCTCCCTGGCGTCGGTGATTGGCCATAGTCGCGGAAATAGGCCGACGTTAAAGAAACAAAACACACACACACACACAGTATCTGAATTACTGTGTATATTTATTTAAAAATCCCGAAACGACACATCAGGTTAAGATTATATAATGACATTATGCAACGTGAAAATTTCACACATACATTCAACCCCCTTCGACTGACAGTTGCCACTCCAAAATTTTCAAATAGGAAGTAGGAATAAATAATTAACAACTAATCGCGTTGGTTTTGAACAAACTGAAGGCACGGCAATGGGCAACCCACTCTCTCCATTGATTGCGGAACTTTTAGTCAGTAGATTTGAGGAGAATTTAAAAAATGAAATTAAGTATTATCCTAGAGTATGATATTATTGTGTTGACGATATTTTTGCAGTGCTGAACACAAATATATGCAAAGTAGATAATTTTATTAAAAGACTAAACTTTCAATTTGATTCAATAAAATTCACCCACGAATTAGAAGTTAATTGCAAACTTCCTATTCTAGATGTAATAGTTATTATAAAGAGTGACTCTCTTAAATTTAATTTCCACAGGAAGGAAACTACCACTCTAAGTTACATTCCAAGTGACTCACACCATACGTTTGCACAAAAAAAACGACCGGTTTAAAATTCTTAGTAAATAGATTCAGTTTGTTGTAGCAAAGCTCGTCAATCAGATGAATTATTGTTTTTTTAGTGCTAATTTTTACAACAAATTTTAAAACCATAGCATTTTTGAATAGACAATGAAGAGATCTTTGAAATGAGGTATCACGAGCCTATACTTCCTCTTTACCAATTTGGGGGTGGCAACTGTCACTCGAAGGAGGTTGAGTGTAGGGGTTTTCACGACCTATACTTCCTCTTTACCAATTTGGGGGTGGCAACTGTCACTCGAAGGAGGTTGAGTGTAGGGGTTTTCACGACCCAGGATGTTACTTTATTAATCAAAAGTTCAGGACGCAGAAAGTGCGTTACGGTAGTGAATTTCCATAAAAATGTTTTTAATAGCAAATATGTGTGTTTTTTTTTTCAGAAAGCAAGCAGCAAATTTGATTACTAGTATAACTTATATAGTAAAAACAATGTGCCATGTTTCATCAAAATAACTTTATTGTTTGAAAACGTACAAAAATTTCCGAAAGTAAACTTAAAATGTAACCGAAAAATCCGTTTCTTGGTCAACCTTAAAGGTTAATAGCAAATTGAGCTTTTTAAATATGGAGCATTTAATCGAAATTCGCTACCATAACGCACTTTCTGCGTCCAGAATTTCTTTACTTACAAACATGCATTACATAAGGCGTGTTCGACTAAAAAAAAATAATTGTATCACCAACGACTTATGGGCCAGCCTGTGATTGTAGAAATAATTTTTTAAGATGCAGCTCAAGACACCCTATAAGTAATGTGTACAATTTTTTTTTTCATATCTTGTAGAATAACAGATATATTAAACTTTATTGATTTTTTACGAAAATTCAACAAAAGTTATATACCATTAAACGATAAAGTCTATAGCTACGGCTACTGCCAAACATCAGAGAAAAGGGGTCTATTTGAAATGAATATTCTGGAAACATTTTAGTAACATGAAGGACAATGATGGTTGAAACTAAGACTTCAGGGTTTGTAAAACATTCTTCTTGAGACATTTTCTTCCCATAGCCCATATTAGATTCAACTTCTTTGCCTAAATGTTTCCAAATTTGACGTTTTAAATTGTCACTTTGACGTTTTGTGGAAAAACCCAATTTATTTTTCTTTAAATGCTCATAACTTTTTTGTCTTTTGAGTTATAGCGCTAAATTATGGTAGGTAACTATAGCGATATAAAACGATGTACAAAATCTGGTTGCCCTTACTTTGTTATTTCCGGAGATATGAATTTTTTTCTAAAGGAAACACAATATTTTCCGGGAAAACCTCGGCCGATTTTCCTGGCTAATGAACCTATCTAAGCCACTTACAAAAGAAAGGTATTCACCAAATTTTGTCAAAATCGGCCCATAATTTTTTGAGTTATCGGTGTGACAACTATATATATATATATATATATATATATATATATATATATATATATATATATATATATATATATATATATATATATATATATATAGAAATCGAAACTGACGTGTTGTGGGATTTTTTTATAGATATGCACAATAATTGAGATACTGAATGTATTCCACACTGTTGAAAAATACATTCATGTTAAGAAATACAAATTATTTTAAGACTAGCAATTTTGAAATGGCTACTTCTCAAATTATTAACATGATAACATACACCCCTGTAATATCGGGGTAAAGATATTGTGCTTATTTTAGTAAAAAAATTGGTTGCTTGCTGTAATCAGGTGCAAATCTTTTAATTGGTGTTGTTGCTCCAGCACTAAAGAAAGAGCTTCCAGCTAGCACCTTTTAAAATGACCCGTCACGTAGGCGTTGTTATTATGTGAGATCGAAAATGCTGGTGCAAGCTTAAAACTCTTAGTAGAACACATTCTACCTCGTTAATTAAAATGAATGGTGTCTCTAAAAGTAAACAACACATTAATACATAAGTGACTAGATGAAATAAAGCGTAACATCTCAGAGAAAGCTTTCATTTGGAGTGGCAGATACATAGCATTTTCGAAATATTGGCGAAGGGGTCCTTTAGAAATACCAATGAGTCGCACCCTTTATATTATGAAGTGCTAAAAAAATATAATGAGGGTATGGGATTAGAATTTCAAAGGTAAGTGATAAAAAACTTGAACCCTGTTCATTTACAAAAACTCTGGACGCAGCAACTGCGTTATGGTAGTGAATTTTCATTAAAATGTTTTTATTGCAAATATGCGTATTTTCTTTTTAAGAAAGCAGGCATCAATTTTGGTTACCAGTATAACCTATATAGTAAAAACAATGTGAAATGTTTCATAAAAAAAACTTTATTGTGTGAAAATGTACAAAAATTTTCAAAAGTAAACTTAAAGTGTTCCCGGAAAAACTCGTTTCTTGGTCAACCTTATATGTTAATAGCAAATTGGGCTATTCAAATATGAAACATTTGATCAAAATTCGCTACCATAACGCACTTCCTGCATCCACAATTTCTTTTCTTGCAAACATGCATTATATTTCGATGCAAAATGAAAAAATGCAGTAACATAAGGCATAATTGATTAAAAAAAACAACGACTTATGGGCCAGCCTGTGATTGTAGAAATATTTTTTAAGATGTAGCTCAAGACACCCTATAATTAATATATACAATTTTTTTTTTCATATATTGTATAATAACGGTTATATTGAGCTTTATTGATTTTTTACGAAAATTCGACAAAAATTATATACCATTAAACGATAAACTCCATAGCTAAGACTACTGCCAAGCATCAGGGAAAGGGTCTATTTGAAATGAATTTTCTGGAAAGATTTTAGTAAAATGAAGGACAATGACAGTTGAAGCTAAGACTTCAGGGTTTGTAAAACATCCTTCTTGAGACATTTTATTTCCATAGTTCGTATTAGATTCGAGTTATTTGCCTAAATTTTGCCGATTTTGACGTTTTAAATCGCAACTTTGACTTTTTGAGAAAAACCCCAATTTATTTTTCTTTAAATGCCTATCACTTTTTTGTCTTTTGACCTACATAGCTAAATTTGGTAGGTAACTTACCTATAGGGATATAAACCCGAGTACCAAATTTGGTTGCCCTTACTTTGTTAATTCCGGAGATATAATTTTTTCGAAAAAAAACACAAAATTTTTCGGGAAAATCTGGGCAGATTTTCCTGGATAATAAACATATCCAAGCTATTTGCAAAAGGAATTTATTCACCCAATTTAATCAAAATCGGCTTATTATTTGTTGAATTATTGGTGTGATACATATATATATATATATATATATATATATATATATATATATATATATATATATATATATATATATATGTATATATATATATATATATATATATATATATATATATATATATATATATATATATATATATATATATATATCATGAAATATCCTGGTATATTAGCATATTATTTTCTTTCGGACCCGTCAGCAATTAGTCATTTTATTGGCCTTTTAATGTTTATTAAATAACTCTCATACGACAAGTGAAATGCCAGATAAGGATTGTATTTTAGTGTTTGTTATGCCCTGTATACAATTAATATTAGGTAACAGTAAAAACGATGCATAAGAAAGGTTTCGATCGGATCGATATAGAAATTTCAATATCTCATTTAAGCTGATAAAAACGAACCACGTTAAAAAAAACTTTCACACGCTGTGCAGGCAAATGTCAAGATATAGGTCGCACATTGAGATCACTTGTCACAAATCATATTCTTTGAAAGGGAATGAAGAGCTCAGTTAAAGATTCTTAAAAGGTTTTTGTCATTAGAAGATAACTAATTATAAGTGTGTCTAGTTTCATGTATGGGAACGTATTATATTTTAATTAAAAGAGGGTATACTAAAATGTAGTCAGAGAGTTTTTTATAAAAGACTAGAGTGACATGCTGCAGATCACGTAGGCACTAATAAAGTCGATAATTATGTACATAGCCGGTATATTTTAAACGCTAGTGACTAGGCCTAGAATTTCGTTGTTCTCACGTTTGGGCGGAGCGACTTGATATAAAACCACGTACGATTGGAACATAGGAAGATTTTCATCGATATCTTAGAGTTGTCTCTTCTGCAAAGCTGTCTTTAAGGTTCTTTAAGCAGACTTGTAGACTGTCTGCTGGGAAATTCTGTGGTTATTAGGCACAGCATATTATCGCAATGATCGATTCTGGGAGATTTATGCTGTGTTGAACACTGTGGGTTTCCTATGACGCGTCTGAAGTCAGCTGGTCATAGTGCGGGAATTCTATAGGTCTTTTCCATAGCGTACTGGCGGAGAAAGCCTATGGTAAACACTAGCGCCATGAATAAAATTCGAGCGAGAGTGTCGAAGTAGGGGACGTCTGCTGGTATTGTTAACGCGAATCGCACTACACCCCCCGCACATAGACGAGACCCAGGAGTCGAGCCGCCGTCCCCGCTTGGAGGCCCTGTCGCAGCCTGTTGGGACCAGATGTAACAGCAAACGGTGAGTGTACCTTCAAAATGACATATGCTATCGGTGTCCCTAAATTGTTTGCCCAATTTGATATAATTAAACGGAAACTTGAATCCTGTAAGTTTATTTGCCTGCATATTGTTTAAATAAATTTATTTGTGCATTAAATGTTGCCAAGTTTGTTATATTTAATCTAAACTTGAAACCTAGCATTTTATTTACTTATATATCATGTATAGAAAGTATTTTTTGCATCTAAATGTTGCCAAATATGCCATATGTAAACTAAGCTTGAAACCTAGCGTTTTAATTGTGAATATATAATGTACAGATATTATTTTTTGTTACCGAAATCGGCGTATTTAGACTAAACTTGACTCCTAATATTTTAGTTATTTGTATATCGTGTAGAGAAATTATTTGTGCATTAAAAGTTGCCAAGTTCGATATATTTAAACTAAAACTTGAAAGCTGGGATTTTGTTGATTTGTATATCATCAAAGCGAAATTATTCGTGCATTTGAATGTTGCCCAATTTAGTAGATTTAAACTAAACTCGAAATCGGGAATTTTATTAGTTTGAGTACTATGTAGAAAAATTATTTGTGTGTTCAGAGTTGCCAAATTTGATATTTTTGAATTAAACTTAAAGCCTGAATTCTACTTGTTGGTATATTAGTTCATGAAACTAATTGTGCACTTAAAAATATCACCAGACATGAAACCAGGGGTTTTATTTGCTCATACGTTGTTTATAGAGTTAGTTGTGCATTTAAATGTTTCCAAATTTAATATGATTAAACTATGACTTGAGATCTGGAATTTTATCTGCTTGTTAGGTAAAGAAATTATCTCTACATCTAAAGACGTTGCCAAATTTAATGTATTTAAGCTAAACTTGAAACCTAGTATTTTTGTTGGTTGTATATTATATGTAGAAATTATTTGTGCAGTTAATTTATATAAATTAAACTGAAACCTGAAATCTGGACGGTTATTTGTTTGCTAATCATGTAGAAAAATTATTTGTGTGTTCAGATATTGCCAAATTTGATATATTCAGACTAAAACTTGAAGTCTGGAATTTTAGTTTGTTTGCATATAGTGTGGAAGAAATACTCGAGCATTGAAATGTTGCCAAATTTAATATATTTAAACTAAACTTGAAACCTAGTAATTTTGTTGGTTGTCTATTATATGTAGAAATTATTTGTGCATTTAAATTGTATAAATTAAACTGAAACTTGAAATCTGGACTGTTATTTGCCTGTACAGTATGTAGAAAAATTATTTGTGCGTTCAGGTGTTGCCAAATTTAACATATTCAGACTAAAACTTAGTCTGGAATTTTGATTTGTTTGCGTATAGCATAGAGGAATTACTCGAGCATTGAGACGTTGCCAAATTTAATATATTTAAACTAAACTTGGAAACTTATTTGTTTACATTATGTCGAGAAATTATTTGTGCCGGTAAATGTCACAAAATCTGATATATTCAAACTGAAACTTGAAGCCTGCAATTTACTGTGTTTGTATGTCATTCAGATAAATTACTTCCGCATCTGAAGAGTTGCCAAGTTTCCTGATAGGTAAACTGAAACTTGAAATCAGAAACGTTACTAGCTCATGCCGTATTTAATGAAATTACTTTGGATTTGAAATCAAATATCTTGTTCACACCTAATGGAATATAAATTTGAATCATGAAACCAGAATTCTGTAGCTCTCTATAATATAATTTAAATCTGAATCGTGAAACCAGAATTATGTAGCTCTTTATAATATAATTTAAATCTGAATCGTGAAACCAGAATTATGTAGCTCTTTATAATATAATTTAAATCTGAATCGTAAAACCAGAATTATGTAGCTCTTTATAATATAAATCAAATCTGTTTCGTGAAGCCAGAGTTATGTATTTCTTTATAATATAATTTGAGTCTAAATCGTAAAACCAGAATTGTGGAGCTCCTTAGAATGATTTGAATCTGAATCGTGAAACCAGAATTCTGTAGCTCTTTATAATATAATTTAAATCTGAATCATGAAACCAGAATTATGTAGCTCTTTATAATATAATTTAAATCTAAATCGTGAAACCAGAATTATCTAGCTCTTTATAATATAATTTTAATCTGAATTGTGAAACCAGAAGTACGTTGCTCTTGATAATATAATTTAAATCTGAATCGTGAAACTAGAATTATCTAGCTCTTTATAATATAATTTAAATCTGAATCGTGAAACCAGAATTAAGCAGCTCTTTATAATATAATTTAAATCTGAATCGTGAAACCAGAATTCTGTAGCTCTTTATGATGTAATTTAAATCTGAATTATTAAATCAGAAGTATGTATCTTATTATAATGTAAATTAAGTCTGAATCTGGAAACCAGAAGTATGCAGCTCTTTAGAATATAATTTTAAATCTGAAACTTGAAAACGAGAGGTCCGTAGCTCTATATAAGATAATTTGAATCTGAAATTTGAAATCAACAGTATCTAGTCTTACAAAATACAATTTTGAACCTGAATCGGGAAACCAGCAATATCTAGCTCTACATGAGGTAATTTTAAACCCGAAACTTACATCTGAAGGTATAATTCCATCTCTGTGTAATATTGAAACTGAAACTTGAAGTCAAAACATGTGGCACACTTTTAATGCACTTTGAAACTAAAACCTGAAGTTAGGAATCTCATTATTTTGTATGTTACCTGATGAAATTGTTTTGTACCTGAAACAGACATCTTGGTTCCCCCTTTTGTATTAAACTAAAACTTGAAATTGAGAATATGTGGTGTGCACTGGACGGTTCGGAAAATAAAGCAAAGGGATATAGAATAAATGAAGTACTTCCCCCTGTGTTCTGACAAAGTTGTGTGATTATTCTCCTTGTGTCTAGAATGACATTCAGGTGAAGCCTCGTTTCACAAAGTGCCACGATCCGAACATTTAAGACCTCCAGTGAGGCATAGTCTAAGAAGGACTTCGCGATTTATCACAATTTTGCATGACTGAAACGAGAGGGCAACCTGAAGGTCAGTAATTAGTTGAAAGGCTTGCGATACACGCAAAATATTGGGCGAGGTAGTAGTAGGTTTGTTACCGTCTCCGCTTAGTCAGTCAACAGTGATCTGGCCTGAATTACGATACCTTCCCCATGCGCCTCCTAGAGCCTACAGGTCCAAAACAAAATACTTTTCAAGCAGTATTTGGGTGAACTTTCTACTTCTTGGCCTGCCAAACCTCCGAAAATCTAAGACCTCCAGTGAGGCTATAGTCCAAGAAAGGGCTCGCGAAAAATCTTAACTGTGGCACCATGGAAGTGGAAAAGGCAACCCAAATGCGCAATGCGTCATTTCCTAGTGACCAATGATGAGAGACGTAGAGGGAGGAGTCGGTTAGCCTCAAGTATATGCCCGGGTGTGGTGTCCTGTTCTGCGGTGTTGCTCAATCAGTCCCACGGTAATAAAGCAAAGACAAACCAAAACTGAAATTTGAACGATGAAACCAATAAAATCTAAATAATGAATAATGAAATAAAAATAGCAATCTTTAATTCTACACCACTGTGGGAACTGAGAGTGACATCGGAGACCTTGATCCACACCAGGTCATCACCCCTCCAAGCGATACAAATTTTTTATGATAGTGCATTCCCCATATGTGTAATATTAGGCCCAGCCGTGTGATTTCTCGTAGCAATAGGGCGCCTAGATGTCTGTGCTTTCATGTCCGTTTCACTGTATTGGTCAAATGGGAAACTTTGTTAAATAAATTAAGTGTTTGCGAATTATAGCGTTTCTCTCACAATGTTCCAACCCATAGTCTGACGAAACACAACCTGGTCCTAACCCTAGATTTTTACGCCTTGATCCATCCTGGTAGCCCAGAAAATTAGTCATTCTTAGTAAGCAAATGTAGAGGCCTTTAAAGTAAGGTAAGTGAATACATTTCAGGTCACCTGTAGTAATTTAACGTAGTCCGGGATTTAATTACATATTAGTCAACGATGCAAGACAGACTAAGATGCATTTCCTTAAAATAAAACATGTTTCAATTAGGTATTACACAATATCATGCTATGTTGCCTTTTGTGTGTAAAAATTCGATTAGCGTTGGGGATATTACAATATACATATATATATATATATATATATATATATATATATATATATATATATATATATATATATATATATATATATATATATATATATATATATATATATATATATATATATATATATATATATATATATATATATATATATATGTATATAAACATATAAAAATTGAAACTGACCCCGAATATATATTCTGGGGGACCCAATTAGCGCTCATTTGAAGAAATTTTTTTTTAAATTCAAAAGTCTGGATCTCCTCATTAGTAATATTTTTTTTAAGAAAATTCACTAAAAGCCTGGATGCAGCAAGTGCGTGATGGTAGCGAATTTTTATAGAAGGTTTCTGCACTTTCTTATGAAAAGTATATATATATATATATATATATATATATATATATATATATATATATATATATATATATATATATATATATATATATATATATATATATATATATATATATTGAAACTGATTTGGAAAGCTTGATCAAATGGATTTATATAAAATTTTATTTATTTATTTAAATATACCTACATTACTCAACGGAGGTATCCCCAAGTGACGAGTAAGTTGCGTTTACATAGGTATTACTATGGTTCAAGATTAAAGATTCTAGCTTAATGGGAAATTTATTGAGCTATCGGATTTGAAATATTTTTACGAAAAATTTTCCACCATAACATACTTCCCGCACACAGACCCTTTCTAACACTTATTTACGGTTGCTCTATCATACTTTTTGAAAATGATAAGATATTGCAGCTTACTATGTAAGGCAACTTCAAAATCATTTTTGGGAAAATATTTCAAAAAATGAAATGAGATAACAATTTAAACATAAATTGAAAATCTTGGTTCACTGCTTCGTCGCGGGGTTCTCCTACCCCTTCTGTATGCGCTCGATGCATAAACAAGAACAATGTAAACAAGAAAAATTCCTTTGGAGCAACCCTTAAGAAAGTTACGGGACCTGCGGTGAATATAGAGGTTCTGCGCGTGGTAAACAGGATTTTAAGGAAGTATAGCTGTAAAATGGGATAAAGGCACCTCAAGAAGGTCCAACCAAACTGTTTTTTTCGCACTTTCCGCTCACATTTCCCCTTTATATTTTTCTCTTAGATGGCAGGTAAGTATTTATCCATATTAATTGGTTGAATGGTCGGTTTTAATTAACTTAATCGAAACAGTTCCTGCAAACAAAATAACAAAAAAGGTTTTTTTAAACAAATTTGTGATTATCTGTGAAACTCATTGTGTTATTTTTTAAATTTAGTAACCACGCTGCTTTTATATAGGGTTTACTATGTATCAAAACTGAAGATTCTAGTTTAATGGGAAAGTAGGTTATCACCATTTGAAATATTTTTATAAAAATTCGCTACCCTAACGCACTTAAACTCTTTTTAACACCTATTTATTATTGCTGTATCCATACTTTTTGAAAATAAATATAAACAATACAAAATTTTTAAATCACAATTTTAATAATTTAACCTAAACATCTGTTTATGTAACTTTAACTACCTACTTATATATATTATAAGTACTTACTGTATTAGTTTGATGTAGGTATATTTCTTCTTGAATTAATTCTTTTCACTTTGGTAATAGCTACCTGTGAATTCTGTATAGAATTCGCTAGGTAATACATAAAATATCTGCAGTCTACATGCCGTTTATCTAACGCTTTCATATTTGTTTAATTGGATGTTACAATCATAATATACTACTACAGTCATTTTGTTAAAGTTAAGTTAAAATTAAAAGTTGGGTTATTAATTTACCTACTATTTGTATTAACCCTAGAATATAGGTACCTAGGTGTTTTATGCCATAAGATCCTAATAAGGTATTAGCAATTAGCATCAGTGGAGTCGATTTCAAGGTGGTACGATGCGCAAAGCGTGCACGCTTCTCTGTGACAAATAGCTACGTTTGATCGAAATAAACTAGGAGAGAGAGAGATAGAGAGAGAGAGAGAGAGAGAGAGAGAGAGAGAGAGAGGTGGCTTTGAATTTTACATACCGTGAAAGTGAAGAACGGGAAGGTTAATATTTCTACATAATGAAACGTCGTTCTAGACTGCTTTCAAACAAATTGAATCACTTTCATAATTTTTTTTATTTATTAGTATACATTCGCATGCTAAAATTTAGCGCTTTTGGATGCAAACTTTGTCCAGGTATTAGGAAAAAAATGGTCTACGGCTGCCAATTTACAACATTGTTAGTTGTACATTGTAGACAGCTCTATCTATAAATTTTTGTGTAAACTAGAGCTGTCGTGCACCGAGATGGCGTCCCTGTCGTATCTCTCAGAATGTTCTCCAGTCTGACATCTTGCAATAACTTCCATTGTTTAGATTTTTATCTACGATTTATTTAAATAGCATAGCAGTACAAATGACGTCATCTGTCTTTATCCAACATTGTAGATATTTCATTACAGAATCTGAAGTGATGTCGAGGATTATTTTGTTGTTAATATCGAATAACTTTATTTTCCTTTGATCAAGCGACTTGAACATTGGTACACAACCACGTCTGTCTACGTTCTTTTAAGTTGTAAATTTTCGCTTCAATCATATAGACAATTTGAGAGATATTGCGTTTTAAAAATATTTTTTAATTTTTTATTAAGAAATATTGACCGTTAAGATTTGATAAACGAACTCGTCCAAGCCATTAGCAAAATAAGGGCAATTTTCAAATTTGGTCCAAATCAGTGAAATTTCGTTGTTCATTAAAAAAATAGAATGGGGTGGGACGAAGGGCTCACTTCACGACTGGCAGCCTTGTTTTCACAGGAAGCCCTTATTTTAGTAATCTTTGAATGCGCGTTAACATCAATGTGTATGCGCAGTCGAAAGCGGAACCGAAAGCGATCGCCCTCTTGTTATGACGTCACACGACAGATCTGAGACGTTGTACTGTAGGTGATATTGTCTTTGCACACTGCGCATACACTTACACGCCAGTACGCCATACGTCACGTCCTAATATAATATCCTCTTAGTCATCATTCATGGCTTATAATCACATTCGGCTGCTTGATCTCATATTGAACTATAAATAACAGCACTAAATTCGATATTATTCACTTGCAGTTAGGCTTAGGTTTGGTTTATTCATATTTTCTTAACATTTACTAAAATTCATGTTTCAAATATACCGGTGAAATATACTACAAAAAATGTTACCAAAATAAAAAAATATTTTACCAAAATATTCGCTAAATCTTAACTGTGTCCGCTAAATCTGTATAAAATGATACTAAATTTATTAGAATTTCTACCCAGTTGGCAACACTGGGCCCTGGGTCGTCACAACGTCGGTAAAGGACTAGGCATAAAGTTTTGGCACACTTGCTCTATCTAACTTGCTTCGTATCTTTAATAATATGGAACATATACATGACGATTTCTGGACACACTGTATAACATAAAACTTTCTTCTTCCCCATGGGTTTTCAATATCATTATACGAATATAGCTTGAATTACGTGAAAAAACGAAGTTTGCACATAAAACAAAAGAACTTATAGAAAGTTTACCCATATAAAAGAAGGTATTTTACTTTTGAGGTATAAAGAGGAACATGTTTTATGAGCTTGTGCCTTTTTAAACTTTAGTTATCACTAAAGTTTTATGTCAGTAGCGAAGATGTAAGACATCTTTTGTAATGCAGCGTTTTTTTTTTTGATAACATTAGAACAAATGAAAATCCAAAAAGATAAATACGAGGGTATATTGTTGTATCATGTTAGCCTGGAAAGTTTTCTCTTTGAATAAACAGCTGCATCCATTTCTCTCCAGCAAGTTTTGTTGTTTTATTTATTTATTTATTTATATGCATTAAAATTATACAGTGCATCTTACTTAAAAGTTACAAACTTGTGGCTGTAATTGATGCGATTTGGTTAAAATATTAAAGTGAAACATATCAAAATCCTATTGACACTGACATTTCTTGCTATAAAATTTCGGTATTTCAAATTTACAATTTATTCAACCAATCTTCCGTTATTAGCACCTCCAATATTTCCTCTACATCATTTGAACTTTCCAACCATTTTACACTCCAAAATAGTTTTCTTTCAACTTTAGTTTAATAAGATTTTCAAACATTTTAGGACCTAAAATTAAAATTGCAAGTTGCCACTGTGAAATGTATTAAATGGGTAATTAAGATGGTTCTCTTCTGCAACTGTCCCAGCTTAAAGCCTCTTCCTCAGAGTGGATCTTTTCGTTCCCAATCTGATCTTTAATCTGTTTCAACAACTCTTCAGTAAAACGAAGCTGCCTATTACTTTTTCTTTAATAACCTCCCATCTGGAAATGGAAGAATTAAGTGTTACCAGAGCATACTCCTTTTTGTATGTTGTCAATTATATATTAGGTATTTTCTACTTGAATAGTTATCAACTATTTCAAAACAAAAGAAAAACCCAAATTGAAATAAAACAATATATAGAGGTATATCTAAGTGTACGCGCGTACTCTTGGGGTGATATGCAATGCCTACTTTTGGGTCAAGTAACATATTTGAGTAACGTCAATTTTTCGTATATAGTTCCGCAAGGCGGAAATTATTCCAAGTGACTACACATTCAGATAACAACCTAGGCTATAATGAACACCCCCATATAACCTCAAAATGCTGTTGAACTTGCTGGTACGACAAAAGTCAGATTACCAATTCTTACATAAAAACTATGATGAAATGAGAAACACGTATAACTACTCAAGACACAGAAAGTGTTTTTTGTGCAACTTACCTTATACTGACACAAAACAAAACCACATTGTATACGATGCCGACACGTTCTGTAATTTCACATATAACATGCATGCGTACTCTTGTATTGCTCGCTTCAACAACACACCACGAGGGCTTACAACCTAAATACTATCGTACCGTGGGTGTCGACAAGGAGAAAAGAGGTAGCTTGTTAATTCTGGACTTGGAAGTTTGGAGGATCGGAGGAGAAGGAAAAACATGTGCCGGCAAGGAATTCCACAACTTGGAAGTCCTCGGGACAAAAGAGCGGGCAGAACAAGATGTTCTATATCTGGTGACCTGGACAGTAAAAAGGTGCATTTGCTTTGGTCCCCTGGTAGATCTGTTGGGGGCAGCAGGTGGAGAAACTATGGAAGAAAGCTCCTCTGAGAATGCCCGTGCAGATATCTATAAAAGAGCGAGAGAGGTCACCAACGGCACGTCAGTCGGCAAGGGATGGCAGCCTTTGGGTGAAGGTAGGGTCACCAATGAGACGTATAGCTCTCTTCTGAATGATTCCAGGATAGCGAGTGTAGAAGCGGCAGCGGCACCCCAAATGTGGGAGCAGTATTCGAGGTTTGGCCTTATTTGTGAAGTATATAAGGTATAGAATTTAACTGGTGAAAAGTATTTGTGAGCCCGGAAGAGAAAACCTAATTCCTTAACAGCCGCTTCTGCAATTGATGTGACGTGTTGGTGCCAATTGAGATTTCGATCCACAGATATGCCAACAAGTGAAAAGGACTCATTACTTTAAATAACTTGATTGTTCATTGTGGTGGGTCTAGGGCTGGTGTATCTCTTATGAGATAGAAAGAAAGACAGAGATTTGGTGGGGTTGAATTGTACAAGATTTCTACTTCCCCAGTCTAATATTTTTTGGAGTTCCACGGAGACATAACTTTTACCCTATATGTACCCTATATATCTGTATGAAAAAATAGGGACAGTAAAGGCATAATATTAATCAGGTTATCGTCGTTAAAGGCTGAAATATTTTAAATTCTAAATAAGTAAAAAATGTTATTTTAAAAAGTTATTGTATTTTTTATTGAAGGCCGAGTGCTTGTCAACACCTCCTCGTAATACTATTGATCCTGCAAGCTGCTGAGCTGTTTTTGTTTCAGAAATTTCACGTCTGAAATTCCTGTGTGTGCGAGATAGGTGGTGTGTTTCTGTTTAACATACACGTTGAATGGCGAACGGTTTGAAAAATAACCTCTGTAATACGAGTAAAATTAAACTCTAATTGAGCAGCGTATCCCAAATTATAAACATACGCAGAAATTAACCAATAATGAAGAAGTATACATACAACAAATGATGTTTTTTGGAACTTTTGTTGTATGTTCTGCATACCTAAACCAGTTTTAATTACACTGCCGCAAAAATATGGGAAAAAGTAATTTCCTGTTAAAATCAATGCTAACAGAAACAGCAGGCAAATTTAATGCGCATATCGCTGACTTACTTTTATATAATTCAAGCTCCAAGCATTGTACTGTATGTAGCAGAGAGCACATGATACATATTTAATATATTGCTACGCTCAATTTAATCAACTATAGGAATTATGAAAAAAAGTTCGGGGCGCAGCAAGTGTATTATGCTGGCGAATTTTCGTCAAAAATAGTTTTGATGCCAAATGTCTTGTTTATGGTGACATCAAATTTGGTTAGCACTAAAACATATGAAGTAGTAACAATGTACCATATTTCATTAAAATAGCTTGTAACATGTCGCATGTCCTTAACATATGTGTGACATGTCATACGCGTCAACGCCTTTTCTTTTCGTACAATAAAGCTTCTGAATCGGTCCCTGTAGTGACGTCAGAGTCTGAGTCCCTCTAGTGACGTCAGGCTCGGCAGTCAGTTGCTCTACCGCATTACAACACAATGGAATACGCCTGCAAGCATGACAGGTCGACGACATGTCAAGATAAAAAAGTTTTTATAAACGATTGGAATACGTGACATGCTCTCTTCTCTTTTAGTAAGTCAACCTGAAACTGCTATCATATAGTGAAATTTTGATTGGGAAAAACAACATGCCTAAATGTGTAAGTTTTATACTTAAATACCCGCTTATTTTCTAGTTGCTTGTAAATTTGTATAGTAGAGATTAATATGTGATTGCTTACTAGTGTGTACCGTACTAAATTCACTTCCGATAAGTGCTCTCTTTCTTATAAACTAATACTATTAAACGGTGGCTTGTGATAGCGTTAATTCAGTAATTACTTGCTACTGTGCTGTCCTAATTGCACTTTCAAAGAGATCATTTAAATTTTTACTTCATTTATGTTGTTTTATTTTGATTATTAACAAAGATAAGTTTTGTATTTAAACGCGACCTGCTACCAGCCGCCTCATGTAGACCGTAAATCCTTGAACCAACACTAATCCACCTGAAATTTTATAGCATCCCGATAATTACCACCCCCCCCCCCCCCCCCCGTTAATCAGGGAATCGCTAAATGGGAATTGGCTAACCAAAAACCAGCTAGTCAGCAATCCGCTGGTCTGCCACCATTCGCCTAGAACCGCTATTTTGAGATCCCATCATCATGGAGGAGTTTCCATGACCCCTAACATCAACCATGTGTGTCAAGTGACGAAGCTGTTTCCCCAGGAAAATGCATCGATACAATGAGGCACCTCCAACATCCTAGGCTGGACGGATACAGTCTCCACACCAAGGGCAGCAGTCTGAATCACGAGCTAAGTACATCATTTATCTGCAAATTATCTTTAACGTAGTGTATGCTCCACAATTCATTTCAAAAGTTTTATATACCAATTTAACGTAGTTAATCAGTCTGCATTTTGCATCTAAATTCGAACAACTTTAAATAGTTAATTTATGTTTATTTTCGTTATTTAAATTTGCTTAATCAAATTGATCAGCATTCAGCATTGTATAACTTCAACATTTTTTTAATAAACCGATTTTTGTTTTACTTCTCACTTTTATTTGTGCATTTTAAAACCCACCGAGTGCAAGGTCTAAAGCCCACGCCCTGCGTTAACTTATATTATATTGTGCCCCGACTGAGTGGCCAAGCTAAATAAAATTCATTAATCCTTTAATTAATACACAGGGTTTTTATTGCTATACTGTCTCCACAACGTGGTGTGTAGTAATAGTGTTATAAGCTTTGTTGTTTCAAAAAGTACAAACATTTTCCGAAAATAAACTTAAAAAATTCCAGAAAAAAACTGTTTTTCCTGGTCAACGAACCTCTTCAAGCTATTTACACACCTGCCAGGATATAATTATTAACAAACAGTTTTATGACCAAAATTGAAAAAAATATATATTAAAGGGGTATGGTCATTTTGGGATGATCACATTTTTTAGCGCCCACGAACAAAACTACTATGCTATCATAGTACCTCATACAATATATGTAATAGTGGGAAAAAATATTTCAAAAGCGCATCGAAGCTGCGATATACAGGGTGGAATTTTTCCCGCACTGCTCCAGAGAGGCCTGGATACACTGCTTCCCAACATAAGGGAGGTATTTCGGGCCAGCCTGGCGTGGGGCTACGTCCCAAAGGCTTGGCGCTGGGTTAGGGGGGTCTTCATTCCCAAGCCGGGAAGGGAGGACTGCACGCTGGCCAAGGCGAACAGGCTAATCAGCCTTACACCATTCCCGCTTAAGGAATTAGAAAAGATAGTAGATAGGTTCATGTTGGGTGAGATCCTAAAGGATCACCACTTCCATAAAGGTCAGCACGCGTACCAGCGGGGGAAATCGACGGAAACGGCGCTCCATGCTGTGACGCGGAAGGTGGAAATGGCCCTACGATACGGGGAGAGCACATTAGCTGTGTTCTTCGATGTGGAGGGGACCTTTGATAAGGCAAGGACGAATACGGTTTGTACCGCGCTACAGGATAGGGGAACGCCGAGGTCCCTAATAAGCTGGGTGGCGAGCATGCTGGAGGACAGGAGAGTTTCGCTGACCTTGGGGGGCCGGGGGCTGGACGTCGTGGTGGCGGGCGGCTGCCCTCAGGGCAGCTGCCTTTCGCCCCATCTATGGTATCTGGTCATGGACAGCCTCTTGGAGCGGCTCTCCGAGAACGGCTTCTACGCTCAGGCGTACGCTGATGGTAGGCTGGTCTTGATCACCGGCAAATTCCTCGGCGTCGTCTATGAGTGCATGCAAGCTGCCTGTAGCTTAATTGAAAGGTGGTGTAGTGAGCTGGGACTCTCCGTAAACCTAGCGAAGACGGAGATGATCCTATTCACCAAGAAGAGGATTATGGAGGGGTTTAGGGCGTCGGTGATGTTTGGAAAACCTTTATCTTTAGTGCGGGTGGTCAGATATCTGGGGGTGGTCCTGGACTCCAAACTATCATGGGGGTCGCAAATAGAAAGAGTAGTAAGGAAGGGAGTAGCGACCCTCTGGCAGCTGCCTCGAGTGATAGGGAGGACCTGGGGAGTTAATCCTCGGATCCTTCACTGGATCTACACTCCGATCGTCAGGCCGAGAATCCTTTATTGGGCGTTGTTCTGTTGGTGCGGTGTGAACCAAAATACCAGCAGGAAGCTGGCAAACTCCAAAGGCTGGCAATACTGGGTATCACAGGCGCTATGAGGAAGACACCCTCAGCCGCGCTTGAGGTCCTGTTGAGGCTGCCACCGCTTCCCATCTGTGTCAGGAGGAAGGCGATGGCGTCGCATCTCAGAATGCGATACGCAGGAAAATGGTGCAGTAATAGGGCATGCAAGAGTCGCCAAGGAGGTGGAAAAGGAAATTCCGATTTCCGCCATAAAGGTGCGAGATGCCGAGGATGATATTAGATTGTCTATACCATACACCCTCAGGATCCCCAGTAGGGATTAGTGGAGGGAAAATGAGATTGAATTCCAGCCCGCAAGCCTGGTCTGTTTCACCGACGGATCGTGGCTTGAGGACCAACAATTCTCCGGGACAGGAATATACATCGAGGGCCTGGGGGTGCGCGAGAGCTATGCTGTTGGCGCATATACCACGGCATTCGAAACAGAGGTGTACGCTATCCTGTCTGTGGCGAATGGACAGGGTGTGAAGAGGAGTCCCGAGAAATGTGTATACATCTGCTCGGATAGCCAGGCAGTCCTCCGAGCAGTCTGAGCGGCCAGAACCAGGTCTACACTGGTTCAGGAGTGCGCTGACGCCCTCAAACGACTAGCCAGGGCAAAGGAAGTACAACTAGTGTGTGTTCCGGGACACTGTGGCGTAGCAGGGAATGAGATCGCGAATAATCTCGCAAGGCCCGGTTCTCTTCGGCCCTTCTGTGACCCCGAGCCGGCGATAGGTATAAGTGGGAAGACGATATCTGTCGTCTTAGATAGGTGGACCGAGGAAGCAACGAAGAGGCACTGGGGGACGGTTGGTGACTGCAGGCAGGCGAGGGACTTCGTGGAGGAGCCGGACAGAGATAAAGCTGTCTGGCTACTTGGAAGGAGTCGACCTACGCTTCGCCGCATCCTTGGGGCGCTAACAGGCCACTGCGCCCTTAGAAGACACCTCACATTGATAGGGGTAGAGAGGGATCCCATTTGCCAGAAATGCGGCGAGGATGAGGAAACGTCCTACCACTACCTGTGCGAATGCGAGGCTTTTGGGAGTCTTTGAGCAGAATTGTTTGGATCGAGGACTCTGCAGAGGAATCAGATAAGTACCGTCCGACTGAAGACCGTCACGGCCTTCATCTCGAGGTCGAGCCGGTTTGGCGACGGAACCGAGGAGGAATAGAGCATGGTCGTTGGGTTGCTGGGGTTGGCAAAAAGGGCCCATGGTGGCCTAGTTGCTTGGTGTTGGCCTCCCCACCACTGCTACTACTACTACATGGTGATTCATTAAGTGAGCGACATTTATATCTCGGTAACTATGGCAACTAGTGCTTCGGGAAATAGTATTCGAAAAGTTGTTTCAAGTATAATTCTGGAAATATTCTTTTACTTTCTTAATCTTGCCACTAGATAGCGCTTTTCCAGATGAAACTTTTCGAATGCTGTTATCTCAAATTATTCCAATTGCAATGTTATCTTCTTTTTAATTTTAATTAAACCGCTAACCTTGTTCCATGTTTTTTGTTTTGAGTTACGACCCACTTATACAGGATGTTCACGGGAATCGTTTAGAATAGCTATCTTCGTTATTATTAGAACTACAATGTGTTTCAAATGGGGAAAGTTATTAATGCAAATTTGATCTCCCACCTTATGAAGTAACACGTTCTAGTCGATTCCGCATAGTTCAAGAGATATGTAGATCCGGATATGCTTATTCACGGGAATGGTTTACTATGGCCATCTCCATTGTTACTGAGGCTACAATGTGGTACAAAGGGGGGTAGTTGTTTAACTTTTCGCGAGCATCTCGATTTTGTCGTCAAAAAGAAACATTTGTTCAGAGGAATCTCGAAAGTTGTATGGCCATTTTACATTAGGTCTGCGGATGATAACTTTCTTTAGCGGTCACAAATAAAACTAACATGCTTTCAAAGTACCTCATACCTCATACAACATATGTAATAGATTTAAAAAGTGCATCGGACCCGAGATATACAGGGTGATTCAGTAAGTGAGCAACAATCATATCGGGAACTGTGGCAGCTGGCGCTTTGAGAAAAAAATCGATAGCTATTTTCAAGTACAATTCAGGTAAAAGAAATTATTTTCTAATTTTTTCCACCAGATGGCGCTTGTTGAAGGCTGTTATCTCAAAACATTCCTATCACAATGTTATCTTTTTTACTTTTCCTGAAATCCCGAGTCTTGTTCTATATTTTTGTTGGAGTTTCCACCCTATTATATTATAAGGTGATAATAGGGTTTAATTTAATCAAAAGTTTATGTAAGTTGGTAATCTTTTACTCTAGATTCATCATGTGATACATCAGTGAAAATATTTCTAGATGTCCAGATAACGACATTTAAATTCAATATGGCTTCCATTTGAAAAACAAAGTTGATGATGGTTCTCAAAAAACAAAACCGAAACAGTAGCCTTGAGTTCAGAGGCACATGTTCTTACCACTAAACCACAGACGCCTTCTGTATGCAATTTAGTTTGTGTGAAATGTAGCTTCAAAATGAAACCAGAAAAACCAGTCCACGTGTTATGATGTACACCTATTGTCAATGCCCTTCTTAGATGGATATTATTACTTAGCTCCTAGTGTAATTTTATGTGATAAGGGTGTATCTTGTAATAATATAATAAGGGGAGTTTCGTTTTAAAAATAACAATAGGGGACCAGGCACTGTTCCTTGGGGTACTTTACATGCTATTTTTAAAGAATAACTTTTTACATTATCATTCTCTATCACTTTTAGGATTGGTCAGATAACTATTTAATAAGGGTGGCATTTAGCTATCACTTTAGTATAGGAAAACAAGGCCTCCTTAAATTGTAATTATCTCAAGAAATAGTAGGTGTACGGGAACCATTTAAAAAGCTTCATAATCTAGACAAACCACAAGTGGTGATGAATGTTCGCAAATTTCAAAAACTGTTTTGTGTTATTAGTTATAATTAATTGAAATTCACCTAAATATTCCAATGATTTAGATAAGATTATATATACGAAGATGTTCCAAAAGAGATGACTTTGACTATTCATTACCTGTAGGAACATGTAAAGATTCGATTGCAATAAAATATAAGTATGTAGCCCTTCTAGTTTTTTTAAAAATTATGTTTTTATTAAATGTCCACACAAAACGATTTGTCCGGCTGCCCGAGGCAAATTCTGTACAAGTGCAACCGTATTGTCAATCAGCTGAGAGATGACCAGTGGAGCAATTGTGTAACAGGGGGCGTTTGCATCGGATCCAATAACTCAGTGCCTCCGGCATAAGCAGTGTTGTCAGTGTTATAAAAACTTACTGAAATTGAATACTGCGATAACCATAAAGCTTTTGACAACGTAAAATAAATGAGGTACTTAACAATGATGAAAATAACGGTAAAATTTGCCATTGAAATTAATTTTACAATGCATTAATTGACGGACAAAATTTAATCGGATGCTTAAACATTAACTTTTCGTTTCTCAAATAAAGCATTTTATGAATCCCGTGCAATAAGCTTACAAATTTTCTACAGAGAAAATTATACTTATAGAAAAAAAAGGATATAAGGATATCCTCACACTTTTATTAGGACCTAATCACATTAAAAATCTTATTACTTATATTGAAATAAAAAATAACATAATTGGATTAAATTGTTTTAATGGTTCATCCACTAATTTTTAGTTGCTAGTGTCTATATAATGTTACAAATATTTATGGTAGGCGTAAATAAGTAAGTACAATATATGTACTAATTTCGCACTACAGTAAAGAGATTGTATATGACTGCAAATGTATGGGTTATATGTTTCGTATTTTAATGTTTACAAAAATAATTATATATAATATTACATACAGACTTGGAGACTACTTCTCTGGCTTTACTGTGAAGCCAGAGAAGTAGTCTCCAAGTCTGTATGTAGTATGGACAAGTTTCACCAAGTAAGGGCAACAACAATCAATGAATATAATATATTATATATATATATATATATATATATATATATATATATATATATATATATATATATAATAATTAATTACAAAACAATAACATTTTTTTAAAATTTGGCACGTGTCATATAATATTATGTTTTCCACGAGTTCGTTAGCCAGCACAAGCGCACCAGTATTTCAGTGAAAAAAGTCTCTTTTCGGAAAAGGTATCTCTGAAAATATTAAAGTTATTGAAATAAAACTTGGTAAGCAGATTGCATTGACATAGACTACAATAATATTAACCAAATTCTAAGTTTTTAGCTTAACGAAAAATTGAGTCATGGACATAAGTATTTTTCCCCAGGAGAGCAAAGAAGGATACAAGGACTCAAACTTTGTGTATGATAAATAAAGTTTTTCTTTTCACACCCAAAAAGAGTTATTCGGGGCTAAGAGGCCGAAAAGTAGCAATAGACCAGACATACATTTCGTACGAGAAAAACAAAACAGAACTGTTTTCTCTTACACATATTAATTTCGTTGCCCACATTTTCATATACCTACTTATATGTTATTTTTCTTAGAAGAAATTCACTAATGGGGAGATCCCGACTTTCGAATTTAGAAAAAAATCTTTTTTAACTATTTTTATATGTTCAAGTGACGTTTGGGGGGGGGGGGGGATTCGCTACCAAAACGCACTTGCTGCCATCAAGCCTTGTTGGTTTCTTTCCAATTATAATAAATGTTCTAATTAATATATAACGCAATTTTTAACACTGAAGAAAAGGAAACAAGTATGCATATGTGCTAGTGTACTTTATTAATTTCCACGAAACAATAATCATTTTTCTCTGCATAGATGTAATTTTGCAATTACAATTAGTTTTTAAATTAAGTTATTTATTTTTAAATAACACACTCAAGTATTATTCTACAAACTTGGTGAAATTTTATTAAAAGACGCATAATATGTTTTTAAATCAATTTTATTTGCCACCAGTACACACATATGTGTAGAGGTTTATCCATATAATCCCAATGCAAAAATATGACGTTTAGCGAAATTACATAATGTATTCATTTAGAGTCACATCTCCTAAAAAATGAATTCACGCATGATGGTAAATATGGCTAAAACTAACGGGCAGGATTACAATGAACTAAAAAGCATTCAATAAAGAAAATACATAGATATGTATAAATGTATGGGGCTGAACGCTGGCCTTTTGATAGCAGAACAGGAAGTTGAAAAGTAGTTGCGACGACGAGACAATATTACCTTTGGGCTATGATGATTTATATGAAAAATGCAAGTCACTCGGATTCTACAAAAAATTGTATTAAGGATTTAAAAAGATAAGCCAAAGAAAACAAACAGATATTACAACACTAAATACAAAGGCTGCTCATTAAAATCCAGGAAATTTCAGTAACCGATTTGGATTGACAAATAATAGTTGTAAGTAATATATATATATATATATATATATATATATATATATATATATATATATATATATATATATATATATATATATATATATATATATATATATATATATAGCGCCTCGGTGGTTCAGTGGTGAGAACGTGTGCGTCTGAACCGGAAGGTACTGGGTTAGATTCTCAATGTTCCCCTTTCGTTTTTCCAGTACATACTTAACATCAACGGAGGTTGTGGCATTGTATTTGAGTAAGTTGAATGTCTGTACGTTCCACCCTTTGGAGGAAGCGTAAAGCCGTCGGTCCCGTGTCTATGCGATGTCAGGCACATGAAATATCCCTACCCTCCTAACAGAAAGGCAGCGGTTCGGCAAAATTTCCAGGATATTGAGGTGAAACTGCTCCCTGGCGATGGTGATTGGGTATAGTCGCGGAAATAGACCGAGGTTCAGGAAACAAATATGCACAATAATATATATACCCAAACCTAGTAAACATTTATAAAAAAATAAATTGAATTTTAACAAAAAATAAATTCCTAATTCACGACCAAAAAGATTGAGATATCGCCTTGAGTCAAAAAATATATGAATGAATAATTAAGTCCCTGCATTGAATTTATATTACTTGTATAAAATTGGTACCTATCACCAAACAGTTGGTCATGGCAATTTTCAAATGGATAAAATATAAAATTATAAATAATTATTAATTCGGTACATATTAAAACATAAGAATTGCCGTGACAATGGCATTGTGCTTGAGCAAGTTGTATGCCTGCACCCGCTTTTCAGAAAGGCCGCTAAGATGTCGGTATCGTGCACCACGCGATGTTAGGCATGTTAAACATCCCTACCCTGCGTACAAACTCATAAAGACACAACGTATGTCTGGCGTCGATGACTGGACATAGTCCCTGAAATAGGCAGACGGTAAAGAAATAAAATACAATACTATTTTTGTAGGATAAATTTCAGGATTTTTTTAAAACATATTATCTCAAAAGCAGTACTTGTTTTTTAATAAAGTGACAGAGAAATATTAAAGTCCGGACACAGCCAGTGCCTTATGGTAGTCAAATTTCATTAAAAGCTTGTACATTTTTATAACTCAATTTTCCATTAACCTAGAAACTTAAATTTTGGTACACAAAAGTATATGAAAGCCAACAAATAAACGAAGCTTCACCAAAATACATTTACAATTTTCAGCAATATTTTTTTTAATTGGTCCAATTGAGCTAATGTGTCGGAGTTTAATCAAAATTAATTTGCGTCCGTTTGAAGACATGTTGGGAGTTTAAAAGCCTGATCTTCATAATCAAATATTTTTATAAAGATTTGCGGGAAGACAGTGATTCTGTATAAGATTGGATGACTTCAAAATCCACAACGTGACGAATCGACGCTCCATTCATTCGAGTTTCGACCGCTTAGAAATCTTACAAGTATTGCCTGTCCCAAGTTCGTCTAAAGGCATAGGTAACAATAGAATTTGTATCTTCCCCACCCTCCGCTCTTCAACCTCCCGCGCCATAAGTTTGGTATGTAAACAAAAGAGTAGACAACTGACAACACCGCTTTTCTACGCACGAAAAAATATTCCAAGCTCTTTGCAAAACAAAAGCCGAATGTGATGCCATCTGCTGAGAAGTAGTTGAAGTTAGTAAAACGTTCGATAGAATAATACAGTTTTGAAGAAAATCGCTAGTTCAAGACCTTCACCAATCTTCAGCAGCACCTCTCAGAATAATATTTTCTATCTCTGTTGGAGGTACTTCTTCGTCTAGAATATTCTCTATCCCTTATTCCCTCCGTATCTATTTCGTCTACTAAACCTGATGGTTAATGGTGCCAAAAGCTTTAGATAAATCTAAAAACTTTACTAACGATGGTTTTAATTTGTCAAGGCTGTTTTAATTTTATCTGCCAATGCAATAATATTATCCGTCGTACTTTTTGCCTATCTAAACCCAAACTGTTCATTGCTAAGTACATTTTGTTTATCGACAAAATCCGATATTTTCGCTGCGATAATTTTTACCAATATTTTTGCAAAACATGTAATCAACGATATGGGTCTGAAGTTTGACATCAGAGCTCTTTCCCCTGATTTGTGCAATAGTTTAACACTTATTTTAAATACATTAGGAAATTCGACTATCTCAAAACACAAATCTGTTAGTTTTGTAATAGGCCAAAGCACGAGTTGAGAGATATATTTTAAAGTTGAGGCACCGATATGATTAATACCTGGAGCGTTGTTGTTACTGAATTTTCTTACAAAAAAAAAAGGAGATCCCGGCTTCTGAATTTTGAAAAAAAATTTACAAATAAGGGCTATTTAGGACCCCTGGAAGTAAAATCCTAGGTCGGTTTCAGACTTGAAAGCAGATTTGAAACCGATCTTGAAAGTGAAAATAGTTATTTTCCTAGAGTGTGGTTTCGTTACGTGGATGATATTTTCGCAGTGTTTAACACAAACATTTGCAGAATAGAAGATTTTATTGCCAGACTAAATAATAAATTTGTTTCTATAAAATTTACTCACGAATTAGAAATTAATAATAAATTACCCTTTCTAGATGTATTAGTTATAAAAATAGAGACACTTTAGAGTTCGATGTCTATAGAAAGGAAACCACTACTATAAGCTACATTCCGAACGACTCACATCATACGTACGAACAAAAAATGGCAAGTCTTTTTTCCTTTAAGCAAAACTAGATATACCAAAGAATTAAATTGTATTAAGAACGTGGCCGAATATAACGGATACACTGCTTGCTTGGTGGAAAAATTAATCAACAAACAGAAAACAAAGAAAATGTTGACGGAATGAACAACGTTTAAAAGAGAGAAATCCGAAATAAACTTTGTTTGCTTACCATTTGAACCACGAATCACGAGCGGACTAGATACCTTTTTTTTTTTAAGTCAACTTGCAGCTAACATTTTCGACAAAAAATAGCTTAAAAAACTTGCTAGGTAACCCAAAAGACAAGGATAGCACGGACAAAATGTCGGGAATTTATGAAATAAGTTGTAAAGATTGTAATCTTAAGTAGGTCGGGCAAACAAAAAGATCGATTGGAGTTAGATTCAAAGAACACTTATCCCAATTACGTTACGGTACTATAGATAAATCTACTGTCGCCCGACATATTTGGGATAATAATCATCACGTTAATGAAGATAATATGAAATTAATAAAAAATGTTAGAAAACCAGGACAGCTAAATTTCTTCGAAAGTATATATATATATATATATATATATATATATATATATATATATATATATATATATATATATATATATATATATATATATATTGCGAAATATAGTTACAACAAAAATTGTATGAACGTGGCACCACCGCCGATTACGATCCACCTGATCGATTGCTTCCCTAAATAAAAATTTCCGTGTTTTTAACACGTCCTAGAGATAACATAATAATACAGATAGTTCCGACAAATCAAACTACGTTTATTTAGGTGTCGTTGAACCTTTCCAAAATTACTTAAGATGGACACATTTTAGATAAGTTAGTAGGGACAGTGTAGACCTCGTCCCGCGATAAAAATACAATACACTGCAGAATTTGTCTGCGTTTATTTTCCCATCTCAGTTCGGTCCCTCTACCTAACATCCGGTATATACGGTGATGTTAGCTTTTAAAATAGTTAGAATTTTTCATCCTCTGATGACGCTAACTTGGTTAGTGACGTCAGGTCTTTTTTAAAATGTGTTGTGGTGATTTGGGTTCTCCAAGTGTACTTGTCTGGCTAACGAACTTGTCCAAATCATATACATAAAGCAAGTACTCATATATATATATATATATATATATATATATATATATATATATATATATATATATATATATATATATATATATAAATTGAAACTGACCCCGGAAATGGGTTCTAGGAGTCCTAGTTTGCGCTCATATAAAGAAACTTTGAAACTTCAAAAGTCACGATCTCCTCATATATAAATTGAAACTGACCCCGGAAATGGGTTCTAGGAGTCCTAGTTTGCGCTCATATGAAGAAACTTTGAAACTTCAAAAGTCACGATCTCCTCATAAGTAAATTTTTTAAGGAAATTTACTAAAACAATGGGTCCTAGATCTAGCTAACACAATACCTCCTGGACGCATAATATGGTGTGGTAAATTTTGCTTCGTAATAAGCGGTTTCATCTTGATATATTACTAGTTCACTTCTTGGAAGTTTAGCTTATCAGTTAGGAACTATAACCCTGATTAATTGTGTCAAATAAAGTTGATTTACTAGCTATTGTTTTAAATATTTACTTCATAACTAAATTTAGATTAGCCGCGTTAGTTTGAAACTTTCTAATTGTTGACTTAAGAAGTATTGACTACTTATAAACGGGTTAGCAGTCAAAGTTTAAAGTTATTTCCGACAGGTAGTGTTTAAAACTTTCCCAGAGTGTTGACAGACTAATGTATTTAAGTCTAGCATGCACTCAACTCTCGTACCGTCAAGTACAATGAAACTTATACAAGCAGAAAATGGAAAGCTGGAAAGTTTATGGAAGAAGGAAGCCTTCAATCGTCAAATTTAAAGACAAACGAAAGCTTCCAGAATAATGCACATCTTACATCTGCTGTTTTATTAAAAATTTTTAATAAAATCCTATATTAAACTTGTATTTTTTGTCTAACGGATGGGCGTATTGGTGGATTTTCATAAAAAGCTTTAATCTGTGCTATTATGTAATGAAAGGCGAGCGGTGAGAGTGGTGTAACAATATTTATAACATGAACAGACTGTATAATGTTAAGCTCTTGCTGGTTAGATAGTTTGCGTATTTGTACTTGTTTATTTATCCTTATAAGTATTTATATATGTTAAGAAATGATTGTGTTGCTTGTTTCTATTTTATGTTTTGAGTAACTTATTGGCATTGCCTCTACTCCCAATTGTATGCTAATAATAAATTATTAGTAACAAAACTTATGCATATCTTTTCATAAAAAACTGCTTCCTGTATAATGATGTCGGTGATTACTCGCTTCTTGAATAGCTGCAGATTTTATACCTTCGAATCTGCAATGAAAACATTTCAAAATTTAGAGGCTCTAAAAAAGCGGGAATCCTCAACGAACTGTTCGATAAGTAAGTAATTCGACATTTACAGGGTTCATATTTGACTAAGGCGGGTATGTTGAATAAATATCACCAGCTGAGGTACCAGCGAAACAATTTTTAAATGACAATCTTGAAGATAATGTTGATAGAAGGGGCAGAGATTCTTGTGGTGTAGAAAAGTAAAATTTAATGTACTAGATTACTTTCCAATTAAACAAGGAACTTGTTTCTGAATAGAATCTAGAAGATACAAAGTTGTCTTTGTGACAACACTTCAGGTATAAAGGCAATATTTCCACTGAGAACGTATATGTGCTTTATACAGCGTCAGAGTCTGTTGTGATAAAAACAAAATTTTAACCTGGAACAAAGATCGAAACTTTTTTCCTGCTGATTTTGCAGCATATTTTTGTGAAGAGGGTCGCCGACGACGGCCGAGGCTAACTGAGCCCTTGTCCATTTTGAACCTATCTTTGTTTCACCCTGAAACCGTCTCGTGACATAACATCAGGATGAAGGGCTGTCTTTTGTTCTACCTTTTTTTTGTTCGCTCAGGGCTCGTCCGCGGCCTTGCCGCCCCGATAGCACCGCAACCCTTGGTTGATAGTGCATACCCTTAGTCTTACTTCACCCATTCCAAGATCACTGTGCCTTGAACTAGTCTGCACAGCGATTGGTAGGGTGAAGTTTTATATTGCTCTGTCTCCGGTCTAGAGTGACCGTAGATCAGTTGTCTTTTCCGGTCCAGAGCTATACACTCACACAAGATGTGCTGGGCTGATTCCTCCCCCTCGCCGCAGAGTCTGCATGCGAGGTCCCCTTCGAACCGCCCCATTTTATGCAGGTGTTTCTTGACGGCCATGTGTCCCGTCAAGAGACCTGTTGTGTTTCTGAGCCGTCCTCTGCTAAGGTTTAGCAGCTCCACAGCTCTCTTTGAACTGGGTCTGTCAATTATTGACTTCCCATGTCTGAGCCCTGGACAGTCCGCCCAGTACACCTTGTGTTGGTTTCTGACCCAGGACTTAATGGCTCCCCTAGCAGTGCTCTTTGACACGCCCAGAGCCGGTTCTGGTCCCATAAATGGTTCTGCTGACCCTCTCTTCGCGAGACTGTCAGCTTCTTCATTGCCTTTAACCCCCTAGTGACCCGGCACCCAGATTAGGGTCACCTCATTCTGCCCAACCAGGTCGCTCGTCTCGTCTCGGCACTCACTCACCAGCCAGGAATTTACCCGTGGGCTACTTAGTGCCTTAAGGGCTGCCTGGCTGTCTGTGGTTATGAGGATCCGCTTGTTGGTGTAGCCCCTCCTCTTGTTCTCCCGCACACAGTGCAGGATGGCGTACATCTCGGCCTGAAACACCGTTGCATGGGCTCCGAGGGAAATACTATGACTTACCCTCGGTCCTTCCGAGTAAACACCTGCCCCCGTCCCACGCTCCCCGCCAGATCTGTCCGTGAACCAGACTAACGCGTCCCGTGGCATGCCCGGCGTCTCCTCCCGCCATGCCTCGCGATCAGGGATTTCCACTGTAAAGTTGTTTTCCCTGCGGGCTCGCGAAGTCATGGTTATCGTTATATCTCCCGTCCCTCAGGTTTGTCTATCTAGTTGTTTCGTGAAACTTTGTGCTGTCCCTCTTTCCTTTTCTTCTTCCTTCCGCATGATGGACTGAGGTAGCTTCCTCACTCGTTCCCATGTCTTCTGGGCAGTTATTACTAGCACTAGATTTTCTACCGTGAGCGACACCCCTATTTCTGTGTATGCTTTTTGTGGTTATCTTTCTCAGCGGATACAGTTAAACAGTGTATGTTCTGCTGTGTGTCGTTCCCCTCAGTACCTACAATCCTAACTACCAACTTTGCCTATTTAGTGTGCATATGCTACAAATCTGCCGCGGCCAGTTAAGATCTGAGTCATATGGTAGTCAACGTTACGATGTTGGCAGCTCAACCACAAATCGATATCAGGGATCAGTCGCTTTGTACATTGGGCTTGGTCTTGATTCTCGTCCCATCTCTCTACCACTCTTGTAGCAAGTGTGCCTTTACAACTGCCCTTCCGTCCGGCCTTGGTTCCGTGTTCTCCCTATAAAAGATGCATCTTTCCTTGGCGAGAAGTTTGATCGGCAGGTGCCCCGCTATGACTTGCAGCGCCTTTGCCGATATAGTTCTGTATTAGCTCGTTGTTCTTAAAAGTATTTGCCGCTGTGTTTTCTGTATAATGAATTTGTATTGTTTTCTGTTAAGTGCTGCATACCACACTGGGACATCGTAAAATAGAATTGAGTATTCTACCCCGCACAGCACACTTTTGCAGCTCCAGGGCCCTTTGATGTTGGCCAGCGCAGATGCTCGTTCCTACGCTTTGTTTATAGTTTTTTTAATGTGTTATCCGAATGAATTTTTGTCATTTAACCACACTCCTGAATAGCGTAGTGCTTTCGATGTTGTTACTCATTTATTTCCAATTTGAAAGTCCACATGGCTCCTTTTTTTGGTCCTTTCTAGATGACTGCATCCGTTTTTTGTGGCGCCAACTCCAGGCTGTTACAGTTTACCCCTGTTGAGATTCTTGCTAATGATTCATTTACTCTGTGAGTTAGCTCTTCTTCATCCTCTGCTGTCACGACCAAGGCCAGATCGTCGGCGAATGCAATGGACATTGCTCTATCTATCAACACTATATCCAACACCCCATTGTAGAGAAGATTCCGCAGCAATAGCCTTAGCACCGAGCCTTGCGCAACCCCTGCAGTAACTTCCATTTCGATTCTTTTGTTTAATCTTCTCTCTCTAAAGTAAGAACATATTATATTAATAAAGTACTGGGAAATACTTCTTTTTTCTAGTATAAAGTATAAATTTCTAACAGTTTGCTGAAGGTGTTAAGCAAAACATGTAAGTCTGTAGCCAGAAGTGGTATTCGGTATATTGTTTTTACCCTTTAACAGAAGGATAAGCTTGGCTAATTTACAATCCTCTGGAAATTCTTGAGACTGCAAAAGTTGGTTTATAATACCCAAAATCCACTCTGGAGCCACTCTCACTGCCTTCTTTACGGCTTGAGGTGGGATTTCATCTAGACCTGGTGCCCTCATGACCTTCAGATTTTCAGCGCTTTTCGTAAGTCTTCGATCGTGAATGGTTCTATCTCGGTGTCTGTTATTTGTGGTCGCCGTTTAATATTTCTTTGCGGGAACAGTTCTTTGCCAATTGCTAGTTTCTTTGTGATAGTTAGTTTCACCGGCATTTGGTTTGTCATACATCTCGCCACAATTTTATACCCGTGGTCCAATACGTCCCCGTCCAGTTCATCGCATTGACCTTGCGTCTCTTCTCTTCGATGTTTTGGCGAGTTCGACAAGCTTTATTTACACCACCTCTAGTCTTGTTCTAGGTCATTTACAGCGTGGCCTATAATGTCGTCCCTTCTGTTTCCTTCGTGTGCTCTTGTCACTACTGTCCTCTTTTCGATGCATAACTTTCTTTGTTGTTCGTTCAGTAGTAGGGCACGTTAGCCTTCTTGTTTCTCTGAGGTATCTGGCTGATGTTACATATCTACTTGAGTATCTTGGTGCATGTGTCCACGTTCCCCTCGGCCTTTTTTAATGCCGTTTTCTCTATTCTCCACTCAAGTGGAGGTCACGATTGCCTATAACACCTTACCCTAAAATATCTATCTATCAGATTATCATATTTATTAAGATTAGCAATACTTCTAGGAGGTCGACAGATTTGGATATAGTTTGACACTCACGTTCTTTTTCATTTGTTTCGCACTGTCTAAAGTCCTATATTTGTGGGCGCCCCAGACAAGTGCCGGGTTATGTAGAAATTTAGATATCCAGATAATCGTTAGTTAGAATTAATTATTTGCGCTGACGCCAAAAGAAAGAAGATATTAGGGAGGAATTTCTCTTCAATCAAACAGCTTTGTTAATCTAACAAAGTATTAAATTTATTCGTATAAATTAAATTTGGAATAGCAAACAAAATTAATAAACATGGTTGGTAAATCTCAAATAAACATTAATCAAACACAATAGAAATCAAATAAGCAGCAAGAACTTCAAGAAAAAGACATTTCACATACATATGACAAAACAATAAGATAAAGATGGTTGTATATTACTAAAATATTAATATTAGCTACTTGAGGTATATATAAACAATCAAATGCTGTATTTTACAGCTCAAAAGCAAACACAAATTGTTTACTTGACGTTTGTCAATCAATTCGCTTAATTTTTCAATGAGTTACCTTGCCAGTTCTTTGAGTGAGGCTCCATTTAGAAAAAATATATTCCTACGTGAAACTTCTACATTAATTATTGAAAATGAGATATATTAAAAAGAATGTACAGGTTAGATATTTTACAGACAAAATTTGCTAATTACAATTTCAAGAACGATGTGTTTAAATTCACAAAATTGACAAAATTCCAAAGATTAAACAGAAATTTTACAGTTATTCTTACAGCACCTGCCTAACACCGTCCGAGTTCAAATTTGATTACGTTATTTTGAAAGTTAAAGTTATAAGGCTTCAGATATTAGATTGCTGCATGAAAAATTCTGCTGGTTCAGAGAAGGATTTATATAGACTCACCAAGATGCTTTCCGAGTGGAATCAACTATGAGTGCCTGACACAGGTTCACAGACTCCAATAAGAGTGGAGGAGCTGGAGAAAATGAGTGGTACTTTCCATTAGCGGTTATTGGGCCGGTGGGTTTTATTTCTCCAATACTAGGAGGCCATTTAACATCTATGTCGATGCTCTGAATTCGCTTGACGGAAACGTTGCAAATCGCAATTAAAACGTGAATTGGCTCAAGTGAAATTCACTGCCAACTGACTCAAACTTCGGTAACATTAAGAAACTGTTTCTAATTAACGTAAGAAATGTATCAGGTCGGAAACAAAGAGCCACAACTTAACTCGCGTTTTTATGCTAAACACGACGTTTATTTAAACTCGAAGACCGATTAAATGACTTTTAAACAATCACTGACAATTATTATTAGGTAGTATAGATAACAGAAAGGACTTTATCACCCCTTTTTAAGATAATTTTTAGCCACCGCAACTAAAAGGTGTTTACCCGACAAGCGCCAGGCTGTGACTCTCCTCGAGCCAACGTCTGTTTCCGTTGAGATTCAAATTCTCCCTTCCTCACCACATACGTCCCTCGCCTATAGTTCAGGGTTTCAAGGTTAACTTTATGACACAAATTGCAGATATGGTCTCGACTCCCCTTTAACATTGAAAATAGACTCGTACCTTCAAGGTTCTTTTAATAAGATGAACTAATAATTTGTTCCAAAACACTATCAACGGATATTTTGTTTACTTAAACGCCCTTCTAGGAAAATGCGACACATCATTTATTAACAAAGCTATATTGCGTCCTTAGATATTTGAATTTTAACGTACACACTTAAAATGCAGTACGGTGTTCAGGGTACTTAAACATTGGCGACTTTTCATCAAATAATTTTTGAATTCCAAAACTTGAAGTATTTAATATTGATAGGGTTTTTGGTCATTATGTAGACACCTGGGGGTTTCTAAATGTTTTAAACCAGTAATGATTCCAGGTAAAAAAGTGAATCGTTACAACTCCCACGTACATGTGATAATCTACTCTCTTCAGAAAGACATTCTCATGAAATGAACTTCTGCTCCAGGACTTGAGCACAAAGAAAATATTGGTATTTATGTACTCATAAGCTCCTGAAGCATTATACTACTCAAGTTTAAACGAAAAAAATTAATTTTTACCAAATCAGCTCTCCTTTATCCCCTACCCCATGAAGCGATATTACCCAAAAACAATTCGAAGCGTTCTTTTGTCGGGTGCTAACTGTATACCAAATTTGAAGATAATATCTCGATTCGTTCGAAAGTTATTGCGTCCACTAACAGATAGCCGTACAGGCCAACAGACCGATCGACAGACCTACACCCCGACAGACACACAAAAATACGTTTTGTGTTTTACGTCTTTCTACGCCACTTTATGAACAACAAAAATTTAAATTTCTGTCACTGATATTCCACCCCCCACACATTCAACCCTTACTTTAATTTCAGCACAGAATATCAGATGAAATTGAAATTTTTCTAATAAACAAACACTAAAATGTTATATTACTCGAGTTTTTATTAAAAAACCTCAATTGCACCAAATCATCTCTCATTCATCCCCTACTACCTAACGATTTTACCAACAAACAATCCGAACCGTACGTTTGTCGGTTGCTAACTGTATACAAAATTTGAAGACCATGTATAAATTTGTTCTAAAATTTTCGTGGCTACAAACAGATAGACATACAGACCGACAAATCGACAGACACAAAAATGTTCGTTTCCAAATCATGCTTTTTATATGTTTTGATACTCTATACGACGTTTAAGCGAAAAAATCAATAATTTTTGTCGCCGAATACGTCCACACGTATTCACGATTTGGAAGTAATATAATGAAAAAACTAATATTTTAGTGAATTTTCTTTAAAAAAAATCACTAATGAGGAGATCTCGACTTTTGAATTTTGAAAAAATTTTTTCAAATGAGCGCTATTTAGGACCCCTGGAACCCAAATCCGGGGTCGGTTTCAGACTTTATATGTTTATATATATATATATATATATATATATATATATATATATATATATATATATATATATATATATATATATATATGTTTATATATTTATGTGTCACACCTATAACTAAAAAAATAATGGACCGATTTTGAGAAAATTAGGTGAGTAGCTTCCTTTCGCGAGTGGCTTGGATAAGTTCGTTAGCCAGGAAAATCCGCCGAGGTTTTTCCGGAAAATTTTGTGTTTTCCTTCGAAAAAAATCGAAAAAAAATTATATCTCCGGAATTAACGAAGTAAGGGCAACGAAATTTGGTACACGGGTTTATATCATTATAGGTAAACTACGTACCAAAATTTAGCGCTGTAGGTTAAAAAACAAAAAAGTTACAGGCATTTAAAGAAAAATAAATTTGGGTTTTCCTCAAAACGTCAAAGTTGCGATTTTAAACGTCAAAATTGTTAATATTTAGGCAATGAACCTGAAATTAATATGATCTATGGAAGGAAAATGTCTCAAGAATAATGTTTTACAAAGCCTGAACTCTTAGTTTCAATCGTCATTGTCCTTCATTTTACTAAAATATTCCCAGAAAATTCATTTCAAATAAACCCTTTCTCTGATGCTTTAGCAGTAGTGTTGGCAATAGAGTTTATCGTTTAATGGTATATCAGTTTTGTCGAATTTTCGTAAAAAATCATTAAAGCGCAATATATCCGTTATTATGCAAGTTACAAAAAAAAGTTGTATACATTAATTGTAGGGTATCTTAAGCTACATCTTAAAAAAGATTTCCACAATTACAGGTGGCCCATAAGTCGTTGGTGATTCAAATTTTCTTTTTTTTTAGTGAATTTTTTTAATCGAACACGCCCTATGTTATTGCATTTTTGTATTTTCCATCGAAATATAATACATCTTTGTAAGAAAAGAAATTCTGGACGCAGCAAGTGCGTTATGGTAGCGAATTTTCATTAAATGCTTCAAATTTTGAATCAATTTGCTATTAACCTATAAGGTTGACCAGAAAACCAGTTTTTTCGGGAACAATTTAAGTTTACTTTCGGAAATTTTTGTACATTTTCAAACAATAAAGTTATTTTGATGAAACATGGCACATTGTTTCTAATATATAGATTATACTGGTAACCAAATTTGGTGCCTGCTTTCTTAAAAAAACATATTTGCTATTAAAAAATTTTTTTTAATGAAAATTCACTACCATAACGCACTTGCTGCGTCCAGAGTTTTTATTTAATTAATAAATAAAATAATTAACAGGTCGAATAGTTTGAGAGGCGACTAACCTAGAGAATTCGGACTAGGAGGATGTGGGTTCCAGTGCCGTATTCGGACAGTCTGTTTTTTGATTCGAATGTGTAAAGGCCAACTTGTGAAGAGCGATGGTTGGTTATCTTTGTCTATATGTGTATGTAATCTTCAGCCGCACAAGTTTAAGAGAGCTCCGAGTGAAAATATCGCCGAAGGATTAAAAAAAAATAAGTCAATTGGTGCAATATTTCTCGTATTTGCACAAGCATTCGACAGGGTTTGGCATGCAGGCCTCCTTAATAAACTTCTATCTTTTAATTATCCGTTTTCTTTGATACTCCTCATCAAGTCATATCTGAATAGTTAATCAATATTATAGTTGTCTTATTTTATTTTTATTTTGTGAGTTTCTGTTATAATTTTGTTTAATTTTTTATTTTGCTCAATTTTTCCAATATATTTTAATAAAAAACTTTTATTGACGTATCAAGCAAATCGCAACTGTGACGTTTTGAGGAAAACCCCAATTTATTAGTGAATTTTCTTAAAAAAAATTCACTAGTGAGGAGATCTCGACTTTTGAATTTTGAAAAAATTCTTCAAATGAGCGCTATTTAGGACCCCTGGAACCCAAATCCGAGGTCGGTTTCAGACTTTATATGTTATATATATATATATATATATATATATATATATATATATATATATATATATATATATATATATATATATATATATATATATATATGTTTATATATTTATGTGTCACACCTATAACTAAAAAAATAATGGACCGATTTTGATAAAATTAGGTGAGTACCTTCCTTTTGCGAGTGGCTTAGATAAGTTCGTTAGCCAGGAAAATCCTCCGAGGTTTTCCCGGAAAATTTTGTGTTTTCCTTCGAAAAAAATCGAAAAAAATTTATATCTCCGGAATTAACAAAGTAAGGGCAACGAAATTTAATACACGGGTTTATATCATTATAGGTAAACTACCTACCAAAAGTTAGCGCTGTAGGTTAACAGACAAAAAAGTTACAGGCATTTAAAGAAAAATAAATTTGGGTTTTCCTCAAAACGTCAAAGTCGCGATTTTAAACGTCAAAATTGTTAATATTTAGGCAATGAACCTGAAATTAATATGATCTATGGAAGGCAATTGTCTCAAGAATAATGTTTTACAAAGCCTGAACTCTTAGTTTCAATCGTCATTGTCCTTCATTTTACTAAAATGTTCTCAGAAAATTCATTTCAAATAGAACCTTTCTCTGATGCTTTAGCAGTAGTATTGGCTATAGAGTTTATCGTTTAATGGTATATCATTTTTGTCGAATTTTCATAAAAAATCATTAAAGCGCAATATATCCGTTATTATGCAAGTTACAAAAAAAAGTTGTATACATTAATTGTATGGTGTCTTAAGCTTCATCTTAAAAAATATTTCCACAATTACAGGCTGGCCCATAAGTCGTTGGTGATTCAAATTTTCTTTTTTTTAGTGACTTTTAGTGAATTTTCTTAAAAAAAATTCACTAATGAGGAGATCTCGACTTTTGAATTTTGAAAAAATTTCTTCAAATGAGCGCTATTTAGGACCCCTGGAACCCAAATCCGAGGTCGGTTTCAGACTTTATATGTTTATATATATATTATATATATATATATATATATATATATATATATATATATATATATATATATATATATATATATATATATATATATATATATATATATATATATATATATATATATATATATATATATATATGTTTATATATTTATGTGTCACACCTATAACTAAAAAAATAATGGACCGATTTTGATCAAATTTGGTAAATACCTTCCTTTCGCGAGTGGCTTGGATAAGTTCGTTAGCCAGGAAAATCCGCCGAGGTTTTCCCGGAAAATTTTGTGTTTTTTTTCGAAAAAAATCGAAAAAAATTTATATCTCCGGAATTAACAAAGTAAGGGCAACCAAATTTCATGCGCGGATTTATATCATTATAGGTAAGTTATTTACCAAAATTTAGCTGCGTAGGGTAAAGGACAAAAAAGTTACAGGCATTCAAAAAAAAAAAAATTTGGGTTCTCCTCAAAACGTCAAAATCGCGATTTTAAATGTCAAAATTGGTGAGTCCCTTCCTTTTGCAAGTAACTTGGATAAGTTCGTTAGCCAGGAAAATCCGCCGAGGTTTTCCCGGAAAATTTTGTGTTTTCTTTCGAAAAAAATTTATATCTTCAAAATTAACAAAGTAAGGGCAACCAAATTTTATACGCGGGTTTATATCATTATAGGCAAGTTACCTACCAACATTTAGCTCTGTAGATCAAAAGACAAAAAAGTTACAGGCATTTAAAGAAAAATAAATTTGGGTTTTCCTCAAAACGTCAAAGTCGCGATTTTAAACGTCAAAATTGTTAATATTTAGGCAGTGAACCTGAAATTAATATGATCTATGGAAGGAAAATGTCACAAGAATAATGTTTTACAAAGCCTGAACTCTTAGTTTCAATCGTCATTGTCCTTCATTTTACTAAAATATTCCCAGAAAATTCATTTCAAATAGACCCTTTCTCTGATGCTTTAGCAGTAGTGTTTGCTATAGAGTTTATCGTTTAATGGTATATCATTTTTGTCGAATTATCGTAAAAAATCATTAAAGCGCAATATATCCGTTATTATGCAAGTTACGAAAAAAAGTTGTATACATTAATTGTACGGTGTCTTAAGCTACATCTTAAAAAATATTTCCACAATTACAGGTGGCCCATAAGTCGTTGGTGATTCAAATTTTCTTTTTTTTTAGTGAATTTTTTTAATCGAACACGCCCTATGTTATTGCATTTTTGTATTTTCCATCGAAATATAATACATCTTCGTAAGAAAAGAAATTCTGGACGCAGCAAGTGCGTTATGGTAGCGAATTTTCATTAAATGCTTCAAATTTTGAATCAATTTGCTATTAACCTATAAGGTTGACCAGAAAACCAGTTTTTTCGGGAACAATTTAAGTTTACTTTCGGAAATTTTTGTACATTTTCAAACAATAAAGTTATTTGGATGAAACATGGCACATTGTTTCTAATATATAGATTATACTGGTAACCAAATTTGGTGCCTACTTTCTTAAAAAAACATATTTGCTATTAGAAACATTTTTATGAAAATTCACTACCATAACGCACTTGCTGCGTCCAGAGTTTTTTTTTTAATCGAACACGCCCTATGATATTGCATTTTTGTATTTTCCATCGAAATATAATACATCTTTGTAATAAAAGAAATTCGGGACGCAGCAAGTGCGTTATGGTAGCGAATTTTCATTAAATGCTTCAAATTTTGAATCAATTTGCTATTAACCTATAAGGTTGACCAGAAAACCAGTTTTTTCGGGAACAATTTAAGTTTACTTTCGGAAATTTTTGTACATTTTCAAACAATAAAGTTATTTTGATGAAACATGGCACATTGTTTCTAATATATAGATTATACTGGTAACCAAATTTGGTGCCTGCTTTCTTAAAAAACATATTTGCTATTTAAAAAAAACATTTTTATGAAAATTCACTACCATAACGCACTTGCTGCGTCCAGAGTTTTTTTTCTTTAAATGCCTATAACTTTTTTTCTTTTAAGCTACATAGCTAAGTTTTTGTAGGTAGCTTACCTATAAGGATATAAACCGAGGCACCAAATTTGGTTGCCCTTACTTTGTTAATTCCGGAGATATACATTTTTTTCGAAAGAACACACAAAATTTTCCTGGGCAGATTTTCCTGGCTAACAAACTTATCCAAGCCATTTGCAAAAGGAATTTACTCACCAAATTTAATCAAAATCGGCCCATTATTTTTTGAGTTATCGGTGTGATACATACATATATATATATATATATATATATATATATATATATATATATATATATATATATATATATATATATATATATATATATATATATATATATAAACTAACCCCGGATATGTGTTCTGGGGGGCCTAATTAGCGCTCATTTAATGAAATTTTTTCAAAATTCAAAAGTCGGAATCTCCTCATTAGTTAATTTTTTTTACGAAAATTCACTAATAACCCTGTATAGTAGAACTCTTTTAAGATGTGCCTAAATATTTATCTGGCACCAGAGACGTTTTTAGTAATTTATATACAGCAGTCAACTGGTTGAATATACCTCATCAAGGATGTATATTTAATAAACATTTTTAGGGAGATATATTTATATACCTCTTTGTGGACGCTTATTATCTTTGATTGTCCAAAAACTTATAAAAACAATGTGTTTGCTTGATTTATACATATTTTGATGTAACTTTGTTGGCGAAACGATCTTCACGTGTTGCAAATATCACGCTGAACAGGTACATTATCCCACACAGTATTTGTTGAACAACCCCTGTATAAATTGTACCGTCTTATGAATATGCTATAGGTCATCCTAACTTGGCTCTAACAGCAAAACAGAAGGCAGGGTCCAGTTCTGCATCACATAATAGCTCAAGATATCCTTTATTAATATTATACGCAAGGGCACTATAGACGCATTTATATGTATCTGTGTAATTTCAAAATCCACTGGGGCCTATATGATCTGCTTATTGCCCCTTTTGTTACGATAAGGTCTTGACTTATTCTCTGCGGGGAATAAGGCGCTTACACTATACTGAAAATCTTCTTATCAGCTCTTAGCAGATTTAGAGTGTGTATGAACATGAAATTTCCAATACACTTCATTTATTATTTTACAGATAGCGGTTTAAGGAATCGAGAATAAAAAGAATATAAGGATACATTTATACGAAGCCAAGAATTAGTTGGAGAACAACCAATTGAAAATTCGATATAGCGGTGCGCAAAAGTTAGACACGATTAAAACATATATTTTTATTGGCGGAAGAAGTCACTGACCATAGAAAGAAAAGCCTGAATGTACCATATGCGTTATGGTAGAGAATTTTCATAAAAATAAAATGCACTAATACAGTGCAACCAATTTTTGAAGATCGGGAACATAGCAAGGTTTCTAACATTTTTACCACTAATACTAGTTTTATTATTATTGTTTTGTAGTTATGTCAACAATAAATTACAGCGACTAACGTCTATACCGTAATATAAATAATAAATAAACAGTGTAACATATAATTTTTTACAACTATGACAACTTAGGGCATTGTGCAGAAATATAAGTTTGTAAGTTCGCTATGGGGTAACGTGAGGATAGATGGCGCGAAATGTGAGATGGCTCAGCTTGCTTTTGCGCAACCGCAACTGTAATGCAAGCAGCATTTACTTTGCACTGTTTTGTGTACATCAGGGTTTCCTGCGACGGTGTTTGTGCTGATTAAATCTTGCCATTATTTAGTATCTCCCTTAGAATGGTGTCAACTTCGTGCTGTTTTGCCAATGGTACCCTTCGCGGTGGTTGCTTGATTGGTACAGATGTCCAGGTCTCAATGCGATGGCGTACTAGGTCTGTTCTTCCAAAATCGTTCTTGTCGGTTACGAAAACGTCGCGATATTTGAACAGCAGTTTATCCACTGCATGCTTTCCCAGTAAACACATGTTCGTTAATTAAACGTTTAAAAGGAAACTGCTACCTTACGTTTAATTTTGGTAAAAATGTCGCCCGAATAAACATATAATTAAACCAATATAAAAACGTTTTTATACATGTATGTTTTAACGTTCAAATATACGTTTTTCTTACATGTTTATTAACAAGGATTTTACAACGTTAATTTAACCATCGTCTGTAATGGAGAATATACGTTTATAATTACCGTTTATCAACGGGAATTTGTAACGTTAAACTATTTGCCGTTAATAACGTAAAATATACATTTTTTATACATGTTTATTAACAAGGGTTTTGCAACGTTGATTTAACCATCATCTGCCATGAAGAATATACGTTTATAATTAATGTTTATCAACGGGATCTGTCACGTTAATCTGCTTATATTAACGACGTATAATAAACGTTTGAATTACAACTAATGCATACCTACCAAATGATAGTTTTTCAACCCAGCTGACAGCAGAAGATGAGTACGATAAATTTTTTGACGATGGCACTTTATAGGACAAACGATCATTAGGTGTAGAAATATCAAACTGGATCTGATTGCGGTGTAGATACTTACTTTAAGTGCTCATTGCTCATCAAAACTTCTAAACTTGCTACTCTGTTAAATTTTATAAACCTACCATTGAGAAATTATTATTTATGTTTATAATTTTGAATGGGATTTATAAAAATGGATTAGATCACAAGTCAAATGTCAAATATAAATAACTTGATTTAAAAAACAAAAATATATTTAAAAAAACTTACATTTCATTATCAAAAAACTAAAATAAATAATACCACGTTCTAAAAATATAACAAGCTTCTTCAATCATAGCGTCTTAATCATGAAATAAAAAATATATTTCTTAAATTATTTGTCAACTTCTCAACCAAAATAAAAGTATTGCTCCATTAGTTTTTTGCTCTGGACCTTTTCGAAGTAGCTAATTTCAACCAATCCTTAACAGCACAAAAGATTGCTCTGTCTCGCTTTTTTCACGTTGGGGAGAATTTAGCTTTGCAGAATCTAAAATTATAAACTGCTAAATAGAAATAAATAGGTCATAAAATTGTGATTACCATATACTACTGCCATTAGTCTCGTGGGTTCTAATGAATATATATATATATATATATATATATATATATATATATATATATATATATATATATATATATATATATATATATATATATAGGTGTACATGTATCGTGCAAATTAAATTAAACTGGGGAAAATAAACAAATACATCAGAATTTATAAATGCTAAACCAGTAGCTAACCATTATTACTCTCATTCGAAAGTTTGATTCACGAACAATCAAAATAGAGGAAAAAAAGGTGTATTCATAAACGTTAGATATACGTCTAATGCCTCAATAAAATTAAACTTGAAAATATGGAAAAGCAACCAACATGGCCGATTTTAAACACGCCGGCTAAACTCATAAAGCCCAATTATTTATTCTACCTAATAACGCTCTATAGCAATCAAAGTACAAGAAATGTGATTAACTTCGACAACGTTTGAAGACAATTATTACATATTGTGATACACTTTACCTTAACCTCACTTCAAGCAGCACTAACTGTACCTATTTCCAAAACTTTTAAGGGAAATCGCTACAGGATGATAATCATTCTTTGTAAATATGTATAAAACAATTATAAATTATAGAACAGACCACCATTCACCATAAGATACAAGTGTCACGTACTGAATATAATATTTAATAAAATTTAATTCCAAGCACCACGTTACACACTGTACGCCATCACTTCACCTGTTCTGTTTCTATTTCTAATTTCTTGTTCATTCTCGTTCAGCATGCGCACAAACACTTACTAATTTACAAGGACAAATAATATGTTTTATGTATTACACAGTAGAATGCAAAAGACAAAATAGCTCCTTTTAAAACATACACGCATTGTCGAATACCTCTCAGATTGATTATGTGACAAAAATTTTTAAAAAGCCAGGAAAAATGTAACCTAGGTATATAACTAACTATAGGTACATAATATAATATATCACATAATATCTCACGCTAAAATAATATCTAGTAAGATACGTATATTTTATGTATAAATCCCTACTTCATGTATATTTTTATAGGCGAACCTTGTTGAAACTACGTCTAAATATTATGTTTAAAAACACTTAATTAATAACGTCTTTTACAACGATAAATTGTTAAGTAATTTGCTTTTTTAACAAAAATTAGAAAAATAGTGGTTTTAAATATATCATTTATATCACATAAAATATCTCTCGCTTAAAAAATGTCTGGTAATATACGTATATTTTATGTATGAATCCCTACTTCGTGCATCTGTTTCATAGGTGAACTGTGATGAAACAACCTTTAAATATTATGTTTAAAAACACTTAATTAATAAGGTCTTTTACAATGACAAATTGTTTCGTTGCTTTTTTTACGAAAATTAGGAAAACAGTTGTTTTAAATATAACGTTTATATTACATAAATATCTCTCACTTATAAAATGTCTAATAAAATACGTGTATTTTATGTATGAATCATAACTTCATGTAGGTTTTTGGTAGGCGAACTGTGTTGAAACAACGTTTAAATATTATACCCTTCATCAATAAGGTCTTTACAATGAGAAAATGTTTACCTAATTTTTTCACAAAAATTAGGTAAATACCTGTTTTACATATAACGTTTATACCACACAAAATATCTTTCGTTTATAAAATGTTTAATAAAATACATATATTCAACGTATTAATCTCAACTAAACGTAGTTTTTTAATAGGCGAAATGTGTTTAAATAACGTTTAAATATTATGTCTAAAAACTCTTCATAATTAACGTCTTTACAACGAAGAAATGGTAACGTTGCCTTTTTAGCCTAGAATTGAACGTTAATTTTTATAACCGATAACGTTTTTTCAACGGTCTTTACGTAAAATAGACGTTTATTAAACGCACGTGTGTTTATTGGGTTTGTTGTGGAGAAACATTTACACTAGCTTCTGCTAAGACATCGCGTAGATGTTCTGGAAGTGGTTCATCCGGGATGGACGAGGCTGGGTCTTCTTGGTCGTGGCAACGCTGTAGGATGGTTACTGGTGAGAATGTTCCGATTTCGGAACCTTTGGAAATCTTCTGATCAAAGCTCTTAAGGTTGGCTACTCTGACAGCTGCCAGTTCTTTTGCTTCATTGATAGTTTTACCGACTAGTAGAGCCTTCTTAAAAATATCGTTGTCTTCTGGTTCTATAATACCCACCACTATCTTCACTGGGACAATACTTTCACTCTGGGCTCTTACAACGACATTTTCTTTGGCCGTGACTTTTCGAATCGCACGGTTATTGACAGTCGACATGACTGCTTCCTCATCACCGATATTTAAAACATTGTTCCTGAGATCCAACTTGACATTGTGACCTTGTATAACATCTAGTCCAAGTATAATAGGGTCTGATATGACGGCAACAATAACTCGCCGTTTGGTTTTCCAAGCTCCAATTTGTAGCTTGACCTCAGTCTCACCAAACACACGAATCTGTTCGCCACCAGCTGCAATCGCTTTGTAAACTCTCTCTGGCTCTCTCACCCTCCATCTTGGTACCACATCACGACGGATAATCGTCCTGGATGCACCGCTGTCTACACTCATTTGAGTCTTCCTGTCGCTGATGAATCCGTCTACGACCAACGTATTGCCAGAATTATTGACCAGTGAAACAGTTGTCGGCTTCGGGGCATTGCAGTGGGCAGCCAGCTCTTGCCCCCTAAAGCTAGCTGCATTTAGTTTTCCTGTGCCTTGGTTGCAGATGATCTTGGGGCCCGTCATTCACTCCTTATGTGTCCCACCTTGCCACAGTTCCAACAGCATATGGCACTTCCACGATGAGCTTGCGTTGGCTCCTTATGAGTCGTGTGCTTCATTTGTTCTTCTAGTTTCTCAAATCGCTGCGCAAACTTGGATAAGTCTGGTTTATTTTCCCCTTCTGGCACTTGGAGACTGCGAACCCCCACATTGCCTTTAGACGCTTGCTTAGCAGCTTCAAATTCTAACGAATGTGCCAAAGCATTGTTTAAGTTTTTATGTCTCGCCATCCTCAGCGCCTGTTGAGTGTCGGTATCCCTGATGCCGTCAATGAATGTTTGCAGTGACAGCTGATTTAAAAATTTCACCGGGGCTGTAGGGTAAGCTGATCGTGTTAGTCTGGCAACGTCGGCTTCGAATTGCTGCAGACTTTCGCCTGATTTCTGACAGCGACTTTATAGCTGAGTTTGATACAGCTGTTGTAAATGTTGGTCTCCAAACCTCATTTCTAGGTAATACCGAATGCTGTCGAAATTGTCATGTTCTTCGCTGGGGATACCTTGGAGCACATCTAGGGCATCTCCTCTGAGAGGCACAATTAGCGAAGTCGCTTTCTCCCACTTGACACCAGTTGTTACGTTCTACGGGGTTCTGGATTTGTTGATTAACAAAACACAGCTTTCCAAACTACTAATTTATTATTACCAACTATTTTCCAACACCACTGTCAACTAAAATATATCTCTTCTCTGTTATTAGATGTCCATAGAACTATATTCCACTATCGCCTTCTATGATCGCTTCCTATAGACCAACAATTACTGTTAACTCTCTTTATACTCTACGATCACACCACCTTATTCAATACTGAACGAACTTACTCTGCGCACCGCTCGTCTATTTATACTGTGTCTATAGAGATTCTAGACGTTCTACACTATTCTACACCTGTCACTTCTGGTCTATTGTAATAAAATTTGGTACGTACCTTTCTTTTGTGAGTGGCTTTGATAGGTTCTTTATCCAGGAAAAACGGAGTATTTTTTCCGGGAAATTTTGGGTTTTCCTTCGGAAAAATTTTCATATCTCCGAAAGTAACAAAGTTATAACAACCAAATTTGGCACATACGTTTCTACTATCCAACTTACCCTACACGCCGAAATACATATCTCTAGGTTGAAACGAAAAAAAGTAATAGGCATTTTAAGAAAAAAATTGGGTGCCACTGGTGATCAGAAGAAAGAACAAGAACAAAATATTTTGTGTGATTAATAAAACCAATTGAATATTACATCCAACGGTTAAGTTTTCTTGGCGCAAAAACGTCTAGAAGTAGCAGAAAAAATATTTTGAAAATTTCATAATTTTTTTTCTTCAAACGTCAAAGTCGCGATTTGAAACGTCATAATTGACAATTTTCAGACAACGAATTTGGAACAAATACAGATTACGTAGAGGATATATCGTAAGAACTGTGTTTTACAAAGCCTTCATTGTCCTTCATTTTACTAAAATATTTTCAGAAAATTTATTTCAAATAGAGCCTCTTTCTATATGCTTCGGCAGTAGTTTCAGCTATATAGTTTATGGTTTAATAGCCTATACGAGTATTTTAGCAAATTTTCGTAGAAAAAATTCGTTATTGCGAAGACCGCGACTAAATTTTAAAAAGATTTCTTCAAATGAGCGCGAACTAGAACCCCGAAAACCTATAGACGCGGGCAGTTTCGGTTTTTTCTGTTTACACATATACAGGGTGGCTCTTTTCTACGGAAAAGCTCAATATATGCGTTATTATACAAGATATGACAAAAAAGTATTATAGGGTATCTCAAGCTGCACCTTATAAACTTATTTTGACAATCACAGGGCGGCCCATAAGTCGCTGGTGATACACATTTTCTTTTTTTAATAGAACACCCCCTTATTTTGTTGAATTTTTGTATCTTCCAGCGAATTATAATGCATGCTTGTAAGAAAAAAAAATTGGTACCGTTCATAGTTTTTGAGTTATTTTAATTGCATTCAACTTTTCACATTTTTCGCACATATTTTACACACATATCAGAAATTGTGAAACGGCGTTTTTGACAATATATAGCGGAGCCCCATGGAGATTTTTCTTTGTATAACTCGTCGAAAAAATCGAGCTGCCGTATACGGGCACGCTCAAATAGTGGCTGAATTTTAGAAGTTTCCGCAGAAATGTTTTTAGTGTTTCTGTGGAACTTATTTGTGTAAGATTTTTGTGATATTTTGGTAATTATTAGTAAATGTTTAGTAAGTTATTGTAAAAAAGGTTGTCGAATTTTTGTGAAAAATATAATTTAGTGTAACATTGCTGAAGGCAATTTCTGTAAAAAAAAATGGTGATTTTCTGTAAAATAAATTTTTGCAATTTTTCATGTTTTTTTCAATTTTGGTTCTAAAGCTGTTTGTCAGTAATTATATCCTGGCAGGTGTGTAAACAGCTTAAAGAGGTTCGTTGGCCAGGAAAATCGGAACAGTTTTTTTCTGGATCTTTTAAAGTTTATTTTCGGAAAATGTTTGTACTTTTTGAAACTACAAAGCTACTTTAATCAAATACGGTAGATTGTTACTAATATATAGGTTATACTGCCAACCAAATGTCATTCTTTTAAAAACCAGACATATTTGCCATTAAAAGCTTTTTTACCAAAATTCGCTATCATAACGCACTTGCTGCGTCCAGACTTTTTTGTATATATTCAGGTCTAAAGCTCTATCCTAACAAGTTTTTAACGATGATTATCCAAAAGCGTGAATTTAGTGAGGGTACCTAGTGTGGAATGCATTTGTGAGAGTGAATTTTATCGATCTGCGGTGAACTGAGTGTGTTCCAATATGAATACGCATATATTTCAAATAATCCACAGAATTAATTCTCTGCTGTTGCTGGCAGGACTTTTGATGAAGCCTACTTATTAAGTTCTAGCCGACAGAGATCAAATATAGCCCTGGGAGATAAAATTCGCTGGCTTAAAATAAAATTATTAAATCAGTTCAAACGCCTTAAAGATAATTTACATTTTAAGAAAGTGTCATAATTTCTGAAGTGTAACTTTTAATTGCATTTGCAGTGTCACTTCAGATTGCCTTAACTGACAGATGACATTTATATTCAGTTTAAAGAATACATTTTTGCCAGCAGTTACAAAGGCTGATGTTACACATGGATGTTACATATAGACAATATCTGTCAATGTATCTGTATGTTCTGACGCAGCAAGTGCTTTATGGTAATGAATTTTCAAACAATCCTTTGAATGCCTATAATTTAGTTTTAAAATCTAAGTTTTAGTATATAATACAGTTTCTATAAAGGCAACGAGTGTATCATTGACGAGAATATAATTTTCCTAAGAAAATTCTTTTGAAACAGACTGGTCTCATTGGGCTGTATAACGTACTTATACTAACTGCTGTAATATAAATCAACTTGAAATATTTAGTCATTTTGAGAATTAGCTATTATATTGTCTTAGCTAAAATTTTAAGGCTTATTTTTGAAAAATATTTCCTTTCTACTACGTCCTCTGTGATTTTTTACTAGATAAAGTTCCTTTTACAATGATTTTTTTAAATTTTATTTTAACAACACACCACGAGGGCTTACATCCTAAATACTATCGTATCGTGGGTATCGACAAGACGGAAAGAGGCAACTTGTTAATTCTGGACTTAAAGGTTTGGAGGTTCGGAGGAGAAGGAAAAACATGCGCCGGCAAGGAACTCGACAACTTAGAAGTCCTCGGGACAAAAGAGTGGACAGTAAAAGGGTGCATTCGTTCTGTTCCCCTGGTAGATCTGTTGGGGGCAGCACGTCGAGAAACCATGGAAGAAAGCTCCTCTGAGCAGTGCCCGTGCAGATATCTATAAAAAAAGAGAGCTGTCACCAATGGCAGGTCGGTGGGCAAGGGGTGGCAGCCTTTGGATGAGGCTAGGGTCACCGATAAGACGTATAGCTCTCTTCTGAATGAAGTCCAGGATAGCGAGTGTAGAAGCGGCACGCGGCACCCCAGATGTGAGAGCAGTATTCGAGGTTTGGTCTTATTTGTGAAATATATAACGTATAGAGATTAGCTGGTAAAAAGTATTTGCGAGCCCGGAAGAGGAGACCTAATTTCTTAGCAGCCGCTTCTACAATTGATGTGACATGTTGGCGCCAATTGAGATTTCGATCCACAGAAATGCCAACAAGTGAAAAGGACTCATTACTTTGAATAACTTGGTTGTTTATTGTGATGGGTCCAGGGCTGGTGTATCTCTTATGAGAAAGAAAGCAAGACTGTGATTTGGTGGAGTTGAATTGTACAAGATTTCTACTTCCCCAGTCTAATATTTTTTGGCGATCCACGGAGACAGAACCCTCAATGAGTCTGCGATCCTCATCTAATTGGGCTAAAGAGACAGGCTTAGAATATTGTATATTTTAGTGGAGGGTGCTGTCGTCCGCGTAACTGTGAACTGGGTTGAATGTGCTATAGAGGAGGTCATTGATGTGGAGAAGAAACAAAGTAGGGGCTATAGCTGAACCTTGAGGAACTCCTGCATTAATTGGATACAGTTTAGAGGAATGGTCATCCACGACAACAGAAATGCTACGGTTGGAGAGGAAATTTGCTGTCCACGTACAGAGTTTTGGTGGTAGGCCATAGGCCGGTAGTTTATTAAGCAGCACTGCGTGCCAGACCTGGTCGAATGCTTTGGATATGTCTTAAGCGACAATCTGGGATTTACTGTGTAGTTCCATAGACTTGTTCCAAGAATGGGTGACAAAGGAAAAGAGGTCGGCAGTTGATCTGCGCTGACGGAATCCATACTGCCTGTCGTGGATTAGACTGTGTTTTTCAAGGAATTTGGGTTTAACGGTGTTTATATACTTTTCCATCACTTTAGAGACGACTGAAAGGAGAGAAATAGGCCTGTAGTTGCTAGCAAGCGCTTTGGATCCTTCCTTGGGGACGGGTTGTACTCGAGCAGTTTTACAGTTACTAGGGAATATGCCTCTATTGTAAGATGTCTGAAACAGACGAGTCAGAGCAGGAGCAAGTTCTGATGCGCAGTTTTTGAGTACAATTGCTGGGATCTCGTCAAGGCCAGAGGCTTTCCTGGTATTAAGAGAAGAGAGCATCTTTCGTACATTTTTAGTTTTGAAAGTGATATCCGTCATTTTATGCGCGGCATTGGGAACTGTTGGTGGTTGAACATTCGGAGGTGGGTTGAGAGTAGAATTGCCGGCGAACAACGAGGCAAAAAGTTCAGCGTTGCCCAGTGCGGTAGAAACAATTTCATCCCCTGAGACAAGAGGTGGGAACATGCTCTTGCAGAAATTATTCCCAATAGATTTAGCAAGGGTTTGCTGCCGCTGGAGCTTAAGAGCATTACAGCATAAGGAGGTATAAAAAAGTTACTTTATGGTATAGCTACCATATATGTACAAAACTTAAATATTGAGTGGAGGGCTAAAAGTAGTATCAGAAATTCTTTTAAATATTTTCCCATTCCGATTTTTTGGCACATTCGGGTCCGATGTTATTGGACCTCTGGTACAATAGATGGAAATTCAACTTAGTGAACCTTTTGTATAGTTTGGACTTCAATTATCAAGACTTGAAAACATTTGCCCCTTAGGATGGCTACTAGTTAGTCGAAACGCGTATGGTTTTAATAAAATTTACTGCCTGGATCAAAAGACTGTGTCTATCCCAGACTGTGTGACGTTTTGGAGTGAAAGTAATGTTAATTAAGTATTAATTATATTTTGTGATTACTTCTGAACATGCATTTTTTTGGGGAGATCTTCTCAAAAACTATTAAAAATGAGAAAAAAAATTTTACACCTTGACTGATTTAGAATGAAATAAGAAATACGAATCTTGCATAAAATACAGGGTGTTATATTAAAAAGAAAGTTTATGTGAAAAAGTACACGTTGAATCGACCCTATACATCTAAGTAAAGTCTTATTAAAATGACCTTTTTTAACCAGAAAATTTTGGTCTGGAACTTTTTCTTGTACGGGGGCTGTGATCTGTAGCGGCTAAATAGACCTTGTAAGATTTTGGTAAAATACTTTTGTAAACTAATTTTAACAAAATTTCAGTTAACGTTTAGGTTTTTACTCACAATATGTATTCAGTTAACGGGCATTGGTTTTGTAGAACTCATTAAGCTGCTACTGTTCCCCAACTCACTTTTTTGTAGCCCTTTTCGGTGCACATTACGGTATATATGCTTATGCATGAATTCAAATTTATTCATTTCGATACTAAAACATTTTGAAATCCTCATTTCAATAAACTCCAGCTATGTGATACTATATCCGATCAGAGGATATTTCCAGACAATTGAAATCGAGTGGGACCAACCAGCCTTTATAATTTTTCTCTTTTATTTCAGCAGAATAATTTTAATTTAAATTCCCTTCTTGACAGACTTATTGGTTGGTCGGCTGCTCTTTTACACAAGTAATAACTTTTTATTCTGTTTTAATCGAGCTCAGGATCGATCTGTTAAGCGAGACCGGGGAGACTCATCTGGTAATTCATTCCGGTTGAACGGTCGCAGGTGGCAGGTTTACTTGACAGATTAAGGACTAATTTACTAATTTGTTCCTGCCTGCCGTACAGGATTTGAGCAATGCTGCGGCGTGGCGTCCATCTATCTCATTTGATACAACCAAACATGGACGAATTGATGATTAGTGGACGTATCACATCTTGATACAAAAGCTTCAACTTCAGAAAGACATTGCTAAGCTTAATTGTCATTTTATTTACTGATACAGATGGTATCTAAGCTGGAATAAAAATAATAATATTTATAAACTCGGGCTTTAAAGTTTCTACAAGTTACCATATTATAAATACACCCTCTGACCCTGTTCTTGAAACTTATGGTACTTTGATCGGACCGATCTTACGGACCAAAGAGTTGCCGAGCAGACAGATATATTAATAGCTAATAAGTGCATTACCTGTTGTTGCCCTCACTTGGTGAAACCGTTCCTTATAATTAGAAACTTCTTTCCCGGCTTCACAAGCGCTTGCTTTATTCTCAGCCGGTTTCGCCATTTAGGGCATTGTCTGACAGTGGAAAATTCAATTTACGTACACGCATCATGATAATTATAAATAAGGATCAGTTGCTACCTCAGGATATTTTGATTACAATTCTTAAAACTCTGGACGCAGCAAGGGCGTTATGGTAGTAAATTTTCATAAAAATGTTTTTAATAGGAAATATATATATATATATATATATATATATATATATATATATATATATATATATATATATTAAGAAAGCTTGCGTCAAATTTGGTTACCAGTATAACCTATATAGAAGAAACAATGTACCATATTTTATCAAGATAACTTTATTGTTTGAAAATGTATAAAAATCGTCCGAAAATAAACTTAAAATGTGCTCAAAAAACTGGTTTCCTGGCCAACGAACCTTAGGTTAATAGTAAATTAAGAAAATTTTTATAAAAAATCGCTACCATAACGCACTTGCTGAGTCCCGAATTTATTTTTTTACAAACGTGTATTATCTTGCGATGGAAAATGCAAAAATTACAATAATATAAGACGTGTTCGATTATGGAAAAAATGCATCACCAGCGACTTATGGGCCACCTGTGATTATAAAAATAATTTTATAAGATGCAGCTCCAGACATCGTATAATTAACATATAAAATTTTTTCTCATATCTTGTATAATAATGGATATATTGAGCTTTACCCTAGAAATGCGTCACCCTGTATAAATGCAAACCGATAAAAACTGAAACTAACCCGGATATGGGTTCTACGGGACATAGTTTCATTTGAAGAAATATTTTCAAAAGTCACTAAAATTGTATCCAACTCTATGAGTAAAATTGTGATGGCCAAAATTAAATATCAATGTAAGAAGAAGAGCATGCCTACATTTGTATTACAAATGTCAGAAAACAAAATACTTATTTACATGTCACTTTGAAAGTAGATCTGACATTTATCAAAATAATTTGTCAGTTGAATATGACATGTACTGTTGACGTGGATTATTATGCACTACTGTATTACGCCTTATAAGAACCTTGTTTTTTTTTTTGGGTACGAAAGCTTATTTTACTATTTAAACATCATTCGATCCCTTAACCTGAAATGGTTTTCGTCTCATTTAACGTTGTTTCATTATAGAGTCGCAGTGGTTTTAGAAGCTAGAGATTATTCTATTTTGTGTGAATTTTTCGTTGCATACCTAGAACAAGTTTTATTTTTCTTCAATTATAAATGACAATTTTAACTAAATTCCTATATTTTCTGTGTCCAATGTGTTGAACGGATGCGAAACGGGAGAAGGAAATTTCATTTAAAGTTAAAATCACGAAAAGAACTTTATTCGAGGCACGAGCGTTGTTTCGATTTTTTAATATTAATAACATGTATAGGTAAATTAGAAGATAAGCGTATTGTTCGTTTTTTGAAAAAAAAGTTCAGAAACATGCTTAGAGGAACCCTTTTATGCATTAATCATGGGACAAATGCTGTGATCTCAACTCTACAATACAATTAAGAGGTCTAAAGTAAATTGAGGTTCTCTGCAAGGTAAACATGCTGCAACGAAGCTAGAAATGCAAACTGTAAAAAACTCACCTTACAGAAGTCCATAGAAAGGAGAAACTATTTACCAACACCGTTTCTCCATAAAAAATTTCTACTTTGTCCAATTGAAAAAAAAAAAACGCTAAATAATAAGCGTAATCTGATTTGTTATTAGAATTAAATACATAACTGAAACTGCTACCAAAACATCACATAAAGGATCTTTTTTAAATTAATTTTCTGCACATAATTTAATATGATAAAGAACAATGAAGATTGTAGCTGAAGCTTAAGGCTTTTTAATTTCTTACGACATTTATGCTGCATAGCTGTATTCACTCAGGTATGCTGTCTAGAACATGTCAATTTGACGTTTCGAATCGCGACTTTTTTGACGTTTTAAAAAGAAAAACTTAAAAGCTTATAACTTTTTTTTATTTTAACGTAGAGATCCAAATTTTGGTGCATGGTTTTTTTTATGATATAAATCCTCTTACCCCATTATGGTTGCCCTAACTTTGTTATTTCCGGAGATATAAAAATTTTCTGAAAGAAAACGCAAAATTTTCCGGTAAAAACTAGTCTAAAACAAACTTATCCAAGCAACTTGCGAAAGGAAGGTACTTACCAAGTTTAATCAAAATCGGTCCACTATTTTTTAAGTTATCTGTGTGACACATAAATATATAAACAATTTTTTCAAAATTCAAATGTCGGGATCTCCCCATTAGTGAATTTTTTCTGCGAACATTCACTAAAAAGACACATATTGGCTATTTAAAACATTCTTATGAAAATTTACTACCATAACGCACTTGCTGCGTCCAGACTTTTTTAGTTGCATATCGCAGGATACCTAGCTCAAACCTCAGCGTACTAATAATGTAACTAAATTTCACCGTACTAATCGGGGTTAATTTTGACTTTTAGACTGAGGTAGGTTTGGCCAAATAATAATATTTTCATGTTCCTCTATGTACTTTTAGGCCACCATGTATAAACTTAAAATTTAAATATACGATATGGATTCTGCAGACTCATCTGAATAATCTTTACAAAGTTTCTTTATGGCCACTTTCTTATGGAACATTTTTTACCCACAAAAGTATGTACTCGAAAAAAGTAGCGTATATTTTTGTACTAAGCCAACTATCTTTATGACCTAACTTTTAGGCTATGTTATTTCCCCTTTAACAAATCACTGGGGTGTTCTGTTTTTGTGAGACATCTTATCGCGGCCTATCTCTGCGTCTGTTTATAACATTTCAGTGAGTTCATACGGGCGGCATATCAAGTGGCAAAAGACAAATATCACGTAACGTGGTATGCGGAGATTTCATCACTGGATCCAGAACAGTGTGACACCCGCTTTTCAGAAACTCAAAGCGATTTACAAGCTTCAGGGCGTTTCATTCGATTTGAATGGTGAACATCTACAAATAAGAGATAAATTGAATAACTGCGCTGACTATGGGAAGGTATTTTTTTCACGGCTGACTCTCATTTCTTCTCAATAGGGTGAATATTTCATTGGATGAAGCAAAGAGGACATTATTCAAGATACCATTTATCCCCAATGACATTGATGTGACAAGTGTGTCTTTATGGGTGGATTTATCTACTTTAATTCCACTCGAAGCCTTTTTGCGCTTACGTGAAAATAAACTGTTTTACAATAAAATGAAGTTCGACTATCAAATAAAAGAATTAGATGAAAATTCACCATTGTTTTACCATCGTGATACACTTCTGACTTCTCTGGAATATTCTTTTAAAGGAAACGTCTCCTAGTGAGCGTCAAAAGTTTAACCGATTGTATATCAAACACAGTAAAGGTTTATTTGATCTGTGGGTCTCTATATTCTCAGAAATAATGTTCAACGATAAAGTCGATTTAAAAACCTCACACACACACTTATTTTAGCAGCGACGTTATAGTTTCAATGCATAGGCAGAAGAAAAATCACTATTTTAACAGAGGTGACCTTTCACATTCTCTATATTTGTTCTTCAAGATGGATGATTCCCTAGGAGAAGTAATCAGACGCAGTAGGTTTCAAATAAAATGCGACGGTTAAGTTTGAATTATACAAGTTTCTAGTGACGTGGTCGTATGAGCTGCGCAGTTTAGATTACCACCAATCAGAGTGGCGCATATGACCGCGAGTTTAAGCGTAGCCATTAAAGTCTATAAAGACAGAAGCGAACAATGGATTTTGTTTTCGAAACGTGAAACAATACCACCTCTCGTCAAAAAAGTACTTTATACTTCTCAATTTTTCTGAGAAAATAAATGCTAATGTCAGCATGTTAAAATTAGTGATTTCCATGTCAGCTAATTGAGTGTGCAAGACCTCATGTCTAACATTTTTGGTAAGCAATGCCAACTTCTTAATTAAATTACACGATTTTAAAGGGGAGTGTCTCTTTTGATAATGTAGAGGTCCAGGCTGCGGGATATTTGCTCACATTTTCTTACCTCCCTGGCTGCAGGACAGTAGCCAGCATTAATTAATCTCCAGGCTGAAGTAAAAACACTGCCTGATCGTAGGACAGCATTTAATAGCCTTCTTAAATACAGGGCGATGCATTGTTGCTGACAAGTGACCTCAGGAGAGCGATGGGTCATTTCACTGCAATTTAATAGTGGTTGACGTCAAGAACAACATGAGAGTTCTCTTTCATTTCAAATATTTGTAACTACACTCACGTCCAGAAACTATTTTGGAGCAAATAAGCCAGAAGATTGAAATTTTTACGTTATTTTTGCACCAATTTTCACTCAATTATACTCATATCTCTTCAGCCGCGAGATATTATGTGGCGTTGCTGTGAACTTGTATTTTAATAAGGAAGTGACTTTAGAATCAGAAATGTTTACCTTTAATATCCGTTAAAATACTGTAAGCAACTATTTTCCTAATTACACAGGCTTATTAATTTGATGAGAAAAGCTGCCCATAAAAAAGTAGAGATCATTATATATATATATATATATATATATATATATATATATATATATATATATATATATATATATATATATATATATATATAAATTAATTTTCTTAAGAAAGTTTAAACCTTTGGTTCATTTTAATTTTTTTCTGAATTTAACAAAATAATTAAAATGTGAGTTATCGGCTTTCAGCTCCATATTATGTTAGATATAATTGGGTATGCTTCCGTAAGATAAATCAAAAACTATCTGGCCAGAAGCAAAAGTAGTATTTTAAAAATTATCATTGAGAATTCTGTTAGTATACGCTAGCTGTTATCTAAAAATGATTACTATTTGATGTTGATTATCTCTACCCTGGGATCGAACCCAGTACCCGTCGGTTAAGAGGCACAGGGGTAAGAACGTGTGCCTCTGAACCGACGGGTACTGGGTTCGATTAAAGGGTACTCCTTTCACTTTTTCAGTACAAACTGTAACATTAACATCAACCGAGGTTCTGGCATTGTATTTGAGCAAGTTGAATGTCTGCACGTTCCGCCCTTCGGAGGGGGCGTAAAGCCGTCTGTCTCGTGTCCATGCGATGTTGGGCACGTTAAAGATTCCTACACTTCTTATATAAAGGCAGGGGTTCGGCAAAATTTCCAGGATAGTGAGGTGAAACTGCCCCTGGCGTCGGTGATTAGCCATAGTCGCGGAAATAGGCCGACGTTAAAGAAACAAAACACACACATCTCTACCTAAAAAATTCTTTATTGCTATAAGTTTTGTGTGCTTAATAAAGAGAATTGTTGAGTTTAAGTCTTGAAAATGTATTGAAAGCAGTAATACTGACCCTTTCTTTCCTCTCACCCTCAGTGATATAAGAGTGTTATGTTTTATCTAGATATCTACGTTAATGATTATCTAGAGTAACAACATTAACTCTTAAAAATATGAGCTAATAGGCAAGATTGCTTCTCAGCCAAAGTAAGTACAATTTTAGTGAATTTTCTTTAAAAAAATTCACTAATGACGAGATCCCGACTTTTGAATTTTGAAAAAATTTCTTCAAATGAGCGCGAACTAGCCCTCCTAGAACCCATACCCAGGGTCAGTTTCAATTTCTATATGTTTATATATATATATATATATATATATATATATATATATATATATATATATATATATATATATATATATATATATATATATATATATATATATATATATATATATATATATATATTAATGTATGTATGTATCACACTAATAACTCAAAAAATGATACGCCGATTTTGATAGAATTTAGTAAATACCTTCCTTTTGCATGTGGCTTGGATAAGTTCGTTAGCTAGGAAAATCGGCACAAGTTTTCCCGGGAAATTTTGTGTTTTCTATCGAAAAAAAATTATATCTCCGTAAATAACAATGTAAGGGGAACCAAATTTCGTACGCTGGTTTCTGTCATAAGGTCTATCCTAGGCATTAAAATTCAGATCTCCATGTTTAAAAAAAAAGTAGACGAAAATTAATTTTTAATTAATTAAATCTAAGAAAGTTAAAACGTCAAAATTGATAATTATGGTATAAATACGAATGTGAGTGAAAACTACGACAATAAATGACTAACAAGCTCCTAGATCTGTGTCTATGTCGTTACTTTCTTCATTTCGTTAAAATATGAGCAAAAAAGCCATTATAAATAAAAATTATTTGGTGTAAACAGTAAAAACGTTAGAGAATTAATATACTACCGGATATACCTGCTAGTATGTCATGTCGAACGTGGCCGAGAGAGCTAAGCCCTGTACATCCGATAATCGAGTCCTATATGACGAGTTCTAATCCTAGTTAGTGACTTCACTTTTTATCAATTTTTTTAGTCTCATTTCACTTTACCGTTCTCTGATTGCATTGTTGTTATTCTGATTAATTTTTAGCAAGTTTTTGTATAAAAAATAATTGAATAAAGAGGGAATTAAAACTTTTAAGACTTAATTCAATTTGAATAGTATATCTGGTTGTTTGTTCTTGCCCTAACTTATTGAAAACATTCCATATTCAATACAGTCGTAGACTTTTCCCGTGGCCTGACAAGTCCTTCTTTTAGTGAATTTTCTTTAAAAGAAAATTAATAGCACCAAATTTTTTTTAATGTTTTTACTTTTTTTTAACTCAGAGATCTGAATTTTGGTACGTAGAATACGTTTAAATAGAAGCTTGCGCACCAAATTTGGTTACCATAGCTCTGTTTTTTCGAAGATACACAAATTTTCTTAAAGAAAACTCACAATTTACCCAGAAAAATGGTCTGATTATCCTGGCCAATATTATCCAAGCCAACTACAGAAAAAGGTTATTTCCAAATTTCATCAAATTCGGCCCATATTTTTTTTAGTTATCGGTACTATATATTTATAGTAATAGTTTATTGTGTCAATAATAGTACAAAGCGCCTTACAAATAAGTATTCTACTTGTGCTTGCAAACAGCGCAATTTAGTCAGTTATCATCCAAACGTTGATATTCCAAATTTCTTGACAATGACACTTTTCTAATTTGGCAGACTTCAAATTTTGATTTATAGACAATAATTTATTTTAAAACATTCCTTTTTTCTGTCTTCAACTAAAACCAATCAATTACACCGTTACTCTTTCCAAAACTTAAATTTTCTATTTTATCCAAATATTGAGTTAAAATTGTATGTTTTGTTCCAAACAAAATTGACACGCCTAGCTACTATTTACATTCATTTCTAATAAAATTATAAACTTAAATGTCCTCATTATCGAATTTTTCCTCCGAAAGGCAGGGCCTAACATCGTGGTAGGTAAAAACCAGACTGTTGACTTTTTTCTTTAGTGGTAATAACGTGTGCCTCTGGATACAAGAGTATTGGGTTCGATTTCCAGGGTCCCCTAGGTTGATGTAAAGTTACATCAACATCAACCGAGGTTGTGGCACTGTGTTTGAACTAGTTGAATGTTTCAACTCTTGGGGGGGGGGGGGGCGTAAAGCCCTCGGTCCCGTGTACCATGTAATGTTGGGTATCCCTACCCTCCTTACAGAAAGTCAGTGGAGAGTGAGGTGAAACTGCTGCCGAGCGTCGGTGATTGGTCATATTGGGGGAAGTGGGTTGACGTGAAAGAGAGAAGAATATTTTTTCACCATTCATCAATAAAATACTTAAACTGGCAGTGGCATCCCTGATTTATTTACAGCAATTATCTAGAATTTCCGCTAAATATTTTTATATACCTATCAATTATGAGTATCCTACAGAAGCATAGCCACTCAATTTGGAAGCGTTAGAATAAAATATGCAATCGGAGAAACAGTTCACATCTTAGGAAAATATCGTAAATTCCAGAACAGGCTTCTTTTAAATTGGAGCCATGAAGGAATAAGTCATCTAGGCATCTGTTCTTACAATTTTCTGAAGATGCTTGCACAAACTACAAACTTGTTTTAATATTTAAATTTTGTTAAAAGTTTTCTCATCCATCTGTGTCGTAGAATCGATCCATCTAGGTGGCGCACTTGCAAACCTTTTAGTGAGATTACACTTATTAGTCATACAGTTTGTATAGTCATTTTTAGTGAATTTTCGTAGAAAAAATTCACTAATGGTGAGATCCCGACTTTTGAATTTTGAAAAAATTTTTGCAAATGAGCGCGATCTAGGACCCCTAGAACCCATATCCGGGGTCAGTTTCAATTTTTATATGTATATATATATATATATATATATATATATATATATATATATATATATATATATATATATATATATATATATATTTATATATATTATATATATATATATATATATATATATATATATATATATATATATATATATATATATATATATATATATATATATATATATATATATATATATATATATATATATATGTGTATCACACCGATAACTCAAAAAATAATAGGCCGATTTTGATAAAATTTGGCATGTACCTTCACTGTGTAAATGGCTTTGACAAGTTTGTTAGTCAAAAAAATCGGACGAGGTTTTCCGGGAAAATTTTGAGTTTTCATTCGAAAAAATTTTTTATCTCAAAGAATAATGGGCAGCTTTTGATATAATTTGGCATGTACCTTCCTTTTGTAAATAACTTTGACAAGTTCGTTATTCAGGAAAATTGGATGAGGTTTTCCGGGAAAATTTTGAGTTTTCATTCGAAAAAAATTCTTATCTCAAAAAGTAATAAGCCGATTTTAATAAAATTTGGCATGTACCTTCCTTTTGTAAATGGCTTTGACAAGTTTGTTAGTAAGGAAAATCGGACTAGGTTTTCCGGGAAAATTTTGAGTTTTCATTCGAAAAAAATTTTTATCTCAAAGAATAATAGGCAGATTTTGATATAATTTGGCATGTACCTTTCTTTTGTAAATGGCTTTAATAAGTTCGTTAGTCAAAAAATCGGACGAGGTTTTCTGAAAAAATTTTGAGTTTTCATTTGAAAAAAATTTTTATCTTAAAAAATAAAAAATCTATGATAACCAAATTTGGTAGGTAGGTTTACGATATAAAAAGTAAACTATACACCAAAATTTAGATATCTATGTTATAAGAAAAAAAAGTTATAATAAAATATTTTGTGCCAGATCATTTCTATGAAAATTCACTACCATAACGTACTTGCTGCGTCCAGGCTTTTAACATATGCTCATGCAAATAGTGGAACAAATTCAGCCATCACTTTGCATTGTTATATGCATGTATTTTCAATTCGGTTTTGAATTCTCCCTTAAGTTCTTATTTGCCAAATAATTGGCTATTTATGCAACAAATAATAAATTTTATTCTCGATATACACTCTAATTGACCACTATAAATAAATAACCTGTTTTATTCCCATGCTAAGTAAATTTTCGTGAGGAAAATTTACTATTTATCTTTGACAATACTTATGGAAAGAAAATTAATTGCATCAAAACAAGTTAAAACTAAAATTTGCGCCGACAGAAATTAAGATAGGTAACAGGTAATCTGATTTATACCCGTTTTTATTGTGTTAGTGAATTTTCTGAAAAAAAAATCACTTAAAGGACATCCCGACTTTTGAATTTTGAAAACATCTCTTCAAATAAGCGCGACCTAGCCCCCCTAGAACCCATATTCAGGGTCAGTTTCGATGTTATATGTTTATATATATATATATATATATATATATATATATATATATATATATATATATATATATATATATATATATATATATATATATATATGCACTACTGTGGAAGACTACAACTGTGACAGCACTAGAGGTAGTGCTTTCAGCGTTTTTACATTTCATACACAGGCTGTACCAACGACGATGCAAAGTTCGATAACTCCTTTGTTTTTATAGACATAAAATAAGTTTCTAAACAAAAGTGGTAGAGGGAGTAACGGCGCATAATTTAAAATTATTTTTAATTATACAGGGTGTTTATTATTTCAGATGTGAAGCCACCTATGTTTTTTGTTAACTGGAACAACTGTATATTACTTAAAATTCAGAAAGCACCAAGCATTTCACCACGTAAATAATGAGAATCTAAAATTAATAAAAAATGTTAGACAACCAGGATGGCTAAACGCTTTCGAAAGTATATATATATATATATATATATATATATATATATATATATATATATATATATATATATATATATATATATATATATATATATATATATATATATATATATATATATATATATATATATATATATATTGCTAAATATAGTAATAATAAACGGTATATGAACTTGGCTCTGCCACCTATGGGCAGTCTACTGGTAGATTACTCCACAAGAAATATCGGAGAAGCAGGTCCTATAGATAATAAAATAATTCAGATATTTCTGCCAAACGAAATATACCAATTTTTGTGTCGTTGAACCTCCCCACATCGTTAGTGACCGACTACCTGTAGAAGAATATAAATGTATATGTAGATATAAGATATTTAGAGTTACTCATCTTCTGATGACGCTGAATTGGTTAGTGGAACGATCGTCAGGTTTTTAAAATGTGTTGTGGTGATTTGGGTTCTCTAAATGTGCTTATCAGTGCCCATCACAGGTTCTACTATTTACTGTAATAATACAGAAATTTTTGTGTGTGTTGATAACACTTACTGCCGGTATCACGATTTGAGGCCGGCTTAATTTTGATCATGAATCAACTACCATGGCAAGAACAACTGAATACCTAGTCAGCCCTAAAACCTCTAATCATACCTTTACCTTTTGTTGGTGTACCTACATGTACACATTATTTAGTATTCTTATACATTCACTCTGACGATACTGCTTGATTAAACTTCTACCTTCGGATGCGACAAAGATAAGCTAATATCTATATTCTGTGGACACGGTGCAAAATATTTTTGTTTATTAGAACCTCAAAGCCCGGCTAAACGAGGGCATCATCTATCTTGTTAGATATTATCTCATTTAATTATTTCATGCATAGTTGCCAGATTGAAACCGCGATGAATTCTCATTTGTTTGGTCACCATTCTAGTTGAACATAGATTAAAGTTAAGCCTGGATTAACTTTGATCCGCGTTTATAAAACCGGCGGAGTGTCTTTTTGCCCTGGCTGTTTGAAATTTATATATTATCTACCTTTTGGGAGTAAATGAAGGGTCCACGGGAATAACGATCAAAGTCTCTTTTTTAATCAATTTGAGATAATCATGTCATCTTGTAGGCAATTATGAGTATGATAATAATATGTATGCTAACATTTCAAACAACAATCACAGTCCCTCGAAATTAGGCTTTAAAATATGATATCCTTAGGGAAACCGATCAGAGTCCAACCGTACAATGATATATAGATCAAAGTCCAAAACAAAATCGAATGCTCGATAAACAGGTTCTAGCTCACGTTTTTGTCACGTTTATCGACACTGAGAATAATTCAGTTGTTATTTTGTGACTGTTGTGGATTCTACACCTCTGTAGAAAAGTTCTAGGAAAAATTAGCGAAGCAACGAAAAGAATTCGGGCTATTTCACATGTTGTTGATGAGAAGTGTAATTGCAAACATTTCAAGTGTTTTGACAAAATAACCTTAGAAGATCGTGAATCTAACATAATACAGTTTAATTTAATGCAAAGGAAGGACGAACAAATGAAAGATTTAGCTGGATTGATTAGTGTTATTCCGGTTGCTAGAAGAAGTCCTAGAAAACCTGAAGAATCTGCTAACTTGAACGATTATAGCTACCAATACAAGGTCAGAATATTTAAAGGAGAACAAATGAGAGAAGATAGAGTATGTCACAAAGCTTTCATTTCATTGCATGGTGTAACAAATAGAACACTCCAAACTCTCAAAAAAGCAGTAGCAACAACAGGTTTAGCCGCAGTTGGTATGCGTGGTAAGCACAATAGTAGGCCTCATGAAATCTCTGCTGAAACAGAATAAAACGTGAGTACTCATATTGGTACGTTAAAAGGGCGCAAGAGCCATTATAGTTTGAAATATTCAAATATATATATATCTTCAAGAGGAACTTAATATGAAAAAATTGCATGTGATGTACAGCAATATGTACCCCAATAATCCAGTCTCTTATGAGAAATACCGAATCATATACAACACAAAATTTAACATTTCTTTCGGCTATCCTCGTACTGACAGCTGTAACTCGTGTGACGAATTTCTTGCCAGGGAAAGTGTAATAGAAAAAGAAATTACTTCGGTTACAAAGGCAGAAAAATTACAGGCAGAATTGCACAGAATTGTCACACAAAATAAAGTTCATTTCATGAAAGCAAACATATTTTATGCTAGAAAAAGGCAGGCCAAAAAGAGAGCAATTAAACACACAGATTTCGCAGCAATTGCGATGGACTACCAGAAAAACCTCCCATTGCCCAATATTAGTACAATATAGTATCGATGAAGGAATATCGTTATCAAATATTCCTTCCAAGAAGGACAAACTGATCACTAAGGTAATAGTAGAACAATGGACTACATAGGTGTTAAATACAGCTGAAATTGTTCAGATAATAAAGAATGACAGTTTCTTAATTGTCGCGATAGTGCTATATCCATAGCAACCTTTCTTCTGTTGTTTTTCAGTTGGCTTCCGTTTAAAAATCAAACAATTTTTAAAGGCGTCCTCATAAATCATTAATCTGCTTTTTATTGAGTTCTGTTGGTAAATTTAGTTATTTGCTAGGTTTACCTATTTAATTAAATTATAGCAATTTTTTAGGATAATGTTGTAATGTAAAATATCATTAAAATTTGTAATAATGGGCCGATTCATTGGTGTGCTCAAAGTTCCTATTTTTTTATCGTGAATCATTACGGAAAATTATGTTAAAAGTAGAAGTCTATTGTTAGACTCCATGGCCTACTGTTTTTTAACACTTTTTTTGCCATTTGTTTTCTCGTAGCCTACTATCGTCAAAACGGTTTTTCTCAAAATTGTCAGTGCAATTACAAGATTTGTCAAGCATGTTGTACATCATTGGAAAGCTCTTTTGACAGGCTATCACATGAGCAAAAAATCTAATATGGTCGCCATAATAAAAACAAAGGTTGACACATGTAGCTCAAAAACAAATGACAATCCAAAGTTGATAATAGCTCAAAAAGATTACTCTGTAAAAATTGTCCTGATAATGTGCCAGTCTTAGACATGTCATATCAACGCCTACTTAGATATTGAAGAAAAAAGAAATCGACAATTTTTTTTTCAAAATAACTCGAAAACGAAAAGAGTCAGAGCAAAATACAAGTCATATTTGGAACGAGCATGAAATTATACAAAACATTGCTAATTTAACCATCTCCATATATATAATAATAGCGGAGATAGCAATACATTCCCATCCAGTTTGGGACACACTGTATATATATATATATATATATATATATATATATATATATATATATATATATATATATATATATATATATATATATACATATAAAAATGCAAACGGACCTTGGTTTTGAGTTCTAAGGGCTTATTTGAAAAAATGTTTTGCAAACTCTCACCATCGATACCTCTCTGTTAGCGAACTTTTTTTAATAAAAATTCGCTAAATATATATTAGGCTTTAAACGTTTAAATCCAACGAATTTCTGAATTGCTTACTGTAAACCTAATATATCATGCAAAGACATAACATGATACCTAACACGAAATATGGAGAAGTGGGCCACTGGGGTTAATTATAATCGACAAATCATATGTCTGCATTGTCAAATGGTTTATAACTGTCTAAACAGAGAAGATTAACCAATTGAGGATATATTGCCTTTCTGTTAGCTTAAATCGTTCGATTATCTATAGCTTAATTGATGTTAGCTCATTTAGACAATTTTTTATAGATATCGCCACTTTCAAGCGTTTTTAGCCTTTCTTGATGTATAGCTTCTAGAATTAATTTTCAAGATTAATTTAAATTTGTATTTAGTGCCTCGGTGGTTCAGTGGTAAGAACAAGTTCGTCGGAAGCGAACGGTACCGGGTTCAATTTCCTGGGTTTCCCTTTCACGCTTCAAGTACATACTGTAAAACTCTGGACGCAGCAAGTGCGTTATGGTAGTGAATTTTCATAAAAATATTTTTTAATAACAATAATGTGTGTTTTTTTTTTAAGAAAGCAGGCATCAAATTTGGTTACCAGTATAACCTATATAGTCAAAACAATGTGCCATGTTTCATAAAAATAACTTTATTGTGTGAAAATGTACAAAAATTTCCGAAAGTAAACTTAAAGTGTTCCCGAAAAAACTCGTTTCTTGGTCAACCTTATAGGTTAATAGCAAATTGGGCTATTCAAATATGAAGCATTTGATCAAAATTCGCTACCATAAAACAATTACTGCGTCCAGAATTATTTTTCTTACAAACATGCATTATATTTCTATGGAAAATGCAAAAAAATTAAAAAAAGGAAAATTTGTATCACCAACGACTTATGGGCCAGCCTGTGTTTGTAGAAATATTTTTTTAAGATGTAGCTCAAGACACCCTATAATTAATATATACAATTTTTTTTTCATATTTTCTATAATAACAGATATATTGAGCTTTATTGATTTTTTACGAAAATTCTACAAAAATTATATACCATTAAACGATAAACTCTATAGCTAAGGCTACTGCCAAGCATCAGAGAAAGAGTCTATTTGAAATGAATTTTCTGGAAATATTTTATTAAAATGAAGGACAATGACGGTTGAAACTAAGACTTCAGGGTTTGTAAAACATTCTTCTTGAGAAATTTTATTTCCGTAGCCCGTATTAGATTCAAGTTACCTGCCTAAATGTTGCCAATTTTGACGTTTAAATCGCAACTTTGATGTTTTGTGGAAAACCCCCTTTTTTTTTTAAATGCCTATAACTTTTTGGTCTTTCGAGATACAAAGCTGAATTTTGGCATGTTACTTACGTATAAGGATGTTAACCCGCGTACCAAATTTGATTGCCCTTACTTTGTTAATTCCGGAGATATAATTTTTTTTCGAAATAAAACACAAAATTTTCCGAGAAAACCTGTGCCGGTTTTCCTGGCTAACGTACTTATCCAAGCCATTTGCAAAAGGAAGCTATTCACGAAATTTAATAAAAATCGGCCGATTATTTTTTGAGTTATCGGTGTGATATATATATATATATATATATATATATATATATATATATATATATATATATATATATATATATATATATAAACATATAAAAATTGAAACTGATCCCGGATATGTGTTCTGGGGGGCCTAATTAGCGCTCATTTGAAGAAATTTTTTCATAATTCAAAAGTCGGGATCTCCCCATTAGTGAATTTTTTAAAGAAAATTCACTAAAATTAACATCAACCGAGGTTGTGGCATTGTATTTCAGCAACTTGAATGCCTGCACGTTCCGCTCTTCGAAGGGGGCGTAAAGCCGTCGATCCCATGTCCATGCGATATTGTGCACGTAAAGATCCCGAACCCTCCTTACAGCAAGGTATGGGGTCAGCAAAATTCCAGGATAGCGAGGTGGAACTGTGGTCTGTGATTGGCCATAGTCAAGAAAATGCACCAACTTTAAAGAAACAAACACACACGCACACGAATACAAATTTATATTTATTAATCGAGTGACTGCTAAAAAGTGTGCATCAAATGGAAAAACATTTTTTTTTTGATGTTTCAGAAAACATTTTTACGCCATTAATTTGTATACTATTATTATACGGCATGTTACCAAAACTAATACTTCAAACTTACACAGCCCATGAAAATAGATTGTAGGGGTCCCAGTAGTCCATTTGAGAGCTTCTTTCGAATGTGTTACCATCGATAACCGTCTATTATCAAAGAAATATTTCCAGAAGGAAAGTAAAGTATGTGCCAAATTATAAACATAGGAGTTATTTTTCCGTATTAATCGCCTGAATGATTTTGTTTTAGTCAACCCAATCAAACCGTTTTTTTTTTTCAATATCAACAATAACAAAATGTCTGTTGAAAATTTAGATGTTAGACTCAGAGCTGACAAAGTTATTCAGGCGTTTTAAACAAAAATGCGATCTTGTTCTAAACGTATGATATCCGTACACAATTATTTCTCCAAATGTCAAAGTAAAACAAAACAAAAACGATACAGTCATCGAGCAGTAATCAAGCTCGGAACCTTCTGCGTAGAAGACAAGAATCCTACCAATGAACCATCTAAGATTCTGAGATGCGTTAACTAACCCTTTGTTTACATGATACTTGACGCCGGCTTTATGCCTCTGGATATTTTATATTATATTAAAATTAAACGTAACAATTAGTTACAGAATTAGTATAATTGTCGATTGAAACACATTCAACGACTGTTTCGATCTTAGATGGCGTCTTATGTTTAAGTTTAAAGATAGAAGAACAAACTGTTTTAAAATTATTTCTATACAGACGTGACTTCATTTTGTTTACATTTCCACAATATTATGCTATATTTTCTCTCTAAAACTGTATTTTGGGCCGTTCATCAAGCTCTAAATATAGTGCACTTTACATTTTTATTTAATCCCCCAGTTAAAAAACAATTAACTTGGCAAATTTTTATTTTCATGTCTCCTGTCATTTGCGATATTTGTGGCCGAGATTTCGAGATTCTTGGTTCGGGTAGTATGCTTTATGCCTGTTATTTGTTTTGTTTGGTTACCGCTAATGTATGGTTTATACCTGTTGCACGAATCGATCTACGAACGGCAGTTAACTACTCTGTCTGCCAGGCATTGGACTTTAGCCACTAAGTCGTTTCAACGCATGTCTTTCGGATTTTATTTTTAATTTGAAAAAACAACTCAAATTTTTGTGAACCAAATTATTTAAAATTCACAACATAGGTTTATTTACTCCATTTGTAGCCACATATTTTCTCACATAGTCTCATTCAGTTACTCTAATACTTTCAAAAATATAGCGTTTTAAATAATATTTTTTATAATTTTGGGAGAAAGAAATGACCGTTGTAGCTGATTTACGAACTCGGGATCTTAATACAATAAAGATATCTGTCCAGTTTGGTTCAAATCAGTTGTGTATTTTTTCAGTTATCACTCATATATATATATATATATATATATATATATATATATATATATATATATATATATATATATATATATATATATATATATATATATATATAGTGTGTAAAAGCCAAATGGAATAAATTCATTATTTCGGTTACTGTACATTCTTATAAAAAATTGTATCCATTAAAAATGAAAGAGTTTCCGAGGCAATGTTAGTTTGTTTAAAACGCCCAAGCAAATTGTTTTGTAATTATAAGTTGTCATTTAAATGTGAGTATTATAATTTTAGTTTGAATTTCGGAAACTTTAATTCTGAAAAATGCTTATATTAACGGAAATGCATAAAATAGCAGTTATACAAATGATTGGTTACGGAGATAAAACCCGAACACAACATGAAGTAACTCGCCTATTTCATGAGAAATTTTCTAATTTACCACCTATATCGCAAGGAACAATTAGTAAAATAGAGAATCATTTTCACGAGTTTAGTCATGTAAGGCAGATTAAAAAACGCAGCCAATGCACTGAGTGATGAAATCAAATTAGATGTGATGCTTGAATTTGTGGAAAACCCTCATATATCGGCTAGAAAGGCATCCACTACATTTAATGTTAGCCATGCATCGATAGTTAACATATTAAAAGAAAATAAAATGCATCCCTATAAAATTATACCTACCAGCAGCTTATGGGATTTTGATAGGAGGAACTTATTTTTGTGAGCGAATGATGGACATGTTGGATAACAATATTATCCAATTAGAAGACGTTATGTTTTCTGATGAGTGCACTTTTTCACTTAATGCTAATCGGCAAAATTGTCGCTATTGGGCAACGACAAATCTTCACTAGATGAGAAAAGAACACACGCAACACCCTCAGAAGGTTAGTGTTTGGTCAGGGATTGTTGTTAACCATATCATTGGTCCCTTTTTCATTGAGGAAAATTTGAATGGCGATAATTATTTTGCACTACTTCAAAATAATGTAATTCCAACTTTGGCAAATTTAGATCTTGATCCACCATACGATATGGTTTCAGCAGGATGGAGCACCACCACATTACCAACTCAATGTCTGGCAGTACCTCGATGCACTATTTCCCAATCGGTGGATAGGGAGGCGAAGATCGATAGAATGGCCAGCGCCATCACCTGATCTTACCTTATTAGATTTATTTTTTTGGGTATATGTGATGAGCATAGTGTATAAAACTAAACCTTTTGATTTAAATTACTTAAAAGAACGAATAACGCTTGCGATTAGGTCGATCACGCCTGATATGTTAAATAATGCTACAAGTCAGTGTTAATTAAGATTCGGGTGTTGCCAAGAAGTTCGCGGTGAACATTTTGAACATCTACTTCATTGACATTCATAGTTCTTTTTAGTGTTTTACATTTTATTACATTTTTCATTACATTTTAGTTTTTTATTGTATTGTAGCGAATGTGGGTAACCACATGATTTTATTTTATTCTTAATTGTTGCAATAAACTTGAAAACGATAACATTTTTGAATAGAAAATGAACAGACCTTTCAAACGACATATCACAAGCCTATACTTCCCCTTTGAAAAATTGGGGGTTGTACCTGTCATTCAAAGGGGGTTGAAGATAGGGATCGCACTTTCACGTTGCAAAATGTCAATTTGTAATTTAAATTTGACGTGTTTCGGGATTTTTTATAAGAATGTACAGTAACCGAAATAATGAATTTATTTCATTTGGCCTTTACACACTGTGTGTGTGTATATATATATATATATATATATATATATATATATATATATATATATATATATATATATATATATATATATATATATATAACGGACTTTTGATTTGGGTTCTAGGGGCCCTAATTCCCGCCCATTTGAAAAAAAATTCGAACGTCTTACAATCGTTACCTCCCTCGTCGAGAATTTTTAAACTTTTTCTTAATTCTCAAAGGTTTATGTGAATTTATAAAATTAAAATAGTAATAACTTGTCATCAGATTGTTTTACTAATTAAAACTTTTATCTTTACAGGTGAGTTCTCATACTGGTTAGAAATTAAATAATAAAAACCAACATGAAAAGGTAGGTTTGTTACGCTCGACTTTTATGTCGGCTTACATTTTTCATACACTAAGCACATGCTTTACCAACTGCTTGCATTTTTTAAATGCTACTATTTTTTTAGGGAGATATGCAAACTATGTTGAGATAAAAATTGTCGTACAAAATTAGTATTATTTATATTTTATATATATATATATATATATATATATATATATATATATATATATATATATTATATTATATTATATACCAACTGCTTGCATTTTTTTAAATGCTACTATTTTTTAGGGGAGATATGCAAACTATGTTGAGATAAAAATTGTCGTACAAAATTATGAAAATTCGCTGTTAAAAATTTCTAAGAGACAAATATTACTACTAGTCAGGAGGCTAATGTTAAAAACGTGCATTTTATAGGTAAAAATATGAAACTTTCCAGTCTTGTAATATAGACGACAAGAGTCCTTTTGAGCGCTGTAGGCATCGCCGGAAGTCCCTAGGAGCCGCCATATTGGATTTCGGCCGAAATAACTTCCGGGTACACTTTGACCGCATGTAAATTTTGCAGCAACAGTCAGATTTCAGTTTTCTTTCCCTTGTTTGAAAGCTCTTTTTAAAACAAATAAAATCTATTCTGATCATGTTACTCATAAGTCTTACCGTTTCCGAAAAATTTAAAAAGACGTAAATTGTAATTGTTTATTTTTACCACATACAGACTTGGAGACTACTTCTCTGGCTTCACTGTTGGTTTTTGTAGGTGAAGGACGTTGCCAGCGCGTGAGCTAACTGGAGCAAGTGGCCCTTCGAATTCTGGATGTTCTTCAATGCTTCTGTGGCTATAGTTTTGCTGCTTGACAGGCAGATTAATTAATTAATTTTAATTTGTCTGAGAATGCTCTCAATCATCGAAACTATAGTCACAGAAGCATTGAAGAACATCCTAGAACATCCAGAATTCGAAGAGCCACATACAAAAACCAACAGTGAAGCCAGAGAAGTAGTCTCCAAGTCTGTATGTGGTATGGACAAGTTTCACCAAGTAAGGGCAACAACAATCAATGAATTGATTATTTTTACTTTTACGCAATTACAACGACAAACAATCTGAATAAAAATAAAAAAAGTTTTATTAGCATTCGGTACAAGGTAATTTATTTATTTCATGATACCATTACAATAAATGCATATTTTGTGGTGAACAAAGGACAAAAAGCACGGATTCAGCGTATGTTTCCAATCCAAGGTTACATTTTCAATGTTTTAAAACGAGTCCTGATCACAGCCAGAACACGACAAAGATGAGTACATGGTAAATCAGCTTTTACGCATTTGCACCTCCGCGAACAAGGAACTTTGCACTTGCACCTAATAAGTTCTCGCAATTCTTCACCAGCTGGAGGTTGTGTGATTCATAGTGGTTCCCATGAATCAGAATCCGAACACCGAGTCCATCCAAACATTCGCAAATCAGGAAGTTGATGAAGAACGGAGAACTTTTTCACCGGATGTTACTACGACGTCTCCCTTGTAAGATACTGATTCAACTTCCATGGACAATATAAGGAAAATTTCTTCTTCATTCTGGCTCTCCTTTAAAAAGTCTGGCCAGTTTTTTTTAGCACTTTCCTGGTAAGTTCAACCCGACAACGTGTCCCTTTTCCTCTTTTTGCACGAGTGCCCGATTTAAGACTAACCGACTTGTAAACATCGAACACGATGTCTACTCTCCTTGAATTAGGTCTTTGAAGCTAAGCTTCAATGTAATTAATAACTTTTTGACAGTATCCCAAGAAAGTGTCGTTCTCAGGCAAAAGCATATGTACTAAAGTGGACCATCGACCATCAGCATGTCAATGTCAGGGTCGTTGGTTGGTTCGTCTTCCTGTGCTTCTGTTAAGTCCAAAGCCTCCAGGCATTTTATGAGATCAGCTTTTCCTTTACAGTTTAAAAATCCATTCTTTGATAAGGAAGGGGGATAGATATCGTTTTCGTGCTGGAAAAATTCTTCTATGTGCCCATCTCGAATCTGGAATGCTATATAGAGTTTCAAAAACAAACTTCGGTCTTTCTTTGGACTCTTCACTTTTATCTTAGCATGACTGCTTTGGGCCCTTTTCGACGTGGAGTTAAACAGCGGGAATTTGTTTCGTTTAATTGGCGAGCCCATAGGTTTCTTATGGTCGATTAGTCTTTCTTTGAAAAAAGTTTCATTTAAAGTTATACCGGTACTCTTGAGTGTATTCAGTGAATCGGCTACTTCACTTGCCACTATCTCTCTTGTGTTGAGGATAAGCAGGTCTTCACTCGTATCACCAAAAGTATTTCTCATTTCCCGTATAGCTGTTCTAAGAATTTGAACTTTTGTCGCAAACTTCGTCTGCCTTCCCACTGTTTCATCATGATGCGTATCTGTGACGTTTTCGATTTTATGTTGGATTTGCCTTCTGAAATCTTCGACAGTACGTGCTACTTCCGGTCCGCAGACCATCCACTGTAGCAGCGCGTCTGGATTTTCAGTAAGACCGATAGCTCCCCCAGTGCCTTTAACCAGTGCATTGTTTTGCTCGTGAGCTTCGTCGATAGGCATACAAAAAAACTGTCGACCCATTTTGTTGACTGTAAACTTCCCTTTTAAAAATTCTTCATATACATCAGAATGATCGTTCTTCAGAGTGAGCATATCACGCAGGTGAACAGCGACACATCTGGTGTAGTTATGGTGATCTAGAGCGTGAGAAAGTCATTGCAGATTCTGTAAGGTGCAGACATACTTTTCGAAATCCGCTTCGTGAACTGCTTTGTCCCACGCAAAAATGTCGAGTTCAGTTTGGAGGATGAGGCTCCAGAAATGAAATTGAGGATGGTGTTCGGCCTGTGATGAGCACCAATCCTCCATCGATTTACATTCAACTCCTAATTTTAAAAACTCTTTGTAAGCATCCTCTCGAAGGGCGTACAGCGCACACGCTGTTACATGATGGGCGTGAAGAGTCTTCTTCACATAAGCAAGTTTCAAGAAAGAGTCCGCCGTTCCAGGGGATGCGATTTGGCCCTCTTCCAACGCTTCTGTCCACCCGGTATTTTCCAGCAAGTTTCCTAAGCATTTCAGGAGTGACATTTAACTTACAACACATGAGCAGTCACTACAGCGAAAGATAAAGCACAAATTCGTTTTCTAACCTTATGTATATAACAGTTTCAGTTGTAGTCTGAGAGTACAGTAACGAAGAATCACCTGTTCACTAGCACTAGCATATTTACTGCAAAGAGGGTATTTAAATTTCAGACGCCCGCCGATCTAATTCTGTTTCTCTTTAGGATTTATATTCTGTTAAAACCAAAGGTGTTATACATTAATAGAAAACTAATGAAATTCTATTTTTAATCTTACTCACATTATTTATCGTTGTAGCTGCGGAAAAGAAGAAAAAACTAATATAACTTTTTTTGTCGTTTAGAATTTGCATTTTCTATAAATTGTGCGAAAACCGTAATTCTTACAAGAAAACGTTTAGAATAATTTTTATTAGCTTTAAAAAGGGTTAAAAAAAACTGAAATCGGACCATTAGTTCAAGAGTTACATGCAGTTAAAATGCAAACGGATGTTGTTCCGGTCGAAATCCAATATGGATGCTCCTGGGCACTTTCAGCGATGCCTACAACGCTCAAAAGGACTCTTCTTGTCTATGTTACAAGCCTGGAAAGTTTCATACTTTTACCTATAAAATGCACAATTCTGACCAAAAGTGTACATTGGCCTCCGGACTATACCTGACAAGAGTATTTTAGTTGCGACGTATTTCAATATAAAGAACTTATTTAATATGAAGTAAAGAACCGAAATAGGGAAAACACTATTTTTGCTCCTCTCAATAGAAAAAAGAGAGCGAAAGTAGGTATATTGCCCTAGTAAAGCCCTTACCAAATACCAAAATTTTACTTTCCGGGTTTATAGGAAATTAACAAGTTTGAAATATTTAATGAAAATGCGTTACCATAACGCACCTGCTGCGCCTAGAATTAATTTTTTGAATCAGAGTTCACTAAAAATTAAATAAGCATGTGCTTGCTTTTATATCATCCATCGTTTTGTTTTATTAGCTGACATCAGTGTGAGATTCCTAGTTACAATCTTCTAATCAGAGAATGTTTTATAAAAGAATTGTAGAAAAAACGCTGCCTAAAAGAATTGTGAGTATAGGCTAATTCTAAAAAATTTTATAAAAATATTTTGCTGTCTTTTTTTACAATTCTTTACAGGATATGACTTTAAGGAGGTGAAATTTTCGAAGAAAATGTGAGTTAATTAAATATTTCTATTTGATGTTTTGGTTTACTAGCAGTGTCACTTAGGCTACTTAGTTATAAAGAAATATATTTTCTATCATGTATGCATATCAAATTCATAAATTTTTAATGTAATTAAGAAAACAAGTTATCAAATCCAATAATTCAAGGCTTACTAGTCTGTTTTCTTTCTATATTACGGCATGTCCCCAGGGTTCACAACGTTAACCTCTACATGAATTATTAATATTGACGTCATTCAGAAGCAGGCCTGAAACGCACCGTATAAACTTCATGCCTCTGAAGCTTCGACGTCAGGAAACACTGTTTTTCTTGATAAGTTTCATTGTAAGTTAACGGAGATAATTTTTTAGTAGGTAAATCAAGCCACATCATTAGACATTTTTTCGTGAGTACACTCGCTAAGAATTTCATTAAAAAAATGAAACTATTTATTTGACGTTTACAAAATGCACTTAAAGATTTAGAAGTTGCAAAATATTGGAATAATAATATATCAACATGGGTGAGATAAAAGAACGTAGCATAAAGTTACTCAGATTAAGTGGTGACGAGAAGTGAACATCTTATCTTAGTGATTAGATGTTTTATGCTTTCTTGTCTGAGGCGCTGAATCTTTACTTCTCACTCAAATGCAGGTGTCTTTCTTAGCATCAGCTATTCCTTTGTTTAATGATAGTTGAGCTAGAGCAGCTTTCGTTTTCCACGAATTAGATTGTTCGTTTGGGGATCTTGTGTCTATTGTTTTATAAAGTAATACTATGTTGTAATAATACGCTATTGTATTCAAGGCTGCTATCTTGCGTTAATCAAAAGAAACCAGTAGACTATAAGAAATATAAATTTCAAGCTAATCACCAAACACACGTAGATTTGGGAGATGCAAGGTAGCCGTTTTAGATATTGTTAACATAAAAAGTCAAATTTTAAAGTTTTAAAGCGAGCTCGTGGGTATAACGCAGTATATAGTACCTTTTCTACGTTAAAACATCGTATAAGAAACCCCAGAATTGTGTTTAAACGACGACCTTTTAGCGAATTTTCGTTGAAAAAATTCGCCGTTGATTTCAACTTTCGACCCTCAAACCACATGTTGGGGGGCAGTTTAAATCTTTATACGTTTATATATATATATATATATATATATATATATATATATATATATATATATATATATATATATATATATATATATATATATATATATATATATTGTGCTGGAAATTGCATATTATAAACTGTTAGTACCTCAGAGTGTACATAATGCAAAGGCCATATAAATTTCTGTAAAACAAAAATGAAGACCCTTACGGAAACTAGTATGATGACGTTAAGTTCCGATTATTGCTTCAATAATGCAAATCGTCAGACCTACAAAATTGAGGGGTCAGCTTAGCAATGGGGGGTTATAGTAGGACCACTGGTCAGTAGTAAGTACAATACTTACGGTTTACACGTGATGCATATGGGTTCTCTGTAGATTGTATACATATCCACATCGTTCGACGTATTTTACTTTACACTAAAACAGAAAACAAAATAATAACATTAATATACAAGAATATTCTCTATTATTGTTAGTCAGTGTTATTTGGATAAGCAATGAAAGATATAAAGCCTTAATTTGTTAAAATGATCAATAATTAAAATTTATAACTAGCAAATTTGGAAAGTATCTCAGTTTAAATGAATTTAAAAGAGCCAAAAATCTGTATGCAAATAGATTAAACTCTTAAGCATGAAATACATACCAAAGAATTATGTTCTAAATCAATTACCTAAAGGTAATGAACAAACAAACACTTTGTATAATTTACCTAGATGTAAGTTTTTTTTTATGTGAACTGGAGTTTACCAAAGACAGTGTTTGTGTTGTGGGACTTTTCAAATCAAGAGTGCAACAAATATAAACTTATTTTAGTTTTGAAAGTTATTGTTGGTTATGATTGTCTAAGAAGTAAGATTAGGCCAAATGTCATTTAAGAATGATGATATTCAAACTTACCGGGCGAATAGCTGTCAAAATATGTATTAATTAATTTCAAGAGAGGATGCTCTGATATCAAACAGGAAATAACATTAGATGAATTTGGGCAAGATTTCCGCTCTTGTTATGAATTTGTTGGTTGTTAAAGAAATTCATACGCTAGAGTGGCGTCATTCTTGCTTCCCAAAGAATTTAAATATTTTTAAAGTATATTTTGTGTAAAGAGGATCCATTGTATCACTGAAACAAACAGAAGGCGTCACATGAAGTTTTAAAGCAATACATTACAAGATAAACAGTATATATATATATATATATATATATATATATATATATATATATATATATATATATATATATATATATATATATATATATATCAATAATAACTACATTTAGAGATACCTACCACCACTAACGAGGAACCAAGGTTTGAGATTTATTTTATTTGATCTAAATCAGCACAAGGAGGCAAATTACTTTATTTAAAAGACAGTCTATTCTGTCGATCATACGTCAAGCAAAAGCATTCATGGGAAAACCAAGATTTTATACATAAACAGAAATCTTAGTTTACATTTCACCAAAGTTCAAAGTTAAGAACTTAGAGGGAGTCAGGATCGCAGGTCAGAAAGCCATTTTAGTTTGTAACGAACATTTGAAAATTAGCCGAAATTCTGTTAATAATATTAATCATTTAATTTAAAAGTAAGATTGAGAGTTATAACAACGGATCCGTTTAGATTTATAAAATGTGTCCAATAAAAGTTGTTATGAAAATTTTTCTAAAAACATAATTCTTTGAGAAAACATAATTATATCAAAAAATAAGGTTAATTGCATATTAGCAGGCTATTTCTTTTCCCCTATTTAGCAGAATACACCACTGAGACAACGTAAGTACATTAATTATTTGATTACAATTTATTTGGCATATAATATAGTAGAGGGGTAGGCAACCCATATTACACTGAAGCGAGCTTTAATATGACGATATATATATATATATATATATATATATATATATATATATATATATATATATATATATATATATATATATATATATATATATATACTGATCTAAACTAAGATTCAAACATCAGAGTATCATTTTATAAATTAAATTTAAAAAAATTATATATTAAATTAATATAATAATATAAATATATAATAAATATAAGCTCATTGCCAAAATAATATATATATATATATATATATATATATATATATATATATATATATATATATATATATATATATATATATATATATATATATATACAGGTGTGACGCTAAGACGTTTAATTAGCCGTTTCTCAATAACTACTCTGATTTGAAATTTAAAATTTACACACACACACACACATCTGAGATAAGTTCCAGTTTAGTGAATATATTTTTCTTTATGTCAGACTTCCGGTTTAACCGGAAGTGACCAATCAACTTGCTTATTCTAAATCCAACATGGTAATTTTCATTATATTTTTTTGAATTGTACATTGAATTTGAGATAAATTATTACTAATAGACGATATGTGAGAAATCAACCGTTTTCGAGATTTTTCGATTTTTTTGAAAATTCTCGCGAAAACCAAGGTGAACTCTCTCTGTGGAAATACAACTGAAAAAACTTAGTTTTTGTACGGATAACCCTCAGGTTAGCGCCTACACGACACGTTTCTTAGTGTTTCCTTTAAATATACAGGGTGATGAGAATTAGCCGTACCATTTGGTAAAATTCAAATCACCATTACTCGCTTATTTCAAATAAAACACCCACGGATAATTCTCATGACCGTGTACATTTAAGAGAAACGCTATCCAACGTGTCAAATAGATACTAACTTGAGGGTCATCTGTACAAAAGCTATGTCTTCTCAGTTGAATTTCCACCGAGAGATAGCGTGCAAAGTTCACCTTGAGAATTTTCAAAAAATCGAAAAATTTCGAAAACGGTTGATTTTTCACATATGGTATATGAGTAATAATTTATCTCAAATTCAATGTGAAATTGAAAAATATAATTAAAATCACCATATTGTATTTAAAATAAGCAAGTTGATGGTCACTTCCGGTAAAACCTGAAGTCTGACATAAAGTTAAATATTTTCGCTGAACTGTAATTTGTCTCTGTCATATGCGTGTACATTTTCAAATTTCAAGTCGGAGTAGTTATTGAAAAACGGCTAACTAAAAGTCTTGGCGCCACACCCTGTATATATATATATATATATATATATATATATATATATATATATATATATATATATATATATATATATATATAGCTATCAGCAGTACTGTATAGCCAGGTGATGATGGGAACACTCTGGATAAAGAAGCAAAAATACACGGAGACACAACAGGCAACCAGTGCACATTTGCAGCATCATTCGGAAGACCCTCAATTCGAGAGCAACAACCAGATCCTGTTATATATATATATATATATATATATATATATATATATATATATATATATATATATATATATATATATATATATATCAAACTGGCGCTGGATATGGGTGTTGTTAGGCCTATTTCGCGCTTAATTGATAGTCAAATTTATAATTCTTCGAAAATTCGCCAAAACCGAAAGTTTAACGATTTTCTTTTCCCTGTTTATCAGAATTATTTCAAATCTGTCAGGTTTCTACATCAATAAGACACTTTTTTTACCATAAGTTTATTACATAAGCGTATACCATCAATTCCCATTGGGGCCGTGCGAATACATGACAAAGTTTAATCCGTGCACTTATCACTCGCCGTCGATTCAGTGTACTATGCGAGGTTGGTCACATAAAATACCACTCTCCTGCAATCACAGAAAGCGATATGTCTAAATCATTCGGTTGGAAAAGTGACACTACTGTAGCCTGCTGACAATTGGCCACAGTAGCGGAAATAGGCCTACGTTAAAGGAAACAAAGTACAATAGAAATAGTGTATAAGATGTTTGAGGCGTTTTGTAAAATACCTACATACATCTTCTAAGGTAATTTTTTACAACTATTTAACTTAGGGTTGACAGCAGCACCCCTCATATTAAAAACGAAAAGCACTTTTCTATATCTGACGAATATTCAAATTAAGGTCTGGCTCTGGATATAAAATGGGTTTAAAACGCGCATCATTTATCATGTGTTGTTGACAATCCATTCCTTCCGAAATCAGTCTTCGTAAGTTGGGTTGTAATAACACATAAAGTGTATTAAAACGTCAACGTGAAAAATACTGCAGCCAGAGAAATGACAGCTAATTGGTGTCGATTATTCCTAGCACGAGAAATAAACCAATTAACAAAAAGTTGTTTCGTGCATACCTAACAATGCTTCTGAGATTTTGTAGATCTCAATTGAGATCTTCTGATCCTCATCAAATATATATATATATATATATATATATATATATATATATATATATATACATATATATATATATATATATATATATATATATATATATATATATATATATATATATATATAGACCCATTTGCGTCCAGGGAAACATTTTTTTAAAGAAACGCTTAAACAGGTCAATTTTAATATTGACATGTTTTGATATAAAACACAACTCTGTCACATCAACCCCTTAAGGGTAGTGATAACAACTATTATATTTTAAATAGGGAACATGAGTCGAGTGTTCATCATTTCTGAATTCAGCACACAAATTTTTTTGGAAGTTTTATTATCTGACATAGGAAATGGTCCCTCATCGATCTTCGAGGACGATTTCAAGATTTTCATCGGTTCGAGCCGTGGAAGGACGACAAGAGTCAGGTTTGTTATCCATTGATATTTCACCTCTTTTTAAAAGGGAAAATCACTTAAACACTTGCTTTTCTAATAGTATGATCCTTGTAGGACATTTTTAACATTTCAGGAGTTTCTGCTTCAGTATTTCCGAGCAAGAAGCAAGCTGTTCACGAAGATCGGCCATTGCAAAAACGAAGAGGATACAAAGCAACTCACACTGAAAAATTCACCTAAGCCGGATGGACCGATAAATATCTTAACGACGACGATTAGCTCACTGACTTGGTAATGGTACAGTGACTTGATAGAGACAGTGTGGTCATTTGGTGGTATCATTTTGGGCGATTCGGCCGCCATGTTTTCTCCACATTTAACATTGCGCTTATGGAAGAATAGTAAAAAATTGCAAGTAATAATGAATTGGTGCACTTTAGATGAAAACTGTATAGAACTTTTTCTGTAGAGAATTATTTTTCGCTCATAATAGACTAGTCGCAATGTTTTCTATTCAGGTAGCAAACATTAAAATTGCTATAAAATAAACTTTCTAGTCAATGGTACTATAGAAACTGTTTATGTTATGAGGTTGGCTGCATTGCCGAGAGACCGATCTGATGCTCTGATGTGGTTCAAAATCTGCCAAGAATTTGCAAACAGTAATTGTTTACACTCATTATTTATGTGTACAAAGTAGTGAGTACTGTAAGTTATTTTAGCGTGTTCAGTCATCAATTAGGACTTTAATTAAAGACATTCAACTTTTTTTCATGACTGGAAATTATTTTCCGCCAGTTGTTTTCTTTTGTCCAAACACAAAATATAAATTTGAAATTATTCTTTGTTGAGAAAATGTTACGTGACTGTTCAGATGTATTGTATATTTTACCGTGTCATGTCATAACCTGAAAAAACATTGTGAACAGGTTTGTTGTGTTCAGGCTAAAAATAGCAAGTAAAAGGCTAATTTCAAAAAAAAGTACATGCTAGCAAAACTGTAATGAGTACTTCCAAATACTATATAATGATCATACGGGACACTCCTATGCTTTAGCATTGGTGATATTTGTGTCAAGTACACTAGCGCCACCTCGCCTGAAGTACTGACAACTGAGCGGGTAATTTGAATTGCATATTTACCTGCATATTCTAAACTAAGACAATTGGTTTATTATAGATAAATATAAAAACTTGTGCATGACAAAACAGTGAAAATTTTCTGATTATATAGTTATAAATATAATTTGTATAAACAATCAGCTTGAAACCTAAATGAATTCAGCATGAATAATTCTGCAAATTTCTCTTACCCATAATCTTATTTCATCATAATTTATTTTTAAGTACTACCTTGAAACCATCGTTAAACGACTATTTCAAGGGTAGGTATAGGAATATACTGAAAGCTGTTTCTGAGGATATTAAATTGAAGAAAAACAGAAAATTCCTAGTATGAGTACACATATAGTGAGATTAAATACTTTCAATATTCACTCTCGCTGCGCGCTTGCCGAAATATTTTAAATTCGCCTGAATTTCGGGCGTCAGGGGCAAAATCATAATATTCTCATATACAAAAAAAAACAAAGCGAATAATGAGTTTAGTTTGAAGTAATTTTAAAGTTTCCTGTCTAGGTAGGAAACATCGCAACTAGTCGATAATGTTGGAAAGGGGATTCTCCACAAAAAGGGTCAATACAGTTTTTTTCTGGAAATCGCTGATAAATTGTTATTACAAATTTCCTATCTGAATAAGAAACATTGGGACTATTCTATTACGATAGAGAAATAATTCTCTACAGAAAAGATTTTATACTATTATATATTATGTAGGACTTTATAACTAATAACAATCAATATACATCCAGGGGTCTGTATTTAATTACTTTGTTTTAAAATTAGTTGCGTACATACAGGTTCACAATATTTTTAATAATCTATCAATGTCAGTTCATTGATCATCATAATCAATCTCGATCGACAATTCAGCTAAGGGCCGAATTACATATCGTCGTGGTGACTGCAATAAGTCGTATGTCAAAATAAATCATTTTTCATTTTATTGCATATTGGTAACCAAATCAACGAGATCTGTAGGCTGCAATTAGTCCTAAGTCATTCAGCAACGAAATAGAGCATTGAGCGCGCATGTGCAAGATGGCGAATGTCATATACTTCTAGGCTGGATACGGCAATAGGTTGTATGTCTATTGGAATTTGTTTAGTTAGTATTTGCTGGTGCTATTATAACTCTGGTGTGGTGTTCTTAGATTTTAAAACGGTAAGTACTATTTCCAGTACTATTGGGTATATTATTCTTTGTGTATTATACATTTTGTACAATATTATCTATAGAACAAAAGAGTTTATATCTCTTAACCTCACTTTCCTTTAACAAATTTGACATTTAACTGTTTTAACCAAGATTTTTAGAGTATTTGGAAATAATATTATTATGTTTTAGTCAAACCGGGCTTACTTGCTTTTTAGCTGTAGCAGTTCAAAATGTTTTTCAAATTTTTTTTTGACATACGTCTTTTTGCCGGATTCATCTTATGTTTGTAATTGACATGCGAGGTTTTGCAATTAGTTCAATTTTAGTAATGTCGCACTTGTTTTATTGTTTTCGTGAACTGTTTTTATATAAGTACCTACATAATATTTCTGTATACCATATCTTGACATACTCCGTTAGAATGAAAAATGTTAAGTAACATAATTATAGAGGTTTTTCTTCTGAGTTTAGGAGCTGCCTTGATTACTTTATAACCATGCATTTTTGCAGTTAAAGTATTTTTTACATGTTATTAAAATCGTCTATTTTTTTATTTTAAATTTACTTTTTTTCATTTTCAGAAAAATGTTTGGGGCTAGCAGAAGCAGCTACATAGTGCAGCTAGTTAGGGACGTAAATAAAACTTCCACAATAGAAGGTAATAAAAGTTGTACAAACATTTCAACAGTGGAGAATGAAACTGAAAAAGTCCATAATGACGTCAACGAACCACAATGTAGTTTTGCACCTGCCAATGTAAATGAGAAAAAAGATGTATTAATTTCTGATGGCGAAGAGAGTAGTCCAGACGAAGCTTTCAGTTCCGGTTCAGGGGAGCTGTACGAACCATCAGAAGGGGAAAAGGAGATCAGCCAAGAGGAAGAGGAGCCGGTTTACTCAAGCAATGCTGAAGAGACTGCCGGTCTTAAAAAAAGGCGCAAGAGGCAAATAAACAGAAAAGAATGGAAAAGACAAAAAAATGCTGAGCTTCGACTTCAAGGAAAGGATTATGTTGGATTTACAAAAAATGAGGAGGGCCGATACCAACAAACTAAACAAAAAAAGGAACGATCTATCCTTCCAAGATGTAATGGCCATCAAACGAAACGTACTCTCAAAGGTGGTCCTAGGCAAAGTTTTGATTGTGCTACTATCACTGAAGCAATGCGCCATTTAATTTTTTCATCATTTTGGAAGTTGTCATCATGGGAAGCCAAAAAAGTTTTTGTTGCCGGATGCGTTGTACAAACGCATCCAAAGTATCGAAGAAGCAACGTAGATGCTGATGATTCACGGAAAAATGTATCATTTAAATATTACCTAGTTATCAATGAAGGCCTTAATAACAAAGTAAAAAAATGTGTTTGCAAAAAAATGTTCCTGAACACACTTTGTATTGGAGAAAAGGCAATGCGCTTATGGACTTTGGATGGCGATAAAGGCGATAAATTTCCAGTGGAAGATACAGCAGGTCCTGTAGAAATTGGATTAACCAGTGATAAAAAATCTACTGCTTTAAAAAATGTTGAAGAATTTTTAAATTCATTGCCAAAGATGGAATCGCACTACTGCCGATCATCATCAAATAAACTGTACCTTGAAGCAACCTGGTACAGTTTTAGAGATATGCATAGATATTACTCTGAGAAGTGTCGTAATGAAAATAAACCTTCAATATCTTGGAAAACTTTTCTGAAAGTAATTAGAAACATGAATCTTGATATTTATGCTCCCAAAAAAGACCAGTGTAATACCTGTATTATGTACAAGCAAGGTACCATTGGTGACGAAGTTTTCCAGGCGCATACTAAAAAGAAAAATGACGCACGGTCCGAAAAGGAGAGAGACAAAATTTCCGCCATAAACTGTCCTGAAATACAAAGTTATACAGTTGATTTGCAAGCTGTTTTATTAGCCCCTCGTCTAAACGCGACAGCTAATTATTACAAAACCAAATTAAAAGTGCATAATTTAACATACTATAATTTGTCTACAAAAGATGTCATGTGTTATGTATGGCACGAGGCAAACGGAGGACTTGAAAGTGACGTATTTGCATCAATTGCAACAATTTTTTTTCTAAAAGAAATTGAGAACAAAAAACCGCAAAAAATTATAATTTGGAGCGATGGTTGTGGCTATCAAAATCGCAACGTAAAACTTTCAAATGCACTGGTTGAGCTAAGTGTCAAACATAATGTCATAATTGAACATAAATACTTGGAGGTTGGACACACACAAATGGAGGTAGACTCCATTCATTCTTCCATAGAGAAAAAATTGCGTAAAAGAAGGGAAGTTTATGTTCCAGCAGATTATCTAAATATTATTCACTCTGCAAGGCAAAATCCTAAGCCTTACGGGACAGTCTACCTTCAGTACAGTGATTTTCTGAAATTTGAACCTGTTTTTATGGTAGTATTCGACCGGGAAATAAAGTTGGAGATCCCTGTGTCAATGATGTCGTCGCTTACCAGTACACTCCAGAAGGGGTGATAAATTACAAAACTGATTTTGCTAATGAATGGACATTGTTACCAACCCGCCCAAAACGAGTTGATAATAATTTGGCTGATCATTCCAATCTGTATGAAGAACCTTGCCCAATAGAAGAAACAAAATTTAAACATTTACAGGAACTAGCAAAATTACTTCCTCTAGATTATCGTAACTTTTATAATTCCTTAACTTACAAATAACTTCAGTTCTCCATGTTTACCATAAAATGCAATTAGACAAATGTCACTAAATGACACCAAATAAAGTAGCAATAAGTTGTATGTCAAATTTAATTAATAAATATGTTGAATTACAATTTTGTAGCTTTACTGTAGATATACACTCCTTATTAAATTTCCATTAACTTCTGATTAAAAATTTATGATGACCGTAATTTAAAAAAAAACAGTTTTTTGTCTCTCCTGAAAAGTACCAGTTCAATCACATACAGCCTATTGCGGTCACCACGACGATATGCTCTGGGCTTGTTATTATCAATTCTGATAATTTTTGCAGGCTCCCAGATTTTATCAAATTTTACCCTGGCCAGATCATCAATGTTCAATGCAGGCAAACCTTTAGCATGGTGATTATAGTTGAGTTTATGTTTAAAATAAATATTCAAAAAGGTCTCGTGAACAGTTTATTCCTATACCCTGGTAGTAAAAATATAAATATATAGCATCACAGCCCAGTAAACACATGTTCGTTAATTAAACGTTTAAAGGAAACTGCTACCTGACGTTTAATTTTGGTAAAAGTGTCGCCCGAATAAACATATAATTAAACCAATATAAAAACGTTTTTATACATGTATGTTTTAACGTTAAAATATACGTTTTTCTTACATGTTTATTAACAAGGATTTTACAACGTTAATTTAACCATCGTCTGTAATGGAGAATATACGTTTATAATTACCGTTTATCAACGGGAATTTGTAACGTTAAACTATTTGCCGTTAATAAGGTAAAATATACATTTTTTATACATGTTTATTAACAAGGGTTTTGCAACGTTGATTTAACCATCATCTGTCATAAAGAATATACGTTTATAATTAATGTTTATCAACGGGATCTGTCACGTTAATCTGCTTGTATTAACGACGTATAATAAACGTTTGAATTACAACTAATACATACCTACCAAATGATAGTTTTTCAACCCAGCTGACAGCAGAAGATGAGTACGATAAATTTTTTGACGATGGCACTTTATAGGACAAACGATCATTAGGTGTAGAAGTGTCAAACTGGACCCGATTGCGGTGTAGATACTTACTTTAAGTGCTCATTGCTCATCAAAACTTCTAAACTTGCTACTCTGTTAAATTTTATAAACCTACCATTGAGAAATTATTATTTGTTTATAATTTTAAATGGGCTTTATAAAAATGGATTAGATCACAAGTCAAATGTCAAATAAAAATAACTTTATTTAAAAAACAAAAATATATTTAAAAAAACTTACATTTCATTATCAAAAAAGTAAAATAATTAATACCACATTCTAAAAATATAACAAGCTTCTTCAATCATAGCGTCTTAATCATGAAATAAAAAATATATTTCTTAAATTATTTGTCAACTTCTCAACCAAAAAAAAAGTATTGCTCCATTAGTTTTTTGCTCTGGACCTTTTCGAAGTAGCTAATTTCAACCAATCCTTAACAGCACAAAAGATTGCTCTGTCGATTTTTTCACGTTGGGGAAAATTTAGCTTTGCAGCATCTAAAATTATAAACTACTAAATAGAAATAAATAGGTCGTAAAATTGTGATTACCATATACTACTGCCATTAATTAGTCTCGTGGGTTCTAATGAAATTATATATATATATATATATATATATATATATATATATATATATATATATATATATATATATATATATATATATATATATATATATATATATATATATATATATATATATATGGCTACACGGGAGGCGTCTACTTAACGTTCGTCTATATATATATATATATATATATATATATATATATATATATATATATATATATAGGTGTACATGTATCGTGCAAATTACATTAAACTGGGAAAAATAAACAAATACATCAGAATTTATAAATGCTAAACCCGTAGCTAACCATTATTACTCTCATTCGAAAGTTTGATTGACGAACAATCAAAATAGAGGAAAAAAAGGTGTATTCATAAACGTTAGATATACGTCTAATGTCTCAATAAAATTTAACTTGAAAATATGAGAAAGCAACCAACATGGCCGATTTTAAACACGCCGGCTAAACTCATAAGTCCCAATTATTTATTCTACCTAATAAGGCTCTATAGCAATCAAAGTACAAGAAATGTGATTAACTTCGACAACGTTTGAAGACAATTATTACATATTGTGATACAGCTTACCTTAACCTAACTTCAAGATATAAAACTTGACACTTTGAGCTGCACTAACTGTGCCTATTCCCAAAACTTTTAAGGGAAATCGCTACAGGATGATAATCATTCTTTGTAAATATGTATAAAACAAATATAAATTATAGAACACACCACCATTCACCATAACATACAAGTGTCACGTACTGAATATAATATTTAATAAAATTTAATTCCAAGCACCACGTTACACACTGTACGCCATCAATTCACCTGTTCTGTTTCTATTTCTATTTCTTGTTCATTCTCGTTCAGCATGCGCACAAACACTTACTAATTTACAAGGACAAATATGTTTTATGTATTACACAGTGGAATGCAAAAGACAAAATAGCTCCTTTTAAAACATATACGCATTGTCGAATACCTCTCAGATTGATTATGTAACAAAAATTTTTAAAAAGCCAGGAAAAAATGTAACCTATATAACTATAGGTACATAATATAATATATCACATAATATCTCAAGCTAAAATAATGTCTAGTAAGATACGTATATTTTATGTATAAATCCCTACTTCATGTATATTTTTATGGGCGAACCTTGTTGAAACTACGTCTAAATATTATGTTTAAAAACACTTAATTAATAACGTCTTTTACAACGATAAATTGTTAAGTAATTTGCTTTTTTAACAAAAATTAGAAAAATAGTGGTTTTAAATATATCGTTTATATCACATAAAATATCTCTCGCTTAAAAAATGTCTGGTAATATACGTATATTTTATGTATGAATCCCTACTTCGTGCATGTGTTTCATAGGCGAACTGTGATGAAACAACCTTTAAATATTATGTTTAAAAACACTTAATTAATAAGGTCTTTTACAATGACAAATTGTTTCGTTGCTTTTTTTTACAAAAATTAGGAAAACAATTGTTTTAAATATAACGTTTATATCACATAAATATCTCTCACTTATAAAATGTCTAATAAAATACGTGTATTTTATGTATGAATCCTAACTTCATGTAGGTTTTTAGTAGGCGAACTGTGTTGAAACAACGTTTAAATATTATACCCTTCATCAATAAGGTCTTTACAACGAGAAAATGTTTACCTAATTTTTTCACAAAAATTAGGTAAATACCTGTTTTACATATAACGTTGATACCACACAAAATATCTTTCGTTTATAAAATGTTTAATAAAATACATACATTCAACGTATCAATCTCAACTAAACGTAGTTTTTTGATAGGCGAAATGTGTTGAAATAACGTGTAAATATTATGTCTAAAAACTCTTCATAATTAACGTCTTTACAACGAAGAAATGGTAACGTTGCCTTTTTAGCCTAGAATTGAACGTTAATTTTTTCAACCGATAACGTTTTTTCAACGGTCTTTACGTAACATAGACGTTTATTAAACGCACGTGTGTTTATTGGGAGAGTGCTTTTTAGTGAATTTTTTTAAAAAAAATTCACTAATGAGGAGATCCCGACATTTGAATTTTTTAAAATTTCTTCAAATGAGCGCTAATTAGGCCCCCCAAAACACATATCCGGGGTCAGTTTCAATTTGTATATGTTTATATATATATATATATATATATATATATATATATATATATATATATATATATATATATATATATATATATGTATCACACCGATAACTCAAAAAATAATAAGCCGATTTTGATTAAATTTGGTGAATAAATTTCTTTTGTAAATGGCTTGGATAAGTTTGTTAGCCAGGAAAATCTGCTCAGGTTTACCTGGAAAATTTTGTGTTTTCTTTCGAAAAAAAATATATATCTCCGGAATTAACAAAGTAAGGGCAACCAAATTTGGTACGCGGGTTTATATCCTTATAGGTAAGTCACGTACCAAAATTGAGCTATGTAGGTCGAAAGACAAAACAGTTATAGGCATAAAATAAATTGGGGGTTTCCACAAAACGTCAAAGTTGCGATTTAAAACGTCAAAATCGGCAACATTTAGGCAAATAACTTGAATCTAATACGGGCTATGGAAATAAAATGTCTCAAGAAGGATGTTTTACAAACCCTTAAGTCTTAGTTTCAACCGTCATTGTCCTTCATTTTACTAAAATGTTACCAGAAAATTCATTTTAAATAGACCATTTCTCTGATGCTTGGCAGTAGTCTTAGCTATAGAGTTTATGGTTTAATGGTATATAATTTTTGTCGAATTTTCGTAAAAAATCAATAAAGTTCAATATATCCGTTATTATACTAGATATTAATATATATATATATATATATATATATATATATATATATATATATATATATATATATATATATATATATATATATATTAATTATAGGGTGTCTTGAGTTACATCTTAAAAAAATATTTCTACAATCACAGGGTGGCCCATAAGTCGTTGGTGATACAAATTTTCTTTTTTTTTTCAATCAAACACGCCTTATGTTATTGCATTTTACATCGAAATATAATGCATGTTTGTAAGAAAAGAAATTCTGGATGCAGCAAGTGCTTTATGGTAGCGAATTTTGATCAAATGCTTCATATTTTAATAGCCTAATTTGCTATTAACCTATCAGGTTGACCAAGAAACGAGTTTTTCCGGGAACACTTTAAGTTTACTTTTGGAAATTTTTGTACATTTTCACACAAAAAAGTTATTTTTATGAAACATGGCACATTGTTTTTGCTATATAGGTTATACTGGTAACCAAAATTGATGACTGCTTTCTTAAAAAGGAAACACATATTTGCAATAAAAACATTTTTATGAAAATTCACTACCATAACGCACTTGCTGCGTCCAGAGTTTTTTCTAACTTTCTAGACACTTTGTACCTATATGTCTCTATAGAACCATTCAATTGTGGATACCTGTGAGTACTAGTTTTCTTTTAGGAATTTGTTGTAATTACCATTGACATACTGGGGCCCATTATCAGTGTATAACACATCTGGTTAACCATGTACTGCAAATATAGATTTACATGCTTCTATAACTCATTGTGTGGTGTTCGTTTCTAAGTTGATTATTTCAGGAAACTTGGAATAATGGTCAACCATAATGAGGTACTGATTATTCTGAAACGTACAGAGGCCATAATCATCAAATTCTATTCCTTCTCTTTTCGTCACCATTTCTTACATATTTCTTCCTTTGTTCAGCAGTTAGGCATATATCAACAGCCCTCGTAAGGTTCCGGGTTCTCTCAATAATACCACGCTCTTTGAATCTCTGGTCCCTTATTCCGCTGACAATCCTTCATTAGTGTATCTTTGAAACTGCCAAAGTCACAATTTAATGGCGACTTCTTGACGTCTGTAAGAAACGCATCAAAACCTTCCTTCGGAAATGAATTGATGTTTCTCTGCTAGGGTTGCTTTTTGATAAAAAGAAACTGATCTAATGCGGCAAGTGTCTTGTCCAGTTCCTTTTTATGTCTCTTGTAAGTCTACTGTTTCAGTTATCTCATTGTCTTCTTCATCAATTCAGTGGAGGAGTACTGCCGCCTGTACTTTCTGTGAACAGTACTTGCAGCCTGTTGCTACCACATACAGCTCAAAACTATTGTTAAATTTCAAACTCACTCCCAAGTCTCCTTGCATACACTTGGGCTCGGGTTGCTGTAGGAATTTCATTTTAATTCACGATGTTTTCAGTTGCCGGGCTCCCCTCCCAAGGTAGAATGATTTTCATATTGCTTCTCTCTACTCCTTAACACGTAGATTTGTTATGACACGGCGCCATGTTATATAGTACTTGATAACTAATAACAATTAACATACACCCAGGGGTTTGTATTTAATTACTTTATTTTGAAATTAGCTGGCTAAGTACATGTTGATTTTTACAATTGATAACAATCTGTCAACGTCACTTCATCAGATCCGTCTGCCCACAATGCAGCCAACCTCATAGCATAAACAGTTTCTTCAGATCCACTGACTAGGAAATTTATTTTATAGCAATTTTAATGTTTCCTATCTAAACAGGAAACATTGCAACTAGTCTATTATGAGCAAAAATTAATTCGCTACAGAAAAGGGTCTATACAGTTTTCATCTAAAATGCACCAATTCATTATTATTTGAAATTTTGTTCCATTCTTCCATGAGCGCAATGTTAAATGTGAAGAGAACATGGCGGCCGAATCGCCCATGGCCACACTGTCTCTATCAAGTCACTGTAGGTAATGGTAGTTCTATGCGCTCCTGGCGGCAAAAGCCGATACTTCAACATTTCGGCCCACCACAACATTAGTTCGGTTTCTTTTGGATATCGCCTCGTATATACTTAATGTGACCGTACGTCCTGTTTTGAACGGGACCGTCCCTTGTTTCTGTTCTCCGTCCCGGTTTCCCCGAAAAAAGCTTCGAGGCGCAAAGTTGTCCTACCCAACCGATTTTCCGAACGATGCGTCATTTTAAAGAAATTTCAACATCCTTTAAAAGAGCTGTCACTCGAATCTATGTTCCATTTTAGTGAATTTTCGTAGAAAAAATTCAGTAATGGGGAGATCCCGACTTTTGAATTTTGAAAAATTTTTTGCAAATGAGCGCGAACTAGGACCCCTAGAATCCATATTCAGGGTCAGTTTCAATATATATATATATATATATATATATATATATATATATATATATATATATATATATATATATATATATATATATATATATATATATATATATATATATGTTTCACACCGATAACTCAAAAGATAATGGGCTGATTTTGATAAAATTTGGCATGTACCTTCCTTTTGTAAATGGCTTGGATAAGTTCGTTAGTCAGGAAAATCGAACAAGTTTTCCGAAAAAATTTTGAGTTTTCATTCGAGAAAATTTTTTATCTCAAAAAAAAATTGGCGGATTTTGATAAAATTTGGCATGTACCTTCCTTTTGTGAATCGCTTAGACAAGTTTGTTAATCAGTAAAATCTGACGAAGTTTTCCGAAAAATGTTTGAGTTTCCATTCGAAAAAAATGTTATCTCAAAAAATAAAAAAGCTATGATAACCAAATTTGGTATGTAGGTGTAGGATATAAAAAGTAAACCACACACCAAAATTTAGATTTCTGTGTTACAAGGAAAAAAGTTTTAGTAAAATACTTGTACCAGATCATTTCTATGAAAATTCACTACCATAACGCACTTGCTGCTTCCAGGCTTTTTAAATTTTATGGGTGAGTTTCATCCCCGTAAATTCACCGAGGTGAAATTGGTTATAGTAAATGTTTACCTTGACATGTAAAATGACGTATTTCAGCGATTTTCGAAAAACATTACGCAGAATGAGATATTGAGGGTGTCTTTTTTTAAATGGGACATCTTGCATACATCGCTGCACATAACAGCTACGTAAATTTTCCCCTATAATATGAAGTTGAAAACGCTTCCGTCATTTAAACAATAAATAAACGCCCTGAAATTAGATGCAAAACGACACCATGCGAAGAGGTTCATTAACAAAAACTTCCTTCTGAAACTCGCGAGCTCATCTCCCGATTAATTTCAGTCCACAAAGGAACCGAATTCACGGGTAACTCTAATCCGTATAAACCGACAATCCCTTGCGCAACGATAAAAAAAATCCTTTTGATGAGGTAATTTTGTCTTTCACAACAGATTTTAAGTTTATTTTATTTCCAGTTGGGCGCTCTAAATCCGCAGTAAATTTAATAGAAGCTGCAAAAGCGCATTTAATGTATTGAATTAGGTTTACTTGCTTTAAAATATAATCAGATTGATAAAGAATGAGTTGAAGAAATGGATTATATTTCAACCAGCGGTTTTAAAATATACTTAGCTATTAATAAAACTACTTTGTAAGGCAAGTGAATTCAAAGTTACGTGAAAAACTAACACAAATAGAATTTTTAAAATTTCGGGACACAGCAGGTGCGTTATGGTAGTGAATTTTCATAAAAATGTTTTTAATAGCAAATATGTTTTTTTTTTAAGAAAGCCAGCATCAAATTTGGTTACCAGTATAATCTATATATTAGAAACAATGTGCCATGTTTCATCAAAATAACTTTATTGTTTGAAAATGTACAAAAATTTCCGAAAGTAAACTTAAATTGTTGCGGAAAAAACAGGTTTTCTGGTCAACCTTATAGGTTAATAGCAAATTGATTCAAAATTTGAAGCATTTAATGAAAATTCGCTACCCCAACGCACTTGCTGCGTCCCGAATTTCTTTTCTTACAAAGATGTATTATATTTCGATGGAAAATGCAAAAATGCAATAAGCATAGGGCATGTTCGATTCAAAAAATTCACTAAAAAAAAGAAAATTTGAATCACCAACGACTTGCCAACGACCACCCTGTAATTGTGGAATTGTTTTTTAAGATGTAGCTCAAGACACCCTATATTTAATGTATACAACTTTTTTTCGTAACTTGCATAATAACGGATATATTGCTCTTTAATGATTTTTTACGAAAATTCAACAAAAATGATATACCATTGAACGATAAACTTTATAGCCAACACTACTGCTAAAGCATCAAAGAAAGGGTCTATTTGAAATGAATTTTCTGGTAATATTTTAGTAAAATGAAGGACAATAACGATTGAAACTAAGAGTTCAGGCTTTGTAAAACATTATTCTTGAGACATTTTCCTTCCATAGATCATATTAGTTTCAGGTTCAATTTTTTCCGGAAAACCTCGTCCGATTTTCCTGACTAACGAACTTATTCAAGCCATTTACAAGAGGAAGGTACGTGCCAAATTTAATCAAAATCGGCCTATTATTTATCGGTGTGATACATATATATATATATATATATATATATATATATATATATATATATATATATATATATATATATATATATATATATATATATATATATATATACATATAAAAATTGAAACTGACCCCGGATATGGGTTCAAAGGGTCCTAAGTTCGCGCTCATTTACAAAAATTTTTTCAAAATTCAAGAGTCGGGATCTCCCCATTAGTGAATTTTTTCTACGAAAATTCACTAAAAAAGTCTGCACGCAGGAAGTGCGTTATGGTAGTGCATGTTCATAAAAATATTTTAAATAGCAAATATGTGTACACACACACACACACACACACACACACATACACCATCATGTTTGTTGTTGTTGTCGTTGCTTCCGGAGAGAGATGAGCGGGGCGACGTCCGGGACGGCCACTACGGACCATCCGGGGCATCATATTTGGTTGCCAATATGACCTATATAGTAGAAACAATGTACCACATATCATCAAAATAACTTTATTATTGTTTGAAAATGTCCAAAAATGTTTCGAAAATAAACTTAAAATGTTCCCGAAAAAACTAGTTTCTTGGCTAACGAACCTTATAGGTTAACAGCAAATTGAGCTATTCAAATTCGGAGAACTTAATAAAAATTCGCTACCATAACGCACTTGCTGCGTCCCGAATTTATTTTCTCACAAACATGCATTATAATTACGGGGTCGAAATTTGATACATTAAAGGTCAGCTCAGAACTGGCACGGACCGGGGGAATCCGACTATCTAATTAAAACAAAGCATTGTTTAATCTATTTGGACTGAGCAGATTTTAATAAAAATTCGCTACCATAACGCACTTGCTGCGTCCCGAATTTATTTTCTTAGAAACATGCATTATTATTACGTGGTCGAAGGTACAATAAAGGTCAGCTCATCACTGGCACGGACCTGAGAATCTAAATTCTAATTAAAACAAATCATTGTTTAATCTATTTGAAGTGAGCTGATTTGCTTGCCTAACGAACTTATCCAAGCCATTTTCAAAAGGAAGGTGTTCACCCAATGTAATCGTCATCGATGTATTATTTTTTGAGTTATTGGTGTGACACACGCACACACACAAAATATATATATATATATATATATATATATATATATATATATATATATATATATATATATATATATATATATATATATGATTTTATTCTTAGTAATGTGGGTTTTGTTGTGTAGTTTTTTATGGCCCACTATTTGATGTCAATTAATGTTTTAATAATGGGTGTAATTTGTGTATATTTTAATTGTATGTATATATTTGTGTAATTTTTGTGTTTTGAGTATTGTATTTGTAGTTTTAGCCTCAAATATTTGTACACTTGGTATTATAAAGCATAAATTATGTATTATATTTATGAAATTCAAATTTTTAACTTGCTGGGCGCCTTTAAGTTTCTTCATTTTTAATATTTATATTGATTATTTGATTCCCTAAATTATTAACTTTATTTCAAAATCAAATTCTGATACTTTTAGAACACTTATATGTATATATGTAAGTGAAATTTTGTTAATGTTTAAGAATAATATCCAATGGAAAATTAATTTATGTTTATATGAGTATTTGAATAAACTTTATTTATTTTATTTGCTTCTTTGATACTTGTCCACGCCTTTAGATTGACTCCTTCCTACAGGTATGTAGTGAGTTGCAACTCAAAATTCCTACCTTCAATCCCTTTTGAAACATAAATTTTCTGTAGAAGCTTTTATCAAATTATGTACCTTGTTAGCCAATGATATATGCAATGTGCAACAATTTAAAAAACCTTTTAGCTTCTGTATTAACAGCTGTTTTCATAAATGCAAATAATTGACAACAATATTAACTACGCTAGCATGACAATTTATTTTTATTTGACGTTTATTTACTTACTGGATCCTTATAAAAATTATAGCTATTGGCCATTTAAATTTCTGTTAACTTTAGTTTGCTTTCGAACTATTTGTTATATTTACCGCAATATTTGTCTTCTACAAACTGTTAGCTTCTTACAAGATTCAAATTCCCGTTCCTATGGCAACCGTATTAGGCAAAATGGACGATATTTTCAATTTAATATTTTGACTAGTGCAAAGTAGCGACATCTACAGAGATTTATACGAGACTTCTTCTTCTACCATTCTAAAATCTATTTCTACAGAATTTTAGCGACGTGAAATGACATATCAATCTTTATTGCTGTTCTAATTGACAATGTGTTATTCCTTTAAGGTTATTTCGACCAGTAGTTACGATAATTGTGTTAAAATGTTACTATGTTGATAAATACCTTGAATGGCAAGTAGCGTTACTTCAGCTATGTATAGTATCGGTCACAATTTACTATCTGGGCTTAATTCTTTGCTACAAAAGCATATGCACAAGAAACTGTGGGTATACACTGTTGTTCTGATCACTACACTGCCTTGTTCTTCAAGTTTTATCAATGTTTTTCAATATCACACTAACGATGATTGTAATGCTGGTGTTTCCTTCGGTCTCTACAGTTAACCCTTGTCGAAGATGCGGGATGTGAGAAATTCAATTCTCAACCAATTATATTTGTATTCTCCTAAAACTCGCTGTTTATTTCTATTTGTTCCAATGGTTGCGGTTCATTCACAATCTTAGTCAAAACAATCACTTCCTTTAATGTTCATGAATAAAAAACACTGAATTAATCGGTAAGTACAATAACAGTGTTAATTCAAGTTTTAACTGTCTCTGTTTACATTATATCTAACCTAATATTTGAATGTTCTTAAATCAATTGCCAATCATTTTCACATTAAATTTACAATACCTTAATTGGCTCTGTTTACATTATATCTATTCTAACATTTAAATTTCCTTATAACTAATCAGCTTATTTTCTCTACCAAAATAGACAACTTGAATTAACCTTTAACAACTAACGTCTTAAATATGTAACATTGTTTCTAACCCAACGTCTTACAGACGGCTACATATATAATCTATATTTTTCCAAAATTTAGGTGATTATTAGGGTTAATATCTTTTTAAATGTTGTTAGTATATTTGGCAATATGATAGTGGCGTTTAAAATTAAAATAATAACAAAAGTTATTAAACAAACATGTTATGTTTAAGAAGTGTCGTAATTTCTGTATATCGACATCGAGTTCTTAAAATACTAAAAGTAAAATTAAAACATTAATATTTGCAATATACGAATTTTATGTAGTACACTATAATAATGGAACTAAGTATATGCGACAGAAATAAAGAAAAATAATTAAAAATTAAAAAAACTGACTACGTCCTAAAACTATGTAGATGAGGCATACTCTGGACAAAATTTTTTGGCACACTCTAAGCATATAGGACTTTGACAGTCAAAACAAATATATGCCGTTCGTCTCCTTTTTTGGTATGGACAAGGAGAGCAATTTTTTTGTTTTTCCAACTTTTCCACTCTTGTTTGGGGAACATTTTCGATATAATCTTTACCTAATATCTCAAAAATACTGAGTCGCAGTTTTCGTTTTACAGATGGAATATTTCCTCTCCTTTCTGGATAAGAGTTGTGTATAATATAGGAATTGACAGTAGTAATGTCAAAAATTTTGTAGAATATTGTCATCGGTCATCGACGACTTCTGCGACTGGATGACAATTTTGAACATTTTTCATCAAGTGCGTCCACCCCGCCTTTTGTAGAATTATAGTCGAGTATAAATATGTGGTTTTCCAGACTCTGGATCGTAGCTTTCATGGTGATGCGAAGAGGATAGTAAAAGAACGAGCTTATTTTTTTTTGGTACTTCGGTAAAAACTCCGATGAAATTTCTTTTTTATTCTTCCTTATTGTCTCGATACAGGCCAGTCCCCTTACCTTCATTACTGTTACAAGTTCAACGGATGTAAACCAATTGTCAAATGTGACACCTCTATTTGTTTTGTAGATTGGTTGTGTAAGACGCAGAACACTTTGGGCTGGTTTACTATATTTTTTATCTTCATTTGGCAAACTTCTTCCATCTTAGTCTTTGCCTGTGTAAATGTAGACGTTGTAAAAGTATCCAGTACGAGCGTCTGTACAACACATGATTTTTATCTCGTATTTATCAGGCTTATTCGGGATATACATTTTAAACTTGCGGCTCCCTCTAAAGCAGACCAACATCTCATCGATACAAGCTGATTCTCCGATAGTATAACAAGCCTGACAGTTCTGCACAAAGTGGTCAAATACTTGAGATATGTCAGCCGCTGGATCACCGAATCTTCTCATTAGCCTATCGTCATGGTTGTCAAATCTAAAGCATATAAGCAAGAAAGCAAATCTTTCCTTACTCATGATGCACCTAATTATTTCTCTACCAGTTCCATCTGTAGCAAATAGCGTATGTATACACTCATTATTTGACTTGAACAGGGCCGTGGATGCAAGAATGCCCAAGAATGCATACAATTATGTTTTATCCAAGTCCTTTAATGTGGCAGAATTTTTATTTTTGTAGCGGTCTCTTTCCTCTTTAATTTTATGATTCGTCCACTGAAGTATTATATTGCGCAGTTCTTCTGTAAAAAGCAGTTTCCAGATTTGAAGAGGACTTGCTTTTCTTCCCAGTGCTTTTGCTGTACCTGACGGACGTAAACCAGGTAAATGAACAACGATATTTTCCTGTAAACGACGTCCTCTACTAGAAACAACGGGTTTAGTGGACCACTTGAACCGATTTTTGCCATAATAGTATCTTGGAACTTCCTCATCTGTGTTCTCGTTTCTCTTATCGCTATCTTCATCAACTCCAGCTGTAGACAATAATAAAAAATATTACATTGTGTACCTAGAAATAAACTCAATACATTCCCGGACGACGATGTAAATTATTACATCGTCGTCCGGCCGGCGTCTGGTGGTGTGCTTTTACTACGAGGTGCACATACTATTTTTTTCTGAAAAACGCAATCAATATTATAAACAAATTCTAGACATGCCCGATCAATTTCAGAAAACATATATATATATATATATATATATATATATATATATATATATATATATATATATATATATATATATATATATATATATATATATATATATATATATATATATATATATATATATATATATATATTCCATTGTTATCAACTAAGAAGTATTTACCTTCTTCTTCGGAGTCCATATTGTGGTCACTGTTTATGTAAAATTCTTCATCACATTCTATTTGAACATCACTGGGATCACTAAGACTTTCATCGAACCATTTCAGTAACTGTTCTTCGTAATTACAGTCTGAGAATTTCACCGATTTAGTAGTACTGGGTCGGGAATCCATAGCCATTTCTTTTCAATTTGTTAAAAACTAATCCTACGTCTGAGTGACGGCTTTTGACTTTTATAAGCGCGTTAACACTAACTGTACGTCTGGGAGACGGCTTCTTCACTTTGATGCATAATATTCCAAAAAATAAACACTGTATGGTCACCACTTTTGGAATACCTATGGCAAACTAAACGATGATAAATTACGTAAAAGCTCACCGACAAAAGTCCCAAGAGCATGCGCATTACACAAATTGTATAATGTCGTCCCGTTTTTTAGACGTAGCATTAGTACTTAAGGGTTAAATACCACATCTATGAATTATGTTCCAAAGTTTATTATCACACTGTACAAAATAACTGTTAAATATGTTGTAATCGGTACAAAAAATGGTTGCTACTGAAGATGGGATGAGTAAATCATGTTTAAATTGCACGGTCACCACTCTTGGAATACCGATGGCAACCTAAACGATGATAACTTACATAAAAGCTCATCGTCAAAAGTCACAAAAGCATGCGCATTACACATATTGTATAATGTCGTCCCGTCTCTGAGACTTAGTATTAGTACTTAATGATTAAATACCACATTTATGAATTATGTTCCAAAGTCACACTATACAAAATAACTATTAAATATGTTGTAATCGGTACAATAAATGGTTGCTACTGAAGTTTGTATGAGTAAATCATGTTTAAATTGTACGGTCACCACTCTTGGAATACCGATGGCAAACTAAATGATGATAAATTACATAAAAGCTCATCGTCAAAAGTCCCAAGAGCATGCGCATTACACATATTGTATAATGTCGTCCTGTTTTTTTCAACGTAGCATTAGTACTTAAGCGTTAAATACCTCATTTATGAATTATGTTCCAAAGTTTATCATCACACTATACAAAATAACTATTAAATATGTTGTAATCGGTACAAAAAATGGTTGCTACTGAAGTTGGTATCAATAAATCATGTTTAAATTATACAGTCACCACTCTTGGAATACCGATGGCAAACTTAACGATGATAAATTACATAAAAGCTCATCGTCAAAAGTCCCAAGAGCATGCGCATTACACATATTGTATAATGTCGTCCTGTTTTTGAGACGTAGCATTTGTACTTACGGGTTAAATACCACATTTATGAATTATGTTCCAAAGTTTATCATCACACTATGCAAAATAACTATTAAATATGTTGTAATCGATACAAAAATGGTTGCTACTGAAGTTGGTATGAGTAAATCATGTTTAAATTTCATTGTCTGTTAGTCGATACCTCTTTCTAAGAGAATTATTTTCGCAAATTCGCGTATAGCGAATAAAGGACATTTACGGAGGTAAATAAATTTAAGTAAGAAGCTCAGTTTATTTTTCATGAATTTTATAAAGCCTTTGCACAAATAAAGTCAAATATATTGTAAAATAATAAGGCAATAAATCTAAGGAGGTTGGCGCCAAGGTGTACTTTAAGAAATAAACCAGCTTTCAGGTCATAAATATAAATACACCTGTGTTGCAAGCTGATGTCTCGTAAAGCACGGAAAACAAATATAAGCTTCCGAGATACTCCAAGTGCTACTGTAAACCTTTAACAGTGAAATTTACAGTCTGCTGGAAGGTTAATTTATTTTAAAGAATATTCTACAATATTAAAGAATGTACCTACTAGTAAGCTACGTTGGCATGATATATCATCTTTAAAATTTAAAGGAGAATTTTCATCGTTTTGGTGGGGTTACTTCTTAAATATAGATGTTAGAAATTTATTTATTTATTTATTTATTAAAACTGCTCCATAGATTTCTACAAGATATTGGAAATAGTCAAAACACAAAAAATAGCTTATCAACGCTGACATTTAAAATTAAAATATTCGTCCACAGAATAAAAATAATGCTCTCTAAAAAACGATTTTAAAGCAAGCTTACATTGCCTGAGGCTGCTCAAATTTGTTACGCTGTCAGGTAAATGATTATATAAGCGTATTGCAGTGTTGCGAGGTGCCCGATTAATCTGTTCGATCCTATAAGGGGGAACATACAAATCCTTAGCCTGTCTTGTTTCATACGCTGTAATATTACCGCAGCTACTAAAAATTGCAATAGTTTTTCTGACATAACAAAGCGCCTCAAGCATATATAGGCACGTCACTGTTAAAATGCCATACCGAATAAATAATGGTCTACAAGATGCGGAAGACGGCAAGCCAAACATGGTGCGGACAATTCTCTTCTGCATCAACAGAACCCTCCCCAGATGCACACATCCGCCCCAACACAGCAGACCATATGCCAGGAGACAGTTGACACTACCATAGTAGCATGTCAACAACGTCAGAGTACTCAACGAATCCCGCAGCTGCAGCAACGCGTAATTCCTAGATCCAAGAGAGGCCACCACATGGTCAACATGGACATCCCATGATAAGTTAGAATCCAGATGGAGCCCGAAAAACTTTACAGACGTGCCCTATCTTATTGAACCGTTATCAGATCTCATATATAGGCTCAGATTCGGATGCACACCCACCGAAGAAAAAAGAATTATTTCAGTCTTTCGCGTGTTAAGAACCAGACCATTTCGCGATCACCAGGACACCTGAGACACACACACATTAGCTGCAGCACCAGGCTCTTCAAAACTTTCCCCTGAGATTGCAGCAGTGGTGTCATCTGCGTACAAAGTTAAGTGGTATTGTTGGTGATCATACACAATATCGTTAAGAAAAATTGTTAACAAAACAGGGACTAATATGCTGCACTGCGGCACGCCGCTCGACACGGCTGAAAATCCAGACATATAGTTTTTACCTGCCTGTCGTATCCTGACAGCCTGACTTCTCCCAGACAGGTAGCTTTTTAGCCATAAATATGCATTTCCTCTTATGCCATAATACTCCAATTTTTTCAATAAAAGGGAATGATTGGCCGCATCAAACGCTTTCGAAATGTCGAAGAACAGCCCGGCTGATTTGGACCCACTGTTTATATAATCCAAGACTGTCAGGTAAGTGCTAAGCACGGCATCCTGAGTTGACAGCTGCCTATTAAAGCCAAATTGGCACGGAGACAGTAAATTGTATCTCTCCAAAAACGACCCGAGTCTTAGCAGAAATGCCTTCTCAAAAATCTTAGAAAAAATCCGAAAGCAGCGCAATCGCCCTGTAGTTGTCCATAAGACGTGGATCTCCCTTCTTAAATAGAAAGACGACAATGGCCGCCTTCAGACGATCAGGAAAACAACCGATTTCAAATGACACATTTATAAGGTAAGTTAGTGGAGCCACCACAAGATGAGCAACCCTGCCAAGAAGACTACATGGTATTTCATCTATTCCTGGTGAATTTTTAACTGAAACTAATTTTATGGTCTCTAATACAACGTCCTCTAAGACAGGAAATAAATGAATAGAATAGGGATTAGAGCTATTTTTCAATGCATAATTTATGTCACAGTTTTTTTGTCAAATACTTAACAGAGTCGACAAAGTGCGCATTGAGACTGTCAGCAATCATATTAGGATCTGTCAGAACGACTGTCATCCTCCCCACGATGACATTTTCTTTAATTGCTTCCCACATAGGTTTATTAAAGAGGCTACGATCATCACAGTATAACAGATGTTGCCATGTTCTCGGGACCATGAGTTTCTTCTTCATAATTTATTTTTAGTGAATTTTCTTCTTTAAAAAAAATCACTAATGAGGAGATCCCGACTTTTGTATTGTGAAAAAATTTCTTCAAATGAACGAGAACTAGGCTCCTATATATATATATATATATATATATATATATATATATATATATATATATATATATATATATATATATATATATATATATATATATATATATATATATATATATATTACACCGATAACTCAAAAATAATGGGCCGATTTTGATCAAATTTAGTGCATACCTTCCTTTGCAAGTGGCTTGGACAAGTTTGTTCGGAAAATCGGCCCAGGTTTTCCCGGAAAATTGTGTGTTTTCTTTCGGAAAAAATGTATATATCTGGAAATAACAAAGTAAGGACAACTAAGGGTGAGTTGAATAAAAAGGCTTTTCCTTTCCAAACAAATGTTTTATTCCTTGTCCCGACGCGGTTCTATCTTTTCAACTGGTCATGTTCAAGGTGATTATTAAACAGGACTAAAAAACTATACAAATGAATGCCCAAGGAACACGCTTCATGTGTTGCTGTAGGATAGATTCATTGGCATCAGAGGTAATACTAACACGAAAGGGAGCCACTTTTATTGAAAATAAGAACGAATTTTTTGGTTTAACTTGTAAACTTGCACAACAAACGTGTAAAATAAGTTTAAAAAAATTCGTTCTTATTTTCAATAAAAGTTGCTCCTTTTCGTGTTAGTAAAACCTCTGACGCCGGTGGATCCATCCTACAGCAACAGATGAAGCGTGTTCCTTGGGCATTCAGCTGTGTAGTTTTTTAGTCCTCTTTGACCTCTCCCTTTTCATTAAACCCTTATTTTTATTTAATGATAATATATTCTGCAATAAATCAGCTTTGTGGCAATTTTATTTTCATATAAATGTTTTTTAATATTTATTCTCCTTGTATAAAATTGGCGTGAGTTTGATTTTTGTATCGTAATATTTAATAAAACTTTGAATTACTTAATTTTGGAGTACCTCATTTGCACCCAAATTATTTAGCTTGTGTCTGCAGCTATGTTTTCAAGCAACTTTTTTTCTCATTTGACTTGTATAAGCATAACTTTGACTTCTCTTCTATTAGTTTTACGTCACATTAACATTTTGTAATTTCAATTTACTTAAAAATCATCTTACACTCTAGGTTAAATGTATACCTATGCTTGAATATATATATATATATATATATATATATATATATATATATATATATATATATATAATATATATATAAATATATATTATATATATATATATATATATATATATATATATATATATATATATATATATATATATATATATATATATATATATATATATATATATATATACACTTGGGACTACCGTTGAATGCATTGTGCGTCACCCTTTTTGATCCTGACATTATCTAGAATTGCTATATTTTCTTAGTTTACAATTAATTTATGATCATTTAGAGTATTTCGGTTTGGTTTTGTATGTTAGTTTGTTTTACTCATATAATATTTTAGTTTAGTTTAATTGGCGTTTAGCTATATAACATAGCAATATATATATATATATATATATATATATATATATATATATATATATATATATATATATATATATATATATATATATATATATATATGACCGATACCCCAAAAATAATTATCCGATTTGCACAAAATTTGGAAATTAACTTGATTGTGTTAATGGCTTGGATACGTTTATAGATGAGCACCATGCGTCAAATTTTTCTTAAATATATATGTAAAAAAAAATAAACGCAATATTTTTAGTGAATTTTCTTAGAAAAAATTCACTAATGAGGAGATCTCGACTTTTGAAAAAATTTCTTCAAATGAGCGCGATCTAGGACCCCTAGAACCCATATCCGGGGTCAGTTTCAATTTTTATATGTTTATATATATATATATATATATATATATATATATATATATATATATATATATATATATATATATATATATATATATATATATATATATATATATCACACTGATAACTCAAAAAATAATGGGACGATTTTGATAAGATTTGGCATGTACCTTTCTTTTGTAAATGGCTTGGATAAGTTCGTTAGTCAGGAAAATCGGACGAGGTTTTCCGGGAAAATTTTGAGTTTTCATTCGAAAAAAATTCTTATCTCAAAGAATAATAGGCCGATTTTGATAAAATTTGGCATGTACCTTCCTTTTGTAAATGGCTTTGATAAATTCGTTAATCAAAAAAATCGGACGAGGTTTTTTGGGAAAATTTTGAGGTTTCATTCGAAAAGAATTCTTTTCTCAAAAAATAATGTGCCGATTTTAATAAAATTTGGCACGTACCTTCCTTTTGTAAATGGCTTTGACAAGTTTGTTAGTCAGGAAAATCGGACGAGGTTTTCCGGGAAAATTTTGAGTTTTTATTCGAAAACAATTTTTTTCTCAAAAAATAATAGGCCGATTTTGATAAAATTTGGCATGTACTTTCCTTTTGTAAATGGATTTGATAAATTCGTTAATCAGAAAAATCGGACAAAGTTTTCCGAGAAAATTTTGAGTTTTCATTGAAAAAAAAATTTTTATCTTAAAAAATAAAAAATCTATGATAACCAAATTTGGTAGATAGGTTTACGATATAAAAAGTAAACTACACACGAAAATTTAGATTTATATGTTACAAGAAAAAAAGTTATAATAAAATATTTTGTGCCAGATCATTTCTATGAAAATTCACTGCCATAACGCACTTGCTGCGTCCACGCTTTTATAAGTATTGAAATGAATCAATTGAAAATTTGCAGGAGACGTCACGATATTGCAGTAACCTAAATTTAAAACTAACTGGCTCACGCGAAAATATGTTACTCCCAAATAAAAATTCGTAAAAAATTAACAATCTACGACGTCACTTGAAATTCCCTAAGGCATTTCGCACGTTCACTGTTGACAAGGATAGGTAGAGTATGTATGTGTTTTAGTTTACAGTTTAATTACATCAGAAATTCAAATGACCTAGCTCACAACAGTCATGTACCAATTAAACACGTATGAGTCGGGTTGTCAGATGTAATAAAATATCATTTGAAACTTAGAATGTATAACATCAAGCATATGTGTTATTCGTAATTATTGATGACAAATAAAAGTCGGTTGAAAAATTAAATCCATCCAATAACTGCAGTTAATAGCCATAAATTTTGATGTACCAAATCTTCATGATATTTTAAAATAATATATTAAATTCTACTTCATACCACCTGTCAACACTATGCCGCTGTCATTTACGTGTTTAGTAGCTGTGCGCTAAGTTGTGTGAATTTGCCAATGTCAGTCGCCGACATTGGCAAATTCACACAACTTAGCGCACAGCTACTAAACACGTAAATGACAGCGGCATAGTGTTGACAGGTGGTATGAAGTAGAATTTAATATATTATTTTAAAATATCATGAAGATTTGGTACATCAGAATTTATGGCTATTAACCGCAGTTATTGGATGGATTTAATTTTTCAAAATGTCAACGCTTTATTATGAATACTAATTTGAAGGAAATGTTATATTATATTAGTGAATTTTCGTAGAAAAAATTCACTAATGGGGAGATCCCGACTTTTGAATTTTCAAAAAATTTTTGGCAATGAGCGCGAACTAGGACATCTAGAACCCATATCCAGGGTCAGTTTCAATTTTTATATGTTTATATATATATATATATATATATATATATATATATATATATATATATATATATATATATATATATATATATATATATATATATATATATATATATATATATATATATATATATATATATATATATGTGTGTGTGTGTGTGTGTGTGTGTGTGTGTGTGTGTGTGTGTGTGTGTGTGTGTGTTTGTGATGCAATGATTATGACAACGTGTGTGAGAATAGTACTCTATTGTGGCTACCGCTCAGATTGTGGCAACTTTTTGGGGTTGCCACAGATGAAAATCACCGAATGATATGCATTCCTCGAAAAAAGTATATGCGTCATGATTCTTCATCGCACCACGGACGTGTAGAAACATTCAGAAGGTGATTTGATCAATTCGTTGAGAAATACTTAGCAGTTTAATATTTTTTGTGTGAGTTGCCATTTATGGGTCTTGTGCATACATGTAATAAGCCAACTTGTGGCTACTCAGGAAAGACTGATTCCAGCGCACCCTTCAGTATACACTTTAAAGCTTATTTAAAACGAATTTGATGCCGTGGGCTAATCCTAGCTTGTATCGCAATAAACAGTGACTCTGAGTTTCTTATTTTAAGGCGAGGCTGAGAATGTTTTAAATGGACACCATATGTTTTCACACCCATTGTACTAACTAACTAAGGGAACACCGAGGATTTCTTAGTGTTAACTCAGGCATGCACATTATGGTTTTTCCTTAGTTATAATATATGTATATACTGTAAATAATTCGTTGTAACATAATCAAAATTATGAAAATTATCACACAAAAATTTAGATGTCTAATTTTATATTTGCAATTGCTGTACACATATACAATTTATATTTAGCTTCCAAACTTTGACAAGGTCAATGTAATTTTGACATGTCTAAAATAACCAGTCATAATTTTACGAAGACTTGCCTCATCTAAAATTTACAACCATATCCATTTCGGTTTCAACCACCTACATTATTTATTGTATTATACCGCCTATACCTAAAGACTATAGTTTTGGAAATATAAGTATTTATAATCGCATACCGTAATTCATTTAGCGATCAGTTTAACACATTTTTTTAGTTTTTTATTTGATTATATTAACCGATCAGATTATGGGATAATTTTACGAATTTTTGAGGAAAAATATTGAAATATTTAAACAAACTTTGGTGCAAAAAAGGTAGGAAATAATTAATCTGATTATCCATACATATTTACATTTTCGTATTTTTTTTTACAAATGTCCAATGGAACTTTAAAATGACAGCCTTAAATACCGTTGTTATTTTTGACAGCTTGTGATATGAAACTATGAGTATTTAATAATAATAATAATAATAATAAGTCTGGACGCAGCAACGGCGTTATGGTAGTGAATTTTTGTAAAAATGTTTTTAATAGGAAATATAACTTTTTTTTAAATAAAATCTGGCATCAAATTTGGTTAACAGTATAAACTATATAGAAGAAACAATGTACCATATTTCATCAAAATAACTCTATTGTTTGAAAATGTACAAAAATCTTCGGAAAATAAACTTAAAATCTTCCCAAAAAACTGGTTTCCTGGCCAACGAACCTTAGGTTAATAGTAAATTAAGCTATCGAAAGAAACATTTTATGAAAAATCGCCACCATAACGCACTTGCTGAGTCCACAATTTATTTTCTTACAAACATGGATTATCTATGAATGGAAAATGCAAAATGAGTAATAATATAAGGCGTGTTTGATTAAGAAAAAAATTGTATCATCAGCGACTTATGGGCCAGCTTGTGATTGTAAGATTAATTTTATAAGATGCAGTTCCAGACACCGTATAATTAACGTATACAATTTTTTCTCATATCTTGTATAATAATGGATATATTGAGCTTTACCCTAGAAATGCGTCACCCTATATATATATATATATATATATATATATATATATATATGAAAACAGATAAAAACTGAAACTAACCCAGATATGGGTTCTATAGAGCCTAGTTTGCGCTCATTTGAAGAAATCTTTCAAAATTCAAGTCACTAAATTTTTTTGCATTAAATGCCTATGTCTTTTTAGTGAATTTTTATTTTTAAAAAATCACTAATAAAGAGGTATCGATGGTGAGACTGCAAATTTTTTTTTCAAATGAGCGCCAATTTGGGCCCCTAGAACCCATATCCGGGATCAGTTTCGATTTTTATATGTTTTTGTTTCGATGAAATTTGGTGGACATGTTGCTTTTGGAAAGACCTAACCAGTACCAAAATTCAGCTTTCTAGGTTTACAGAAAATTGATTTATTCAAATTTGAAACATTTATTTTTAATATCACCGCTTTTTGTTGACAATGGTAAAAACTGGTTTATAGGTATATGAGATCTAGTATGTCTGAGTCGTTACCTAGCAGTGGAACATTTGATATCATTGCGGAGGTCAATTACACGCTATAACTGACGTTTATCGTATATTATTAGATCGTTTATCTGTTTTCAATTTCAGTTGGCAAATTGTTTGCGTTATTTGGGAATTTTAATATACAAGTGCAAATTATTCCTTAACCATTTTATTAATGTTAGTGGGTGGACAAAACAGTGTTGGTTATGTTTTATCAACAGATATAAAGGATCGAAGTTTTATAAAAAGGGCTGATATGCAACAGGCTAGTTATTTTCTCTCTGATGCTTTGGTGGTAGTTTGTGGTTTAACGGTCCATAATTTTTAGCTAATTTTCGTACAAAAAAATCGTTAATGAGGAGACCGCGACTTTAGAATTTTAAAAAGATTTCTTCAACTGAGCGCAAACTAGGCCCCCTAGAACCCATATCCGGGTTTACGTTCAGTTTTTATCTGTCTATATATATATATATATATATATATATATATATATATATATATATATATATATATATATATATATATATATATATATATATATATATATATATATACAGGGTGATGCATTTCTACGGTAAAGCTCAATATAATTATTATTATACAAGAGACGAGAAAAAATTTTATTAGTTAATTATAGGGTGTCTTGAGCTGCATCTTATAAAATTATTTTGACAATCACCGGCTGGTCCATAAGTCGTTGGTGATCCCTACAATTTTTTTCGAACACCCTTATTTTATTGCATTTCTTATCGAAATATGTTTGCAAGAAAAAAAATCGAGACTCAGTGAGTGCGTTCTGGTAGCAAATTTTCATTAAATGCTTCAAATTTCAATAACTCAATTTGCTATAACCTAAGATTTGTTGGCTAAGAAACCAACATTTAAAGTCTATTGTCGGAAAATGTTTGTACATTTTCAAACAATAAGTTATTTTGATAACATATGGCACATTGTTTCTACTATATAAGTTATACCGGTAACCAAATTGTTGACTGCTTGCATTAAAAAGACATATTTGCTATTCAAAGCATTTTTATAAAAATTCACTTCGATAACGCACTTGCTGCGTTCAGACTTTTTTCCTTTTAACTAAGAAATCTAAATTTCGGTACATAGTTCAGCTTTAACGACGTAAGCCCGGCTACCACATTTTAAAGCTATAGCTATAGCTTTGTTATTTCCGGAGATATAGAAATTTTTCGAAAGAAAACACAAAATTTTTCTGGAGAAACTGTTCCAATTTTCTTGGCTAACGAACCTATCCATCCTCATCATCCCCTACCCCCTAAAGCGATTTTACCCAAAAGCAATCCGAACCGTTCGTTTGTCTAGTACTAACTGTATACCAAATTTGAGGACGATATCTCAATTCGTTCTAAAGTTACCGTGGCTACAAACAGACAGACCGACAACCCAACAGATCGACAGACTGACAGCCAAAAAAAAAAATTCGTTCCCAAATGATGTTTTCTAGATGTTTTGATACCTTTTATGACGTTTAAGCGAAAAGAAAATGTTGAAATTTTTGTCGCCGATACGAGGTTTGCCCACGTTGTGACTATATTGAAGTAATAATCAGCATTATGAATAATAATGTTTTTCTTCACTTCGTAATAGCTTAGCCTATTTATTTTCAAGCATTTTTTCGTTCCTTCTATGGCTATTTGAGAAGAGGTGTCATCCCTCTGATGACGCTAACTTTGTTTGCGAAACGATTGTCAGATCTGAAAAATATATTGCACTTATAAGAATGTTCCTTGTAAATTATATGAGAGACAGCAGCACTCCTTATTACCGTTTAACTCATAGGTACCTCCTAATAAAGTTTCTAATATATTGTTCCATTTCATTTTTTCTAGGATGATGCTAAAAGCAAATCTATGACACATATTCTATAGAACCTCAAAGGTATCACAACTTTCTGTCTAAATTATATCAAAGATTTACGACACCACATGCCTTTTATCTACTTAATTTGTGCTGATGAAATTTTGAATGTATATATTTGTTAAACATTTTAATAAAAATTGGCTGCCATATAACATCTTTGCCACCAGAATTTTATATTTACCTAAGTGTACCAGTATTCTTAGGATTCTATTGTTACTGTAGTTGACAAGATGCTCAAGGGTACCCATATTTATTTCCTATTTACTACCTGCTCTCTTTGTTTGCTGCATAACAGTAATTTTACAGCTGTGATCTGTTGTGGGGTAGAACAATTTCTAAATATGTATTATATAAAATAAGTCTTTTTTTTAATTAAAAATCACTCGGATGTTTACCTGTAGTTATTAATTCAAAGTTGCTTTTTTCTACAAGGGACGTTCGTTATAAAAATCGTAAGATTTCAAACAATGCCTCAATTTGGAGGCATATGCTAAAGGTGGCTCGTATATGAGATGAAGTCCGCCAAATAGGTTGTGATTATAATCAATTATCGATTTAAGATTTAGAGAAACAAACTTTGCTGTTAAGGCAAACCTCATTTTTTCAGAACTTTTTATGTTTATTTGGTTCCAGGTAGGTACAAGATGATAAACACATTGAAACAAAAATTTACACATTTCTAGTGAAGTAATGATTGTAATCTTTTATGGGTTGTAACTACCATATATATTTTATGTTAATTTGGGGCCTATATAATGCATTTCGATCGTCACTTATTCCAGTTTTTGTATGTTTTGGTTTTGTAAGCTGATAATATCATGCCAAAATATATTGCGCAAATCTTAAGGCTTATTTATATAGATATAAAGTACCGGTATAATTATTTATCAATAAATAAAAATAATGATAACATATATACATCGGTCCAGTGAGTAATGAATAAATAACTAATCGAGTTTGCTGAAATCTGGATACACCTTTCTCTAAGTGAAGATTGGAACATGTGCTGAGCACTGATAAACGCACTTGGAGAACGCGAATCACTAAAAAAAAATTAAAAACCCGACGATCGTTTCACTAACCAAGTTAGCGTCATCAGAGGATGAATAATTCTAACTAAGAATTATTCATCCTCTAATGACGCTAACTTGGTTAGTTAAACGATTGTCGGGTTTTTAAAACTGTTTTGTGATGATTCGGTTTCTCCAAGTCAGCTTATACACATTTTTGTCGAAAAGGTTAAGCAGTTCAATCGAACCAGTTTTTTCGCGAAAAATTCAATTTTTTGAGGAAATTTTTGTAGATACGTTTATGCTTTATAGAGACTATACTGTGCACCAAATCTCAAGTTGCTAACGTTATGGAAAATTCGGTTATTGTCATGATTTTTTTGTTTGCTTCGTCAGGAGGCCAATAAGGCTACAGTGTTGAGAGATTTTGCTTGATTAACGAAATTAATTTAATTATATAGACCAAAGTAACGTTATTTTAAGCTGGACGGCATCTATTAAATTTTATGAACCAAAAAACCTTATTTTGAGCTAAGAGGCCAAAGAGTAGATGCCAAAGCATTTAAAAAACGTTCTTTAACACACACACAAAAAAACACCAAAAATATTTATTTATTAATATATTCATATATAATATGATGAATAGGCTATATATATATATATATATATATATATATATATATATATATATATATATATATATATATATATATATATATATATATATATATATATATATATATATATATATATATATATATATATATATATATTAACGTGATGATTATTATCCTAACTAGGTCAGGCGACGGAAGATCTATCTATAGTACCGTAACGTAATTGGCCTAAGTGTTCTTTGAATCTAATTCCAATCGATCTTTTTGTTTGTCCGACGTTCTTAAGATTACAATATTTGCAACTTATTTCATAAATTCCCGACATTTTGGCCGTTCTATCCTTGTCTTTTGGATTACTTAGCAAGTTATTTAAGGTATTTTTTGTCGAAAATGTTAGCTGCAAGTTGACTTTTTTTAAAATGCTATCTAGACACCTCGTGATTCGAGGTTCAAATGGTAATCAAACAAAGTTTTTTCGGATTTCTCTCTTCTAAACGTCGTTGATTCCGTCAACATTTTCTTTGTTGTCTGTTTATTGAATATTTTTTCCACTAGGCAAGCACTGTATCCCTTATATTCGGCCACGTCCTTAATATAATTTAATTCTTTGGTATATGTACTTTTGTTTAAAGTAAAATTAATTAACCGGTTTACTAAAAAATTCAGACTGGCCATTTTTTGTTCGTTCGTATGATGTGGGTCGTTCGGAATGTAGCTTAGAATGGTGGTTGCCTTTCCATAGACATCGAATTCTAAAGTTTCTTTATTCTTGATAACTAGTACATCTGGAAAGGCTAATTTATTATTAATTTTTAATTCGCGGGTAAAATTTATCGAATCAAATTTATTGTTTAATTTGGCAATAAAATCTTCTATTCTGAAAATGTTTGTGTTAAACACTGCGAAAATATCATCCACGTAACGAAACGACAGTCTAAGGAAAATAACCACTTTCACTTTCAAGATCTGTTTCAAATCTGCTTATGAAAAGGTCCTGCAATAAATGGCGATAGCGGATTGCCTAGGAAAAAATAATCAACAAACCGACAATTTAGGTATATATATATATATATATATATATATATATATATATATATATATATATATATATATATATATATATATATATATATGTATATATATATATATATATATATATATATATATATATATATATATATATATATATATATATATATATATATATATATATATATATATATATATATATATATATATATATATATATATATATATATAAACATAAAAATTTTAACTGACCCCAGATATGTGTTCTAGGGGGCCTAGTTAGCGCTCATGTGAAAAAAATAATTTCAAAATTCAAAAGTAGCCATCTCCTCATTAGTGATTTTTTAAAGAAAATTCACTTTGCTTGCTGGCAAACCATGTTATAACTTGCACACGATCTCAATGAAAATTCCTAATTTCCATGCTCAAACTCCTGTAAATATAGATGCCGCATGTTGCTGCACAGTCCAGCTTATGACTTGAGAATACACACGTTTACCATCTTAAACACGAAGCCACAACAACGCATAGTCGTTCATAGTTATATACAGTTGATACAAGAAGTTGTCATTTTCTTGATATATATATATATATATATATATATATATATATATATATATATATATATATATATATATATATATATATATATATATATATATTCACCTGCCATACACACCATTTGTGACAACCGATGGCACAATGTTGTTAATAGTTCACACATAAAGTTGTCATTTTCTTGATATATATTCACATTCATACACAGAACTTATGGCAACCGATGCCTCAATATTGTCATATAGTTTACACATAAAGTTTCCATTTTCTTAATATATATTTATATTACATACACATAATTTATGTCAACCGATGTCACAATGTTGTTACTAGTTCACACATAAAGTTGCCATTTTCTTGATATATATTCACATTCATACACAGAACTTTTGGCAACCGATGTCACAATGTTGTTAATAGTTCACACATAAAGTTGCCATTTTCTTGATATATATTCACATTCATACACAGGACTTATGGCGACCGTTGCCACAATGTTGTTAATAGTTCACACATAAAGTTGCCATTTTCTTGATATATATTCACACTCATACACACAACTTATGGCAACCGATGCCACAATGTTGTTGTATGCACGCTTGCTAATCTCGAAATATCTCACCAATCAGCGAGTGTATCGATGATCTGACGATATTTCTAGCATTATAACGTCAAACTGAGTATACTACAACTCAGATCGTTTGAGTCGCCATTTGTTGGTACATTGCACGGTTGCCATAATCATTGCAATACGTGTATGTGTGTGTGTGTGTGTGTGTGTGTGTGTGTGTGTGTGTGTGTGTGTGTGTATCATACCGATAACTCAAAAAATAATGGGCCGATTTTGATAGAATTTAGCATGTACCTTTCTTTTGTAAATGGCTTGGACAAATTCGTTAGTCAGGAAAATCGGACGAGGTTTTCCGGAAAAATTTTGAGTTTTAATTCGAAAAAAATTCTTATCTCAAAAAAGAATGGGTCGATTTTAATAAAATTTTGCAAGTACCTTCCTTATGTAAATGGCTTTAACAAGTTTGTTAGTCAGGAAAATCTGACAAGGTTTTCTGGGAAAATTTTGAGTTTTCATTCGAAAAAAAATTGTATCTCAAATAATAATAGGCCGATTTTGATAAAATTTGGCATGTACCTTCCCTTTGTAAATGGCTTTGATAACTTCTTAATCAGAAAAATCTGACGAGGTTTTCTAGGAAAATTTTGAGTTTTCATTTGAAAAAAATTTTTATCTTAAAAAATAAAAAATCTATGATAACCAAATTCGGTAGGTAGGTTAACGATATAAAAAGTAAACTATACACCAAAATTTAGGTTTCTATGTTACAAAAAAAAAAAGTTATAATAAAATATTCTGTGCCAGATCATTTCTATGAAAATTCACTACCATAACGCACTTGCTGCGTCCAGGCTTTTTGTAATTAGTTGGCTTGTTACCGTATAATATGGTCTCATTTGGCTAATTTGTGATATGAACGTGGCAGGTAAATATTGCTTGAATGAATTTCTGATATATAATGTATATTTCTATGTTAAAGTATATAATATTTATACAAGGTAAATGGTGAATCTGTAGTTAAAAAAACTTACCCTGCATACGAGGGTATATAAATATCTAATAAGTCTGGAAACTTTTCAGTAAGCAAAATTTAATTTAGTTGTTATGGTAATAACTATGACTTTTTATAAACGAACTGTCAAACTTTACATAGAAAGGTTCAATAGTGCCAGACTTTTAGATTTTTAAAAAGGGCATGACTCATTGTTTAAGAGACTAGGAGATTTTGTGGTTAAAGCTGGTGGATTTGATAACACACTGTATAACGTTAACTAAACGAAAGAAACTACATACTGCAAATGAGTGATTGATAAAAATATACCATACGGAATAACTACATACTTTGAATCATAAATTGATAATAATATAATTTCTGACAAATCATCCACTATACAGTATGTCCCAAACTGGATGGGAATGTATTGCTATCTCCGTTATTATTAGAGATAGGGAAACTATTAAATTAACAATGTTTTGAAGAATCTCATGCTCGTTCCAAATATGACTTGTATTTTGCCCTGCCTCTTTTCCAGTTATTTTGAAAAAACCAAAATTTGTCGATTTATTTTTTCTTAAATATCTAAGTAGGCGTTGATCTGACATGTCTAAGATTTGCACATTATCAGGACACTTTTCACAGGGTAATCTTTCTGTGCTATTCTCAACTTTGAATTGTCATTCGTTTTTGAGCTACAGGTATCAACTTTTGTTTTTGGCAGCCATATTGATTTTTTTGCTAGTGTGATAGCCTGTTAGAATAGCTTTCCAATGATGTACAACGTGCCTGAGAAATCTTGTCATTGCACTGACAATCTTGAAAAAAACAGTTTTGAGGATGGTAGGCTATGAAATCCAATAACAAAAAACGAATGACAAAGAAAAGTGTTCAAACAGTACTAGGCCATGGAGTCTAACAATAGACTTCTACTTATAACATAATTTCCGTAATGATTCACGATAAAAAAATATGATGGCTTAATTTACAATACTTAATTAGGTAATAATGCTGGCTAATATTATGTGAAACAGTTTAATAACGAAACCCGGCAATAACAAATAGAAACTTAAAGTCCACAAAACAACACAATTAGAAACGGAACTCAACAAATAGTAAAATAGAAACTTAAAAATACACTAAATAGAAAATTGTTCAATATGGCCACCGTTTTGTTCAATGCACTTTATACACCTTTTTAAAACATACCTGCAAACTCTGGTGAGAGTGTTTTGGTTAATATTATTTATAGCTTCCGTCATACTGTTTCGTAATTCATTGATATTTTGTGGTGGATCGAATTTATACACATCATTCTTCAGAGTACCCCAAAAATAAAAAAATCCATGGGTGGTATATCAGGACTTCGAGCACACCAATGAACCGGCCCATTGATACAAATGACACGATTAATAAATTTTTTTGATGATCCTAGCATTGCGAGCTGGACAACCGTCTTGTTGCTGTCAAATCCCGTATAAATTATCATGAACTCTTCTAATTGTTGGTAAGTTATCATTTCTCAATAGATTAAGATACCTTTCCCCAGTTAAATTATTTTCAAGAAAGAACGGACCAACAATGAAGGTACCTGAATTTTTTTAAACTACTGTCTGATCTACAAATAAAAATAATGATTTTTTACCTAATAAGCCGCACCAAATATTAATACCAAATCTGTCTGGCAATCGTGTTTCTCCTTTTAGATGGGGATTTGCATTTGCCCAATAATGTCTATTATGGCGATTATACACACCACAATTTGTAAATTTAGATTCATCCATCAGCTCATATTATTTTCAAATGAAAATTTTCATCTTGCTGACACTGTACTTGATACCATCTGCAGAATTAAAGCCGCTTAGAGTAATAGTCAATATTTAAGTCTTGTACGATTGTAGGTTTGTATGGATGGTAATGACTTCTTTTTAATACACGATGTACCGTACTTTTTGAAACGTCAATTTGTTTAACATAAAACCGAACAGATTGCGGAGGGTTTTCGTTTGATACCTGTAAGAGAGCATTATTTCTTTCTTCATTTCCAGGCATTGGTAGGTTCTTTGCGTGGAAGCTACCGTCGTTCAAAAGATTGGTCACTATCCTGCAAAATATTTTGGTGTCTGTAAGATTTTTGTGATATGTTAGTAATTAATAATAAATGCTAAGTAAGTTATTGTAAAAAAAAGTTGTCGAATTTTTGTCAAAAATATAATTTAGTGTAACATTACTGAAGGTAATTTGTGTAAAAAAAATGGTGATTTTCTGTAAAAGAAATTTTTGCACATTTTCATAATTTTTTATTCAATTTTGGTCCTAAAGCTGTTTGTAAATAATTCTATCCTGGCAGGTGTGTACACAGCTGAAAGAGATTCGTTATCCAGGAAAATCGGACCAGTTTTTTCTGGAACTTTTAAAGTTTATTTTCGGAAATTGTTTGTACTTTTTGAAACAACAAATCTATTTTAATGAAATACTGCAGAGTGCTACTAATATAGAGGTTATACTGCCAACCAAATTTCCTTCTTTTAAAAACAAGACTTACTTGCCATTAAAAGCATTTTTACGAAAATTCGCTACCATAACGCACTTGCTGCGTCCAGACTTTTTTATTATTGATGTTTTAATATTTTTCAAATTTTCATCACTTTTGATAAGATTTTTATGGCTAATCTAAAACTAAGGGCTATTTTTTCATTATCACTGAGCTCCAAATATATTTTCAAACTTTTAATTAAGGCTCAAAGCTTTTACCTTGTATACCTTTCGTAGGACTTGACTTGCAGGCTCGTGTAGTCCTTTAATTAAAGCATATTTCGAACTGTTCAGACATAATGATTCTAATATAACCTATTGTATTCTTATCTGTTGGTAAACAGTATACCGGGCAGAATTCAATTATGCTTTATTGTTTTACGCATATTTGGAACAAAATTTAATGGCACAAAGGACCAGTTTGCACGGTTGCCTTAATTTGTGGATAACAAACAAAGTTTTCAACGTCCAGTAGATTAGCTAAATTAGAAAACAACGTTTCTGCCTGTGTGAAGTAATCACCCCCGTTCAGTTTCATTAAGTTTCGGTGAAAGGGATTTTATGGAAATTGAAAATTTCATTTCGAAAAAATATAAATAACCCGATTATGTTCAGGCTTACAGCGAAGTTTTGTGAATATTCTAAACGAGGTCGCTTTTACAGGAAGTTATAACGAAATTATACGCGCACTTTTCATAAGAAGGCGACTGAACAACGATTTAGAGGTTTATTGAACTACATCAGAGAAAAGAAGGTACGGAAGCAAGTTAAGGTGCACAGTAACGAAACAGTAAGTAAATAAGACATTTTTACTTAGGAAAACTTTACTGGCACAGGTTCAATACATAGCAGTTTTCAAAAAAAAGGGAAATGTTTATTAATCGCGTTAAAAAAATATATCCATTGATAATGTTAGAAATATTAACATATGAAGGGTAAGTGGGAAAATGCGGTTTGTCAATTAAAATACGAATGTTAGATTTTGATGCCATCTAGTAAATATATGCTAAATTTGTCCATATCTATGGAAAACTCTTCCACGATTTTAAGGAGTTTTTACAGGTGGTTATTTGTGGAGGCCATCAGCTTAAGATCATTCATATACAGCAGATGATTTAGCCTCATTTGCTCCCTACCATTGCTTTTTATACCGAATGCTTATCTGGTGTGAGTTCAGAAGGTTTGATAGTGGATTCAATGCGAGGCAGAACCACAATGGGTTCAGCGACTCACCTTGAAATATGCCTCTTCTAACTAAGATCGTGCTGGTTACAATGTTATCATCCGTTTGTACCTGTAACTGAATTTTTTATCTCCAGGTAGACATTGTGTTTTAAAGGTACCCCAGGATCTAAGTATCGATCTTATGGATCTTCAGTACATTTATAATCCATTCGTGTGGAACTGAATCAAATGCCTTTTCATAACCCACGTAGGCAGCAAAGAGATTTCTTCGTCCATTGTAAGCTTGATTGCACACAACCGAATCAATTATTAGCTGTTCCTTACATCGCATAGATCCTTTTGCGCACACTTTTTGCTGGCTCGCAATTGTGTTGTTTCGTTCAGAGTGCGCATATATGTGTTTCTCAGGACAGAATGAGATCAACTTATATATACTTGTCAGGAAACAAGTTATTGGTCGGTATCTTCCGGGGTCTGCAGAACACTGTTTGTCCTTTGGCAAAATATATGTATCTCCTTGCGTAAACAATACAGGCATCTTCTTTGGGTCAAGTATAACATCATTTATTAACACCGCCAATAGATTATGTGTACACCTAAATTTCTTCAGCGAAAAGTTTTGGACGCCATCAGGCCCGGCTGCCCTCCAATTATGAAGCTATTTAATAACCTCGGACGCCTAATTTGTAGTAAACGGCTATGGTGCATCTGTTTATAACTCCGACAATCTCGCTGTTCTTCATTAACCCAGCTGGCGCAATATTACAGGAAACTGGTGAGGCTAGTTGACTCTTACAAAACTCTTCAATTTGTTCCCTATTTGGAAAATTATCGGTGGCTGCATTTGCAGCTGAATTAAGCTGACGGTAGAACTTTCTTTCAGAGCGTTTAAACATTGTGTTGTGGCACTTCATATTGTTGCTCGCTTTATATCTCCTCAAGCGTTCTACAACTACAGGGAGCTTCTGTTTTAAGGTGTCCAAACATTCTTGTGCAATGTGGTTGACTGGATCTTGCGCTGAGTGTTGTCGAACTCGGCCTATTATTTTCTCTACTCGTTTCTGCAATTTTCTTGTCTGTACTCCCCCAATGTATTGCGTCAGTTGTCCAATTTTTTTTCGAAGTGTTTCCACTCCATTTGTCAATCTTTTTCCCACTGGGGCACACTTTGACGTGATTCTCTGTTATTGGACTTTCGATGAGAAGTCTTAATCGCTAGAGTTTTGATTCTGCACAGTAAATCAGTGTATGCATGTGCTCCAATGTGTTGATATCTATAAGATGTGATGATTATTATGTCCAAAATTTCCAATATAATTGCCAGCTCTCTAGATGATCCTAGCCTAGGTAATGGTGGTCTACTAAGAGGATTTGTTCCTTCATCCTCCGCGACAGCACGACTCATTTCTGTGGACAATTTGTCGATGAGTTCTTCATTTTCTTGCGCACCCTCGATATGTTCTTCTTGCTCAGTATGTACAGGTTGCAGATTACGACCATCAAGCAGAATCTCGTTATTTTCGGTAACCGCTATGTTAGTAATTTCATCTTCAACTACCTTTTTCGTTTGTGGAATAAAGTTACCCCTAAGTATGGCACGCTACTGATCCGCTACTCTCTGTTGAGTCACATCTATGTGTGAGTATATTTTGAGAGATTCGGTGTGAAGTTGTTGCCTATATCCGGTCGTCCGTTGTCCGAGTTACGTTACTCTGTAGTAAATGCGCATAATTGTTTCATTCATTTCCATAGTCGATTTCATGCGCCGTCTTGGTAATCCCATCTGGGTGAGCGCTGGCTGATTTGCCTGCGCAGCATCGTCAGTGGGTGGAGCTCTTGGTCTTACTAGGCTCCCCTGCTATTGATTATTATTATCATTACTCTTATTATTATTATTATTATTATTATTATTATTATTATTATTATTATTATTATTATTATTATTATTATTATTATTATTATTATTATTATTATTATTATTATTATTATTATTATTATTATTATTATTATTATTATCGGTTGGTGCACTTTTTTTAGGTTAGCAGGTCATACCACGGCTTCTGACACTCAGCAAGTAAATATAACCGTTTTATATTTCATGGTATGGAGTGTGGTTTGGTTCAACATGCAAAGTTTTTTAGTGAATTTTCTTAAAAAAAATTCACTATTGAGGAGATCCCGACTTTTGAATTTTGAAAAAATTTCTTCAAATGAGCGCTAATTAGGCCCCCCAGAACACATATCCGGGGTCGGATATATATATATATATATATATATATATATATATATATATATATATATATATATATATATATATATATATATATATATATATATATATATATATATATATATATATATATATATATATATATATATATATATATATATATATATATATATATATATATATATATATATATATATATATATATATATATATATATATATATATATATAGGTATCACACCGATAACTCAAAACATAATGGGCCGATTTTGATTAAATTTGGTGAATAAATTCCTTTTGCAAATGGCTTGGATAAGTTCGTTATCCAGGAAAATCGGTCCAGGTTTTCCCGGAAAATTTTGTGTTTTCTTTCGAAAGAAATTTATATCTCCGCAATTAACAAAGTAAGGGCAACCAAATTTCATATACGGATTTATTTCATTATATGAAAGTTACCTACCACAGTTTAGCTCCGTAGATTAAAGGATAAAAAAGTTACCGGCATTCAAAGAAAAATAAATTTGGATTTTCCTCAAAACGTCAAAATTGCGATTTTAAACGTCAAAATTGGTGAGTAAATTCCTTTCGCAAGTCGCTTGGATAATTTTGTTAGCCAGGAAAATCCGCCTAGGTTTTCCCGGAAAAATTTGTGTTTTCTTTCGCAAAATAATTATATCTCCAAAATTAACAAAGTAAGGGCAACCAAATTTGGTAAGCTGGTTTATATCGTTATAGGTGTGCCACCTACCAAAATTTAGCTCTGTAGGTCAAAAGACAAAAAAGTTATGGGCATTTAAAGAAAAATAAATTGGGGGTTTCCTCAAAACGTCAAAGTGACAATTGAAAACGTCAAAATTCGCAACATTTAGGCAAATAACTTGAATCTAATACGATCTATGGAAAGAAAATGTCTCAAGAAGAATGTTTTACATACACCGAACTCTTAGTTTCAACCGTCATTGTCCTTCATTTTACTAAAATATTTCCAGAAAATTCATTTCTAATAGACCCTTTCTCTGATGCTTGGCAGTAGCCTTAGCTATAGAGTTTATTGTTTAATGGTATATAATTTTTGTCGAATTTTCGTAAAAAATCAATAAAGCTCAATATATTCGTTATTATACAAGATATGAAAAAATATTTTATACATTAATTATACGGTGTTTTGAGCTACATCTTAAAAAATTATTGCGACAATCACAGGGTGGCCCATAAGTCGTTGGTGATACAAATAATTTTTTTTTGTCGAAAACGCCTTATTTTTTTGCATTTTCCATCGAAATATAATGCATGTTTGTAAGTTAAGAAATTCTGGAGGCAGCAAGTGCGTTGTGGTTATTTTGATTAAATGCTTCATATTTGAAAAGCTGAATTTGCTATTAACCTATAAGGTTGACCAGGAAACGGATTTTTTCAGTAACACTTTTGGTTTACTTTTGGAAATTTCTGTACGTTTTCAAACAATCAAGTTATTTTGATGAAACATGGCACATTGTTTTTACTATATATGTTATACTGGTAATCAAATTTGATGCCTGCTTTTTCTATATAGGTTATACTGGTAACCAAAATTGATGTCTGCTTTCTTAAAAAGAAAACACACATATTTGCAATAAAAACATTTGTATGAAAATTCACTACCATAACGCACTTGCTGCGTCCCGAGATTTTATTTTATCTACGTGCAGTTTTCTGTTATTTATATTCTGACTATCCTGCAGGTGTCTAAAATCACACTCTTTTGCAGGGGAAATATCCTGTCTTTGGGTATCTTCAGGACTCCTAAGGCAGCATGCATGTAGATAGGAACTTCTCCCGTTGCACCGATGATAATTGGTACGAATTTACCGTCTTGACGTCCCATATAGTTTTCAGCTTTCTCGCGGGGTTCTAGTATTTGGCCAACTTCACCCTTCTTGATAATTTATTATTATTATTATTATTATTATTATATTATTCTTATTATATATTTTCCAACTATGGACCATCGTATCCCATTATGGTATCCTTAAAGTATTTTTAATATTTGTAATGGTATGAGGGATGAGCGTAACAAAGAGATTACTCACCAAATATAGAGCCGGTATATAGCAAAACCTGTAGCCAATTTTAGTGACTTTTCTTAGGAAAAATTCACTAATGGAGAGATCCCGACTTTTTGATATTGAAACTAAGAACTAAGTTTACAGTTAATTAGCAACAGATGTATTGTATTTTGTGTATTCTTCTCTTGAAATAAACTCTATTATTATTACTATTATTATTATTATTACGTAAGTTGACAATATTAGAAGGAGACTATATACCACAATTTATATTGCTATGTTACAAGAAAAAAGTTACAAAAAATATTTGGTGCCAGATCATTTCAATGTAAATTCGCTACCATAATCCACTAGCTGCGTCCAGACTTTTTATATTTTGGAGCTAGTCAAATTATTAATTTTGGAGAGAAGCCTTTCATTCAATGTTTAGTAATGTCAATCCCAAACTGTGTGACGTTCAGAAAGGAAAAAAAAAATTGGAGCTAGTCTCTTGTTTTCTAAACGAAGCTCGTTACAATTACCACTGTATAGTAGGTAGCTTTTCTCTTATACTCTGACTTTTTGTGACTAAATGCCGTGAAATCCCAGCGAGTAATGTAACTTTTTCAAGCACATCAGTTGAAGTGTCTATTATAGCGACTCGGCGAGCAGCAAATTATCAGAGTAACGATCTGAAAACATGACAAAGAAAAATGCTGGGTTTCAGTTTATTTTGCTATCATGTACCCAGCAGGCACGATCAATTAAAATGAAATGTTTTCCAGCTAACGAAAATCTAGAAATGTCCCTTCATATCGTTACTTCCACCCTTATTATTTTGATCGCAGCGTTTTATATAAATCAAAACATGAAGCGTTCATACGGTATACAGTATGTTTAGCTCCTATTAGCTAATTAGAGTATATTATATAATATTAATAAGACAAACAGTCGTTTTTTTACTCTGTATATTCTTAGATACGTGACTAAAATCGCTTAATGCAACAGGTTCATAATAAAGGCAACCTTACAAAAGCCTGGACGCAGCAAGTTCGTTATAGTAGTGAATTTTCATTAAAATGTTTTTAACAACAAATATGTGTGTGTTTTTTTAAGAAAGCAGTCATCAAATTTGGTTACCAATATAAGCTATATAGTTTAAACAATATGCCATGTTTGATCAAAACAACTTTATTGTTTGAAAATTTACAAACATTTCCGAAAGTGTTCCCGAAAAAACTCGTTTCTTGGTCAACCTTATAGGTTAATAGCAAATTGAGCTATTCAAATATGAAGCATTGGACAAAATTCGCTACCGTAACGCGTCCAGAATTTCTTTTCTTACAAACATGCATTATGTTTCGATGGAAAATGCAAAAATGCAATAACATAAGACGTGTTTGATTAAGAATTTGTATCACCAACGACTTATGGGTCATCCTGTGATTGTAGAAATATTTCTTTAAGATGTAGCTAAAGACACCCTATAATTAATGTATACAATTTTTTTCATATCTTGTATAATAACGGATATTATAAGCTTTATTGACTTTTTTACGAAAATTCGACAGAAATTATATACCATTAAACGATAAACTCTATAGCTAAGGCTACTGCCAAGCATCAGAGAAAGGGTCTATTTGAAATGAATTTTCTGGAAATATTTTAGTAAAATGAAGGACAATGACGGTTGAAACTAAGACTTCAGGGTTTGTAAAACATTCTCCTTGAGACATTTTCTTTCCATAGCCCGTATTAGATTCAAGTTCTTTGCCTAAATGTTGCCAATTTTGACGTTTTACATCGAAACTTTGACGTTTTGATGAAAACCCCAATTAATTTTTATTTAAATGCCTATAACTTTTTTATATTTTGACCTACAGCGCTAAATTTTGGCAAATAACTTACGTATAATGATATAAACCCGCGTCCCAAATTTGGTTTCCCTTACTCTGTTAATTCGGGTGATATAAATATTTTTTGAAAGAAAACACCAAATTTTCCGGGAAAACCTATACCGATTTTGCTGGATAACAAACTTGTCCAAGCCATTTGGAAAAGGAAGGTGCTCACCAAATTTAATCAAAATCGGCCTATTATTTGTTGAGTTATCGGTGTGATACCTATATATATATATATATATATATATATATATATATATATATATATATATATATATATATATATATATATATATATATATATATATATATATATATATACATAAACATATAAAAACTGAAACTGACCCCGGATATGTGTTCTGGGGGGCCTAATTAGCGCTCATTTTAAGAATTTTTTTCAAAATTCAAAAGTCGGGATCTCCTCATAAGTGAATTTTTTTCAAGAAAATTCACTACAATATAATTTGCTTTGCAGAATAAAATTAAACATATTGTCCCAAAAGTCGAAAAACAAACGTCACACGAACTAGTTCAAGCCGTTTCAGGAAAACCCTATATGATCTTATTACAACGTTTACGGTTTTCAAGATATTCCCAATTATTTTCTGAAAAAAAAAATGTCGACTTTTAAGGTTGGCTGAATGAGTTCACCTCGGGGCCAGAACATAAAAAAAATCAAGGTATCTTGCCCACCCACATGCAAGAAACAGTTTTGGAATTTCTATGCATATTAATCGTCAATAATCGCGTTATTAAATCATGCTGATATATGTTGTATGTTATTATTCAGAAAGCATGAAAAAAAAAAACAATTAAAAATTTACTTTCCCTCCCAATTTATTTTTATGTTGAATAAAAATCTCCGTATCGAAACAAACTATAATAAAATTTACTGACTCACAATTTCAAAAACTTCCCTGTTTAATAGTGATTCTAAAATGGTATAAAATATTATCAATATCTCTGAAAATAATTCAATGTCTACGATTGAAAGTAAATTAGGAAGGGTTCTTTTTATAAAATTTGTCTTTTAGGCATCCCCAATAAATAACGACACGTATGGAGTCTCTCCATGAATTAGATGCATCTCCGCATACTCTTGATGGGTGAAATTCACTTTATTTTGCACTGTATTAAAAAAAATCAGAGTAAAACAAAGTCCGTTAGTGAATCAACCTAAAAATAGTGCTGTAAATTGAATCATAACTTCCACATTGCTGTAATAATTTACTCTCCTCAGAAAGACATTCTCATGAATTTAGATGGTTACTCCCCCTAAAGCAACCTTACCCAAAAACAATTCAAAGCGTCCCTTTGTCGGGTGCTGACTGTATACCAAATTTGAAAAGATGATACCAATTCATTCGAACGTTTTGAGGAAAACCCCAAATTTGTTTCTTCATATATATATATATATATATATATATATATATATATATATATATATATATATATATATATATATATATATATATATATATATATATATATATATATATATATATATATATATATGGTGGCGCATTGAAAACGAAACAGACCGATTTGCGTCCAGAGATATTTTTTTAAGAAACGCTGAGACACGTCAATTTTAATATGAAGGGGGACATGTTTTGACATAAAACTCAACTTTGTCACATCAACCCCTTAAGGGTGGTGATAACAACCCTTATATTCTAAATAGGGAACATAGGTCGAGTGTTACAGCATTTGAAAGCTCTTTCTTTTCTCAATTCAGCACACTAATTTTTTTGGAAGTTTCATCAACTAGTTTAAAAATCACTCACAGTTGAATATGCAAAAACGCAATTCAGTCATTCCGATAAGAAATGAGACTACTGAGATTGAAGTTTTAGGACAAATTGCTGCAGACCCAACTTTAAGCACTAGAAAATTGACCACCGTTTCAAACATCAAAAGAAGAACTATTCAGCGAATATTGAAGCATCATAAATTTCACCCGTATAAAATTCATCTTGTACAACAACTGAATGAAGATGATTTTGATCGGCGGCTGGAGTTTTGTGAAGTTATGACTACACGAATAGCTGATAACCGGAACCTTCTGTTCAATATCTGTTTTTCAGACGAGTGTGCGTTTTTATTAAACTCTACCATCAATCGTCATAATTGTCGTTATTGAGCAGATAATAATCCAAGAAATTTTCACGAAGTCCACACTCAAACTCCACAGAAATTGAATGTCTGGACTGGCATTTCTTTAAACCGTTTAATCGGACCAATTTTTCTTAGTGAAAATTTAAGTGGCGAAACGTACTAGTTACTAGATTATATCGTTTACCCTCTACTAATTGAGATTGTGGAAAATGGTAATCGCTATCAAGAAAATCAATTAGTGTTTCAACAAGATGGAGCTCCTCCGCATTTTTCACAACGTGTTAGGGAGTTTTTGAACAGAGATTTTCCAAAGCAATGGATTGGGCGTAGAGGTGTTATTGAGTGGCCCCATATATCACCAGATTTAACTCATTCAGACTTCTTTCTATGGGACCATTTAAAGAATAGAATTTTCGCAACAGAACCGAAGTCTCTGAAAGAATTACGATGACGCATTGTTGAAGAATGCCGTCTAATAACTCCACAAATGATCGAAAATGTCTGAGCTCGTTTTGAACAAAATTTGTACTTTTGTATGGAAGCTGGTGGTCAACAATTTGAACACTTACTTAACTGAATAAACCTTTTTGAAAGTTTGGTTTTGTTTTTTAGTTTTTTTTTAGCGAAAAATTGACTAATTAGTGCATTTCTTATCACAATGAATGAAATGCGTTCTTACAATTCCAACTGTGAATAATTTGTAAACGAGTTGATAAAACTTCCAAAAAATTTGTATGCTGAATTCAGAAAAGAAAGAGCTTTTAAATTATGTAACACTCGGCCTATGTTCCCTATTTAAATTATAAGGGTTGTTATCACCACCCTTAAGGAGTTGATGTGACAAATTTGAGTTTTATGTCAAAACATGTCCCCCTCAATATTAAAATTGACGTGTTTCAGCGTTTCTTAATATATATATATATATATATATATATATATATATATATATATATATATATATATATATATATATATATATATATATATATATATATATATATATATATATATATATATATATTGAGACATGAAAATTAGCAACATTTACGCAAAGAACTTGAAAGAAATACGGATAATGTAAGTGTTCTGCAAACCCTTAAGGTTCAGTTTCAACCATCATTGCCCTTCACGTTACTAAAATATTTCCAGAAAATTTATTTCAAATGGACCCTTTCTTTGATTCTTTCGCAGTAGTTTTTGTTAAGTTTATGGTTTGAGGGTCTAAAATTTGTTGCTAATTTTCGTAGAAAATATTTTTTATTGAGGAGATCACCACTTTTGAATTCTAAAAAGATATCTTCAAATAAGCGCAAACATGGCCCCTTACAATTCATATCCGGGTTTACTTTCTGCCTACATATATACAGGTGACACATTTCTACGGTAATGCTCAATATAATTGTTATTATGCAAGATACGAGAAAAATTTTTATAGGTTACTTATAGGGTGTCTTGAGCTCCATCTCATAAAATTATTTTGACAATCACAGGCTGGCTCATAAGTCGTTGGTGTTACCTAAAATTTTTTTTGAACATCCCTTATTGCATTTTTGCATTTTTTATCGAAATATGATGCATGTTTGTTAAAAAAAAAATTGAGACGCAGTAAGCGCGTTTTGGTAGCGAATTTTCATTAAATGCTTTAAAATTCAATAACTCAATTTGCTATTAACCTAAGGTTCGTCGGCTAGGAAACGAGTTTTTTCAGAAACATTTTAAATTTATCTTGGGGATTTTTTTGTACATTTTCAAACAATAAGTTATTTTGATAAAATAGGGTACATTGTTTCTACTATATAGGTTTTACGGGTGACCATTAAAGAGACATATTTAGATTAAGAATATTTTTATGAAAATTCACTTCCATAACGCACTTGCTGCGTCCAGGCTCTTAAAAATCTATTTAGGCCTTATTTAGTGTAGGAATTTCCATACCTAACAGTTCAGAATTCTTGTGCCTTATCTGATATAGAATTTAATATAATATTTGCTCGTTTTGAGTGTTTCGACACTCCATGCGCCGTTTTTATTAAAAATGGTTCTTAAGTAATATTAATTGAAAAATTGTAGTATGTTACTATGGGGTTCAAAAGATTTTTTGAAGAGCCCGAATCTAACAATAATGTACCTTCTATTTATTTTAGATTTACGTAACGTAATCTACATAATATATTGAAATTGCTTATATCTATTACGGTTTTGGATATGACATGTTGGCTATAGGAAAATTTTGATTTTGTTCGTCAGATCGTTCTGATGGCGATTGTTCGTTATTTAATCCATTGTTCAAATTATTTATTTCGTTTTCATAAAATTCTGTATTGTGCAATTGTGGTTGCTGTGTCAGTCGTGTATTTACACTTCCCAATTCCATGGGTTCTGGATATTGTTTATTAGTGTTAGTTTGATGGTAGTTTTGTCTTCTTAATTGATTCGATTGCGTGTTATTGTTAAAGTTCAGTATCCTTAACTGACCTGAAATTTTTTTATGGGGAGTCTGGTTATGCGAGCGATTTGGTGGCCGAAAATTTAGCTTACTTTTAAAGTTATTTTGTTGCTGAAACGGTCCGTAATTAGGTTGAAAGAGTCTTTGAAATTGGACATTATTAACAGGCGGGTTGCCTTGTCTTTGAAAGGGTGGTCTGTCTTGTCCGTCATGTTTAGAATTGGATCATTGTATTGTTTTGTTCCTATAATCGAAATTCTCTTCTGCAAATACAAATTTGAGAGTTTGTTTAATGGTTTGAGGGTTCGTCAATCGAAGTACCATACCTAGCGGGTTTCTGAAGCCTCCTAAAAATGCCTTGAGTGTCAGATTTTGGTACATAGACATTTTTAAAGCACGAACCGCTTTATTGTTAGCTATTAGGTTTGATATAAGTGGCTGTTAAATGTGCCTGCATCTGTTTGAGAACGCTAAGGCGTCTTTGCCGTTGCGTTGTTTCAATGTTAATATCTCTACCAATAGGCTGGTATCGTCTCGTTGGTCTGTCGAATTTTGCACGATTACATTTCTTCGGTCTAGCCACGAGTTAATTATTTTTGTATATATTATCAAGCGAGCTTGCCGTGTTAGCTTTGTTTGAATGAACTTTAATAAGAAGTGATTCATATATAAAGTTTCGTTTGCAGTATAAAGCTGGTTCATAACCAGGGCACAGCTTTTCAGGAAGTTTCCGACATTAGCAGATTGCCTGTCTAATTTTGGAATAGCTTTTAGAAAAAATTCTTTAAATTGATCGGCCATGTTATCACTCGAATTATTCACACTGATAGTATTTTCTACTTAAAAATTGTCGATACTACTGATTGATCTAAGTCTATATTATAAATTTAATAAACTTTGTAACTCGTCGTCCGAATGAGGCATACTATATATCACTAAAAGGAATATATAAACATATAGGACATGGATAAAAAAAATTGTAAGTTTTGTCGAAAGGCTTCTTGTAAATAATTATATGTTGCTAGGTGGATAAATAGCTTGCAAAAGTTCGGTGGCCACGAAAATCGGAACCGTTTTTTTTTTAAGGAACATTTTAATTTTATTTTCGGAAAGGTTTTGTACTTTTTCAAGCAATAACGTTATTTTGATTAAATATGGTATATTGTTTCCACTATATATATTATACTGGTATTCAAATTTGATACCTGCTTTAATTAGAATAAGGAATATTTGCTGCTGGAAACATTTTTATGAAAATTCATTACCATAACGCACTTTCTGCCTCCAGACTTTTTTAGAATAGTAATCCTTTTACACTTTATAAACTAACTGTGTTGTGGTTTTCGCAATCAGTTGAAAATGTACTTTTTTCATTTTTCCGGCAGAATGTTTTTAAAAGTTCGCTTGTTATTTCGCCTATATCAGCAGTTTTTGAAACATAGTAAGAATTGTATACACGCCACTGGGTATCTGGCGATGCCACATTCTTCATGCGCCTCTAGAATAGTTTCCGCATTTTATTTTATAACCTATTGTAATTGTATCGCCAATGAAAATCCCGCTTGTTCAGGAAATATAAAATTTTCTATGGCAAGGAGATCCTTTGTGGTCACTATCCTCTTTTTTTTTGGTTACTGGAAGTCTGACAAGTGATGGATTTTATAGTGGAGATTGAAGGATGTTCGGGATTATTTTTACGATACAACTTTTGCGTTTTATTGCAAACGTAACATTTTTACGACACTGTAGATTTCACTCTACGTTGCGTGTGGAATTTCGTATCCACCACGCCATAGATTAAAAGTTGAGACGTAACATGGACCAAGTTGGTGTAAAGTTAGGTCCACTGGTATCATTATATTTTTTTTCACAATTTAAATAAATATAGATCATAAAATAAGTAGCTTGAAAACGTAATATATAAAGCAAGAAAATTGTGTAAAATTAAGTTTTTTCCTATTTTACAGGTGACCCACATCAACATTTAATTTGTTATTTTCAGACACCTTAGAAATTTTGCCCGTGAAGGATTTATATATATATATATATATATATATATATATATATATATATATATATATATATATATATATATATATATATATATATATATATATTCAGAAAGATTTCCGCGGTCTTTAATATAAGACATACTTGGTTCTCCGGTTGAACCGCGTCCAGAATTTATGAAAACTCGACGTTTCTGCTCCTGTTTTGGAGCCATTTTCAAGAGGTAACGGAGATGTATAAGGACACGTTAAGGCCTCAATCTTCCTACTCCTTAGAGCGAAGGACAAAGGACAAAGGTGGGTTGGATTGTTGTAGCTCGATTACCCACCTTTGTCCTTCGCTCTAAGGAGTAGGCAGATTGAGGCCTTAGAGTGTCCTTACATATCTCCTTTGCCGCTTGAAAATGGCTCCAAAACAGGAGCCGAAACGTCGAGTTTTCATAAATTCTGGACGCGGTTCAACCCGAGAACCAAGTATGTCTCATATATATATATATATATATATATATATATATATATATATATATATATATATATATATATATATATATATATATATATATGTATATATATATATATATATATATATATATATATATATATATATATATATATATATATATATATATATATATATATATATATATATATATATATATATATATATGCGCAGTTTGCCTTGGGATTATATTAGTGAATTTTCTTTAAACAAAATCGCTAATGAGAAGATCGCGACTCTTGAACTCTGAAAAAATGTCTTTAAATGGGCGCGATTTAGAAGCCCTGGAACCCAAGTCCGAGGTCGGTTTCAATTTTTATACGTTTAGATATGTATCACACCGATAATTAAAGAAATAAGAGGCCGAATTTAATAAAATTTGGTGAGTACCTTCCTTTTGCCAGTGGCTTGGATAAGTTCGTTATTCACGAACATCTGCTAAGTCCTATAGATTCAGCAAAGCTTTGTTTTAATCAGATAGTCGGATTCGGCCGGTCGGTGCCAGTTCTTAGTGTATCGAATTTTGACCACGAAATTATAATGCATGTTTGTAAGAAAAGAAATTCGGGACGCATCAAGTGCATTATGGTAGCGAATTTTTGTTAAATACTACAAATTTAAAAAGCTCAATTTGATATTAACTTATAAGGTTCGTTGGCCAGAAAAATATTTTCAGTTTATTTTCGAATTTTTTTTGTAGATTTTCAAACGTTATTTTGATGAAATGTGGGATATTGTTTTTACTATATAGGTTTTACTGGTAACCTCTAAATACTGGGAAACAAGGTCAGACTTTAAAAGGTCAAAGCTCACAAAACGCTTCTACACACTCCCAGTCAAGAAAACCGTCAAGCATTTAACGACCCAAGAAACCGCTATCTCCGCATTTTTTCTGAGGAAAAAACTCGTTTAATAACCACATCAAAAACAATGTCCTCTCTAGCTCCAACGGCAACAAACCCTTCTGGACTCTTGCTAAATCTATTGGGAACAATTTCTGTAAGACCACCTCTTGTTTCAGGGGATTAAATTGTTTCTACCGTCCTGGGCAAAGCTGAACTTTTTGCCACGTTGTTCGCCGGCAACTCTACTCTCAACCCACATCCAAATGTTTAACCACCAACAGTCCCTAATGTCGCGCATAAAATGACGGATATTTCTTGAAAAACACAGTCTAATCCACGACAGGCAGTATGGATTCATTCAGCGCAGATCAACTGCCGACCTCCTTTCCTTTGTCACACATTCTTGGAACAAGTCTATTGAACTACACGGTGAATCCCAGATTGTGGCTCTAGACATATCCAAAGCATTCGACCAGGTCTGGCATGCAACGCTGGTTAACAAACTTCCTGCCTATGGCCTACCACCAAAACTCTGTACCTGGACAGCAAATTTCCTCTCCGACCGGAGAATTTCTGTTGTCGTGGATGGTCATTCTTCTAAACTGTATCCAATTAATGCAGGAGTTCCTCAAGGTTCAGCTTTAGCCCCTACTTTGTTTCTGCTCCACATCAATGACCCCCTCTCTAGCACATCCAACCCAGTTCACAGTTATGCAGACGACAGCACCCCCCACTCAAATATATAATATTCTAAGCCTGTTTATTTAGCCCAATTAAATGAGGATCGCAGACTCATGGAGGGTTCTGTCTCCGTGGATCTCAAAAAATATTAGTACTGCGGAAGTATAAATCTTGTACAATTCAACTCCACCAAATCTTAGTTTTGCTTTCTTTCTCATAAGAGATACACTAGCCCTAGACCCATCACAATGAACAACCAAGTTATTCAAAGTAATGAGTCCTTTTCACTTGTTGGCATTTCTATGGATCGAAATCTCAATTGGCACCAACATGTCACATCAATTGCAGAAGCGGCTGCTAAGAAATTAGGTTTCGCTTATTTGGTCTTTTTATTTTTTTCTTACTGATACCAGTGCTCCCCTACAGAGTAACGTAGTCAGAGATATTAAAATGGTTGCCCCAATCTTATTAGATTACTTCAAGGACTTCAGCACTATCAATCATGAGCTCGTGTGCTCTAAGCTTGGATATTACAGACCTTCAATGCCGTCTATACGTTTAATAAGATCCTGATTGAATGGTAGATGTCAGAGAGTAATTATTGACAATACTATGTCGCCGTCTGAACATGTTCCTTTAAGTGTACCTCAGGATCAATACTCGGTCCTTTTTATTTATCATGTATACCTCTAACCTCTTGCGTTCTCTTCAACACTGCTCTATTCGATGTTATGCTGATGACACACAGTTATATTTAATCTTCAAGTCCTAGGAATACCACATTGCTGAATATCTTATTAATGCAGATCCAAGCAAATAAGTGCGCTTTCATCTCAGCACAATCTTATATTGAATGCTAGTAAGTCGTTGGTGATTTACTTTCATGGATCTTCTGTTAGCGAACCTAACTTTGACATTAATTTGATACTGGATGACGTAAAACTACCTGTCTTTGAAACCGCAAAGAACCTGTGCGTATATAAAGACCCCAGGTCAAAATGTAGGGATCATCTGTACTCTATTTTAAAAGGTAATATCTTTCTTTGAAGGCACTGTACTCTAGTTGTCATTCAGAAGAGAGCTTTTATATATCAAGTTCTCGCCTAATTCTTTGGTGTTATTGCACTTCAGTAACAGTCACTCTGTGTATGGCAGTTTTTTGAGTGGTAGGGATCAGTACACCGTGCAAATGGTGCAACTTTGTTCTATTTTCAACTTACGTATATATGATCACATAACGTCAAAGATAAATAAGTTTGGATGGCTCGGGATGGTCGATCGTAGACAGTTGCATTTTGCTCTTTTACTCGTAGTGTCATGATTGATTCTACCTTTTGCCATGAAATTAAGCGAGTAAGAAGGGTTTAGCAGCACAGTGTTAACATAAGAGATTCAGACGCATTAGCGATTTCCGGGCACTCGTCATCTTAGTTTATGAGCTGTTTCACTTATAGCGCTATGAAACTGTACAAGTCGTTTGAAACGCGGATTTTAACACCAAAGTGACTCCTTGGGTTGGCTGGTTTGTGTTTTTTTTGTGTGTCTGTGTTGATTGTTCCGCTACTTGTTGGCTGTGATTGTGTTATACATTTTGAACCTGAGTAATCTGAGTGTCAATACCTTGTTTATAGTGCATTTATATCTTTCGAATTTAAGTTAACCTTCTTTAAAAAAATCACTAATGAGGAGATCGAGACCTTTGAGTTTTGAAAACATTTCTTCAAATGAGCGCAAACTAGGAAACCTGGAACCCGAATCCGAAGTCAGTTTCAGACTTTTTTATGTTTATATATATATATATATATATATATATATATATATATATATATATATATATATATATATATGTGTCACACTAAACTAAAAAAATAATGGGCCGATTTTGATAAAATTTACTGAGTGCCTTCCTTTCGCAAGTGGCTTGGCCAAGTTCGTTAGCCAGGAAAATCGGACTATGTTTTTCCGGAAAATTATGTGTTTTCTATCGTAACATTTGTATATCCCCGGAAATAACAAAGCTATGTCAACCAGATTTGGTTTATATCATAAAAAACACACCACGCACCAAATTTTTTATCTCCACATTAAAAGGAAAAAAACTCGGGACGCAGCAAGTGCGTTATGGTAGTGAATTTTCTTAAATATGTTTTTATTGCAAATATGTCTGTTTTCTTTTTATTTAAGAAAGCAGGCATCAATTTTGGTTACCAGTATAACCTTATAGTAAAAACAATGTACCATGTTTCATAAAAATAACTTTATTGTGTGAAAATGTACAAAAATTTCCAAAAGTAAACTTAAAGTGTTCCCGCGAAAACTCGTTTCTTGGTCGACCTTATAGATTAATAGCAAATTTGGCTATTCAAATCTGAAGCATTTGATCAAAATTCGCTACCATAACGCACTTGCTGCATCCAGAATTTCTTTTCTTACAAACATGCATTATATTTCGATGGTAAATGCAAAAATGCAATAACATAAGGCGTGTTTGATAAAAAAAATAAGAAAATTTGTATCACCAACGACTTATGGGCCACCCGATGATTGTAGAAACATTTTTTTAAGATGTAGCTCAAGACACCCTATAAGTAATATATAAAAAATTTCATATTGTATAATAACGGATATATTGAGCTTTATTGATTTTTTAAGAAAATTCGACAAAAATTATATACCATTAAACGATAAACTCTATAGCTAAGGCTACTGCCAAGCATCAGAGAAAGGGTCTATTTTAAATGAATTTTTTGGAAATATTTTAGTAAAATGAAGGACAATGACGGTTGAAACTAAGACTTCAGGGTTTGTAAAACATTCTTCTTGAGACATTTTCTTTCCACAGCCCGTACTAGATTCAAGTTATTTGCCTAAATGTTGCCAATTTTTGACGTTTTAAATCGCAACTTTGACATTTTGAGGAAAATCCCAATAATTTTCTTTTAAATGCCTATAACTTTTGTCTTTTGATCTACAGAGCTAAATTTTGGTAGGTAGCTTACTTATAATGATATAAAGCCGCGCACCAAATTTCGTTGCCCTTACTTTGTTAATTTTGGAGATATAAATTTTTTACAATTTTTTTCGAAAGAAAACTCAAAATTTTCCGGGAAAACCTGGTCCGATTTTCCTGGATAACGAACTTATTCAAGCCATTTTTAAAAGGAAGGTACTCACCAAATTTAATCAAAATCGGCCCATAATTTCTTGAGTTATCGGTGTGATACATATATATATATATATATATATATATATATATATATATATATATATATATATATATATATATATATATATATACATATATATATATATATATATATATATATATATATATATATATATATATATATATATATAAATTGAAACTGACCCCGGATATGTGTTCTGGGGGGGCTAATTAGCGCTCATTTGAAGAAATTTTTTCAAAAATCAAAAGTCGAGATCTCCTCATTAGTGAATTTTTTTTTTTAAGAAAATTCACTAAAAAGGTATAAGCATTGGAGTTTTTTTTTAAAACGTCATAGTCGTGATTCCAAACGTCAAAATTGACATATTGTAGATAAACAACCTGAAATTAATAAGGATTATGTACAAGAAATGTCGTTAGAAATGTGTTCAATAAAGCCTTAAGTTTCAGCTTCAGCCGTCATGGTCCTTAATTTAATTTAAATATTTACGGAAAATTAATTTCAAATAGACCCTTTCTCTGATGCTTTGGTAGTAGTTTTAATTATAGGGTTATAATATATGAAGAAAAAAGTTGTTACCCCTTTTTAAGCAAATGGCGCTCACAGAGCAGTGTGAGATTTGGCACAGTTAAAGTTGATATAAAGAAGGAAAGCAGAAATATAAAATATATGTATAATATATGTTGCAAATAGATTAAACAATGCTTTTTTCCAATTGGACAGTAGGATTCCAGACCAGCAACGGACACGTTTGGTAATGTAATAATATCAGTCTTTCATTGAAATATATCTCCATGGCGACGTGAAATTTAAGAAAGCACGGCTCTCATGGCAACACAAACAAAATGATCTGGTAACTTTGAAACGGGAGTAGATTAAAAATTTGCATCATTGTAAAGTCAATTAAGCACATCAAGAATTTAATATAGATTAGATAAGGATCCTAAATAAGTAACCAGAATAGTTTGTTCATAAACTAGAAGTATTTCTCAATCGAAAATTAAAGATTCATGTTCTATTTAAAATAAACGAGCTTTAAAGTTTCTTTTTCATTGACTAAATAAAATGTATATAGTTTAAATGGAGAAGATTCAGGTACATGAATCTGTAAAGTGGTAATAAGCACGTTGTTGGTATATAACAAGACAAACAACAGTAAAATTTGAAAGAATTTTTTTCTGAACCCTAAAATGTGGTTTACCCCTGTAGAGAGAGAATATACATAGCTGTGGCAAAGCAAAATAAGAAGCAACAGGCAAATATTTATTTTCAGTAATATAAATGAACAGAATTGTACATTATAAGAACATTGCCTACAGTTTCATTTAATAAGTATGTGTGTGTGTGTTTTGTTTCTTTAACGTCGGCCTATTTCCGCGGCTATGGCCAATCACCGACGCCAGGGAGCAGTTTCACCTCACTATCCTGGAAATTTTGCCGAACCCCTGCCTTTCTGTAAGGAGGGTAGGGATATTTAACGTGCCCAACATCACATGGACACGGGACCGACGGCTTAACGCCCCCTCCGAAGGTCGTTTAGTTTTTTCTTTCGGAAATTTTTTATATCTCTGGAAACAACAAATCTATAGCAACTAAATTTGGTACATGGCTTTATATTATAAAACGTGAATTACACACGACAATCTAGATACATATTAGTCAATTTTCTTATTAAAAATTCACTAAAAGGAGTAAAATAAGCAATCGGGTTTCACATACAGCAAAAACTCTTAAAACACACCTTTCATCGCACAATATTATAGACACCAATCAGCAGTGTATTCACAGATATTACAGTCTGCCATGCATTTCCCTAAACGCAAATCAATCATCGAAAATCCATTTTCATTAAGGCTTTGTTCTAAAAATACTTTATCACTGACCCGCAGTTCCGTTGTTTGTTTTCTGGTGTACTTGTGGATGGATGCAAGCAGTTTATCCGGATTTATGTGGGAATATTCAGTGTGTATATGTGGTGGTTTATCAGGAAGCCAGCAGCAGCCCTTGTAGAGGTAATTAACTGGCTTTCGCTAAACAATTGCAGTCGACTGTGTCAGTAGTGTGTTATGCAAATCTAGCTAAACACACAACTATTCTCTCATCACTAGTTAAACTATTCAGAGAACTCTATATAGTCTAACACTTCCTGTCAGATAAACGGTCATTAATAGAGATATAATTAACAGATAAAGCCTAATTATGGGGTATTTTCTTTGATGAATACTAATTGAAAGTAAGTGAAATTTACGCTACTTATTTTGAGGTCACTCATAAACTAATAAGCCGATTTTTTTTTTGTTTGAGATTTGGCATAACCTTCCTTTTGTAAGTGGTTTGAACAAGTTTGTTAGCCAGGAAAATCAGACCAGTTCTGTCTGGAAAATATGAGTTTCCTTTCGACAAATAACTAACACCAGAATCTAGAAGTTGAAAGAAAAAAAGCTAAATGCGTTTAAAAAATTTGTGTGCCACGGTGGTCTTAGAATGGCACAAAACAAAAGTATTTTGTATGGTTAGCAAAATCCATTAAATATCGAAGACAGAAACTAAGTTTTCTTGGCTAAAAGGTTAAAAATACCAGGAAAATTACAGTGAAAATGTTATCGTTTTCCTTCTTAAAACACCAAAGTAGCGATTTGAAACGTCAATATTCGGAATTAAACGAGTGTGGGTTATGTGAAAAAGATGTCGTTATAAGTGTGTTTTGCAAAGCCTTAACCAAATACTATATAATGACAATACAGGACACTCCGGCTGATTTCGTGTTTCAAGAATATCAGCGCCCCTAGCGGATAGTACTGATGTTACGTCATTCGAGAACGTGTAACACTAGCAATTGCTGGTGTTGAACTGTGTATAATTAAGTTTGAGCTGTGTTTTTTACAATGAATGTTAGTGGTTGGGTGTGTGCAATCTATAATTGTTCGAATTATAACGTGCTACATCTATCAAAGCCATTTAATAGGTTGCCAAAGGATGGCTAAACGTGAATATGATTTGAAGCAGAAGACAAATTCAGAATCACTTTTATGCCAATATGTACAGTTCGCAGAAGATAATTTATTGTGTAATATTCACCATCATGTACCTATTTATAGATAAACTTCGTAAACGGATGGTTAAAAGGTTTCAATCATAACTTGTCTTCCAGTGCATCAAAAAAAAAAAAAGAAATATGAAGGCAAAAAAAGTTTTGCATTAATAATAAATGATATAAGAAAACTGTTTTTCTTTATTCTTCTGTGTCCTTTTTTATTTCAGTATGGCATACATTGTCACATTTTTTCACATTTAAAATTATTCTACTTGGTAAAAGCTTTTAATTATCTTCCCAAGGCAAGTTTTTAAAGAGACAAGTAGAAATAGCAGATTCAGCCATATAATAGATTTATTCACGGAAGTAAGAGTTAGTCTCACATTTCATCTGCACAATTTATTAATTATGTACTAAGTATATCAGTTACATATTTTATAATATAGATTAATAAGACAGTTTTCATGTAGAGATATAGCAAATTGAGTACTGTGCTACCATTTATACCTAGAACAATTATTTATAGGTAAGTACCGATTGTAACTTAATATCCTCAGAAACAGCTTTCAGTATATTCCTATACCTACCCTTGCAATAGTAGTTTAACGACGGTTTCAAGGTAGTACTTTAAATTAAGATGAAATAGGATTATGGGTAAGAGAAATTTGCAGAATTATTCATGCTGAATTCATTTAGGTTTCAAGCTGATTGTTGATACAAATTCTATTTATAACTATATAATCAGAAAATTTTCACTGTTTTGTCATGTACAAGTTTTTATATTCATCTATAATAAACCAATTGTCTAAATTAAGAATATGCAGGTAAATATACAATTCAAATTACCCGGTCCGTTGTCAGTACTTCACGCGAGGTGGCGCTAGTGTACTTGTCAGAAATATCACCAATGCTAAAGCATAGGAGTGTCCCGTATTGTCATTATATAGTATTTGCCTTAACTTTCTACTTCAACCGTCATTGTCCTTACTTTAGTAGAGTATTTGTCGAAAATTTATTTTAAAAAGACCCTTTGATGCTCCGACTGTAGTTTCAGTTATATAGATTGTGATTTAATAGTCTATAAATTTTTATCGAATTTTTATACAGAAAATTCGACACCGATGAGATCGCAACTTTTGAGATTTCGGAGGATTTCTTCTTATGAGCGCGAGCTTGTGACAGCGCAAGCTCCTTTATGTAACTTACGCTGAACTTGGAGGAAGGTCAGTCTCCATGTAACACCTTAAAATGATTAAAAAAAGATAAATAAGTAAATGTTGAAAATATTATTAACTGTCACAGCTACTGAACTATATTGTGCCGTGGCTGCTTCTTTCACTGCTATTTCACTGATCTATATAATGAATGTGTGTATCGAGTCTCATTGTCGAATCGAATATGCTGGGTTAGAAACTAAGAGTAAGTGTTCGGAAAATACTGTGGCCAGCAAGTTATTATGATGTAAATGTATTACAAAAAGTAACTGTGTTATTCAACTGTTATAGTGGTTTTTGTACCTAGTGGTAACGAACCTATTTTAAAGTATCGTACTTATATTTGATGGTGGACAAGCTATTTTACCGACCTGTGATCTCAGACGTTTACATAAAAAGAATAAAACTATGTTGTCCAACAGCAAATGACGCAATAGTGGCTGTTATGAACGGTCATGTGGTCAATAAGTATTAAAAGGGGGTGGTGAAACTTATCTGCCTCCTCTCAGCTGTGGTATTCATCATACCCAGACGTCTTTGTTGGAATTAATTAAGCAGCAATCCAATTGTCAGGCAAATGTACGTCACACAATAAAGTCAGCCTATAATAAAATCTAGTTTATTAGAACAAATCCAGTTTATCCAGAAAAGTCTAATCTACTTCAAGTAAAATTACCAGTCTGCGAACTTTAAAAAAATACCAGTCTGAAAAAATACAACTCCGGAAAAAGACCAGTCCGGAAAACCCTGTAAGAAAAGTCAAAATCTAACATTGGAATGGTATAAATAGGCATATTTTATTCAAGGGTATTATGGAAATTAAACTTACCCTATACATACATATCCCGGGGTTTTAATTACTTAGGGATAGTGCCTTGTGATGAATTTAATGATTCCCACTAAACTTGGATATTGTACAAAGCTTACGGTACAAATACTTAATAAGAAATTGATTTAGCAACTGCTGCAGGTAATTTCAACCTATGTTTTCCAATATCCTTTTATTCGTCGTCTGTTTTCCAATGTACCAATTTAACAAAATATTATTTCACTTCAAGGTAACAAATTTGCAAGTTTTTTTTTTTCTCATAGCGGAGGTAAATACTTTTTACATAGACCGGTGGCTGGCGCTTGCGCGATCTGACACCAACCGGTACCGTGGTGACGCCCCTTCCCTCCAGGTCGGGACTACCCACCTAAACACCCCCTTGAAACCTAGATACGTGGCGGGAACCACTCACTGGCATTGCTTCACCACGTCCCTAACTCTTGTTGTTTTCAAAACATCTACATCATGTCTTCATCCTCCTCTGACTTCATTATTTCTACAATCCCTCTTCCCACAGTATTCCATACCCTTTCACTTCCCAGCATATGCTCCACCACATTATCTGCTGTTAAATCACTGCCAATCTTTTTATACATTTGTTCTCTAATTTGCGACCATCTTGCGCACTCAAAAACCGTGTGTTCTGGTGTATCTCTGTCACCACAATATGTACAGTCCTCTTTGTCGACTATTTTCATTTTACTCAGGTAAGACCTGAAACGCCCATGACCTGACAGACATTGGGTAAAATAGTAACCCACCTCCCCATGCTGTCTCGATACCCATGTCTGTATGTGTGGGATGAGCCTCTTTGTCCACTGGGATGTTGACATTTCCTCTTTCCATTCTCGCTGCCACTCCAGCATTGTTTCGGTTCTTGCCTTCTTTTTTCCTTCTCTTCTATTTTCGTGTCTTTCGTAAGTTACCTCTCTTGTCAATAAGTGTATAGGGATTGTTCCCGCAATTACCTGTATTGCTTTTGTTGCCACTGTTCTATATGTGCTTGTTATTCTGATGACTACCTTCCTCTATGTCCCATCAATCTTTTTTCTACACCTTGTCTTTGACAGCACGGCCTTCCATGCTGGTGCACCATACAGTATGATTGAGTTTACCGCACTACTCAGCACTCTCCTTCTCCCTGGTTTTGGTTTACCGATATTTGGCATCAGATGCCCTAGCTTTGCAATTATCATATCGGCTTTTGCCACTACTATTTCTATGTGCACACCCATGTTATATCCTACTTGTATGCCGAGGTAGTTAGGGCTTGTCTGCGACTGAATTTCTGCAATCACCACGTTGACGGTTACTGTTCTCAGTGTTCTTGGTCCCACTAGCACCATACTTTCAGTTTATATGTGTTATATATTGTGAGCCGCGAGTTATAGACCACTTTTTGCCATTCAGTTTTTCACACTTGCCACTGACCAGTTGATATTATCCTCTAGGTCAGCCTTATTTCCTCCGCTTACAACCAGCGCCAAATCATCTGCATACTCTATAATAGCCGTGTTGTTTAGGGACTCCAGACTAAAGACCTTATGATAATACAAGTTCCACAGTGTTGGTCCTAAGATTGACCCCTGAGGCACGCCACATGTGACCTGCATCCGATGTTTCTGTCCAATCAGTAGCTGTCTGGATTCCAGGTAACTACATACTATTTTCAGCAGATATCGCCCAACTTGCCTCTTTCTAAATACTTCATATATGCCTCTCCATGGTGATGTATTTAATGCATTTTTACGTCCAATGTTACCATGCCCACAAACCCGTTTTTATTGCCTTCTTTCCTTGCCCCGTCCTATACCTTCTTTACAGCATCCATCGTCGAGCGTCCCTGCGGAAACGAAATTGGTTGTCTGCTATCCCTCCTCTTCTCTCGATTTCCTTTTTTAGTCTAATATTTATTACATGTTCATATAATTTTGCTATTCCGGCTTCCAGGCAAATAGTTCTATATGACTTCTTTCCTCCTGTTTTCTGTGGCTTTTCCAATAACACCAATCGAGCAGTCTTTCATTCATGCAGTCATCCATTTGCGAGTAAGGATTTAAGAAGAATGCTGATCAAGATATGGCTGATAAGATCAGGCAGTTGAAAATATTTCGGTAAACACAAAATTTTAAGTTTGTTATCTACTATTCTCTTATAGTCTATTTCTCAATGTATTGCTGTAGATATACATACAGACGGTGTCACATTCTATTTAATTAATAAATGATATTAAAATTAATGTCTAAGCATAATTTCAATAGAATTGCAGGTGATGTTTAGAACCGTCACAATCTAGGCCCCCTAGGACACATATTCGGGGTACGTTCCAGTTTTTATTTGTTAATATTTATATATTCACGGTGGTGCATTTCTAAGATATATCTCACTATATCCGTTTTTATACAAGATACGAGGTGAAAAAGTTATAAACATCAATTATAGGGTGTTTTGAGTTGCATCTTATAAAGTTAGTTTGAAAATCGCAGTGTAAAGCTTCGGTGGTCCAGGGGTAAGAATGTGTGCCTCTCAGGGATTCCGTTTCACTTTTCCAGTACATATTGTAAAATGAACATCAACCGAGGTTGTGGCATTATATTTGAGCAAGCTGAATGTCTACGCGTTTCGCTCTTCGGTGGACGCATAAAGCCATGGGTCCCATGTCCATGGGATGTTGGGCACATTAAGCATCCCTACCCTACTTACAGAAAGGCAGGGGTGTGGCAAAATTTCCAGGATAGTGTGGTAAAAATGCTTCCTAGGCCGACGTTAAAGTACAAAAAACATCACAGGCGGGCCCACAAGTCGTGGTGACAGAAAGGAATCTTCTTTTATTAGAACCCTCTTATTTTATTGAATGTTTGCATTTGCTGTCGAATTATAATGGACATTTGTGTGGCACATATCAAAAATTGTGATGCGGCCTTTTTAAAATAGTAAATTTGAAAAAAGTCAAACTGCCGTAAGTAAATTTTTTCAAATGGAACTACCTGTGTTTTAGTGGATTTTCATAGAAAACTATCACTAATTGGGAGATCCCCACTTTTGAATTTTGAAAAAAATTTTGCAGATGAACGCGAACTAGGACCCCTAGACCCCATATCCGGGATCAGTTTCAATTTTTATATGTTATATATATATATATATATATATATATATATATATATATATATATATATATATATATATATATATATATATATATATATATATTGCTATAGATAGCAAATAATAGGAAAGATTACGAAATTTTAATGGGAAAACGGGAAATTTATACATCCTAGTATATATAAAATAAATGTATACACCCTAATGTAGCAACGAAAGAGTCTAGCATGAGATGTCAACGCCCGATATGAATGTCAGTAACCCATGTAGCAACCCTCGATGTTAAGTTTCATTCGAGTAATAAAAAAAAATTATATTCTAGAAATATCCGTAAAGAAACCAAGAACAATGCTTCAGTTTTTGTAGGGAGAATGAGATTGTAGCTAATAAATGCAATTCTGTTGATTTATTGTGTGTAAAAATAGGTATGACCAAGCTACCTAAAGGCTCGATATATTAAAAGAGCAGAGGATTTTTGTAAAAACAAAACTTTATGTAGTATCAAGGTATATGTGCGCGCAAGAAAAGAAAAAAACGTTAAAAGACACTAAAGGTTTGACCGAAAGCTCAAACACAGGTGGTTTGATGAACAATAGCGTTTTTTTCACCTGTAAGAAAGTTAATAAAAGCAACAGTCTGGGAGTGTCCGGGGTCTTTTCATCAAGTGAATTCATCGGCATCATTTCACTAGATCATGTGATGATCGTCATCATTATGCAAGTTGACATAAGAGATTCCAGAGTGCATCGAAGGGAGATTATAAAAAAAAACCTCCAGAGTGCTACGAATATGGAATATATCAACATGTTAATAAATTAAATCCATTAATAATCAATAAATGGGCCGTAAAATATGGCATGGACAAATTAGAAAAATAATAATAATTAATAATGGACAGTAATAATGGAAAAACAATATATAATCCAATGGAAGATGTTTCAGTAAGTGTTTTCTTTTCCTAAATTGATCAGTGCGGTTTGAATTTCACCATTTTAACAGCACCAATTAAACATTGAGTGCCAATAAATTTCAATAAGCAAAAATTTGCTTGAAATGAACAGAAAGAGACTGTGATCTCTGTAGAATTGTCGATGTATATTGCTTATGTTATATCAATGTTTAACCGGTAATTGTGTAATTATTTATAATGTTACCTGAATGTTTTAATAGGATTTTTCAATTTATGTTTATGTAATGAATGCTTTAAATGTTTCTGTTTGTATTTAATGTGTGTCACCTAGACACCGTAAAATTTGTGTAATGAATTAAATGGAATGTATAACAGATTGTAATTAACCAGAAGTATTGTTTTTCGTTAATAATTAAGCAGTAAAATTGTTGTATAGCCATCTGTGCAAAGCGAAATTAATTTTTAATCAAGTAAAAAAAAATCAATAAATGAATTTAAATAGCACATATTAATGAATTTTAATTAGTAGAAGCTAGCTGTAATTATAATGAACCCAACCTGATGATTAAGCTATATGTTCTCAGCTCTAAAATAAATATTTGCAGGTATACTAAAATAAATACCATAGCAATTTATATATATATATATATATATATATATATATATATATATATATATATATATATATATATATATATATATATATATATATATATATATATATATATATATATATATATATATATATATATATGTATATATATATATATATATATATATATATATATATATATATATATATATATATATATATATATATATATATATATATATATATATATATATATACGTATCACACGGATAACTCAAAAAATAAGGACCAGACTTTGATCAAATTTGGTACTTACCTTCCTTTTGCAAGTGGCTTGGACAGGTTCGTTAAACAAGAAAATCGGATCATGGTTTCCGGAAAAAAATTAATTTCTTTCTAAAAAAAATTTATCTAAAATAATTAACAAGCTATGGTAACCAAATTGGGCAGGTAGGTTAACGACATAAAAAGTAAACTATATAACAAAATTTTGATTTCTATACAACAAAAAGTTAAAAAAATATTTGGTGCCAGATAATTTCTACGAAAATTCACTACCACAACGCATTTGCTGCGCCCAGACTTTTTTTGGTTCAAAAGTGAATGGCATGCCATCTGCTTCAGCTTTTTTGTAACACTCCTCATACCTTAAGTCTCTAGTTTTTGGAATATTTACATATTAAATCGCATAACATGAATCATATGATGCATGACTAACAAAGTTATGCATCAATGACAGGTTTATTACTGTTTGTTATTGATTATTAACAACTACGGCAATGTGAAATCTTCTGAGTTAATTTAAGCGTAAAACACATAATACTCCTTGGTCCCAAATATCACCATACAAGATCAGTTCATAATATTTCCGAAAACCTATCTAGAATTCTGTAGACGGACGTTATATGGTTGGCCAAAATGTTTAGTTTCTTGCATTAAGAGTGTATATATATATATATATTGTTACAAAGCACTTCAATAGACGTAGGTGCGGTGTTGCCACATCTCCAGAATTTCCCCAACATCTAAGAATTTTTAACAATCTGGCAACACCGCCTCCCCACCCCCCTGGGGGTGCCTGCGGTGACCCCCATCAGGCGAAGTCTCAACACTCTAGGACCAGAAATAACGAAGTTACCAACTTGTACCCCGTCGGAACGGATAACTGAGGTCTGCACATTCCGAACACCCTGTATACACACCCTGTATGCGCAGAGAACCCTTACACCCTGTATACGCAGAGAGATCTTATATTACGAGAAACACCTCTTGTGTAACATAGGAGTGATGACCACATTTGGATCACCTGTATATACATCCCCCTGTATACATACGGGACCGATCTGTATTCACAGAACCTTCTAGTAAAAGAAGGTCCTGGAACATTCTGGAATAGAATGCTCGAGAACGAACTGGAAGGTGCGACGGCTATATAAAGATGGAAGTAAGCCAGCGGAGGCAGTTCAGTAAGAGAATGTTGGAGTGACTAGAAGAAGCAGTAACTAGTGTGAAGTAGAGACCGTAGTTTCAGTATAGTGACTTGTTTGCAGATTAGTAACCAGTGTAAGGCCAGATAAACTAAGTGTTTTGTGAGAGAGACGTTCTAGATCTTTATTGTATCCATATTTAGACAGTAAATTAAGTGTTTTGTGAGAGAGACATTCTAGAACTTTTATTGTATCCATATTTATATAGTAAATAAAGTTGTTTTGTTAAAATTTAAAGTCTCACTTATCCAGAACCCGGAGAAAACGTAACAATATATATATATATATATATATATATATATATATATATATATATATATATATATATATATATATATATATATATATATATATATATATATATATATCAGGTGTTTTAACGCGGCATTTTGTATACTATACAAGAAGAAAGGTTAAGGGCAAGGAGACAACCGCATACACGTGTTTTAAGTTTATTACCTATCGTCAGTACGGTATCGCCAGCTAAAGATGGGAACATGCTGGATGAAGGAACAAAAACACACGGAATCACAACAGGCAACCAGCGCACATATGCAGCTTCATTCGAAAGACCCTTAATTCGTGGGCAACAATCAAAATCGCCACGGAGGCAAAGAAAGCACTTGCATGAGCATCCGGAGCCTAGGAGTTATACTATTTATAACAGGATTTTTAACGAGGCAATTTGTATGCTATGGAAGAAGAATGGTCAAGGGCAAGGCCGCAAGGTGTCAACCGGATAAACTTATTTTAAGCTTATTAGCTATCATCAGTACGGTATAGCCAAGTGAAGCTGGAAACACGCTGGATAAACGCGCAAAAACACACGGAGTCACAACAGGCAACCACTGCACATTCGCAGCTTCATTCAGAAGAGCGTCAATTCGAGAGCAACAACCAAAATCGCCACGGAGGCCGATATTTACCTTAAAATTGTGTTACATCTAGATCACATCACAATAACGGTTTTCGTTTACTAATTCTACAGGTTACACTACCGATACCTACTTCAACTTCACGTGACTTAAGCTTAGTTAAAACTGTTGTACTTATATGGTAACACACTTCTTATTTTCTGGTTGCTTGAATTTTCACGTGGCCTCAGAAGTTTCAATTTACCCCTTTTTACGGTGCATTGTTTCTATTATAAATGTTATACTGTTTGATGCCTAATAAAAAAAGACATATTTCCCATTAGAAATATTGTTATGAAAATTCGCTACCATAACGCATTTGCTGCGTCCAGGCTTGTATCAATTATTAACTTGTGGAAGTATCTTTTAACTGCGTACGGGGTAATATCTGACATTTCTGTCCAGTTGAATAAGTAAGAATAAACTAAAACTAAGGCACGAAATTCAAAAGTTAACCCCACAAACTAACCATTTTTTATAGAAACCCACACTTTAAAAAGATTCGCCGCCATGACACATTTACTGCATCCGGACCTTTAGTTCATGCTATCTCATGAATTAAAAAAAATCATTTATTTGCATATTTTACTAAGTAATCTCTAAGCCAATAACACCTCTAATAAATCCAAAGGTAATAAGCCATAAAATTTACGAGCAATTTTTGGATCGTGTCTATGATATCTCCGGCATAAAGGCCAGACTGATGCCTTCATGCTTTCAGGCTGTGATATAAAATCAATAATCTCATATTGTTAAAGTGAATAAAGAAATATTAGCCCTGCTATTACATGCTCATATCTTCGCGTAGGATGTAATAGACAAAACTATATTTGTTGAGAACGAGCAGAAAGCTTAACCAGAAAAGGAGACATCAAAGACATTAAGCCCACAATCCCACTGATATATCTGGCTTCTACTGCGTAGAACTTAGTTAGCTAGAAAAAAAAATGTCACCAGTAACTTAGACTTTCAGTGACTTCTCTTAAAAAAATTCACTAATGGGGAGATCGCGACTTCTGACTTTTGAAAAAGTTTCAAATGAGCGCATACTAGGCCCACTAGAACCCACGAATCCATATCCGGGGTCAGTTTCTATATATATATATATATATATATATATATATATATATATATATATATATATATATATATATATATATATATATATATATATATATATATATATATATAATTTTGAGATTAGTTAATAATTGTATAGATTTTAGATCGTGCTTTTGGAGCTGCCCCTTTTAGGCGACAATTATATTAACCATGTTAAATATCTGAAATATCTGATGTATATATACAATGATTTTGCAAATTAAAAGGGTGTTATATTTTATGTTTGATATTATTGATCTTTCTATGTATGTTTTTTTTATGTTAGACGAGTTTATATTTTTCCGACTATTGACCGCATACTGCTAGGATATGTAGTGAGTTCCCTTTTTATGATTTTACAATTAATGAATTTAACGATTGTTCAATTCCCTTTGATTTTCCCAAAATAAAAAATTTGATATATTTATCATGTTCTCAAATGTTAACACAACCCACAGCCTCTACTACCACCATCGCCAATCAGCCTACAGCGACTGGAGCAGGCCCTTTCGAGAGTGGAGGGGGATCAATCCCCCCGGCTATACCCTCAGGGAGTGGCACCGCAGGATGAATTAAATCCACCAGCAGATTAGGCTTTAATAGAGGAGGTGGCAGGATACATCCTTCGACAAGAACCTCTAGAAGGAAACAACAGGGGGGGCGAAAATCCACCCCTCGCACGACTACCAAAGGTAGACCCTCCTCTAGGAAGCTTGGTAATCGAGCTTCCGTAAAGGAGGATGACCCAGCATCCTAAATTCTAATCATATCCTAATCCAAAACCTATTTCCTTGCCCTTCCCACTTTTTGTCCATCTCCATTATTGTCCCATGACCACCACTATAAGGTGCATACAAGCAAATCTGCAAACTGCTAAAACTGCGACATACCTCCTTAGCATGAAATTAAAAGAGGAGCAGATAGACATTGCTCTTCTCCAAGAGCCCTGGACCGCCAATTCGGGTCAAACCAAAGGGCTATGTAATACTTCTGGTAAGATAGTAAAGGTGGGCTCTGGTACCAACCCCAGAGCCTGTATCTGGATCAGAAACAACTTGCAGTATTTTGCACTTACAGAATACTGTACCAAGGACATGGCAGCTATCCATCTTATGATCACAACCGGAGGGACCAGGCTGGATGTAGTGGCCTGCTCGGCCTACTTCCGCGGAGACAGAGATGCAGACCAACCTCCCCCAGCAGAGGTGCGGAAATTGATCACCTACTGTAAGAGAAACAATTATCACCTTGTAATGGGGTGTGATGCGAACTCCCATCATCTGGTTTGGGGAAGCATGGACACTAACAAGCGAGGTGAATCACTGTTTGAATACATATTAGGGGAAGAGCTGGTCATCAACAACATAGGCTCGGAACCCATCTTTCTAATGGTTAACCGAAGAGAGCTTTTAGATCTCACGATCAGCTCTGGGCTGTTGAGCACCAAAATCTTCAAATGGAGGGTGTCGTCTGAACCCTCATGTTCAGACCATGCCTATATCCTATTTGAGATTGAAATAGGCCCTAGACCTGTGGTGGAGTATCGCGACCCGAAGAGGACGGATTTGGAGGGGTACAAGCAATCCCTCGCCGCCCGACTTGTGTCCGCTATCCCCACAGTGAGGGATCGTGAAGAAATTGAGATTGCGGCTGAACAGTTAAGGGATGCTGTGGGCTCAGCATATCACGAAAACTGTCCACTAAAGACAAAACAAGATAGTCGGGGGTCTACTTGGTGGAACAAAAACCTCGAAAAACTACGAAGTACGACGTCTCTTCAATCGTGCTAAGACTACAGGCAAATGGGAACAATATAAATCCGCTCTAACAGATTACAACATAGAGATAAGGAACGCTAAGATGAAGTCATGGAGGAGGTTCTGCGGGGACACACGCGACTGTGTGCAGGAACTGGGATCGATTAAACGACCAGATGGTTCCTTTACAAAATCACGTAAAGAAGCCTTAGTGCTCTTAGCACACACACACTTCCCAGAGTGTCTGATCCTGAGCAATGAAGATGGCCTGCCAGCCGAGGGTCGATTTAAACGCCCTCAAAGTGAAGACTGGCGGGTTGTTCGGAGAATAGTTACAGCCTCAGCAGTGCAGTATGCTGTGAAACATTTTCAGTCATTCAAGGCACCAGGAGAGGATGGGGTGATTCCGGTCCTACTGCAAAATGGACTGTAGATTCTCCTCCCATTACTCATCAGGCTGTATAGAGCGAATCTGGCTTAGAACTATATTCCGCCTAGCTGGATGGTGATTATGAGGGTATACGCTACCAAAGTGGGACGTAATGACCTCGTACCCAAATCACTGAGACCTCTCAGTGTAACCTCATTCCTCCTAAAGGGACTGGAAAAAATACTGAACGGACACATTAGGGGGAACATCTTAGTTAACATCCCCTTAATACCCACCAGTATGCCTATCAAACTGGCAAATCTACTGAGTTAGCACTCAAGAACCTCATCAAGAAAATCACACACTCCCTGGATAACTGAGAGGTGGCGGTGGCTGCATTTCTCGACATTGAAGAAGCATTTAATAATGCATTACCTATCTCCCTCTACGAAGCCACTATCGCTAGAGGGGTGGAACCTACCATTTGTGGCTGGATCGGAAGCATGCTTCACAATCGGACCGTTATTGCCTCGTTGCAGGGGGAGGTGGTCAGCTTCAGGACTCTGAGGGGGTGCCCTCAGGGGGGAGTCTTATCCCCCTGCTGTGGTCCCTCTTTGTGTACGATTTGATGGCTATCCTGGGGCTGTGGGAGGTTGAGGTCTAGGCGTATGCTGATGATCTTGTCATAATGGGTAGAGGCAAATCTGAGAAGGAATTTGCAAGAGGCACTAAATGTAGTGAATGATTGGTGTCAGAGGGCACAGATGTCTGTGAAACCCTGCAAAACGACCATTGTTCCATTTACCAGAAAAAGAAGATTGGACAAATTAAAATCACCTATTCTTATGGAGGAAACGATTCTATTTACGAAACAAGCAAAATATCTGTGGGTTACCCCAGATAAGAAACTAAACTCGGACGTACAGTTAGAGAATGTAATCTGCAGGGCTAAACTGTCCCTGTGGACATACCGTAGAATCTGTGGAAATAACTGGGGAACAAACCCCCAACAGATGTACTGGCTCTATGTAGTTGTTATCAGACCAATGGTAACATATGGAGCCATAGTTTGGTGGCCCAAGGCACTTCGTGGTATCGCGATGGCCAAACTGGCTCATCTGCAGGGACAAGCTTGTCTGATGATAACGGGAGCGATAAGCACCACTCCATCAGCCGCTCTGGAGGTCCTCCTTAACATTTCACCTCTTCACATTTGGCTGGAGAGGGTGGCGAGGTGGACAACGTAAAGACTAAAATAAACGGCTGACAGCATGCCGAAGGAAATCAGTCTGGGAGGGTCCGGACTCCTCGATGACATTGAGGGTCATGGGATTCTGGGAATGGTCTCAGGCTTGATGCCTACAAAGGTCAGTAGAGATCTGTCTTTCAATACCGTCCTCTCGGAAAGGGAGGACTGGGAACGAAATCAAACGACCCTATTGAGTACCGATCTCTGCTGGTATACTGTCGGCTCCAAAACCAATAAGGGGTAGGATCCGACGCATATGGAAGCAACACCGATGCTAGACTATCAACTAGCCTCGGAAAGTACGCAACCATACACCAGTCAGAAGTGTATTCCATCGAGATGTGTGCAAGGGAAAGTATAGAAAACCAGTGCACACACAAATCAATAAAGATATATTCAGATAGCCAAGCTGCAGTAAAGGGTCTTGGTTCCTACCGTTGCAATTCCAAAACGGTATGGAGTTGTAAATCTGCCCTCAACGAACTGAGCAGCTGCAATGAGGTGTCGCTGGTCTGGATACCGGGTCACTCGGACCATGATGGCAATGTTGCGGACGACGCGCTTGACTGGAGTGGAGCCCAGGGGGACTCCATCGGACCAGAACGTGTGCTGGGGATATCATCATGCACAGCAAAACGCGCCTTAAAGACCTGGATAGAAAGAATGACAATCTAGCAATGGCAAAATCTGCCAGGATTAGCTCACTATAAGGCCTTCATAAATGGCCTGGCAGAGTCAAGGGGTAAAAAACTTCTAGAGCTAAACAGACGACAACTGCGTACTCTAGTCGGCCTGTATACAGGACACTGTCGCTTGCGTCACCACATGCACCGTATTGAAGTCGGTCAGGAAACTGAGTGCCGGCTATGTATGGTGAGTGACGAAATAGCAGAGCACGTACTGTGTCCCTGTCCGGCGGCAGACAGGACTAGATACTTGCTCTTTGGCAAGACAAAGCTTGCTCGGGAAGATCTGGATCAACTTTCGCTCAGAACGATTATCTACCTCTGCAGGAGGCTGGCTATGTTGGGCGAAATATAAACTATTAGGCGTGAGCCACAATATACCTTATGGTCGCAGTGGAGGGACCGGTATGGCCCACTTACAATCTAACCTAACCTAACCTAACGTATTCAGCGCATCACTCTCTGTTATTATTTTTGTGGTTTTTGGGCTGATTCTGCTTTTTGTTTCAGTTTCCAGCCACAGTGTCGATCCTCAGTCTTTTTAATAAAGTTTTTAAAAAATTACCAGTGTCCCTGAAAATCTTGAGCAGTATCTTGCTTAATTTCCTACTTATTGCCATGACTAACTGCAAACATTTTGGAACGCAGTTTATCTTTGTTTCGAAAACTACGACTATTAAGCGATACATGAGGAAACAATTCCTAGATTCATAAAATAAAGTATGTGACTATAAAATACGTTCCAATTTTTACGAGCTCATATTTCTATGAAAATGCAACGTACATTCACAATGCCTGCATCTGTTGACGCGAAGTTTAACTGTTTTCAACGATACGTTTACAAAATAAACCCGCAGAAAAATAAAATTGATGGATCCATTCTAAAACTTATATGGAAATTTAGTGCAGGCTGCAACTGTAAGAATTTTATTCACAACGAATTGGAAGTCCCTTGCCAGGAAAATCCATATAAAATGGAACTCGCATTATTTTTCGCTTACGCTGAACTGACATCGATCAAGAGGAATAAGCTTCTATAGGTACATAAAATTTGTCTCAAGTTAAATACTTTATATCACCTTCATACTTTAAAGAGATAAAAAGTCTTACAAATTTAATAGGGTTTACCACAGTGTAGTTTGAAAATGATTGACATTTTATAAATAGTCATAATAAACTCACTAAGTGAAGATTGGAACATGTGATGAACACTGATATGCAACTTTGAGAACCCAAATCACCACAACACATTTTAAACAACCTGACGACCGTTTCACTAACCAAATTAATGTCATCAGAGGATGAATAACTCTAAATATCTTATATCCACAACTCTATTTATATTCTTCTGCAGGTAGTCGGTTACTAACGATTTAGGGAGGTTCAACGATACCAAAATATAACATATTTCGTTTGCGGGAAAAATATGTATTCTTTTATTATCTATTAGAAGTACTCTTGGCGGTATTTATTTTATAAAGTTTTCTATCAGGAGACTGCCCATAGGCGGCGGAGCGAGATTCATACATTTTTTATTATTACTATATTTAGCTATATAAATATATATATATATATATATATATATATATATATATATATATATATATATATATATATATATATATATATATATAGTTTTGAATGCCATCACCGGTCCCAAGCCCGGGTGAGAAAGGATGAGGGGGTGGAGTAACAACCACGTTAAAAACCAGGGTCCGTCTGGCCCGGACGGTAGCACCCTGTAAGGTCCCTGGCATCTAGCAGGTGGTAGTGGAATTTTCCTTTACGTGATAGTAATGGATTTTTTTCACGTCCGAGGAGGTACCACCCCATGCATCAAGGGGCCGGTGAAGTCCCAACGGACGTTTCCGGTTCTGGTATATGAGTCGGTTTCCCTTATAAGCAAAAATGATGATGGCTCCTCCTTGTACAAAAGATTCCGGAAGTAAAATACCCCTCCATTCGAATATCCGGGAGAGGGGTGTACAGGGGGCGCCAGCATCAAGATTTAACATATTCTTCTCCAATATATGTGGCCTAAATTCTAACCTGAACTCCGTCCACCATTTCCTCCAGGCTAATAGGCCCCAACTCCTCTTTCTCACCGAAACCCAAATCAATGACAAAACTGCCACTAATCACCTTAATTTTCCGGGGTATGAGCTCCTTACTTCCTCTAGATTGCATGGAGGCGTGTGCGCCTACGTCCATAGCAATCTACCCTGCACCAGACTCCCCAATTTAGATGCTGAAAGAAAAGACATACTATGGATAAAACTCTCTCTCAGGGCTGCAACTAAATTCGTCTGTTGCATTTACCGGTTACCTTCAGACAACAACTTTGTCCAGCTCTTTGACTACCTTTCTGAAAAAATCGACCATCTGATTTCTAAATATCCTTCCTCCGAGGTCATTCTTGGTGACTTCAATGTTCATAATAAGGAATGGCTAGGATCTTCCAAAACCGATTCACAAGGGAGAGCAGCGGAGGCCTTTGCAGTCAGAAATTCTTTAGCCAATATGGTTCAGCAACCTACTTACTTTCCTCGCATCCCAACACACAGCTCAAATCCCTTGGATCTCCTTCTTACTACAAAACCTGAATGCTATAAGATCTCAGTCACCGCCTCCCTTGGCCGTTCAGACCACGGCGTGGTCACTGCTTCCTGCGCAATGCAACCCGAGGTAACACAGTCATCACACCCACGTATCGTTTGGCACTACAACTCCGCAAACTGGGACGAAATGCGGGATTACTTTTCCTCATTTCCATGGACGTCTGTCTGCTTCTCTCATCCTGACCCCTCTGATATCGCACAAAACGTCACCGAAATTATCCAAGCTGGCATAGAATTATTTATTCCACGTACACAGAAACCCTCTTCAGCCACTCAAAAGCCCTGGTTCTCTAAATACTGCGACAAGGCCAGACTTGAAAAGGTCAAAGCTCACAAAACGCTTCTATACAATCCCAGTCAAGAAAACCATCAAGCATTTAATGACGCAAGAAACCGCTATGTACGCATTCTTTCTGAGGCAAAAAACTCGTTTAATAACCACATCAAAAACAAAGTCCTCTTAAGCTCCAACGGCAGCAAACCCTTCTGGACTCTTGCTAAATCTATTGGGAATAATTTCTGCAAGAGCACGTTCCCACCTCTTGTCTCAGGGGACGAAATTGTTTCTACCGCCCTGGGCAAGGCTGAACTGTTTGCCTCATTATTCGCCACCAATTCTACTCTCAACCCACCTCCAAATGTTCAACCACCAACAGTCCATAATGTTGCGCATAAAATGACGGATATCATTTTCAAAACAAAAAAGGTACGAAATATGCTCTCTTCTCTTAATACCAGGAAAGCCTCTGGCCTTGACGAGATCCTAGCAATTGTTCTCAAAAAAAGCGCTCCAGAACTTGCTCCTGTCCTGACTCGTCTATTTCAGACATTTTACAATAGAGGCATATTCCCTAGTAACTGGAAAACTGCTCGAGTACAACCCGTCCCCAAGAAAGGATCCAAAGCGCTTCCTAGCAACTACAGGCCTATTTCTCTCCTTTCAGTCGTCTCTAAAGTGATGGAAAAGTATATAAACACCGAATTACTAAAATTTCTTCAAAAACACAGTCTAATTCACGATAGGCAGTATGGATTCCGTCAGCGCAGATCAACTGCCGACCTTCTTTCCTCTGTCACCCATTCTTGGTACAGGTCTATAGAACTACACGGTGAATCCCAGATTGTCGCTCTAGACATATCCAGAGCATTCGACCAGGTCTGGCACGCAGCGCTGCCTAATAAACTCCCGGCCTATGGCCTACCACCAAAAATCTGTACCTGGACAGCAAATTTCCTCTCCAACCGGAGCATTTCTGTTGTCGTGGATGGCCATTCCTCTAAACTGTATCCAATTAATGCATGAGTTCCTCAAGGTTCAGCTTTAGCCCCTACTTTGTTTCTTCTCCACATCAATGACCTACTCTCTAGCACATCCAACCCAGTTCGCAGTTACGGGGACGACAGCACCCTCCACTCCAATATACAATATTCTAAGCCTGTCTCTTTAGCCCAACTAGATAGGGATCGCAGACTTATGGAGGGTTCTCTCTCCGTGGATCTCCAAAGAATATTAGACTGGGGAAGTAGAAATCTTGTACAATTCAACCCCACCAAAACTCAGTCTTGCTTACTTTCTCATAAGAGATACACCATCCCCAGACCCATCACAATGAACAACCAAGTTATTTAAAGTAATGCGTCCTTTTCACTTGTTGGCATTTCTGTTGATCGAAATCTCAATTGGCACCAACATGTCACTTCAATTGCAGAAGCGGTTGCTAAGAAATTAGGTTTCCTCTTCCAAGCTCGCAAATACTTTTCACCAGCTAATCTCTATACCTTATATACGTCACGAATAAGGCCACACCTCAAATACTGCTCCCATATCTGGGGTGCCGCTGCCGCCTCTACACTCGCTATCCTGGACTCCATTCAGAAGACAGCTATACGCCTCATCGGTGACCCTACGCTCACCCAAAGGCTGCTATCCCTTGCCCACCGACGTGCTGTTGGTGACCTCTCTCTCTTTCATAGACATCTGCACGGGTACTGCTCAGAGGAGCTTTCTTCCATAGTTCCTCCACCTGATGCCCCCAACAGATCTACCAGGGGAACAGAGCGAATGCACCCTTTTACTGTCCAGGTCACTATACATAGAACATCTTGTTATGCCCGCTCTTTTGTCCCGAGGACTTCCAAGTTGTGGAATTCTTTGCCGGCACATGTTTTTCCTTCGCTTCCGAACCTCCAAACCTTCAAGTCCAGAATTAACAAGTTGCCCCTTTCCTCCTTGTCGACACCCACGGTACGTTAGTATTTAGGCTGTAAGCCCTCGTGCTGTGTTGTTGAAATAATATATATATATATATATATATATATATATATATATATATATATATATATATATATATATATATATATATATATATATATATATATATATATATATATATATTGAGTGTGTGTGTGTATCACATCGATAACTGGAAAAATGAGAAGCCGATTTTGATGAGTGCGTTCCCTTTGCAAGTAGCTTGAATGAGTTCCTTAGCCAGGAAATTTAGATAAGTTTTTCCAGTAAAATGTTGGGTTTGCTTTGCGAAAATATTTTTATCTCCGCAAATAACAAATCTATTGCAACCAAATTTGGGACGCGGACCAAAATTTATATCTTTAGGTCAACACAGAAAAAGTATACGCATGTAAATAAAAAAAATTGGGTACCGAACCGAACCGAAATCATGACAACTGTTTTATTACTGTTATTGTTTAGCTATTTTATTGTTGTAACTGTTATTATAGTTATTATAGGCTAGTTAATGAAAAATATTGACATACATCACGTAGACATGTTGAAACCTTCATCCTTCATCTGTGTGTCATTTTATTTTAAAGTTGATGAACTTTTTGATTAAAACATCATAACATAGCAACATATCTTTATGTGTAGTTGTCATGATTTCATACCAATTCAATTTTTATCTGTCTGAGAATGCTGCCAAGCACCGAAACTAGTCACAGAAACGTTGAAGAACATCCGATAACATCTGGAATTGATAAGGGCCTCTTGCTCCAGTTAGCTTACGCGCTGGCTACGCCCTTCACCTACAGAAACGAAACCCAACAGTGAAGCCAGTATGTATGTAATACTTCAATATACTATATTGTAATGTCACTGGACTTACAAATGGTTATCAAATTTAAAAGCTTTTAATTAGAACTAGTAAAAATTTCGTTTTCAAGACGTATCCTGGACGGAGAGAGTGAGCTAATAAAAGCGTTTAGAAAACGAATATTTTGCACACAAAAGAACAGTGTCGCAGAGTGACAATAAATAGATGCAATTTATTTAAAAGTCATATAAAATGTATGTGTTCTTAAACAAAATGATATAGAATATAAGATATTTGAATTATAACAATCCCTTGTATAAAAGTCTGTTCGTGCAAAGCCAAGATGTCTTATACTGGATTAAACATATATCAATATTCCAAAGGGAGCATTTTCTACCATTGTTCGGTGGCAGAGTAGGGTGTTGAATGTCAATGTATCCTTAACAATATGATGTTATTCGAATTCCCGTTCCACACCAGAGTTGCTTGTAGATTGGGCACATTTACATAGAAGATAGGTGCTTGTAAAAGTGCGTGGCACTTGAATAGCGCCAGAAATAGGATGATGAACCCACTTCACAGATCTGTTTTGTGGTTATTCTAAATAGTGGGTTTATTTTAAAATGAAATACCATTATGTAGTATACTTGTACAAATATATCACTTTCAAATATCGAATGAGTAAACAATTGTAAGGCCCCGTTTTTTTTCTTTTCAAATAGGTTGAACGCAACCCTTTGATGACATATGGTTACAACCCTCTTAAAAGACAATAGAAGTAGCCTATTAGAATAATGACAATCGACTAACGGTCAATCACCAGTCGATATATCATTAAGCAGTAACTGCGAGGGCTAGTTCTGCTATCTACTTTAGAGTAATAATGTTAAAGGTTTATTACTTATCAGAATGATGACGAAGCCTTAAGGCACGGACGTAATGATTCGGGCGAGCAGGAGCCAAATATGTCCAGTAACAACATCACTAACCTGTAAACAAAAAAATTCGGGCCGCAGCAAATGCGTTATAATAGCGAATTTTCATAAGAATTGTACACTGTTACTATACGCCATATTAGTAAAGTTAATACTTTAAACTTACACAAACCTTGATGATCGATTTTAGAGGTTCTACTACACGCAGATTTAAAGAATTCGTTCGAAAGTGGTACCATCGATATCTCTCTGTTATCAAAAAAATCTTGCGTTTTAACTACTTTTGAGAAAAATGCCTAAAACTCAATTTTCTATGAAGCTAAAAAACTAAATTTTGCTATATCTGTAAATAGTGTAAGTCTCTCTACAAGAAACTTGTATTACAGAAGATTTCCAGAAGGAAACTTAATTCATATTCAGAAAATTAAAGCACCTGCCAAATTATAAACATAGCAGTTTTTTTCCTTATTAATCTCCAGTGTGATTTCGTTTCAGTCAACCTAATCAAACCGGGTTTTTCAATACCAGCAATAAAAAAATTACAACTTCAGACTGAAAGGTGACAAACTTATTTAGGCGTTTAAAACAAAAATGTTTTTGTTTAAAAATTGATCAAAATGTATGAGATCTGTGCACTATTGTTTCTCCAAGCATCAAAATAAAACATAAAAAAACATACACTTATCGAACTGGATTCGATCGCGTAACCTTCTGCTTATGAGGCAAACCGCACGTCTCTGAACCATCTGGGTATACGTCAAAAAACGTTTTGATTAGGTGATACGTTAGATCGGCTTCATGCTCGGGATATTATATTCAAAGTATGCGTTGCAATTTCTAGAATTACCATTGAAACACATCCCATGGTCTTAAATTACATCTTATGTTTAAGTTTACAGATAAAAGAAACTATTTTATTATCATTTTTATACAGACTTGGCTTGATTTTGTTTATATTCGTACTATATTATGCGACAGCATAATATAACTTTGCTGTGCTGAAACTGTATTTGAGGCCGTTCATAAAGCTACAAATATAGCGTCTTCTAATTCATACATTTCACTCACAGGTCCGGGGAACCTTGCTCGGTGCGGAGGGCATCCATCCCTGTTCCCGGATTTACACCCCCTACAAACGGGGCCGCGGACAGCTCAGAAGACCAGGCGCCGCCCGGCTGCTTCGATCCAAAATAGCGCAGTTGCTACGATACGAATATACTCCAGCCTAGGAATATCCTGGTTACAACCCTCCCTCGGGAACACGGCGGAGACTACACGAAGGGTTGTTTTTGACTGTCACTGATAGTGCAATCAATACAACAATGACGACTCACAACTCCCTCGTCCGGCCAAATGCCTCCGTGGTCCCGGAGGAATTGAAACTTTGGAATTCAGCCCTTAGCCCCAGAGCATCCTGCCAACGGAGGCATGGGGGAAACTGTCCCATCGAAGGTTCCCAGTGCCATGACGGAGCGTTCAACGATCCTATTCCGGGCTCGCTATACAGTATCAGGCTTACACCTACCTGGATTGCATTCCGGCGTCGACATTCACCAAACCAACACTGCGGCGGTGGCCCCCTGAATCAGCAACCTTACTGCAGTATTCCCCTACTCACTGGTAAAGCGGTGCTTCATACGTTCGTCCACACATAAAGTAATATTCTTCATTCTACTGGCCTGTTCTTGTAGAATTTTCTTGGTCTTTTCATCTCTTTTTCTGACTTCTTCACCTCTTCTCATTTCTTCGTTGCCTCTTTATCCCTTTCTCTCATTTCTTCTTTGGCTTCTTCGTATTTTTTTCTGGTCTTTTCATTCCCGTTTCTCATTTCTTCTTTGGCTTCTTCGTCTCTTTTTCTAGATTCGTCTCGTGCTAATTTAACTTCTTCGTACATTTTTTTAATCACTTCCAATACCTGGGTGTCCATATTGGCTGTTGTGCTACATGCCTTAGGCATACACGTACTTACTTAAAGCTGGTACACAGTTTATTCTGTTTCAAAAACACACCCAGTTATGCCTTACTGCCGACACTGGTCTTCCAGATATTCTAGAAATTTCCACGTTGTTCAGCGAATATTCAGGAAAATATTTCCGCTATCAGCTTGAAAATCTGACCTCTGGCACCAATTGTTACGTTCTTCGGGGTTATAGATTTGTTGACTAACAACACACAGCTTTTAAAACTACTAATTTATTATAACCAAATGTTTTCCAACACCAACATCAACGAAAATATTTCGCTCTATTACTAAATGTCCATAGAACTATATTCCACTATACGCCTTCTATGATCGCTTATTATACACCAACACTAACTCACTATTGACTGATTGACTCTATTTGCGGCTCGCCTATTTATACTGTCCATAGAGATTCTAGACCTTCCACATTGTTCTATACTTGTCACTTCTGGTCCCTTCTAGAAATATAATTCCAGAGTGTTCGCTGTTAACAAAACACTTTATAAGATGCCTGTGATCATAGAATTAATCAAGTAATTCTCATAGAGACGGGTGTGACAATATTATGTATTAGTTCACAATTCTGCTAATATACTTCAACATCAACTTTAGCTCACCTGGTCGGTTTAAAACCATCGCATTAATAACCATTTTCAACATTATGTTCTACAATTTTATATAATAAACTAAATTGAATTTCCTCTTGATATGAGGGTTGTAAAAGTTAACAGCTTTTGTATAAAGCCCTACGCGATGTTCTATTTCCCAAGAGTAATATTACTTTATGAGCTGGTGTGAACTAATAATGTTATATTCTAAGACGTAAAACTAAATTTAAAGTTCAAACCAAGTTATTCTAAACTACCGTTAAGGAATCATTTTAGCCTTCTATATTCATTATGTTTCCAAAAATGTTCAGAGTTACATCAGAATTACAAAGACATAATGAGTGCGTCATAGAATTACACGCTACTGGCCACGTCGCCTTAATGTCGTCACCATTATATACAGATACGGCTAGGCTAGATTATGGATTTATTGTGACCTAGGTTTTGGTGTAACATTAATCCTAATCAGCATCATCATAAACAAAAAATAGAATCACCCCATAAATCGCAAAATAATAACAGAGTGTAATGCGCTGGATACTTATTGTGGCAACGAAGCTGTCTGCACCAATTGCTGTCGCTAGATTTTTAGCAAAAACGCATGCTCAACACTGGACCACGGGCTTCTGAATTCAAAATAAATTGATTGAAGCCGACTTACTTATATGCAAAATTGCTTAGTTTAGCCGTTAGAGGGAGTCAAAGCTTCAAATAAATACTAGGGTTTCCTAAATTTATTGTAAATTAGCTAATGGCTCTTACTGGTTTTTGGTGTATAGTATAACACTATAAATTGACGTTTTCTGGTGGTATACTAATCGGCTATAATGGAGTGGAACTGTTTATTTTTATTTTTAATTTCTATTTTATTTATTTACTAGGATACTACAAACACTATAACATATTTTGTAAAACAAAAGGTACAACTTTTAATATCCAGAACGTGTATAATAAGTGGCAAATTCAATTGTTGACTACACCGATATTTGAGGAAGCGACGATACTTTGAGGCACACTGTTCCACAATGAAATGCATGATTTGGAAAAAATTGATTCTGTTTGTGGTGCGGGAAGGTACCTTCTTCAACTTGAGACAATGTACCCGCAGCTTAGAGTCATCACAAAGAAGCACCAGGGTCTCACACGGCGGTGGACACAGACCATGAGTAACTTTGTATAAATAAATCAGGTCACATCTCGATCGCCTCTCCTGCGGGGTTGTAAGTCTGATGAACTTGAGGCGTTCTTTGTAGGTTAGGTGCCGAAGCTGCAGAGGGAATCTGGACGCCGCACGTTGGGTTTTCTCCAGCAGTTTGCAGTCCTTAACAAGCATAAGCGACCACGCAGGGGCTTCATACTCCCATTGCGGTCGAATGTATGTTGTATACGGTTTTCTGACAAGAGCAGCGGTAGGTCTTCGAAAGGTTCTCGTCAACAAATACATTATCTTGCGATGCGGAACCGTCTCAAGCTAACAGGATAATGTATTTGTTGACGAGAACTTGGTCACCGACAGAGCTTGAGGTGACCAGGATAAATCTGGTGTTACTATGACTCCAAGGTCAACCTGACTCTCTATAGATCAATCTGTTTATTTTTGAGAAAACAAACTTGGCGACCGTTGTTGTGACCGAGGTGAGCAAGAGTACACTTATCATAGTGGATAGAAGTGGTATATTCTACACCGAACACCAAGACACTACCACGCTTAGATCCGTCTGAAGGCTGTTATTAGTGCAGTCATACGCATAAGCATTATGGAGAGAAATAAGACAACATAATAGATCTGCTGCATAAACCAGGAACAGGAGAGGACCAAGAACAGATCCCTGTGGCACACCGCTACAAACAAGAGTTGATCTAAAGAATGGTGAATCGACTCGTACTGAGAAACTTCTGCCAGTCAGGAAGCTCTGGATCCACAACAACAGGTTTTCCCTAATACCAATGTGTTCCAGCTTCAGCAACAATAGACGATGCGGAACATTATCAAAAGGTTTGCTAAAGTCTAGGCAAATGACATCCACAGATAACTTCTGATCGAGCAAGCGAGTCCATTCGTTAGCAGTTGAGAACAGGTTGGTCACCACAGATCTGCCAGGAAGGCAGCCAGGCTGTGTGTCTGGTATTATGCCATTATCGATGAGAAAAGGAAGAAGATATTTTACCAGAATGCGTTCCATTACTCTGCATGTAATACATGTAAGGCTAATTGATCTGTAAGTATTTGGATCTGTTTTTACCCTTTTTTAAATATAGCATTCACTATCGCCTACAGCCAGTCCTGTGGTAGTATACCATGATTCAATGCTGAGTTAAATATTATCGACAGAGGAATACACAAATCCGAGGCACATATGTTCAATATTCTAGCAGAGTTGCTGTCGGGACCGGGAGACGACTCAATGTTTAAGGATTTCAGTTTGTTTTCCACCATGGTCACTGATATTGCAACCTCTGTCAGAATGTAGACGTTTCGTTTCAATGAAACGGTAGATGCAATGCTGGGAGTGGCACAGGTGTTTATACTACTAAACTGGTTTGCCAGTTCGCTCGCCAGCAGATAATGTATCTTTATTGTCTTTAGCGAGATGTACAGAAACGGAAGAAGACATATTTACGCGAACATAGGCGAAGAGGGCTTTGAGTTTGGTAGTTAAGTTGTTTTCATATGAGGCTCTGGCATGCTTTATCTTTCTTTTAATATCTGCTGAAATATTACGATGGGCGATGTAATCTGCATCACTGCCTGAACGTTTAAACCGTTTCCATAATCGTCGCTCATGCTGCATCAGAGTAATTATATCCCCTGTGATCCAAGGCTTCAAAGAGTTCTGTTGTCTTATATAGGTGTGAGTGCATGAGTCAACATAAAACTTTAATGTAGATGTAAAATAGTCCCACTGTTCATTTGTATTTTTCAAGTTGAGGTCATCCAATCATGATTAGCAAGCAGCTCCGGAAGGGAATCATAGTGAATCTTCGTGTATATATATATATATATATATATATATATATATATATATATATATATATATATATATATATATATATATATATATATATATATATATATATATATATATATATATATATATATATATATATATATATATATATATATATATATATATATATATTTGGAACTACTGCTGTGGCGGTCTTGAATTGTTGAGTCAATAGTAGGATGATCCCAGAATCCAATAGGTGGTTGATGTTCAACAGATGAAAATAGGTTCTCGTCAGTTGATAAAATAAGGTGGGGCAGCGAAGGGTTTTGGTTGCTTCTAAATCGAGTAGGTTCTGAGACAAGCTGGGAAAAGTTCTGGTTCCAAGAGCATGTAGATGAAGTGCGTTTCTGGAGATTTACTGTAGTGATGAGATAATGCAAACCACTCAACCTTGGGCATGTTAAAATCTCCATATATTGCCAAGTTACTTAGTGATGAGTTGGTTGTTATGATTCTACCAAGCTCTATGGCAATGTCAAAGCTTGTAGTGGTGGGTCTGTAGATGGCAACAATGTGAAACGTGTAATCAGTACTAGCCAACTTAAGCCATGTAGATTCAACTTCAGGAACATAAACATCAAATAGTGCCAGTGTATTCTGTAGGTATGTTTTCTTTGAGATACATGCAAAACATCCCTCCCTGACCGCCCCTCCTCCACACACCACGTATATTTAAATGGTTACATCGTATCAGCGAATAACCCGGCAAGTGAACTGAACAAGTCGGTATCAACGTTGTGAGACATGCTTCAGTGAGTATTATGCATGAGGGTGAGATCATCAATGATTGGGAGTAAGTCTTTATATTTTGTCGGGAGAGATGCTATGTTGGTATAGAGGAGGGAAAAATTTAGAGTACTGCCTGTTAGTGTTTTATTTTCGAGTGGAGCTATGCCAGGTGTTCCCCTAGCATACCAAATTGTCAATATTTTCTAGTCCTTTTCCAAGTTCTGTCAGCAATTGGGAGTAAGTCTTGATATTTTATCGGGAGAGATGCTGTTGGTATAGAGGAGGGAGAAATTTACAATAAAACCTGTTAGTTTTTTATTTTCGAGTGGATCTATGCCAGGTGTTCCCTTAACATACCAAATTATCAGATCCTTTTCACTATTTTCTAGTCGTTTTCCAAGTTCTGTTTCTGTAAATAATCCAGTTGGGACGCCTCTGGCTTTGACGAGATCCCAGCAATTGTTCCCAAAAAATGTGCACCAGAACTTGCTCCTGTTCTGACCCCTCTGTTTCAGACATCTTATAATAGAGGAATTCCCTAGTAACTGGAAAACTGCTCGAGTACAACCCGTCTCCAAGAAAGGATCCAAAGCGCTTCCTAGCAACTACAGGCCTATTTCTCTCATTTCAGTCTTCTCTAAAGTGATGGAAAAGTATGTAAACACTGAATTAATAAAATTTCTTGAAAAACACAGTCTAATCCACGAAAGGCAGTATGGATTCCGTCAGCGCAGATCAACTGCCGACCTCCTTTCCTTTGTCACCCATTTTTGGAACAGGTCTATGGAGCTACACGGCGAATCCCAGATTGTCGCTCTAGACATATCCAAAGCATTCGACCAGGTCTGGCATGCAGCGCTGCTTAATAAACTACCGGCCTATGGCCTACCACCAAAACTATGTACCTGGATGGCAAACTTCCTCTCCAACCGGAGCATTTCTGTTGTTGTGGATGGCCATTCCTCTAAACTATATCCAATTAATGCAGGAGTTCCCCAAGGTTCAACCTTAGCCCCTACTTTGTTTCTTCTCCACATCAATGACCTCCTCTCTAGCACATCCAACCCAGTTGTTAGGCGGACGACAGCACCCTCCACTCAAATATACAATATTCTAAGCCTGTCTCTTTGGCCCAACTAGATGAGAATCGCAGACACATGGAGGGCTCTGTCTCCGTGGATCTCCAAAAAATATTAGACTGGGGAAGTAGAAATCTTGTACAATTCAACCCCACCAAATCTCAGTCTTGCTTTCTTTCTCATAAAAGATACACCAGCCTTAGAACCAACACAATGAACAATCAAGTTATTCAAAGTAATGAGTCCTTTTCACTTGTTGACATTTCTGTGGATCGAAATCTCAATTGGCACCAACATATCACATTAATTGCAGAAACGGCTGCTAAGAAATTAGGTTTCCTCTTCCGGGCTCGCAAATATTTTTCACCAGCTAATCTCGATATCTTATATACTTTACAAATAAGGCCAAACCTCGAATACTGCTCCCACATCTGGGGTGTAGCTGCCGCTTCTACACTCGCTATCCTGGACTCCATTCAGAAGAGAGCTATACGTCTCATTGGTGACCCTACCCTCACCCAAAGGCTGCCATCCCTTGCCCACCGACGTGCCGTTGGTAACCATTCTCTCTCTCTCTCTTTTATAGATATCTGCACGGGCAGTGCTCAGAGGAGCTTTCTTCCATAGTTCCTCCACCTGCTGCCCCCAACAGTTCTAGCAGGGGAACAGAGTAAATGCACCATTTTATTGTCCAGCTCACCAGATATAGAACATCTTGTTATGCCCGCTCTTTTGTCCCGAGGACTTCCAAGTTGTGGAATTTCTTGCCGGCACATGTTTTTCCTTCTCCTCCAAACCACCAAACCTTCAAGTCCAGAATTAACAAGTTGCCTCTTTCTTCCTTGTCGACACCCACGGTACGATAGTATTTAGGCTGTAAGCCCTCGTGGTGTGTTGCTGAAATTTAAAAAAGAAGGTGTTTTGTTATCAATAATTTTAATGTTACTCAAGTTGGTGCCCACTAATTTATAAAAGTGACTCATATGTTAGGAAAGTGACTCGTATGTTTAATCAGTTTTTCTGATTTATTGCGCCATTAACGTTATGACAACTTAGACAGTTTTATCGAGTAACTGAGCGTATTAAGAAGCTTTTTTACTACTCGAAAAATATCCGTAAGATGAGCGTCAGAAATGGCTAATAAATCAAATAGTAATTGTTGTAAATATGCATTCAAAAAGTAAGAAAATAGTGCTGCTAATTGAATCAAAACTTCCACATAGCTCTGATAATCTACTATCCGCAGAAAGACATTGAGATGACTTTAGGGTCCATGGCTTGACCACAAAGAAAGTATTGGTCTTCTTGTACCCATAAACTTCTTAAACGTTATATAACTCGAGTTTTAACGAAAAGATGTCAATGTTCACCAATCAGTCCTCATTTGTCCACTACTCCCTGAAGAGGTCTTACCCAAAAACTATTCGGAGGGTCCCTTGTCGGGTGCTAACTGGATACCAAATTTAAATGTAATATCTCAATTAGTTCGAAAGTTATTGCGCCTACTAACAGACACACATACAGGCCGATACATCGACCGACCTACAGACCAACAGACAAAAAACATTTTCGTTCCAGAATCAAGTTTTCTATATGTTTTGAGACTTTTACGCCGTTTTGGGAAAACAGAATTCAAAATTTCTACCCGCACACATTCAACATTTCATTTCATTCTAGCACAGAGTAGCAGATGTTTGATGAAAGTGAAAGTTGTCTAACAAACAAATCCTAAAACGTTATGTTAATCGAGTTGTATCGAAAAAATGTCAATTTTCACGCAATCGCACTTCATTTGTCCCTTACCCCCTGAAGCCATCTTACCCAACAACAATTCTAAGCGTTGTTTTGTCGGGTACTGACTGGATACCAAATTTGAACATGACAAACGTACAAGCCGAAAGACCAACAGACAAATAAAATTTCGTTCCAGAAACAAGTTTTTGTGTGTTTTGATACTTTTTACGCCGTTTTATCACAAAAAAAATCTAAATTTCTGTCACCCCCACACATTCAACCCCTAATTTAATCACAGCACAGTATACTAGATGTTTGATGAAATTGAATATTTTCTAATAAATAAACCCTAAAAGATTGTATCACTCGAGTTTTAATGAAAAAAATGTTAATTTTCATTCATCCTGCCTAAAGAGATTTGACCTAAAAAACTTTCCGAACCGTTCGTTCGTTGGTTGCTAACTGCATATCAAATTTGAAGACGACATCTCAATTCGTTATGACGCCGCCGCGCTTCCTTTTATACCAGATGACAAATGCTCAAATAATTCCTAACCTATCAACAAATCTAATTTGTCATTGGCGTAAGCTAAGTTACCGGGAAGTTAGAGGGCCGCCAGCTTTTATACAGTGGAGATGGGCGTGGGTTAAAATAAGATCTTAATTAGGGGCGCCACTTGATTGTTTAACCTCCACTCCCGGATATTCTAATAAGATGTTCACAAATATGCTACCTTGCCCAGATCCAACACAACCAAGAATTCTTGGATCACACTGGCAACTATAGCCAACCACAATCGAGCACAGGAAGCTACAAGGGAAATGTAATTACGATAACACAAGCTAAAGTTCGGAACGGTATGGTCTCGTAGACCCTCAAATAAAGATAATGGTAATGATCTAATCTATCAACAGTCCTGTAAAGAAAACACAACCACACAAAACCAAAACACCTAAAATATGATAAAATACGGGCTTTTATTAAGCTTCTTTGGCATACAAGAATTTATTAAAAGTTGTTTTAAAACTCTGATCTAAATTAATAAAAATAAAATATAAAGTCTCTATAATATCACAAAAATGGCTTATTACCAAATACTCAAGATATTTACTGACTATTTATGAAGGTACTACAAATATAGTTGTCCTACGGAAAATTCCACTTTTCGTGCACGCAAAACTCACAAATCATTTTCCCCAAATCTTACTTAATTACATAATAAGTACGGTAAGTGGCTTGATTAAAGATCAAGTCTCAAAGAATAATCAATAAGCTGGTCTAATGCTAACAGTAAATGATAACTAATGGTACTCTCAAAAGTGAGGCAATTATATTAATAGTGGTCTTATAAAAATCTGTACCATATTTAGTGAAGTTAAAATAAAATAAATTCGATTTGATTTTAATAAATTTAACACAGATGAATATTAAAAATGTACCTTATCAAGAATGTCTCTTATCACTTTATACGTTATCACAAAACGGAAAATTCTTACTTGACATTCCTGGACTTCTAGGCCGTCTAATTATCATCAAATTCCAAACCAGCCAAGGCCTCCAGGAATACGGGACTGCAACCACGGGAATGATGCAAAAACGGTACGGCAATGCGACAACGATAGGGAAGACCTTCTTACTGAGATCCTAATTCCTTTCTCCATTTAATTCGACAGCCATATATCTTGTTCGGTACATAAAAATTCGCTAATCCACTCCAAATTTACGGTACGTGAATTTACCAAAGATATCGCCCCATACAATAATGTCTGCCTACCACAAGGCTATTCGGCACACAAAAATCGCCCTACACAGAGACTTCATCGGTACGAGAAATCCAGCCGATACTTGGAATTCTTCCAGTCGGTACAAAAACTACTCTAGTCGGTACTTGGAAACGCTAGTCGGTACTTGGAACTCTCCAGAGAGGGAAACGAAATTCCACAACGGGATACGATAAATGTGGTCCTTAAATCCCCTAAACGGGTCTCTCCACAGCCTTCGGCACTAAATCCGTACATTACGACATCACCAGAAAGACTGCAGATTAAATTCTGAGAGCAACAAAACCCACAAGGGAGGATACTTAATATCCAAAACTTGCTCCTCAGACGGAACCACGTGTTAACTCCACAAATTACCAACGAAATCTCTCCCTCGAAACTTCCAGCGCATTCATATCTCCGACTCGAAAAACACAGGTGCTGCCACATCCTTCGCTCTCTCTCGCATCACATACGTCTCCAGCCATCTATCCTCTTCAACATGCGGACCCTTTCCGAACTACGGCCACGACCACGCAAGCGTGCAAGCCGGCTCGATATACCAGGGGTAATACAAATATAAATAATTTACGAAAGATCTAAATTCGATTCATTATACGAGGGATATCCAGAAGAATTAACCACAGTTGTCGCCAATAATTCTTTTTACAACGCAGGGGAGGAACCACAATTACGTCCAAATTAGCTTAGATGTTTAGCTATCCAAATTATACCGTTACATCGTTCTAAAAATTATCATGGCTACAAACAGACAGAAATACAGCCCGACAACCCGACAGACTGACAGGAGGACAGACCGACAGATCGACAGACCGACAGACAGACCGACAGACAGACCGACAGACAGGTCGACAGACAGACAGACCGATAGCCCTACAGACCGACAGACCTACATACCGACGGACAGACAGACCGACATATCGACAGACCGACAGACCGACAAACCGACAGACAAAGAAATGTTTCTTCTCAAATCATGTGTTCTATATGTTTTGATACCTTTTACGAGGTATAAGCGAAAAAAATGTTGAAATTTTTGTCGCCGATGCCATACTTCTACACGTATTGACGATGTGGAAGTAAAATGATGTCAACTATGATCCAACTATGTCACGACCAATAGCAAAACGTTCGCGGTCACATGATAAGAATGCGAAATTTTTTTATTTTAAAAGTGTTTTTCTATCCACTACATATGTTTTTGGATATTTTTATGCATGTAATAATATTCTGTGTATGAAAAACTATTAGGTAAATGTTAAATTTATTTAATGGAAAACCCATGCAAATTGTCTATTATGTCTGAAATATAATAATATAAAATAAATAAAAACGTGTAAAACGTTACGGATTAAAATATATAATAATAAAAAATAAATAAACACCTGCCAACCGTTACAAATTTGCCGCGGCAGAGGCGTTCCTTGAAATCTTTTGCGTTATTTTTAAAATATCAAATATTAAACAAGATACTCTTCGACTGGGAATTAAATTCCTTTCTTTTATTTTTCACCTCCATTGATTTATTTTAACAACAAATAAGACTGAAAATGGACTGGAGGATACACTTAGAAGAAAGTCGCAGTATGCAAGCTGCTACGGTGACCGCCGTGCCGCCGATTTCTTTTGTACAACCTCTGGTGTCAACTGCGGTTAATTCCAAGAAAGTGGTGCCGGGGTCTCTTTTCAATTCTGTCTTAACAAATATCGTATCGACTGTAGCGAAATTTAATTTCCGTCTTTTCCCATCCGATATTTAACCCTTGCCTACATCTAGTATAACTACTGACCATACCAGCATTACACTTGGACAATAATTATAAAATTATTTTTAAGGGCAACGATTTTGTTTTCATGACTGTGTGACTATAAGCTGTAACAGTCAAAGTTATAATATATTATATCAACCAACATAAATATGGGAGAAAATCAAACGAAATACATGTTCGGGACGCAGCAAGTGCATTAGAGTAGTGAATTCTCATAAGAATACACTATTAGTAAGGTATATTATTAAAACTAATTCTTTTAATTTAAATGGACCTGGGAGATCGGTTTTAGAGGTCCCAGCTAACGATTATTTGGAGAAATTTCTATTTTGTATGGAGCTAGAAAATAATAATTTGTCAGAGACATATGTAAGTACTGCAGGTCTCTTTAAAAAATGTGTTACAAATTGCATTAGTCACAAAAGTTTTCCTGAAAAAAATTAATTATTTACAAAGAGGAGGTACCTGCCAAATTATAAATATGGCAGGTATTTTTCCTTTTAATTGCTTGTATGGTTTTTTTTTAGTCAACCCAACAACTAGTTGTTGCAAACAAAGCAACAAAAAAGGTTTTTTGAAACCAATTGGTAGCTATCCGCGAAGCTCATTATGTTATTTTTCTGTAATTTGGTACCGACCCTGCGTTTACATATGTGTTATTATGATTCAAGATTGAAGATTCTAGTTTAATAGGAAATCGTGTTATCGGATTTCAAATATTTTTACAAAAATTCTCTACCATAATGTATTTGCTGCACCCAGACCTTTCCCAACACTTATTTACTGTTGCTGTAGCTACACTTTTTGAAAAGGATGAAATATTGTAGCTCTCTATGTAAGACTGACAAACAAGACAACTTCAATTTCAATTTTGGAAAAATATTTTAAATAAATGAAATGGGGCAACAATTAAAAATAAATTTAAAATCTAGGTTCGCTGCTTTGTCGCAGGGGTACTCCTTCGCCTTATGCATGCCTAGCCAACCTTAATGCATAAATAATATGTTGAAAAAGATAATTAGATTAGCTTCAAAATCAAATGCCACTCAATACTCGTTTCCGTTTCAAATTTCATGGGTGAAACTGACCCCGGCTAGACTATATGGATCAAATGACAGTGCTGAAAATATCGCAAAAACGTGTCCCTCTCGAAATAACAATTTACTTGTAGAAGCGACTTTTTTTAAATAATAAGAAATATGAAATATCGGATCTGTTTCGTTTTCGCTACACCTCTCTCTCTCTCTCTCTCTCACTATATATATATATATATATATATATATATATATATATATATATATATATATATATATATATATATATATATATATATATATATATATATATAGAGTCTGAAAACGGCCTTAAATGTGGGTTCTATGGTCTCTTATTGGCGCTTATTTAAAAAAAAGTTGATTACTCCAAAATCCATAATTCGCTAAATGCAATTTTTGAATAACAATTCGCCAAAAAATGAACATTTTCAAAGGATGTTATTAGGAATAACAAATTATGTGCAGCAGTCGTACTACTGGTTGTCTGATTTTATTGGTTTCAGCAGTTCAAACGATTTACATATTTCCGACGAAAATCTTCTTTAATGTAACTTTTATTCTAGTTTTAGATAGAGATATTATTTAGATTTCAGTCAGGTAAGATCAGTATATATGGATTTTCTCCCTTGTCTCGTATCCTTCAATATAATATATTATCGCGTTTATAAGAAAGGACATGAGAATTTTATATATCTCTGTGAATTGACTTTGATGTCTTTGTAAGGTTGATACTATAAAAATATGTGAACGCAAAAGAAATCTTAATCCTCTTTCTGGAAATAACGAACTAAATTATAAAAAATGTTATGATGCCGATACTTTTTACAAGCTACATATATACTTCTAAATTTTCAAACAGCACTATAAATTTTATATATATATATATATATATATATATATATATATATATATATATATATATATATATATATATATATATATATATATAGGGTGGCGCATTGAAAACGAAACAGACCGATTTATGTCCAGAGAAATTTTTTTTCAAGAAACGCTGAAAGACGTCAATTTTAATATCAAGGGGGACATGTTTTGACCTAAAACTCAACTTTGTCACATTAACCCCTTAAGGGTGGTGATCACAACCCTTATATTTTAAATAGGGAACATGGCTCTAGTGTTACACTATTTGAAAGCTCTTTCTTTTCTGAATTTAGCACACTAATTTTTTTGGAAGTTTTATCAATTCGTTCAAAAATTATTCACAGTTAAAGATGCAAAAACGCATTTCACTCATTCCGATAAAAAATATTTCAATATTTTGTTGGTTTGTAAACAAAAAATTGAAAGAACGTTTCTTATCGGAATGAGACAAATGCGGTTTATTACTTGATAGTACTACCGAAAATTAATTTTACGATGGTGTATTCTGTAGAAGAAAGAGTTGAAATAATTACTCTTTTTTTTTCAGAAACGATGACTGTGCCAACCGTACCGCAAATTTGTTTAATGAACGACATCTGAACAGACGTGTTAACAGAAAATACATTTTGGAGTTAGTTGCAAAGTTTCGACAAATTGGTTCAATAGCCAACAAAAAACGAGATCCTGAACGTGAATTTCCGGTTAGAAATGAGACTACTGAGATCGAAGTTTTAGAACAAATTGCTGCAGACCCAACTTTGAGCACGAGAAAATTGGCCACTGTTTCAAACATCAAAAGAAGAACTATTCAGCGAATATTGAAGCATCATAAATTTCACCCGTATAAAATTTACCTTGTACAACAACTGAATGAAGATGATTTTGAACGACGGCTGGAGTTTTGTGAAGTTATGACTGCACGAATAGCTGATAACGGGAACTTTTTGTTCAATATCTGTTTTTCGAACGAGTGTACGTTTTATTAAACTCTACAGTCAATCGTCATAATTGTCGTTATTGGGCAGATAATAATCCAAGAAATTTTCACGAAGTCCACACTCAAACTCCACAGAAATTGAATGTCTGGACTGGCATTTTTGGTGATCGTTTAATCGCACTAATTTTTCTTGATGCCAATTTGAGTGGCGAAACGTATTTGGAGTTACTAGAAGATATCGTTTACCATCTACTAATTGACATTGTTGAAAATGATGATTGCTATCAAGAAAATCAATTAGTGTTTCAACAAGATGGAGCTCCTCCGCATTTTCCACAACGTGTTAGGGAGTTTTTGAACAGAGAGTTTCCAGAGCAATGGATTGGGCGTAGAGGTGCTATTGAGTGCCCCCCTAGATCACCGGATTTAACTCCTTTAGACTTCTTTCTATGGGGCCACTTAAAGAGTAGAATTTTCGCAACAGAACCGGAGTCCCTGGAAGAATTACGACGACGAATTGTTGAACAATGCCGTCTCATAACTCCACAAATGCTCCAGAATGTCAGAGCTCGTTTTGAACAAAATTTGTACTTTTGTATGGAAGCTGGTGGTCAACCATTTGAACACTTACTTAACTGAATAAACATTTTTGGACGTTTGGTTTTGTTTTTAAACGAGTTGATAAAACTTCCAAAAAAATTTGTGTGCTGAATTCAGAAAAGAAAGAGCTTTCAAATGTAACACTCGACCCATGTTCCCTATTTAAAATATAAGGGTTGTTATCACCACCCTTGAGGGGTTGATGTGACAAAGTTGAGTTTTATGTCAAAACATGTCCCCCTCAATATTAAAATTGCTGTGTTTCAGCGTTTCTTAAAAAAAATATATCTGGACGCAAATCGGTCTGTTTCGTTTTCAATGTACCACTCTGTATACGTATGTATGTATTTGCGACGTAGAAATAAGTGAAAGCGGGTAAATCCGATTTGGAATGTTCTAAACCCAAAGTCAGTTAAGTCCAATAGTACGTGACTACAAACACTACTAACGGAACTAAAACTAAACTGTCATCTGCACAAAATTAGGCACTCAAGTCGTGTGTGGGTTGTCAGACCATTCTAATAGATGTCAGCTGTTGTAAGATTTCCAAGTAATGTGAACTAAACCATACTCACAGGTTACTTACTCTTTTCAGTGAAAACTATTTGCAAATGATAAAAACTGTTTACATGACCAACATAGGGTTTCTATACAGAGTGATTGCTAAAAAGCGCTCATTAGAAGCTAATGACCTTCTCGTCTGATTTGAGAGCTGAACAATAATTGTATTCGGACATTATACGGTATTCTCATTATCACTAAAATGGTGGTATTTACCTAACTTCTTCCGGTTATACCGGAAGTCGCTATCAACTTCACTATTATAAATAAAACACCCTGTGTATTTTTGCATTTTCAGAATGCAAATCACATTTGGGATAGATTTTATGTTGTACTCTCTACACCTTTGTTTGTTAGTTTAGTTATTTATTTATTTAAACAACACACCACGAGGGCTCACAGCCTAAATACTACCGTACCGTGGGTGTCTACAAGGAGGAAAGAGGCAGCTTGTTAATTCTGGACTTGAAGGTTTGGAGGTTCGGGGGAGAAGGAAAAACATGTGCCGGCAAGGAATTCCACAACTTGGCAGTCCTCGGGACAAAAGAGCGGGCATAACAAGATGTTCTATGTCTGGTGACATGGACAGTAAATGGGTGCATTTTGTTCCCCTGGTAGATCTGTTGGGGACAGCAGGTGGATGAACTATGGAAGAAAGCTCCTCTGAGCAGTGCCCGTGCAGATATCTATAAAAGAGAGAAAGGTCACCAACGGCACGTCATTGGGCAAGGGATGGCAGCCTTAAGGTGAGGGTAGGATCACCGATGAGACGTATAGCTCTCTTCTGAATGGAGTCCAGGATAGCGAGTGTAGAAGCGACAGCAGCACGCCAGATGTGAGAGTAGTATTCGAGGTTTGGTCTTATTTGTGAAGTATATAAAGTATAGAGATTAGCTGGTGAAAAGTATTTGCGAGCCCGGAAGAGGAAACCTAATTTCTTAGCAGCTGCTTCTGCAATTGATGTGACATGTTGGTGCCAATTGAGATTTCGATCCACAGAAATTCCAACAAGTGAAAAGGACTCATTACTTTGAATAACTTGGTTGTTTATTGTGATGGGTCTAGGGCTGGTGTATCTCTTATGAGAAAGCAAGAAAGACTGTGATTTGGTGGGGTTGAATTGTACAAGATTTCTACTTTCCCAGTCTAATATTTTTTGCAGATCCACGGAGATAGAACCCTTCATGAGTCTGCGATCCTCATCTAATTGGGCTAAAGAGACAGGCTTAGAATATTGTATATTTGAGTGGAGGGTGCTGTCGTCCGCGTAACTGTGAACTAGGGGCTAAAGCTGAACCTTGAGGGACTCCTGCATTAATTTGATACAGTTTCGAGGAATGGCCATCCACGACAACAGAAACGCTCCGGTTGGAGAGCAAATTTGCTGTCCACGCACAGAGTTTTGGTGGTAGGCCATAGGCCGGTAGTTTATTAAGCAGCGACAATCTGGGATTTACCGTGTAGTTCCATAGACTTGTTCCAAGAATGGGTGACAAAGGAAAGGAGGTCGGCAGTTGATCTGCGCTGACGGAATCCATTCTACCTGTCGTGGATTAGACTGTGCTTTTCAAGAAATTTTAGTAATTTGGTGTTTATATACTTTTCCATCAATTTAGAGACGACTGAAAGGAGAGAAATAGGTCTGTAGTTGCTAGGAAGCGCTTTGGATCCTTTCTTGGGAACGAGTTGTACTCGAGCAGTTTTCCAGTTACTAGGGAATATGCCCCTATTGTAAGATCTCTGGAACAGGACAGGAGTAAGTTCTGGTGCGCATTTTTTGAGAACAATTGCTGGGATCTCGTCAAGGCTAGAGGCTTTCCTGGTGTTAAGAGAAGAGACCATCTTTCGTGCCTTTTTAGTTTTGTAAATGATATCAGTCATTTTATGCGCGACAGTGGGGACTGTTGGTGGTTGAACATTTGGAGGTGGGTTGAGAGTAGAATTGCCTGCGAACAACGAGGCAAAAAGTTCAGCCTTGCCCAGGGCGGTAGAAACAATTTCTTCCCCTGAGACAAGAGGTGGGAACGTGCTCTTGCAGAAATTATTCCCAATAGATTTAGCAAGAGTCCAGAAGGGTTTGCTGTCGTTGGAGTTTGAGAGAACTTTGTTTATGATGTGGTTATTAAACGAGTTTTGTGCCTTAGAAATAATGCGGACGTAGCGGTTTGTTGCGTCGTTAAATTCTTGAGTTTCGGTGAGGAAGAGGAGTTGGGGCCTATTAGCCTGGAGAAAATGGTGGACGAAGTTCAGGTTAGAATTTAGGCCACATAATTTCGAGAAGGATATGTTAAATCTTGGTGCTGGCACCCCGTGTATACCCCTCTCCCGAAGTTCCTAATGGAGGGGTATTTTACCCCCGGAATCTTTTGTGCAAGCAGGAGCCATCATCATGTTTGCTTATAAGGGAAACCCAGTCATACACCAGAACCGGAAATGTCCGTTGGGACTTCACCGGCCCTTTGATGTATGTGGTGGTACCTCCTTGGGCGCGAAAAAAATCCTTTACTATTACGTAAAGGAAAATTCCACTAACACCTACCAAAAATATTCGTTATAATTTAAAGTATCTTTGTCGATTGTGAATTTAGAAATTCGGTTTTTGGACCACGGATTGCTGGTAATCATGCCTCACAAAATCATTGCAACGATATCTGGTTTTATACAGGGTGTGCGTTCATAGCTTGACAAAATCTGGAAATAAGCGTGAATAACTGGATTTTTTCCAATAGGACTCCCTACATATTTCCATTCCAAAGCGTTTTACACACATAGCTCTGCAACTTCTATTAACTATGTCCTATACCTAATTAGCATATTAGATATCGTTACTTTTCTTAGATATTATTACTGCCTTAGATATTGTTACTTTTTTGAAGTAACATATTCAAAAGCCAATATTAAATCCAGCAGAAAATTTTAATTTCAATGTTTTCATGGCATTTGATGGTAAAGTGTCATTTTAGTGAATTCTTCAAAAAAATTCATTCATGAGGAGATCCCGACTTTTGAATTTAAAAAAAATTACTTCAAATGAGCGCTAATTAGGCCCCGCAGAACGCATATCTGGGGTCAGTATCAATGTTTATATATATATATATATATATATATATATATATATATATATATATATATATATATATATATATATATATATATATATATATATATATATATATATATATATATATATATATGTATGTATCACACCGATAACTCAAAAAATAATAAGCTGATTTTGATTAAATTTGGTGGATACCTTCCTTCTGCAAATGGCTTGGATAAGTTCGTTATCCAGGAAAATCGGCTCAGGTTTTTCCAGAAAATGTTGTGTTTTCTTTGGAAAAAATTTATATCTCTGGAATTAACAAAGTAAGGGCAACCAAATGTGGTACGCGGGTTTACATCCTTATAGGTAAGTCACTTACCAAAATTAGCTCTGTAGGTCAAAAGACAAAAAAGTTATAGGCATTTAAAAAAAATTGGGGTTTTTCACAAAACGTCAAAGTTGCGATTTACGTTAAAATCGGCAACATTTACGCAAATAACTTTAATCTAATACGGGCTATGGAAATAAAATGTCTCAAGAAGAATTTTTTACAAACCCTGAAGTCTTAGTTTCAACCGTAATTTTGATAACATATTGCCCGAAAATTCATTTCAAATAGACTCTTTCCCTGATGCTTGGCAGTAGCCTTAGCTATAGAGTTTATCGTTTAATGGTATATAATTTTTGTTGAATTTTCGTAAAAAATCAATAAAGCTCAATATATCTGTTATTATACAAGATATGAAAAAAATTGTATATATTAATTATAGGGTGTCTTGAGCTACATCTTAAAAAAATATTTCTACAATCACGGGGTGGCCCATAAGTCGTTGGTGATACAAATTTTCTTTTTTTTTTTTAATCAAACACGCCTTATGTTATAACATTTTTGCATTTGCCATCGAAATATAATGCATGTTTGTAAGAAAAAAATTCTGGACGCAGTAAGTATGTTATGGTAGCGAATTTTGATCAAATGCTTCATATTTGAATAGCTTAATTTGCTATTAACCTATAAGGTTGACCAATAAGCGAGTTTTTTTCCGGAAGTTTTTTTTAGGTTTACTTTTACTTTACTGAAATTTTTGTACATTTTCAAACAATAAAGTTATTTTGATGAAACATGGCACATTGTTTTTACTATATAGGTTATACTGGTGACCAAATTTGATGCCTGCTTTCTTAAAAAAACACATTATTGCTATTAAAAAATATTTTTATGAAAATTCACTGCCATAACCCACTTGCTGCGTCCAGAGTTTTATATTCATGATGAGACTCTGACATTCTAAAAAATATACTAGAATACTACGATGACTGCCATCAGTAGACCATATTGGCTAATTGATAAACAGGTAAACACAGCTCTTGTCAGCAGTCGCCAGACTTGACCTTGGTTTACTCCACGGTTGATAGCGGCGAAAAGTCTAGTCGCTTCAATCTAAGAATGACAATCGTAATGTCTAGAGTGTCTAGTAGTTATCGAAAAAAGTCTGGACGCATCAAGTCCGTTATGGAAGTGAATTTTCACTAAAATGTTTTTAATAGCAAATATGTCTCTTTAATGCAAGCAGACATCAATTTTGGCCACGGGTATAACCTACATAGTAGAAACAATGTACCATATTTTATCAAAATAACTTATTGTTTAAACATGTACAAAAATTTTCCGATAATTAACTTAAAATGTTTCCAAGAAAACTCGTTTCCTAACCGACGAACCTTAGGTTAATATCAAATTGAGTTATTGAATTTTGAAGAATTTAATGAAAATTCGCTACCAAAACGCACCTACTGTGTCTCGATTTTTTTTACAAACATGCAACATATTTCGATGAAAAAGGCAAAAATGCAATAATGCATGTTGAAGAAGAAATTTTAGATATCACCAACGACTTATGGGCGAACTGTGATTGTCAAAATAATTTTATAAGATGCAGCTCAAGACACCCTATAAGTAACGTATACAATTTTTTCTCGTACCTTGCATAATAACACTTATATTGGGTTTTACCGTAGAAATACGTCACCCTGTATATATACAAACAAAAAGTAAATCCAGATATGGATTCTAGGGAGCCTAGTTTGCGCTCATTTAAAGAAACCTTTTTAGAATTCAAAAGTCGCGATCTCCTCATTAACGAATTTTTTCTAAGAAAATTAGCTTAAAATTATAGACCGTAAAACCATAAACTTAACTAAGACTACTGCCAAATCATCAGAGAAAAGGTCTATTTGAAATGAATTTTCTACAAATATTTTAGTAGAATGAAGGGCAATGCTGGTTGAAGCTGGAACTTAAGCGTTTGCAAAACACACCGTACATAATCCGTATTACTTTCAGCTTCTTTGCTTAAATGTTGCCAATTTTAACATTTCAAATCGCGTCATTGACGTTTTGAGGAAAACCACAATTTTTTTCTTTAAATGCCCATAACTTTTTTGTCTAAATTTTGGTACACACACACACACACACACACACACACACACACATATATATATATATATATATATATATATATATATATATATATATATATATATATATATATATATATATATATATATATATATATATATATATATATATATATATATATATATATATATATATATATATATATATATATATATATATATATATATACAGTGTGGAACAGCCAAATGGAATAAATTCGATAACGGATAAATGAGGACGTGTTGGGAAAAACGCTTGGACACGTCGATTTGTATTTTTAACTGCGCATCTTTTTCAAGAAAAAAAAATTATTTAGGGTGCGTCATGTGACAGTGGCCAATACCAACCTTCTTATTTTAAATACAAGCCCCTGTATATTATTAATTTTTTGGATTCTTCAGAAAATTCTAGACATAATTCATGTACAATGTCCTATACCTATCTTCAACTGTTTCGGAAATATTAAGTATTTTCAGATTTATTACAAAAATTAACATTAAAAATAGAAAATTATTTTATTTCACAAATTCTAATAAGAAATACTGATTATTTCTTAATAATTTAAAAAAACAAAAAAAAATTAATGTCAATGTAGTAAATGTTCAAAATGCTCGACACGAACATCTTGGCAACATGCTAATCTGGTATAGAAATGTCTTCTAACATTACTCAACATCTCAGGCGTGACTGATCTAATCGCAAGCGTGATTCGTCTTTTTAAGTCATTTAAGTTGAGGGGCTTAGTTTTGTATACAATACTTTTGACATATCCCCACAAAAAGTAGTCTAATAGCGACAGATCAGGAGATCGTGCTGGCCATTCTATCGATCCGCGCCTCCCTATCCACCGATTTGGAAAAATTTGGTTCAGGTACTGCCGGACATTGATTTGGTAATGGGGCGGTGCTCCATCTTGCTGAAACCATATTTTATTGGCAGGAACTTGTGGGTTTGCTGGATCTGGATATAAGTTTGTCAAAGTTGGCACGACATTATTTTGGAGCAGTTCTAAATATTTATCCCCATTCAAGTTGCCATCAATGAAAAAGGGACCTACGATATGATTTCCAACAATTCCTGCCCAAACATTAACTTTTTCAGGATATTGCGTATGTTCCTCTCTCATCCAATGAGGATTCTCATTAGACCAATAGCGGCAATTTTGACGATTAACATGACCGTGAAGTGTAAATGTGCTCTCATCAGAAAACAAAACATCTTCTAATTGGATCACATTGTTATCTAACATTGCCATCATTTGTTCACAAAAATACGTTCTCCTATCGAAATCGTCCTCCATGAGCTCCTGAGTTGGTATCATTTTATAGGGATGCATTTTACTTTCCTTTAATGTTCGAAAAATTGCTGTGTGGCTAACGTTAAATAGTTGGGCTGCTTGTCGACCAGAAGTATGTGGGTTTTCTTGAAACTCAAGCGTAATATCCAATTTCGTATCATCACTTACTGCATTGGCAGCTACTTTTTTTATCTGTCTCACATGACCAAGCTCGCGAAACTGCTTTTCTATTTTGCTAATTGTTCCTTGGGATACAGGCGGCAAATTTGGAAATTTTTCGTGAAATAAGCGAGACACTTCCATCTGTGTCCGTGTGTTATCTCCATAACCAATCATTTGTAGAATGGTTATTTTGTGCATTTCTGTTAAATGAACCATTTTTCTGATATTATTACGTACAGTTAACGAAATTCAAACGACAATAGCACTGACACTAATCACTACTGTCATGCAGGCAGACAACAAGTTGCTAAGACTACGAGTTTTATACGAACAGAAAGAAAACTGTTTTTGTTTTTGTTTCATTTCATATCAGTAAAAAGAAACGCAGGAATGGTTTTTGTTTACTTTCTCATTATCAAGAGCTGAATGGGAAATAAGTATTGAATGCAATGTAGCGAATTTGTGAAATAAAATAATTTTCTATTTTTAATGTTAATTTTTGTAATAAATCTGAAAATACTTAATATTTCCGAAACAGTTGAAGATAGGTATAGGACATTGTACATGAATTATGTCTAGAATTTTCTGAAGAATCCAAAAAATTAATAATATACAGGGGCTTGTATTTAAAATAAGAAAGTTGGTATTGGCCACTGTCACATGACGCACCCTATATAATTTTTTTTTCTTGAAAAAGATGCGCAGTTAAAAATACAAATCGACGTGTCCAAGCGTTTTTCCCAACACGCCCTCATTTATCCGTTATCGAATTTATTCCATTTGGCTGTTCCACACTGTATATATATATATATATATATATATATATATATATATATATATATATATATATATATATATATAACTGAGACTGACCCTGGATATGGGTTCTGGAGGGCCTAGCTCGCGCTCATTTGAAGAATTTTTTTCTAAATTCAAAAGTCGAGATCTCCTCATCAGTGAACTTTAAAAAAAAATCACTAAAACAAGCACTTGTGAAGCCACGGCAAAAGTCTACGACTGTATGAAGTATATAACGGTCTCAGTATATTAAGGCAAGAACAAACAACCAGATTGCAATTCAATTTGAATTAAGTCTCAAAGTTTTCATCTGCTCTTTATTAAATTATTTTTATACAACTCGGTGAAAAATATATCTAAATAACAAAAATCTAATCAGATAACGGTAAAGTGAGACTAAAAAAATTGATAAAAAGTGAAGTCACTAACTAGGATTAGAACTCGTCACATAGAACTTGATTATCGGATGTACAGGGCTTAGCCCACTCGGCCACGTTCGACATAACATACTAGCAAGTATATCCGATAGTATGTTAATGTTATGTCTAAGATCTTTAGTGTTTACATCAAACATATTTTATTTACAATGCCTTTTTTGCTCCTATTTTAACTAAATAAAGGAAAATAACGACTTAGACACAGATCTAGGAACTCGTTAGTCATTTCGTGTCGTATTTTTTACTGACATTCGTACCCCTGCCATAATTATCAATTTTGAGGTTTTAACCTTCTTAGATTTAACTAATTAAAAATTAATTTACATCCAATTTTTTTGCATTATAACACAGAGATCTAAATGTCGGTATATAGGATACTATTTATGGCAGAAACCAGCGTACTAAATTTGGTTGCCCTTACTTTGTTATTTCCGGAGATACAATTTTTTTCGAAAGAAAACACAAAATTTCCCGAGAAAACCTGGGCCCATTTTACTGGCTAACAAAAATATCCAAGCCACTTACAAAAGGAAGGTACTTGCTAAATTTTATCAAAATCGGCTCATTATTTTTGAGTTATCGGTGTTATATATATATATATATATATATATATATATATATATATATATATATATATATATATATATATATATATATATATCTACACTTTATTTGTTTGCTCTACGTTTGTGATTTTTTATTGGTTTGCGTGGACTGCAGTTTCGAAACGTCCCGGTTCATTATCAGCACACTACTGACTGTTATCGCTCCTGTGTGGTCTACATCTGAGATTGTACGTCGCGCCTGCGCCGAGAGCTTCTATTGGTCGGTTTACTGTTCTCTGATTGATTGTGCCTTCGGACTGTGTCGTGTGTATCGGTCTCCTGTCTTGATCACTATGGTTTGATAATTTGTGTATTTGTATGGCCTTTATTAAGTTTTGTTAAAATGTTTGTACTTGGATTTGTTCTGGCATTAACTGTTTCTTATTATTTGTTTGTTGAATGTAGTATTGTTCTCAGATTTCCATTTTTTTTTTTTGGTCTTTAACATGTTTCATTGGTTGTAATTGGGTGATGTCTGGTTTTTGGTGTTTTGTGTTGTGAATGTGTGTAGCTACATTATATTTTCCTTGAATCTTATTTCTATTGATTTTTTTGTAATTCCTATATATTTTTTATTGCATGTATTGCATTCTATTTGCATACTATATATTCCGTTTAATTTATGTGGGTTGTGTTCTTGTTTTTTTATTTATTTTGTTGATTATTTTGTTACTGATTTTGTAGCTCATTTTTAAGTCATAATAAATAACAGATACATATGGTATATTGACCTCGGAACATTTTTTAATAATCACAAGAAACAGCTGTATTTCAGCAATGCCCCAAGATAGAACAACTAAATTTGGTAGATGGTTTTATTCTGCCAACGTCCTGAGATGAGGTCAAAAGTAATGAAATCGACCAAAATAAATTATGTTCCATCCCCATGTCTTTTAATTTAAAATATATATATATATATATATATATATATATATATATATATATATATATATATATATATATATATATATATATATATATATATATATATATATATATATATATATATATATATATATATATATATATATATATATTAAAAACAAAAACAAAAACAAAAAACAAACAAACAAAAAATTAAAAAAAAAATTAAAAAAAATATTAACAAAAAAAATTAAAAAAAAATTATATATATAATAAAACAAGTTAAATAAAAAAAATAATAGTTAAGTATTTACTGTACATATTGCTTGATATGGGTGCCGTCGTGTTCGAACAGGAAAAAAAAAATTGCGGGAAAGAAATGAGATTTTGATTTACAATTTGTGGCTGATGAGAAACAGTCTCAATACCAACAACAATACCACACACACACAAATTATGTTCCTATAACGTCACTTAAAGTGTTTAATATCGTTTATGAAATTTCAGATACGTTAAGGTTTAATAGTTTTCAAGGGACATAACTTTATTTTCATCTCCACTCTAAAAATCTCAATTTTCTCAAAAACGGGTGGTTTTCGAAAAAATGACAGCAGGAGAAAATGGTACAAAACCTAATTTTCAATAAAATCGCCGGACTTTAGCTTTTAATGAGGTTAGCGTTTAAAAAACATTTCTTTTAAAGGATGACCCACACCTAATTCACCTCTTTTTGTGTTTATATGCAATTCAATTTTTTGTCAAATAACGACCTTGATAAAAGAAAACCATCTACCAAATTTGGTTGTTCTATGATGGGGCACTGCTGCAGTACGGCTGTGTTTATTCTGTATACATTGCATTGCGAATCTCTCTCTCTCTCTCTTCCTCTCTGTCTCTCTCTCGCTCTCTCTCTCTCTCTCTCTCTATATATATATATATATATATATATATATATATATATATATATATATATATATATATATATATATATATATATATATATATATATATATATATATATATATAGGCTGTCCCAACAGTGTGTAATTCCTCTATATATCCCTTACCCTAAGAGCTAACAGAAAATTATTGGAATAACATTTTCTTGTGGTTGTCTAGGCTATATCGAGAAAATATATTCACCTTTGTAGGACTTCCGAATACACTGGAAGTAGCTATCAATTTCCTATTTCAAATGGAATGTTATCCTTTTTGCTACAATTTTGGATAGCGATTAAAAAAATAGGTGTGACTTTGTGTAGCATTCCATATATTTGGACTTTCTTTTTTTAGCTGCTCTTTTTGTTACTTCAAACGTATAATTTTGATTTTTTTAAAATTTGAAACATCAATAAACGTTATTTAATTATTTAAAACAGTTAAAGAATAATTTTTCATCATTGTATAAGGTGAATTTTTTTAAGCCACATCATATCTAATTGTAAACTGGCATAGCTTGTATTTTGAAACTGGAATACCCCATTTTTTATGGATCGGTCAGGTAGATCATTATATTCTGCATCGATGTAGTATGAGTGTCCCTAGAGCTATAGTTGATAATTTTGAGTTATGGTGGTTTGCTTTACTCTCGCTTGTAAAAACTGTATTCTGTCAGATACAGGGGGCACAAAGAATTAAGCAACTAGTATTTATTGTGAGATGTCAGATAAATGTCTTCTAACGAAAACTATAACTATTTCCAGTTCTAATGTATCTTGTGTTCTACCTTTTGAGTTACGTCATTAAAAATAAATTATAATACTGAAGAATTAGTTGATATGACACTCATTATAGGCGAATGGCGAAATTGTTTTCTAGCATCGCGTGTATATGCACAAACATATACGAACGGAAGACAACCTCAGGAAAAATGTTTCGTCAAATTGTTGGACCGTTTTTTGCGAACTGCAACGAAACGTCAACACTTGGCGAGTAAGCGGCAATGAAGATAACTGTAAATATATATATATATATATATATATATATATATATATATATATATATATATATATATATATATATATATATATATATATATATATACATTTTTCATTAGCTGTGTTGACGTACGTAAGACGTATGATCGCCTCTCTAGTATAGAGCAATCGTACGTAACTAGGTTAAACGCAGCAGCGGCCGCTCAAACGAACAGAGCGATTCAGACTGTGGGCCAGCGTAGTTATACTTATATTGCACCAAGAATGTATAATACTCTTCCAGTCAGTATCAGAACTGCACTAACTTTACGTTCTTATATGAGGATGGTGAAGGCATGGGTTTCAAAGTCTAGACACATGATTCATAGTTTAGTACACAGAAAGGCATTGAACGGGTCGTGGATTTGGTTGACTGTATGGTGTTGTGTGCATTGTTTTTATATGTTTTGATTGGGTGGCTGTTTGCTGCACGTTGAATTGGTTTAAATATCGGGTTTCGTTGGCTGTGTGGTGTCGTATGCGTTGCTTTTGCCGTTGTTGTTTTGACTGAGCGTATAGTTCCTACACATTTTATTAAATTATGTTAATTTTAAAAGTTTATATATGTTTTTTTTTCATGTGCCCAGAAACAAGTATATACTTTCGTGGGTTATATATGTGTTTATTTCATTATTTCTGGGTTGTGCTCTTGCTAAATTTTGCAGTGAATGTTATCTGCAACTACGAAATAGGCGTTGTTATAGTTATTATTGTGCAGTTGTTAATTCGTAGTTCTTGAAAATGTAGGTACATCATACACTTTTCCCATGTTTATTTAGGTTATTTAGCAAGAAATGTACGTTATTTTGCATTTTGTATTTTATTTTGTTGTTGAAATAAACTCTATATTATATATATATATATATATATATATATATATATATATATATATATATATATATATATATATATATATAATTTTGTGTGTAGCTCACTTCTATGGAAATCGGCTACCATAACGTACTTGCTGACTATAGCACAAGAATGAAAAATGACAGATAAATGTCAAAACACTTTTTAGTTAACAATGCACTCATAAAATTTCCAACCGCTGAATCGTATCGGCAGTCAACAGTTGCACGCAAACTCAGCCGTTGGCGTTTGACGAAAGCATCCGTTTATAAAGTTATCTGGTTTAAGCAGAGTACATGATATTTGCTTAGTTGCTACAGTAAATGATGAAGGCACGCCATGGCTAGTAAATTAAATTAAGCCGAACCCAAAGAAAATAATTGTCCACAAACATGCGAGTTAGAAAATAGAATTATCTTCAATGCACATCGGCTGTGAATCCATGGTGTACTGGCATATATATTAGTGATGAGCTGCATTTTTTATGTGTGCTGTGATGACAAACATACTAGGACATTCGTTATTTTTGTCTCATTTGAGATCATTTTCACATTGCGCCGGTAATTTTGTGCAATTCGTTTTTCTATTTCTTTTATGGGTCCAGTAATTCTAGCAAATTGTATTTGACCCTCGGGATAGTCAGTCTAATGCTGAAACTTTTCTCTTTTCGGCTTGTCGACAGTTTCCCTCTGCCGTGCGCTTATACTTGTTCCTCACACTCGTCTTAATTGCTTTTACAGCTACACAGCAGAAAGATTTATCACGAGGAAATTTATGTTTTAAAGAAAGATCGATTTAGTGTATATATTTTAGTTGTGGGTGCGTACTGTAAAAATTTCTGCGTTTTGAGGCTGTTTCACATAAGATATTGTTCCTCTTATTAGTGAATTTTCATGAAGAAATTCGCTAATAGAGAGGTATCGATGAGAGGAGTTTTGAAACTTTTCCTCAAATGAGCGCGAATTGGATCACCTAGAACGCAAATCCAAGGTTAGTTGAAATGTTTATATATATATATATATATATATATATATATATATATATATATATATATATATATATATATATATATATATATATATATATATATTTGTGTGTGTGTGTATCCAACCGAACTCAAAAAATATTTCACCAAACTTGGCAATTCCCTTCATTTTGATAATAGCTTAGATGAGTTCGCTAGACAGTTTTGGCACTCTAAAAAATACCAAAAACTTTCCACACACGTAGATATCGTATAAGTGGTCCTATCTACCAAATTTGAACTCAGTTGGTTCAGTAAATCTAAAGTGATAATTAAATAGAAAATAAATAATTTACGATATGACCTGAAATTACCTCTGAATGTTAGACAAGGTCAAAGAGGTATATCAGGGTTACGCTGCATACCCGAATTAAATTTTAAATGGACAGGCGACAAAAATATGTCACAGTAAACAATCAGCGGGGCCTCAATTTGTCACAACTCTCATCTGAATCTGAAGATATCAGAAAAATGTATAGTAATAAATAAAAAATTTCATGAAAGTTTTTGTGTGTGTGTGTGTGTGTGTGTGTGTGTGTGTGTGTGTGTGTGTGTGTGTGTGTGTGTGTGTGTGTGTGTGTGTGTGTGTGTGTGTGTGTGTGTGTGTGTGTGTGTGTGTGTGTGTGTGTGTGTGTGTGTGTGTGTGTGTGTGTGTGTGTGTGTGTGTGTGTGTGTGTGTGTGTGTGTGTGTGTGTGTGTGTGTGTGTGTGTGTGTGTGTGTGTGTGTGTGTGTGTGTGTGTGTGTGTGTGTGTGAGAGAGAGAGAGAGAGAGTGGTAGGTTGGCCTCGGAAAGCAGGTTCCATTAGCCACAGACTTTTATAAAACAATTAATTTAAGGCTTTTTTAAAAGAAACTGGTCACCCAAAAATACAATTCTGTACCATGAAACAATTATTATTTTTTATAATAATAAACTAAAATAATAATTAAAAACAACTTTTAAAATATATGCTTTTCTTTATACACTTAAAATTTAAACTTAAACTATAGGATAAACTGGGGCACATATCGCCTAGGGGTCCGTCAAGGCTAACAAAACAGACAAGAATTAGACCACGAATAGATAAAGGTTAACATTAGGAAAAAACTCGGGACGCAGCAAGTGCGTTATGGTAGTGAATTTTTATTAAATGCTTCAAATTTAAATAACTCAATTTTCTATAAACTTAGAGAGTTTAATTTCAATACGTAATAAGGTTTTTCCTAAGGCAAGATATCCACAAAATTTCATTAAAATAACTTTGTAATTTTCGGAGAAAAAAAATTTTTTCGAAAGAAAATTTAAAATTTGAATAACTCAATTTTCTCTAAACTTAGAAAGTTGAATTTTGGTACGTAGTTAGGTTGAGGCAACATATATAGTAAATTTCATTAAAACAGCTTTGTTACTTTCGGAGAAAATTTTTTTTCTGATTTTTCTGGATAACGAACTCATCCAAGCCATTAATAAAAGACAGGCACTTGCCAAGTTTCATCGAAATCGGTTAATTATTTTTTGAGTTATCATATATATATATATATATATATATATATATATATATATATATATATATATATATATATATATATAAACATATAAAAATTAAACCTATTTACAAATGAACTTTAATAAGATATTATGCTGTGACAATACCTCTCTCAAGCACCCTAAAATATAATTAAAATGTGGACAGTTATATATGTTTTATTTCTTTTTCCCTTGTCTTAATACACTACATATTTTATGACAATCGATTTAATTTACTTATTTGACTTCATAAATAGTCGGTTAATAGTGACTTGGAATGAAGTAGACACCACATCTTCAAACATATTAAGAGAATATGAGTAAATCAACAGCAACTGGGAATGAATTCGGTCAGTCCCCCAGCCACGTGGTTAAAAAACACTGGCTGTATGAGTGGTTACAACTCTACCTCTAAATAAAAGGACTGTAACAGCGGCAGAAGCAGAAGTCAATGGAATCTGTGTGTATTCGGAAAGAAACTATTGACTATTAATAACAACAATTGACTAAAAACGCTGCGAGTTGTAAGGAAAAAAACAATTATACTACAGAGGTGATAAATGATAATAAATTACAATAGGGTTATATATAATCTCAAATGCTTCCAATGATTAACAATCAGTGAATTCAGTATTATTGACATTTCTCTGAAACTTAAAAATGAATTTCATGAGTCAATGACAATAAGAGAAGCATTGACTAACCAACAGCAACCACATACTTATGATTTAAACATAAATGTTTCAAATTTGAATAGCTCAATTTTCTGTAACCCTAGAAAGCTGAGTTTTGGCACATAGTTAGGTATTTCCCAAAGCAATATGTAGACCAAAATTTATCGACATTTTCGGAAAAAAAATTTTTTTTGAAAGAAAACTCAAAATTTTCCCGGAAAACCCCGTCCGATTTTCCTGGCCAACGAACTCATCCAAGCCATTAATAAAAGAAAGGCACTTGCGGAGTTTCATCTAAATCGGTTAATTATTTTTTGAGTTATCAGACGGATACATATATATATATATATATATATATATATATATATATATATATATATATATATATATATATATATATATATATCTATATATAAACATATAAAAATTCAAACTGACCCCGGATATGGGTTCTAGGGGTCCTAATTCGCGCTTATTTGAAAGAATTTTTGCAAAGTCTCACCATCGATACCTCTCTATTAGTGAATTTTTTTAATAAAAATTCACTAAAAGGATAGGAGCGGCATTACAATTTCTGAATTTTCTGTTACACTTTAACATGACGTAGTTAAATTTAAATTATACTTATTATACTACTTACGATCTAATACATTCAATCTCAACTAGAATTTAACCTATAGCTAATATATAAGTTTTTTTTTGTAATACAATATTTACTTGTTTCAAAAAATTGAATAGAAATACATTAATCTGTTCATTCTCGAGACTCAATAAATGTGTTAAATTTATAGGTGGGCTTATTCCTAAAGTAAGTACGGACTGGAACAATTTTTGGCATTGACTGGAATAATTGGGACACGTAGAGAATATGTGGTTCAAATCCGCTTCAGACTGCTCATCGCATGTGCAAATCGCTGTGTCTAGCACTCCTATTTTACGGAGATGTGCAGGGTATCTAGCATGATTACTTTTTAACCTAGTCATTGTGGTTATAAAATATCATTAGTAACTTTTTGTAAATGCATGCTTGTTTGGAAGGTTGGGATATAATAGTTTATAGTGATTATTACTATTTAGAATGTACTGTCTCCATTCACTTTCCCATGTTTGACGAAGTTTTGTTTTAATTCCGTAGATAGGTCGTATCTTGTTATTTTAGAGTTAGTATAATAACCACACTCTATTGGTTCTCGAGCTTTTGGGTTACCTAGCAAGTTTTTTGAGGTATTTTTTGTCGAAAATGTTAGCTGCAAGTTGTTTTTTTTTTTAATTATATCTAGACCTCTCGTGTTTCGAGGTTCAAACGGTAAGCAAACAAAGTTTTTTTCCAGACTTCTCTCTTCTAAACGTCGTTGATTCCGTCAACATTTTCTTTCTTTTCTGTTTGTTGATTAATTTTTTCACCTGGCGAGCAGTATATCCGTTATATTCGGCCACGTTCTTAATATAATGTAATTCTTTGGTATTTTTGCTTAAAGGAAAATTAATTAACCGGTTTACTAAAAAATTCAGACTGGCAATTTTTTGTGCGCACGTATGAAGTGAATCATTCGGAATGTAGCTTAGAGTGGTAGTTTCCTGTCTGTGGACATGGAATTCAAAAGTGTCTTTATTCTTGATAACTAGTAGATCGAGAAAGGGTAATTAATTTTCAGTTTCTAAATCGTGCGATAAATTTTATAGAATCAAATTTAAAGTTGGGTTATTATTTACCTACTGTTTGTAATAGAATAAAGGTACCTATTTGTTTTATATTATGAGATCCTAATAAGGTGTTAGCAATTAGCATCTTCCGTCACCCGACATATTTGGGATAATAATCACCACGTTGATGAAGATAATCTAAAATTCATAAAAAAAGTTAGACAAGCAGGATAGCTAAACGCGTTCGAGAGTATATATATATATATATATATATATATATATATATATATATATATATATATATATATATATATATATATATATATATATATATATATATATATGTATGTATATGTGACAAAAAAATAATTAATTAGATTATGATATTCTGGGAATCGCTCCTGATTTGTCTTAAACTTGTTGATGTTGAGAAAATGAACAAAATCAATTAATATACAGGGTGGTTTATAACTGATGTAATGAAATGTATTAAGAGTAAACTACCTTCGTTTATGAAGATACCGCAAAGTTATTAACGAAAATTGTTTAGAATTAAAATTTATGACAGGATCTCAATTTTCAAACAGATTAGCCTACTATGAATTTCTTTTAGCTGCAAATTTATTTAAATGACGTTTGACGGCTTCTGTGATTAGGTGTACTTTAAAAAATTCTTGAAACTGGTTAAAAAATGTATTTACCATAATTAAACTAGGTTTGCTTTCATCTCAACCAATAAAAAAGCCTGGACGCAGCAAGTGCGTTATGGTAGTGAATTTTCATAGAAATGATCTGGCACAAAATATTTTATTATAACTTTTTTTTCTTGTAACATAGAAATCTAAATTTTGGTGTATAGTTTACTTTTTATATCGTAAACCTACCTACCAAATTTGGTTATCATAGATTTTTTATTTTTTAAGATAAAATTTTTTTTCAAATGAAAAATCAAAATTTTCCCGGAAAACCTCGTCCGATATTTTTGATTAACAAACTTGTCAAAGTCATTTATAAAAGGAAGGTATATAGCAAATTTTATCAAAATCGGCTTATTATTCTTTGAGATAAAAATTATTTTCGAATGAAAAGTCAAAATTTTCCCGGAAAACCTCGTCCGATTTTCCTGACTAACAAACTTGTCAAAGCCATTTACAAAAGAAAGGTACATGCCAAATTTTATTAAAATCGGATTATCACTTTTTGAGATAAGAATTTATATATATATATATATATATATATATATATATATATATATATATATATATATATATATATATATATATATATAAACGTATAAAAATTGAAACTGACCCCGGATATGGGTTCTAGGGGTCCTAGATCGCGCTCATTTGAAGAAATTTTTTCAAAATTCAAAAGTCGAGATCTTCTCATTAGTGAATTTTTTCTAAGAAAATTCACTAAAAACTAAGTAAACGCACAATTGGACATTCGAAGCAATAATTGGCGACTTTCATGGCTACTTGAGCTCTGCCTTGTTGTTTGTTTCCCGGGATACTACCTATTTGGAAAATTGAAACGTCAATTTTATTTTTCACGAACAGCAAGCTTCTGTATTTAAAAATGTTAACAACAGAACAAAAAGTATTTATTGTGCAGTGCTATGGTTTGGGTGAAGAACATTCTCATCAGGGAGTGATAAGAAAATTCCTTGAATGCTGGCCAAATTATTCGGTTTCCGCTACTGGTGTAAAAAAAGTTGTTACAAAATGTATGCATACCGGGAGTGTTTTAAATGTTAAGAAGACAAAATCCGACCTAAATGAAAAAGACAATGCTGCAGCTGCATTAGCTATGGATTCTGTTAGGCGATTACCGAAATTATCATTAAGAAAAAGGGCATTAGAAATTGGTACGGCGAGCAATATCTACAAAATCACAATTTTGGCAGAAGTATTATTTTTTCGGAGAAATCCACTTTCACCACTAATGGGGTGGTAAATTCCCAAAATGCACGGCATTGGTCTATGAAGATTCCAAATTATAGAGTTAATTGCAGAAGACAATGCCATAGAAAAGTAAATGTGTGATGTGCTGTTTCTTACACTGGGATAATTGGGCCATATTTTTTTGAGCGGAATATGAACCAGTACAGTTATCTGGAAATGCTGGAAAATATTTTTCAAGACCATTTGCCTAACATGTCATTAGAAGATAGACAAACAGTATACTTTCAGCATGACGGCCACTCAGCACATGCAACAGGAATCGTTCGAGAATGGTTAGATCGCGAATTTCCTTGACGGTGGATTGGTCGATATTGACCAATACCTTGGCCTCCCAGAAGTCCCGATCTTACCTTAATGGACTTTTATTTATGGGACTATCTGAAACAGAAAGTCTACGCGGCTCCATGAAACAACGATCTTGATTTGTTGAAACTGAGGTTGAGAGAGGAAATTGACGGTATTCCAATTCAACATATTTAAAATGCCTACAAAGCCTTTACTAAACGGACTGAGTTATGTGTATCGGTTGGTGGCAGCACATTTAAATAATTTCTTTATTTTTCGTTGTTCGTTTTGATTTTTATTAGCAATAAGCGTTTTGTATTTTACTAATAAATTATTATTTAACATTGCATGGTTACTTACTTTTACCACAGGTAAAAAGCTTCATGTTAGGGAAAAAATTTAATAATTTACTTGAAAATTAAAAGTAGGCTGATCTGGTTGAAAATTTAGAGCCTATCATATATTTTAATTCTAAACAAGTTTTTTTAATAACTTTTTGCGGTATCTTTATAAACGAAGGTATTTTACTCTTAACACATTTAATTAAATCAGTTCTAAACCACCCTGGTTATTAATTGATTTTGTTCATTTCTTCAACATTTTAGTTTAAGACAAAGCGGGAGCGATTCCAGAATATCATAATATAATTCAAAAATTTTTTGTTACTTATACCTGACCCACACTCAATCCTTGGACACACTGTATATATATATATATATATATATATATATATATATATATATATATATATATATATATATATATATATATATATATTCTAAATATGGTTACAACAAAAAATGTATAAACTTTTCTCCACCGCCGATTGCTTTTTAAAATAAATTACCACGTTTCAACACGTCCTCGAGATAACATAAGAATACAGATATTTCTGCGAAACGAAACTATGTTAATTTAGTTGTCGTTGAACCTTCCCAAAATTATTAGAGATCGTCACCTTTTAGAAATGTTACTAAAGACAATTCAAAGACCTCGTCCGGCGATAAAAATACAATACACTGCAGAATTTGCCTGCGACTAATTCCCCACTCGGTTCCGTTTGTTTACCTAAGATCCGGTATATAAGGTGATGTTTGTTATTAAAGTAGTTAGACTGTTTCATCCTCTGATGACGCTAACTTGGTTGGTGAAAGATGATCGGGTTTTTTAAAAGGAACTGCGGTGATTTGGGTTCTCCAAATGTACTTATAAGTCTTATATAAACTTAAAAATAGTTGAACGTAGATACACCAAACGTTCTATAGTCATACAATTGAAAGTGTAATGGAAAATGGAATATTTTGTAGGTCGTTCTATTTTAAATGCATTATCGATTAAACAAGAAATGCTACGAACTTCAAAATATCTTAAATACGAAGAATGCCGCCATGATATTACTATCACACCCAAGTTTTAATTTCAAAACGGACAATCACTTTAATAACTTCTAATAAACGTGTTACGTGGTAGACCTGTATATAATAAAAAATATTTTCAAATGCAACCTCTATGGCCTAGTAGTACCAACGTGTACCTCTAAAACTAAGGGTCCTGGGGTCTGACTCTCAGTGGGAAATAATTTCACTTTACAGTACATATTTAAGGCTATATGTATTCTCGCCACAATTAGAACCGTAGACTTGTTTCGCTCTCATTAGAGCTCTTCAGTACGGTATACTACGGGCTAGAATACGCACCAACCATGGCATATGCGCGGACTCACTACACAAATGGGGTAGGGCGCAATCTACGAGGTGTGACAGCGGAGCGGAAAAGCAGACCGTCCAACATATGGTGATTAAATGCCCAAATACAGCATATGAGAGAAACTTTAACGACTTCCTGGTGACAACTGACGCCTCAATTGACTATGTATCAAATTTGAATATGTGCTTGTAAATTAAAATAACTTGTAATTTGTTTTTGTACTCTTTTTATGTATTTTTGTACACTTTTAAATGTTTTGTGACATGTGCAGCCATACGATAAATAAATAAATAAAATACTGGCGAGAATACATCTAGCCTTACATACTTTGTCCCTATACTACGGTAGAAATGGGCCAGGGCTGACAATTTATAAAATTGTTAGTTGGTTGTATACAGTCTCTATTTTTTAACACTTTGTGTTATTTGGAGCTGGCGTCACAACATACTACTTGATTCCGCAACTAGGTGGTGGCACGTTGCTTCGTGTCTTACCACTCACTTAGTGTTGGAAGGCTGGCTACCATAGCCGTTTAATTTTATAAGTGTATTTTCGCTACAGTATGCCGTACAGAAGAGCCCTAATGAGAGCGAAACCAGTCTACGGTTCTAATTGTGGCGAGAATACATCTATCCTTACATACTTTGTCCCTATCCTCGGGTAGATATGGGTCAGGGTTGACAATTTATTAAACTGTTAGTTGGTTGTATACAGTCTCTATTTTTTAACACTTTGTGTTATTTGGAGCTAGCGTGATAACATACCACTTGGTTCCGCAACCAGGTGGCAGCACGTTGCTTAGTATCTCACCACTCACTTAGTGTTGGAAGGCTGGCTACCATAGCCGTTTTATTTTATAGGTGTATTTTCGCTACAATTAGTATGCCGTACTGAAGAGCTCTAATGAGACGAAACCGGTCTACGGTTCTAATTGTGGCGAGAATACATGTAGCCTTACATACTTTGTCCCTGTACTAGGGTAGAAATGGGCCAGGTTTGACAATTTATTAAATTGTTGGTTGGTTGTATACAGTCTCTATTTTTTAACACTTGGTATTATTTGCAGCTGGCGTTACAACATACTACTTGGTTCCGCAACTAGGTGGCGGCACGTTACTTCGTGTCTCAGCACCCACTTAGTACAGTACATATTGAAAAATTAACTCAGGTTGTTGCATTGTGTTTGAGCTGTGTCTACACGTTTCGCGTTCACAAAGGGAGTAGAGCAGTCGGCCCCGTGTACCTTGCGATATTGAGCACACTAAAGACTCCTGTCTTTCAGTAAGAAGGGTACTTACATAAAGGCATGTTTGCCGAAATTTCAAGCATATTTAGATGAAACTGTTCCCTTGTGTCGGTAATTGGCCATAATCGCGGAAATGTATCGACGGTAAGGAAACAAACCAAAAACTAATTATAATATCTTGTGTAATTAAAGAATTTGTTTTTTAACAATAGTTGCTTTTTCGATTTAATTGTGTCCTCAAAACGAATGTACTCCAAAATCTTTTTTATGTGTGGTAAAGTCAGGAATAATTGGAGCAATTTTCCAGCCGGTGTTGAATTATTTGCAGCGTGCTTACGGTGCGCTTTAATTATATCGTCGGAGTGAAAAATTAATTTCCTCTGCGAGTTCCTTACAAATTTACCGCACTTCATTTAAGTGTCCTCTAATTGTCAATCTCTTTCAGTTAATGCACTTTGTGGAATTAAATCCATAGAAAAGTCAGACCCGGCGAAAAACTTGGTACTAGTTTTTTAGTTTAATTGTGCTGGTCTGCTTGGAATAATAGCTAGGATATTCCATAGTAGGTGTACATTTGCTAACCGAAATTCATATTTTACACAAAATCCAGAGAAGGCAAGTGCGGTGGGGCAGCAATTTTTTTTTAAGTCTTTATGCATATGTAGCAGGATACACAGACCGGTTTCGTCCTCCTTATGAACTCCTCAGCATGCCAGCTACGCTTCAACAGGTTCGCTTTAAGGGAGGCACTGCCATACATACAATGCATTAAAAAATAGCGCAAAGCGCCACCTCTGCTTTTGTGGCGGTTTCGGGCTTCCACAATAGCTTCCCCGCGCACACAATATAGCAAGAAGGAAGCTGTGTAAAGAAAACAAGCGAGCGAAAACAACTACTCACCTGAGTAATACCACGACGGGTATTTATTTACACTCTATAGCCACCATCACGGCAGTCTTACTAAGACTCGCGGTAAGATGTATAACAACACACACCGGTTACGTCCTCTTTAGAGGCTCTTCAGTATGCCATAACTGCGCTCGAGCAAGTCGGTCTTAAAGCAGGCACTGTTACATAATGCAGTGGAGAATAGCGTAAAGCGCCATCTCTAGGTTTTGTGGCTGTTCTAGGTTACTGTGGAAGCCTCTAAATAATTTAGCTGCATAAAGGAGTTTAACATTTGAAATATAAATCTAGGTCTTTTTTTAAATATACGACAATACATTTAGTGCAATATTTACCACCCATTCAGTTCCATAATCTTTGAATCACCAATTTTCGTCAGCTTGACATTTTCAGAAGAAAAATTCCACAATTTTCTTTCCTTTCCTAATCTCATGCGCCGAGAAAAGTTATCATTTGTCTGTAATGTTTAATTTACTGTATTTACCACACACAAACCCTTTGCATTAAATGCTTATACCTTTTTTTTAACTTAGAGATCTGAATTTAATATATTACAGTAGAAATTTTGTTAGAAAAACCTGTGTACCCAATTTGATTATTATAGCTTTGTTATTTTCAGAGATATAAAACATTTCCAAAAGAAAAATTGAAATGTTTTCAGAAAAAATAGTCCCGTTTTCCTGGCTAACTAACATATTCAAGCCATTTACGAAAGAAAGATACTCGATAAATTTCATAATAAGCCGTCAATTCTATTTTGTGTTATCTGATATATATATATATATATATATATATATATATATATATATATATATATATATATATATATATATATATATATATGTATATGTATATGTATATGTATATATATATATATATATATATATATATATATATATATATATATATATACAGTGGCTGAATTTAAAAAGATTTCACAGAATTTTTTTGTGTGTCCGTAGAAATCATTTTTTGTAAGATTTTTGTGAAATGTTGGCAATTAATAATAATAAATTACATAGTTGTCAAGTAGACATGTCAAAATTTGCTGTGGTAATTTAAGATAGAATTTTATGTCATAATCAGACCATAAATGAAAAAGAAAATACCAAAATAGAGGTTGAAAGACTGAGAGTTAGTGGAAGTATTGGTGAGAAGGAGATATTCTTATGAAGTTGAAATTTTAAGAAAATTTATAGTGACAGTTCCAGAGAACTCTTGGCAATTAATTAGGCATATCTGTAACAAAATTGTGTTTATTGTATATACAAGCAAGAGCTTATTTGTACGACACATTGTACCATTGTAAACAAAAAAATATACTATACTATACTATACTATATTTGTGTGTGTGTGTGTGTGTCACACTGATAACTGAGTTCAGAAAATGTTTGTATCTCCGGAAATTAACAAAGCTAGGCAACCAACTTTAGTACGCAAGTTTCTATTACGTACCGTGTACTATATGCCAAAATTTAAATCTCTAAGCTAAAAAAATATATTAAGCTTTAAATAAAGAGGTTTTGTCAACGAAGGTCATATAATATCTTTTCTTGATGCATATATAGTTTTCGTAAAAAAAAAACAGAAATGTAGATAATTTCTTTGGAACTTAAGTGCCTTTACTACTATAAGGCACTTGCTGCGTTCAGACTTTTAGTGAGTTTACTTCAAAAAAATCACTAAGGGGGAGATCCTGACTTTTGAAAAAATTTCTTCAAATAAGCGCGAACTCAGTCCCCTTGAAATATATATATATATATATATATATATATATATATATATATATATATATATATATATATATATATATATATATATTGTAATCAAATTTAGTGAGTACCTTGCTTTTGCAAATGGCTGAGAGAGGTTCGTTAGCCAGGAAAAACGTCCCTGTTTTTGTACCTTCGGAAGTAACAAAGTTATTCATTGATTGTTGTTGCCCTTACTTGGTGAAACTTGTCCATACTACATGCAGACTTGGATACTACTTCTCTGGCTTCACTGTTGGTTTTTGTAGGTGAAGGACGTAGCCAGCGCGTGAGCTAACTGGAGCAAGTGGCCCTTCGAATTCTGGAAGTTCTAGGATGTTCTTCAATGCTTCTGTGACTATAGTTTCGCTGCTTGACAGCATTCTACTACATACAGACTTGGAGACTACTTCTCTGGCTTCACTGTTGGTTTTTGTACGTGAAGGACGTAGCCAGCGCGTGAGCTAACTGGAGCAAGTGGCCCTTCGAATTCTGGATGTTCTAGGATGTTCTTCAATACTTCTGTGACTATAGTTTCGCTGCTTGAGAATGCTGTCAAGCAGCGAAACTATAGTCACAGAAGCATTGAAGAACATCCTAGAACTTCCAGAATTCGAAGGGCCACTTGTTCCAGTTAGCTCACGCGCTGGCTACGTCCTTCACCTACAAAAACCAACAGTGAAGCCAGAGAAGTAGTCTCCAAGTCTGTATGTAGTAACAAAGTTATGGCAACCAAATTTGGCGTATGAAATTATGTCATAAAAGTAAAAAACTACGTAGCGAAATATTAATCTGTAAGTTAAAAGACAAAAAAGTTATAGGCATTTAAAGAAAAAAAATAGAACTTCCCTTTGAAACGTCAGTCACGATTTGAAACGTTAAAATTGGCCACATTTAGGCAAAGAACCCTTAATGAATAGAGGTTACGTAGAAAAAATATAGCAATAAAATGTTTTACAAACCCTTAGCCTTTAGATTTGACCGTAATTTTCCTTCGTTTACTAAACTATTTCCAGAAAATTCATTTCAAATAGACCCTTTCTCTGATGCTTTGGGAGTAGTTTTAGTTATATAGTTTATCGTTTAATGGTCCATAATTTTTATCGAATTTCCGTAGAGCAAATTCGCTAATCAGACCGCCACTTTTAAATTTTGAAAAGATGTCTTCAAATGAGCACGGTCGGAGCCCCCTAAAACCCACACCCGTATATAATAAGATTTATCTGTTTTCATGTATACAGGGTGACGCATTTCTACGGTAAAGGTCAATGAATCGGTTATTATGCAAGGTGCGAGGAAATATTGTATACGTTAATTTTTACAATCACAGGATTACCCATAAGTTGTTGGTGATAAAAATTTTCTTTTTTGTTCTATCGAACATGTCTTATGTTATTGCATTTTCAGACAAAATTTAATTCATGTTTGTAAGAAAAAAAATTCGGGACGCAACAAGTGAGTTATGATAACTAAATTTCATTAAACGCTTCAAATTTCAATAGCTCAATTTGCAAAGTTTCGTTGGAGAGGATACCAGTTTTTGAGGGAACATTTTAAGTTTATTTTCGAAAAATCTTTGTACATTTTCAAACAATAAAAATATTTTGATAAAATATGGTAGATTTTTTCTACTACATAAGTTTTACCGGTTACCAAATTTGATGGCAGCTTTCTTTAAAAAAATAAATATTTGCTATTAAAAACATTTGTATGATAATTCACTGCCACAGCGCACTTTCTGCGTCCGGACTTTTTTATGATTTGATGAGTTTAACTAATCGCGAGCGGTAGAAAGTGTAAACGCTTCAATGAAATAAAGACAGCTGCAAGAGACAGAGAGTCATCGTTGTGACCACAAGGCAGCATCGCCTTTAGACTGTGATGATAAATACATCAAGAAAGAGTTTATATAGTAGTTTCGAATTTACGGCTTAAAGTCTGTGAAAATGTGTAAGTAACGATAGACATTTTATTTGTTACATCATGAATATTAGTTGACTATCCTAACCGAAGCCACAATAGACCTAAGGTCGTGGTGGAGGGACCGGAACAGCCAACTCACATTGAATATAATCCTAACCGAAAATTCATTTCCATGCAGAAAATATTTTAAAACGAAACATAATTCCAAACGTTCAGTTAAATTGCATGCTGAAAAGTGAAATGTAAAACAGGAACCTTATACGCGCTGCTTCGCAGCAAGGTGATGAAAGTTTTCAATTTATTTTGTTTCGGCAGTAATGCAATTTTAGTGGCAATAAAGGATTTTACTCGCAGCATTAGAGAACACGTTTCGGGCCATTTAATTTTAAAATCTTTTGGAATTCAATATATCCTGTTATTTTTTTAGGACATTGTTCCACTGTACGTAAAATACGTTCTTTTATCGTCTAGCGAATATGCTATAAACTTGGTATCGCTCAAAGTTAATATCTGCTGAGTTTCAGTAAAAAGATCCTAATAAATATAATGATATATAAAATTTTAGAGAAGTAATTAAGACATGTTTAGGCAGGATTGTTTAAAATCTTTTGTTCGTGAACGGTGACGGCCACCATTCAAGTTGGCTGAAAAGCAATAGTACTCAGAGCAGCAGTAAGTTCTTGGCATCAAAATATAACGAGTTACCTAAACTTATTACAGTCAAACACTCAAAATGAGTAGAAACCTAGGATGTTAGCTGAACAATTGAATTTCGATTTTCCTTCATATCTACAAAAGTATTAAACGTACTGTCCTGAAGATTGATAAAGGTGAGTTTTTCACAGTGAAATAAGAATATTGTAGATTGTTAATTGTTCAATGAGTCGTATAGGCCTTCTGCCTCTCAGCGGTGCGACCCCAATGGATCTTTTGGGCATGACTCTTATTCCTAATAATTGCACAAAAAGTTTAGACTTTTTATGTGGTCCACTATATCTTCTTGGTAGCTATTTTACCTATTCAATGCGGTATTAAGGTCACCTCTGCAAAGAATTTGAGCCTTTTGCATAACTCAGCCATGCAGTCGAATAACAAATGTTTCTTTGTTTCTACTACCTCAGTGCAGTATCTGCAGTTTTCACTGTCCGCCTTACAAATCAACAAAGGTATCATCATCAACAAACTGGTTATCAGCCTTTGGCTTTTGATGGCCTCACAAGTTGCCGGCAATAATGCTCATGCTCAATGGTAGTTATTTTACCTATTCAATGTGGTATTAAGGTCACCTCTCCAAAGCATTTGAGCCTTTTGCATAACTCATCCATGCAGTCGTATAACAAATGGTCCTTTGTTTCTACTACTTCAGTGAAGTATCTTCAATTTTCACTGTCCGTCTTACACATCAACAAAGGTATCATCATCAACAAACTGGTTGACATACTTCGACTTTTGATGGCCTCCCAAGTTGCCGGCAATAATGCTCATAATAATGAGATACAGTCAATCCTGGAAGAACTGAGGAAGTCTCACATCATATAAAGAGCTCCTCTTTTACACGCTAACCATCAGTATCATCATATCTATCGACAAGTTTGGTCGTACTGCTGGAAACTTCAACAACAACAATACCTCTATACATAGCCGAGTGGTTCAACGAGAGATTTTTCCAAGAACTTCGAGTGGTGACTTCGATGTGAAAAGCCGTAGATTGTGTAACGTCGCCGACCCTATCGATTCAGGAGATGGCGTAACTAAAACATTTGTTGATGCCTGGGTGGACGACTATGGGAAACATAAAGCTGAGTATCTGAAGAATAAAACTGAGGTGGCACGAAGACTGGTGGCCATAGTGTTTGAATCTGTGCACAAGACAGAGCTGGACGCTTTAAAAACCGACTTTGAAACTAAATTGAAAAATTTAACCAAGACCACAACAGCTCAAGTTTTAAAAGATATCGACCTGTCAAAGAACCACAAGCTGAAGAAGAAGTTGGGTGAAATAGACTAAAATCTAAAAGATTTGCACGACAAGTGGATAATTTTAAATCCAACATCGCCATGAAGCGCCGACGACGACAACAACAACGTAACGCTGAACCATCTGATGCTAAGAAACAAATTATAAACGAGTTGTATAAACTGGCAAGAATCAATTTTAAACGTAGGCGTACCATAGTTAGAGGTTTGGATGACTTGTGGCAGATTGATTTGGCCTAGTTTACAGACTATCATCGTAAAACCTCCGGTTACAAGTACATTCTGGTGGTGATCAATTGTTTTTCAAAGTATGTGTGGACGCGTCCGCTTAAATCTAAAAATGCCTAAGAGGTGACTAAAGCCATGGCTGGTATTTTAGCTGATAGCACAGCACCCTCCCACATACAGTCTGATCTTGGTAAGGAGTTCTATAACGCAAAATTTAATGGCTTTAATGACCATATACGGCATCAATCATTACAGCACGTATAGTGTGAAGAAGACGGCAATGGTGGAACGAATCATGTACGTTGAAAAAGAAGATCTATAAAAACTTTCACTTGTCTGGTTCTTATAAGTGGCTACATATCCTGCTCGGTGTCACAGCTGCATACAATGCAACCATTCATCGCACCACCGTTGTCAAACCTCAGGAACAACGAGGCAGCTATTCGTAAGCAGGTCTACTCCTATCCTATCCCGGTGTCTGATCAAACTAAATTTAAAGTGGGTGATGTTGTACGTATAAGCAAAAACATCATTTGAGAAAGGTTATACACCGCGCTGGTGTGTTTGTTGTGGTAAGTTGTTTAAGGTCGCAACAGTACACCCTATCAGTCCAGTGACCTATTTACTAATATATATGCAAGGCAAGCCAATCAGCGGATGGTTTTACGAGAAATAACTACAAAAGACTTTATCTTCTGATGTATTTAATCGAACTAGTCTTGAGAAAAAAGGGCACCAACTCTTATGTGAAATGGCTCGGTTTTGATAAAACCCATAATTCCTGGGTGAACACCAAAGACTTTAAATAATTTGTATTATGCTGTAAATAAAGGAAACATGTTAAAAGTATTTTTTTTTAAATTTTAAACCCACCTTTATGCATTCACGCCAACAGATTGGTTGTCAGAAAATACAGTTAATGAAACACACAGACATTTTTACAAATATCTTTATTATCAACTAATGTTGTATTAAAATCTGTTACAGCTCCCCACATCGTTCAGCACATGTTGATATTTGCTAATAAATTCACACACCATACACAGGTTCTCATAATATTTGCCTGGCAATGAAGAAGGCACAGGTATGGCTGCCCGGTCTCTGAACTTGGCCAGTTCTAATCTGATGTCAGCAGTGATACCTTACCGGGAAGGATCCTGTGTGAAGTCATGTGATCATTCTCAAGTCGTTTGTGTTCAATTCAAGGAATAGTTTAGGCTTCTCTACTGATATGGTAATGAACCATCAATTTTTCCTGCCTTAAGCCTGCTGTTTTGCTTCACTATGGCAGCATTTGGTTTATCTCCCAGGTATCAAGTTCATTTCTTGCATTGCGTTTTGTTAATATACAATAGAGTTCTGAACCGTAGAATGGTGTTGTTTCTACCCTTTTGGTAAGGCTATCTGCTTCCTCATTTCCTTCATTGACTTGATGCTCTGGTTTCCACATAAAAGTTACTTTGTTCTTAGTAGTCAGTTTCTTGAGGCATTTTTGCAGTTCTGGGTCAGTCTAGAGTCGGTTTTGAAATATTTCAACGCCTTTGTTATTGCATGACTGTCTAAAAAAATCATATTTTTATGCACTGCTGTACACAGAGATTTATAGTAAGGATTTATGCTTAGAATATAGTGGAAGCTTTTCCAAGAGACTTAGCGAGTATTCTGATTCCCAGTCCTGCTCCCTCTATTTGTTTAGAACCGTCTGTATATCATACTGATGAAATGCTTGTCAGCCTTTCACTATCTCTGCCTTATGCCTTACGACACGTCAAATGAGACTATGAAGTCCAGTCTAGCTGACATTTGCTCTGTTGGTTTGGTGAGTGACCCCAATTAGCAGAATCTTCTAGTGGCCAACCAAGTCGCCTGGTTCAAATTGGACAGCTTGAAATAGTCTTCAGACATTCAGTGCTACTTCCCTCTTCAGGAACATCTGCGGTGGAGGAAGATTCAACAATGCCTCTATTGCAACTGTAGGAAATGATGCGATATATCCTGTTATTCCAAGAAAGATCAGCCTCTGCAATTTCTGCAATTTGCTTTGTTTTGTGACTTGTTCCGTTTTTGGCCACCATACTACAGATTCATGTGTGACCATGGGCTTAACCACAGGTTGGTATATCCTGGAATTCGGCCCCCATGTCTTTCATTACGTCAAGTCCAAATTCCCACTGTGGCACTCTAAGATCCCTTGATATGTAACCCTATTGGAAAGCTCTATCTGTGTTCCATTGAAAGTGAGAGTTTTTAAATTTAGTTTCCTTCGGTTCATGAATAAGACAAGAACTGTCTTATGAAGTTTCACATTAAGCCCCTCTGCCCCACACCAGTTCCTTAGTACATTTAGGGCTGTTTGCATTAGTCGGTATAATACAGTATTATGTCCTTTACTGTTGTGACAAAATCACTGCGTATCCGTGAGAAAAATATTTTGTTCCCAATTTAGCTCCAACGGATATAGGGGGCTGCTTGAAGAATACTCAGGTCTCAAAAATGCCCATACTCTTTTGTTAGCCTCGCTAGTAGACTTTTTATATTTAACGTGCTTTTTTACTTCTGGGCTAATTGCCGTATTTTCATATTTATTTACTGGACAGGGTCGACAAACATATAACAGTTCACTTATTTATTCATTCATTCATTTCTCTTTCTTTGGCTGCAGTTTTGTTTAACCATTCGCACAAAATAGTTCACTTACACTTACAAAATAACATTCGTCCTCTATACGGATCACCAATATTTATCCCAGTCGGGCCGCAACACTCAATGGTTATTTATTTAGCCTAGTAACTTCGAATTTATTTGATAAAACTCTGTATGGAAAAGAATGCAAAGTCAGATAGCGAGTGTCCCGGCCTGAAATTGGGGCAACACTTTTTTTTGGTCTTTTTTTGTCTTTAGCATATTAATATTAATAATGCAATTAAGTAGAGAGTTTAATAGGCATAACATCGTCCAATAATATGCCCCATTGGATTATAGATTCAGATACGCATTATCAACACAACCTTAGTGTTTGCGCCAAAATAATGTGCAATCGAATCGTCGCTCCATTTTTCATCAATGGCAATTTGACCGGTAAAAAGTACTTCGATTTACTAAACAATCAGGTAATACCGAAAATTTATGACATTGTCGGAATAGCGGTCGACAATGTCTGGTTTCAGCAGGATGGAGCTCAATGTCATCTCGCATTGATTGTACACAATGTTTAAATCAACACTTTCGTTAAGCGCTCGATTGGTAAGAGGGCTGCGATTGAGTGGTCAAAGTCACCTGATCTAACATCTCTATGTTATTTCTTCTTTTATTTGGGCTACTTGAAACAAAACAAAAGTTGCAGACATTGATGAATTAATGGAAAACAATGCTCGACCACGATAAAACCATAAACTTTGCAAAGAGTAAATGAACATATATGCACAATTGAGACTTTGTCAAGTAGCTGAGGGTAAATAATTTGAACATTTAAATAATTAGGAGACTCACGGAAATCAAACACCCCGATGAATAAAGGCGAGGGGACTCACTTGAATCAAGCACACCAATGGGAAGAGGCGAGATGATTCACCTGAATTAAGCACCCGATGGTGAAAGACAAGGGGACTTACTTAAATCTAGCACTCTGCAGGGAACAGAATACTATTAAGTCAGCGTCATCGTTGTTTCTGGATTACGCTAAAAGTATTTTATTTGCCAGTTTTTTAAATGTCTAAAGACCAAGTTTTACTGTAAATGCAAATTTGCGAAACTAGATTTAATGTATAATATAAATATCAAGTGTTTGGGGCAAAAAAAAATTTCTGTCGAAATCGTATTGCAGAGTCGAGTTAAATTCGAAAAAAACTATTTTGGTCTATTATAGACACATCTGCTGCGATTCGAAAAAAATGTTTTAAATGAAAGCTACGCATCTTTTAGTGTGGAATGCAAATCTGCAATCAAAAGTGTGGGTTCATTTTAAAGATTTCCAAGTTGCCTCCTGCTTCCCCCTCGTCAGATCAATTTTGATACCATTTGGTCGCTTTTTCAAAAAATGTCACTTGTGTTTTTTCGTTTCCTGATCTAAAGCGTATTTGTAATATTGAGCCATCTTTAGACTTTCTGGGCATTCATTAGTTAAATTTTGTAAAAATGTTTTGACTATTTGTAAAGATATAGCATTTTTCTAAATGTCTGAAAGTCTATTACCACGAGGTCTATTCTCCAATATCACGGCTAGAAGCTAGTGAATTTTTAAACAATATTAGCTAGTGTGTATGTATAAATTAAGTTTATCAATTAAAATGCTCTATCAAGATAGAGATTAGCAATTATATCACATGTTTCATCACCCATGTATAATTCTGTGTTTGCCTGATAAACAGAAAGCGCTGGTCACCCTGACGATAGTTATCTGAAGTACTGCTTTGACTTGATCTATGAACGCCATTGTGTATGTGATATATCTACAAATCCAAATTGGTTGTTAATTAGTTGCTAGCTTTGAGGTACCTAATTGGCTGAAGTGGCATGTAGTGTCTAAATCAGTTATCACTGACCTGTGTAATATAAAGTAAAGAAGTTCCATTCACTTGTTTCTGGCTTTAGTACAACATACAGAACCCTTAAGAGACGTTATATTCGCCTCATGCTCCAACAAACCAGAGATCAAACGTTTCTAGACATCACTTAATATCTTAACATAACTCATGTACAAGACTATTAGCTATCGAGCTGTGAAAGTGAACGTATTGATAGTGAGTCATGATACAGTCTGGGATAAAATATATCACAGCATTTAATACATGCAATTGTAGTATGCAATTGAATATTTTATTAGACGCCCTCGTGGCGCAGGTTGCTAGGTGCCGGCCTGCTAAGCGAGAGGTCCCGGGTTCGATTCCTGGGCGAGCCAACGAGAAGGTGACTTTGTCTGGAAAATTAGTAAAAATGGTGAAGGATTGGAAATGAATGTGCTAATGGCCTGAGATGCCGCAGCCAATAATATTAAATTAAATATATATATATATATATATATATATATATATATATATATATATATATATATATATATATATATATATATATATATACATATATATATATATATATATATATATATATATATATATATATATATATATATATATATATATATATATATACCGGTATAACCCATATAGTAGAAATAATGTACCTGTTTTATCAACGTAACTTATTGTTTGAAAATGTGCAAGCATTTTCCGAAAACAAACTTGACTTGTTTAGGAAGGAGCCTTAGGTTAACAGCAAATTGAGTTACTGACATTTTGAAGCATTTAGTTTATATTCCTTACCAAAGCGCATTTATTGCATCTCGAAATGTTTCTTGCAAGCATGCATCATACGTCGATACAAAATGCAAAATGCAAGAGATGTTCGAAAAAAAATTAGGTATCACCAACGACTTATGGGCCATCCTGTGATTGTCAAAATATTTTTTTTATTTTTTATTTCAACAACACACCACGAGGGCTTACAGCCTAAATACTATCGTACCACGGGTGTCAACAAGCAGGAAAGAGGCAACTTGTTAATTCTGGACTTAATGGTTTGGAGGTTCGGGGGAGAAGGAAAAACATGTGCTGGCAAGGAATTCCACAACTTGGAAGTCCTCGGGACAAAAGAGCGGGCATAACAAGATGTTCGATGTCTGGTGACCTGGACAGTAAAAGGGTGCATTCGCTCTGTTATCCTGGTAGATCTGTTACGGGCAGCAGGTGGGGGAACTATGGAAGAAAGCTCCTCTGAGCAGTGCACGTGCAGATATATATAAGAGACAGAGGTCACCAACGGCACGTCGGAGGCTTTCCTGGTATTAAGACAAGATAGCATCTTTTGTACCTTTTTAGTTTTGAAAACGATATCCGTCATTTTATGCGCGATATTGGGGACTGTTGGTGGTTGAACATTTGGAGGTGGGTTGAGAGTAGAATTGCCGGCGAACAACGAGGCAAAAAGTTCAGCATTGCCCAGGGCGGTAGAAACAATTTCATCCCCTGAGACAAGAGGTGGGAACGTGCTCTTGCAGAAATTATTCCCAATAGATTTAGCAAGAGTCCAGAAGGGTTTGCTGCCGCTGGAGCTTAAGAGGACTTTGAAAGACCTCAGAAAGAATGCGGATATAGCGGTTTCTTGCGTCGTTAAATGCTTGACGGTTTTCTTGACTGGGATTGTGTAGAAGCTTTTTGTGAGCTTTGACCTTTTCAAGTCTGGCCTTGTCACATGATTTAGAGAACCAGGGCTTTTGAGTGGCTGCAGAGGTTTTCTGTGTAGCTGGAATAAATAATTCCATGCCAGCTTGGATAATTTCGGTGACGTTTTGTGAGATATCAGAGGGGTCAGGATGAGAGAAGCAGACAGACCCCTTGGAAATGAGGAAAAGTAATCCTGCATTTCGTCCCAGATTGCGGAGTTGTAGTGCCAAACGATACGTGGGTGTGATGACTGTGTGACCTCGGGTTGAATTGCGCAGGAAGCAGTGACCATGCCGTGGTCTGGGCGACCCAGGGGGCGGTGACATATCTTATAGCAGTCAGTATTTGTAGTAAGAAGGAGATCCAAGGGATTTGAGCTGTGTGTTGGGATGCGAGGAAAATAAGTAGGTTGCTGAACCATATTGGCTAAAGAATTGCTGACTGCAAAGGCCTCTGCTGCTCTTCCTTGTGGATCAGTTTTTGAAGATCGTAGCCATTCCTTATTATGGACATTGAAGTCACCAAGAATAGTGACCTCGGAGGAAAGATATTCAGAAATCAGATGGTCGGTTTTTTCAGAAAGGTGGTCAAAGAGCTGGACAAAGTTGTTGTCAGAAGGTGACCGGTAAACGCAACAGATGAATTTAGTTGCAGCCCTCAGAGAGAGTTTTATCCATAGTATTTCCAGCTTCTAAATTGGGGAGTCTGGTGCAGGGTAGATTGCTACGGACGTACGCGCACACGCCTCCATGCTATCTAAAAAAAGTAAGGAGCTCATGCCTCGGGAAATTAAGGTGATTAGTGGCTGTTTTGGCTGATTTGAGTTTCGGTGAGGAAGAGTAGTTGGGGCCTATTAGCCTGGAGGAAATGGTGGACAGAGTTCAGGTTAGAATTTAGGCCACCTATATTCGAGAAGGATATTGTAAATCTCGATGCTGGCGCCCCCTGTACACCCCTGTCCCGGAGATCCATATGGAGGGGTATTTTACTTCCGGAATCTTTTGTACAAGGAGGAGCCATCATCATTTTTGTTTATAAGGGAAACCGACTCATACACCAGAACCGGAAACGTCCGTTGGGACTTCACCGGCCCCTTGATATAAGGGGTGGTACCTCCTCGGGCGTGAAAAAAATTCTTTACTATCACGTAAAGGAAAATTCCACTACCACCTACCATATTGCAAGTATACCACACCAGCCAACTATTAAAGAGCTGACCAGCTTTAGAACTTGCTTATAAGATGCATGTCAAGACACCTTGCAATTAACGCATACAATTTTTTCTCGTATCTTGTATAATAACAATTATATTGATCTTTACCGTAGAAATACGTCAGCCTGTATATATGTAAACAGATAAAAACTGAAAGTAAATCCTGATATGGATACTAGGGGGCCTAGTGTGCACTCATTTGAAGAAATGTGTTTAAACTTCAAAAGTCACGGTCTCCTTATCATCTGACTTGAAATAAAAAATGTCATCAAAGTTCAAAGTGTACCTCGGTGAAATCAATTTTTGTATGTTAAAGGTGTTTTAGTCGATGAACATAATTCATAAAAGTTTTATTCTTCAATAGTTTTCTCTGTCTAAACCCTAAAAACGTATGACAACTTTATCGGCTACTACTATTATAGAAGTAAAGCTGCTGATTTAAAATCAGCACGTTTCCCTCTTCAATATAATACATCCCTTTTCATGTCAATGGAATATAGCATTGGCAACACGGTCAGCTCTCATATGTTAATGTTTATTTACCTATTTTTGCCCTATCAATGTCTATAATATATTATGGAATCAAAGATCACAATATGCTATATAATCATTCCTATATGTCTCTCCTCCAATGTGCACATATATAAGTAATATAAGTTTTATATATATATATATATATATATATATATATATATATATATATATATATATATATATATATATATATATATATTCTATTTTAACAACACACCACGAGGGCTCACAGCCTAAATACTATCGTACCGTGGGTGTCGACAAGGAGGACAGAGGCAACGTATTAATTCTGGACTTGAAGGTTTAGAGGTTCGGAGGAGAAGGAAAAATATATGCCGGTAAGGAATTCCACAACGTGGAAGTCCTCGGGACAAAAGAGCGGGCATAACAAGATGTTCTATGTCTGGTGACCTGGACAGTAAAAGGGGCGTTCGCTCTGTTCCCCTGGTAAATCTGTTGGGAGCAGAGTAACTATGGAGGAAAGCTCCTCTGAGCAGTGCCCGTTCAGATATCTATAAAAAAGAGAGAGAGAGAGAGAGAGAGGTCACCAACGGCACGTAGGTGGGCAAGGGATGGCAGCCTCTGGTTGAGGGTAGGGTCACCGATGAGACGTATAGCTTTCTTCTGAATGGAGTCCAGGATAGCGAGTGTAGAAGCGGCAGCAGCACCCCAGATGTGGGAGCAGTATTCGAGGTTTGGTCTTATTTGTGAAGTATATAAGGTATAGAGATTAGCTCGTGAAAAGTATTTGCGAGCCCGGAAGAGGAAACCTAATTTCTTAGCAGCCGCTTCTTCAATTGATGTGACATGTTGGTGCCAATTGAGATTTCGATCCACAGAAATGCCAACAAGTGAAAAGGACTCATTACTTTGAATAACTTGGTTGTTTATTGTGATGGGTCTAGGGCTGGTGTATCTCTTATGAGAAAGAAAGCAAGACTGTGATTTGGTGGGGTTGAATTGTACAAGATTTCTACTTCCCCAGTCTAATATTTTTTGGAGATCCACGAAGACAGAAACCTGCATGAGTCTGCGATCCTCATCTAATTAGGCTAAAGAGACAGGCGTAGAATATTAATGTGGAGAAGAAACAAAGTAGGGGCTAAAGCTGAACCCTGAGGAACTCCTGCATTAATTGGATGCAATTTAGAGGAATGGCCATCCACGACAACAGAAATGCTCCGGTTGGAGAGGAAATTTGCTGTCCACGTACATAGTTTTGGTGGTAGGCCATTAGCCGGAAGTTTAGTAAGCAGCGCTGCGTGCCAGACCTGGTCGAATGCTTTGGATTTGTCTAGAGCGACAATCTGGAATTCACCGAGTAGCTCAACAGACCTGTTCCAAAAATGGGTGACAACGGAAATGAGGTCGGCAGTTGATCTGCGCTAAGGGAATCCATACTACCTGGCGTGGATTAGACTGTGTTTATATGAACTTTTAGTATTTCGGTGTTTATATACTTTTTCATCCCTTTAGAGACGACTGAAAGGAGAGAAATAGGCCTGTAGTTGCTAGGAAGCGCTTTGGATCCTTTCTTGGGGACGGGTTGTACTCGAGCAGTTTTCCAGTTACTAGGGAATATGCCTCTATTGTAAGATGTCTGAAATAGACGAGTCAGGACAGGAGCAAGCTCTGGTGCGCATTTTTTGAGAGCAATTGCTGAGATCTCGTCAAGGCCAGAGGCCTTCCTTAAGAGAAGAGAGCATATTTTGTACCATTTTAGTTCTGAAAGTGATATCCGTCATTTTATGCGCCACATTGGAGACTGTTGGTGGTTAAAAATTTGGAGGTGAGTTGAGAGTAGAGTTGCCGGCGAACAACGAGGCAAAAAGTTCAGCCTTGCCCGGGGCAGTAGAAACAATTTCATCCCCTGAGACAAGAGGTGGGAACGTGGTCTTGCAGAAATTATTCCCCATAGATTTAGCAAGAGTCCAGAAGGGTGTGCTGCCGTTGGCGCTTGAGAGTACTTTGTTTTTGATGTGGTTATTAAACGAGTTTTTTTCCTCAGAAATAATGCGCACATAGCGGTTTCTTGCGTCCTTAAATGATTGACGGTTTTCTTGACTGGAATTGTGTAGAGGCGTTGTGTAAGCTTTGACCTTTTCAAGTTTGGTCTTGGTAGAGAACCAGGGCTTTGAGTGGCTGAAGAGGTTTTCTGTGTACGTGGAATAAATAATTCCATGCCAGCTTGGATAGTTTCTGTGACGTTAGGTGAGATATCAGAGGGGTCAGGATGAGAGAAGCAGACAAACACCCATGGAAATGAGGAAAAGTAATCCCGCATTTGACCTCGGGTTGCATGGCGCAGGAAGCAGTGACCATGGCGTGGTCTGAGCGATCAATGGGGGCGGTGACTGATATCTAATAGCATTCAGGTTTTGTAGTAAGAAAGAGCTCCAAGGCATTTGACCTGTGTGTTGGGATGCGAGAAAAGTAAGTAGGTTGCTGAACCATGTTGGATAAAAAAATTACTGACTGCAAGGCCTCCGCTTCTCTCCCTTGTGCATGGGTTTTTTAAGATCCTAGTCATTCCTCATTATGGACATTAAAGTCGCCAAGAATAGTGACCTCGGAGGAAGGATATTCAGAAATCAGGTGGTCGGTTTTTTTTGGAAAGGTAGTCGAAGAGCTGGACAAAGTTGTTGTCAGAAGGTGGCCGGTAAAAGCAACAGATGAATTTAGTTGCAGCCCTGAGAGAGAGTTTTATCCATAGTATGTATTTTCTTCCAGCTTCTAAATTGGCGAGTCTGGTGCAAAGTAGATTGCTACGGACGTATGCGCACACGCCTCGATCCAATCTAAAGGAAGTAATGAGCTTATACCCCGGAAAATTAAGGTGATTAGTGTCTGTTTTGGCACTGATTTGGGTTTCGGTGAGGAAGAGGAGTTGGGGCCTATTAGACTGGAGAGATTGGTGGACGGAGTTCAGGTTAGAATTTAGGCCACATATATTCGAAAAGGATATGTTAAATCTTGATGCCGGCGCTCCCTGTACACCCTTATCCCGGAGATCCGAATGGAGGGGTATTTTATCTCCGGAATCTTTTCTACATGGAGAAGCCATCATAATTTTTGTGGAAACCGACTCATACATCAGAACCGGAAACGTCCGTTGGGATTTCACCGATCCGTTGATGTAAGGGGTGGTACCTCCTCGGGCGTAAAAAGTCCCTTACTATCACGTAAAGGAAAAGTCTACTACCACCTGCTTGACTCCGATTAGTCGCCTCGTACGACAGGCAGGGGTTAGCTTGGGCATTTTTTATTGTTTGGTGACACATGTAAAGCAATAGGTTTTGTTCAAGTTACAGCTTCCTTTTAATAGCACGTGTTCATATACGCAAGTATCATGTGTTATATTTTATTTGTAATTTATAATGTTTTTGTTTTTTAATGGTCATTGTTGTGTTATCTTGTATTTTATCTACAATTTGCATTTATATATGTTAGACATTTTGATCTCGTTTGACTTGGTTTATACAATTTATATTGCCTCATTGCTTAATAAGCTATCCATCTATCTATATATCCATTACGAATAAAGCAGAAAACTTGACTCTGGACAAGCAGGGCAATGATAAAATAAAAACTTTATAATGTGGATATAAAGCAAACTAGTAAAGGCAAGATTAATTGAAAGGAGGGCGAATAAAATTAGGCTGTTAAGTGTTAGAATAAAAGCGACCCTTGCACAAGAAATTGAGAGAAGTGAGACAACATTTTTTGGACATATTCTGAGACGCTAAAGCTCTGTGACAACATTAATTTATATATTTATATTTAATAATATATTTTTAAAAATATGAGAAGATGTATAAAGCGGAAAGCTCCTGGAAATCGTGCCCAATTATTGATGTGCGGAGCGACAGTGTAATGGAAAGAGCTGTTGCAGAGGGAGGGCTATACTTGTGGCTGGAAAGTGGCATTGCATTTAAATATTATTATGTGCTGCGCTCGCTTTTTTTAGTCTATTAGCTCTTTAATAAGCTTTGACAACTATATGTGAATTTAACTCGAACTTTATCATCACTTTGAATTGCATATACTCCCTCCTGCGTTGTTTGATAGTTGTGAATCTCAAATTACCATCATGTAAATCAACACCTGCTGCTGGGTCAAAATAGTTCCTTCCAACCAATTGCAGCTTCAGCTCAGAAAGACATTTCCTAACAATAATATTAAAAACTTGGAGATAATGCATGCCGCTCCAAGCTACCTCTCCAGTGAATCGAATCTTGATCTGTTATGTCCGCTATTTCTTTGGTCGGCTTGTATTTAATTACCTAAACACCTGCTTGAGAACTTTCAATGGCTACTGTATTTTTTAATGGTAGACAACCGTCTTTGTAAAGAATTATAAAAATTCTCTACTTAGTAACACACGTTTGACCTCGTGTTTGATATTTGTAGGAGGAATATTATTAGACGACCGAAGGATTTAAGTGAGAGCATATTTAATACAAAGGAATATGATGGTGAAATAAAATATCTTAGCTTCTTGAAAAATAAACTAAAGACGTAATTGAATTTCCTTGGGTCGATTTGTATACAATTAGCCTATTCATTTGGAAATACCGAAATATGAGGCGCAGTTGGTTTGTCAACAGCCCGTCCTTTTTCATGATATCCCTTGTAAAAAGTAAATACGTTGGTCGTTTTAGCGCTCAAAAAATTTTCACAGGATAGAAACGGCGCGCTCTCTCAGACAATCAAGGCCGCAGATTTCAGGAAACATGGGCCAGATATGTAATCAATCATGCAGTAAAGAGTGGGAGCTCTTCATTCGATGGGCGAATGTTAATGTTGTTGTTCCTCTCTGCCCACGACGATTTAAAACCGTTAACTGATTAGGTGAGTCATTACATTTTTGTTAGTGTTTTGAAGAACAGTCGATAAATTTGTGTCTGCTCACTTGGTGATAAGCCCCATTCGTTACAGATGGTAAGAGAAAGCTTTTTTGTTATATAAGTTTCACAAATTTCAGTGCATTTTTCTTGTTAAAATTACAGAGGCCGTGGCCATTTGCCGAAAAATAATCCTCGGGCATATGCTGAGAAATAACACTTTGACTGTTGCTATGGAAAAATGATTCATGAGCTGTTGCTATTAGCTTATAAATAATTGTCGGGCAAGTATTGCCATATCGCACATTCAACCTGTCGCTTCTCATTTTTTTTATAATTCCTGCTAACTGGTACTGAAATAGAAATTTTTACGTCAAGCCCAATTTTTATTGTTGAAGACATGGGTAGTTAAACACAAAGGAACAAGTGAGTTTTTCTTTAAAAACTGAAAATCTATTAAGATCCTTCACATCTAAAAATCTTCTGGACAAGAATTAAGTCAACTAAAAAGCCATTTTTAAAAAATCAATCATATTTTTGTTGTCACTTCTTTCGAGTGACATTGCTAAAGACTGTAACATAGAAAAAGACGAATATTTAACCTAAGAGAATTTTTGCTTAAATCATAATTAGTAATTGTGTGTAATAATTTCAATAATGGAAATAACAATAATTTACTACTATTTATGAAGAAATGAATGCTGCCCTTTAAAAATTAGTCCATCTCCTTAAATAAATTTTTGCTTTATTTTAACCATATTTTGACCATAAATTTATACACATTTTTCTTCTTTGTCTCAAAAAATCTGGATTATTTTGCCTGTGGTTTGCTTTCAAATTTAAATAAGAAATTAAGAGTGGAGCACTGGAGCGCAAGAAGCACTAAGCTCAACTCTGATTTATTTGGAATCGGGCATGCATCCAAAACAAATAATTTAACCTATCTGGCCAGATTAAATACTGTTTATGGTTATTTTTAAGAATTTTTACAATATACGAGATTTCTGAGATTCACTACTTAGTGATTTAATTTTTTTTAACTTAAATAATTCACATTTCTATCACTGTATGTGTCTTGTATGACCAATAAAAAATATTGTTGTGTTTTACTATTGCTCGTTATTGAAACAAATTCTTAACTACGTTTTCTTCTCAATCTCAGTGATACTACCGTTATCAGATATTTCATTAGTAACTATCGATAGCTAATACCAGAATTTTTCACCGAAGGTCTGAAAAACCTAAGCTTTTGATCAAAATTACCCTAGAAAGAGTTAAAATCTACTTTAATTAATCCTTTGTATTTTTAGTGAATTTTCTTAAAAAAATTCACTAATGAGGAGATCCCGACTTTTGAATTTTGAAAAAATTTCTTCAAATAAGCGCTAATTAGGCCCCCCAGAACACATTTCCGGGGTGAGTTAAAATTTTTATATGTTTATATATATATATATATATATATATATATATATATATATATATATATATATATATATATATATATATATATATATATATATATATATATATATATATATATATATATATATATATGTATCACACCGATAACTCAAAAAATAATGGGCCGATTTTGATTAAATTTGGTGAATACCTTCCTTTTGCAAATGGCTTGGATAAGTTCGTTATCCAGGAAAATCGGTCCTGGTTTTCCCGAAAAATTTTGTATTTTATTTCAAAAAAAATTTATATATCCGGAATTAACAAAGTAAGGGCAACCAAATTTGGTACCCGAGTTTACATCCTTATAGGTAAGCTACGTGCCAAAATTTAGCTCTGTAGGTCAAAATACAAAAAAGTTATAGCTATTTAAAGAAAAATAAATTGGGGTTTTTCACAAAACGTCGAAGTTGCGATTTAAACGTCAAAATTGGCAACATTTAGGAAAAGAACTTGAATCTAATACGGACTATGGAAATAAAGTGTCTCAAGAAGAATGTTTTACAAACCCTGAAGTCTTAGTTTCAACCGTCATTGTCCTTCATTTTAATAAAATGTTTCCAGAAAATTCATTTCAAATAGACCCTTTCTCTGATGCTTGGCAGTAGTCTTAGCTATCAAGTTTATCGTTTAATGGTATATAATTTTTGTAGAATTTTCGTAAAAAAAATCAATAAAGCTCAATATATCTGTTATTATACAAGATATGAAAAAAAATTGTATATATTAATTATGAGCTACATCTTAAAAAATTATTTCTACAATCACAGGATGACCCATAAGTCGTTTGCATTTTCCATCGAAATATAATGCATCTTTGTAAGAAAAAAAATTCTGGACACAGTAAGTGTGTTATGGTAGCGAATTTTGATCAAATGCTTAATATTTGAATAGCTCAATTTGCTATTAACCTATAAAGTTGACCAAGAAACGAATTTTTTTGGGAACACTTTAAGTTTACTTTCGGAAAGTTTTGTACATTTTCAAACAATAAAGTTATTTTGATGAAACATGGCACATTGTTTTTACTATATAGATTATACTGGTAACCAAATTTGATGCCTGCTTTCTTAAAAAAACACACATTATTGCTATTAAAAAATAGTTTTATGAAAATTCACTAACATAACGCACTTGCTGCGTCTAGAATTTTCTTAATTATAACATCATTCTCTTTAATCATAGAACCTCGGTGGCTCAGGGGTAAGAACGTGTGCCTCTGAACCGAAGGGTAATGGATTCGATCTCAGGGTAATCCTTTCACTTTTTCAGTACAAACTGTAAAATTAACATCAACCAAGGTTCTGGCATTGTATTTAAGCAAGTTGTATGTCTGCACGTTTCGGCCTTCGGAGGGGGCGTAAAGCCGTCGGTCCCGTGTCCATGCGATGTTGGGCACGTTAAATATCCCTACCCTCCTTACAGAAAGGCAGGGGTTCGGCAAAATTTCCAGTATAGTGAGGTGAAACTGCTCCCTGGCGTCGGTGATTGGCCATAGTCGCGGAAATAGGCCGACGTTAAAGAAACCAAACACACAACACACACACTATTTAATCATTCGAACAACCGTGCAAACGTCAGAAAAAGTTGCTATAAATAGTATAGTATAATATAATAGAATCTTTGTTCAAAATCCACAATATTGACGTAAATTTTCAAATTTTCAATCCAATAATCAGCAGGGCTACAATTTAGGTAATTAAGGTGGGGAACTCAACTTTAAAAAGGAGTTTAAAGTGTTTTAGATGATAATATTTTTATAATATTTATAAAATGTCAATGGCCACAATTTGTAATAAAAGTCCCGAAATACAAAAATACACAAATAAAATCGTAGCGCTTGTTTCAATTTCTTCCTCCACCAAAACATATCATGTTACTTTTATTTGTTCAGACTACAAAGCAATTTAGTAACAAGACATGAGACAGCGCTTGTCTCCGACATATTATGAGTACCGCATACACCCACATATATAATACAACTTTTATATCACGATGCTTTATGTCGAAAGACAAAGGTTTCAACGTTTCCAACAGTTTCATTATAACAGTTCTTTTATTTCTGTTTCAGTAGCGTCCGAGTTCAATAGAGACATTTAAATCTGCAATGTCCAACCAAGTGGAAGGACGCTCGCATATTCCGAACAGTGGAGGAAATGCAGTACCTCACAACAAAAGGCCGGTTGTGCTGGTTTATCCAACTGGTGAGTCATCTTTTCTTTATTTAGGTCAAATACGAAAGTTTATATGCAAATAGTGTAATTGGTGTAAATTGGTCAACTGGAACGTAGGTCAGTTGTCAAAAGATATTACATTTATAGGTTTAAAGTGAAATTCACTTAGTGACTAGACAGAAGCAGCTCACAGTCTAGATAGCAAAGTAAATTGCAGCAAATGGTGGAAGCACCCATTTAATTTTGATGCAGAGTATGTGAAGCACATAATTCGTTCGTTCAGAAATATTTAGAAATAGATTATTTATGTGAAATCTTAAGCGAGTAGCCAGCCAATGTTAGCCTTCTAAACTATAATATCCTGAAAGTGGCGGTACATCTAGTTATAGCGATAACCGCTATCAGCTTTATATAGAACTAACTATTTATTAAGTACACTTGGAAAATCCAAATCACCACAGCACATTAAAAAAAAACTGGCGATCGTTTCACTTACCAAGCTAGCGTCATCAGATGTTGAATAATTCTAAATATGTTACATCTACAGCGCTGCTTATATTCTTGCGCCGGTAGTCGGCCCATAACGACAGAGAGTGGTCCAACAACAAAACAATTAACATATAGCCTTTATTTTATTTTATTTTTCTTTGGCTGAAATATCTAAACTACCTTATAATCTATCGGACGTGCTTCTGTTATCTTTCCTGAAGTGATCTAACAACCGACTTACCATAGGCGACGGTGCGTACAGTCCATCCACTTTTTTATATTACAATAATTTAACAATATACATATACATAAATAAATAAATAAATAAATAAATAAATAATATATATATATATATATATATATATATATATATATATATATATATATATATATATATATATATATATATATATATATATATATTGATATAAATAGCAAATACGACTTAAAAATAGAAACCTTTTTGTGGGGAAAACGAGTCATGTATATTAAATTTATGCATCCTGGCGCCCCAAAGTGGGCGCATTAAAAATTTTTTGACAAAATATTTTTTTATGGAAAATTTTACCAAACCAACATAAGGGCATTAAAAACCATTAACTTTTAAATTATCACGTTTTGTTTAATTTAACTAAATTAAAGCAATGTTTAATAACAAAATTTGATGAACCAACGGTAGTCCATAGCACATTTTCATTTAATTTTAGTGATTATGCATTTTGGAGTGTTCAGTGCTAGTATTAGAAAGAATATAGACAAAAAAATTAATTGAACCATTTTATTTCTAAACCTAAGAAAAAATTTAGTATTTTAGTAAAGTATAAAATTTTGCCATAATTTTTTTATATATGGAAAATTAAATTGCAATTTGGACAAATCAAAAATAACAAATTGTTTTATGAAAAATAAATTTAAGAGGGTTATTTAAAAGGGAATTAAACATTTTGTGTACAGGAGCATTGTCATGCAAAACAAGGTAACCATTGGTAGAATCCCTCGCATTTCTCCACAATCTGTCTCTAGGAGAGTGATTAAATCAGTTTAAACTACGTAAAGGAATAAAATTAAACACAAAACAGGCCCTAACTTAAATATTAGTTTTGACATAATATTGTATTAGAACTTTTAAATAAATTGTCAATACTTAGAAAGGGGGATAATTAAATTTCAAATTCACACTAAAATAAAATAAATAAAGCCTAAATATGTCCGGGAAAAACAAGTAGAAAGTAAAAACCCAATTAGGACAGAACAAGCAAAGGAATCAGAAGAACCTGTGATCAGAGTATCTGAAGATCCGGGGAAAATGGAAAAGCGGAAAAGAGAAAAACTTAAACAGTACAAAGAATGGAGGGAGCCTAAAAAAATTTTGTAAGAAGAAGAAGAAACAGTGTCACAACAAGGAGAAGAAACAGAATATCTGGGCGATGAAACTTATATCATAGAAAAGGAGCATAATAGCACCGTAATAGAAAACCCTCCAAATCAAATAGTGAAAAAACAAAAGGAAGAAGAAATATTCATGTCTAAACAATAAGCAGTTTTGATTGAAATAATGAAAAAAACAGTGAAAAATTAGAAAAAAAATATAAATGAAAAGTGAGAAAAGTTAGAAGAAAATATAAATAACAAATTAGAAGAAAACAAAAATGAAATTATACAAGATATTTTGAGAATAGAAAAACAATAACAAGAATATAATAAACCTAAAATGTCAAGAGAGTTCATTAAAACAAAACAAAATAAAACAAAAAATAACGCCACAGATGCTTCATAATGTCAGAGAAGAATTTACCCGTAGAATATTTATTTGTCAGGAGGTCCATGGTGGTCATTTTCAATATCTGTTGAAGTAACCACTTCAACAGTTTGTGCCTTTAGATTTTATTTGAATTGTTTTTCAATTTTCTTAGTTAGGGTTATTTAGTTGTTATTTGTTTACTGTTAAATTGTGTTTTATTTTGAAACATAAATAATTTAAAATTATCTATGTGTACTTTACTGGGGAAACAGTACGACAGGAACAATCAATAATGACATCTAATAGGTAAAAAAAGTGTCATAAATAGGGACAGTCACACATACAAAAGAGAATATAAGGCAAAAAGTTATGGAAACAAATTTCCAAACAAAAATTCATCAACTGGACAATGAGATAAAAACAACTCAAGAAAATGCTACGGAAGCCATCAAATAATCAAAACGGAACTGGACACAGAAATACAGTTGTGTCATGCCAAAATAAGTAAAGAAACTGCAATTAGAAGGTAGGACATTAAAAAGGTCGAAACGTTTATGGAGTCAGTAGACAGGAATGTGTTCGGAGTCGAACAGGAAACCGATGAACAACTAATTAAAATGAAAGAAGAAGAAAATTTACTAGAAGGAAGCCTAGAAAAATATATAGAAAAAGAAATACTGCAAGAAGATTTTTTTGTTAATAATTATATCTTGACTAGTGTAGTTTTTCTGTAAATCGCTTGAATTGGTTCTTTGTCTAGAAAATTGGATCAGTTGTTTCGGGACAATTATATCTATTTTCGGAAAATGTTTATATTCTTTGAACAATAATGTGTACGAGGACCTTACCTTGTTTACATGTATACCTTGACCTGATTGTTATATTTCATCCTCATAGAAGCATGCAGGGTACGCCAGTCCTATCAGACCAGTTTTTCCAAAAGAAAAAGAAAAATTTTCCGAAAAAAATGTATCTCAAAAAAATAAACAAGCTATTTTGATCAAATTTAATTGGTATATTGCCTTCGTAAATACCTCACTGCACGAAAACTCAGCTTTCTGGGTTTATAGAAAATTGAGTTATACAAATTTGAAGCATTTAATGAAAATTCGCTACCATAACGCAATTTCTGCGTCCCGAAATTGTATGACTTTTTTTTTCATTTAAATGAAGGAATATTTGTGTTTGTTTTTTCTCCAGAAATAACAAAGTAAAGGCAATCAGATTTGGTAGGCGTGTTTGCATTATAAAGCGTGAACCATTTATCAAAATTTAGGTATGTAAGTTTAAAGACAAAAAAGTTATGGGCATTTACAGAAAAAAATGGGGCTTTCCTCAAAACGTCAAAGTCGCGCTTTGAAACATCAAAATTAGCAAAATTTAGGCACAGAACCTGAAATAAATACGGATTATCTCAGGGGTGTTCTGCAAACTCTTAAGTTTCAGCTTCAACCATCATTGCCCTTTATTTTACTAAAATATCTCCAGAAAATTAATCTCAAATAGACCCTTCCTCTAATGCTTGTGGTGAATATGATTTAACAGGGGGATTCAATCAATTATCAAAATACACTATATTTGTAGCTTTATTAACGACCCCAAATACAGTATTAGCGCAACATAGATATATTATGTTGTCGCATAATATAGCAGGAACCAAAACAAAATCAAAAAATGTCTCTATAAAAAAAATTATAAAATAGTTTATTTTATATTTAAACTTAAACATAAGACGTCATATAAGACCGAAACAGTCGTGGGATATGTTTCAATTGTACTAATTCTGTAATTAATCGTTACGTATACTTTAAATATAATATCCCGGCCATGAAGCCGGTCTAAAGTATCACGCAAATTGCTGCGTCTCGAAATTTTGTGAGTTTTTTTTACATTCAAATGAAGAATTACTATGATTTCTGTTCAGCTTCATACAAACCTCATGCATCAAAAATAGCTGGTTTATATTTCAGCAGCATGAATATTTTGCATTATGTAGCGCAATTTTGATCCACTGCCGTTTTTATATTGACACATAAACAACGATCCTAGCTCTACCACACTGCATGCATTTTATGGCAAATAGTTTCCACGTACATTAAAACATTTCACTGCATAACCAATCTTTGACCGTTCTAACGGAAATTTTAAAAACACACAATTCGAATGAACGCAATATGCCGTCTAAAGTAAAATAATGGGTATTGGAAGTATCATGATCATTATTTTTCTTGTTCACTGCACATCCTAAATATATTTTTGCATTCAAACATTTTTAGTGAATTTTCTTTAAAAGAAATCACTAATGAGGAGATCCCGACTTTTGAATTTTGAAAACATTTCTTTAAATGAGCATAAACTAGGCCCCATAGAGCCCATATTCAGGGTATGTTTCAATTTTTATAGATTTTGCCAAACAATTTTGTGTTTTCTTTCGAACAAAATTTATACCTCCGGAAGTGACAGAGTAAGGGCAACCAAATTTAGTATGCTGGTTTCTGTCATAAAGGGCATCCCATGTACCAAAACTCAGATCTCTAAGTTAAGAGGCAAATAGTTTGGGGTAAATTATTTGTTAAGTAATTAATCTGATTAAGGAAAGTTACAGCGTCAAAATTGATAAGTATGGTAGGAGTACGAATTTGAGTGAAAAATACGACACGACATGACTAACAAGCTCCTAGATCTGTGGTCTAAGTCCTTATTTTCCTTCATTTCGTTAAAATATGAAGAAAAGATCCACTGTACATAAAAATTGTTTGGTATACATAGTAAAGACAATTAACATACTACCGGATATACCTGCTAGTAAATACATTTGTCATGTCAACTGTGGCCAAGTGGGCTAAGCTCTGTACATCAGATAGTTTATTTTAGTCTCATTCGACTTTACCGTTATCAGATCAGATCGTTGTTATACCGATGAATTTTTTAGCGAGTTTTTGTATAAAAAATAATTTGAGAAAGAGGAGATGAAAACTTTTAAGGCTTAATTCAATTTGAATATAACCTCTGGTTGTTTGTTCTTTCCCTAACTTGTTGAAATACAGTCATAGATTTTCCCGTGGTTTCACAAGTGCATGTTTTAGTGACTTTTCTTGAAAAAAAGAGTAATTAATGAGGTGATCCCGACATTCGAATTTAGAAAAAATTTCTCAAGGTAAGCACGAACTAGGCTCCCTAGAACCCATATCCAGGGTCAGTTTCAATTATATATATATATATATATATATATATATATATATATATATATATATATATATATATATATATATATATATATATATATATATATATATATATATACATATATATATATATATATATATATATATATATATATATATATATATATATATATATATATATATATATATATATATATATATATATATATATATATGTGTGTGTGTGTGTGTGTGTGTGTGTGTGTTTGGGTGTGTGTATCACACCGACAACTCAAAAAATAATGGGCCGATTTTCATCAAATTTGCTAAGTACCTTCTTCTGGTAAGTGACTTGATAAGTTCGTTAGCCAGGGAAATGGGCCCAGGTATTCCCGGAAAATTTTGTGTTTTCTCCAGAAATAACAAAGTAAAGGCAACTAGATTTGGTAGGCATACTTTTATTATAAATCGTGAACCATTTACCAAAATCTAGGTATGTAAGTTTAAAGACAAAAACGTTATGGGCATTTACAGAAAACAATTGCGGTTTTCGTCAAAACGTCAAAGTCGCCCTTTGGAACATCAAAATTGGCACAATTTAGGCAAAGGACCTAAAAAAATACGGATTATGTAAAGAGTTTTCTGCAAACCCTTAAGTTTCAGCTTCAACCATCATTGGCCTTCATTTTACTAAGATATCTTCAGAAAATTTATTACAAATAGACCATTCTTCTAATGCTTGTGGTGATTATTATTTAACTGGGGGATTCAATCAATTATTAAAATACATTATATTTGTAGCTTTATTAACAGCGCCAAATACAGTTTTAGCGCAGAATAGATATATTATGCTGTCGCATAATATAGCAGATGTGTAAACAAAATCAAGGTAAGTCTCTATGAAAATGATTCTAAAATAGTTTATTTTATATATAAAGTTAAACATAAGACGTCATGTAAGACCGAAACAGTCGTGGGATATCTTTCAATGGTAATTCTACTAATTCTGTAATTAATCGTTACGTATACTTTGCATATAATATCCCGGACGTGTGCCTAGATAGTGCAGGGGGTATCGCGCTTGGCTCCTGAGCAGGAAGTTACGCGATTGAATCCAGCTCGATGAATGTATGTTTTTTTATGTTTTACTTTGACATTTGGAGAAACAATAATGCACAGATTTCTTACGTTTTCAACAAGATTTCATTTTTGTTTAAAACGCCTAAATGAGTTTGTTACCTTGAGTGTGAAATTATTGTAATTAATATTCAAAAAAAAAACGGTTTGATTAGGTTGACTAAAACGAAATCATACTGGCGATTAACAAGGAAAAATACTTGCTACGTTTATACAGATACTTTACTTTTTAGTGAATTTTCTTAAAAAAAATTCACTAATGAGGAGATCCCGACTTTTGAATTTTGAAAAAATTTCTTCAAATGAGCGCTAATTAGGCCCCCCAGAAAACATATCCGGGGTCAGTTTCAATTTTTATATGTTTATATATATATATATATATATATATATATATATATATATATATATATATATATATATATATATATATATATATATATATATATATATATATATATATATATATATATATATATATATATATATATATATATATATATATATATATATATATATATATATATATATATATATATATATATATATATATATATATATGTATCACACCGATAACTCAAAAAATTATGGGCCGATTTTGATTAAATTTGGTGAAAAAATTCCTTTTGCAAATGGCTTGGATGAGTTCGTTAGCCAGGAAAATCTGCCCAGGTTTTCCCGGAAAATTTTGTGTTTTCTTTCGAAAAAAAATTATATCTCCGGAACTAACAAAGTAAGGGCAACCAAATTTGGTACGCAGGTTTATATCCTTACAGCTAACTAACCTACCAAAATTTAGCTATGTAGGTCAAAAGACAAAAAGGTTATAGGCATTTAAAGAAAAATAAATTGGGGTTTTCCTCAAAACGTCAAAGTGGCGATTTAAAATGTCAAAATTGGCAACATTTAGGCAAATAACTTGAATCTAATACAGGCCATGGAAATAAAATGTGTCAAGAAGAATGTTTTAAAAACCCTAAAGTCTTAGTTTCTACCGTCATTGTCCTTCATTTTACTAAAATATTTGCAGAAAATTCATTTCAAATAGACCCTTTCTCTGATGCTTGGCAGTAGCCTTAGCTATAGAGTTTATCGTTTAATGGTATATAATTTTTGTCGAATTTTCGTAAAAAATCAATATATCCGTTATTATATAAGATATGAAAAAAATTTGTATATATTAATTATAGGGTGTCTTGAGCTACATCTTAAAATAATATTTCTACAATCGCAGGGTGGCCCATAAGTCGCTGGTGATACAAATTTCCTTTTTTTTTAATCAAACGCGCCTTATGTTATTGCATTTTTATATTTTCCATCGAAATATAATGCATGTTTGTAAGAAAAGAAATTATGGACGCAGCAAGTGCGTTATGGTAGCGAATTTTGATCAAATGTTTCATATTTGAACAGCTCAATTTGCTATTAACCTATAAGGTTGACCAAGAAACGTGTTTTTTCGGGAACACTTTAAGTTTACTTTTGGAAATTTTTTTACATTTTCACACAATAAAGTTATTTTGATGAAACATGGCACATTGTTTTTACTATATAGGTTATACTGGTAACCAAATTTGATTATTATTTCTTAAAAAAACACACAAATTTGTTATTAAAAACATTTTTATGAAAATTCACTACCATAACGCACTTGCTGGGTCCAGAGTTTTTCTAAATATGAATTAAGTTTCCTTCTAGAAATCTTCTGTATAACTGTATTGAAATTTGTAATACAAGTTTCTTTTAAAGAGACTTACACTATCTAAAGAGATAGCAAATATTAGTTCTTTAGCTTCATAGAAAATTGAGTTTTGGGTATTTTTCTCAAAAGGAGTTAGAACGCAAGATTTTTTTGATAATAGAGGAATATCGATGGTAACACTTTCAAAAAAATTCTTCAAGTGTGCGCGTCCTAGGACCTCTAAAATCGATCTTCAAGGTATGTGTAGGTTTAGACTATTAACTTTACTAATATGCCGTATAATAATAGTGGACGATTTTTATGAACATTCGCTACTATAACGCACTTGCTGCGTCTTGAAATTCTGTTACATCCGCAACGTCACAGCGTGTAGAAGTATCGCATCAATGACAAAAATTTCAAATTTCGTTTAAACATCGTAAAATATATCAGAACACATAGAAAGCAAGATTTGGGAACGAATTTTTTTTGCCTGTCGGACCGTATGCCTGTCTGCTTGTAGCCACGGTAACTTTAGAAGAAATTGGGATATCGTCTTCAAATTTGGTATACAGTTAGCACTCGACAAGCAAACTGTTCGGATTGTTTTTTGGGGTAAAAGGGCTTTAGCGGGTAGGGAATGTTGGGGGGGGAGGTTGTTTAGTGAAAATTTACATTTTTTCGTGAAAACTCGAGTAATATAACGTTTTAGAGTTTATTTATTAGAAAACTTTTTATTTCATCAACCATCTGGTATTCTGTGCTGAAATTAAATTAAGGGTTGAATGTGTGGGGGTGGAATATTATTGACAGAAATTTCAATATTTTTTTGCTAAAACGGCGTAAAAAGTCTCAAAACATATAGAAACCTTGATTCTGGAACGAAATTTTTTTTGTCTGTCGGTATGTCGGCATGTACGTCTGTCGGTTAATAAGCGCAATAACTTTCGAACGTAGTGAGATATCATTTTCAAATTTGGTATCCAGTTCAAACCCGACAAATGAACGCTTCGAATTGTTTTTGGGTAAGAGCGCTTCAGGGAGTAGGGGATAAGAAAGCGTTGATTTGGTGAGAATTGACATTTTTTAGTAAACGTCGAATAACATAACGTTTCAAAAGCTCATGGGTACAGGAATACAAATATTTTCTCTGTGGTCAAGTGATGGGCCCTAAATTCATTCCATGAGAATATCTTTCTGAAGAGAATAAATTATTACAGCTATGTGAAAGTTTTGATTCAATTTGCAGCACTATTTTTATACTTTATAACATAACTGGCATGTTTCGGAAAGGTAGGCCCGAAATATATATTACAAACAGTATAGGACCAATCACAGATCCCTGTGGTACTCCACTAAGAAGAGGGCTAGACAAAGAGGTTGTTTTTGCAACTCTCATGAAATAGTAGCGATCAGAAAGAGAGCTTTTGATCCACCTTAGCACAGGGCGCGAATACCATCGAATACTTTAGAAAAATCAAAATACAGAACATCGCCTGGGTCTTTTTTGTCCAGTGATCGCGTCCACTAATCTACAAAGGTTGATAAATTAGTGACAACTAAACGCCCAGAAAGGAATCCGTGTTGCTTGTCGGCTAAAATTTGCTTACTTAATAGAAAAGGAAAAACCTTATTAACCAGGAACCGTTCCGCAACTTTAGAGATTAGAGGTTAAAGGCTTATAGGTATGTACTTGGCGGGATATAGTTTATCGATCGTTTTAAATGCAGCAGTAACAGAGTCAGTAAGCCAAGCAGTGGGCAGTTTGAGTGGCGACAATAGAGCGTTTCTGCAATATGTAACCAAATAACCTGGTATTACATCAGGAATAGAAGAGCAATTAGCGTTTATTTTCTTAAACCATCAACAATGATTACAAAAATACAAAAATGATCACCGTTCATTAACACACACTGCCCACATCTAAGTATTAGTTAGTGATTCATAAATTTAAGTACCGGTTACTTATTTTTTAAGCACGCAAATGCATATCTGATCCACTGTTGCAATTCGTGAATGTTTTTAGAAGTATTTTCGTTTTGGTAAACATCTAAAACGATTAAGTCTGGCGATCTCGATGGCCAACAAATGGGATCATTCCTGTCTAGCCATTCCTGGGAAATCTGACACAAAATCATCAAACTACTTCATGGGAACAATGGGCTAGAGCTTCATCATGTACATAATACATACAGCGCCGCAATATTAATGGTAATTCCGAAATAAACTCATCACGTGGTTCTTTTAACAATTGATGCTAGGTTTGTCTATACAAGTTTTGTTCGTACAGATAATAAAAGCTAGCTAGCAAGGCCACAACGTATTAGCGCACGTATAAAAGTTAGAAAAGCTAACAATAAATGGGCTTTTTATTCAAAAAGCTTGCATTTAGATTATACCTCAAAATCTCGTGGCCTATTTGTTTTCTAAAATGTGAATTAAATTCAATAGAAATGTCAGCACAACTTTTTTATTTGCGATTTCAGTTAAGTGGTGGGGAAAATTTACTATGGATCATATATACATCGATGTTGTGAAGGATGCCCTTCTTATATTTATGGATAAAATACTCTTGTTGTCTATTAAGTGATTAGTATTTATTCCCAAACTAATTGGTAGAAGTAAAAACTATAAGAAATTGAATAAAAACTTTATTCGATTTCCAATTAGGCACTACAGAACTGCGACTGGCGTCGATAACCAGGTCATCCGTGTAAAACAGCCTGGTTGAGAAAACAAAACTGTTCACTGAGGCATTTCTTAACTTTACAACTTCACTATTTACGACTCGCTGTAAATTTACGATTTAGATTAAGCAATAACCTAGTTTTATTATTTCATTTAGATCGGGTTTAAGGAGATTTTATACTATAAAGCCTATAAATAATAATCTACACAAGTTTTTTAATATAGGCTAGGAAAAACCACTGGTGCAGACGAATTAACAATAGCGCTTTTAAAAAATTCTGGTGAAAAAAAATTGAATTGAAACTGTTTCAACTGATTAGTGTTATAAATGGAAGGAACGACCCACTTAATTTATGAAAAGTAAAATATTACCATTGCCAAAAAAGTGAAGCATGAAACGGCAATAAGCGCAAGAAGTGTACAGAGTCATGTGTCGAAGATTCTGCTAACCAAATAAGAAGCAAATTTGAGAGTTTCTTGAATGAAAACTGGGTCGTCTTTATACCTTGACCAGGAACTAGAAAAGCAATGCTAACACTTGAAACAACACGAGACCTGAAAGAGGATCCAACACTGTAAATCGCAAAATATTGTCTCATATGTAATACCTCCCACCCTCCTTGAAAATAGTAAATATATATACATCACTAAGTGAAGATTGGAAACTCTGATGAACACAACCTTATAAAAAATACTGAAGCAGAAGGTTACAAGCTACAGATCCAAAAGTTCCCAAATAGTGTTGTCTCCCAAAAATTTATAAACCGCGAAAGTCTATCAGACCTATTATTTCGGCTATAGATTAAATGGGCTTAAAGCTTGCCTGTTAAACAAACAAAAAAGCAGTGTCAAATTCACTTGAATTTATTAATAAAGTTAAAAATGTTAATTGTTTGAAGGCGAAATTTTGATATAATTTGATGTAGCGCGTTTCCTAGCTTGCCCACGAAACAAACGCTAACGTATTTAAAAACATTATTGAAATTGCACAACATAAGTGAAGAGGCTTGCAAAGAATATTGAACTTTAACAAAACTTTAATAAAATAAAATACATTTCAATTTACCAATGAGTTTTTTGAACGCACCCAAGGCACGGTAATGAGCAACCCTCTCTCTCCACTCATTGCGGACCTTTTCATGAGTAGATTTAAAAAGGATTTAGAAAATGAAAGTGAGTATTTTCCTAGAGTGTGTCTTTGTTGTGCAGACAATATTTTTGCTGTGTTTAACACAAATATATGCAAAGTAGATGACTTTATTAATAGATTCAACTGTCAATTTGATTCAACAAAATTCTATCGGGAATTGTAAGTTATCGGTAAACTGCCTTTTCTAGATGTACCAGTTATTAAAAATAATGACTATCTTGAATTCGATGACCACTGGAAGAAAACTACCACACTGAGTTACATTCCACATGACTCGTATCATACGTTTACACAAAAAACGGCCAGTTTAAATGTCTTAGTAAATAGCTTAATGAAATTTCCCTTAAGTACAAGTATATATAGTAGAGAATTGTAATACATTAAAAACGTGGCTAGACATAACGGATATTCGGATAGTTTAAGGGAAAAATTAATTGGTAGACACAGAACAAAGAAAATGTAAGCGAAATCCACGACCTTTAGGAAAGATAAAATAGAGAAAAAGTTTATTTGCCTACCATTTGGACCGCGTATCACAAGGGATCTCGAGAGCATTTTTAGGAAAGCGGATTTGCAGCTAACTCTTCGACTAAAAAAATAATTTCAAAAAAATTTTAAGTAATACGAAAGATAAAGATAAATCCACTGAAATCTCGGATATCTTGCGGGCTATGAGATATTCAGGGGACTTAGAAGACGGGCCTGGGTCTTGTCTGCAACTGAACAGTCGCTTTATAAGGAGATGGTGGAGATACATATCTGCGTTGATCCGGCTAGCTTCTGGAGGTATGCCAACCTCAAAAAAGGTCAATCTGGTCAGTCTACGCTCTCGTATAGGGGGGAGGTTGTTGCGAGCGATGCAGATGCAGTGAATGCCTTTGCTGAGTTTTTTCAGGGCTCATGCTCGGATGCGTCTAGCGGCGTTTTAGTGGGCTGCGCTCCCTGTTACTGAAGAACAGGTCCTAAGCGCGTTGCTTAAGATCAAACCGAAGCACACATCGGGCCCTGACCAAATTCCAGCTTTTCTGGTCAGGGATTGTGCTCACATACTTGTTCAGCTCTTGACTATACTGTTCAATATATCGCTGGGGTCTTCTGTATTTCCTAGCACCTGGAAGAAGGCAAAGTCAATAAATGTTCCAAAGGGATGTGATTCTACGTTGATTAAGAACCATAGACAAATTGCTATGATGGAACTTTGCGAAAGTGTCCTGCATGAGATAATTTCGTTTGCGGTAAAAAATGTGATTAGTAGCGCTCAGCATGGCTTCGTGAGGCGCCGCTCCACGACCACTAACTTAATCAGCATAACTGAATATATATTTGCTGCCAAGAACAACGAGTCGCAGACGGATGTTATCTACCTGGACCTCTCCAGGGCCTTTAATAGATTATATCACGATATTCTTTTGAGGAAACTGGATAACATGCATTTCTCACCGAACTTGCTGAATTTTATGGAATAATATCTCTGTGATCGAGTTAGTATTGTCCACTATCATGGTTATCAGTCCGTGGGGGTCTTGGCTGAATCAGGCGTTCCTCAGGGATCTGTTCTAGGACCCTTGCTGTTCAATCTATTCATCAATGATATTTCGGATGTTATCGACTTAGCCCATCTTCTCATCAGTTGCTAGTCTCTGCGATTGTTCGGTGCTTAAGGGATGTTTGCGTAGAGTTCAACACTGGTGCTCCATTAACAACCTCCCACTGAATATTAAAAAATGTGTTGTAAAATCTTATACGCTCAACCGCCGTGTAATCGAGTTCCCATACTCCATAGATGGACAGCCTCTTCTAAGACCTGCAACCTTTAAAGACTCGGGAGTTGTCTTTGATTCAAAACTCTCGTTCAAGGAGAATTATGAACATGCTATTGCTAGAGCATCGAAGACACTTGGATTTCTTATTCGCAATTCCGATTCCTTTCATAATGCGGACAGTTTGAGGCTCCTGTTCGGTGCCTATGTGCGGCCGAATCTGGAATATGCCTGTCTGGTGTGGTCTCCTCTGTATGACGTCCAAATAGGAGCTCTTAAGGGTGTCCAACGGAGATATTGACAGTTCCTTGCATACAGAGCGGATCGGGTGTATCCCGCTACTGGTACACCACGGACCGATTTACTGTCGAGGTTCTCATTGGAATCTCTGCAAGCTAGGCGTATTTATTCTTCTCTCTCCCTGATATATAATTTACTGCACAGTAGGATCGTCTGTCCTGAACTATTGCGCAATCTGCTTTTTCACTCCCCTAGAGGCAACTCTAGAAGACACGACTTCTTTTATCTACCGCAACCTAGGACCAATGTTAGGCTTAACTCACCGATTTACAGATTCTGCTCCATTTATAACATCGTGCATCAGTCAATAGACATATTGTGTTGTGGTGCGTCTAAGCTGAGACACGTTGCATCGCTGCTTGGTAATTAGTAGTACTTTTACGATGTTAATTTTTCTAGTGTATGCTATGTATTTTATATTGTATTCATAGTCTTAATTTGGGATAATTCCAGTTGAGTATTTGTATTAAATAAATAAATAAATAAATATCTATGAGATAGGTTGTAAAGATTAGAATATTAAATACATTGGACATACCAAAAGAACAATTGAAACCATTGAAGAACATTTGGCCCAGCTGAGATACAGTAGTGTCATGTCTGGAAAAATATATTTGGGATAATAATCACCACATAGATGAAGATAATCTGAAACTTATCGAAAAATGTTAGACAGCCAACAAAGTTAGGTTCTTAAGAAAGTTTTTATATTTCTAAGACAATAAAAAATAAGAGTTCCTTGAACCGAGCTCCGCCATTGACTTATAGCCCTTTTTTACAGTATGTCTTTGATATAGGAGATATTCCGAAACTCGGCAGCTAAAGTTATAACGCAATTTAAAAAACCTCGTCCAGCGATAAAAATAAAGTACACAGAAGATTTTCCTGGGATTTCGTCCCTGTTTTATCGATCTTTACCTAAGACCTAGTATAAAAAGTGATTTTTAGTTGTAAGTAGTTTAGAATTTTTCATCGTTTGGTGACGCTAACTTAGTGAAACGATCGCCAGGTCTTTAAAAAGATGTGTTGCGGTGATTTGGGTTCTCCAAGTGTACTTATATATACAACAATTTGAAACCTTTTTGAAAGATGTAAAAAATATACACAAATATTCAACCAACACCTCTTATCCTATCTTTTACCTGACTGGAGCTCAATTAATTATTTGTTGATTTATTTCATTAGAATATCTTATTTACCTCCGTGAACACCTGAACATATATTTCACTTTAATTGCTGGATGAACGCTAATCAATTAAATATGTTTCACTTAAATAATAATAATACATCCTATTCTTATAGAAATATCTCCATATAATAATAATAATCTTTATTTATATGCATGACAGCAACAACAACAACAGCAACAATAGTGAAACAAATAAATAAATCATGTTTAGTCCCACAGAAGTCGGAAACTTATAAGTGAGACCAAAAAGTAACAGCTTAGTGCTATATTATACACTCGGCACAACATACATAAAAAGAGTTCAGGACGCAGCAAGTGCGTTATGGTAGTGAATTTTTATTAAATGCGTCAAATTTGAATAACTCAACTTTTTATAAACTTAGAAAGTTAAATTTTGGTATGTAATAAGACCTCTCCGAAAGAAATACACTTACTGAATTTTATTAGAATAGCTTTGTAATTTTTGCGGAAAAAAATTATTTCAAACAAAAAATTACAATTTGAATAACTGAATTTTCTATAATTTTATAAAGTTGAATTTTGGTACCTAGAAAGGCTTTGCCGGAGGAAACATACACACAAAATTTAATTAAAATGGCTTTGTAATTTATTGAGAAAAAAAATTTTTTTGAAAGAAAACTCAAAATTTTCCGGGAAAACCTTGTCCGATTTTCTTGGCTAACGAACTCGTCCAAGCCATTAATAAAAGAAAGGCATTTACCGAGCTTCATTGAAATCGGTTAATTATTTTTTGAGTTATCAGTTGGATATATATATATATATATATATATATATATATATGTATATATATATATATATATATATATATATATATATATATATATATATATATATATCTATATATGTATGTATGTATATATATATATATATATATATATATATATATATATATATATATATATATATATATATATATATATATATATTCATTTGAAAAAAATTTTGCAAACTCTTACCATCGGTACCTCTCTATTAGTGATTTTTTTAAATAAAAATTCACTAAAAGAGAAATAAAAAAGTCTGGACGCAGCAACTGCGTTACGGTAGCGAATTTTCTTTAAAATGCTTTTAATGGCAAATATGTCTTGTTTTTAAGTGAGGGACATTTGCTTGGCAGTATAACTTAGATATTAGTAACAATCTAGCGTATTTAATTAAAATAGCTTTGTTATTTCAAAAAGTACAAGCATTTTCCGAAAATAAACTTTAAAAGTTCAAAAAAAAAAACTGGTCCGATTTTCCTGGCCAATGAACTTCTTTAGGCCGTTTACACACCTGCCTGGATATAATTATTCACGAACCGCTTTAGGACCAAAATTGGAAAAAAATGAAAATTTGCAAAAATTTCTTTTACAGAAAATCACCATTTTTTTTACAGAAATTGCCTTCAGTGATAATAAGTTTCACAAAAACACTAAAAGCATTTCTACGAAAACTTTTAAAATTCAGCCACTATTTGAGCGTGCTCGTATAAAGCAGCTCGATTTTTTCGACGAGTAATACAAACAAAAAGCTCTCTGAATGCGTCATTTTCATGGGGGTCCGCTATCTATTGCTAAAAACTCCCTTTAACAATTTGTGATATGTGTTTGAAGTATGTGCCAAAACGTGAAAAGTTGCAAAACAATTCATATAACTTAAAAACGATGAACGAAATTTTTTTATTACAAACATGCATTATAATTCGCTAGAAGACACAAAAATGCAACAAAATAAGAGGGTGTTATATTGAAAAAAGGAAGTGTGCATTATCAGCGACTTATGGGCCACTCTGTGATTGTCAAAATAAGTTTACAATGTGCAGCTCGAGATACCCTATAATTAACGTGAATACTTTTTGTCATATCTTGTATAATTACGGATGTATTGAGCTTTGCCGTAAAAAAGCGTGTAAATAGATAAAAATTAAAGCTGACCCCGCATATGGATTTTTGGGGTTCTAGTTCGCGCTCATGTGTAGAAATCATTTTAAAATTCATAAGTCGCGGTCTTCTTAATAACGAATTTTTTCTACGAAAATTTGTTAAAATATAGGCTATTAAACCATAAACTTTATAGCTGAAACTACTGCCGAGGCATCAGAAAGAGGGTCTATTGGAAATGGATTTTCTGAAAATATTTTAGTAAAATGAAGGACAATGATGGTTGAAGCTAAATCTTAGGGCTTACTAAAACACACTTCTTACAACACATTGTCTACATTATCCGCATTTGTTCCAAATTCGTTGTTTGAAAATTGCTAATTTTGACGTTTCAAATCGCGACTTTGACGTTTGAAGAAGAAAAATTATCAAATTTTCATAATATTTTTTCTGCTATTTCTTGACGTTTTTGCGTCAAGAAAACTTAACCGGATGTAATATTCAATTGGTTTTCTTAATCGCACAAAATATTTTGCTCTTATATATAAAGGGTAAACCACTTAGCAAAATGTAGGTCTGTATGTTTAAAGACAAAAAAGTTAGAGGTATTAAAGAAAAAATGGGGTTTGCCACAAAACGTAAAAAGTCGCGATTTGAAACGTCAAAATTGGCAACTTTTAGTCAAAGAGCCTGAAAAAAATACGGATTATGTAAAGAGTGTCCTGCAAACCCTTAAGTTTCAGCTTCAACCATTCATTGCCCTTCATTTTAATAAAATATTTCCAGAAAACTCATTTCAAATAGACACTTTATCTGATGCTTTGGCAGTAGGTTTAGTTAAGTTTATGGTTTAACGGTTTATACTTTTTGCCAATTTTCACAGAAAAAATTCGTTAATAACGAGACCGCGGCTTTTGAATTCTAAAAAGATTTCTTCAAATGAGCGCAAACTAGGCCCCCTAGAATCTAGAATCCATAGCCGGTTTACTTTCTGTTTACATATATACAGGGTGACGAATTTCTAGGGAAAATCTCGGTATAATTGTTATTATGCAAGATACGAGAAAAAATTGTATACGTTACTTATAAGGTGTCTTGAGCTGCATCTTATAAAAATATTTTGACAACCACAGGATGACCCATAAGTCGTTGGTGATACCTACCAAAAAAATTTTGAACATTCCTTATTGCATTTTTCATCGAAATATGATGCATGTTTGTAAAAAAAATCGAGACGCAGTAAGCGCGTTTTGGTAGTGAATTTTCATTAAATGCTTCAAAATTCAATAACGAATTTGCTGTTAACCTAAGCTTCGTCGGCTAGGAAACGAGTTTTCTCGGAAACATTTAAAGTTAATTTTCGGAAAAATTTTGTACATTTTCAAGCAAGTTATTTTGATAAAATATGGTACATTGTTTCTACTATATAGGTTATACCCGTGACCAAATTGGTGCCTGTTTGCATTAAACAGACATATTTGCTATTAAAAACATTTTTATGAAAATTCACTTTCATAGCGCACTTGCTACGTCCAGACTGTTTTTAGATTAGCTGATGCAACAAGGAAAAGTGAACCAGGAAGCGATACAAGGAACAGATATTCTTCTCCCTATACGCATAAATAATAACAGACTTCTTGTTTATGTTTCAATCATAATATATTTTTTCCAACAATATGCTCGATCCCATCCGTGGGCCATCTTCGGTTAGTCCATAATATAAAGGTTTTCCTTTTCATAAAAACAACATAAGCGGAAGCTACATGTAGATAATGATGAACGGATCGAGGGAAAAGTGTCTTTTAAGGCAGTTTCCTGAAATACGTTTATATAGAATATAGTTCTGAAGTTTTTGTATTGAAGGGAAACTTTTTCGCTCGATTAACTCTGTGACAAGGGCAAAACAGATGTTAGCATTTTTTGATTTGTTCAGTATAATGGAAATTGAATTTTACCAACGTAAACATATAATGTTTCGTTCAAGGTTTTCTCCTGTTATTTTGGAAGTCACATGCGTATTTAAATACAGCTAACTAGTTTCTTTTTAGTGAATTTTCGTTAAAAAAAACACTTATGAGGAAGTACTGACTTTTGAGTTTCAAAAAAAAAAGAAATGAGTGTGAACTAGGCCCTCTAGAGAACATATCCGGGGCCAGCTTCAATTTTTTATGTGTTTATATATATATATATATATATATATATATATATATATATATATATATATATATATATATATATATATATATATATATATATATATATATATATATATGTATGTATGTATGTATGTATCCGATAACTCAAAAAACAATTAAGCGATTTCGATGAAACTCGGCAGTGCCTTACTTTTATTAATGGCTTGGATGAGTTCGTTAGCCAGGAAAATCAGACGGGGTTTTCCGAATAAATTTTGAGTTTTCTTTCAAAAAAAAATTTTTTCATGAAATTCAATGTATATTTTGCCTTAGGATAGACTTTACTACGTACCAAAATTTAAACTTTCTAGGTTTATAGAAAATTGAGTTATTGAAATTTTAAATTTTCTTTGGAAAAAAAAATTTTCCTCGAAAATTACAAAGTTATTTTAATGATATTTGGTGGATATCTTGCCTTAGTAAAGACCTTACTAGATACCAAAACTAAACTTTCTTAGTTTATATAAAATTGAGTTATTCAAAGTTGAAGCATTTAATAAAAATTCACTACCATAACGCACTTGCTGCGTCCCGAAGTTTTTATCATTTTTTTTTATTTATGAACCGGTTTTGACTAAACATTTTTTGAAATGTGGAAGGAGGAGAAGTGTAGTTTAAGGCTAAGAGGCATTACGTTTTTTTTTTCAAACCTAGGCCTACCAGATCACTCTTAAAAGCTGAAAGTTTCAAAAACTATATAAACGATTTTTTTTACAAAAAGTATGCGCACGTCACTAAATCCGGCGTCCGCTAAACTGGGTCCTTACCAAGTTTCATGAAAAATATTGGATATTAATGATTCTACGACTAAGTGGTTAATCACTGTGAATTTAAGCTTCTTATCCAGTAATCAATGTGATAACAAATAAATCACAACGGTTTTATTTAATAACAACATTTAACAGAATGTAATTTCTAAGAGAAATTGTATAGCATAATAAATTAATTTTAATATTTAATATTATTGGCTGCGGCATTTCAGGCCATTAGCACATTTTTCCCATCATTCAATATTTTTTTAAAATTTTCCAGACAGAGTCAAATTGGCTCGCCCGGGAATCGAACCCGGGACCTCTCGCTTAGCAGGCTGGCACCTATCCACCTGCGCCACGAGGGCGTCTATAGCATAATAAAAAATTGTATTATATTGTCGAAACATTTCGAATAGTCGTCACGTCCATTACAATTTTGCTTAATATCTTTTACACTGCTATCCGATAAACTTCTACCTCACAGTTATATATATATATATATATATATATATATATATATATATATATATATATATATATATATATATATATATATATATATATATATATATATATATAACATATAAAAATTTAAACTAACTCCGAATATGGGCTCTAGGGGTTTTGGTTCGACCTAATTTGAAGAATTTTTTCCAAATTTTAAAAGTCGCCATCTCCTCATTACTGAATTTTTTCTACGAAAATTTACTAAAAGGCGTCTGTTGTAAAATTTAGTTAATGTGACGATCGAACTTGTAGAGTCTAGTTGTCCAAGGGTGTGAACGTGTGCCTCTGAACAGAAAGGTACTAGGTTCAACTCTCAGGGTTTCCGTATCACTTTTTCAGTACTAACTGTAATAAATTTACATCAACCGAGGTTCTGTCATTGTATTTGCGACAGTTGAATGTCTGCACGTTTCGCCCATCGAAGCTGGCGTATAGCCACTGGTACCGTGTCCATGCGATGTTGGGCACGTTAAAAAAAACATTTCCAAAATAGCGGCATGACACTGCTCCCTGGCGTCGGTAATTGGCCATAGTCGCGGAAATAGGCCGACCATACATTAAAAAGTAAATAAATAAGTAAAAACTTTTAAAGCTTCTCTATTTTTTTACAATTTTTCATTATGCTTCAGGGTTCTGCTATGAGGTGAAGCATAATAAACGTATAAAGAAATTTGCATCTGATGTCGTGAGAACTGATAGACGAACTTCTGCCACCTGCTTGCCATATTAACCGATGTACGTTTACTGTGGCAAATCCCTGTGCGAGTAAAGTTATCATTACTGCCAACTGAAACACTATGTTCTTATCACACAGCAGAGGCATAATTAGTTATTGCAACAGCAATCCTAATGAAGGCCAGTTTGTCTTAAACAGACTGTAATATCTTATCCGCGTCATTCAGCTCAAAGACGCAATGAGATATCCCATGACACCGGATGTAATTGGCACCGCAGGGTAGTTTCCGGTTAGTCTGGAGACACTGCAGCATATCAAACATAACAGATGGTTACCCTGGAACTGTCCTCTCGCTAATTGCCCCTATAAATTAACATCAACTTATAGCAACGGGAAAAGAATGGACTGCATTAGTAGTGGGGCCGCTACCTCTGAACTGAAGTAAAATTTATGTTGCCGGGCTTACCACATGTGTTTGTTAGCTGGACAAAGGATTTTTCTTAAAAGTGTTTACGACCAGGCAATTCATCTCTCCCACAGCTAAAGTGTTGTAATAGCACAAAGAAGGATTATGTTGTATTAGAGTGCAGGATGAATTACTGCAAAAATTCCTTTTCGCACCATTTCAGTAAGTTACAGCAGTTGGGGTGTTTTAACTGATTACATTTTAAATGCATAAGAAACATCACAGAAAAGCGGTGACGATTTTTTGCGGAGCATTGAAGTTCAGAAAATATAAAATTAGAATTACTTTTAAAACATTACAGAACAACGCAGGATTTTTCTACGCAAAGCATTGTAATTCAGCAGATTCTAAATTGAAATTGGCTTTTAAGGTGATCTAAAAATAGCTGCATGATTTAAATAAACAAGAGTGAATTCTGTTATCGAATTTTTTTATCCGTTTTTGAGAAGACTACAGCTGTAAGTATGCTACGATTTATGCTCTATGGTCGATGCTTTATGCTGTATGATTTATACATTATGCTCTATGCTTTATAATGTATACCATATGCTTTATGGTTTGTGCTTAATGCTTTATGCTTTATGCCCACTTTATACTTCATACTTCATACTTCATACTTCATACTTCATACTTCATCCTTCATCCTTCATCCTTCATCCTTCATACTTCATACTTCATACTTCATACTTCACACTTCACACTTCACACTTCACACTTCACACTTCACACTTCATACTTCATACTTCGTACTTCGTACTTCGTACTTCTTACTTCTTACTTCTTACTTCTTACTTCATACTTCATACTTCATACTTCATACTTCATACTTCATACTTCATACTTCATACTTCATACTTCATACTTCACACTTCACACTTCACACTTCACACTTCACACTTCACACTTCACACTTCACACTTCACACTTCACACTTCACACTTCACACTTCACACTTCACACTTCACACTTCACACTTCACACTTCACACTTCACACTTCACACTTCACACTTCACACTTCACACTTCACACTTCACACTTCACACTTCACACTTCACACTTCACACTTCACACTTCACACTTCACACTTCACACTTCACACTTCACACTTCACACTTCACACTTCACACTTCACACTTCACACTTCACACTTCACACTTCACACTTCACACTTCTTACTTCACACTTCACACTTCACACTTCACACTTCACACTTCTTACTTCACACTTCACACTTCACACTTCACACTTCACACTTCACACTTCACACTTCACACTTCACACTTCTTACTTCACACTTCACACTTCACACTTCACACTTCACACTTCACACTTCTTACTTCACACTTCACACTTCTTACTTCTTACTTCTTACTTCTTACTTCTTACTTCTTACTTCTTACTTCTTACTTCTTACTTCTTACTTCTTACTTCTTACTTCTTACTTCTTACTTCTTACTTCTTACTTCTTACTTCTTACTTCTTACTTCTTACTTCTTACTTCTTACTTCTTACTTCTTACTTCTTACTTCTTACTTCTTACTTCTTACTTCTTACTTCTTACTTCTTACTTCTTACTTCTTACTTCTTACTTCTTACTTCTTACTTCTTACTTCTTACTTCTTACTTCTTACTTCTTACTTCTTACTTCTTACTTCTTACTTCTTACTTCTTACTTCTTACTTCTTACTTCTTACTTCTTACTTCTTACTTCTTACTTCTTACTTCTTACTTCTTACTTCTTACTTCTTACTTCTTACTTCTTACTTCTTACTTCTTACTTCTTACTTCTTACTTCTTACTTCTTACTTCTTACTTCTTACTTCTTACTTCTTACTTCTTACTTCTTACTTCTTACTTCTTACTTCTTACTTCTTACTTCTTACTTCTTACTTCTTACTTCTTACTTCTTACTTCTTACTTCTTACTTCTTACTTCTTACTTCTTACTTCTTACTTCTTACTTCTTACTTCTTACTTCTTACTTCTTACTTCTTACTTCTTACTTCTTACTTCTTACTTCTTACTTCTTACTTCTTACTTCTTACTTCTTACTTCTTACTTCTTACTTCTTACTTCTTACTTCTTACTTCTTACTTCTTACTTCTTACTTCTTACTTCTTACTTCTTACTTCTTACTTCTTACTTCTTACTTCTTACTTCTTACTTCTTACTTCTTACTTCTTACTTCTTACTTCTTACTTCTTACTTCTTACTTCTTACTTCTTACTTCTTACTTCTTACTTCTTACTTCTTACTTCTTACTTCTTACTTCTTACTTCTTACTTCTTACTTCTTACTTCTTACTTCTTACTTCTTACTTCTTACTTCTTACTTCTTACTTCTTACTTCTTACTTCTTACTTCTTACTTCTTACTTCTTACTTCTTACTTCTTACTTCTTACTTCTTACTTCTTACTTCTTACTTCTTACTTCTTACTTCATACTTCATACTTCATACTTCATACTTCATACTTCATACTTCATACTTCATACTTCATACTTCATACTTCATACTTCATACTTCATGCTTGATACTTCCAGAAAGCAATTACTTCTAAAAACAGAAAAGTTGCTCATCAAAGAAATCGACTAAATTCTACCACCTACCAGCAAAACGGTATCAGATAGCAAAATTATGTTTGCATCGGTGAGTTTCTCATATCATCTGAGCCCAAGAGGCGGTGGTCAATTTTTTTCTATATCTGACAGAAACATGAGTTTCCGTAAGAAAGCGTCTACTTTGGTCCACATTGTACATATATTGTTTTGCTTATGGTAGCGAAATGTAATTTTTAAGTGGCTTGCATAAGTTCTTTAGCAAGCAAATCGGACGAGTTTTTCCGGGAAAATTTTGGGTTTTCTTTTGGAACATTTTTGTATCTTCGAAAATAACAGAGCTAGGGCAACCAAGTTTGGCATATTCTATCAAACTTACTCTACGTGCTAAACTTTGGATCTCTAAGTAGAAGAAAAACATTTTGGCTGCCACTGGTGATCACAGGACAGCACAGGAATTATATAGTTTGTGTGATTAACAAAAACAATTGAATATTACATACTCGTACAACGGTTACCTTTTCTTGACGCAAAAAGGTCAAGAAGTATCAGAAAAAATATTTTGAAAATTTTATATTTTTTCTTCTTTGTCAAAGTCGCGATTTGAAACGTCAGAATTTGCAATTTTTAGACAACTAATCTGAACAAATACGAATTATGTATAACAAATGTTACAATATGTGTGTTTTACAAACCCTTGAGTTTCAGCTCAACGGTCGTTTTCCTTCATTTTACTAAAATATTTTCGGAAAATCCATTTCAAATTGAACGCCCTTTCTGATACTTTGGCAGTAGTTTCAGCAATAGAGCTTATCGTTTATTAGTCTATATTTTAGCAAATTTTCGTAGAAAAAATTCGTTATTGAGAACACCGCGAGTTATGAATTTTAAAAAGGTTTCTTCAAATGAGCGCGAACTAGAACCACTAAAGCCCATATACGGGGTTAGTTTCAATTTTTGCCTGTTTACACATATACAGGTGATGCATTTCTAAAGTAAAGCTCATTATATATCCGTTATTATACAAGATATGAGAAAAAATTATATACGTTAATTATTAGGCTGTTTTGAGCTGCATTTTATGAACCTATTTTAACAATGACAGGCTGGCATACAGTTCATTGGTAATACACATTTTCTTTTTTTAATAGAACATACCTTGTGTTATTGCATTTTTGTAGTTTCCGTCGAATTATAATGAATGTTTGGAAGGTAAAAAAAAAATGATATCGTTCATTGATTTTGAGTTAGTTCAATTGTTTTGCAACTTTTCACGTTTTTGGCTCATATCACAAACACATATCACAAATTGTGATAGAGCGTTTTTACTAATAGATAGCGGAGCCTCATGGAAACGACACATTCAGAGAGCTTTTTGTTTGTATTCCTGGTCGAAAAAATCAAGATGCCGTATACAGGGCGCTCTCAAATAATGGCTGAATTTGAAAAGTTTACGCGGAAATCTTTTTAGTGTTTACGTAGAAATAATTTTTTGTAAAAGTTTTTTTATATGTTGGTAATTAATAATAAATAATACTATTATTGTTGAAAAAAAATTGTCGAATTTTTGTGAAAAATATAATCTAGTGTAACGTTACTGAAGGCAATTTCTGTAAAAATAAATGGTGAACTTTTATTAAAGAAATTTTTGCAAATTTTCATCAAATATTTTTTTTTCGATTTTGGTCCTCAAGCTGTTTGTAAATCATTATATCTTGGCAGGTGCGTAAATAGCTTAAAGAGGTGTGTACGACAGGAAAATCGGACCAGTTTTTCTGGAACTTTTAAGTTGATTTTCGGAAAATGTTTCTACTTTTTGAAACAATAAAGCTATTTTAATACAATATGGTACATTGTTATTACTATATAGGTTGTACTGCCCACCAAATGTCCTTTTAAAAACAAGACATATTTAACATTATAAACATTTTTATGAAAATTCGCTACCATAATGCACTTGCTGCGTCCAGACTTTTTTCAATTAGATTTGTTAATGACACTTAATATAACAGAACTTGTCAAAAGCTAAAAACGATTATGCTAATAAACTGCATCAAATACCGGATATTCAAAGTTGCTAATGCCTTAAAAATACGACACACAATTCAGATGACTGTAACAAATGGTGGAGGCGCTGATGCTCTCCCAGAAACATACGCCATTAAAAACAAATATATTTTTTTATAAGACGTTTCATAAGCTATCATTCTCTTTTCCAACAGCCAAAAAGACATATTAATTAATGTTCAGAGATTGTGGAGTTCACATGCTAACCTAAACCTAAATTATACCGTATTCTTGCTATTATATAGGGTGGCGCATTGAAAACGAAACAGACCGATTTGCGCCCAGACATTTTTTTTAAGAAACCCTGAAACACGTCTATTTTAATATTGAGGGGGACATGTTTTCACATAAAACTCAACTTTGTCACATCAACCCCTTAGGGGTGGTGATAACAACCCTTATATTTTAAATAGGGAACTTGAATCAAGTGTTACATCATTTGAAAGCTCTTTCTTTTATGAATTCAGCGCACTAATTTTTTTGGAAGTTTTATCAACTCGTTTCAAAATTATTCACAGTTGAAGATCCAAAAACGCTTTTCACTCATTCCGATAAGAAATGTGCAAATAGTCAATGTTTTGTTGGTTTGTAAACAAAAAATTGACTATCAGAACATTTCTTATCGGAATGAGAGAAATGCGGTTTATTATTTCAGTTTATCGGTTGGTTTGATATTTGATAGTACTACCGAAAATTAATTTCACAATGGTGTATTCTGTAGAAGAAAGAGTTGAAATAATTACTCTTTTTTTCAAAAACGATGACTGTGCCAACCGTACCGCAAATTTATTTAATAAACAACATCCGAACAGACATGTTAACAGAAAATACATTTTGGAGTTAGTTGCAAAGTTTCGACAAAGTGGTTGAGTAGCCAACAAAAAACTGGATCCAAAACGTGAATTTTCGGTTAGAAATGAGAATACTGAGATTGAAATTTTAGGACAAATTGCTGCAGACCCAACTTTGAGCACGAGAAAATTGGCCACTGTTTCAAACATCAAAAGAAGAACTATTCAGTGAATATTGAAGCAGCATAAATTTCACCCGTATAAAATGCATCTTGTACAATAACTGAATAAAGATTATTTTGATCGGCGGCTGGAGTTTTGTGAAGTTATGACTGCACGAATAGCTGATAACGGGAACTTTCTGTTCAATATCTGTTTTTCAGACGAGTGTACGTTTTTATTAAATTAGTCAATCGTCATAATTGTTGTTATTGGACAGATAATAATCCAAGAAATTTTCACGAAGTCCACACTCAAACTCCACAGAAATTGAATGTCTGGACTGGCATTTTTGGAGACCGTTCAATCAGACCAATTTTTCTTGATGGCAATTTGAGTGGCGAAACGTATTTGTAGTTACTAGAAGATATGGTTTACCTTCTACTAATTGACATTTTTTAAAATGATGATCGCTATCAAGAAAATCAATTAGTGTTTCAACAAGATGGAGCTCCTCCGCATTTTTCACAACGTGGGAGTTTTTGAACAAACAGTTTCCAGATCAATGGAATGGGTGTAGCGGTGCTATTGAGTGGCCCCCTATATCACCGTATTTAACTCCTTTAGACTTCTTTCTATGGGGCCATTTGAAGAGTATAATTTTCGTAACAGAACCGGAGTCTCTGGAAAAATTAACACGACGCATTGTTGAAGAATGCCGTCTAATAACTCCACAAATGCTCCAGAATGCCAGAGCTCGTTTTGAACAAAATTTGTACTTTTGTATGGAAGCTGGTGGTCCACAATTTGAATACTTACTCAACTGAATAAACATTTTTGAACGTTTGGTTTTGCTTTTTAGTTTTTTAACGAAAAATTGATTAATTAGTGCATTTCTTATCACAATGAATAAAATACGTTCTTGCAACTTCAACTGTGAATATTTTTAAATGAGTTGATAAAGCTTCCAAAAAAATTAGCGTGCTGAATTTAGAAAGGAAAGAGCTTTTAAATGATGTAACATTCGACCCATGTTCCCTATTTAAAATATAAGGGTTGTTATCACCACCCTTAAGGGGTCGATGTGACAAAGTTGAGGTTTATGTCAAAACATGTCCCCCTCAATATTAAAATTGACGTGTTTTAGCGTTTCTTAAAAAAAATTCTCTGGACGCAAATCGGTCTATTTCGTTTCCAATGCGCCACCCTGTATAATGTATCGTCACAAATGAGCATTGTGCTTGTTAGCGAATACGAGTAGATACAATTTGGTAAATTCCAATTAAGCAAGACCGAACGTCATATTAAAAAGTTTCATGTTTCGTGATTTAAGAACATTCTGCTGCGACTTTCGAGGTGAACGGTCAAAACGAGTAATATTTCTTTAGGGTCACTTGTATAATGTGTACGTGCTTTCAAGTTTTAGTTTCTAGTAATTAAAAAGACGTTGCGTTTTCAAGCAGTTTTTTTGCATTTTTTTCTAAAGGTATTTGAGTGTCAAGACTGTCTAACGAACTCATCCAAGCTATTAACAAAATAAAGGAAATCGCCAAATTTGGCTTCGATTGGTAAAGTATTTTTTTGAGTTATCATCGGTTGGATACATACATACATACATACATACATATATATATATATATATATATATATATATATATATATATATATATATATATATATACTTTTTAACTGACCTTCTATTTGGGTTCTAGGGGCCCTAATTCGCGCTTATTTGTAGAAATTTTCCAAAAGTCTCACCATCGATATTTCTCAATTAGTGAATTTTCTTAATGGAAATTGACTTTAAAAAAAACTTATCACCCTGTAGCTACGAAACCACGCAAAATCCTATTTAACTTGAGGAATCTAACTACGGGCGATGGCACTTGTTTTGTGAAATACCCTATATTGGTGAGTTGTACTTGGGTTTGAATGTTTTTTTCTGAATACATGGTAGTACAAAGAACCCATAATATTAAAAATATTATACAAATCAATGCGTCTACAACTCTAATGTATTATGAACTTTTATTTCAGTGTCACCAGAGACTGTGGTAGTGCCAATAATATCCTGCATCTTAGGCTTCCCGCTGCTAGCCCTGCTGGTGATTTGCTGTCTCCGCAGACGTGCCAAACTTGCCAGGGAACAGGCCCGCAGGAGGAACTATGATTCCGGCGAACACGGTACATTCTATTATGTCATGTACAGCCCAATACACTTCTTAGGTAACTAGTACATTTACAGTTTTAGTTCCCTCAGTTCTTACCGTTACCACTGTCTTATATTCAGTTCACTGGAGTTTTTATCTTTTGTTGCCTATCCTTTCCTGATTATGTTATGGTATCGGTGTTTTGTTTGTGATTTAATAGGTCAGTCAAACTTATAATGACATACAAGATCTTTGCTTTAATCTGCAATTTAGGAAAAGTGCAATTAGAGAGACAGATTTTAGCTGTCAGTATACAACATAAGTGTTTGTCATAAACTAAATACAAAAAGACTACAATAAATCCTTGAAATACACAAGTTATATACAATTCTAAAAATCACCTATAAACTTATAAATAAAAAAAGTTTGTTGCGCAGCAAGTGCGTTATGGTGGTGAATTTTTATTTAATGTTTTAAATTTGGATAACTCAATTTTATATCAACTTATAAAGTTGAATTTTGGTAGGTGCTACGGTCTTTCTGAAGGCAAACATCTACACCAAATTTCATTAAAACAGCTTTCTAATTTTTGGTGATAAATTTTTTTGACAGAACACTAAAAATTTTCCCGGAAAACTTTGGCCGATTTTCCTGGGTAACGAACTTGTCCAAGATATTAATAAAAGAAAGATACTTGCTACGTTTCATCCAAATTGGTTAATTACGTTTTGAGTTATCGGTTGGATATTTTGTCAAATAAGGATGTTGCTAAAAGAAAGCCAGCTACCAAATTTAATTGTTCTATGTTAGGGCACTGCTGCAATACACCTGTTTATTTTAATTATTAAATAATTTTCCGAGGTCAATATCTTACCAACCATGGGCATCAGATAAAAAAATTATTTAAAAAATCGTCATGTTTTGAGGTCCTCACGCAAACCTTCTGTGTCCATTGCAGTATATATATATATATATATATATATATATATATATATATATATATATATATATATATATATATATATATAATTCTCTTTCAAACTGTATTAGAATTCTCTAAAGCTAAAGTTGATCATTGTCGAGATATTTGCGGTTTACCAAAAAAATATATAATAATGTAGAATACATATAATTTACAATTTATCTAACCCCTGTAGCTTGTATTCTGTTTAACCCCAGGTACCTATTCCGCGAGTGCGACTGCTGTCAAACTACCTTAGAGTGTGCGCGATGACTCGCGCAGATATAGAACAACAGGTGTTGAGAAGATACGTTAAGGGGTCAAGAGTAATACTTCACGTGACGATGTCCACGCAAATCAGTGCAGGTTATTCAAATCAAGCTGGCCGGGTTAAAATAGACCTTACCAAAGGCTAGGGTATTATAGTTACAGTTGTTGATGTTAGTTTCAGAAGATTTTGCTTGAAGCTCTGTATTATATTTGATATATTATACCAATTAAAACCTCTACAATAATTTAATATTTATGAAATTGCAACAAATGACAAAGAATAACCAAAAGTATTGAAACTTGAAAAGGATTATGACTAGCTAAGAAACTCATGATTCATATTGTTTAAATTGTGTACCATTCGCACTAATACATCGCTCTAAGCGTATTACAACTCCTTCAATTGTTGTACACCGTATTTCTGCGGGATCAATATTATCCAAACAATTACGGACTCTATCTTCAAGTTCTTCCCTAGTGTTGACTGGAGTCGCATAAACATCTGATTTCAATTTACCCCATAGGTAAAAATCCAGAGGAGTGAGGTCGGGCGACCGTGGGGGCCAATTGTATGTTCCGCCGTGTCCCATCCACCTCTCTCCGAATTCATCATTTAAAAAGCTCGTCACATCTGCAGAATAATGCGCAGGAGCCTCATCTAGTTGATACCAACAATTTACATACGCAGTAAGTGGTAAATTGTCCAAGAAATCAGAGACAGTGGTTCGTAAAATCTCTAGGTATTGTACAGCTGTCAGATTACTATCGTCAATGCAGTACGATATCAGAACAGAAGAGCAAACAAGTTGAAGCTGAATTTTCTCTGAAAACAGCATTTTCTTTTGACATGAGGATTGTCTTGAGCTCAGTAGTGAATATTATGTCTGTTAAATATTCCTTCATGGCACTCTCCATGAAAATAAAATAAATTCAGCGATTGTTCGTTTGAATAGCTGGCATTATACATTATAACTTAGAATTTCTATTAATTCAGACAACAAAGACAAAATAACTCACGTTATGAATGACAGAAGTACAAAACTAACAATAAACGTGAAAATGTCAAACATCACATAGCACTCTTAGAATTCATACAGGTTTTAGACATACTCCTAAATTTGTCTTTTTTTGGTAAACCGCAAATATCTCGACAATTATCAACTTTAGGTATAGGGAATGCCAATACAGGTTGAAAAAGAATTATCTGCTATATTCAATGAGAAGATAATGTACAGGGTGTTCTATTTGAAATAAATGAGTTATTCTAGTTTAAAACACACCAAATTCTAATACATCCTACAAAACACCCTGTATATGAAACACTTTTTGCTCACAATCATGTCGAAGCTTAAAGGCCTGGCGCATGAACTAACGCCGCGTGAGATCGCTCGACGGCAAAACGCTCGGAGGGCCTGCGATTCTCGCATATTTGATGGCACATTAAAAAAGTGCGGTAGCCGTCTGGCGTTACTTTTATTATTTCAGTTCTCAACAAAACGGCGTGAAAGGTGAACCCCGAGCTTCTTGTTTTGTTACTGATGAAGAGGAAGAGGAAAATGCATTATGTGAGGCTGTAATGTAATGATAACTGTCAACGTACAGACCATGTTTCAACAATGAGATGAAGAAGGAACTTTCAACCAATCAGTAAAACGGCATCTTATGGATAGCGATACAAAATTTCGAGAGTATTTTCGTCTTAGTCCACGCACCTTTGGGGAAATTCTACTTTATATAGAAAACGACTTGTCAAGATACAGACGTATAGGTATGAAAGCTCGGAAAAAACTCTATTTTCTATTTTTGCATGTACTTTTTTGCTAGAGACTAATGCTAATAACTAAATGCAATTTGTTCAAAAAACTTAAGTATATTTTAAAAAGAGAAACAGTGTGAAAAAAAAGAAATATCTAGTGCGGTACTATTACACGGTTAAACTGGCCATAGATTTTGGAAAGTAGCATTATATGGTGAAGAAATTGACCAACCTGACAGCGATGTATTGTTGAGGAGAGAAAGATGATAAGGCCGCCTCTGCTTCTGCTTGAAAGACAATTTTAGAAACTTGCTGCTTTACCCCAATCTGTAAATGCACAGGCAATTGCTTTACGCTGAAAGCCATAGCCCAAAAGAGTCCACTGCATCTTTGGGTTCACTAGAACTTTGTTTAACCAGTGTATTCAACAATCCCATCCGCTCTCGAGAGAACGAGTTCTGTATGACTTTGGTATAATTCCTCATCTTCCGGCGAAAAAAAGTTCTCACTTGCCATTTTTTAAATATAAAAATAACAACACAAATAAAACTAACGCCCGAACTGCAGCGACGAATATCTGACCTAGACTGATATCCAGCGATTCGTCGTCGGCCCACTCTGCGTTAGTTCGCCCGGCGTTTCTTCAAGTGCCAACCATTATACTTTTACATGGAGTCAAGTAGGCCGACGTGAAGTTTGATTTTCTTGGAACTATTCGTCGTCGGGCGATCTCACGCGGCGTTGGTTCATGTGCCAGGCCTTAATGGTCTTTAAACGTGCCGGACAAATTAAAGAATTCTCAGCGTCCTAACATGACACGAAATCACCTTCATTAAGTCAGCCTCCCCTTGAACAGAATTCTCAAATAAATTGACATAACTCGAAAACAGTTGAAGATAGAGAGAGCATACCCTAATAACTTTTAACCTAAAATTAAATGAGTATTCTAACAATGCAATAATATACAGGGTATGCTATTTAAAATAACGATGTTTATATCTATTTACGATGTAACCAGAAGTTCGCCATTTAGAAAGTTATTTCCTTTAAATAGAGCATCTTTGGTAACCCCCGTATACAAATTTTCAGCACTCAAAAATGTATATTTTTGGAAATAATCAAATACATTACTCGACGTGGGACACCTCTATATACATGGTGATTCACAACGTAATGGACATCGAAAGTGTGCGTGTAGAGGACCTCAACACATGCGGATTTTTATATAAAATTTTTCTCTGACGCCCATGGTTGGTTAGATATTGACCTCGGAATATTCTTTAATAATTAAAACAAACACCTGCATTGCAGCAGTGCCCTAACATAGAACAACCAAATTTGGTAGCTGACTTTCTTTTATCAACATCCTTATTTGAGAAAAATTTGAGGTAGGTATAGATTCAAAAAGGGATGAATTAGGGATGGGTCACCCTTTTAATGCTTTTATTTTTTAAACCCTAACCTAATTAAAAGTTAAAGTCCATCATTTGATAGCAAATTAAATTTACTACCTTTTTCTCCTCTAGTCAATTTTTTGACAAACCACCCGATTTGGGCAAATTGAGATTTTTGGAGTTGAGATCAAAACAAGGTTATGTCGAAGATTATATTAAACATTAAATTCCCATAGGAGATACCTTGGGCGCTCTGAAAGTCATCTGTTGCTAGGTTACAGTTGTTTCAAATCTAACATTACTTAAATTTATTAAGTTTTACAATAATTATTGTCTTTTGTTCCTTGTTTTCTTTTGCAACAATAATTTGTTACTCAAAATGGCTGGAAAATTCTAGGTTAATGAACACGTTGACATGCTTATGGTATTAAGGTTTTGCGAGTGCAATTGCTGCAGAAGTGTAGAGTTATATCAAAGAAGAACCCCTAATCGTAATATACCACATCGTCAAACGTTTTCCAATGTTGACCATACCACTAGGGAAACGGGTTCCTTTTTTATTTAAAAAAAAACTGGAGGACCCGTTCATGCAGTGAACGCACAAACTGAGAAGCGCCTTCTAGACAGTATTGAAAGTGAGCCTCAAACCAGCACCAGACGACTATCCAGGCAGTATCATATAACACAGTCGACGGTTCATAGAATCATCCGACGCAATCTGCTGCATCCCTATCACCTTCTAAAAGTGCAAGAACTGCTTCCGCAAGATCTATAGGCAAGACTGTGTTTTTTGAAAATTTAATTTTCGTGTAACAATACTTATACCAATTTTTGTATAAAAAAAAAGTGGCGAATTTTTGTAAACCAAACTGTTTGCAAATTTCCACGCGAACATTTTCCATTGAAATATTTCTCAAAAGCCTTTTTGTGGATAATTATATTTTAGCAGGTGTGTAAATAGCTTGAAGAGGTTTGTTGGCCAGAAAAGTGGGACCAGTTTTTTCGGAAACATTTTAAGTTGAATTTCGGAAAATTTCTATACTTTTTTAAACAATAAAGTTATTTTTGTGAATCATGATGCAATTTTTCTACTATATAGGTGATACTGATAAACAAATTTTATGTTTTTTATTAGAAAAAATACATATTTGCCGTTAAAAACTTTTTTGTGAACAATCACTACCATAACGCACTTACTGCGTCCAAGCTATCCTTATTGTAAAAGCTGAACCAACAATGTGTGGGGTGTTTTTATAGCTAACGAACGAGTACATTTTCACATGAGTTAAAAACTTATCTTTTAATCCAACAATCAAGTTAATGATGTCTTCGAGATAGCCTCTGCTTTCCGTATAGTGTTTAACATAAAAGATGCAGGAATTCAAATTTCTATACTTTTTTAAACAATAAAGTCATTTTTATGAAATATGGTACATTTTTTCTACTATATGGGTTATACTGTTAACCAAATTTGATGCTTTTTATTTTAAAAAAAGACATATTTGCGGTTAAAAACTTTTTTGTGAAAATTCACTAGCATAACGCACTTACTGCGTCCAGGCTTTCTTTATTGTGAAAGCTGAACCAGCTATGTGTGGGGTGTTTTATATTTAACGAACGAGTACATTTTCACATGAGTTAAAAACTTATCTTATAATCCAACAATCAAGTTCATGATGTCTTCGAGATACCCTCTGCTTTCCATAGATTACTTAATATAAAAGATGCAGAAATCCAAACGACGTTATTAACCCTTTGAAGCACGGATTTCAATGTTATTTCCAATTCTAATGACATTTGGTATATATCACCTTAATGTGTAGAAAAATGATGTAGTACTCTTTTTGTTGCAAAAAAAAAACATTTATTTTAACTTTTGCAAGTGGTTTCGATATGAAACCACAATGCAAGTGAACACATACAAAATCGAAAGATTGCATATATTTTATATTATTTATGGTAAGTTAGAAAACAGTTTCTTTCTGCCAGTAAACACAACCCGACTTTACACTGTATGCAGCTCCATCTGGTTCGATGAGGTTTTTCGGCCGTACTACACTGAGCACAGCGTCTTGATGTTCCGTGCACAGGTGGATGTTTTGCTTGATCACGCCGTTGATCTATTGGTACATAAGGCTTAAATCTGAATACCACTTTTTTAGTAGAAGATGGCCTTCCACAAGAACCTCTTGAAACGAAAGCCCCAATAAAACTCAGTATTACTTCACATCGGAAAATTTTGAGGCTCATAGCACTTCTGGTCCTCCGTTTGAATATTATATATGAGTTGACTACTGATGTATCGAGAAAATGACAAAATAGACGGTGGTACCATTTTTGGGATTTCCGATCGATGTCGTAGTAAGATTTCATTATATCAGCTTTGTCAACTCCACCCATATACCTTCGGTAGTCTACAACTGCTTTAGGGCAATTGACTTCAGTCATACTTCCATCTTTCTCCCTTTTATTCACTTTAGTTTGATCTGTAGGAGAATGTATAGTAGAGGGCATCTGAATAGTTCTTTTGTCCTTCCAGTTGATACAAGATACTTTGTCTCTATAAACTGCTCAATCAAAATCACCTCGATTCATTTCCTTATCGCCTTTCAATCCAGTGGGAACATTTTTCTGTTTGCGCGTACAGTTCCACACGCGTGGATTTTATTTTCTTCTAAAGAAAGTAAAAGGTCAGTTGTTGTGAAATAGTTATAAAAGTAAGCATGGTGTCATTTTCCTTCGAGACCCTTAGTCATGTCAAGCACTACCCGTTCACCTAAACCTTTCTCAGATTTATATTGTTGCTTTCCTGTATATAATTCAAAATTACTTAGATAACCTTCTTTATCGGCGCACGCCCAGATTTCAAACCCCCTTTTTACAGGTTTCATTGGCATATATTGCTTGAAAGCTATTCGGCCTTTGAACTTCACCATGTTTTCATCAACTGACACTTCTTTTGATGGGCAATAATATTTCTGGAAGTTTTTCTTTAGGAGTTCAATGTATGGTCTGATTTTAAACAATTGATCAAAACCGGGCTCCCCTGTTTTTGCCATTGTGGCATTGTCATTGCAATGGAGGCTAGTTACCAGGGAGCCAAAACGGTTTACGCCTATTTTTGATGGTATGAAATCATTACGTAGTTCTGGACGCGAAGACCAGTAATTGCGAAAGGAGGGAGACTTTTTTATACCCATGAGCAAATTTACCGCTATAAAAATTTTCATTTCCTCCTCAGTTGTCGGAATAAAGTTTCTTTTTTCCTGGGTGGCATACAAGTTTGTTTGTTCTGTAACCAGACAAATAGCATCGCCAAAAATAAGCAAGAAGAAATCTATAGGTTTTGTGACATCAGGTGGTACTTCAGAGCTGGGACCAGTTAGTTGCTGAAAATGATTTAGATTCGGAGCAATTTCTTGTTTTCTCCAGTTCACAAAGTGGATAAGTGGTATATCATCTTCTAAATCGCCTGGGTCGTCATCTATGTCGCTTCCAATTGCCAAATCGTCGTCACTCAAAATAGTGTCCTGAGCAATCGCTTCGGTAGTTTCATTATTTTCAATGATGTCTTCAATCATTTCTTTCTCTTCTTCCTCATATTCGCTTATTACTGACTCTCCATCAGAAGGAATTTCATCAAGCAGAGCGTAAGCTTCATCCGAGGTTAGTTTTGACAAATCGATTTGTTTTTTCATCACTTACGACAAATCAATTTGATTTTTCATCCTAACCTAAACAAATTTACTTTAGTTCATTGCACGCACACTGATTTCGCCGCGAAACCATATCCCGTCAACAAAAACAAAGTTACTTTACTGCAAGCACACTGGTTTCGCCGCAAAACGATATCCGATTGACAAAGTAAAAACAATAAACTATGTAAAACATTTCTATTAGTCCCTCAGTAACACAATCGTCCAAAAAAACGGAGTAGTTATAACACTTTTTACGAAAATGTAGATAAAAAACGAAATCATTCATAAAACGTGGTTTCTTTGGCAAATTTTAACGAATACTAGCAATACAGTGTTCGCCAATTGCAACTTGCGATGGAGATCAATAGATGGCGCACTAATACCCAAGTAGGAAGTGTGGTTTTACTGTAAAACCAGTCTAAATATAGAAAAAAAAACATTAGGTAAGTGGTTTCTGCGTGAAACGACTTTGCTTCAAAGGGTTAACCGATTTATTTACAGTTAGAAACTAGTCAACTGCACCTGACGTTGACTCAAAATATTTCTACTGATTGGTAGGAGACGATTCGTAATTATTGATTACATAACTTCGGTGCCAAAATGTTATAGCTTAATACTCTTACACGCATTTTTCTTTAACATATATCTAACATATTTAAGTACCTTCAGAATTTCTTTACCTATTCTTTTTCATCAAGCTAATCTATTTAGGTGCTGTACCCATAAAAGAAGCCTTTTTTGGATCTTAACGATCTGCACACTACTGTAGGGGTTTGACTGACCTATAATATCCTGACGATATTATTTTGTTTTATTATTTCATTAACAGAGAAAACACCACCTTATTTGATGTCGAGGGCATCATATCGGAAACACGGCACAGTTATAAATCACTGGGACCAATAGCAGGTCCTGTTCCGATAGAATGCTCTCGATACACAAATATAAATCGCTATAATTAATGATTTTGCTGAATAGCTTTACTTGATTGGAACAGTCAGAATTTCAAATTGGTAATATGTCGATTCTTAATTAGCTAGCTAATTCATTTACCGGTTCATCTGATCCGTGCATTTAATATGATAATTGAATGTCAAAATCATTAATTGATGTTAGTTTAGTTTATATGGCTCTCTCATATTTATTTTTGTTGTGATTATTATAGTCAAATCACGTAAAATAATGTCTCTACAATTAATTATGATTAACAATTGATTTATTTTGTATACTGTTTATTAACATAATCGCCATTTGGTTAAAACTATGCATAAGCTCAAGGGTATAGTTAGAATAAAAGGGATAAAATCATTATTTCCTGTATTACTGGTGACTGGAGAAACATCTCTGAGCATCTTAATTTTTTATTTTGAAACGTGCTTTGCGTGATATTTTTTCTTTTATTCGTGACTTTACCTGTGTCAGAGCGCAGAAGATCAGGATTATTTTTTAATAGAAATATGAACCAGTTTATAGCTCCTTTGAAATCGCTATTAATTTCCCATCCAGTCATATTAATAAGTGTAAATAATTGAATCTTAATAGTATCAAAAATGTTTCGGAAACTACAGTAATATAGGTAGGTACTACAATATGTGAACTATGGCTTTTACGTGGTTTTTTAAGTTAACGCGTAAAAAGCTAATAAACCGGGTGGTGTATTATTAGGCTTAGTGTAATAACAAAACACTGCGTGTTCAAAACAAAACCCACACAGCACACGGACGTCCATTAGATATCCAATGGATATCCATGAATTTATTTATATATATATATATATATATATATATATATATATATATATATATATATATATATATATATATATATAGATATATATATATATATATATATATATATATATATATATATATATATATATATATATATATATATATATTGTAAGGTTAATTTCTTGAGTGCAAGAATAACTCAGTGAAGGAAGTTTTCTAATAAATTATTTACAGTATATATATATTATTTATACTTGATATAAATCAAAATATAATGCCTGGTCGGTTCATCCTACTGCGGAACGGAACTGGGATATATCTTCATTTATCTAAAACCACTCTTTCTCGGTATCTTGTGTTTGTTCTTTAAAAATTGCATGAAATAAATTAATAATTACATTGTATCGAGGTATATTTATTCACCTCGTTACTATATATATATATATATATATATATATATATATATATATATATATATATATATATATATATATATATATATATATATCTTTTGGAATATTTCACTACACTGTAATCACATTTAAATATACACTTTATTTGTTTGCTGTACGTTTGTGATTTCTTACTGGTTTGCGTGGAGTTCAGTTTCGAACCGTCCCGGTTCATCATCAGCAGGCTACCGTCTGTTATCGCTCCTGTGTGGTCTACGTCTGAGATTGTACGTGGCGCATGCGCCGTAAGCTTCTATTGGTCGGTTTCCTGTTCTCTCATTGGTTGTGCTTTCGGACTGTGTCGTGTGTATCGGTCTCCTGTCTTGATCACTGTGGTTTGATAATTTGTCTATTTGTATGGCCTTTATTAAGTTTTGTTTAAATTTTTATACTTGGATTTGTTCTGGCATTAATTGTTTCTTATTGTTTCCTTAACGACGAACGAGAAAAGGAGGGGACAATATCATAATACAAATAGCAGAAATAAATGGATACAACAAGAAAATAATAAAAAATCTAGTAAAACAAATCAAAAACAAACAAATCAACAAAACCGAAAACAAAACACCAGAAACAAACACAAAATACACAACATTCACTTATAAACACCACATCAAAAAAATAACACAAACACTCAAACAATATGACTTAAAAATAAGCTACAAAACCAATAACAAAATAATAAACAAAGTAAATAAAAAGCAAGAACACAACCCACATGAATTAAACGGAATATATCAAATAGAATGTAACACATGCAAGAAACAATATATAGGAATGACAAAAAAATCAATATAAACAAGATTCAAGAAACATATAACAGCATTAGATAAAATCCACATACCTAGCTACAAATCAAACGTAGCTACACATATTCACAACACAAAATACCAAAAACCAGACATCATCCAATTACAACTGATGAAACATGTTAAAGATCACAAAAAAATGGAAATCTGGGAACAATACTACATTCAACAAACAAACAATAAGAAACAATTAATGCCAGAACAAATCCAAGTACAAACGTTTAAACAAAACATAATAAAGGCCATACAAATAGACAAATTATCAAACCACAGTGATCAAGACAGGAGACCGATACACACGACACAGTCCGAAAGCACAGCCAATGAGAGAACAGGAAACCGACCAAGAGAAGCTCACGGCGCATGCGCCATGTGCAAACTCACACGTAGACCACACAGGAGCGATAACAGTCAGTACCGCGCTGATGATGAACCGGGACGGTTCGAAACTGCAGTCCAGGCAAACCAATAAGAAATCACAAACGTACAGCAAACAAATAAAGAGTATATATATATATATATATATATATATATATATATATATATATATATATATATATATATATATATATATATATATATATATATATAGGGTAGTTCATATTCGAGCCTCTCCATTGGGATCTTGTAAACTGTGAGAGATACGGGGATGGTTAAATTGAATTAAACTTGCGTATTTTGATGCTGATCAATTATCTGAAAGAAAATTTGAGGTGACATTTTTAGTTTTTCAGTTATTCGAAAAAAACGAAATTTTCAATTTTAGTTTTTTGTTCTCAAGCGAACACCGAAAGAACTAGACTTTTTTAACTATGACCTTGTTAGGACACCTCCTCAGGGGCAATCTAAATATGTCATCATATTTTCCTAGGCGTTATTGATGCAAGAGTTACATTACTTAACTCTGATTTTCCTGATGGGCGCCATATTGTATTTTTGCATTTTTCAAGGTCTTTTTTTTCTGATCATGAGTTTTACAAATAAATAAAGGAGAGACATGATAAAAATGTATTACCAAAAGAATAGAAACGCTAGAGTTACTAGTGAAAACTATTTAAATGAAGATCCGGAAAGGCGGCAACTACACTATACTTATTTTAATAGACTAGTTTGTAGTACTAGATTTTCGTCAACCTAACTTATTACTACCATACTACTTGTTTTTGGTTTTTCCAAATCAACCATTATCTTTTATATTACGATCTAGTGTGTTAAAATAAAAATAGTGTGTTTGCCGCCTTTCCGGATATTCATTTGAATAGTTTCCACTGGTAGGTAACTCTAGCGTTTCTGTTTTTTAGGTAGGTAATATTTTTATCAGGTCTTTCTTTTATTAATTTGTAAAACTCATGATTTTTTAATAAATGCCACAGACACAATGTACAGAAATGCTATAAACGTCAAAGTTTGACTGAACTGTCCATATTTAGATTGACATACCCCCAGCCTGGTCACAGGTTTATTGTGGACACGAACGCGAGCAATGTTGGTATTGGAGCTGTTCTTTCGCAGGAACAGGAGCGCCAAGAGAAGGTTGTAGAGTATTTCAGCAAAGCCCTATCCAAAGCAGAAAAGAAGTACTGCATGACGAGGAAAAAACTTCTAGCCATTATCAAGACGTTGGAGCATTTTGACAAATATCTACATGGTCAAGAATTTCTCCTGAGAACCGACCACGCTTCCCTACGCTGGCTTCTTCAATTTAAAAATCCAGAAGGGCAGATGGCGAGGTCGCTTGAATGCCTTCAAGAGTACAAGTTTACCATCGAACACCGCACTGGACGACAGTACGGTAATGCCGATGCCCTATCTAGAAGACCCTGATATCCAACCAATCTACAGATAGAAGGAGACTTGCCACGAAAGACCCACTTGGTCCGAAGTTAGTGATAAAAGCGTTGCCACCAAAAGTTACTGAGCCCAGTGGGACTCCATTAAAATCGAAGATGTAATCTTCTGGTCAGAAATTGGGAGTCAGAGGATGGAACCCGCATATGGAAGCAAATAATCCTTCCGCGGCCAAGGGTTGGGGAGGTAACCGAGGAGATCCATGGCGGGGCAGGCGGAGGCCATTTAGGGGTAAAGAAAACTTTGTAAAAGGTCAGAGGACGTTTTTATTGGTTACGATGTAGAGCCGATGTGGAAGAATGGTGCTAAACCTGCCATCTACATCCAATAAGCGGCATAAATCAAAAATCAGGGGGCGAATGAAACAGTACAACGTGGGAGCCTCTTTCGAGAGAATTGCAATCGACATAGCTGGTCCTTTCCCTAGAACAGATGCAGGAAGTCGATATATGCTTGTAGCGATGGATTATTTTAGCAAGTGACCAGAAGTGTTTGCAGTCCCGAATCAAGAGGCCACCACAGTCGCAGAAGTATTGGTGAATGAGTTTTCTGTATATTTGGCGCACCACTAAAGCTCCATTCCGCCCAAGGACGCAACTTCAAGTCGGCTGTATTCCAGAAGGTTTGTGAGCTTATGGGAATCAGGAAAACGAGAACTACACCCATGCACCCTCAATCTGACGGAATGGTGGAAAGAATCAATGCTACTTTGGAGTCCCACTTAAGAATATTTGTCAATGAACACCAAACGGATTGGGACCGCCACATTCCACTATTTCTACTGGCATACCGCTTGGCTGTACATGAGACTATAGGACATACACCAGCCAGCATGGTTTTTGGGCGAGCGTTAAGACTTCCTCCTGATCTCATATTTGGAAAACTCACAGATGCTCTACGGTCAGCTGATGAATACATAAAAGATTTGGGAAGAAGTATAGAAGCTATCCACTCTGCTGTCAGATCTCTCTGAGGCCTAGGGTTGAACACACTGAGACCTCACAGACGATCTCCGGCGAGATTTGGAGAGTAGGCAGATTGAGGCCCCGTAATCGAGCTACAACAACCCAACCTACCTTTATCCACCGCTCTAAGGAGTAGGCAGATTGAGGCCTTAGAGTGTCCTTACATATTTCCTTTACCTACCTTTGTCCACCACTCTAAGGAGTAGGCAGATTGAGGCCTTAGAGTGTCCTTACATATTTCCTTTACCCACCTTTGTCCATCACTCTAAGGAGTAGGCAGATTGAGGCCTTAGAGTGTCCTTACATATTTCCTTTACCTACCCACCTTTGTCCACCACTCTAAGAAGTAGGCAGATTGAGGCCTTAGAGTGTTCTTACATATTTCCTTTACCCACCTTTGTCCATCACTCTAAGGAGTAGGCAGATTGAGGCCTTAGAGTCTCCTTACATATTTCCTTTACCTCTTGAAAATGGCTCCAAAACAGGAGCCGAAACGTCGAGTTTCCATAAATTCTGGACGCGGTTTAACCCCAGAACCAAGCATGTCTCATATATATATATATATATATATATATATATATATATATATATATATATATATATATATATATATATATATATATATATATATATATATATATATATATATATATATATATATATATATATATATATATATATATATATATATATAATTTGTTTGCTGTACGTTTGTGATTTCTTATTGGTTTGCGTGGACTGCAGTTTCGAACCGTCCCGGTTCATCATCAGCACGCTACTGACTGCTATCGCTCCTGTCTGTTCTACGTCGGCGATTGTAGGTGGCGCATGCGCCGTGAGCTTCTATTGGTCGGTTTCCTCTTCTCTGATTGGTTGTGCCTTCGGACTGTGTAGTGTGTATCGGTCTCCTGTCTTGATCACTGTGGTTTAATAATTTGTCTATTTGAATGACCTTTATTAAGTTTTGTTTAAATGTTTGTACTTGGATTTGTTCTGGCATTAATTGTTTTCTATTGTTTGTTTGTTGAATGTAGTATTGTTCCCATATTTCCATTTTTTTGTGGTCTTTAACATGTTTCATTAGTTTTAATTGGGTGATGTCTGGTTTTTGGTGTTTTGTGTCGTGAATGTGTGTAGCTACGTTTGATTTGTAGCTAGGTATGTGGATTTTATCCAATGCTGCTATATGTTCCTTGAATCTTGTTTCTATTGATTTTTTTTGTCATTCCTATATATTTTTTATTGCATGTGTTACATTCTATTTGATATATTCCGTTTAATTCATGTGGGTTGTGTTCTTGTTTTTTATTTATTTTGTTTATTATTGGTTTTGTAGCTCATTTTAAAGTCATATTGTTTGAGTGTTTGTGTTATTTTTTTGATGTGGTGGTTATAAGTAAATGTTGTGTATTTTGTGTTTGTTTCTGGTGTTTTGTTTTCGGTTTTGTTGATTTGTTTGTTTTTGATTTGTTTTACTAGCTTTTCTATTGTTTTCTTTTGTTGTATCCATTTCTTTCTGCTATTTGTATTATGATGTACTCCTTTTCTCGTTCGTCGTTATGAAGCGGTACATTTAGCATTCTCTTTATTAAGTATCTGTATGCGGCCATTTTGTGTGTATGTGGGTGTAGTGAGTGTTTAGGTATAGTGACGTCTGTTTGTGTGGGCTTTCTGTATATTTTGTATTCAATCTGGTTTTCTTTTCTGATTAATGTTAAGTCTAGAAAGTTTATAGTGTTGTTTGATTCTTTTTCCATTGTAAATTTTATGTTTCTGTTAATTTGGTTTATTTTTTCGAGGATATTGTCTATGTTGGTTTTTTGATTGTCGTATATTATTAATATATCATCGACGTATCTTATCCATTTGATTTTTGGGTCTGTCTTTTATGATGGTGTTGATTTTATCTTCTAACTGTTGTATGTATATTTCTGCCATAATGCTTGATAGTGGAGATCCCATTGGTAGTCCATCTTCTTGGATGTAGTATTCTCCGTTGAACTGAAAGTAATTTTGTTTTAATATGATGTTTAATATTTCGCTGTTTTTTTTTTTGTTATTTTGCATTTTATTTTCGATTATATTTGTAGTTTCGTTAATTGGTATATTGGTGTACATGTTTGTTATGTCAAATGAGGCGAGTCTTGTGTTTTTGTTTGTTTATGTTTTCTAGTTTATCCACTAGTTCTATGGAGTTTTTTATGTTAAATTTGTTTTCTAGTTGTATTTCTTGTTTTAGTACTTATTCCAATATTCCTAAAGATATATATATATATATATATATATATATATATATATATATATATATATATATATATATATATATATATATATCTGCTTTACCGCAGACATGCGCCACCACATAGCTATCCAGATTAATGGATAACCAATGAACATATAGATTTCCTACTAGTCTCCATTAATCTGGATAGCTATGAGGTGGCGCATGTCTGCGGTAAAGCTCAATATTAATGTTATTATTGAGAAAACAAAACAAACATTATTTACAAAAATTATAGAGAATCACAAGCTGCAGTTTCTAAAATTATTTGTGATTATACACGATATCCCATAATTGCAAGACCAAGCAAACATGCTTTTTTAATGGAACACCCTGTACATTACTTAATTTTTGGACCTATTTTTTAATGTTGTGTCTAATTTCTAGTGTGACACTTTGCTACACCGCCCCAAGCAAAAATACCATAAGGCAAATGACTTTATTTTAATGAGTAATACACTATTTTCAGATGACAGATGTTCAGCATTTATTTTAGGATTCTGAACTTGACCATCATAACAAGAATTCTTTAAATCAGGTAAGTATGTAATGGTCCCATCTCATGTGAGAGTCAGCAGTTGCACGTCGATATAACCCTATACGTTACACTCCTTATAAAAACTTCTACGCCAATGTTAAGGGTTGCTTATTAAAAATGAATGTTGAAAGAACCAAAATGGTATCTGTTACCTTTTAACTGGTTCAGCGGCAACAAGCTTCCGCAATAAATTCGAGCCTCATTCTTGGTGGTTGAAATTTAGTGATACGGTTTTATTTTAAAAACAATTATTTTATTAAAAACTAAAAGTGTATATTGAAACAAATATCAAGGTGATGAATTTGAAGTAGATTGACAGCACTCCTAAGATTATTAGTGTGATTATTGCTATTGGTATTGGATTAGTGTGATTACTGGTAGGTGGTAGTGCACTTTTCCTTTACGTGATAGTAAAGGTTTTTTTACGCACGAGGAGGTACAACCCCTTACATCCAGGGGCCGGTGAAGTCCCATCGGACGTTTTCGGTTCTGGTGTATGAGTCGGTTTCCCTTATAAGCAAAAATAATGATGGCTCCTCCTTGTACAAAAGATTCCGGAGGTAAAATACCCCTCCATTCTGTCCTCCGGGAGAGGGGTGTACAGGGGGCGCCAGCATCAAGATTCAACATATCCTTCTCGTATATATGAAGCCTAAATTCTAACCTGAACTCCGCTCACCATTTCCTCCAGGCTAATAGACCTCAACTCCTCTTCCTCACCGAAACTCAAATCAGTGCCAAAACAGCCACTAATCACCTTAATTTCCCGGGGTATGAGCTCCTTACTTCCTTTAGATTGCATGAAGTCATGTGCGCTAAGGTCCGTAGCAATATACCCTGCACCAGACTCCCCAATTTATAAGCTGAAAGAAAAGGCATACTATGGATAAAACTCTCTCTCTTGGGGCTGCAACTAAACTCATCTGTTGCATTTACTGGTCACCTTCTGAGAACAACTTTGTCCAGCTCTTTGACTACCTTTCTGAAGAAACCGACCATTTGATTTCTGAATATCCTTCCTTCGAGGTCACTATTCTTCCTGATACCTCTGAGATCTCACAAAACGTCACCAAAATTACCCAAGCTGGCATGGAATTATTTATTCCACGTACACAGAAAACCTCTGTAGCCACTCAAAAGCCCTGGTTCTCTAAATCTTGTGACAAGGCCAGACTTGAAAAGGTCAAAGCTCACAAAACACTTCTACGCAATCCCAGTCAAGAAAATCGTCAAGCATTTAACGACGCAAGAAACCATTATGTCCGCATTCTTTGTAAGGCAAAAAACTCGTTTAATAACCACATCAAAAACAAAATCCTCTTAAGCTCCAGCGGCAGCAAACCCTTCTGGACTCTTGCTAAATATATTGGGAATAATTTCTGCAAGAGCATGTTCCCGTCTCTTGTCTCAGGGGATGAAATTGTTTCTAGTGCCCTGGGCAAGGCTGAACTTTTTGCCTCGTTTTTCGCCGGCAATTATACTCTTAACCAACCTGCAAATGTTCAACCGTCAACAGTCCCCAATGTCGCGCATGAAATGGCGGATATCATTTTCAAAACTAAAAAGGTACGAAAGATGCTCTCTTCTCTTAATACCAGGAAAGCCTCTGGTCTTGACGAGATCCCAGCAATTGGTCTCAAGAAATGCACACCAGAACTTACACCTGTCCTGACTCGTGTGTTTCAGACATCTTACAATAGAGGCATATTCGCTAGTAATTGGAAAACTACTCGAGTACAACTCGTCTCCAAGAAAGGATCCAAAGCGCTTCCTAGCAACTACAGGCCTATTTCTCTCCTTTCAGTCGTCTCCAAAGTGATATGGAAAAGTATATGAACACCGAATTACTAAAATTTCTTGAAAAACACAGTCTAATCCACGACATACAGTATCGATTCCGTCAGCGCAGATCAACTGCCGACCTCCTTTCCTTTGTCACCCATTCTTGGAACAAGTCTATGGAACTACACGGTGAATCCCAGATTGTCGCTCTAGACATATCCAAAGCATTCGACCAGGTCTGACACGCAGCGCTGCTTAATAAACTTCCGGCCTATGGTCTACTACCAAAACTATGTACCTGGACAGCAAATTTCCTCTCCAACCGGAGCATTACTGTTGTCGTGGATGGCCATTCCTCTAAACTGTATCCAATTAATACAGGAGTTCCACAAGGTTCAGCTTTAGCCCTTATTTTATTTCTTCTCCACATCAATGACCTCCTCTCTAGCACATCCAACCCAGTTCAAAGTTACGCGGACGACAGCACACTCCACGCAAATATACAATATTCTAAGCCTGTCTCTTTAGCCCAATTAGATGAGGATCGCAGACTCATGGAGGGTTGTGTCTCCGTGGATCTCCAAAAAATATTAGACTGGGGAAGTAGAAATCTTATACAATTCAACCGCACCAAATCACAGTCTTGCTTTCTTTCTCATAAGAGATACACTAGCCCTAGACCCATCACAATGAACAACCAAGTTATTCAAAGTAATGAGTCCTTCTCACTTGTTGGTATTTCTGTGGATTGAAATCTCAATTGGCACCAACATGTCACATCAATTGCAGAAGCAGCTGCTAAGAAATTAGGTTTCCTCTTCCAGGCTCGCAAATACTTTTCACTAGCTAATCTCTGTACCTTATATACTTCACAAATAAGACCAAACCTTGAATACTGCTCCCACATTTGGGGTGCTGCTGCCGCTTCATACAGAAGAGAGCTATACGTCTTATCGGTGACCCTACCCTCACCCCAAGGCTGCCATCCCTTGCCCACCGACGTACCGTTGGTGACCTCTCTCTCTCTTTTATAGATATCCGCGCGGGCACTACTTAGAGGAGCTTTCTTCCATAGTTCCTCCACCTGCTGCTCCCAACAGATCTACCAGGGGAACAGAGCGAATGCACCCTTTTACTGTCCAGGTCACCAGACACAGAACATCTTGTTATGCCCGCCCTTTTGTCCCGAGGACTTCCAAGTTGTGGAATTCCTTGCCGGCATATATTTTTCCTTCTCCCCCGAATCTCCAAACCTTCAAGTCCAGAATTAACAAGTTGCCTCCTTGTCGTAAGCCCTCGTGGTGTGTTGTTGAAATAAAAAATAAATAAAGTAAAAAATTCAAAATATTTTGGTAATAATATTACGTTAAATTTATTTCATTTCACATTTTTGAACCACATCACAAATTAACTTTATACCAGCAATGTCACTGCTAAAAAAATTATTATTCCTAACTGGCTGTTGTTCGATTAGTTTTCCAAAACCGTTTGGAAGGCTGAAAACATAGAACGAAACGAATACACTTTTAAAGGGTCGACTTACATGATTCGCTAACTATCTGTAACCAGGCACTGGACGGCACTGCATCGCTGTATCTCACCCAAATATTTAATTTCAGGAAAATCTTTCTAAAACTTCGTGTTTCCGATTCAAGAGAAAAATTAAACACTCAAATACAAAGAGCCAAAATCTCGTAAACAACTAAAGCTCAAAACTTATAAATCCAAAAGTTATAATTTAATTGGGATCCAAAACTAAAACCTCATTGTTTAGGAAGTGGTTTGTTTCAAACAGCAATAAAAGTCAAAAATTTATTTACTTTGACTGCGACACTCATCTACCACTAAAAAAAGGAAATTACTATGATTATATATGCTGCCTCAGTGGTCCAGAGGTAATAACGTCTTCCTCTGAACCGATGGGTACTGGGTTCGATTCCCAGGGTTTCCCTTTCACTTTTTCGGTACAAATTGTAGTAAATTAACATAAACCAAGGTTCTGGCATTGTATTTGAACAAGGTGAATGTCTGCACATTGCTCCCTTCAGACGGGGCGTAAATACGTCGGTCCCGTGTCCATGCGATGTTGAGCACATTAATGATCCTTACCCTTCTAACAAAAAGGCTGGGGTTCGGTAAAATTTCCAGGATAGTGAGGTTAAACTGCTCCCTGGCGTCGGTGATTAGCGATAGACGCAGAAATAGGTTAACGTTAAAAAAATTGATTATAATGAGATCTGAAACAGCGAACCTTAAATTTGTGACGACATTATGGTCCTTGTTGGTGCCAGCGGAATTATTCGCTAAAGCCGCCTTTCTTGGCAAACCGACTTCGTCCCCAATGCATGGATTTTAAAATACTTAATTTTCATTGGCTGCGGAGAAATCGGAATTTACTCGAGAGCACTTCGAACGACTTTGTATTACCCAGAAGGTATAAAAGATTACCTGAACATGCACATATTGAGGATATACAATATTCTCTTTGTTGGCGGTAAACTGTCTGTTATTTTCAGACCTTAACAGTTGACTAGTTCTTTGATTTTTTGTAAAAATATTTCAGAAATATTTCCTTTATTCGAAAGTACGTTGTACCGAAATATATTTGACTAGGTTTTATACCTTGAAAACTTCTAGTGTTTTCCTTGTGCGATATTTTATTTCACAATCAATAAGTTCTTAATTCTGACCTACGTTGCAACAAAAATACTCTGGTCAGGTACTAATATACTTTATAAACACCTTTAGCGAGAAGTCAATATCCTCGTAAAGTTAACGTGTGAGCAGGACTGGCGCATGATAGAGCCATAGGTCCTTTCTTCTTCGACGAAACTCTCGCCAGGCAGCGATATCATAGGTTTCTAAGGAATTAGCGTACTCCTGCTCTTGCTGCAAGTTTTCTAAATGAAAATGATCTTGATTTACCAAGTGGTAATATTTTGTTTCCGCAAGACGTTGCACCTCCACACTTTGCACGTTCTGTTTGCAAGTTTTCAAATGCTTGTTTTTCTGGAAAGTGGATTCCTAGGCGAGGACTAATAGAGTCGCCCCAGGTCCCCAGATCTGACACCCCTAGTTTTTTATAGGGGTATTTAAAATCAAAAATCTATGTTAACAAACCAAGTAACCTAGATTTGAATAATCGAATTAGACATGAAATAAGTCAAATTAGCCCTGACCTCATTCGGAATGTACAAGAGGAATATGTCAACAGATTTGCTTATTGACAAGAAGTCGGTAGATTGCGTTTCGAACATTATATTTAAAGGAAACAATACTTTAATTTGTTAAATAAAGTCTTTACCTTTTGATTGTTGTTATGAATATAATTCATGTTTTCCTCTCTTTAAATGACTTTCGTTCGAAAATTTAGCAATTTGAGCTATCAAAATTTTGATGACGTCATATTTGAAAGCCATGAGTGGGAGCATTTATATATATATATATATATATATATATATATATATATATATATATATATATATATATATATATATATATATATATATATATATATATAATTTGAGGGCTGGTCTGTACTCCTTTGAAAAAGTTTTTAAAAATTCAAAAGTAGCGATTTTCTGTATGTCTATTTTTCTACGAAAATTCGCCAGAAACGCGTGTTTTATGTTCTATCTGATGTCGTTAGAAATAATGCAGCATTGAATTAACGCCCTACGAACGACCGTTAATTAAAATCTATCATCTTATAATTAGCTAACATTCCACACAATATTCAAGCTAAGAATAACAAGAACAAAATTGATAATAGATACACAAAATAATTAATTATTTGAGCTCTTAAAATAACATCCGAACCCCAGAAGAGCAATTTCAGATTCCATTAGTTTACAAAATTAGAAAAACAGTGATGCGTAAACCCTGAAACATACGCTACCCATGATGGATATGCTAGGAAAGCTATGTTGGATTTTATGAGCACATTTCTGTCAGTCTCGAAAAGACACACGCTGTCACTTCATTTTCAATTACAGAAATGTATGAGAAATCGCTTTCCATTTTTCTGCCACGCAATACAGGAGACAATGTTATAAATGATGTGAATTTAAACAAACAAAAGCTTCATTTAGATACAGTTGTTTTAACTGACAGGCGTGTTTTACATATAAAAGCCGCGAGTCCATATTCCATTATCTTGTTGTCAATAACGTAACTGAATCAATTTGTTATACGGCATAATTTTAAATGTATCGGTAAGGTTCTTGTTCATGGAAGCTCACTATAAACTTACAGTTACACACATGAATAATTGCTATTTACCCTAGACTGCAAAACAATCAACGAGGCCTATTTTGACGTTTCAAATCGCGACTTTGATGTTCTAAAAGGAAAGTCATATTTTTTGTCTTTCGATGCCTACAACTCTTTTGTCTTTAAACATATATAAGTTTTAGCTCACTATAAACTTACATGTACAGGGTGATTTTTTTAAGTGTCTCACCCCTGTAATTTCTTTATTATCAGAGATATCAAAAAATTCCAACGCCATCTGACAAACTATCATGCGATGAGTTAAAATATTGCGACAGAAAAACAATTGCACATCGCCTTCATAGAAATCCGTGGCCAACGTTGATTTTCTCAAATGGAACGATATACATCAGACACATGCAGACGATGCAGAATCGAAATCTGCGTACAACGATGCCACGCTCGTATTTCTGAGACAAGCCGTTTCGGAGACATGACGTCACAAAATTTCAACATGTTGCTGATTTTTTTAAGTGTCTCACCCCTGTAATTTCTTTATTATCAGAGATATCAAAAAAAATTCGAACGCCATCTGACAAACTATCATGCGATGAGTTAAAATATTGCGACAGAAAAACAATTGCACATCGCCTTCATAGAAATCCGTGGCCAACGTTGATTTTCTTAAATGGAGCGATAGGCCTCGTACACATACAGTCGATGCATAATCGAAATCTGCGTACAACTATGCTATGCTCTCATTTCGAGCCGTTTTGGAGACATGACGTCACAAAATTTCAAAATGTTGCTAATTTTTTAAGAGTCTTACCCCTGTAATTTCCTTATTGTGAGAGATAAACAAAAAATAGTTTTACGTTATAAAGCAGTTCGCAGTGAATAAGTTACCTCTGAAGCATTTTGCTCTATGTGCCACATGAACGGCGTTATCTTCCGTTACAGAGCTCTGCCGGACCTGGATATTCTGGTTATATTTTAGTTGTATTAAAGTCTGGATGCAGCAAGTGCGTTATGGTAGTGAATTTCCATTTTGAACCAGCATTAATGCTAAAATGTGATGAATTGGTTATAGATATGCAGCAGAATATCCAGAGAGGCAAACTCCTCATAGAACAATGTTTAGTAGAGTTATCAATTGACTTAAGGAAAATCACTCCCTCGTTGGTAACCGTCAACGGATTAGAAGTGTCTTGACTGAGGAGAATGGGGTGACGATTTTGGGCTATTTTAAGGCGTACTCTTCAAAATCGATTCGGGATGCAGTCGCAGATCTTGGATTTTCGTATACAAGTATCCAAAAATCAGCATAAAAATTAAGATACAAGATGAAATTTCAAGGCTAAACAACAATCCGAACACGATAGCTTCTGTAATTGGTAATTTCGCCAGACGTTTGAGATTATGTTTGGATCACAACGGTGGACATTTTGAACAATTTTTATAAGTGATAATCGATGTTTTTTAACCAGAAGATAATTTACATTTATAATACTATGAATTAAGTAAAGATATTGGAATAAGTATTGATTATTGTTAATCTCATTGTCTACATAATACATTTTTATTTGCTTGCACTCATCAATCCCGGGAAATTAAAAGGTGAAAGCAGCCTCGAGATAAGCAGCAGTGATTCATAACACTTTCTTAAAATGTTGTAACGTGATAAATTAAATCATTTACTGAAAAAAAAAACATTGAAGCTTTGACCAAAATCAATTAACTTCGTAATACAACACAGGGTGTTTTGCAAAACCTTCGTTACATCATTTTGATTTTTTTTGATATCTCTGATAATAAAGAAATTAGAGGGGTGAGACACTTAAAAAAATCAGCAACATTTTGAAATTTTGTGAAGTCATGTCTCCGAAACGGCTAGTCTCAGAAATGCAAGCGTGGCATCGTTGTACGCAGATTTTGATTCTGCATCGTCTGTATGTGTCTGAGGTATATCGTTCCATTTGTGAAAATCAACGTTGGCCACAGATTTCTATGAAGGCGATGTGCAGTTGTTTTTCTGTCGCAATATTTTAACTCATCGCATGATAGTTTGTCAGATGGCGTTAGAATTTTTTTGATATCTCTGATAATAAAAAAATTACAGGGGTGAGACACTTAAAAAAATCAGCAACATGTTGAAATTTTGTGACGTCATGTCTCCGAAACGGCTTGACTCAGAAATGCGAGCGTGGCATCGTTGTACGCAGATTTCGATTCTGCATCGTCTGTATGTGTCTGAGGTATATCGTTCAATTTGAGAAAATCAACGTTGGCCACGGATTTCTATGAAGGCGATGTGCAATTGTTTTTCTGTCGCAATATATTAACCCATCGCATGGTAGTTTGTCAGATGGCGTTGGAATTTTTTTGATATCTTTGGTAATAAAATAATTACAGGGGTGAGACACTTAAAAAAATCACCCTGTACACATATAAATAATTGCTATGTACCCTAGACTGAAAAATAATCAATATGGTCTATTTTTACGTTTCAAATCGCGACTTTGATGTTCTAAGAGGAAAGTCATATGTTTTTTTCTTTCAATACCTATAACTCTTTTGTCTTTTAACATAAATATATAAGTTTTAGCTCACTATGAACTTACACGTACACATATAAATAATTGCCATTTATCCTAGACTGCAAAACAATCTAAGTGGCCTATTTGACGTTTTAAATCGTGACTTTGATGTTCTAAGAGGAAAGTCCTATTTTTTGCATTCGCTGCCTATAACTCTTTTGTCTTTTAACATAAAGATATAAGTTTAAGCTCACTATAAACTTACACGTACGCATATAAATAATTGATATTTACCCTAGACTGCAATCGAATCAATGTGACCTATTTTTACGTTTCAAATCGCGACTTTTATGTTCTAAGCGGAAAGTCCTATCTTTTTTTTCGATGCCTACAACTTTTTTGTCTTTTAACATAAAGATATAAGTTTTGGTCCGTGGTTTATACTTTACGAGGTAAACTTGCGTACCAAATTTGGTTGTCATAAATTTGTTATTTCCCGAGGTATAAACATTTTTTGAAAGAAAACACAACATTTCAAATTTTCATAAGAATTGTACACTACTATTATACGGCATATTAGTAAAGTTAATACTTTAAACTTACACAGACTTTGAAGATCGATTTTAGAGGTCCTAGTACGCGCACATTTGAAGAATTCTTTCGAAAGTGTTACCATCGATATCTCTCTATTTAAAAAAAACTTGTGTACTAACTCGTTTGAGAAAAATGCCCAAACCTCAATTTTCTATGAAGCTAAAGAATTAAGTTGTGCTACATCTGTAGATAGTGGAAGTCTGTTTAAAAGAAACTTATATTACAAATTTCGTTTAAGTTATACAAAAGATTTCCAGAACGAAACTTAATTCATATTTAGAAAAATAAAGTATCTGCCAAATTATACACCTGGCAGTTATTTTTCCTTAATAATCGCCAATATGATTTTGTTTTAATCAACCTACTCAAACCGGTTGTTTCAATATCAACAATAACAAAATTATAATTTCACACTCAAAGGTGACAAACTTATTCAGGCGTTTTATACAAAAATGAGATCTTGTTCAAAACTGATGAAATCTATGCACTATTGTTTCCCCAAATGTCAAAATAAAACATAAATTTCTGGACGCAGCAAGTGCATTATAGTAGCAAATTTTCATAAAAATTGTACGCTATTTTTATACGGTATATTTGTAAAGTTAATACTTTAAACTTATACAGACCTTGAAGATCGATTTAAGAGGTCCTAGTACGCGCACATTTGAAGAACTCTGTCGAAAGTCTTGCCATCCATATCTCTCTATTATTAGAAAAACCTTGCGTTCTAACTTCTTTTGAGAAAAATGCCCAAAACTCACTTTTCTATGAAGCTAAAGAATTAAATTTTGCTATATCTGTAGATAGGGTAAGTCTCTTTAAAATAAACTTGTATTACAAATTTCAAGAAAGTTATACAAAAGATTTCCAGAAGGAAACTTAATTCGTATTTACAAAAGTAAAGTATCTGCCAAATTATAAACGTAGCAGTTACTTTTCCTTATTAATCGCCAGTATGATTACGTTTTAGTCAACCTAATCAAACCGGTTTTTTCAATATCAACAATAACAAAATTATAATTTCAGACTTAAAAGTGACAAACTTATTCACGCGAGTTAACACATGGCTTCCCACGATATGTCACGTAGATGGTATCAGGTTACATTTGCATGCAGCAGTTCCCATAAGCAGATTCTACGAATTATGCCGACCGTTGCAGATAGTGCCAGCAGTGCGAGATCAGAGAAAGCTAGATCTGCATGTTCTCGTGAGAACCTGCAACGAACACTTATTCGATTATTATATAAAGCCACTGTTTTGTGTAATATTTGTTCAGTATTAATTTAGGCAGTAACTATGCTAGTTTGTTGTTAAATAGTTTAAGTAGTTTAATAAAATTTTTAAAAAAGCAACCTAAGTACAAGTGTTGTTAATTGGCGTAGTCGGTGACGGATCTCCCAGCAACCTAAGGCATCAAAAGAATATTGGTTCCTTGGTTTTTTAAGAAGAACAAATGGTCATCTGGTTCCTACTATTACTGTAAGTTGCTCTCCTATATTTTCTCTGTTCCTTTGTCTTATGTATGTGAATATATGTCGGATATTGATGAATTAATAAGCAGACTTAATCAGTTTAATTTTGAAAATAACTTAGAAGTCATTCCTGAAGAAAATAATTTAGATATTAATATTGTTGAACAGGATGTTCAGAATAATTTTACTCGTAATAATAATAGTATTAGTCTTGTAAAGCAAATTGATAGTAACTTAATTAGTACCGCAGAAAATAACATTAACGTGGCCCAAACCAACAATATAGTAAAGAACTTTAGTGAATTCTATTTAAAGATGATACCTGAGTTCAATGGGGAACCGGCAAATGTTGGTAACTTTCTTAAGGCATGCGATCTCATTATGAACACATTTTATAACGCTGAAGATGAAAGAATATATTTAAATCATTTTTTAGTTAATTTTATACAGTCCAAATTAACCAGTCAAGCTAGACTTATAATTAGCACAAAAATTATTAATAATTGGCAAGACCTAAGACAAGCTATAGTGCAAAACTTCACGGACCAACGAGACGACACTAGTCTTTTGAGCGAACTTTTAACACTCAAGCAGAAACATAATGAGGATGCTTTAACATTTAGTAATAGGTGTAGATATATTGAACAACTTCTGGTTTCTAATTTAATTTGTAATGAAGACAATCAACAAATATTAGAAGTGAAAAGAGCAATTTACGCTCAACAAACACTAAAAGCGTTCCTCGGGGGACTTAGAAACCCTCTAAGAATGGTAGTAAGATCCACTGCACCTGCATCTATTGAAGATGCTCTTAAGTTTATAGTTCTGGAAGAAAATTACGAGTATAGAGATAGGACATTTCTTAAATCAGGCAATTATACATCGCCAAATAATAAAACCCCCAATCCACAAACCAGGTCTTTTAACAATCGTTCTACTCCCCAAAACTTTCCAGTTATGCAATTTCAGAAACCATTCAGAAATAATCCCCAATATCAGAGCCAAAGTGATCAAACTTCACAATTTAGGAATACTTCCCAATATCAAAGCCAAAATAATCAAAATTCACAATTTTCTAGACCGCCCTCTTTTAAACCAGAAAACCCACGAGAACATTTCCAAAACAGATATCCTGAACCCATGGATACTTCGAGTGGCAACACAAGGTTTACAAGACACTCCAATAATTTTTCAACACAGTCAAGAAGAAATAACTTCCCTGCTAATCAGCAAAGGTCCATAGTTTCGGGAACAAGGTTTAATTCTGACGAACTATTTACCCATGAGATTGATACACCTTCCGAAATTTACGATCGTGAAGATCAAAATTTTCCTATAGCAGGTACGTCTACGGACAATCGATAGGAGATATTAATAGTGTAAATGTTCAAACAGGTAATGTACCTAAGAAGGGCAGTGATAGTGGTTGTATTTACAATGAGATAATGAATGACTATAGAAATAATTTAAACCTGAACTTGAACAATTACGCAAGCGACCGTCGACAAATGCATTCTGTTGACCTAGCTGATGCATCAAAACCAACGAAGATAGTTCAACAGGACAATGATAGCATTATGAGGTATGTACATTCTTGCTTTGCCAGTAATAACAAGATAATTCAATTAAACAATAGCCCACATAGCAGTTTATGTGAAGTTCCCACTACAAACGTATATTGTAATGAGGAGACTGATCATATTAGTTTAAATAATATACAGGATGTACAAAATAGAAGCAAAAACCAGTTAAATTTTACTAATAAGTCAAGTAAGCATTCAAATAATGCACAAGGTAGCTGTAAGAAAAGAGTAAAGGAACAATATGAGAATGAACCTTTAGCCCAGTGCGATAATACAGGAAAAATTGGGTTAAATACAGCAAAACATATAATCAGCAAAGCAAAACCTAAAGCAGCAACATCTAATTTTAATAATAAACAAAATTTCGCAATAAATAAAATGAGTATTTTGGAAACAAACCCCATAAAAATTAAAAATTCCAATACGATTAATAGTTCTGAAACAAAAATACCCAATTTGGAAGAATTAGAAACAGCATCAGAAATTAAACACAAAATCATGTGTTCTCATGAGACTAAGAAGCGACATCGAAACATAGATGAAACCTATGCAGAGATGAAAGACAAATTCTCTTTTTCAAATATGAGAAAGAAAATTAAAGATTATATTAGGACTTGTGAATATTGCAACAAAAAAGAATACAATCTGTTTATATTAAGCAAATTAAATGAACAATCGAATTATATTACCTAAATAAATTAAAAACTCGAAAATCGGATAAATGACAACGAGACAGGACTTAAGAGACTGACTAATATGACGTAAAACACACTTATCGTAACAAGTAAATAAAATCTACAAATATTACATTAGATAGGAATTTATATTCAGGACCGTACTCAACAATTCTACTCTTGAAACAGGACCAAATTATTCTAATAATATCACATTACGGACATTACGCCTCAAGTTCCTAGCAGCAAGAACAAGTGACTAAAATCACAAGGAACGATCTTGAAGGAAAAACACCAAATTTTAATATAAATAACTAAGCTCATGATTAAAATTGTCAAAATATATATATATATATATATATATATATATATATATATATATATATATATATATATATATATATATATATATATATATATGTATATTAAATTTTAAGGTTATTACCTTGTTAAAATTATAATCAGTAATTAAACATTACATTACGTAATAAAAAAAATATTTTTTTTTTTGATGAAGATAATCCACGGAAGGAGAACTGTGTATTGCTTACAGGTTTAAAAGTCAGACTTTGAATTGTTCTGCCTTAGAACGATTATTTTACAGGACTTAGTTAAACATAACGAGGAGAAGTACACAAAATAGGTTAACCCTATATAATATAATAACAATAATAACAATGATAGTAAAATATTATTAAGATTCATATCAAAATCGTTAGACAAAGTCACGTCTAAACTTCCTCAAAATTCAATTAGGAAAACACTCGTATCAGTTTAAACAATACTGCCATCGGACTCATATTATTACATCATTATTGTTGGTAAAATATTTTGTATTTTTCTAAAAACAGGAATGCGTACACAAAAGAAAAGAAAAAAATATCGATGTAAGTATCAGCTTACAGGTAACATACGGAATATATGAATCATTGATATCCCTAACTAAGAGTAAATATATACTAATAAAATACCCAAATCTAAAACCTATTGACTTAATACCCTACTGCACCCTAGCTTACAATTAAAGTATTCAATCTCAAACTCTCAAACCACCTTTTGAGCTAATATTCGGATACATCCCAGAAATCTTCAACTTCGATCCCGAAGTTACACTCACCCAAGAGTATAACCAAAAGCACAAACATTTTATGAAAATAGTTTATGATATCGTATTAGATCGGATAGAAAAATCGAAAGAAAAAATGCTCCTCAGAACTAACGTCGAAGTTAATCAGCCATTTAAAGAGGGCCAAACAGTATATAAAAAGATACACCCTGGATTTCACAAGCACAAAAACCCCTATACTGGCCCATACACGATAATATCCCTCTTAGAACATAATAAAGCTTTACTCATAAGTCACAAGAATCACGAGCAATGTGTAACTCATTTAAGAAATCTTCGCCTTTCAGGTGGGCATGCGGAGGGCAGCCACAACTAGAAGATTTAAAGAACAACCCTGGGTTTTTACCTGGCAAGTTAGGTAGAAGCTATTGCCAAAATGACGTATGGCGCCTTATACATGTATATAATATGGAACCCTTATTTACTGGCTACAGTAAACTTAAATACAAATATTATCTTATAGCCAATACTTTAAGTGATAATTTTAGATCTGAATACCATAATTTTATAATCGCCCTTAATTATACTGTAGATAACATATATGAAACTTTCCTTAGAATTTTTCCTGATAAGTATAGATTTAAGAGAGGTTTACTCAACCCTTTGGGTACAGTTTTTAAATCAATCACTGGCAATCTAGATGCTGATGATGGCGAAAGAATCAACAAAGCCTTTCAATTATTAGCTGATGATCAAAATAGAATGCATGAGCTATTTGACGAACAAACATCTGTTATGATAAATGCAATAAATGAATTTAATCAAACAGTAAATACTTTAACTCATAATCAAAAAGAAATTGTCAAAAGAATGTTAGCACTTCAAAACATTACTAAAGATTTAGCTACTAATATTATGCCTGTTCTCCAGCGAGCACATATTCTAGAACTGTTGACTGAAATCGCTAACCTATTTAACGTCATAGAATCGATAATATTAACAACTGAAAATGCTATAACGTTCTCTAAATTAAATACTTTTCACACTTCTATCATCAAACCAAAATTCATTATTAAAGAGCTTCCTGTAATAGAAAAATACATTTCACAATCTAGATTAGTAAGCAAGAATGACTTATCTTTGTATGAAAAATTATTTAAAATCAAGTCTATCCAAACTGGATATAAAATTATATTCCAAATTGATATTCCACTAATAGACAAATCTGACTATATTTACTACCAACTGTACTCCCTACCTATACAAACCGATCCTAACAGCTTTTCAATGATAATACCTCGATCCAAGTACCTTATCCTAAATGAGCAACAATACGCCTTCAGAAACAACCCCTGCCAGGAGCTTACGAACGAGATCTATGTCTGTACAGAAGATACAATAGCAGACGTCAGTGAAGATCCTCCCTGTAAAGTTAGGCTAATTAATTTCCAAAAGCCTATCAATAATTGCGAACAAGAGACTGTAAAAATTACCAAGACTATCGTTTCCAAATATGGCGACACACAGTTTATGGTGGTGGCTCCAAAGGAAACCAAGATGTCAATCAAATGCTCGGGAGAAGAAAACACACAAATTATACAAGGCACGTATATGGTGACACTCAAACCAAGATGTCAGTTGTCGATTGGTGGTAAACGATACAGTACAGTGCAAAGCTCAGTTGAGACACAACAACTGTTCTCCTTACCAAAGTTGGAAGAAGATCCAGAAAGTAAAATGAACATAGAAGAATTGCCAGCAATGGAACTGGAAAACGTCCCTCTGCACGACGTAAGGAACATCAGCGCTCAACTGCAGTCTATAAAAAGTAGAATTCCCAACAAAATTAGTCTCCCGTTGTACCACACAAGTATTTGGACGATCCTACTCTACATCATACTAATCCTTCTAGCAACAATATTTATTACAGTTTTTGTCAAAAGAAGATGTGCCCAGCAGAATGAAAGAAGCAAAGCAGAAGCGGAAAATCCTTTAAGAATTCCGAAACCCAAGGGTTCCGTCCTCTAATGGGGGGAGGAGTTAACACATGGCTTCCCACGATATGTCATGTAGATGGTATCAGGTTACATTTGCATGCAGCAGTTCCCATAAGCAGATTCTACGAATTATGCCGACCGTTGCAGTGCCAGCAGTGCGAAATCAGAGGAAGCTAGATCTGCATGTTCTCGTGAGAACCTGCAACGAACACTTATTCGATTATTATATAAAGCCACTGTTTTGTGTAATATTTGTTCAGTATTAATTTAGGCAGTAACTATGCTAGTTTGTTGTTGAATAGTTTAAGTAGTTTAATAAATTTTTTAAAAAAGCAACCTAAGTACAAGTGTTGTTAATTCGCGTTTTAAACAAAAACGAGATCTTGTACAGAGTGTATGAAATCTGTGCACTATTGTTTCTCCAAATGTCAAAATAAAACATACATTCATTAAGCTGGATTAGATCACGTAACCTTCTGCTTAGGAGGCAACGGCGATCTCCACGGTGCTGTCTGAGTATACTTCAACTAACGTTTTATTTGCGTGATACTTTAGATCGGCTTCAAGTATACGTAATTAATTACATAATTAAAGGAATGACCAATGAAACACATCTCACGACTGTTTCGGTCTTATATGACGTCTTATGTTTAAGATTAAAGATTAAAGAAACTATTTTAGAATCATTTTATAGAGACTTGGCTTGATTTTATTTACATGTGTAGTAGGTATATTATAAGACAGAATAATATATCTATGCTGCGTTAAAACTGTGTTTGAGGCCGTTCATAAAGCTACAAATATAGTGTTTTTTAATAATTGATCGAATCCCACAGTTAAATAACAATTACTAGGAAAAATTTTAATTTCATCTCGTCTGTCATTTTCCATAATTGCTGCCGGCATTTCACGATTGTTGGTTCGGGTATTATATTTCATGCCTGGTATATATTTGGTTTCGTTACCATTGATGTATGGTTTATACCTGTGGTCTGAACCAATCTACGCGTAGCAGTTAACTAGTCTATCTGTCAGGCTTTGGACTTTAACCACAAAGTTGTCTCAACGCATGTCTTTGTGATTTTATTTTTAATTAGAAAAAAACTCTAAATATTGTGTACAAAATTACTTAAAATTCAAAACATAGGTTAATTTGCACCATTTATAACCACATGTAAAGTCCCATTCCAGTTACTCTGATACTTACAAAAATACAGCGTTTTCAAAAGGTTTTCCCCGATTTTCCACCGTAAAAACTTAAGCATAAAGGCTGATTAACAAACTTGACTTCGGTTTTCGCCCAAACAAGATTTGTGACAAGTTGAATTGAAATCAGTTTAGTATTTTTTGAGTTATCCGTCGGATACATATACAGGGTAGCCCATTATTCTGGGATTCCTCGATATCTCCTAAGCTATTCAAGTTATTAAAAAAAATTAAAAACAAAGGTTGCTTTGTTTTTGAAGGTGTATAACCTAAAATTATTTTAAACTATACAGCATGTCCTATAAGTCACCGGCAGCATGCAACTTTGATATTTTAAATAGAACACCCTATATATTATTACATATTTCGATCTTGCGTAAAATTTCAATGTTACTTTGTATAAGGTACTATATGTCACAAATCAACAGTTTTTGAGTTATTCAATTTTTTCAAAAAATTTTGACACTTGCACAGGTTTGCAAAAAATCGAAAACCTCTGCAAACAAAGATATCAAGATGTTTCTTATTGTAAGCTTAAGCTTAATATTCCTTAACTACGGGTAAAGTTTTATACTTCGATTTGCAATATACAGGGTGTTTATCTAGAGTGTTCACTTTGCCATATTTCTCACGCTAAAAACTTATTTTTTTCAAATGAAACACCCTATATATTTTTTCTTAATATTATAGAGAATTCAATTCTGTATCGATCTATGGTGCATACTATACGCCTATTATATATAGTTTTAAGGTTAGAATCAGAATTTTATTGGGTCGAATTAAATAGGGTCCCTAATTAAGTAGTAGGCTTTGACATTATTTAGTCAATTTGGCAAACAAATACTATCAAAATATATTTTTATAGATAGTTGAACTTGTAATAACTTACTCTTTCAGGTTAAACAGGTTTTAATAATAATCTATAACAGCAAAGGCGATCTTAAGATATTGTATGTGTCTTGTAGGAGTTGCATCAAATTTAGCAAAAAATTAACATTACAATGTGAATAGAACATTATAAAGAATAATTAAAATGAACAAGTATCATACCTACCGTATATGTGTCATCCAATATTTAAGTAATCAGGATCACCAGCTAAAGGTTACATTTGCTCTATGGGCACTCCAAAAAGTGAATACAAATGTCAGTTTCTTTGATATTATTCACTGACGAATGACATTTCATAGCAATGGTTTAACAACTCGTCTAAAAATTATTCACAGTTGAAGATGCAAAAACGCATTTCACTCAATCCGATAAGAAATGTACTGACAGTTAATGTTTTTTTGGTTTGTAAACAAAAAATTGACTATCAGAACACTTTTTATCGGAATGAGAGAAATGCGGTTTATTATTTCAGTTTATCGGTCGGTTTGATACTTGATAGTACTACCGAAAATTAATTTCACAACGGTGTATTTTGTAGAAAAAAGAGTTGAAATGATTACTCTTTTTTTTTTCAAAAACGATGACTGTGCAAACCGTACCGCAAATTTGCTTAATGAACGACATCCGAACAGACATGTTAACAGAAAATACATTTTGGAGTTAGTAGCAACGTTTCGACAAAGTGGTTCAGTAGCCAACAAAAAACGGGATCCTGAACGTGAATTTCCGGTTAGAAATGAGACTACTGAGATTGAAGTTTTAGGACAAATTGCTGCAGATCCAACTTTGAGCACGAGAAAATTGGCCACTGTTTCAAACATCAAAAGAAGAACGATTCAGCGAATATTGAAGCATCATAAATTTCACCCGTATAAAATTCAACTTGTACAAAGACTGAATGAAGATGATTTTGATGGGCGGCTGGAGTTTTGTGCAGTTATAACTGCACGAATAGCTGATAACGGGAACTTTCTGTTCAATATCTGTTTTTCAGACGAGTGTGCGTTTTTATTAAACTCTACAGTCAATCGTCATAATTGTCGTTATTGGGCAGATAATAATTCAAGAACTTTTCACACAGTCCACACTCAAACTCCACAGAAATTGAAAGTCTGGACTGGCATTTTTGGAGACCGTTTAATCGTACCAATTTTTCTTGATAGCAATTTGAGTGGCAAAACGTATTTGGAGTTACTAGAAGATATTGTTTACCCTCTACTAATTGACATTGTTGAAAATGATGATCGCTATCAAGAAAATCAATTAATGTTTCAACAAGATGGGGCTCCTCCGCATTTTTCCCAACGTGTTGGGGAGTTTTTGAACAGAGAGTTCCCAGAGCAATGGATTGGTCCTAGAGGTGCTATTGAGTGGCCCCCTTGATCACCGGATTTAACTCCTTTAGACTTCTTTCTATGGGACCATTTAAAGAGTGGAATTTTCGCAACAGAATCGGAGTCTCTGGAAGAATAACGACGACGCGTTGTTGAAGAATGCCGTCTAATAACTCCACAAATGCTCTAGACTGTCAGAGCTCGTTTTTAACAAAATTTGTACTTTAGTATGGAAGCTGGTGGTCAACAATTTGAACACTTACTTAATTGAATAAACATTTTTGAACGTTTGGTTTTGTTTTTTAGTTTTTTTACGAAAAATTGACTAATTAGTGCATTTCTTATCACAATGAATTAAATACGTTCTTGCATCTCCAACTGTGAATAATTTTTAAACGAGTTGATAAAACTTCCAAAAAAATTTGTTTGCTGAATTAAGAAAAGAAAGAGCTTTGAAATGATGTAACACTCGACCCATGTTCCCTATTTAAAATATAAGGGTTGTTATCACCACCCTTAAGGGGTTGATGTGACAAAGTTGAGTTTTATATCAAAACATGTCCCCTCAATATTAAAATTGACGTGTTTCAACGTTTCTTAAAAAAATTCTCTGGACGCAAATCGGTCTGTTTCGTTTACAATGCGCCACCCTGTATAGGTTATACTGTTAACCAAATTTGATGGCTTGCATTTTAGAAAAGATATATTTGACATTGAAGATATTTTTAGGAAAATTCACTACCATAACGCATTTGCTGGGTTCCACAATTTTTATGTTTTGCGATTTGTCTAGACAAACATACAGAGTACAGCCCCTCTACCTTATATACGCAGAAATTTTATTATATTATTTAAAATCAATTTAGTGTCTGAAAAGCCATTTAAAGGTTGCAGGTTATGCCAGAAGGGACGACGAAGGTACGAACACAGTTGTCTACAAAAAACTTCATAAACTTTTATAGAGTTTCAATTTAGTCTGACATTCACGTCTCTGTACAAGATAAAGTATCGTTTTTGCTAAAGTAATAGCGCCTTCCTAAGTTTAAATGAAAGTCTAATGGCCTGCATTTGCAACAGTCTGCCGTTTCATTTAGATTAATAAAAGAGAAATCGCTTATTTTAAAGCTTATACAACGCTATCATTTTTATTATTATAACAGTTATAACAGTGTCGGAAATATTCTCGTAGCGTCTCAAGGACGTTAATAGAAGGGAATTGAATCTAACATAACTTTTAATGTCGGTTTAAAATCTGATTTGGTAGTAGAAGACAAAGACTTTACAATAGGTACTAAGTGGCCATAAAAGGGCATGCCATACATTGGCTTTTATTATAATAGTATTAATAATAATACTAGTAATAATAATGGTAATAACTGAATATCTTTTCTGCCTTCGTGGATTACGAAAAGACGTTTAATTCAGTTTCACACGAATAGCTTATAGGTAAGTATTTCAGCATACTATAAGATCAATACTTATATACTAAGGTTCCTAGAATACACAATATCTACCTAGAGATAAAACGTTCAGTTACACGCACAAACGGGTGATAACACTGGTACCAATACGATACCAATTATAAAAGGTATATTTCAAGTGCATTGTGGTTCTTCCTTGCATTGAATCCACTATCAAACCGCCTAAACTGTACCAAATATGCCTTCGGTATAAAAAGCAATGGTGGTTGGCATATGAGTCTAAATCGTCTGCTGATGGCCTCCACAAAAAAAACACCTGAAACAACTCCTTAAAATTGTAAAGAGTAAAAATACAACCAGGTGCATATTAAATGCAAAATGGACAGCAAATTGCTTCAGTGAATGTAGAAGAGTATTATAAATACCAGGAAATATAGCGTAGGAAAAAATAAATCACTCGGTACTGAAGAACTATCTGACAAATGAATTAACGAAACGAGTAAAGCAGGTGTGGCAAGCACATTTCAAGAGCCAGATCCTGACTAAAGCTCTCAATACATACGCATCTTCTGCACTTAGCTATTCATTTGGGATTGGGAACTAGAGTAAAACAGACATCGAAAATTTACAACGGAAAGTGGGAACAGTCCTAACTAAATCCAAGTGTATCAGCCCACTAGTGCCTTCGAACGAGTAACCCCACTTAGGCCCCAAGGACGAAGAGGACTGTTAGATATTGGTTGGATTGGTTGGGTTTGATCAGCAAATATTCCTGCGTATATGCTACCATCAGAAGATGCTTACTTCTGAACCACACCGTGCTATATGCGAAACAATGATTCAACAGTGCTACAATTAAGACAAGCTGAAATGCAATGTCACTATCGGCTTGGTCAGGACAAGCTGCAATCTTGGATGCAGAAGCCTCTCCATGGGTGACATCCAAATGATACCTTCCAGGCGCATATCGACAAATCGGCGTCAAACTACTGGCTGGTGTCCAGATCGATGTTTACAGAGACAGGGGGTTTTTGCGGGGCATACAAGATTTGGTCATTCCAACAAGAAACTACTTGAGCATGTAGCTGGAGATAATTCGGTCCAAGATGACAAATGCAGATTTGGGTGTCAGTCATCAGAGACTATCCAGCACGTCACTAGAGGATGTCAGACCTTTGCTGCAATAGATACAAAGAGATGTACGACGCAGTTGCGAGAACAATTCATCAAGAGCTGGCTCTGAAAATGGGACATTTAAACCTTTGTAAGGTGTCCTACTATAGATACACTCGTGAACCTTTTCTGGAGAACTCAGGAAACAGGTTGTACCGGGATCAGACCGTCCTCAAAGACCAACGAGTTGCCCAAAACAGAGTTGATATAATAATAATGGATAAGTTCTGCAAACAAGTGACGCTGACTGATGTGGCCAGTCCGAATACCAATAATCTAGAGATAACCTACAACGAAAAGATCGCTAATTACAGAGAACTCGAGATGCAAGTAAAGAGACAGTGGGGGCGGAGATTGTATCCGAGTGATCCCGGTAATCATGTCGTCAATTGATGTGGTTTCTAAAAGTCTTCGAGAGAACATTAAGAGACTGGGCCTTGGAGAGCACCTTTGTAAGGTTATGCAAAAAGCGGCAATACTTGCAAATACTCACACCCTGCGAATATTTCTGGGTAATCAGATGTGTCGCTTTCGCGGTCAGGGCCGGTAACTTGGAAAGGGCTACATCTGAGATCAATCCCTTTGTAATCTGAGATACCTAAGATGAGTAAATGTTCCCCTTTGAGGGAGTGTGGAAGTCTTTCCGGTCAAAGTAATAATAATAATAATAATAATAATAATAATAATAATAATAATAATAATAATAATAATAAAATGTAGTCCATATAAAGAGGAGGCGACTTCAAGGGTACCCAAATGATGCGCAGCTCATCGACAGACGCACCATAAGACATCTAGGTGCCGGAGAGACTTATACGTATCTGGGTGTTGAGGAATCAAGCATTAAGAACGCTGCGAAAACGAAAGAGGCTATCCGCGGTAGGTATGAACAGCGGCTTCGGCAAATCTGGCATTCAGAGCTGTCCGGGCCGGACAAGGTGCTGGCTACCAACATACTTACCGCTCCAGTCACCCGTTACTCCTTTGAAGTGATAAAGTTGACAGTGTAAGAGTTGCGCCAATTGGATAGGGATACCCGCAAGCTTCTCCACAAACATCGAAGCTTGCACTCGAAGTCGTCAGTTCCTCGCTTATACCTCCCAAGACATCTCGGAGGTAGAAGACTACCAAACATGGAGTTGTTACACGAAAAAGAGATGCATGAGATGAGTTACAGGATCCTTAAAAGCTTGTATTCTCTTCTGCGAATTGTCCAAACGCACGAAGTCGCAGGAACCGGAGTATTCCTGTTCAAGGCAGCAGGCAAATCAGCAGGTGAGTTTGGACTATGCTTTGATCACAGGTCAGGAAGAGGGCAAGATGATTGCCCGTTGGTGACTGACCTTGATATTCCGACCTTAAGAGCTACAATTAGAAATGTCCTACAAAAACACCTATTGTGGCAGCATGTTGACAAGCCTTTGCACGGAATGATCTTCCAGTTTATAAAAGAACGCATCTTGTCAACGAGGCTGACATTTTCTTTTTTTAAATCAGCGGGGCTCCGATCGGAGACTAAAGGGTTCATCGTGGCCTGCCAAGATGATGTTATAAACACCTTGCTCTACCGCAAGCGCGTGATGCGCGTGGACGTGGCAGATGACAGCTGCAGAATCTGTCATCAATTGCTGGAGACTCTTATGCATCTCTTGAGTGCATGTCCGGTGATGGCGTCTGCCAATTACGTGTACCGGCATAATGCGGTCCTTTGAGTGTTGTATTACCATCTTCGACATTCGTATGGGATAGACCAAACACCAGTGCTGCCTCACCAACCGGGGGATATTGAGTCCGTGGTGAAGAACGAGAGATGCCTTATATACTGGAATTTCCCGGTCTGCACTGTCAGGTATGTAGCCGCTAATAGGTCTGACATTATCCTTCTCGACAAATAAATTAAAATCCTGTTTGTTATAGAGTTATCGGCTCTAGCTGAGGCTAATGTTAGTATAAAGGAGAGCGAAAACCGGACCAAGTATAAAGACCTTATGTTTGAGCTTAGGCAGCTTTATCCGGGACACAATATACGACTCGTCGTTCTGATTATTGGCTGTCTAGGGGGTGTACCCAATACGCGGCTGCGGGAACTCGAGCAAATTCCCGCATGCCACGCCGCTGCATATTCACTAGCTTGCAGGATGCATAAATCTGTTGTCCTTGGATCTTTACGTCTCCTCCGTTCCCTGGACCTTGATTAATTATTTCCGCTCCCGTGCTCTCTTACCACCGCTGGAGCGGGGCGAGGGCACGGGTGTAATGACGTTGGGTGAACATCAGAGTGTGTCTGAGCCTCTGACGGTTGCCCAACATATTAAAATAATAATAATAATAATAATAAGGATTTATTGTCATCAACGTGACATGTCACAAAGAAAAAATTGTAATATTCACTACTGCTATGCGTGACGAATTATAATTATGTAACAAAGTTAATAACCACAAAAGAATTGTAAGAGGGGTCGATTCAAGTATTGTGGCTGTCTAAGGACTTTTTGGTTTTGCAGAACAACTGTGGCTAATGAAAGGGAACTTTTGATGCAACCACAGCCACATATTCACTGCTAATGATAAAGATCGATACAGCATCCTTTCAAAACCTAATCACATATGGACAGTTCAAAATAAACAAAAGCACAAGGTTAATATAATATGATATATACAAACATAAAACGCATACAGTAATACAAAATTCTATACACAAATAAAACTCTGTAAACAGAGTGTATAGACAAAACAATATATTGCACCTACCAACTATAGCAACTGTAAATAAAACTACAAAAACACACACAGATGAATGACGCAGTAAAAACGTAGATTCCAAGCAAGACAAATAAACCCTAAATTTAAAATATATTCAACAAAACCTACAACTTAAAAAGTTATTAACAAAGCAAAATGAGTTATGGAATAAATGTTTCTTTGCTACAGGCACAAATCGTGTTCTCGGCGAATCTGTCACTTCTCTGTGAATAGTGTTATATAGTTTTATGTAGTAATAGTTTGCCACCATTTGAACTCTGCTTAACCTGTTGTGTTTCATAGACACGTTTTGTCTCATCTTTGTTTCATAAGAATGCTAGCTTGAGTTCCTGTAAAATTTGCTTTGGTTATCCTAAGCATATTTCAACCAAGGGAGTATAAACACTAGAAGAATTGTAAGTAGTTGTTTTTTAGTAAATAGCTCTCTGCCACTTGTTTGCCTTAATGCACCACACATCAACCCTAGCGCTTCTTTCCGTTTTATAAAGACACGCCTTGATTCGGGAATGTAAAGTAGAATACCATATGCGGTCACAGATTGAAAACTGGAGAAACATGTCAATCTACATGCCTCAGGAGTTGAAATCACCTTTATTCTTCTGATCGCGAGCAATGCAACTGCAAGCTTCTTAGTGAAAAGGGTTATATTACTTTGCCAAGTATGATTGCATTTTAGTGTTAAACCCAACAATGTTATACCTTTTTTGCTGTTTTCAGCTACTCTGAATCTTTGCTTTTGGGTTTTGTTTACATTTAAATATAATACCTTGGCTTATACCACCCAGCCGTTCTTTTGGGTAAATCCGCAGTGTCTTTATCCAGGTAATTTTCCTCAACACATTCAAGAAACTAATGTAATCCGCATACAGGCGAGTTTTCCTCTATTGGATGTTCCTCGGCGGATTATTTATGTAGATTTTGAACAGCAGTGGTTCCAAAATTAATCCCCGCGGTGCACCGATATTCACTGGCTTGCTTCAGATCTCTCATTTTGCCAGTTGATTATCTGGGTTGGATTACTGGTTTTGTGATGGTTCTAGGCTTTCACATCAGGTTCCAGTCACACAAAGTACAGCAAGAAGGAAGGTTTCGTAAGAAAACCAGCGAGCGAAACAACAACGCTTCTGGATAAACTATGGGGATAACCTAGTTAGTACCCCTTCTGGTAGGGTGTGAAAGGGCTGACGTGAAGAAACACCCAAGCTTCGGGGTCACTGAGATGAATAATGACACTCCTGATGCCGTCTAAAAATAATGTGGTATTGAGACACTCTGTATACTTACACTCATCTTTGGGTTCTTCAAAATATATATAGTTTAAAAAAGAAATTCAGTGAATAAAGTATATAACTGTTTGGATGTTTTATTATGTGGACGCCAGCTATCTGCTGTTCTATTCACCAATTTTCTTTCTTGCCAATATCCTCTTTTACCTTATCAATATTAGCTTACTCCCTTCTGAACTCATTTCTTGATCACAAAATACCAGGAGGCACAACGTGGGGGACTTGTTACTCCATCAACCACTGTAGTCGATAGTTCGCAATAATTTACAGGGTGTTGAAAAATTCATGTTCAATTATTGACACATTCAATTTAGATTAGCTTGTTTATGTTAAATGGAACAACCTGTATTTTGTTAAACCATCTTATATAACAAGCAATTCCCTTCCATATGACACCCTATCCCTATACCCAAGTGCAATGGTTTTCATGCTATTCATACTTTTATTATTGTAAGTGCCATTTTCACATTAAAACGAAACTTCCAAACACAATCTAGTTCGCTACAGTCATTTTTTAACAGATGTTTCAAATCAGATCAGAATGTCTGAAAAGTCATAGTTTAGTTGTTGAGAATCTTTCCTGTTAATATATTCAAATATGAAACACTACTCACTCCAAGACAGGATAGGCATGTTACTATGGATTGGAGAATATTTGGAAAATTGTCTTCTGGCATCAAGAGTCTATTCTCAAAAATATCCCGATCGAGAACATTCAAAAGATCAGGTGTTTGACAAACTATTGAGAAAATTTCGTGTTAGTGGTGGTGTTGCATACGAAAAACTAAACAAAACTAAGCCAATTACTGGTGATAGTGAAAACGAGCTGAGTGGACCACTGTCTGAAATTCCGAACACAAAGAAAGAAATTAAGACAGCGATTGGTAAACTAGATAACTATAACAAACGCTTGCCTTTGGCGACAGAGTCTATAGCGGAGATAACGGAAGAGTTCGTAAAAATAATTGGGTCCCCAAAAGCGGGACAAGAGAAGGGGCAGATGACTCATGTGAGCACACAAACAGCAGACAAACGACGACAGAAAAAGAAGGAAATGGTGGAAAAGTTAGAAAAGGAATTGGAGTCAGAACTCGATGAAGCAAGTTTTCTAGAACTTATAAATACTGATTGGCCTAAGGAAGTCTACAAAAGATGTCAGATATACAGGGATCAAGGGAAATCAAGAGTATTTGACCAAATAATTATTCTTAGGAAAGGAGAAGAACAAGATGACGATAGTGTGAAGAAGATTGTGGAACGTAATCCACAGGTGGAAAATGCTATAAGTGAGGGTAAACTGGAAGCAGGAAAAATGATATGTTGTGTAGAAACAAATCAAGTCTTTCTTGAAGATGAGGGCTGATGCCCTGTAGCTGATGACAGAAACAGTTCTGAAAGACACACATATATGATTATGACACTAGATGGAGGAGAAACTTCAGAAGATAAAATTAAGTTGGAAGGTAGTCTGCAGAAGACACTGCGAAAGGTAAAGGAAAATGGCATACCAGACCTGAATGTAAGAAAGATACTAGAATATGTAACGAGACGGTAAAGCCTAGAAATACAATTCTGTAGAAACAAGAAAGCAAGTAAGAAAACGAGTAGAGGGGAAGGTGATATGAAAACAGCCGGAAATAAGAAAAACAGAAAAAACGAAACAATAATTCTGAAACCACTAGCCGGAAAACCCTATGCGGACATCATCAGGGGTCTTAAAATGGATGTAAACAACAAGGGAATAACAGTTGACAAAATAAACAAAATAGTCAGTAACAACGTACAGATAAAGATACGAGGGAAGGATGAACCACAGAAGCAGGTGTTTAAAGAACAACTTACTACAAAGCTGTAAAGAGTAGTGAAAGTGCAAATAAGAGAGAAAAGGGAGACGGTCATGATACTCGATATAGATGAGACAGTCGAGGAAAATGAACCTCGGGAGGTGCCAAAAAAGGCGGTGAAGCAAGGACAGGAGAAAAACCTACAGGTTAAATTATCAGATAAGGTAAACAAAAGTGGTTATAAACGCGTGTTTGTTACTTTGCAAAAGGAGGCAGCCAGGCAGTTGCTGGAGACTAAAAAAGTGGGAGAAGGATGGCATAGATGGCGTGTAAGGGAAATTAATATAGTTTCTAAGTGCCATAGACGCCATATAATAGGACATATAGCAAAAGAATGCACAACAAAAGACGCAGAGGAATTATGCCACAAATGTGGTGTGAAACGCCACAAGAGAAGGGAAAGCGAAATTGCGCAGCGATGCTATTCATGCGATGCTGAGAGACGCATAGCAGTGTCTATGAACTGTCCTAAATATAGAGAACATGTACGGGCGCTACAAAAGGAGAAGACGGAAAGATTAATAAAAGTAAAATGAAGGTGCTCCAAGTAAATGTAGATAGGGGCAAAAGGGCGATGGATTTATTAGTAAACAAATGTAATAGGGAAGACATAATATTAGCAATAACAGCTGAACCCTACAAACACATGGCGGGGGCAAACGTCAAATGGGTAGCAGATGAAAATGTAGATGCAGCAATATATGTTACAAATAGCAAAACACAAGTATACAAAGTGGGAAGGGGTAAAGGCTATGTATGGATTGAAATGATTGACATAAGAAGATATTAATTGGAGGGGACTTTAATGCAAAAGCCTATAGTTGGGGCTCGGCAAGAGAAGACAAAAAGGGAAAAGCGTTGACAGAATGGATGTGCCAAGCGGACTATATTATATTGAATGATGGTAGACTTCCAACATTCGAAAGGACTGGAGGATCGTCATATATCGACGTAACCATGTGTTCATCAAGTCTGCAGAGATACGTGAGAGGCTGGCACGTGGAGAACGAGGAGAACCTGAGCTACCACAAAAATATCCTTTTTGAGATATCAGAGGCGATAAGTAGTGCCCAGCAAACTGGAACAATCACAGGGTGGACGTATAAGGCTGAATATAAAGGGAAACTACTAGAAGAAATAGGGAGACAAACAAAGCAGAAAAGCTATGAAGGCAGTGTCAAAGAACTGAATAGAGCACTAGAAAGAGCGTGTGAGGTGTGCTTGAAGAGGAAACATCAATACGGCAGACGAAAAGGTGCATATTGGTGGAATGAAGAGATCGCCAAAATCAGAATCGAATCTACAAAGGCGAGAAGGAAGGTCACTAGAATCAATAGGAATAAACATCACAAGTAGTGATAGAGAGAAAGCACAGAATCAATACAGGGAAAGCAGGAAGAAATTAAAGACAGCAATAACAAAGACAAAGAAACAGGCATGGGACTCTCTTTGTAAAGAAATATTGATGATGATATTTGGGGACTAGGGTACAAGATTGTCACAGATAAAATTGGTACAAGAACACCAATGACAATAAGTGATGACGAACAAAATAAGAAAACGCAGGAATTGCTCCCTAAACACAAAGTCAAAGAATGGCCGAGAGTGGAGGTGAAGTCGGAGGATATTCCACATTGTACATATGAAGAAATAAGGGAAGCAGACCAAAGGATGAAATCTGGTAAAGCTGCAAGCCCGGATGGTATACCGATCGAGGTAGTTAAGGCAGTAGCAGAACAGAAACCGGAGATATTACAAGATACGATAAATCACTAATCAGTGATGGAAGTCTTCCGTCAGAATGGAAGACTGCTGGATTGGTGTTATTAGAGAAGCCACAGAAAACGGGAGGAAAGAAGTCATATAGAAAGAACTATATGCCTGGAAGATGGAATGGCAAAAATTATATGAACATGTAATAAATAACAGACTAAAAAAAGAAATCGAGAGAAGAGGAGGGTTAGCAGACAATCAATTTGGCTTCCGCAAGGGGCGCTCGACGATGGATGCTGTAAAGAAGGTGCAGGACGTGGCAAGGAAAGAAGGCAATAAAAACAGGTTTGTGGCCATGATAACATTGGACGTCAAAAACGTGTTCAATACAGCACCGTGGAGAGGCATATACGAAATGTTAAGAAAGAGGCAGGTTGAACCATATATGCTGAAAATAGTAGACAAACAGCTACTGATTGGACAGAAATATCGGATGCAGGTTACATGTGGCGTGCCTCGGGGGTCGGTCCTGTGACCAACACTGAGGAACTTGTATTACGATAAGGTCTTTAGTCTGGAGTCCGTAGACAACACGGCTATTATAGGGTATACAGATGATTTGGCACTGGTTGTAAGCGGAGGAAATAAGGCTGACATAGAAGAAAATATCAACTGGTCAGTGACAAGGGTGGAAAACTGGATGTGCAAAAAGTGGTCTACAACTTGCGCCCCACAAAACTGAAAGTATAGTGCTAGTGGGTCGAAGAACATTGAGAACAGTAACCGTCAAGGTGGGGAATGCAGAAATTCAGTCGCAGACAAGCCTGAACTACCTCGGTATACAAATAGGACATAACATGAACATGGGTGTGCACATAGAAAGAGTAGTGGAAAAGCAGACATGATGATCGCAAATCTAGGGTGTCTGATGCCAAATATCGGTGGACCAACACCAGCGAGAAGGAGAGTGCTGAATAGTGTGGTAAACTCAGTCATACTGTACGGTGCACCAGCATGGAAGGCCGTGCTGTCAAAGACAAAGTATAGAAAAAAGATTGAGGGGGCACAGAGGAAGGTAGCCATCAGAATAGCAAGCGCATATAGAACAGTGGCAACGAAAGCAATACAGGTGATTGCAGGAACAATCCCTATACACTTATTGGCAAGAGAGGTAACTTACGAAAGACACGAAAATAGAAGAGAAGAAAAAAAGAAGGCAAGAACCGAAACAATGCTGGAGTGGCAGCGAGAATGGGAAGAGGAAATGTCAACATCCCAGTGGACAAAGAGGCTCATCCCACACATACAGAGATCGATATCGAGACATCATGGGGAGGTGGGTTACTATTTTACCCAATTTCTGTCAGGTCATGGGCGTTTCAGGTCTTACCTGAGTAAAATGTAAATAGTCGACAAAGGGGACTGTACGTATTGTGGTGATAGAGATACACCAGAACACACGGTTTTTGAGTGCGCAAGATGGTCGCAAATAATAGAACAAATGTATAAAGAGATTGGCAAAGGTTTAACAGCAGATAATGTGGTGGAGCATATGCTGGGAAGTGAAGGGGTTTGGAATACTGTGGAGAGAGGAATCGTAGAAATAATGAAGTCAAAGGAGGATGAAGACAGGATGTAGATGTTTTGAAAACAACAAAAGTTTGGGTCGTGGTGAAGAAATGCCAGCAATGACCTGACCTGACCTGACCTGACCTGACCTGGAGGAAAGGGGAGTCACCACAGTACCGGTTGGTGTCAGATCGCGCAAGCACCAGCCACCGGTCTGCGTAAAAAGCATTCACATCCTCTAGTACAGCCAATAGAGAATTTTTTTCTGCATTAAATTACAGGAGTTATTTTTTTTTATAGATAGGTTCATAATTATGTACTGAATGTAAAAACACAAAATCCTTACAAATTAGGAGGGCGGAAGTGCCGCCATTTTGAGAAAAACCGTTTCGACCTATATCTCCATAACCGTGCACTTTAGACCAAAAATGGTAATGACCTTTATTGTAGATAATTGCATTTCCCACCTTTTTTGTTAATTTTTTTTTGTATCACTCACCGTTTACAACTTATACGACTATTAGCATTCATTTATTGACTTTTTTACCTATATCTTTGTTGATAATTGTTTAAAAAATAAAATGCCTGTAACTTAACTTTTCAATCGACAAATTTTCTAGAACTTCTACTTAAAACTTTTTTTTCTAAAATTATTATTAGTGCATTTTCTTTAAAAAAATTCACTAATGAGGAGACCCCGACTTTTGAATTCTGAAAAAAAATTGAAATCGGCGCTAATTATGCCCCCTAGAACACATATCCGGTGTCAGTTTCAATATATATATATATATATATATATATATATATATATATATATATATATATATATATATATATATATATATATATATATATATATATATATATATATATATATATATATATATATATATATATGTGTGTGTGTGTGTGTGTGTGTGTGTGTGTGTATGTGTGTGTCACACCGATAACTCAAAAACTAATGGGCCGATTTTAATTGAATTTGGTGAATACCTTCCACTTGTAAGTGACTCGGATAAGTTTGTTAACCAAGAAAATCGGCCCAGGTTTTCACGGAAAATTTTGTGTTTTCTTTCCAAAAAAATTAATTTTCCGGAAATAACAAAGTAAGGGCAACTAAATTTAGTACACGGTTTTATGTCATTATAGGTAAATTATTCAACAAAAAAGGTGGGAAATGCAATTATCTACAATAAAGGTGATTACCATTTTTGGCCTAAAGTGCACGGTTATGGAGATATAGGTCGAAACGGTTTTTCTCAAAATGGCGGCACTTCCGCCCTCCTAATTTGTAAGGATTTCGTGTTTTTACATTCAGTACGTAATTCTGAACCTATCTATCAAAAAAAAAATAACTCCTGTAGTTTAGTGCATTATGGACCAGAGTAACGGGCTCCTCTATTGCCTGTACTACTCTATGAGAAAAAAAACCACTGTCTGTTATGGAAAATCCAACCACCAGCTCTAGAAAACTTTGGTCAAAATCAGTAAAGTATTTCGGTTCGATACACACACATATATATATATATATATATATATATATATATATATATATATATATATATATATATATATATATATATATACTTTTCAAATGACCCTGGATATGGGTTCCAGAGGCCCTAATTCGCGCTCATTTCAAGAAATTTTCCGAAAGTCTTATCATCAATACCTCTCTGTTAGTAAATTTTCTTAATGAAAATTCACTAAAAATATAGCTAGCGAATATCCCACCGGAATATATTGCAATTAAAATTGTGAGAGTAGTGGAGTGGTAACTGTTGGGCTACATTTCTACAAATTGAGTTTTCGTTCACAATAAACTAATTTGTGACGTGATACTCGTATACCAACAGCAGGTACTGTGCCTGATGACTCGATGAAATATACATCAAATACAAAAATAGGATCAATTATGGTGTGACATATACCAGTCATTTTTTGTGGGCTCATCTAATATTTAAACTAAGCCATTAGACGACGAGCACACAAAAATTTATTAGTATTAAAAAATGGACATTAATATCACCAACACCAGCAATCGCTTCTACAGTTAGACGTATGTGCGATAAAATGTTTTCAAATATATAAATAAGTTCGTTAATATTAATATTCGGAAGGCAATAAAAATTGCATAAGGCTATTTTCATTTTGGCGAGCTACAAAATGATGTCTCTATTCTAACACGCTACTTACTCAAATCAAGAATCTTTTCTGCGCTTTGTGAAGACATGGGTGCAGTACATTTAACGTTACTATTTTATTGGGAGACAAGATGGTTATCACGCGAGACATTTTTGCAACGTGTTTATGAATTAAAAGATGAAATCGCCATTTTTCTAGAAGTAAACCCACCGGAAGTCGAGAAGTTTCGAAGTGATTTATTTGTGATGAAATTGAGCTACTTGGTCGACATATGCGAGAAATTAAATACCCTGAGTCTTTAAGTCCAAGTATCAAGCACACATATGTTGGATACGACTGATAAAGTTGATGCGTTTTGTTAAAAACTGGAACTATGCAGCGGAAATGTGAAGCAAAAAAACTAGAAATGTTTACAAAGGTGGATCTGGATAAATGTGTTAAAACTTACAAGGCTGAAGAACAACAAGAACACCATGTGGAAGTTGTTTTTGTAACCATTGAAAATCATATAGCCGCGCTGGCAAATAATTTTAAAAGTATTTTCTTGCTGACCTCAATGTGATAGCAAGTTACAAGTAGGTTAGGGAACCCATTTTAAAATACCCTAAGGGTCTCTCAACTTCCGAAGAAGAAATCTTTATAGACTTCAGGGCAAGTAGTGAAATCAAAAGACAATTTGGTATTAAATTACTCTTTGAATTTTGAGCAGAGTTGGATGATGAGTTTTCTGCAACATCTGTTACCTCCTGCAAACACAAAACTAGAACCGTGGTATATTGTGATCGACCTCAGGTGGATATAGATCTGCTCAATAGTGAGGTCACAATTGCCTATAACACCCTACCCTAAAATATCTATCTATCAGATTATCATATTTATTAAGATTAGCAATAGTTTTAGGAGGTTGACAGATCTGGATATAGTTTCACACTCACGTTCTTTTTCATTTGTTTCGCACTACCTAGAGTCCTATATTTGTGGGCGCCCCAGACTAGTGCCAGGTTATGTAGATATTTATATATCAAGATAATCGTTAGTTAGAATTAATTATTTGCGCTGACGCCAAAAGAAAGAAGATATTAGGGAGGAATTTCTCTTCAATCAAACAGATATGTTAATGTAACAAAATATTATATTTATTTATATAAATTAAATTTGGAATAGCAAACAAAATTAAATAAACATGGTTGGTAAATCTCAAATAAACATTAATCAAACACAAATAGAAATCAAATAAGCAGCAAGAACTTCAAGAAAACGACATTATCATTTTACATACATATGACAAAACAATAAGATAAAGATGGTTGTATGTTACTAAAATATTAATATTAGCTACTTGAAGTATATATATATATATATATATATATATATATATATATATATATATATATATATATATATATATATATATAAAATCAAATGCTGTATTATACAGCTCAAAAGCAAACACAAATTCTTAGGTAAATTGCTTGACGTTTGTCAATCAGTTCGGTTAGTTTTTTTTATTATTTAACTCGCCAGTTCCTTGAGTGAGGCTCCATAAAGAAAAATATTCCTACGTTAAGTTTATACATTGATTATTGAAAATAAAAGATACTAAAAGGAATATAAAGGTTAGATATTTCACAGACGAAATTTGCTAATTACAATTTCAAGAAATAGGTATTTAAATTCACAAAATTGACAAAAGTCTAAAATTAAACAGGAAATTTACAGTCATCCTTACAGCACCTCGCTGACACTATTTTGGTTCAAGTTTATTACGTTATTTTGGAAAGTTCAGGTTGTAAAGGTTCAAATAATAGATTGATGCTGGGGAAATTCTGCTAGTTTATAGAGATAGGATTTATTTCGACTCACCAAGTCCTCCTGCATTGAGTTACCTGATGACCCTAGGAAGATGCTTTCCAACTGGGATCAGCTATCAGTGCCTGACACAACCTCACAAACTTCAACAAAAGAGGGAATGCTGGAGAGAATGATTGGCGCTTCCCATTAGCGGTTACTGGGCCGGTGGATTTTGTTGCTCCAATACTCGGAGATAATTTGTTCCCTATGTCGATACGCTGAATCACTCCGACGAAAACTTTTCAAACAAGAATTAAAACATAAATTGGCTCAAGTGAAATTTACTGTCAATTGACTCAAAATTCGCTACTACTCAGATACTCTTTCTGATTAACGTAAGAAATACACCAGCTCGGAAACAAAGGATCACTGTTAACTCGCGTTTTTATCCTAAACACGGCGTTTATTTAAATTCAAAAGCCGCTCAAATGACTTTAAACAATCACTGACAATTATTATAAGGTAGTATAGATAACAGAAAGGATGTTATCACCCCTTTTTAAGATAACATTTAGCCACGCAACTAAAGGTGTTTACCCGACAAGCGCCAGACTGTGACTCTCCTCGAGCCAACGTCTGTTTCCGTTGAGATTCAAATTCTCTCCTCTTCACCACATACGTCCCTCGACTATAGTTCAGGGTTTCAAGGTTAATTTTATGACAGAAATTGCAGATATGGTCTCGACTCCCCTTTAACATTGAAAATGGACTCGTACCTTCAAGGTTCTTTTAATATGATGAACTAATAATTTGTTCCAGAACATTCGCAACGGATATTTTGTTTACTTAAACGCCCTTCTAGGAAAATGCGACACATCATTTATTAACAAAGCTATATTGCGTCTTTAGATATTTGAATTTTAACGTACACACTTAGAATGCAGTACGGTGTTCAGGGTAGTTTAACATTGGCGACTTTTTATCAAATAATTTTTGAAATCCAAAACTTGAAATATTTAATATCTATAGGGTTTTTGGTCATCATTTAGACACCTGGGGGCTTTCTAAGTGTTTTTAAACCAGTAATAATTCCAGGTAAAAAGTGAATCGTTACACATCCTACCTTTGCGAATCCGGATTTTCTGCGGTAGCTGCTCTGAAGACAAAATATAGATCGCAGATAAATATAGAAAGAGAGCTTAGGGTGTCAATTTCTAATATTAAACCTTTTGACAAACTTTTCTCTGCAAGACAAGCCCAAGGGAGTCACTAATAAATATTATTCTTGTTTTTAATTTAATACTAATAAGTTAATTATTAAATTAAATACATTGTGCAGTGCTGATACAATTTCATATAAGTGTATTCTATAGCTTTTCTTCCAGTAAATTAAATAAACTTTTTAATAATATATTTTTCCTCATTTCTTCTTAATACGCTCGCCCCCTAGGGCGGCGCGCCCCACAGTTTAAGAATCGCTAGATTAGAGCAACTCACCTGTATACAGGGTGATTTCCTGACTGCTGCTGTACAAGCGGACAATTCAGCAGGCTTTCTTTTGCGTAAAGGCTACTCAAACAACCTACACGTATATGGCTATTTTCAAACATTGAATTTATATTTCCTATTTGTTGAAAAGTATATAAAATTCCATGTTTTGTTCGCATGTAATATATAAAATGAGAGTACTACCTCAATGATCACATTTCTCTTAATACTTCCTGTATAATTGTTAACACCTGTTAACTTTAATTTAATATCTCTTTACTTGTAAGTAGATAACAATATCTTTGAGAATTAATGTTTTTAATTACATTGGGATGACTATACACATTTTTCCATAGATATCTGGCCTAATAATCTATTTCATTTGTTTTATTTTTATTTATTTTTTTTATTTATTTATATACTATATTGTAGGTAGAATATATTTATTGTTACGTCAGGTTATATTATTTTAAGTTTAGGCCATTAATATATGTGTATATTTTCAAATTTAAACTTCATTGTGTCAAATTTCTAGCTAAATGTACCAGAAAAGCTGGCCTAATTTTTGAACGTTATTGATATATTGCCACTAAGTGGCGTAATTGTCATTAGATAATCTAATTAGTTAACAGGGAAATAAATCCATACCATAGGCAGTTAATTTAATTTAATTTTGTTATTAAAACATTCGCAAATGTTTGATAAAATATAGTTTCAAGAGCGCGTCGCAAGATTGGTGGTAAGGCAAGCGTGGTAGCGGCTTATGATCGCCCAGGCGGGTCCTGCGGTATGCGAAGCGATGAAAGCGGGGACGGATGTGCTGGTCCGCTACACCAACCTACGCGCACCGTGTGCAGCGCATTAATTGAAAATCGTCAGGACCGCAACGAGGGCTGGAGTTCGGCTGTGACGCGCTCAACAATTGAGTTCTTTTTCAGGGGTCGCAGAGGCAGTCACGGAAAGTAAGCAGCCACCGTCCGGGTCTCGATACTTGGTGTTTGGTTTTATTGTGTATTTCAGTAGCGAATTCAGCAGGCCGGCCGTGGGAGAGGAGTAAGCAGCGATTCGTTAGGTGTACCAGCTTAGTAGAGTTAGCAGCTGTGGCAAGTGGAGAACGCCGTCTTCAGCAGGCCGCTCATTTCCGCTTCGTTTGGGTAGGTCGCTGTCTCTATAGCTGTACGGTGCAGGGCCTGTATAAAAGGGGTCTTCCACGAATCGGCGTCTCTCTCTCTCTCTCTCTCTGTGTGTCGACGGGCACATTGGCGCGCTTGGTGGCCTTCGCCAGAGGTGACGTTAAAAGTCCAGGTGTGGAAAAGATTTTGAATGTTGTTGTGTTTGTCAGTGGTTTTATTTCAGAGAGGCGGCCGCAATGGAGCTTCGCATAAATAAGTCCATCGTTCACCTCTGTCGATATCAGCGGAGCGACCTGGGGGAGCCGGGGCTCGCATTCCAAAGCTGCGGTCTTCCCGGAAGCGTAGGGGCATTAGCAAAGCGGCTGACTACAAGTTGATTTGAACCCGGTGACGGTCTAGTTACGATCAAATCACCCAAAGGGGTCTCCCGTGGAGCAGCCCCTATGGTTTCGGTGACCGACTGCAGTAAGGGTACTTCGGGCTGCCATAGATTCCCAACAGTGTTGGTAATCGAAACAGCCCAGCGAGACTCGACCTCCTGGACGTTCAGAGGGGGTGCCGTTTTCGGTCTTCGTGGGAAAGCTTTCTTTGTTTCCGTCGGGAGGCGCAAAGGGTTGCGTTCCTGAGCTGGAGTCTTCCAGAGAGCGCGAGGGCACTAGCAAAGCGGCTGACTACAAGTTGATTTGAACCCGGTGGCTGTCTAGTCACGATCAAGTCACCCAAAGTGGTCTCCCGTGGCGCAGCTTTCGTGGTCCTGGATGTGGATGACAGCTGGGATATTTCGGGCTGCAGTAGGTCTCCACCATTCCAGGTGATCGAAACAGTCTGGCGATACCCGGTGTCCCGACCGTCCGAGCGACATTATTGGCAAAATCTTGCTGTTTTCAGTCTTCGTGGGAAAAGCTTTCTTTGTTTCCGTCGGGAGGCGCAAAGGGTTGCGTTCCTGGGCTGGAGTCTTCCCGAGAGCTCGAGGGCACTAGCAAAGCGGCTGACTACAAGTTGATTTGAACCCGGTGGCGGTCTAGTCACGATCAAGTCACCCAAAGTGGTCTCTCGTGGTCCTGGATCTGGACGACAGCTGGGATATTTCGGGCTGCAGTAGGTCTCCATCATTCCTGGCGATCGAAACAGTCTGGCGATACCCGGTGTCCCTACCGTCCTGAAGGCACTGTTTGGAGGCTTTGTTTTTTTAACTTGATAGGGAGGACTTTCTTTGTTTTGTCGAGGGGAAATTTTCACCTCCCTTGGGAGACACTTCCTCAGGTCGTAGAGGGTCTGTATTACTGCATCGCATGCTTGAGGGTCCGTAATTAATTAGTGATAGTAGAAATTAGAACAAGCCGTTATCTGATCTTGATATTGCACATAGTGTTGGCTTTTAATCCGCATATTGCATGCCTGCTTAAATCTACCACCCCGATGCCTTGCTTTCGTGATCCCGGGACGCTTTTTCCCGCTTACCGGCTTAGAATTTACAACCCCTCTTCGTGATACTGTCCGTATAACTCGCGAATATTTCTCTTTCTGCCTCTGGTCGCTAATAAATTAATTTGTTATCCAATAAGTTAGTTTAAACGTGTGGTATTCCGGGAGAATCCCTTGTGTAAATATTTGTACATATTTTGTAAATATTTCGCCACCAATACTTTTGTAAATAGATTATTTGTTTTATACGGTGTTTCATTCCACGCTTCCCAACGAATCCACCCCAACATAATACGCAACATTCTGATCTCTAATACACAGGCCATAATTAAGGAGTCCTGAGGACTTAGGTGAACCCTGTCTTCACTGAAGTTTACCCCGGGTCCGGGTAGTTGTAAATAGTAACCGAGGACAGAGATATAGTCCTGAGGGAGCGCAGCGTCTTCCTTTAAACCCACGCTGCTGGCGCCTGAGCAAATCCCGTAATAAAGCCGTATTGATAAGGTTATCCCGTGGAAACCTTCCCATATTAGGGAAAGATAACCTTATCCCGATTTGACCACTCACAATATATATATATATATATATATATATATATATATATATATATATATATATATATATATATATATATATATATATATATATATATATATATATATAGTGAGTGGTCAAATCGGGATAAGGTTATCTTATATATATATATATATATATATATATATATATATATATATATATATATATATATATATATATATATATATATATATATATATATATAGAGAGAGAGAGAGAGAGAGAGAGAAAGAGAAAGAGAAAGAGAAAGAGAAAGAGGAAGAGAAAGAGAAAGAGAAAGAGAAAGAGAAAGAGAAAGAGAAAGAGAAAGAGAAAGAGAAAGAGAAAGAGAAAGAGAAAGATATTAACCCTGGAGCACTCACGTGTATCCTGGAATAAGTCCCCGTTTCTAGAGATTTGTGAGGTTTTAGGTTGTGTGTGCTATTTAGACTTAAACTAGAGGGCTTTTAAACATAATTATATTGTAAGGCTAGATGCATTCTCACCACAATTAGAACCGTAGACCGGTTTTTCTCTAATTACAGCTCGTCAGTACGGCATACTAATTGCAGCGAAAATACACCTATAAAGTAATACGGCTATGGTAGCCAGCCTTCCAACATTAAGTGAGATGTTAGACACGAAGCACGTGCCGCCATCTCGTTGCGGAACCAAGTAGTACGTTGTCACGGCAGCTCCAAATAACACATACTGTTAAAAAATAGACACTGTATACAACCAACTAACAATTTAGTAAATTGTCAGCCCTGGCCCATTTATACCCTAATATAGGGACAAAGTATGTAGATGCATTCATACCACAATTAGAACCGTAGATCGGTTTCGCTCCAACTATATTGTAAACTCTATAATATTAATAACGATAATAGCAATTAGTTAAGAAGCAATTATATATCGTTTCTAGTTACTGAACGAGTGACTATCGTCGTCCGTCGTTATCGCCGTAGCTTGATAGCTTAGCACATCGTCGTAAAGTACTCTCCGTCGTTTAGCGTACTCACTCCTAGTGAACCGTTCACTGACTGTTCAACGTACTTTGACTGACTCCGTGTTGCCAGGTGGAGCGAAAAAATATTGTATCCGACGCTTGAAAATATGGTATTTGACTATGGTATCTTAATAAGACTTAAACAGCGATCTTTTATACATATAAACAACAAGTAAAAGAATAAAACGAATATAAAAGTTGTATTTTAAACTATGCTAAACATAACAACAACGCATTAAACGCATATTACATAAAATACTTTACACAAACAGAACATAAAGATTCAAATCTCTTTAAAAGGAAACATAAATATTATTTATTTCCAACATGCACCTATATGAGAAAGATAGGTATACATTAACAAAAAATGAAAGGCACCTAATTATTATTCTTAAATGTTATCGTCACAATATTCTGCCGATGGTAGTATCCAAAACTTTGGAGTTTTTGTATAATACGTTACTAGTCATACGAGATATCATTTGTTTTATGGGTACAAAAGTTATACATGATTTATAAGTCGCACCACTAGAAAGCAACATGGTATCAACTGTATCACATTCTATAGTTTATTACGTAAATCAGCATAATGAACATGGGAGTGTTTGTTTCGTATGAAATAATATTTTTTGCGAGTTAGAGAAATGGCATAAAAATGGTATCTCCAGACAATAAATGGTAGAAATAGGGAAAATGGTATCCTTAAAATTATATAGGTATCGCAGGTTAAAATATGGTATAAATACCATAAAAATGGTATATCTGGCAACACTGGACTAACTTGAGACTGGTACTTCTCGCTCACTGTACTTTACGTTCCGCAACTCAACACTCTCGACTGGTACTTCAACACTGGCTTGCCTCGACTTGTCTAGGGCGAACCTTGGGTCTGTTTTTTCCTCGCTCGTTGACAGATGCGAGATACCAGCACCGGGAACGATATCGTATTATAAGACAAAGTGATACAGTGTAAGACAACAGACAGTGAAACTGGAAGGTAGCATTCTCATGGATATACGACGGAGCTGATCCAACAACCGACATCGGTAAACAATGTAATGGCTAATGCAGAGATATACACCTGCATCCAAGAACAATAAAAGCCTCATCCATAACATAAAAGAACACAGCACGAAGACTGGCTGTTCACTTCTCGTCGCATTTTAGTCTCAGTCATTTCGTTGTTACGCAATTTTATATCACATTTATGTTGATATCAGTATTTTATTATTTATATTTTATATGGATGCCATAGTGTATTATTGTGATAGTTAATAAAGATTATTTTAAAAAGTCAATCGTGTGAACCCGAAAGTTAACTTGCGTCTTATTTTGTAGCGTCCGAATATATCTACGCATGCCGTTAGCGGTTGAATATTTATGCACATACCTGTTGAGATAAAATTAATTCACATATAGGTACACACACACAAACATATATATATATATATATATATATATATATATATATATATATATATATATATATATATATATATATATATATATATATATATATATATATATAAATATATGGGAATAATTAACATCTTATGATTAAGAAATAAAAATCACATGCTCAGTATTCATTAGGATGTTTGTGTATTTACGTACATCTCCTATTTGCTTGTGTTTTATTATATCATTTAATTATTTCCATATTAAATCTGTTATGTAAATATTTGACACATAATTTTTGTTGTTTCAAATAGAAGCCCAATAAATATTGTTAATTGTTTCTGTTGTGTATTATTGTGTCTTGAACTCCCAAACAATTTTTAATAGGGGTTAAGGGCTAACATCATTAGGGACGTTGCAAAATATTGATCTGATACTTTGATAGTCACAAAAAAAAATACTTAGATCAGGCATGTCATATCTTTAACGAGATCCCGTTCATTTGAATTACATAACTGTCCAAATTATTTTTAAAGTGGACCAGTGTTTGACCACGGTCCAATAAATCTGAGGCCGTTTGACCAAACACAAATTCTGAGGTATGTAAGTGAATCATTTAATAACAGTTATCTATGATTTTAACTTTCTGTAACAACAAATTTTCTATATACATTGTGCTCAAAATTATTAACATTTTAATAACAAAAGTAATAAGTCAATAACCTTAAATTTGTATACTATGACACTTGAATTTATCTTGCCTGTATTTCATAAGTTTCTCCGGCCGTACAACGTCCTCAAAAAAATACATACAGACGAGCCTAGGACCTTCTCCTTTTTGGCTGGTTAAAAATACGACGTCAGGGTCCAGCTTTATATTACCATCCTTGAAATTTTGCCGGACACGATCTTGTCTGTAAGGAGGGTCCAGATCTTTAGCGTGCCAAACATTGCATGATATAGGAAAGCAACAGTTTTACACGTGCAGATGCTTAACTTGCTCAAACCCAATCCCACAACGTCGGATGCTGTTAATTTTTTCAGTATGTACTATAAAAATTAAGTAACGCTTCTACTGAAAATCACACTCACGATCCTTGACTTCAGATGCACATGTTCTTACTATTGGGCCATAGTGGCTGCAGAGCCGCTTTAGAAAATATTTACGATTCATTTTCTCTCTGTGTTATATATAGTATTGTGGATTTTTTTGTTAATTGGTGTTTCAGAGTAGATTGCAAATATTAACAAGAAAATACCTATAAGTATACTTGGAGAACCCAAATCACCATAACATATTTTAAAGAACCTGATGATCGTCTAATCAAATTAGCATCATCAGAAGATAAAAAATTAGAACCAAAACTTTTTATTCTCTGATCATGCTAACTGAGGTAGTGGAACGATCGTCGGGCTTTTTAAAATGTGTTGTGGCGATTTGGGTTCGCCAAATGTACTTATCAGTACTCATCGTAGGTTTCAATCTGCTTCGACATCTTGTATTGATAACATATTTTACAATATGCAGTCGGCTGACGTTGAGACTGAAACATTGACAAATACAATAGGAGATCATAACACACAGTTATTATCGTATAGTATCCCGGGTATTAATCAGACTCCTGTTGAATATGTGTATAAAAGGTCATTCAGTCAGGAGAATATATCCCATTTTGTGTACCTTTTGAATGGTGCATCCTGGAACCTGGTCTATCGGGAGCCAGTGCCGGCAAAAAAATTTGATTTTTTCCCTGAGTTTGATGCCTTGTTTCAGATTGCGTTTCCGGTTGTCAGAAAAAGATCCATGCCCGGCAAGATTGCTCCTAAACCATGGATATCAGCGGAATTTGTAAGAAAGGGCTGTTTGCTTCGTGATTTTCCACTTCTACTGGATACGGTTACGGATCCGCGATGTAATGGGTGTAAATAGTCTAAAGAAACAGCACGGTGCTAGGTTAAAAGACGCCAAGAAAAGATACTATGAAAATAAAATCTCTAAGGCTTCAAACCGAAATAAAGTTATGTGGGAAGCAATTAAAGAAAATGTCATTGTGGGGAGGATGAACAGCAAGGCGGCAAATCTGAGTATTCTGTCAGATGACGGAGTCGTTCTGACAGATCCTAATATGATTGCTGACAGTCTCAATGCGCACTTTGTCGACTCTGTTAAGTATCTGACAAAAAAACTGTCACATAAATTGTGCATTGAAAAATAGTTATAATCCCTATTCTATGTTTTTATATCCCGTCTCAGAGGACGATGTATTAGAGATCACAAAATTAGTTTCAGTTAAAAATTCATTAGGATTAGATAAAATACCATGTAGTCTTCTTGGCAGAGTTGCTTGTGGTGGCTCGACTAACTTACCTTATAAATGTGTCATTTGAAATCGGTTGTTTTCCTGAGCGTCTGAAGACGGCCATTGTCGTCTCTCTCTTTAAGAAGAGAGATCCACGTCTTATGGACAACTACAGGGCGATTGCGCTGCTTTCGGTTTTTTCTAAGATCTTTGAGAAGGCATTTCTGCTGAGACTCGGGTCGTTTTTGGAGAGATACAATTTACTGTCTCCGTGCCAATTTGGCTTTCGTAGGCAGCTGTCAACTCAGGATGCCGTACTTAGCACTTACCTGACAGTCTTGGATTACATAAATAGTGGGTCCAAATCCGCCGGGCTGTTCTTCGACATTTCGAAAGCGTTTGATGCGGTCAACCATTCCCTTTTATTGAAAAAATTTGAGCATTCTGGCATAAGAGGAAATGCATATTTATGGCTAAAAATCTACCTGTCTGGGAGAAGTCAGGCTGTCAGGATACGACAGGCAGGTAAGAACTATATGTCTGGATTTTCAGCGGTGTTGAGCGGCGTGCCGCAGGGCAGCATATTGGGCCCTGTTTTGTTTACAATTTTTCTTAACGATATTGTTTATGATCTCCAATAATACCACTTAACTTTGTACGCAGATGACACCACTGCTGCAATCTCATGGGAAAGTTTTAAGGGGCTTGGTGCTGCAGCTAATGTGTGTGTGTGTCTCAGGTGTCAGCCTGGTGTTCGAGAAATGGTCTAGTTCTTAACACGCGGAAGACTTAAATGCTTCTTTTTTCTCCGGTGGGTGTGCATCCGAATATGAGCCTATATGTGAGATCTGATAACGGTTCAATAAGACAGAGTACGTCTGTAACGTTTTTGGGTCTCCATCTGGATTCTAACTTATCATGGGATGTCCATGTTAACCATGTGGTGGCCTCTCTTGCATCCAGGAATTACGCGTTGCTGCAGCTGCGGGATTCCTTGAGTACTCAGGCGTTGTTGACATGCTACTATGGTAGTGTCAACTGTCTCCTGGCATATGGTTTGCTGTGTTGGGGCGGCTGTGTGCATCTGGGGAGTGTTCTGTTGATGCAGAAGAGAATTGTCCGCACCATGTTTGGCCTGCCGTCTTCCGCATCTTGTAGACCATTATTTATACGGTATGGCATTTTAACAGTGACGTGTCTATATATGCTTGAGGCGCTTTGTTATGTCAGAAAAAAATATAATTTTTAGTACCTGCGGTAATATTACAGCGTATGAAACAAGACAGGCTAAATATTTGTATGTTCCCTCTTATAGGATCGAACAGATTAATCGGGCACCTCGCAACACTGCAATACGCTTACATAATCATTTACCTGACAGCGTCAAAAATTTGAGCAGCCTCAGTCAATTTAAGCTTGCTTTGAAATCTTTTTTTAGAGAGCATTCTTTTTATTCTGTGGACGAATATTTTAATTTTAATTTTCAGTGTTGATAAGCTGTTTTTTGACTATTTCTTGTAGAAATCTATGGAGCAGTTTTAATAAATAAATAATTATATCTTCATTTAGTCACTTATACCTTACTTAAAAGGTGAAATACATAATATGTCAAACGAGGTGGTTAGCTAGTTGAAAACCTTGTACGTAGGATCGATAACATCATTATAGCTAACTTGCATAAAATTTATCTGAAAATGGCTTTTATGCCATGTATGCAGGAATTCAGCTAACATAATGCAAGCCAGTGCATCCTGCGTAACAGAATAACAAGCATTCCGGGGTTCTCCTCGAATAGATAAACATAATACTGGAGTTGCATAATTCTGGAATATCTCAATCCATTATATCTGGTACACACATTTATGACTAAAATCTGAAAGCTTTCTTGCTATGTTGAGCGCATCTATTTGTTTTATCGCATTAGATCCCACAAAGCATTGCTGGTTTCCTAATTAAGAGTAATACTATTATACTAGTGAATCCTCTGAGAGTTGCAGAATGTAAAATTAAATTCTGAGACAGAAGCAAGTGTATTGTGGCAAACATACGAAATCCAAACTCTAACGATATTGAGGATGTTACAAAGATACAAACATGCACTGTGAGGCAAACTTAATGAAATGAAAATTGTTACCGTAGTAATGGTTTAGAAAAATATTCTACACTGAAAGTTCTATACAAATGCTCAAAATGTTTGGACAGTTTACTTACAGTATTTTTATAAAAGTGAATTTATCCGTAGAGGGGTTGCAATATCTGCATAAAACATGTACTCGTCTAAAATGTATCGTGCAAGAGTCCTCAGATTTATTAAACTCTCATCAAATCCTTAAATACATTTAAGCGTAATTTGTTTTCGATATCTAGAGAGCTGGATGCCAGGTTTTAAGACTTATCAAGTTGTTAATGATAAATCTCAAAACCATTTATTCGTGTTATTATTATTGTTATTATTGTATTCTCTTCTCTTAATACCAGGAAAGCCTCTGGCCTCGACTAGATCCCATCAATTGTTCTCAAAAAATGCGCCTCAAAACTTGCTCCTGTCTTGACTCATCTGTTTCAGAGATCTTACAATAGAGGCATATTCCCTAGTAACTGGAAAACTGCTAGAGTACAACCCGTCCCCAAGAAAGGATCCAAAGCGCTTCCCAGCAACTACAGGCCTATTTCTCTCCTTTTCGTCATCTCTAAAGTAATAGAAAAGTATATAAACACCGAATTTCTAAAATTTCTTGAAAAACACAGTCTAATCCACGGCAGGCAGTATGGATTCCATCAGCGCAGATCAACTGCTGACCTCCTTTCCTTTGTCACCCATTCTTGAAACAAGTCTATGGAACTACACGGTGAATCCCAGATTGTCGCTCTAGACATATCCAAAGCATTCGACCAGGTCTGGCACGCAGCGCTGCTTAATAAACTACCGGCCGATGGCCTACCACCAAAACTCTGTACTTGGACAGCAAATTTCCTCTTCAACCGGAGCATTTCTGTTGTCGTGGATGGCCGTTCCTCTAAACTGTATCCAATTAATGCAGGAGTTCCTCAAGGTTTACCTTTAGCCCCTACTTTATTTCTTCTCCACATCAATGACCTCCTCTTTAGCACGTCCAACCCTGTTCACAGTTACGTGGACGACAGCACTCTCCACAATACAATATTCTAAGCCTGGCTCTTTAGCCCAATTAGATGAGGATCGCAGACTCATAGAGTGTTCTGTCTCAGTGGATCTCCAAAAAATATTAGACTGGGGAAGTAGAAATCTTGTACAATTCAACCCCACCAAAGCACAGTCTTGCTTTTTTTCTCATAGGAGATACACCAGCACTAGACCCATCACAATAAACAATCAAGTTATTCAAAGTAATGAGTCCTTTTCACTTGTTGGCATTTCTATGGATCGAAATCTCAATTGGCACCAACATGTCACATCAATTGCAGAAACGGCTGCTAAGAAATTAGGTTTCCTCTTCCGGGCTGGCAAATACTTTTCACCAGCTAATCTCTATACCTCATATACTTTACAAATAAGACCAAACCTCGAATACTGCTCCCACATCTCGGGTGCTGCTGCCGCTTCTACACTCGCTATCCTGGACTCCATTCAAACGAGAGTTATACGTCTCATGGGTGACCCTACCCTCACCCAAAGGCTGCCATCCGTTGCTCACCGACGTGCCGTCGGTGACCTCTCTCTTATAGATATCTGCACGGGCACTGCTCAGAGGAGCTTTCTTCCATAGTTCCTCCACCTGCTGCCCCAAACAGATCTACCAGGGGAACAAAGCCAATGCACCCTTTTACTGTCCAGGTCACCAGATATAGAACATCTTGTTATGCCCGCTCTTTTGTTCCGAGGACTTCCAAGTTGTGGAATTCCTTGCCGGCACATGTTTTTCCTTCTCCCCGAACCTCCAAACCTTCAAGTCCAGAAATAACAAGTTACCTCTTTCCTCCTTGTCGACACCCACGGTACGATAGTATTTAGGCTGTAAGCCCCCTTGGTGTGTTGTTGAAATAAAAATAAATAAATAAAAATTTGCTGTATAAAATACACGAAATTTACAATACATTTTTTTCACTAAATAAACAAACGGCAAAAAATTAATACTCGCGAGAGTCGAAACTCGTATGCGAGGCATCGAAAAAAATACATGGAAATGCATTACAGTATGTGAAAACTGGAACCTGTGATGAGCACTGATAAGTACACTTGGAGAACCCAAATCACGAGAACGCATATTTTAAAAAGATTTTACGTTGGTTTCACTGACCACGTCAACATCATCAGTGGATGAAAAATTCTAAATTAATTTAGCAGCTACAATGTATTTATATCGCACCTAGGTAGAGGCCGAAGTAAAAATTGTAGTCGGCGACCCATCGTTTGTCTGTTGTGTCAATATTGAGTGGACGAGGTCGAAGAACTACTTTAATCTTCTGGTTGACAAATTTATGAGCTTTTATCAAATTTAAGGATAATGGGCTTAAAATGAAAGATACCGAGATATTTAAGGAAGCTCACTTTCCTTTTGCTCTAAAAATTTACTATGTGAATATCAGAGGCCATGACCATCTGGCGAACAGACCAATAACAACCGGGCATCTTTTTTTAAAAACACAAACGACTGTTTCCCTCACAATGTTAACTTTAACAAAGGATGAATATTCCAACTAAAATTCTACATAAAAAGAAGTATTTATATTGATTTCTTATTCGAATATATGTGGCCTAAATTCTAACCTGAACTCCGTCCACCATTTCCTCCAGGCTAACAGGCCCCAACTCCTCTTCCTCACCGAACCCAAATCAGTGCCAAAACAGCCACTAATCACCTTAATTTCCCGGGCTATGAGCTCCTCACTTCCTTTAGATTGCATGGAGGCGTGTGCGCATACGTCCGCAGCAATCTACCCTGCACCAGACTCCCCAATTTAGAAGCTGGAAGAAAAGACATACTATGGATAAAACTCTCTCTCAGGGCTGCAACTAAATTCATCTGTTGCATTTACCGGTCACCTTCTGACAACTTTGTCCAGCTTTTTGACTACCTTTCTGAAAAAAACCGAATATCTGATTTCTGAATATCCTTCCTCCGAGGTCACTATTCTTGGTGACTTCAATGTCCATATTAACGAATGGCTGGGATCTTCAAAAACCGATCCACAAGGGAGAGCAGCGGAGGCCTTTGCAGTCAGCAATTCTTTAGCCAATATGGTTTAGCAACCTACTTACTTTCCTCGTATCCCAACACACAGCTCAAATCCCTTGGATCTCCTTCTTACTGCAAAACCTGAATGCTATAAGATATCAGTCACCGCCCCCATTGGTCGCTCAGACCACGGCATGGTCACTGCTTCCTGCGCAATGCAACCCGAGGTCACACAGTCATCACACCCACATACCGTTTGGCACTACAACTCCGCAAACTGGGACGAAATGCGAGATTACTTTTCCTCATTTCCACAGAATTACTAAAATTTCTTGAAAAACACGGTCTAATTCACGACAGGCAGTATAGATTCTGTCAGCGCAGATCAACTGCCGACCTCCTTTCCTTTGTCACCCATTCTTGGAACAATTCTATGGAACTACACGGCGAATCCCGGATTGTCGCTCTAGACATATCCAAAGCATTCGACCAGGTCTGGCACGCAGCGCTGCTTAATAAACTTCCGGCCTATGGCCTACCACTAAAACTTTGTACCTAAACAGCAAATTTCCTCACCAACTGGAGCATTTCTGTTGTCGTGGATGGTCATTACTCTAAACTGAATCCAATTAATGTAGGAGTTCCTCAAAGTTTAGCTTTAGCCCCTACTCTGTTTCTTCTCCACATCAATGGACTCTTCTCTAGCACATCCAACCCAGTTCACAGTTACGCGGACAACAGCACTCTCCACTCAAATATAAAATATTCTAAAAATATTCACTCTTAAGCCCAATTAGATGAGGATCGCAGACTCATGGAGGGTTCTGTCTCCGTGGATCTCCAAAAAATATTAGACTGGGAAAGCAGAAATCTTGTACAATTCAACCTCAACAAATCTCAGTCTTGCTTTCTATCTCGTAAGAAATACACCAGTCCTAGACCCATCACAATAAACAACCAAGTTATTCAAAGTAATAAGTTCTTTTCTCTTGTTGGCATTTCTGTGGATCGAAATATCAATTGGCACCAACATGTTACATCAATTACAGAAGCGGCTGCTAAGAAATTAGGTTTCCTCTTCCGGGCTTGCAAATACTTTTCACCAGCTAATCTCTATACCCTATATACGTCACAAATAAGGCCAAACCTCGAAACTGCTCCCACATCTGGGGTGCCGCTGCCGCTTCTACACTCGCTGTCCTGGACTCCATTGAGGAGAGAGCTATACGTCTCATCGGTGACCCTACCCTCATCCAAAGGCTGCCATCCCTTGCCCACCGACGTGCCGTTAGTGGCCTCTCTCTCTTTTATAGATATCTGCACGGGTACTGCTCAGATGAGCTTTCTTCCATAGTTCCTCCACCTGCTGTCCCCAACAGATCTACCAGAGAAACAGAGCGAATGTACCCTTTTACTGTCCAGGTCACCAGTCATAGAACATCTTGTTATGCCCGCTCTTTTCTCTCGAGGACTTTCAAGTTGTGGAATTCCTTGCCGGCACATGTTTTCCTTCTCCTCTGAACCTCCAAAACTTCAAGTCCAGAATTAACAAGTTGCCTCTTTCCTCCTTGTCGACACCCACGGTACGATAGTATTTCGGCTGTAAGCCCTCGTGGTGTGTTGTTGAATTATTTAAAAAAAACTAAACACACCCTTTATACTGAGCCTTAGCTAAAGGCCGATACCGAGAGGGAGATGAAATCGCAGGCAAATTATCTGTGCATTGTACTTTACCTGTCAAGTCTCCAACTATTTTCCTATATCAAAGACAGGATGCAAACAAAGGGCTATAAACCAGTGACTGCGCTTGGTTTAGGGACCTTTTGTTTTTTGTTGCCGTAGAAATATAAATACTCTCGTATGCATCTAGCTTCCGTAGTTGTCTAACATTTTTGATAAGTTTCACATTTTCTTTACCTATGTGGTGGTTACTATCCCAAATATGTTGCGCCACGCATGACTTGTCTACACTACTGTATGTCAGCTGTATCGTATGTTCCCTGTATCTGGTCTCAATGGTTCTTTTAGTCTGCCCAACGTATTTAAGATTAGAATCTTTAGAACTTATCTCATAGATACCCGACATTTCAGTGGCTTAATCATTATTTTTTGTAGTACATAATACATTTTTTGTCGAAAAAGTTAGCTGCAAATAGGCTTTCTTGACGATGCTCTCGGGACCCCTTGTGATACGTGGTTCGAAAGCTAGGCAAACAAATGTTTTCGCTGTTTTAACTTTCTTGAGTGTCGTGAATTCCGCTAACATTTTCTCTGTTCTGTGCCTATTAATTAATTTTTCCACTAAGCAATCCGAATATCCGTTATATTTAGCCACGGTTTTAAGGTACTCAAATTCTCTATTATAACTACCTTTACGTAAGGGTTTTTTTATTAATCTATTTACTAAGAAGTTTAAACCGGACGTTTTTTTGTGCAAACGTATGATGCGAGTCATTTTGAATGCAGTGGAAGTTAGACGTTAACAGTTAACTTCCTAGTTAATAAAAATAATGACTCTCGAATATGATGTTCCCAGGAAGGTATTCATTACTCTAAGTTACATTCCAAATGACCCACATCATACGCTGGCACAAAGAACAGACGGTTTAAATTTAGTTTTCATGTTATGTGTTTTTATTTCTTTGGCGTCGGCGTATTTCGACTATGGCCTATTTCGACTATGGCCAATCACCGACGTCAGGCAGCACCTTACTCCACTATCCTGGAAATTTTGCCGAACCCCCGCCTTTCTGTAAGGAGGGTAGGGATCTCTCACGTGCCCAACATCGCATGAACTTGGGACCGACGGCTTTACGCCCCCTCCGAAGGGCGAAACATACAGCATTCAACTTGCTCAAATACAATGCCACAAGCTCGGTTGATGTTAATTGTACAGTATGTACTGAAAAAATTAAAGGAGTACCCTGGGATCGAACCCAGTACCCTTCGGTTCAGAGGCACACGTTCTAACCACTGAACCACCGAGGCCCTAGTTTTCATTTAAATAATATTGATTAGCCAACAAACCTACACCAAGTCTTGTCATCTATTGTAACAACCATAACGTACAAGGCAATAACTTAATTTAGCCACGAGTAACCTAATTCAGCTTTTCTGTGTACAGGTCGTTCCCAAAGGGCCATCTCCCTATCCCGATCAGAGAGGGCAATGAGCAGGGGATTTCCCTCGCTGGAACTAGACACCGTAGTTGAGGAGCGGTCCGATCCGGAACCGGAAGCCACGGTGATTGAGATGATGACTCCTGAGGAGGACTCTGAGAGATAGCACGAGAAGAGAAGAGCGTGTTCAGCAGACAGGTAACAAAACACTGGTAATATACAGATACAGACATCATATTGTTGTGAGTACATATTTGTGACTTTGTTAGGTAGAGGTGATTGTTCACTATGTCAGTAAATCTAGATAAGAAGTTGCTATGGTCATCACACTAACTTATTGTTTGTGCGGGATTTTTTGAGTAAATATTTATTTCCTTTGCAGACAAAAATATACAGTAGTCATTAACGAATCTGATACAAAACAATTCGCTCTTTGAGATATCACGAATAACAAATGTTTCAAATATCTCATGTGATATCGATCCCTGTGAACCCATATTTAGAATTTTATCGGCACTAACAAAAAAGTGTATTTTTTAAATTTGGTTCTATACATTAGATCCAAGTTGGGAATGAGTTTTTTTGTTACTATTAAATAGTTATTTATAATATATACCTATTTCAAAAACAACACGTGAATACTTTTCTACATATAAAGGATAATCGAGATTCAGTTTCCAGTTTTACCACCCTGTATCGCTTTAAATTTTAGTGAATTCAAAAAAAAATTAAATTCGCTACTTGGGAGATCTGTGTTTATATATATATATATATATATATATATATATATATATATATATATATATATATATATATATATATATATATATATATATATATATATATAATGATAAAAATCTTATCATTGAACTATTAAGCGTCGATAAGAAGAACTTCTTGCAAAATGAAGGTGGCATCGTTGCCACGTTGCCGAAAATTTCCAATGAAGATATGACAAAGCATGTGAAATATAGGTATCCGAAAATGTCAAATGAATACGATGGGAGAGTATCACAAACGCTTGAAAAATTAAATGATGATTACATAATGCAGAAAGTAGAGAAAACCCATAATATTAAACAGAAGAAAAATTTGGTTATAGGAACTGGTTCGACGCAGAATAATACAGCTACTTTTCAAGCTGTCGCCAAAAAAGCTGTTATCCATTGGGAAGAGTGGGGTTGAACACAAAAAAGGAAACTATTTTAAACCATCTTCAGAAAACTTTCAAGCGAAGTGATTTCACTGTGGAAGAATGTCCGGTGAGAGAGGGCGCAAAAAGTATATCTTTCAAGATAGAAGCAGACTTTGCGCTGTGAAGTGAAATTTACGATGCTTAAAATTGGCCCACTGGGGTAACAGTATCCAGATATAGGTTTTTTCGAGGAAGGTATAATGCAAAATTCGATGCATAAAAGTTCTCAAAAAAGTTGTCCTGCTTTGATTAACCTGAACTTACAGGGACTGTCTAGGAAAATAGATTGCCTAGAAAATTGTTTAAAATTGGAAGACTACTGTATAGCTTGCTTTACAGAACATTGGCTGACTAATGACAACGTAAACAAGATCATAATACAAGGCTACCGAATAGCAAATTGCTTTACAAAACAATCAACTTTTCGTGATGGTGCTATGATATTGGTGAGAGAAGGAGTGGAATATGAGTCAATTGATCCGATAACTAATCTGTCTGTTGAGGATTGTATAGAGATAGCTGCAGCTATATTTCCAAGTCTAGACAAAATCTATTGTATAATACAGACAAGGATTAAGTTTTCCTGACGCAAAAAGGTCAGGAAACAACCGAAAAATTAATTTGACTTATCAAATTTAAAATATTTTTATGGAACTTCTCTACCAAATAACGTACTTGCTGCACCCAGACCCTTTTCAGCACGTATTTACTGTTGCTGTGTCCATGTTTTTTAATGATGATTAAATGAAAATGAATTTTTTGCTCAAAACATCATATCATAACATAGCAACAGCACTTTATTTGTAGTTGTCATGATTTCGTACTAATTCAATTTGTATCTGTCTGAGAATGCTATCAAGCAACGAAACTAGTCACAGAAATGTTGAAGAACATCCTAGAACATCTAGAATTCATAAAGGGCATCTTGCTCCAGTTAGCTTACGCGCTGGCTACGCCCTTTACTTACAGAAACGAAACCCAACAGTGAAGCCAGAGAAGGGTTCTCCAAGTATATATGTAGTATGGACCAGTTTCACCAAGTGAGGGCAACAACAATCAATGAACACTTTAATTGAAATTTTTATCTATTAAAATTTTTCTATCTTCGGGTTCAGATGATAGTTGTCGCAAATGGCAACCCCGCTGATTGTTTATTGTGACATACTTTCGTAGCCTGTCCGTTTAAAGCTTAATTTGGAGATTTTGTTTTCAGTGGCAGCGGAACCTTGATTTATCTGTCTGACCTTGTCTAACATTATAGGCGTCCATTCAGAGGTGATTTCAGTTCATACTATAGATTATTTATTTTTATTTAGTTATAACTCCAGATTTTCTAAACCGATTGAGTTCAAATTTGATAGATAGGACCACTTGTATGATATCTACGCGCTTGTAAAGTTTTGGTTGAATACTTTTAGTAATTTAATAGACATTGCGTTTTCAAACAGTTTTTTGCATATTTTTTTTTCGAAAAGTAGCTGAGTGTAAAAACTGTCTAACGAACTCATCCAAGCTATTAACAAGTCGAATGGGATTACAAAATTTGGATTTCATTGGTCAAGTATTTTTTGAGTTATCGGTTGGATACATACACACACAGAGTTTATATATATATATATATATATATATATATATATATATATATATATATATATATATATATATATATATATATATATATATATATATATATATATATATATATATATATATATAAACTTTTTAACTGAGCTTGGATTTGGGCTCTAGGGGCCCTAATTCGTGCTCATTTGAAGAAGTTTTCCAAAAGTCTTACTATCCATATCTCTCTATTTTCGTAATGAAAATTCACTAAAAACTGGGATTTCGGTAGAGGAAAGCTAAGAACAATCGACATTTACTAATGGAGAGGACTGATATCTGCGCTATAAGGTTGAACTATCTGGACAAAATTAACTTTTATAGGAATCAGGGTAGGCGAATTGTCTTTTTAGGTGAAACTTACATTCTTGCTGGCCATACTAGTTCGAACAGTTGGACAGACACTACCAGTAATCGTTTGCTGTCAACCATATCTAAAGGCAATCGATTAGTTATTCTTTGCGCCGTTGGTTGAAATGGGTTTTGTCCTTGATTTTTAAATCCGGGACCAAATCCGGAGACTTCTACGACGAGATGAGACACAAAGCCGCAAAATTGTACGAGGTGGCTTACAGAGAAATTGATTTCAAATCTCCCTCCAAATTGTATTGTTGTAGCTGATAATGCACCATATCATAATGTACAAGTGTGTGTGTGTGTTCAAATGCAAGGATGGCAACGGAATGATCCTCCACTAGCCACAGACTTTTATAAATTACACGGTGATAATGTACAGGTAAAACTAATAACTGTGAATTTTAAAACAAACGGTTTACGTTTTATAGTCAGTCATTAAATTTCCACTCTGTGTAGCGGTCTATGATTTTTGGATCCAAGTTTTTGGTACTATCATAAAAAATATGCTCTTTGAATTCCCGTCGAAAGATGATAAAGTTGTTATTTAAGAAAAATTAGGCAGGGGGGTGAAATGGTGAGGGGTGAAAATTACAAACTAATACTACAAGGTGTGAAACAAACAAAATTTTTTGACATGTCCTAATGTTTTTCATAAAAAACATTTCTTTTCGATTTACAAATTTTATTCCATAACTGCCGATATGTATATATATAGATATATATATATATATATATATATATATATATATATATATATATATATATATATATATATATATATATATATATATATATATATATATATATTGTGACATTTTCCTTACATCATCCGTACTTGTTTCAGGTTTTTGTCTAAATGTTGCTAATTTTGACGTTTCAAATTGACATTTTGAGGAAAACCCTTTTTTTTTAAGTGCCCATAACTTTTTTGTCTTTAAACTTACGAACTTAAATTTTAGTACATGGTTCACTCTTTATAATGCAAAAACGCGCACCTAATTTAGTTGCCCTTACTTTCTTATTTCCGGAGTTATCATTTTTTTCATAAAGAAAACAGAAAATTTTCCGGGAAAACGTGGGCCGATTTTCCTGGTAATGAACTTAAAAAATTTGATCAAAATCGGCACATTATTTTTGAGTTCTCGGCGTGTGATATATATATATATATATATATATATATATATATATATATATATATATATATATATATATATATATATATATATATGTTGTGCTGAGAATTGCAAAGGCCATATAAAGTTATAAAAACAAAAATGAAAACCCTGACGGAAACTAGTATGACGAAGCTAAGTTTCGATTATTATTTCAATAAAGTAGATGGTCAGATCTACAAAATTGGAGAATCAGATTAATAATGGGGGGTAGTAGTAGTACCACTGGTCAATAGTAGGTAAAATACTTACGGTTTACACGTAATGCATATGGGTTCTCTGTATATTGTATACATATCCACATCGTTCGACATATTTTACTGTACACTAAAACAAAAAACAAAATAATAACATTAAAACACAAGCACATTCACTATTATTGTTAGTCAGTGTTATTTGGAGAAGCAATGAAAGATATATATAGCCATAATTTGTTGGAATGATCATTAAATGAGTCTTTAAAAAGTATAATTAGCAATTTGGAAAATATCTCAGTTAAAGTGAAATTAAAAGAGCCAAAAATCTATATGTAGATAGATTGAAATATTAAGCATGAAATACATACCAAAGAATTATGTTCTAAATCAATTACCTCAAGGTAATGAACAAAACCCCTGTATGATGTTTTCAATATGTAAATTTAGTTTTTATTTATGTGAACAATGAACTGAAATGTACCCATATATGTGTCTGTGTTTATAAAAACAATGAACTGGAAGTTTCTAAAGACCGTGTTTAGTGTGTTGTGGAACTTTGAAATCAAGATTGCAGCATATGAACTTAATGAATTTGTTATTGACTATAATTAGATTAAAAAAGTAAGGTTAGGCCAAATGTCATTTTTAAGAATAAGGATTTATTTTCTACTTACTCGACGGTTTCCAAGGAGATTAGCTGTCAAACGTATTAATTAATTGGAAGAGAGAATGCCCTGACCAGACAGGAAACACAAAATGTTAAATGAATTTGGGCAAAATTTCCGCTTTTGTTATGATTTATTGTTGGTTGTTGATAAAATTCAGATGCGAGAGAGCGTCATTCTTGCTTCCCATTTTAAATATAAATATTTTAAAGTATAAATTGTGCGAGGAAAATTCAATTTGCCGCTAAAACAGAGAAGAGACGTTACATCAAGTTTTTAACGTAAGAAAGTACGAGATAAGCAGTAAATATATCAAAAATACTTACATTTGAGGATACCCAATACCATTAGCGAGGAAGCCAAGGTTAGAGATTTATTTTGTTTAATGTATATCAGCTCAACCAGACAAATATTTCAATAAAAAGACAGCCCATTCTGTCAAATATCATTTTAAGCAAATGTGTTTATGGGAAACTAAGATTTAAACGCATAAAGTAGAAATCTTATGGGATAATTTAACCATAGTTCATCATTGCGAATACAGAGGGAGTGCAGGTCAAGCATCCATATTTTATTAACCAGAACATTTGAATGACAGCCGAAAATTCGGGTACTAAGATTAATCATTGTAAATTGATAATATTAGTTTGACAAACGGATCCGTTTTGATTTTAAATTTGAAATTGTGCCAATAAAATTTGTTTACGAATTTTGAAACATAATTCTTTGAAACAAAATAAGATTTAATAAGGTTACTATAAATATTTGCAGGCTATATTTTTTCCTATTTTAGCAGAACTCACCACTGAGATAGTAAGTATATTAAAATATTTGAATACAATTTATTTGACATACATATATATATAGTAGAAGGATAGGCAACCCAGATAACCCTGAGAAAGCCAATTAATATAATATATATATATATATATATATATATATATATATATATATATATATATATATATATATATATATATATATATAAATGTATATATATATATATATATATATATATATATATATATATATATATATATATATATATATATAAACATATAAAAATTGAAACTGATCCTGTTTATGGGTTCTAGCGGGCCTAGTTTGTGTTCATTTGAAGAATATTTTTCAATTTTCAAAAGTCGGGATCTCCTTATTAATGAATCTTTTTAAGAAAAGTCACTAAAAACAACAACAAAATATAATGTCAGATGATAAAACAATCAGATCCATACCACAAAGAACTTCTTATCTAGAATTACAAACTGCTTGATATGTGATTTTTTCAGATTCTTCTTCCTTACAAATATTATTGCCAAGAACAAACCTCTTTGAACTTAACTCCCTTCGAGATTTTAGACTGATAGTTTAGTTAAATAAGACATTAACCAGGACATTTGAAATAAAAAGCTGAAAATTGCCGGAGATGTTAAGGATGATGTCTTAATTGAAATCCTGTCCCAAACAATCCCACTTGGATAAAGTCTGCCGCCTTGGAAAAACTGCTGTCATCTTGATTTTTTAAGTTTTGAGCATTACGACTTAACCAAGCGTCTGATTTTGGGCGTCTTTGCGTCAACTTGCTTAGTTTACTGGTTTTTTTTTTTTTTTTTTTTCTAAAACACTAAAATTGTGAAATATTGTCCATTTTTTAACAAATAAAAACATTTCAATTGTTTTAAAAATGTGCATTTTTTCCTAAAATATTTGCATTTTTTGTGAATTGTATATTAGGTTATATGTACCGTCTACATGAAAACACGTCAGTCAAAGGTTCGACAGCGTCATCGATGTCCATGCCATTTGCGCATCCATGCCCAGCGCAATAACCGCACATAGGTATCTGTGCAACTGAGACCACTTGCCGTGCATTTGCATTTATTTTCTCAGCCGGATATGCAGTTCCAGTATATAGGGTGGCGCATTGAAAACGAAACAGACCGATTTGCGTTCAGAGAAAAAAAAATTTAAGAAACGCTGAAACACGTCAATTTTAATATTGAGGGGGACATCTTTTGACATAAAATTCAACTTTGTCACATCAACTCCTTAAGGGTGGTGATAACAACCCTTATATTTTAAATATGGAACATGGGTCGAGTGTTACATCATTTGAAAGATCTTTCTTTTCTGAATTCAGCACACTATTTTTTTTGAAGTTTTATCAACTCGTTTAAAAATTCTTCACTGTTGAAGATGCAAAAACGCATTTCACTCATTCCGATAAGAAATGTGCTGATAGTGAATGTTTTGTTGGTTTGTAAACAAAAAATTGACTATCAGAACATTTCTTATCGGAATGAGAGAAATGCGGTTTATTATTTCAGTTTATCGGTCAGTTTGATACTTGATAGTACTACCGAAAATTAATTTCACAATGGTGTATTCTGTAGAAGAAAGAGTTGAAATAATTACTCTTTTTTTCAAAAACGATGACTGTGCCAACCATACCGCAAATTTGTTTAACGAACGACATCCGAACAGACATGTTAACAGAAAATACATTTTGAAGTTAGTTGCAAAGTTTCGACGAAATGGTTCAGTAGCCAACAAAAAACGGAATCCTGAACGTGAATTTCCGGTTAGAAATGAGACTACTGAGATTGAAGTTTTAGGACAAATTGCTGCACACCCAACGAGAAAATTGGCCACTGTTTCAAACATGAAAAGAAGAACTATTCAGCGAATATTGAAGCATCATAAATTTCACTCGTATAAAATTCATATTGTACAACAACTAAATGAAGACGATTTTGATCGGCAGATGAAGTTTTGTGAAGTTATGACTGCACGAATAGCTGATAACGGGAACTCTCTGTTAAATATATGTTTTTCAGACGAGTATACGTTTTTATTAAACTCTACAGTCAATCGTCATAACTGTCGTTATTGGGCAGATAATAATCCAAGAAATTTTCACGAAGTCCACACTCAAACTCTATAGAAATTCAATGTCTGGACTGGCATTTTTGGAGACCGTTTAATCGGACCAATTTTTCTTGATGGCAATTTGATTGGCGAAACGTATTTGGAGTTACTAGAAGATATCATTTACGCTCTACTAATTGACATTGTTGAAAATGATGATCGCTATCAAGAAAATCAATTAGTGTTTCAACTAGATGGAGCTCCTCCGCATTTTCACAACGTTTAGGGAGTTTGTGAACAGAGAGTTTCCAGGACAATGAATTGGGCGTAGAGGTGCTATTGAGTGGCCCCCTAGATAACAGGATTTAACTCCTTTAGACTTTTTTCTATGGGGACATATAAAGAGTAGAATTTACGCAACAGAACCGGATTACCGAATTACGACGACGAATTGTTAAAGAATACCGTCTAATAACTCAACAAATGCTCCAGAATGGCATAGCTCGTTTTGAACAAAATTTGTACTTTTGTATGGAAGCTGGTGGTCAACAATTTACACTTACTTAACTGAATAAACATTTTTGAACGTTTGGTTTTGCTTTTTAGTTTATTTTTTTTTTACGAAAAATTGACTAATTAGTGCATTTCTTATCACAATGAATGTAATACGTTCTTGCAACTCCTTCTATGAATAATTTTTAAATCAGTTGTGTGATGAATTCAGAAAAGAAAGAGCTTTCAAATGATGTAACACCCGACCCATGTTCCCTATTTAAAATATAAGAGTTGTGATCACCACCCTTAAGGGGTTGATGTGACAAAGTTGAGTTTTATGTCAAAACATGTCCCCCTCAATATTAAAATTGACGTGTTTCAGCGTTTCTTAAAAAAAATTCTCTGGGTGCAAATCTGCCTGTTTCTTTTTCAATGCGCCAGCCTGTATAATGTAGAGTAGTCGCTCCAGTGCTGCACGGGATGAGTTTTAGCTGACCTGCATGCCCCAACCATCTCCATTATTTTACCGGCAGGCAATCTTCTATCCATACTTCAACTTAAATTTAAAGATACGGAATTAGCATACTAATAATTTTTAAACCAAAGGAAATGACGGCATTGGGCGCCTACCTAGTGGTAATTTTTTACGACTGTTGTTTAACCACTACGGATGTAGGTGTACAACAACTATCCTCCGATACAACTAATGCCTGGTGTTGTTTGAACTCTATTTAACACCACAGCCGTACTACGCTAGTAGAAAATATTTTCCATTTTCTGCGATCTCCATGTGTGTAGCGTTCGGTTGATTGAAGACAGATATTTTATCCCATAAACAAGCGTCCTTTTGGAGCTTCTTGAAAAATGCTTTTTACCTTTTCCCGAGGGGACAGAAGTGGTATGGCATAATGTTGCTGCATGTAAGGACAGGAGGTGGTCACGGAGATCTGCAAGGGTGGCGATCGACTTCTCACTGCAGCCAGGGTTCTACATTGTTTTCTCCTAATACTTACTCATTTACTAACACTTACTTACGTTACTACCGAGGCTGCTCTCCGTTGTTGGCAGCTTACACAGCTGTCTTCACAATCATAGTAATAACGTCATCGGTTGCTTGAATGACTTTGACTTCAGGTCCGGCCAAGTGCCTGGATAACAGCGTAATGAAACGCATCTTCTTTCTTACGAGAACTCTTCTTGAGGTGACGGTGAAGGTGTGGCATTGTTGATTACAGCCTCCGGCGTTGCTCCACTGCTGAATTTACGTTTTGTGTTATTTCTTGCCTGGAGAATGCAGTGGGTATTTATAAATAACAAAGGCGCCTTAAATATTAATTTCCCCTATTCATTATGGAAAAACTTCTTAAACGAATAGCATTCAATGTAAGTCAAAACACACAACTCATGCTGTTCGATCATTTTTTTTTAGTTTTTTTTTAACTATATATTAATTCAGTGAACCCATTACTATCGCTGTTTTTAATTTATATAAGTTGTTAATATGATAATATAGGGAAGAGAATATAATTTGACGCAACGACGAACGCAATCGGACGTTTGGTTCGGTTGTTAAGCTCAGAACTCGACACATCAAAGATGTCAGCATGTTTTTAAGATGGCGGATTTTATCCAAGTGTGATTGTTCGGGACTTTTAAGATTCGAACTAGTACATTATCCTCAACGTTGGTACCAATTTTCAGCTTTTTATTTCAACTATCCGGGTTAAGGCGATTTTTTTGTCTAATTTGACTGGACTATGATACCTACTATTTGTATCTTCTCCGTAGACTTTGGATGAATAGTATATGTCTTTTTTATTTCTTACTGCATATTAATTTTTGTGCTTGTCTCAGTACTTTTTATCTACATCAGATCAAGATTATTGCTATTGTGTATTTGACTGTGACGTTTTCTTATCTAGATTTATTTACGAATACTAAGAAGCAATATTTTTAATTTTTTTTATTTCAACAATACACCACGAGGGCTTGCCGCCTAAATACTATCGTACAGTGGGTGTCGACAAGGAGGAAAGAGGCAACTTGGTAATTCTGGACTTGAAGGTTCGGGGGAGAAGGAAAAACATGTGCCGCCAAGGAATTCCACAACTTGGAAGTCCTGGGACAAAAGAGCGGGCATAACAAGATGTTATATGTCTGGTGACCTGGACAGTAAAAGGGTGCATTCGCTCTGTTCCTCTGGTAGATCTGTTGGGGGCAGCATCTGGAGGAACTGTGGAAGAAAGCTCCTCAGAGCAGTGCCCGTACAGATATCTATAAAAGAGAGAGAGGTCACCAACGGCATGTCGATGGGCAAGGGATGGCACCCTTTGGGTGAGGGTAGGGTCACCGATGATACGTATAGCTCTCTTCTGAATGGAGTCCAGGATAGCGAGTGTAGAAGCGGCAGCAGCCCCCAGATTTGGGAGCAATATTCGAGGTTTTGTCTTATCTGTGAAGTATATAAGGTATAGAGATTAGCTGGTGAAAAGTATTTGCGAGCCCGGAAGAGGAAACCTAATTTCTTAGCAGCCGCTTCTGCAATTGATGTGACATGTTGGTGCCATAAGTGCCACAAGTGAAAAGGACTCATTACTTTGAATAACTTGGTTGTTTATTGTGATGGGTCTAGGGCTGGTGTATCTCTTATGAGAAAGAAAGCACGACTATGATTTGGTGGGGTTAAATTGTACAAGATTTCTACTTCCCCAGTCTAATATTTTTTGGAGATCCACGGAGACAGAACCCTCCATGAGTCTGCGATCCTCATCTAATTGGGCTAAAGAAGCAGGCTTAGAATATTGTATATTTAAGTGGAGGGTGCTGTCGTCCGCGTAACTGTGAACTGGGTTGGATGTGCTAGAGAGTAGGTCAGTGATGTGGAGAAGAAACAAAGTAGGGGCTAAAGCTGAACCTTGAGGAACTCCTGCATTAATTGAATACAGTTTAGAGGAATGGCCATCCACGACAACAGAAATGCTCAGCTTAGTGAGGAAATTTGCTGTCCGGGTACAGAGTTTTAGTGGTAGGCCATTCGCCGGTGGTTGATTAAGCAGCGCTGCGTGCCAGACCTGGTTGAATGCTTTGGATATGTCCAGAGCGACAATCTGAGATTCACCGTGTAGTTCCATAGACTTGTTCCAAGAATGGGTGACAAAGGAAAGGAGGTCGTCAGTTGATATGCGCTGACGGAATCCATACTGCCTGTCGTGGATTAGATTGTGTTTTTCAAGAAATTTTAGTAATTCGGTGTTTATATACTTTTACATCACCTTAGAGACGACAGAATGAAGAGAAATAGGCACGTAGGTGCTAGGAAGCGCTTTGTATCCTTTCTTGTGGACGGGTTGTACTCGAGCAGTTTTCCAGTTACTAGGGAATATGTCCCTATTGTAAGATGTCTGAAATTGAGGAGTCAGGACAGGAGCAAGTTCTGGTGTGCATGTTTTGAGAACAACTGCTTGGGATCTCGTCAAGGCCAGATGCTTTCCTGGTATTAATAGAAGAGGGCAAATAGTGATAAAACGCAACACTTAAGCTTTGAGAGAACATATGAGTTGCAACATCTTAAATTTTTGGGCATTGAAATAGAAAATAGGCTTGCTTGGAGCATCCACATTAAGGATGTAATAAAAAAGTCGTCTACTGCAATATATACTGTGAGGTCAGTAATACAGGTCAGTACTGTGGAGGTAGCAAAAACAGGATACTATACACACTGTCACAGCGTGCTAACATACGGAGTACTTGTGTGGGGTAATGCTTCTGCTGCATGTCATGTCATTTCAATGCGGAAGAGGATCTCAGGATATTGGGGGGGTCTAAAATCAACGGACAGCTCTAGGAAGACATTTGAAGTTGACGGAATATATACACTCCCGGCACACATATCTAACACATTACAATGTGTTAGATATGTACACAATAATTGAAATAAAGTTATAATAAATAATCAGGGACACGTTTTGATACCTGAAATAAAAATAATTTGAAAACACCATATCATAGGCTGATTCCAACACAACAAGGAGTTGACTACTGGTGTCCCAAGCTGTATAACTAATTACCGGCGGAACTAAAAAGTAAACCGACATTATAGTTCCACAAGGCAGTAAACCAATGCTCCTAAAAACACTGATGTACATATTAGATGAGTTTATGTTACGAACAGTCAATAAATAAGTGTGCACATGTGGACTGTATTTTGAGTCAATTTGATTGTTGATGTTGTTTAGCTTCTGTGGTGATTTTACCTGTGTAAATTTCGGAAATTATCTTCTTTTTTTTCTCTCCCCCAGGGCTCGTCCGAGTCTTTGTCGCTCCGATGGCACCGCAGTCTAATTGTGCATGCCCTTTGTCTTTTTTACTTCACCCATTCCAAAATCACTGTGCCTTGAACTAGTCTGCACAGCAATTGGCAGGGTGAAGTTTTATATTGCTCTGCCTCCGGTCTAGGCTGACGGTTGATCAGTTGTCTTTTGCGGTCCAGAGCTTTACACTCGCAAAATATGTGCTGGGCTGATTCCTCCCCCTCCCCGCAGTGTCATGCATGCCAGGTCCCCCTCAAGCCGCCCCATTTTATACAGGTGTTTCTTGGCAGCCATGTGTCTCGTCAAGATTGCTGTTATATTTCTGAGCTGTCCTCTGATTTAGCAGCTTTCTTTGAACTGGGTTTCTCAATTACTGACTTCACATGTCTCAACCCTGGACAGTCTGCCCAGTACACCTTGTGTTCTTTCTGACCCAGGACTTAGTTGTTTCCCTAGCAGTGCTCTTTGTCACGCCAAGAACAGGCTCTGGTCGCATAAATGATTCTGCTGACCCTCTCTTCCCGAGACTGTCAGCTTATTCATTGCCTTTGACCCCTGAGTGACCCGGCACCCAGATGAGGGTGATCTTATTCTGCCCAGCCAGGTCGCTCGTCTCGTCTCGGCATTCACTTACCAGTCAGGAATTTACCCGTGGGGTACTTAGGGCCTTAAGGGCTCCCTGGCTCTCCGTGGCTATGAGGATCCGCTTGCTGGTGTAGCACCTCCTCTTGTTCTCCCGCACACAGTGCAAGATGGCGTACATTTCGGGCTGAAATACCGTTGCATGGGCTCTGGGGGAAATGGCTCACCCTCGGTCCTTCCGAATAAACACCTGCCCCCGTCCCATGCTTCCCGCCGGATCCGTCTGTGAACCAGACGAGCGAGTCCCGTGGTAAGCCCGGCGTCTCCTCGCGCCATGCCTCGAGGTCGGGGATTTCCACTGTAAAATTGTTTTTCCTGCAGATTCGCGGGCTCGCGGTGTCTGACCTCATTTCAACCATGGGTTCCTTCACGATCTCCTGAATTTTGCAGTGGCCCCTGCGACCTGGGTTGATCTTCAGTCTACCATTAGAGTCTAGTCTGTACAGTCCTAGCCTGACTTTTGCTATCATAACTAAGTGTAGGGGGGGGACTGTCGGTGTTAAAGTCATGATCCCTGTGATACCCAGGCAAGCCATCCTTTGGATCTTGCCTAGGTTTCGTTTGGCACTGCATTGTGTCACCTTAGGCCACCAGATCAGTGTCGCGTATGTTAACGATGGTCTGACCACCCTTGTGTACAGCCAGTGGGCCATACTAGGTCTTATTTTTCACGTTTTTCCATATAACCGACTAGTGATGGCTAAGGTCATAACTGCCTTACGCAGTATTCTTTCAACGTGACCATTCAAGGTTAGCTTAGAATACAATACGACCCCAAGATATTTTATCTCCCTGGTCATTGGGATGTTTCTACCGTATGGAGTGAGAGTGCTGTGGCTCTCCCACTTCCTCCTCCACGTAGACGGTATGACGGTTGCTTTATCGGGGCTCACCCCGAGCCCTTGGCCAAGCGTCTATCTTTCCACCACTTTCAGTGCTATCTGAATGCGCTCCCACACTGACTATGTAACCTTTCCTCGGACTATGATGACTATGTCGTCCGCATAACCCTGAACCTCGTGCCCCCCTCCCGAGAACTAACAGACCGTCCACGATTAGGCACCAGAGCAGGTAAGACAGAACACTCCCCTGCGGACACCCAGCCGCGACTCTCTCCGTGAGTGAGGTGAACACCGCCCTGTCCCTGAGCATGGAACCGATCCACCTGCAGCAGGACGCCTCTATTCCACGCTTCCTAACAGCTGCCAGTACCGACCTGAATGAGGTGTTGCTGAAGGCCCCCTCTATGTCTAGGAAGGCCCCCAGCGCCACCTCTCTGTTCTCCAGCGTATTCTCCAGTTTCAGCACCACTTGGTGTAGTACTGCTTCTGTTGAGACTCCTGTTCTGTATGCATAAGGTCCGTAGTGTAGGGGATATGTTTCCAGTACACCGCCCCCAATGGGCTGCCGGCAATGAGCAGTTTTGCATTGTTTTTAGCATGAAAGATATGAGACTTATTGGCCTCAGGGACTTTGCCTGGTCTGTTGGACGCCCAGGTTTAGGAATTAATACAACCCTGGCCAGTCTCCATGCCCTCGGAATGTACCCCAGAGCCAGACTGGCCCTCATAATGAGGGTAAGCGCCGGCGCCAGTATGTATATACCCTGTTGGAGCATGACGGGCATTATGCCATCAAATCCCGGCGATTTTAATGGCTGGAAGCTGTTAATGGCCCATCTGATTTTGCTTCAAGTGACCACCTCTTTAGCGACTGTCCAATCTACTCTAGATGCCAGCCTGTACGACGCTTCTATTTCTGAGTGTTCCCAGTCCGGAGCTGATTGTTTTATTATGTTGCAGCCAGGGAAGAAAATTATCTTATCCACCCTTCTGTTGAGATATGTGTGGTGTTGCCTTGGGAATATGTATTTTGACTTTTAAGTTTTACTTATAATTACTGAAGCGTTATTTCTCGTTTGCTTTGTTTATTTGGTTTTGTTTGCGAATGTACTTTAGTAGTTTGTCTTATTGATCGGGGTTTTATCTTTATTAACTAAGAGTTTTATTTATACAGATTTTATGTCAGTTTGTTTTATATGTTGATGGTTGTGTTGTATTTAATTATTTTGGCGAACCATGTAAACATTAATGGAGAAAATATACTATTTACTATCACCCTCTGTTATTATTTTGGAGGTTTTTGGGTGAATATGTTTTGTTTAAATTAATAATACCCCGCGAATGCAAATTTGCAGATTTAAAATCTAATTATTTTTTGGGCTAAATAATTTATAGTTAGAGCCTGTATGTATCGAAATGTTTAAAGTCGACCTCTCAATTATTCCAATTTATTCTTTGGAAATATTTTCCAGGAGCGGTAAAGTTTTATCAATTGAAGTATCTTGTAAATTATGTTCCAGATCTCCTCTGTGGACTGCACTGACACACGCGCACACGTTGGCCATGGAGATGGACAACAGCTGACCAGAAGATATTAACCTAGATCTACCTAGTCCCATCATTCCTCAACTTGTACCAATACAATGGAACCATAAAGAGATATTATAGCCATCTTTGTTAAATAATCTACCATAAGATCAAATTTTCCTAACAAAAAATTATATAAAAGCAAAGGGGCTTGTATAAAACACAGGAAAAGTCTATAATTAATTCAGAACAACATTGTAAAATGTATCGCAGTACCGCTGCTGAACTAATAAAAAGTTTGAGACGCAGCAAGTGCGTTATGGTAGTGAATTTTTATTGAATGCTTTAAATTTGAATAACTCTATTTTCTATACACATAGAAAATTTAATTTTGGTGTGTAGTAATACCTTTTCCAAGCCAATACATCCACCAAATTCCGCTAAAATAACTTTGTAGTTTTCGGAGAAAAAATTCAAAATTTAATAACTCAATTTTATATAAACTTAGAACATTTACTTTTGGCATGTAGTAAGTTCATTCTCAAGGCAATATGTCCACCAAATTAAGTTACAATAGCTTTGTAATTTTCGGAGAAAAACATTTTTTTAGAAAGAAAACTAAAAACTCTCCCGGAAAACCTTGTTCGATTTTCCTGGCTAACGAACTTATCAGATCCATTAATAAAAGACAGGCAATTGCCGAGTTTCAACGAAATCGATTACTTATTTTTTGAGTCATCGGTTGGATACACACACACACATATATATATATATATATATATATATATATATATATATATATATATATATATATATATATATATATATATATATATATATATATATATATATATAAACTATAAACAGGATTTCTAACACGTCATTTCTGTACTATACAAGGAAAAGGGTTAAGGGCAAAGCCGCAGGGAGACAACCGCATACACGTGTTTCAAGCTTACTAGCCATCATCAGTACGGTATAGCCAGGTGATGATGGGAACACTCTGGCTGAAGATGCAAAAATACACGGAGTCACAACAGGCAACCAGTGCACATTTGCAGCAATATTTGGAAGACCCTCAATCCGAGGAAACAACCAAAATAGCCACGTAGGCAAAGAAATCACCTGCGTGAGCATCCGAAGCCCAGGAAGTTATATTAACTATAAACAGGATTTATAACACGGCATTTCTGTACTATACAAGGAAAAGAGTTAAGGGCAAAGCCGCAAGGAGAGAACCGCATACACGTGTTTCAAGCTTATTAGCCATCATCAGTACGGTATAGCCAGGTGAAGATGGCAACACTCTGGATGAAGATGCAAACATACACGGAGTGAAAACAGGCAACCAGTGCATATTATATATATATATATATATATATATATATATATATATATATATATATATATATATATATATATATATATATATATCCAATCGATAACTCAAAAAATAATTAACCTATTTTGATGAAACTCGGTAAGTACATTTCTTTTATTAATGGCTTGGATGAGTTTGTTAGCCAGGAAAATCCGACAAGGTTTTCCGGGAAAATTTTGAGATTTAAAAAAAAAGTTTCCCGGAAATTACAAAGTTATTTTAATGAAATTTGACGGGTATGTTGTTTTGCAAAGCGCCTTCCTACACACCAAAATTCAACTTTCTAAGTTTCTAAAAGATTGAGTTGTTCAAATTTTTAGTTTTTTTAGAAAAAAAAATTCATTGATGACATCATATTGTTGTAATATAAACGATGTGTAAGTCAGTAGCTGCTAGTAAAGTTTTACTAAAGAGGCCAAAAAATGCATGTTTCTTTAGACGAATTAACCTATATGCTTTGAGTTTTGGGAGAATGTTTATGACATTGTCCATTAGCCAATAGAGTGTGTCACCAGAAGTTTCCTAAACGAAAGCAACCCACCAAGACATCGTTTGAAAGACTAATGAAACGGGTTTATAGAGCTGCTTCTGTTAGGTACGAGTCACATGAAAAAATCAAAACAATTACCACTGAGGACAATGAATTGAATGTGTTGCTGACTACCTATGAAGATCCTCATCTTGTCACCCGGGAGATAGCAAGCCGTCAGAACATTAGTCGTAGATCGGTACAGAGGACAGTACACAAATACAAGATGCATCCATATAATATTCAGCTGCACCAAGAGCTCACTTTGGAGGTAAAGCTACATTCCATAGAAAGGGAACTGTAAATACGCACAACTTCCATTTCTATGTAACAAGCAATTCCCATATATCCAGTACACGCAGTCAGACAAGATGATATTTGAATGTTTGGGGTGGCATTGTAGGAGAACATGTAGTGGTACCACATTTTGTCGAGTGAACGTTAAATTGGGCGATGTAACTAGATGTTTTATAAAAACACTTACCTGTATTACTAGAAGATGTGCCACTTACTATACGTCAAGAAATACGGTTCCTCCATGATGGTGCTTCAGCGCAACACACAGGCCCCATTAAACATCCTCTTATTGAAAATTTTCCAGAGAGGTGGACTGGAAGAGGAGGACCAGTTGCATGGCCATCGCGGTCGCCATATCTCATCAAAATCGATTTTTTCTTGTGGGGCCATGTCAAATAACTTAAAATATTGGGACGCAGCAAGTGCGTTATGGTAGCGAATTTTCGTTCAATGCTTCAAATTTGTATACTTCAATTCTCTATAAACCTGAAAAGTTGAGTCTTGATGGAGTAAGGTATTTACGAGGGCAACATACCAACCAAATTTCATCAAAATAACTCAATCAAAGTTAATACATGAAAAGATCTCTAAATGCTCCATGTATGTGAAAATCTCCATTCCACTCACTTTAATAATTTAAAAAGTTTTCCCCGATTTTCCACCGGAAAAACTTGAGCATAGAGGCTGATTAACGAACTCGCCCAAACAAGATTTCGCCAAGTTTGACCCAAATTAGCGCTCATCTGAGGAAATGTTTTCAAAAGCTTTTCAAAACCTCTCTATTAGCGAATTTTTCTCAATGAAAATCTGCTAAAATTTTTCTTCATGAAAGTTCGCTACAATTTGGTATACGCATCGCAGCCGCCTACCAAGGAAGAAATGAAAAGCAAGATCATAGAGACTTTCCGAAGTATCGGATGCTGATCGATTTGAATAACGAGTGCAGTCTTGCATTTACGTTTCGGGGGATACGTTTGAGCATTTGCTATAAGTAGGTAAATATTATAAGTACACTTGGAGAACCCAAATCTCCACAACACATATTTGAAAGACCTTATGTTTCGCCGACAACGTCTGCGTCATCAGAGGATGAAACATTCTGAAACGCATATTTTAAGGATGAAAAATTCTGAATTTCAGAATTTTTCATCATCTGATGACGCTGACGTTGTCGGCGAAACGATCGTAAGGTCTTTAAAATATGTGTTGCGGTGATCTTTGTTCTCCAAGTATACTTTTCAGTGCTCATGACAGGTTTCAGTTTTTACATAGTAGGTAAATATTCGTATCTGCTGTTTTTATATTTAATTGTTTAACACTCAAAAATTTTGGTGACTTTCTTTTGAATTATTTTACATTCCATTGGTAAATTCTGCACCGTGAAATTCCTATCATAAATGTTTGTAAGGTTTATAACTTGACGCATTATGTTATATTCAGAAACGAAGGTTTCTATCAAAATTAATTATTTATTAATATTTTTCAGAAATATTTTCTTATTTCTCAATCGCCTACCATTTTACCTCGTGTTGCTCTTATAAATCATGCTATGTGAATATAAATGTAAATAATATAAAAATTATCAGTTTTTAACATATTGAGTACTGAACAAAAGTTGAAGCTAAAGATAAGTCCTTGCTTTTCACAACATAAAATACAGGGCGTTCCATTTGAAAAAAATGAGTTTTCGAACTTAGAATGTGCCCTTGTTTAATCGCTATTTACGAATACCCTGTATAAGTAAACACATCGTTTATATTACAATAATGTGATGTTACCTAAGGACGAATAACATGCCAAATAAGAGTCTTTAAATTTAATAATCGGTAAAATAACGACCTTTACAAGCTGCAGGTGAATTTTATTTCTTTTTATATTATTTAAAATATCTTTAAAACAAAGCATCGTAGCTAAAAATATACTTCTCAGAAATAAAAAATAGGTTGAAATTTTAAATAATAGACAGGTGTTCCATTTAAAAGAATAATATTTCCTGTGTCTTGCAAATATGGGACATTCTGTATAATCATAAGTAATTTTAGAACGTGCAGCCTGTGATTTTCTAATTTTTGTAATTTGATTTATTTTGTATTGTTAATAATAACATTAATATTGAGGTTTAGCGCAGAAAGGCGCCACCTGTATGTATTTTAATATATGGTAACTAAGACTGCGCGTTTTAAAATTATTGTGGACTCTACAGAGTGTTTAAAAAAAGCAGGGCAGTACAAAGTTGGTATTCCTTCGATTAGCCACTCTGTGTATTACTTGATTTTTGAATTCTACGTGTAAAACAACAAAATACTCGCCAAATAGCAAGAAGGATGTCACAAAAAATATCAAGGCTGTAGAGAACAGCTTATTGTAGACAGCATCATCAGAAGAAGCCAGAAAGAAACATAAAAACTTTATGTGACGTATATAGACTATCAAAAGGTCTTCGATAGTCTACCACACTCGGGGTTACTCGATATCTTAAGAATATATAAAATCAGCCCCAGCATAATTAAGTTTCTGGCACAATTAATAGAGAGATGGGAGGCTCGATTATGTGTCAGGAACGCTGACTGCGGTAACAACCAAATACCAGTCAGAATCTTCCAGGGTGACTCTTTAAGCGCTCTGTGGTTCTGTTTGCCTCTAAATCCGTTATCCACCTTATTGAACAGCACCAACTATGGCTGCAAACTACACAATGGCACAGAATGAATTTCTTATCTAACATAGGTTAGACGAGAAAGTCACCCATATAGATGGGTGATATCAAACTAATAGCTATCCCTAAAAGGGATCTCAGTAACCTAGTAGAGATCTAGGTAATCTCTATCAAAAAGTCTTTGATAGTATACCACACTCGGGGTTACTCGATATCTTAAGAATATATAAAATCAGCCCCAGCATAATTAAGTTTCTGGCACAATTAATAGAGAGATGGGAGGCTCAATTATGTGTCAGGAACGCTGACTGCGGTAACAACCAAATACCAGTCAGAATCTTCCAGGGTGACTCTTTAAGGGCTCTGTGGTTCTGTTTGGCTCTAAATCCGTTATCCACCTTATTAAACAGCACCAAATATGGCTACAAATTACACAATGGCACAGAATGACTTTCTTGTCTAACATAGGTTAGACGAGAAAGTCACCCATATAGATGGGTGATATCAATCTCAGAAACCTAGTAGAGAGTACCTAGCAACATGCCTAAAGGTAGATGGCAGAAAGCGGATAATTACCCTACGAAAGGCTGTAACAGTGAAATACTCAACATGGACAAGGAGCAAACTTACAAGTATCTGTAGTTCAACCAGAACATAACAACAGCCCCTATTGAAATCAAAGAAAAACTGAGAAAGACGTTCATTTAAAGAGTTAAATCCATATGGAATGTCCAGTTATCAGCGTGAAACAAAGTAAAAGAAGTGAACACCTGCTGCACCGGTAATAACCTACAGCTTTGGAATAATTCATTGGTCTCGCACTGACCTGGAAATAGAATACAGCCCATACGTTTACTGTGCTTCATATTTCTATTTTCCGTGGTGAACCTTACATGTAGTAAGCAAATGTGGAAGCCTAACAAGGTTGCGATTCCAGTCACTTGAGGAATGGGAAACCAGAGATTGTAAGTTACATACAAACGGACCCCTATTAATTCTATGATATCTCATAAAGGGGGCAGAGCTAGACAGGGTCGCTAGAAAGTAAGAGCAATGGATCTTAAAGATCCCTGTCACAAGCTATTGATCGTGATCTCCCTACTGAATATAAATCGGCATGAAATATTTATCACCGCTTGTCATTCATAATTATTTATAAATTTACATTTATAAAAACCCCTAAGGTTACAAATGGTCGACTTTTTCCTGTAAATGTTTGATACAAGCTCATTTTGCAAATAAAATATCAGACTTGCCTTGCTCTTCAAATTTTATTTGAGCATTCAGTGAAATTATAATCGAATGTTTGTTCTTGGTTGTTGTTTAACATTTGTCTATATTGTGCTTACCGGTGTGCCCTTTGGAATAGAACACAAGGATTTTGGAGTCTTTGTAACTATTTTTAATTTAATTGCTTTAGGAGATACTACACCAATAGGTGCTCTCAATTCCATATGCAAGTTAAAACGTAGTCAAATATATGACCCTTTCGTTAATAGCTGAAAAATTTTAAAATCTTACCGTAACTTTCTAAAAAAGAGATAGCGATTTCATTTCAAGCGCATCTGTTAACACTCTTTTGCCAAATATCCTTGCAAAGCTACATACAATGTGCTTTATATATATATTTTTATTATTTCATACATTAGACCGTCATCATGCAAAACATTGTCCCTAATCGGGCAGTCAGAAGGCCAAATGAAAAAATTATTAAAAAGATATAAAGAATTTAAAAAATTGGGAGGCAGCAAGTGCGTTATAGTAGCGAATTTTCATAAGAATTGTACACTCTTTTTACACGGCATATTAGTACAGTTAATACTTTAAACTTACACATACCTTGAAAATCGATTTTAGACGTCCTAGTACTCGCACATTTGAAGAATTCTTTCGAAAGTGTTGCCATCGATATCTCTCTATTATGAAAGAAATCTTGCGTTCTAACTCCTTTTTCAGCAAAATGCCCAAAAGTTAATTTTCTATGAAGCTAAAGAACTAAGTTTTCCTATATCTGTAGATAGTGAAAGGCTCTTTAAACGAAACTTGTATTACAAAATATTTACAGAAGGAAACTTAATTCAAATTTAGAAATGTTAAGTATCTGTAAAATTACAAACGGAGCAGTTATTTTTCCATATTAATCGCCAGTATGATTTCGTTTTAGTCAACCTAATCAAACCGGTTTTTTTCAATATCAGCAATAACAAAATATCTTCTGAAAATTATAAATGCAGACTCAAAGGTGATAAACTTATTCAGGCGTTTTAAACAAAACTGAGGACATGTTTAAAACCTATGAAATCTATGCACTATTGTGTCAAAATAAAACATAAAGAAACATACATTCATCGAGCTGGATTCGATCATGCAACCTTCTGTGTATAAGTCCAGCACGCTTCCAATGCACTATCTGCTAATACGTCAACTAACGTTTTGTCTACATGATACTTGACACAGGCTTAATGGTCCGGGGTAGTATATGAAAAGTATACGTAACAATTAATTAGAGAGTTAGTAAAATTGCCATTGAAACACATTCAAGGATTGTTTCGGTCTTATATGACGTCTGTTTAAGTTTAAAGATAAAATAATCTATTTTAGAATCACTTTTATAAACTTGACTTAATTCTGTTTACATTTCTACTATATTATGTTGAAAAAACCACGGCCGGATAAAACTCACCGATTGGTTAGAAGGCTACAATTCAAACCAGGGACCAAAAGTAAAATCATTAACTGCGATCATGAAAATTTGCTACTAAAAGAAAAAAGAAACACATTGCCAAAAACTAGAATGTCTATACATGAGAGTTGTATCGCGAAGAAGAAATTAATTGTGAAGAAGAGCATATAGATTTTATTTATTTATTGCGGCAGTCAACAATCAAAATTGTATAAGCCAAGTCATTATATGGAAAAGTATATAAACACAGAAATACTGAAATTTCTTGAAAACCACAGTCTAATCCACGACAGGCAGTATGGATTCCGTCAGCGCAGATCAACTGCCGACCTCCTATCCTTTGTCACCCATTCTTGGAACAAGTCTATGGAACTACACGGTGAATCCCAGACTGTTGCTCTAGACATATCCAAAGCATTCGACCAGGTCTGGCATGCAGCGTTGCTTAATAAACTTCCGGCCTATGGCCTACCACCAAAACTATGTACGTGGACAGCAAATTTCCCCCCCAACCGGAGCATTTCTGTTGTCGTGGATGGCCATTCCTCTCAATTGTATCCAATCAATGCAGGAGTTCCTCAAGGTTCCGCTTTAGCCCCTACTTTGTTTCTTCTCCACATCAATGACCTCATCTCTAGCACATCCAACCCAGTTCACAGTTACGCGGACGACAGCACCCTCCACTCAAATATACAATATCCTAAGCCTGTCTCTTTAGCCCAATTAGATGAGGATCGCAGACTCATGGAGGGTTCTGTCACCGTGGGTCTCCAAAAAATATTATACTGGGGAAGTAGAAATCTTGTACAATTCAACCCCACCAAATCTCAGTCTTGCGTTCTTTCTCATAAGAGATACACCAACTCTAGACCCATCACAATGAACAACCAAGTTATTCAAAGTAATGAGTCATTTTCACTTGTTGGCATTTCTGTGGATCGAAATCTCAATTGGCACCAACATGTCATATGAATTGCAGAAGCGGCTGCTAAGAAATTAGGTTTACTCTTCCGTGTTCGCAAATGCTTTTCACCAGCTAATCTCTATACCTTGTATACTTCACAAATAAGACCAAACCTCGAATGCTGCTCCCGCTGCCGCCTTTTCACTCGCTATCCTGGACCCCATTCAGAAGAGAGCTGTACGTCTCATCGGTGACCCTACCCTCACCCAAAGGCTGCCATCCCTTGCCCACCGGCGTGCCGTTGGTGACCTCTCTCTCTCTTTTATAGATATCGGCACGGGCACTGCTCAGAGGAGCTTTCTTCAATAGTTCTTCCACCTGCTGCCCCCAACAGATCTACCAGGGGAACAAAGCAAATGCACCTTTTTACTGTCCAGGTCACGAGATATAGAACATATTGTTATGCCCGCTCTTTTGTCCCGAGGACTTCCAAGTTGTGTAATTCCTTGCCGGCACATGTTTTTCTCCTCCTCCGAACCTCCAAACCTTCAAGTCCAGAATTAACAAGTTGCCTCTTTCCGCCTTGTCGACACCGGCGGTATGATAGTATTTAGGCTGTAAGCTTTCGTAGTGTGTTGTTGAAATCGAAAAAAAAAATACAAAATAATTTTTATACTCATACATAATGAAATTAATCACCAAAACTTCCAAAACTAAGTTCAGAAAGAACAGTTTAACAAGCAAAAACAATGAAATGGGGCTCTACTCATTACAAAGAAAAAACTTCGCAACAAGAACTTTCATTTCAAATAGATTTTGACGCAAGTTCATTTAACGCAAATTTAAAAATTAAATGAGAATGATATGTGCTCCTGGAGACATATGCATGGTTGCAACTACAAAGCAACTATGATGATGATAATGATAGCAATACAAAATAATAATATAGTGTCATTCCAAAGGCCACAACCTAAAAAGATCCCATATGACTCTCGATAATAATAATTATAATAATAAAGAACAATCACAAACAGTACCATCAACAATCCATCACATTAGTTGCCATACCTATTTTTTGGTAATCGAAAAGTATAATTTTGTACCTTATAAATATATCTAGCTGTGCTAAAAATATTGTAAATAAAGAAATACGAATGTCGCAAAAGTCTCGTACTTAAAGCTGATTATGATAAATTAGGTAACTGGCTTAAAATGCTTTGTTAGGTTTGCGTAAACAATCCAATGCAATGGATTTTTTTTATTAGTCTGATGCTAGAGACATGTGCGTCTGACAGTATGTATCGAACTCTAAGTACAATACTTTAGGGACACTCTGTATATAGTTACTAACTTACAGATTATTAAATATACTGGTACCTTTATCTACCTATCCACCTATCTTTAATATGGGCTCTAATAAAAATAATATCAAAAAAGCTACAGAGTTGTCAATGAAATGAAAGTATAGTGATAAAATTTCCAAAGGTAAGCGAGCTCTTGATTACACATATACCTTCATTAAGCAAGCCTACAACATAGCAAATAAAGTACTGTATGTTTATTTTATTAATTAAATGTAATATCACTGTCACTGTATCACTTACTTTAAACTTCGTACTGAAGAAGTTCTTGTATATTCTAGACTTTTAAAACGATTATAAAGTAAATAAATGTACAGGGTGATTTATTTAAGTGTCTCACTCCTGTAATTTCTTTATTATCAGAGATATCAAAAAAATTTCAACGCCATCTGACAAACCATCATGCGGTGAGTTAAAATATTATGACAGAAAACCAATTGCACATCGCCTTCATAGAAATCCATGCCCAACATACTCAGTAAGTGGTGGACGTGCCGCCACCTAGTTGCGGAACCAGGTAGTATGCTGTCACGCCAGCTCCAAATAACACAAAGTGTTAAAAAAAATAGAGACTGGATACAGATAACTAACAATTTAGAAAATTGTCAGCCCTGGCCCATTTCTACCCCAATATAGGGACAAAGTATGTAAGACTTGATGCATTTTCGCAACAATTAGAACCGTAGACCGGTTTCGCTCTCATTAGAGCTCTTCAGTACGGCATACTAATTGTAGCAAAAATTGCCAGGGCTGACAATTTTCTAAATTGTTAGTTAGCTGTATCCAGTCTCTATTTTTTTAACACATTGTGTTATTTGGAGCTGGCGTGACAGCATACTACCTGGTTCCGCAACTCGGTGGCGGCACGTCCACCACTTACTGAGTATTTTAGGACTGGCTATACGATAGCCGTATTATTCTTGGTGCATTTTTGCTACAATTAGTATGCCGCACTGAAGAGCTCTAATGAGAGCGAAACCGGTCTACGGTTCTAATTGTTGCGAAAATGCATCGAGTCTTCCATGCCCAACGTTGATTTTCTTAAACGGCACGATATGCCTCAAACACAGTCGATGCAGAATCGAAATCTGCGTACAACGATGTTACGCTCGCATTTCGGAGTCGAGCCGTTTCGGAGACATGACGTCACAAAATTTCAAAACGTGTGTGGTTTTTTTAATTGTCTCACCCCCGTAATTTCTTTGTTATAAGAGATATCAAAAAAATTCTAACGCCATCTAACCAACTACTATTCGATGAGTTGAAATATTGCAACAGAAAAACAATTGCACATCGCCTTCATATAAATCCATGGCCAACGTTGATTTTCTTAAATACAAAGATAAGCCTCAGACACATACAGTCAATGCAGGATCAAAATCTGCGTACAACGATTCTACGCTCGCATTTCTGAGTCAGGCCGTTTCGGAGACATGACGTCACAAAATATCAAAACATGTGTGATTTTTTTAAGTGCCTCAGCCCTGTAATTTCTTTATTAGCAGAGATGTCAAAAAAATTCCAACGCCATCTGACAAACTACCATGCGATTAGTTAAAATATCGCAACAGAAAAACAACTGCACATCACCTTCGTAGAAATCCATGGCCAACGTTGATTTTCTTAAATGGAACTATAGGCCTCAGACACACACAGTCGATGCAGAATCGCAATCTGCGTACAACGATGCCACGCTCGAATTTCTGAGTCAAGCCGTTTCGGAGGAATGACGTCACAAAATTTCAAAATGTTGGTGATTTATTTAAGTGTCTCACCCCTCTAATTTATTTATTATAAGCCTTTCAACTTCATCCCGTATCTTAATCTTTACGCTGTCTACGGTGTTGCTTCCCGTTTCGTAGACGAATTGTCTCAAGTGCCCCCATAAAAATTGTCCAGTGGGTTGAGATGCGGACTTCTGGCAGGCAAGGTATCGGACCGCTCCTCCCAATTCATATCGTATACCTGGCATTAAAATACTGGGTGACTGCTCTTATATTAGGAACTGGAGCACCGTCCTGCTGCTAAACAAGATTTGACTCATTTAGTCCAGCCATACTGACCCTTATCGCTATTTGCAGTAATTCTAGGTACCGTGATCCAGTCAGTGTGCCATCAATAAACACTGGCCCTAGAATTTTATTGCAAACCATTCCACACCAAACATTAACAGTCTGGTGCCCCTGATTTTCTATTGGAGTAATGGTGTGTGGGTTGGTGGTAGCCCAGACAATCACATTTTAGCATTAATGCTGATTCAAAATAGAGTGGCTACGGCAAATACACCTTCGTCATAATTATTATGTATTACAATATGTTCATAAATGTTTGTAATGAGTAACCCACTATAAAAAGAATATCAAATAAGATATCCTTAAAAAATACTTCTTAAACTCATTCGAGTTACAAGAAATGTGCAAATTCGTTCCCGCAAAAAAAGGCCCTTTTGACCAACGTACTGAGTATGCTCCTGACTTCCTAAAACGTTTCAGCTGCTCAGTTGGTGCTCAAAATAAGGCTTCTGGCTAGCATAGCAAGCATTCGTTACATGATATATCCGAAACGGCTTGACTCAGAAATGCGGGAGTGGCACCGTTGTACTCAGATTGCGATTCTTCATCGACTGTATGTATCTGAGGCCTATTGTTCCATTAAAAAAAATCAACGTTGGCCATGGATTTCTATGAAGGCGATGTGCAATTGTTTTTCTGTCGCAACATTTTAACTCATCAGATGATAGTTTGTCAGATGTCGTTGGAATTTTTTTGATATCTCTGATAATAAGGAAATTACAGGGGTGAGACACTTAAATAAATCATATACATTTTGAAATTTTGTGACGTCATGTCTCCAAAACGACTCGATTCAGAAATGCGAGCGTGGCATCGTTGTACGCAGATTTCGATTCTGCATCGATTGTGTGTGTCTACGGCCTATCGTTCCATTTAAGAGAATCAACGTTGGCCATGGATTTCTATGAAGGCGATATGCAGTTGTTTTTCTGTCGCAATATTTTAACTCATCGCATGGTAGTTTGTTAGATGGCGTTGGAATTTTTTTAATATCTCTGATAATAAAGAAATTACAGGGGCGGGACACTTAAAAAAATCACACACGTTTGAAATTTTGTGACGTCATGTCTCCGAAACGGCTTGACTCAGAAATGCGAGCGTGGCACCGTTGTACGCAGATTTTGATCCTGCATTGACTGTATGTGTCTGAGGCCTATCGTTGTATTTAAGAAAATCAACGTTGGCCATGGATTTATATGAAGGCGATGTGCAATTGTTTTTCTGTCGCAATATTTTAACTCATCGCATGATAGTTTGTCAGACGGCGTCGAAATCTTTTTGATATCTCTGATAATAAAGAAATTACAGGGGTGAGACACTTAAATAAATCACCCTGTACATACTAATATTATTAGGTAAAGGCTTGTTTGATAAAGGCTAAAAAGTTTAAAAAAATCTGTTGCCTTATGAGAAACAGGTTAAAATTTTACCACTACTCTACAAGCACACCAGGCTGGTTGATTATAGTGGACTTAAAAAACTTTCACTAACTGAAGGTGCCCTCATTTGACGAAACCGTTGCATACTAAATAAAGATTTAGAGACTTCTTATCTGGTTTCATAAGTGCTTGCTTTCTTCTCTGCAATCAGTTTTGCCTTTCACAGTGTCGTCGGGCAGGCTAAAAATTAATTTATTTGTACGTATTCGTGATAACTATAATTAAAAATTACGTTGCGGCGGTAGGTTATTTTGATGAGAAAGTTCCTTAAAAATAAAATAAAGATCACATATCACGTAATTAACATGTCTATGTGATGTATGTCAATAGTTAACGTGCAAATAAAAACAGCTCATAATTTTGATAACCATAAGATCAATCATAATAATAAAATAATTAATTGACAATAACAGCAATGGCAGCAAAAGGGTGTCTGGAAATGATGAGCAAAAATTCAGGGGGTTGTGCTACTAGAAAAATTGGTGCCACAAGTTCCTATAGCATTTCTTGTTAAACTTAAAAATCACGGAGTTACAGGGTCTCAAAAATTTGCGTTATTATTATTATTATTATAGGTTAATGCACTTTTTTCAGGTTTGCACGTCATACTACGACTTGTGACGAAGCACCCAGCAAGTAAATATAACCGTTTTATATTTCATGGTATGGAGTGTAGTTTGGTTTAACATGCAATTTTTTTATACACGTGCAGTGTTGTTATTTTGTTCCTGACTCTCCTACAGGTGTTTAAAATCACACTGATTGCAGAAGAAATATCCTGTCTTCGGTTATCTTCAGGTCTTCTAAGGCAGCATGCATGCAACTTCCCCCGTTGCACCGATGATAATTGGTACGATGTTTACCGTCTTGACGTCCCATGTAGTTTTCAGCTCTCTAGCAATTGTCTCCCTTCTTGCACTCTCTATGTTTTTTACATGTGGTACAGCTATGTCAATTATGGTCACATATTTCTTCAATTTGTCTCAGTACAAGATGTTTTGTCTATTGTGACGTATATAGTGATCCGTTAATAGTGTTCTGTCCCAGTATAGAGTTTGTGTTTCTGTTTGCACTACTTTAATAGGGGTGTACTGAAAGTATGGTACTTTTGTATTCTGATGCTCTATAGAGTGTGCTAGGTATTGACGGATGATCTCTATCATATTTTTATGTCTTTCGGTGTACATATTTTCAGCCAATGCTTGACACCCGCTTATGACATGTTGAATTGTTTCCTATGCCTGTTTGCATATGCCGCATGTGTCTCCTATGTTCTTCTTTTTGACCACGTGCCTCATGTATCTTCTTGTGGGTACAACACAATCTTGTATCACAAAGATCGATCATTCAGCCTCAGAGAAGATATTTCCTCTCAAGAGCGGCGCTTCAAAATCAACATAATTGTTCGTGATGTTGTTAATATATTTCCCATCCCTGGGTGTTTGTTTCCATCGTTCGACCTTTCGTTCGTTAATAGCTACCTTCTGTTGAAGTGGAGTGTAACTTCTTTCTATCTCTCAAATTCAGCGCGGTGAGGTTTCTGTCAGAATTTGCTATCTCACTCTAATTATCCGATTCAGGTTTTCTAGGTCAGTGCGATACCAAAGCTAGTCAGTGCGAGACCAAAGTTGTTACCCGTGCAGCATAAGTATTCACTGCTTTTACTTTGTTTCTCGCTGATAGCTGGATATTCGTATGGCTTTGACTCTTTGAATCAACGTCTTTGATCTCACTATGGGCTGTTGCTTTGTTCCAATGGAATCCCAGATACTTGTAAGTTTCGTCCCTGTCCATGCTGAGTATTTCACTGTCACATACTCTTGTGTGGTAGTTACCTGCGTTCTGCCATCTTCATTTACGCATGATGTTTATTCTACATTTGTCAATACCAAATGTAATTTAAATTTTCTCGCTATAGAGCTCTTTGATCTCTAATAGGTTTCTGAGATATCTTTCAGAGGCAGCTATTAGATGTCATCCATGTAGATTAGATGAGAAAATCGTTCCGTGCCATTGTGTAGTTTGCAGCCATAGTTGGTGCTATTCAATAGGGTGGATAACGGATTCAGGGCCAAACAGAGCCACAGAATGCTTAAAGAGTCACCTTAGAAGATGCCTCTACAGATCCTAATTAGTACTTGGTTATTACCGCCGTCAGCGTTCCTGGCACATAATTGAGTCTCCCATCTTTCCATTAATTGTGCCAGGAGCTCAATTGTGCTGGGGCTGATTTTAACTATTCTTAAGATTTCGAGCCACCATGAGTCTGGTATATTATCGAATGCCTTTTGATGGTTTATATACGCCACATAGCGGTTTTTGTAGCTTTTGCTGCTTTCTTCTGTAATGATGCTGTCTATAAGGAGTTGTTCTCTATAGCCTTGATATTGTTTTCAGAATCATTTTTGTTCTTTGACGAGTATTTTGTTGTTTTCCACATATTCATAGATTTTCTCAGCCAGGATCGAGGTAAGGATCTTCTAAAAAGTAGAGAGACATGTGATTGGAGGATATTTTGATGGGTCTTCACTCTCCTGTTCAGGTTTTTAGAGTAGGTAAGTCAGTCCTGAAGTAAAGAGGTTCGGTGTGGATTCAGGGTTTCTCAGAAATTCAGCATAGGTGCATGCAAGGGGTATATGGACAGATGTAAACCTCTTAATCTAAAAATTTTGAACTCCATCAAGACCCGGAAATTACCTTTTTTAATAGCTTCCTGAACATCATTCAAAGTGACTATATCAAATTCCATAGGCCGTGTTCCGGATACTCTTTTTATTTCTGGTTCAAGCCATTCATTTCCTTGGTTATGACTCACTGATCTCATCCAGATGTTTTTCCAAAAGTCCTTGATTTCATTCTCCCTTGGGCCTCTTTGTATATTAGTATCGTGTCCCCTTTTTGCGGTGTTCTGTAAAACTTGCCCTAATTTTGCTCGAATAACTGATTTTCTGTTTTATGAAGATACTATCTATATTTTCTCAGTCTGCTGCATTTGACGGCAAGTTGTTGTTTCAGGTAGTCAAGGACATCAACCAAGATCTTATGACTGTTACTTTTGTATTTCCTTAATATGGCATCTCTATTATTTTGAACCTTGCTGCTCTTGTTATCTTTGTGGGCCTGAGTAGTTGGTCTATCTTCGCTCCGATTGTCCATTCCCATCATGCAGTATTTTTGCTGCCTCTTATTCTCTCTCTAGATGTTGTTGTGACCTCCTGACCATTTTGCTGGAGAATTGTTATTGCTACTATGTATATGATTTCATTGATTTCAAGCAACAAAAAAAGAGAATATAATTTATCAAGGACTGTTTCGTCCTTTAGTTCCCAAGGAATCCACATCAAATTGGGAGCATAAATATAAAATTGTATTAAATACAGGTACGCCACATTGGAACAAAATCGTGTCACGACAAAAAAAAATTGACAACAAAACTTTGAAAAAAACATTTGAGACCCTGTAACTCCGTTATTTTTCAGTTTTAAAAAATGGTATAGAAACTCGTAGCACTAATTTTTCGAGTAGCATAACCCCTTGAATGTTTGCTGATCCTTTCCGGTATAGCGAAAATATCGACATACATCAGCTCATTAGAGGATTTTAAAGTGTTATAATCGGATATCTGAAAAACCACTTGGAGTATTAATAAAAATTTGGTAAGGTGATAAGTAGGTTGGGGGGCACTTTTAGAAATAATTTTACTCATCCTCATTTTGAAGGGTAGGTGCCACAATATAAATGTCAAATAGAATAGTGTTTTTTTTTCAAAAATCGCTTATTTGTGAAGAACTGCGTATAAATAGATAAAATTAAAGTAAGAACTAGCATAAACGACGGTTGTGTTCTAAAATGTGTTCTAAATGTCCTCCATTTACTTACACATATTTAACCATTTCTTCTTTGGCATGAGTAGCGCACATTATTCAACATATAGGCGGTTACTAACGTACATGCTTGTCTAATCCGGTCCCTCATATTTTCTGACGTCGTTTGTGTTATAGCCATAACTTTCTCTTTTATAAATCCCCCAAAAGAAAAAATCTAAAGGCGTGAGATCAGGGAACCTTGTGGGCCTGTTAACCGGGCCACCGCGACTAATGCATCTATCTCTAAACATGTTATATAGTTTGTCTCTGACTTAGCGCGTAAAGTGTGGCGGGGCTCTGTCTTGCTGAAATCAAACCACTATTTTCCACGTTGTTCAGAATTTGAGGTAAAATGTGCCTTAAAAAATCGATGTACATCTATATCTCTATTTGCGTGGCCTTAAAAAAAATGTGGCCAAATTTTATTTATTGTAAAATTAAAAAAAAATTGGAAAACTATGGAACCAGTATAATAGCAAACGATTTTTTACGTAATAATGCAGTTGTTGACGAAGAATTGAATTTTTGAAAAAAAAAACCTTCTGACATTTATAACGTGACACCGGGCCTTCAAAATGAGGAGGAGGGGTAAATGTCAAAAATATTTAAAAGTGTGTCCCCAGCCTACTTCTCACTTTTAGTTAAATATTCCAAGCGCTTTTTCAGATATCTTTAAAATCCTCATCCTGTAGAACTTACTTAATTAATTATTGTTTTATTATGATTGTTCTTACGGTTGCTTTTGTTCTAAATTATTTTTATTGGCACGTTAACTATTGACATCATCACATAAATATTTTAAGGACGTCATCTGTCATTTTCATTTTATTTTTTAAAAATTTTTATCAAAATACCCTAAGGTACCAACGAACTTTCATTTATAGTTGTCATGAATACGTTCAAATAAGTTTAATTTTCTTTGCCTTTGCTTTTAAAAAGCGAAACAAATTAGACAGAGAAAAAGGCAAGCGCTGATGTCAGAGAAGAAGTGTCAGCGTCTTTATTTAGTTTTAAAAAATATCTTGTAAACCGCTTTATCAACTAGGGGGCGATCAGCGGAATGGATCATTGAACAGTCTCTAGTGGAACTGTCATATTATATAAACTGCTTTTTAAGCTAAAAAAATTATTATGTTCTGCCTGAGGCGCGAACCCACATAACAGACCTGTCAAAATTGACAAGCAAACGTTAACTTTTTTGAATTCAACTTCTATTGAGCTCTTTGTGTCACAGAGCCACCACATTGGTGATAAAAAATTCTAATTCAAGTTATTATTAGCAGAAATAAAATCCCATATTGATGATACCAGAATAAATCTAAAGCATAAAATACCTAAAATTATTGTTAAGAGTTATAAAATGCACATAAAAATTGCTATTTTAATACTAAACACCTGTAAATTTATAGAAATAAGGTTTATAAAGTTACCGTTTCATGTGCTTACTGAAATATATTAAATATTACTAAATACTTAATAATTATAATACGTGTATATATTCTTTTGACCAAGATTATACGTATCTTACAAAAAGGGCTATGCTTGTATGTAATTTGAACATTCTCCTCTGAAATTTCTTATGTCGAAACCATTTTATGTAATACAACATTTGCCATTAAAATAAATAAATATATTTTCCAGATACTTTGTAACTAAGGTCCGTAGCTAAATGGCAAGAACGGTAACCAGTAGAACTAAACCAAAAAAGGACTAAGTGAGATGTAATACACGTAACACGTGCCGCCATCTCGTTGCGGAACCAAGTAGTATGTTGTCACGGCAGCTCCAAATAACACAGAATGCTAAAAAAATAAAGACCGTATACAACCAACTAACAATTTAGTAAATTGTCAGCCCTGACCCATTTCTACCCCAATATAGGGACAAAGTATATAAGGCTAGATGCATTCTCACCACAATTAGAACCGTAGACCGGTTTCGCTCTAATTAGACCTCGCCAGTATGGCATACTAATTCCAGCGAAAATACACCTAGATAGAAATGGACCAGGGCTGACAATTTACTAAATTGTTAGTTGGTTGTATACAGTCTCTATTTTTTTAACATTCTGTGTTATTTGGAGCTGCCGTGACAACATACTACTTGGTTCCGCAACGAGATGGCGGCACGTGTTTTGTGTCTTACATCTCACTTAGTTTTTGAAAGGCTGGCTACCATAGCCGTATTACTTTATAGGTGTATTTTCGCTGCAGTTAGTATGCCACACTGGCGGGGTCTAATTAGAGCGAAACCGGTCTACGGTTCTAATTGTGGTGAGAATGCATCTAGCATTACAAAAAAGGGCATTTAAACAGCTGAAATCAGCCTCAAGCCCAATGATAGTGAGGTTAGTCTTCATTTGATAGTAATTAATATTTCTAATACTGAAAGTAATGAAAAACAGAGATCCTAAGAACAGTTGATAGTTGATAGTCAAATGATTTAAATGTATAAATCATTCAAAACAAAGCAATAGTAGCAAACTAATCGAAACTAGAATCTAGTCAGAAAACATTAAGCGATCACAATTCCAGTAACTTGTAAGATTATTACAGTCCTTGCATATTGTCTTGTAGTGTTCCGAACGAACCGGTTTAGAACATTGAATACACTTGTGACTGGTCTTCTTTTTTATACATACCGGCAATATCGGCATGTTTTTCTTTTTTCAAGTCGATCTGCTGCAGTAGGTCCTCCAGATAATTGCTGAGGAGCTTGTTGTGGAACTACTGTAGCCATTGTCTGTCTCATTGGTTCTGTAACAGCCTCTGCTTCTTTTACCGCGTCTAAAGTCAAGGCCCTCAGATCATTTTGCAGATTGGGAATCTGGAGTCTATTCTTGAGTTGGTTACAAATAAGTGACAGCAGCAGCTCTAGTGATATCGTACATCAACATTTTTTCATTGTTAGAATACAAGCATGCCATAGCTATCATATAACAGAAAACAGCTAAAGGCCATCTCGTACTTTTCCGGTTCGCTGAATAATTATTGCACTTCAGGATAAGTGTTTCAGTATCGGATTTCGTTGCGTTTTAAAATATATTATTTCCAGCTTTTGTGCTTGCTCGTCGAAAAAAAAAGGCAAGTGGTGCAAGGACGCAAAAGTGCAGCTGATTTATTTGGTTTGGCTACATACGACAGTAAAGTATACCCATAAAGGCTTGATCCCAATTCTCTACCCTCCTTGGGTTGGAGTTCACTGGGGATTTATAATTTATTTTCCTTTATGGCTCCAACCAATATACACTCATGTTTTAATAACTCATTAGCCAATTCGAGTGAAACAAACCAATTGTCACAGGTAATATTTCCGTTCTTACCGTAAACAAATTGTGGCAAACAAAGCACCGACTGAGTTGGAATAACCAGTTTTTTTTCTTGATCTGAAAGAGTTGCTCCGTGACGACCTTTAGCATAATATATGTATGCATTACATATGTCCGCATTGTGAGAATCTTCAAGCTCCATATTCTTATTCGATATTTAGCGGGATTTTTTGGATTGTATGTAAGAAAACTGACACGGCCTCTGTAGGGTACTAAGCTCTCGTTATCTGTTAAATGAGCACCAGAAAAGTAATTGTTCCTAAAGTTGGTGATCAAATTACTGAAAAGCTGGGACATCCAAGCAGTTCAGTCAAATTTCAGTGTATCTGATCTGGTATCTACATCATCGAATCGTAGAGCTCTAAAGAGGATTGCACAACGTTTCCCAGACATTATTGCACGGAAAATTGACATACCAGTAAACGAGGTAGAAAATAGTGACGCTAATGCTTCACGGGATGATTTGAAAATTGTACAAAGCACTGTTATTCCTACTAATGCATTGATTTCGTCATTTGTTGTGTCCTTACAGTGGTGGCTATCAAGATCTTTCACTTTGGCATGAATTCTAGCAAGCTTTTGATTTGTATAACGGACCACTTTGGTTACCCTTTCGTCCGTAAAAAACAGCCTCCAAATTTTGGTCTGGTGTAGCCTTACTTCCAAGTAGACAGGGCCCTGCAATTTACTCAACCTTACTCTAAGTATGTTTCGGGTAGCAGTTTGCGCGTAACTTCGTACAGGTCTCGAATTGCATGTGAAACAGTTCCTTTTACCATGGAAAGTGACAGGTGTCTGTTCATTACTCTCAGAGCATTCTTTCTCGTCCAAACTAACGATGTTTGATCGTCTTCCATGGAACCTTCGCTTAGTTCGCACTATACTTCCTTCGTCAGACGACTCCTTCTCTAAAGTTGTGCGGCAATCCTGAGTTAGCTGACGGACTAGGGAATGTGGTTCGTCTACAAGATCATCGATATCTGACATATCTTTCTTTCGAAACTAGTAGCTTCTTCAAGCTCAGCATATATGTCACACTCCTCGTCCGAAGCGTCAAGCTGAGTGGTTCTTGTCAGTGCGAGATTCATCAACTTTACAGTCCGTTGCGAGATTTGAGATGGTATTTCTCTATCCATACTTATCTGAAAGAATAAAATATGTAGAACGAATTTTCAAAAACATAGGACTAATAAATTTACATTTCAGATGCAGCATCAAGTCCACCAGTCATTTTGACCCTGTAGGCCTACCGGTCATTTTGACCGTGTATAGATTCAACCACTATACTTTTATAAAATTACAGCTTACCAGCAAACAACAAGCACTTGTGAAATTCTGATGCACTCTCACTCACCTTTAGGAACTGACTGAGGATGTGTAAGCTAGCCAAGCGTTCACGTCCTGCTATACTCCTGTCCCACCACTTTATTTCATCACTACCGGTCATAATGACCGGTAGGCCGGTTAGAGGGTGAATAAGAAATAATAGTATTTAATCAAAAGTTACCAAAAAATAAACATGTGGAGGAATATTTTGAAAATACTGTGCCATATAGGGGAGAGTGGGGTATTGACGCCCACATAAGAAGAATTACATTTTTCGTGGAAACTGAAGCAAATGGAGTTGATTTTAATATTGAATTTAGTTCACTATTCTATGTATTCTGTGGTTACCTTGATACTTTAAGTACATTTTGGAGCTTTTAATGAACAACACACTATTACTCAAAACTTAACTTTGGACGCGATTACCCAACACAAAGGGTAAAACGGCCCAGTCATAGGGTAGTACCGCTCACTTTGTGACCGCTCGAAAGGTCCATTTACAAGCGAATGAAGCGAAGAATAATAGTCAGGTAATTTTTTATTCAAGATACAAAATGTATTCTAAATACAAAAATCGCAAACGTAACTTCTTAAATCAACTTGTCCTGTACAGTTCTTGTGCGCCCACTTTTGACAGACTCCACATCGAAACCACATCTCATTTTCCCAAACGCATTACACACAAGACAAACCTCATTATCCCCATCTTCATTTAAGTCATCTGAACTTTGGTTATCGCACAGTTCTCCAACCGATTCATAGCTAGAACTACCATCGTCAAATTTTACTTTTCTCTTTAATTGAGCTACTTTTATTTCTTGCATATATTTTGGTTTCTGTTTTGGCTTCTTACCCTTCAATTTTTTTTCGCTTCTTTGTTTTCCAAGTCCTCTTTTTCAGGTGTTGCCGTCAGGATTTTAGATTTTCCCAGTTTGGAATTATTTTTAGTAGCTGTTGTGTGATTGTGTCTGATGGTAGATATTGAAGATAGTTCTTTGAATCTGACTTATTTTTGGTTATTATCTGGAGCTTTGGAGGTGCTTGCTCCAAAATTGACTGCATTTGTATCTTGTATTCTGGGAATATGAATACCTTCATTTCTGGGGACACCATTGTGCAAATCGCTGGTCTGTTCACTATATTCTTTAGCGACAGGGTCAGAAAGACTTGCTGGCAAAAAGTCATCACTATCAAATCTAATTAGATTGAAAGGCCAAATATCACTCACTCGAAAACCGTTCTAGGCTTTTTCTATAGATGCGATTTTGACATAAGCTGCATTAAATATTCCTGCAACATCATACGGAGTGATTTTCCGATGTGGATACTGCCGCATAAATGTAGAACATTTATTGGAATATGCTCTCTTCAACGGGCCAAAAACAGTTAGATCTAGAGACCGGAGTCTGTGGCTAGTATGAGGAGGAAACGAAACCATCACTATACCATTATCACGACAAAATTGATATGCAGATAGGGAGCAATGGCTATTATGAGTGTCTAAAAAAAAAGCATAACTGGGTTATCTTCGGAGCAACTTGAATTAGTTTTGAAATGATGAAGCCACTTCAGAAAGAGTTCTTCTGTTATCCACCCCTTTTTCGAACAAGTATATAAGGCACCAACTGGACCATTTTGTTTCAATTGCTCACTCATTCTTGCTCGAGGAAATATGTTCATAGGCGGTATGTAAGACCCCGATGCACTTATAGCAGCGCATACTGTAATATTCCTTCCTCTTTCATAACTAACAGCTTTTCTAAGTTTCTTGACGCGTTTTGGAGCAATGATCTTAGTTGGAACTTGGACAGTGCTAATTCCCGTCTCGTCAACATTATAAATACGATGTTGTAAAAAAAGATACTTCTCTAGTACTTGTGACAGGTTTTTGTAAAATAGCGCAACACTATTTTCATTTAATCCAGATATTCGTCCGATGCTGGTTGTTTCTGGTTTTCTCAGGCTAACTTCTGGGTGTCTCTTAATGAAAGCACCAAACCAGTCTTTGCCAGCAATTGTTTGTCTTTGTTGAATCTATGAGCGATTCCATTTGCTTCAGCCTATGCATAGATGATTTTTTCTCAAGTCACGAGGTGTTAAGCCATAAAACATATTCGCTAAATAAATGCAACGTTGCACAATCTCATTTTCTTCATCTGGACTGAATGTGCATTTACGGCCAAGTAGAGCTTTTGAAGTGTTCCCATTCTTTAAACGGTCCTTCAACGTAGAATAAGGGATACCTATATACAAAGAAATGCTGTTCTATTAAATATTCAAAATATTCGAAACAATTATAAACACCAAATTCCCTGGCACTTGCTCTCTTCCATTTGCCGTTATGAACAGCTCTAATAGCTCTTTCTAGACATTCTGGTGTCCAGGAACCTTTAGTAGTGGTGCGAAATCTTATTTTTGGCATCTGTTAAAGACAAGGTGAATTTAGATTCAAATTTGCTGGTAGTACCGCCCATGCGGGTATTGTCGCCCACCTTGGGCGTCAATACCCGCCAATGACTTTTAGGTTAGAATAATCAATGTTTAGACAAATAATTGGGATATTTGCGAAAACTCACTGATATAATAAATAGAACAAAATTAGCTGTCGTTCAATTTTCAAAAGATAATCATTGACGATAATTTGTTCTACTTACGGCTTATTTCAGATGACCAATATCTTCTAATAGTCACTAGTGTTGGGCGATATATCGATCACGGTGATTTTATACCGGTGAGCGGAAAATCACTGGAGCTACCGGTGATCGAAGTTTAACTAATGCAGTGAGTAGCGATTGTGGACTAGCGAAGCAATCACTGGCAACCGCGCAACCGGTAACGTAATAATAAATATCAGTATTAGATCTGATACAGCGCTTGGAAATAAATATCGAATGTTAGGGTTCACCGGTTTGGCGTGTTGGCGATATATCGGCTCACAGTGCTCACTGCTCAGCCCAAGATTATCTGAATAATTATTTGTTCGTGCATGCTCGATGCAGAATCGCCGAAGCGCTATGCCCGTGCCCTATCATTTATATTCATACTTAGTAGTGATGGGAAAAACTGTTATATTGCTGTAACAGGTGGCAACTGTTACTGTTATTTAGAAATAACAGTTAAATATAACAGCTTGAAAATAATAGTATGAATTATGAATTATTAAGAATTCCACGTAGACGTAGTAACAGTAGCTGAACCCGTCCGGTGGTGTAGTTGGGTAATGTTTAAAATAAAAAATATTCTTGTATTATGTTTAAAACAATTAATTAATTTTTTATTAAAAAATGATGGAGGTTTTTTTTTGGGTATTCATCACTAATAATAATTTGGTAAAAAATTCAACAATGCAGAATTTCTTTCGAATTTTCTTTACTAATTAAGTATTAGTTAATCACTGAGCTTGAAAACCTCTATATCCATCTTTTCCTTGAAAATGAGACTTATGAAATACATGAATTATTGTAAGCAAAAAATAAAATAAGGAGTTAAAAAAAAATTAAAACTAATTTTTTTCTCTCTACCTATGGGGCGAAGTGTGTCTGGTTTCAACTATACCGGGAACAGGGAATATTTTTATAATTTCATTAAAATTGGTACTGTTTCTGAGATTTTTGAAGTTTCAGCGATTTTTTATTTTGCAGTAGTAATAAAAAAAAGATGTTTAAAATCGGACCCATTTCTTAGATTTCCAAAGTAAAAAGGAATATTGATTTATTAGTTACATAAGGCAAAGAAGAATGAGCAAAGAAACTACCTAATATAATGCAATACCTAAGGACTCATGTTAAAGCATAACTGTACATTTGTATACATATCAGTAACGTAACAGACTTTCGTCGACCAAAGTCAGTCAAATAATGTTCATCAACAAAAACTCAGAACTTTGAAAGTGTTTTGTTAGAAAAGTATTTTTTTAGTGTAAGAATTTTTCTCAAAGAAAAAAAGAAACATCGTTGATTTTATTTACATTTTTCATATTTTGTGTTTGTTTATAAATTGTAAATATATGTGTGTGTGTTTTGTGTGAATCAACAACCTGTCAAAATTTAACAGTTTCATTGTACCGACGACCCTACGTTCCCAAAGCTGTGAGCACACTAGTATAAAGTAGTAGTGATGGGTTGTTATTTAACAGTCTGTTATATTTTAACTGTTGTCGAGCCGCAGCAGTAACAACCTGTTATGGATATATACAAATAACAGGTACAGTAGGGGATGATGTTGCGCAGTAAGTCGTATCTGTTTCTGTTGTAGTGATGGGAAAAACTGTTATATTGCTTTAACAGGTCGTACCTGTTACTGTTATTTAGAAATAACAGTTAAATATAACAGGTTGAAAATAACAGTATGAACTATGAATTATTAAGAATTCCACGTAGACGTAGTAACAGTAGCTGAACCCGTCCGGTGGTGTAGTTGGGTAATGTTTAAAATAAAAAATAGGTATTCTTGAATTATGTTTAAAACAATTAATAACTTTTTTATTGAAAAAATGATGGAGGTTTTTTTTTGGGTATTCATCACTAATAATAATTTGGTAAAAAATTCAACAATGCAGAATTTCTTTCGAATTTTCTTAACTAATTAAGTATTAGTTAAGCATTGAGCTTGAAAACCTCTATAGCCATTTTTTCCTTGAAAATGAGAGTTATATGAATACATGAATTATTGTAAGCAAAAAATAAAATAAATAATTTAAAAAAAATTAAAACTAATTTTTTTCTCTCTACCTATAGGGCGAAGTGTTTCTGGTTTCAACTATACCGGGTACAGGGAATATTTTTATAATTTCATTAAAATTGGTACTGTTTCTGAGATTTTTTAAGTTTCAGGGATTTTTTATTTTGCAGTAGTAATAAAAAAAAGATGTTTAAAATCGGACCTATTTCTTAGATTTCCAAAGTGAAAAGTAAAAAGGAATATTGATTTATTAGTTACATAAGGCAAAGAAGAATGAGCAAAAAACTACCTAATATAATATAATACCTAAGGACTCACGTTAAAGCATAACTGTACGTTTGTATACATATCAGTTTTTCTTAAAACAAAAATGCCATCAGCATATCGAGTTATCTAATGAAGATTGAGTTTACGTCAACGACTATGTGATTATTTTTTTATATACGCGGTGACCTGATTTTATTTTTACAGTGATATAGTTCATTTTTAATAATTTTCACTTGCTACATATACAGCCTTTTTATTTACATTTTTCATATTTTGTGTTTGTTTATAAATTGTAAATATATGTGTGTGTGTTTTGTGTGAATCAACAACCTGTCAAAATTTAACAGTTTCATTGTACCGACGACCCTACGTTCCCAAAGCTGTGAGCACACTAGTAGAAAGTAGTATGTTATGAAGTAAAGTCCGCTCTATACTCTATACCCCATTCCCAGTCTCATGCCCATTCATCCTGTTATAACAGTTGCGAATGACAACAGAAGCTGCTTCATCGTAGCAGTGCAACAGAACAGATCCGACAACAGAAACAGATACGACTCACTGCGCAACAGCATCCCCTCCACTGTACCTGTTATTTGTATAAATCCATAACAGGTTGTTACTGCTGCGGCTCGACAACAGTTAAAATATAACAGACTGTTAAATAACTACCCATCACTAATACTTAGTTTAGTTTTTGTTTCATCTTTCATCTCAGCGTATATCGCGGCGTTGTGCAAAACATGTCTAAAAAAAACAAAAAACCAGTGACATTTGAAATCATTTTACACCCATTGACGGGGACAATTGCTATGCAACATGCAATATATGCAAGAAAAAATTTTAGTACAAAACAACGACCTCAAATTAAAAAAAAATATAATCTCCAATCACCCCACGGTCTCTATGACTACATTACAAGTTCGCAAAAAAAAAGATAATGCAGGTAGGGACACAAAGGACGTTCCAAATTTTGCATATTAAAATCTAGTTGTTTTTTCTTTTTTTTTATGACAAATTAAACTACGCTAATTAATCAACAACAAATTATTTATTACTAATAGGCCTTATAGTTAATTATACAGAATAGTGAGTCAAAATATTTAACGCATGCATATCCTATAATTACTGCACAAAAATACTAGAAACACCACTAGTGAAACCAATCATAACTGCTTTCAGTTATTTCCACGCTGTCTAAAATTCTCAATCACTGCGGTGATTCAAATCACTGCTAAAAATCACAGTGATTTCTAAATCACTTTCACCGGTTTACCGGTTACTCGAAAATCGCTGTATTTCCCAACACTAATAGTCACCTCCCGAAAGAACTAGTTCTAATAATTCGAAAAGAAGTCGATTTGTAAAGTTTTACGTGCTACAACATACATTATAAAGCTGATGCGGAAGCTCTACACTAGATGGCGCAATCATGAAATGAGTAGTAATGGATATATTCAAGTGAGCGGCATTACCCGGCGGGCGGCACTACCCGGCTCTCTCCTAAATAAGGTTTTTATTATTTCTGAGCTGGGTTAAGTTGATTTTGAGTGGTCTAAAGACTAGAACACTCGGGATGGCGCGAACATATCGTTCATTCACCACAAATTTTTGTACTGCAGTTGATTTATTATTTCTATTATACCATGAATGGTCGGCAATATATTTACTTTTAAATCTATAAACTTTCTTTCAGTAAAACTAACTATACATGTCAGTGATAATGGCTGTGAATGATGAATTTGCAAATATTTCATTTTGTATACATTAAAGAAAAGACATGTTTATTTATTCACAAAAAAAGAAACAAAAACATCTGGTAATAGACAACATATTTTCAGTTTGCACAAGATATGTGTTTCTATTAGAAATTGAATATAAATATATTAAAGTCTTTGATGTAATTAATGTAAATTAATTTATTTATTTTTGTGTAATATGTAAATACCAGAAATATATATCTAATTAATCAATATAAATAAACCATCTAAATAATTGGGTATTTTCTCTTAGTCTACAGCCCTATTCTTCTAAGAGACTCCTACTTTTTTTTCCTCGAATGCGGTACATTAGGGTGACGTCACAGTAGGTCAAACACACTGAAACGAGCGTGAACTGTAACTGCACACATACATTTTCTTGTGTAGTTTAGGAGTAGTTGTTCTTAAATTCATGTCGAATTTTGCAAAGATGCATCCTAAGCCTATTTTATAGACATTTGTGCATGTTAACACGAGCGGAAAAGCTTTGCTTTTGTTGAGAATTTAAAAGAAGGCAGAAAGAATAATTTAGCTCATATAAAATCCTGGTTGTTTGGATTCAACGATCAGCAGTAACCATGGCAACAGTTACTCGCGCTGTTGTCTGACGTCACAGCTAATGTTCCGCATTTGGTGATCATAAATAATATACCAATAACGTAAATGTACCAATAGCTGACAACTTAGGAAATGAGTTTTTATGTTGTTGTCTATAAAAAGAAATTTGGAAATACCTGTCGAAAAATATCGTTACGTTCTACGGGGTTCTGGATTCGTTGACTAACAAAACACAGCTTTTCAAACTACTAATTTATTATGAGCAACTATTTTCCAACACCGGTATCAACTAAAATATTTATCTCTATTATTAAATGTCCATAGAACTATATTCCACTATTCGCCTTCTATGATCGCTTCTTGAACACCAACACTTACTGCTAACTCGCTTAATACTCTATGATCACTATTCTACACCACACCGACTTAATACTGAACTAACTCACTCTGCGCATTGTCTATTTATACTGTCCATAGAGATTCTAGACCTTCTACACTTTTCTATACCTGTCACTTCTGGTCCCTTCTAGAAATATAATTCCAGAGTGTTCGCTCTTACCAACACACTTTATAATTGACATCTGACCATAGAATAAACAAAGTCCATAAACTTAATTCTCATAGACAAATGTGACACTGCCCCCTTCTTATAGTCGATCGTCTCGATCGAATTCTGACATTTCTTGGAATTGCGTAAGTCTGTTATTTTGGTTTGCACCACCTGGGGCACTGTGTTACGGGGCACTGTGTGGCACTGTAACAATGATCCCCGACTAACTAATTTTTATATTCTTTCTAGCTTTGAAAAGGAAATGGTGCGAAATCGTAAGAGGAAGACTCATTACGGTCTTCATGGTGAAAAAATATGAGTGATGCGATTCTGATGGTAGAAAGTAGGATAAATCTTCGAAAGGCAGCAAATGAAAAGCATGTTAATTTCATGACATTGCAAAGAAGAAATAATGTTCAGAGCAAGAAGCCGAACATATGCGACTTACTCCAAATTATGCCAATAGAACCGCATTCAGTGCCGATCAAGAAAATGCATTGCAGGAATATTTAATAAACTGTTCTAAGATGTGCTACGGTCTAGATACTGTAGAGTGCAGAAAACTCGCTTACGAGATTCACGTTTACTATAATTTGAAGATTCCAAAGAACTGGAAGGTACGAAAATAGCAGGAGATGACTGGCTATACTGCATACAGGTCTAACAGTAAGAAAACCAGAACCATGCAGCTTGACACGCGCATCATCATTCAATCGCCACAACGTGGTAAGTAATTGGGAAGATGTTATACGACGATTCCCTAGTTTTGCAGACGGTAGCCGAGTGTACGGTCTGGATGAAACTGGGACAACTATCCTTCAAAAACAAAAACAAAATTGCAGTAAAAGGAGCTAAACAACTGAATAAAGTAACGAGCGCCGAGAGAGTAACACTGGTTACTACGTGTTGTAACTATCTGTAACGGGATCAGCACTACCTCCAGCAATGGTATTCCCCAGAAAATAACTCAAGTGTTTTATGACTACCGGTGCACCACTAGTAACCCTAGTGCTGGCTCGGCCCACCGAATGGATGAATAGTGAATTGTTTCCTGAAGTCATGAAACATTTCAGAAAAGTAACAGCCTCTTCAAAATAAAACCCGGCATTACTGATTGTTAACAATCACGACAGTCGCCTGGCACCAGCGGTATTGAATAGTGGCAAAGAGAATGGAGGTACCCTACTAACTATACCACTACATTCTATCTACAAACTGCGGCCACTTAACGTGTCTGTCTTTGGTCCGCTGCATACATACTACAACGCAGCTGCTGATTCGTAGCTAATGCGTCATCCTGGAAAAGCAATTTCCATCTATAATGTTGCTGAATTGTTAGGACAAGCTTTTTATCGAGCCATGATACCCACAAATATTAAATCAGGATTTCAGAAAATTGGAATATTTCCATATGATAGACACATTTTCACTGACGATGATTATATGCCAAGTGAAGTAACGAATCGGCCACTCGGAGGCCCTTCTAATGCCCCCGGATCAAGTCAGCTTTTGGAACCTCAAGAAGCTTCTTCTTCTAATGCCCCCGGATCAAGTCAGCCTTTTGAACTTCAACAAGCTACTTCTTCTCATGCCCCTAGTCCAAGTCAACCCTGTGGCCATGAGCAAGATTCTCAAATAGTTCGGATAGCAGCTTCTCGCGATCAACAAGTGATAAACAGGCGTTTTGATTCCATAAGTCCAAGTTTGCTAATGAATTAATGTTTTCAGATGGATACCCAACCGGCGGAAGCACCATATGTAACGGCTAAAGAAAACTGTTCATTACCATCTTTGCAATCTACCCAAAATGAAACTGTGCTTACTCCTATAGGGTGTCGAGCTTATCCAAAAGCACAACCAAGACTACCATCGAACCGCGATAGAAAGAGAGGAAAAAGCTGCATTCCAACTGATACACTTATTAAGAATGAAATTGAACGAGCATTGGAACGAGAAAACGAAAAATTGGCAAAAGGAAAGAAAAAGGAAGTGTCACAAAAAAAAATTCCTTGCAAGAAAACCATGACAACTGAAACTATCAAAAAAGTTATATTTACTGACCCGGAGAGTGATTTAGAAAACATCCTCGTCTGACGATTTATCATCTGAAGACGAAGTTCCATTAAATTTACTCGCGAAACCGAAAAAAGAACGATTTCATTGTCGTTAAATTTGTTGGAAAACTAGTCAACCATTTTGTTGGAAAATTACTCACAAATATTAAGGATAAAGAATATGACGTCAGCTATTTACGTAGAAGTGGAAAAGTTGATAATAATTTCTACTTCCCTATAGAACCGGATATGGCGATAGTATCGTTAAAGGATATTAAAATTATGCTTCCTCTTGTAAACGTTGCAGCAAGAAAGACCAAACGTTAGTCAGATGTCTATACGTTCCAAAAGAATATTATAAAGAAATTTAATATTTGTTAGAAACGTTTATATTTTCTTTAATTGTTAATTGTTATTCTATTATTTTAATTTGTAACATTGTGCCCAGTGGCGGATTTGCAGTCTTGGCCGCCCTAGGCCCCAGGCCATGTAGTAAGTACCAGCCGCCCCTTTCTCAGCACCCATCATATAGACTACATAATTAATTTACTTTATTGGCCGCCCCTAATATCTGGCCGCCCTAGGCCCGGGCCTACTGGGCCTTAGGGCAAATCCGCCACTGATTGTGCCCCTTGCCCTGTAACAGTGTACCACAGATACAGAGCTTAGTGTTACAATCGATTGGGATCTGGACGTGATGTTGCTGCCGCAGCTCGGGTCCAGGGACGCCACAGCAGCTGTCCTGGAGTATAAGGTGAGTAATATTAGGCTTAATGTTCTGATGTGCAGCCTTTATGTTCCCTACGATCGGCGGGGGCTGCCTCCGTCGGAGGAATTGGTGCGTACCGTCGATTTCGCGAGGGAGCATTGGCTACAACTAATAATAGGCTGCGATGCCAATTCTCACCACAGATTGTGGGGCAGCACGGATACCAACCCACGCGGTGAGGCTCTACTTGAGTACTTGGCTACAACGAACCTAGAGGTATTAAATAGAGGTACAGCTCCAACGTTTGTCAATCGTATCCGACAGGAGGTGATCAACATTACGTTAGCGAGCAGAAGAATAACAGAGGATATATCCAACTGGAGGGTGACTGAACACATATCAATGTCTGATCATCGTATGATCAGCTTTGAATTGGATGTGGACCGTGAGAGCACTCCCCCCAGGAGAAATCCGAGGAAAACCGACTGAGATGCCTATGTGGCAGGCCTCGGGGGGTCGCCAAGGTGCCCAGGGGGGAGAAGACTCTCTACGGGGGCATTAGATAGTGAGGTCGACGCCATAGAAGGTAAAATAATAGCAGCCTACGAGGCCGCGTCACCACTCAGGGGGGAACCGTCCATCAAAGTCAGATGGTGGAATATTCCTGGGCGTCGTATGTGAGTGCATGCAAGCTGCCTGTAGCATCATCGAAAGGTGGTGTGGTGAGCTGGGACTCTCCGTAAACCCGGCGAAGACGGAGATGATCCTATTTACCAATAAGAGGAAGGTAGTGGGGTTCAGGCCGCCCGGGATGTTTGGAAAACCTTTAGCTTTAGGGCGGGAGGTCAAATATCTGGGGGTGATCCTGGACTCCAAACTAACATGGGGGTCGCAAAAAGAACGGGTTCTAAGGAAGGGAGTAGCGACCCTCTGGCAGCTGCGTCTAGTGATAGGGAGGACCTGGGGAGTTAATCCTCAGATCCTTCACTGGATCTACACTGCGATCGTCAGGCCGAGAATCCTCTATGGGGCGTTGGTCTGGTGGTGCGATGTGAACCAAACTACCAGCAGGAAGCTGGCCAAACTCCAAAGGCTGGCAATCCTGGGCATCACAGGCACTATGAGGACGACACCCTCGGCCGCCGTAGAGGTTCTGTTGATGCTGCCACCGCTTCCCATCTGTGTCAGGAGGGAGGCGATGGCGTCGCATCTCAGAATGCGAGACGCAGGAAACTGGTGCGGAGAGGGAGCAGTAATAGGGCATGCAAGAGTCGTCAAGCAGGTGGAAAAGGAAATTCCCATTTCCGCCATAAAGGTGCGGGATGCCGAGGATGATATTAGGTTGACTAGGCCATACACCCTCACGATCCCCAGTAGGAATCAGTGGAGGGAAAATGAGGTTGAATTCCAGCCCGCAAGCCTGGTCTGTTTCACCCACGGATCGCGGCTGGAGGACCAGCAATCCTCCGGGGCGGGAATATACATCGAGGGCCTGGGGGTGCGCGAAAGCTATGCCCTTGGCGCATATACCACGGCATTCGAAACAGAGGTGTACGCTATCCTGTCTAACAGACAGGATGTGAAAAGGAGTCCCGAGGAATGTGTGTACATCTGCTCGGACAGCCAGGCAGTCTGCGCGGCCAGAATCAGGTCGACACTGGTTCAGGAGTGCGCTGACGCCCTCATAGGGTTAGCCAGGAGAAAGGAGGTACAACTAGTGTGGGTTCCGGGACACTGTGGCGTGGCGGGGAATGAGGTCGCGAATAATCTCGCAAGGCTTGGTTCCCGGCGGTCGTTCTGTGGCCCGGAGCCGGCCATAGGTATAAGTAGGAAGTCGGTCTCTGTCGCCTTAGACAGGTGGACCGAGAAAGTAATGAAGAGGCACTGGGGGTCGGTTGGTGGCTGCAGGCAAGCGAGGGACTTCGTGTAGGGGCCGGACAGAGATAAGGCTGTCTGGCTACTCGGAAGGAGTCGACCTACGCTTCGCCGCATCCTTGGGGTGCTCACAGGCCACTGCGCCCTTAGAAGACACCTCACATTGATAGGCGTAGAGAGGGATCCCATTTGCCAGGAATGCGGCGAAGATGAGGAAACGTCCTACCACTACCTGTGCGAATGCGAGGCTTTTGGGAGTCGTCGAGCAGAATTGTTCGGATCGAGGACTCTCCGGAGGGATCAGGTAAGTATCGTCCAATTAAAGACCGTCACGGCCTTCATCTCGAGGTCGAGGCAGTTTGGCGACGGTACCGAGGAGGAGTAGAGCATGGTAGCTGGGTTGCTGGGGTTGGCAAAAAGGGCCCATGGTGGCCTACTCGCTTGGCGTTGGCCTCCCCACCACTGCTACTACTACTACTACTACTACAATCGATTAATCTAATTAAAGTGCAATTTAAATTAAGTTGCAGCTAATAATAGTGATGTTTAAATAATTTTGATTAAAGAGACTGTTATAGTTTATATCCATACCAATTACAAGTTGATTAAATCGGTATTTTTGCCCCTATATTGTCGTTTTATTATTATTTTTTCAACAACATTGTGTCCCACCTTACCCTACTTTATAAAACATAGGGTTAACAATGGGCAAAGTATGGCGGTTTTACGGTATATAAAATTGGGTATGACAAAATTTTGTTAAAAATTTGTGAGAAAAGTTTGTTATTGTTTATTTTTTATTATTTATTTTATGGCACAAATCTATTTATATATTTTTAATAAAGATTTTTAGAAAAAAAAACATATCAAATTTCCTTAAAATCCTAATCGATACTATACATATTTAACAACTTTGTTATAAATTATTGTATTAAATTATAGCCGACCACTATATGCTGGGTCCGCTACTGCTTGTCGAAGGCTGATCAGGTGCCTTGCCCTCCTCTTCTTTTGCTGGTGCCGCGTCCCCATTTGGTGTTGGAGTGCGGTTGGCCCGCAGTTCATCTACAACTCCTACGGCTAACTCCCTTTCATTGTATCTCTCTCGTAATGCTTTGAAAAGACATAACTGTGTCTCGTATTCTCTTTTCAGTTCCCCGTTGTGACGAATCATGCTTTCCAGTTTCTGGTGGAGAAGGTCTTGACGTTGTTTCTCTGCTTTCGTTCTATCTTCCATCATTGTTATTTTTTCTTCGAGCTGTTTTACTTCTAGGTTACGAATTTCCAGAAGATCTTTTGTGATTTTCACCACATCTTTCATAGATTCTATTTGCATTGTGAGTGCTTCGATTTGTAACTCTTGATTTTTCATAACTTTTGTGTTTTCAAATATAATTGCCTTAGCTTTCGTCAGCGTATCTTCTGACATGGCTTTTAGTGTTTCGACTTGTTCTGTTTCTTTTGCATGCTGGCTTTTTATTTTGTCTGCTTCGGATGCTTTCTGTTCTAACTGAATTAGTTTAGCAGCTGATTGTTCCAACAGCTTATCTTTTTCCTGCAATTCAAGAACATATTAGATATATTGATTATTAAAAGCTTAATCTTGGTGCTTTTCGCTTTTCTCTTAGCTAAAGATAGAGTGTATAAAAGTATATACATATTTCACTTAATACAACAGGTAACTACTTAAAACATTCGAAAGGGTTCAAAAGTTATGCAAATACGGTTCTTTTTAAATGAACTTTCTTTAGAAAATTGAGGAGATTTCGTCTTCTAAATCTTAAACACATTTCTTCAAATAATCGCAAATAAGGAACCCGAGAACACATATCCAGGGCCCGTTTCTATATATATATATATATATATATATATATATATATATATATATATATATATATATATATATATATATATATATATATATATATATATATATATATATATATATATATAAGGGTGGCGCATTGAAAACGAAACAGACCAATTTGGGTCCAGAGAATATTTTGTTTAAGAAACGCTGAAATACGTCAATTTTAATATTGAGGGGGACATGTTTTGACATAAAACTCAACTTTGTCACATCAACCCCTTAAGGGTGGTGATAACAACCCTTATATTTTAAATAGGGAAGATGGGTCGAGTGTTACATCATTTGAAAGCTCTTTCTTTTCTGAATTCAGTACACTAATTTTTTTGGAAGTTTTATAAACCCGTTTAAAAGTTATTCACAGTTGAAGATGCAAAGACGTATTTCACTTATTCCGATAAGAAATATTCTGATAGTCAATGTTTTGTTGGTTTGTAAACAAAAAATTGACTATCAGAACATTTCTTATCGGAATGAGAGAAATGCGGTTTATTATTTTAGTTTATCGGGCGGTTTGATACTTTATAGTACTACCGAAAATGAATTTCACAATGGTGTATTCTGTAGAAGAAAGAGTTGAAATAATTACTCTTTTTTTTTCAAAAACGATGACTGTGCCAACCGTACCGCAAATTTGTTTAATGACCGACATCCGAACAGACATGTTAACAGAAATACATTTTGGAGTCAGTTGCAAAGTTTCGACAAAGTGGTTCAGTAGCCAACAAAAAACGGGATCCTGAACGTGAATTTCTGGTTAGAAATGAGACTGCTGAGATTGAAGTCTTAAGACAAATTGCTGCAGACCCAACTTTGAGCACGAGAAAATTGGCCACTGTTTCAAATAACAAAAGAGGAACTATTCAGCGAATATTGAAGCATGATAAATTTCACCCGTATAAAATTAATCTTGTACAGCAACTGAATGAAGTTGATTTTGATCGGCGGCTGGAGTTTTGTGAAGTTATGACTGCACGAATAGCTGATAACGGGAACTTTCTGTTCAATATCTGTTTTTCAGACGAGTGTACGTTTTTATTAAACTCTACAGTCAATCGTCATAATTATCGTTATTGGGCAGATAATAATGCAAGAAATTTTCACGAAGTCCACACTTAAACTCCACAGAAATTGATTGCCTGGACTGGCATTTTTGGAGATCGCTTAATCAGACTATTTTTTCTTGATGGCAATTTGAGTGGCGAAACGTATTTGGAGTTACTAGAAGATATCGTTTACCCTCAACTAATTGACATTGTTGAAAATGATGATCGCTATCAAGAAAATCAATTAGTGTTTCAACAAGATGGAGGTCCTCCACATTTTTCACAACCTTTTAGGGCGTTTTTGAACAGATAGTTTCCAGAGCAGTGGATTGGGCGTAGAGGTGCTATTGAGTGGCCCCCTAGATCACCGGATTTAACTCCTTTAGGCTTATTTCTATAGGGCCATTTAAAGAGTAGAATTTACGCAACAGAACCGGAGCCTCTGGAAGAATTACGACGACGCATTGTTGAACAAAATTTTTACTTTTGTATGGAAGCTGGTGGTCAACAATTTGAACACTTACGTAACTGAATATAAACATTTTTGAACGTTTGGTTTTGGTTTTAGTTTTTTTTTAACGAAAAATTGACTAATTAGTGCATTTCTTATCACAATGAATGACATACGTTCTTGCTAATCCAATTGTGAATAATTTTTAAACGAGTTGATAAAACTTCCAAAAAAATTAGTGTGCTGAATTCAGAAAAGAAAGAGCTTTCAAATGATGTAACACTCGACCCATGTTCCCTATTTAAAATATAAGGGTTGTTATCACGACCCTTAAGGGGTTGATGTGACAAAGTTGAGTTTTATGTCAAAACATGTCCCCCCGCAATATTAAAATTGACGTGTTTCGGCGTTTCTTAAAAAAAAGTTTCTCTGGACGCGAATCGGTCTGTTTCGTTTTCAATACGCCACCCTATATATATATATATATATATATATATATATATATATATATATATATATATATATATATATATATATATATATATATATATATATATATATATTGATATGATATCAATCAAATTTGGAGAGTGCACTCCTTTTGCAAATGTCTTGGATAAGTTCGTTAGCCAGGAAAATAATAACCAAGTTATGGCAACCAGATTCGGTACGCGGGTTTATATCATAAAAATCTGAAGGCAGCAAGTGCGTTATGGAAGTGAATTTTCATTAAAATGTTTTTAATAGCAAATATGTCTCTTTAATACAAGCAGGCATCAATTTGGTTACCGGTATAACATATATAGTAGAAAGAAAGTACCATATTTTATCAAAATAACTTATTGTTAGGAAATGTACAAAAATCTTCAGAAAATAAACTTAAAATGTTTCCGCGAAAACGGGTTTTCTAGTCAAGAAACCTTAGGTTAATAGCAAATTAAGTTATTGTTTGAAGCATTTAATGAAATTTCCCTACCAAAACGCACTTACTTTGTCTTGATTTTTTCTTACAAACATGCATCCTATTTCGATTAAAAATGCAAAAATTCAATAATATAAGGGTGTTCGAGAAACAAATTGTAGGTATCACCAACGACTTTTGGGCCACCATATGCAAACACCAGGCGGAAATTATAAAACTATTTTACATTGACTCAGGAGTCAATGTTTTATCAAATTAAACAAAAAGAAGATTGTATTTTATAGCTTCAAGAAAAGAAGCCAACGAATTTTTTTTTATTATTAAATAAAAACCTGCATCAGCCTCGAGGGCCATTAGCAGGCTGACATGTACATTATAGTTCTATAAGCTATCCACTTAATGAATATTATGACCACATCTAATATTAAATATTATATAAAACTATTAGATTACATCAGGTGTTCATTCATTTATACATCGGCATATATACATCATAGCAAGTTTTATACTTAATTTAATAGGCTGTTGTCCTTTAGAAAATCGCACAGTTCCTGTATATTTAGTGTAGGGCCCAGTATATATATGATACTTCTTGATAGTTTATGTAATTCTCGTAGGTACGGGAATTTTGGACAATCATATAATGGGTGTTTCACCGTCACTATCACATTACAAATATCGCACTTAGGCGGAGTTTCTCTTTTAAATAGATGACTGTGGGTAAGCCTTGTATGACCAAGTCGTAGTCTATTCACTAGCACTTGCTGAGAACGTGATGGAGGAAGCGGTAAGGGATGTTGAATGGATGGCATCACTAACTTGAGTTCGCTGTTCCTAGAGCTCCATGATTTTTGCCACATGTCACTGATGGTTGCACAGATTGATCTTTTAAGATCTGGTAAAAAGCAGAGATTCGTTTCTTGAGTAACTGGAAATTCAGTAGCCTCTTTTGCCAGTTTGTCCGCTTGATCATTTCCCTCTATTTCTACATGTGATGGGGTATACATAAAAGTTATTAAGTCCCTTTGACACTTTTTTTGAATTCGTGATAAAGTTGATTTAATTTGTTCAATGAGAGAGTTCTTTGTGTAGATGTGTTTAACAGCTTTCAGTGCGCTGAGGGAGTCGGAACAAATTACATACCGACGAGCACTGTTATTTTCCACATATTCGGTTGCTTTTAGGATAGCGTATAACTCCCCTGAGTGACTGATGTTGTGCTTGGTAAGCGATATTGTTCCGATCCGCTCGGTGTAACTATTGCTGATCCAACTCCAGAATTGCATTTTGAAGCATCGCAGTAAATAAAACCCTGGTCAGGGTAATCTGACGTTATATTTTTAAACGATGCATGTATTATAGATTGGGGGGTGTTTCTTTTGTCGTACTGGGCTAAGTCCAAAATAATGTTGGATTGTGTCAGTGTCCAGGGAAGGTACTCTCGTGGCAAGCTATGTACTTCGTTGGGCCATGTAATGGTGGATTCCTTTAGAATATTTACTACTCTCCTGTAAAAAGGTAGCTTTACATTTGCTTTTTTGTCAAACAGGGTTTTAAACCTAGTTGGAGTAACTATATCCCTGTTTGGGTGTGTGGGGTCGCTCATAATCTTGGCAGCATATGTTAAGGTCAGTTGCTTTCTCCTCTGGGTTAAAGATTTTTCTCCGCTCAAGACCCGTAAACTCTCAACTGGTGTAGTTTTAAAAGCCCCCAAAGCTATTCTTAAGGCAGTGGTTTGGATAACATCTAATGTTTTTATGTTTTTCTTGCTTGTTGTAGAGTAAGCTATGCACCCGTAATCTAATTTACTGCAAATAAAGCTTTTGTAGATACGAAGCAATGATTTCGTATCTGCTCCCCACCGGCGGCTTGCTAAAGTCCTCATCAAGTTGATAGTTCGCACACAAGAATTCTTTTAATTTGTGATATGTGTTTTCCATTTGAGTTTGTGATCGAAGACTATTCCCAGAAATGTATGCTCTTTGCTATACTGCAACTCATTTCCCAAGAACTTTAAACTTGACATTTCTCGGATTTTCTTGTTTGTAAAAAGAACACATTTAGTTTTAGTTGGCGAAAATTTAAATCCACACTTCAGTGACCAGGTGGATAATCTATTTAAGGTGTTTTGCAACGAAGCTTGGATGGTTTCCAAATTTCTACTTTTACAGAAAATGAGAAAATCATCGGCGTACAGATTTGATTTGACCAGTGGATCTGTTGCATCTGTTATGTCATTTATGGCGACAAGGAAAAGGGTAACACTTATCACCGACCCCTATGGTAGTCTATTTTCAAGAGTTCTAGGCTGTGATGAAATCCCATTCTGTTTGGTACACAAACTTCTTTTGTTCATGAAGTTTTGCAGGAATGCAATCATGTTCCCTTGAATTTTCCATTCTTCCAACTTTTTAAGGATTCTGTGTCTCCAAGCTATATCATACGCTTTTTCAATATCAATGAATATCGCTAAGACATGCTGATTGTTTGCAAAAGCCTCATTTATTTCCATTTCTAAACGAACAATGTTATATGTCGTTGATCTGTTCTGACGAAAGCCATTTTGTGCTGCAGCAAGTAGGTTACGTTGTTCTAAAACATGTAGCAATCTTCGATTTATAATCTTTTACAGTATTTTACACATCGTACAGGTGAGTGAAATCGGTTGATATGAGCTGATTTGGTCTTTAGGTTGATTGAACTTGAGAAAAGAAATTATTATGGCTTCTGTCTATTTTCCTGGAAAGACTTGTTCTATCCATATTGCATTATAGATGTTTAGAAGAGTGAGTTTGGCAATGTCAGGAAGGTGTCTGAGAAATGAGTACGGTATATTGTCAGGACCTGGTGCATGATCTTATTGCTTCATTCAGCTCATTTAATGTAATAATATTATTGATAGGGTCAGAGCTGTTCGGTACAGTATCTATAATGATTTGTTCTTGTTCTTTTTTATATTTTAGAAAATCCTCATGATAGTTTGTGTCACTTGAATTCGATTCATACTTATCTGCAAGCAGTTCGGTTATTTCTTTTGAGGATGTTATAAATTTACCACCATGTTTTAATAACTTAATATCATTGTAAGTTGAAATACCGCGAACTTTCCCAATTTTTTGCCAGACTTGTGAGGCTGGTGTCAAGTTATTAATGGAGGAGACATATTTTTTCCAGGAAGCTTCTTTACTTTGTGTGATGATATATTTTGCTCGATTTCGGAGTTGTTTTGAGGTTTTCAGCATTATTTTGCCTTTTGAGTTTAGTGAGTGCACGTTTGCTTTCTCTTATAGCAGTTTTGTAGTTGTTGTTCCACCAGGGTACGACCTTGCGCCTCGCCTGAAATACCTTTTTTTTACTGTTTTTTCTGCAGCTTCTAGAATTATGTTAGTAAACTATTCTACCTTGTTATCTATATTTCCATCTTCATTATATTTGGCCATTAGAAGCTTAGTCGTAGACCTAAAATTTTCCCAATTAATATTTTCCAGGTTCCATATAAAATGGTCCCTTTGTGGTTGTTGATCTTCAGATTGGGGATAATCTATTTTCACTGGAAAGTGATCACTTCCATATAAGCAATATAATGGATTCCGTGATAGGCATGGGGCTAAAGCGGGAGAGCATAGAGCTATATATATATATATATATATATATATATATATATATATATATATATATATATATATATATATATATATATATATAGCTGAGAAACTGCCGTTGGCGGAATTAAATCTTGTAGCCTGTCCGGTATTCAGAACAGTTAACCCATGATTGTCAATTATGTTTTCATAAGTTTTCCTCGACGATCGGAATAATTCGATCCCCACATAGGACTCTTGCAGTTAAAATCCCACAACAGGAGATACGGCTTTGGTAGTTGAGCTAAGAGGTTATCCATTTTATTAGATGACAAGGGATGATCAGGTGGTATGTATATATTACAAATTGTTATCTTGATGGGGTGTTTCATGACACAGCCACTGCTTCGAGATCTGTAACAAGTGGAACTTGTTCTGCTGGTATTTGATCTAAAACATAAGTAGCGACTCCCCCGCTGGCAGTTTCTCGACTAGTACGATTCTTGTAGAATGTATAGTATAGTTTTTATGGTATAATGTTTGTTACTTTTGAAGTGAGTTTCTTGAATACACAGTAGTTTTGGTTGTTGTTTTCAATAAGTATTTGTAATTCAGCTATGTGGGCGACTAGCCCATTTATATTTCATTGGACAATGAATGTTACAATTTAAAAGGATGTTTGTGATGCAGTTTCGAGATCTATATCAACGTCTGTGGGATCATTGTCTTCTTGGTTTGCTTCAATGGTGATTTGGCGCAAAATCTTGTTCCTAAGTCGAGTGCATCTGGCTTTAATACTCCTGGCTGACAAATGTGGATATATCTTTTTTAACATATCAAGTAGATCAATTATATCTGTAGTATATTGTCAAGCAACACTTAGAGGATCAGGGTTTCCTTGAGAATTTTCAAAAAAGTCATATAGTTGGTTATACGTTAATACAAAGTTATTGATTGGATTGGTGATAAAATCTTTGGCTGGATCTAGTACGTCTGAGAGTGAGCTTATGCTTTCCAGCGACTCACTTTTTTTAACTTTTTGGTTTGCTTTGTTTTGAAGTTTTCAGTTTGTGCTGTGGTTACGGGTGCAGGCATAGCATTATCAGCAAAACTTGGAGCAGTTGATTCTTCAGTGGGGATTGGGGTTGTCAATGGAGTGTGGGCCGTTCTTTTCTTTGTTCTTGGTTCAATAATGTCAGAATGACCACTATTCTTTTGTTTTTGTGTGGATTCACCTGCTACATCTTCATTCGTAGTAATTGACATTGGTTCGGGGTTTACAGTTTGAGATTGGCTTGGACAGTTACTCGCCACGTGTCCTTGCAGTTTGCAAGAAAAGCAAGTCATGTCACCATAAGTAAGAAATATCCTGTAACTAATTTCTTCGTCCTGAATGAGTATTGAAGATGGGAGAGGGGTATTATCGTCTGGCTGGATATAAACTTGGCGTCTAAAACTTAGTATGTGAGAAAATTTTTCTGATTGTATCCCAGCTCGTAAAAATGATACGGGCGAAACAGTTCTAAAACCAATCTTTTTAATAGCATCCTCTAACAAATCATTGCAAATGGAGGGACACACATTTGACAGAATAATCTTTTTTGCAGGGGTTACAAGTCGTCTGACACCTATAAGATGTTCATTTATTTGTATCTCTTTGTAGTTTTCTACAATTGTGTCCACGTGTTTCACAGTAGTTAAGTATATACAGATGCGATTCTTTGATATCTTTGATGCAAAAGTGATATTATTTGGTCCTACAATTTCTCCGATAGCCTCTAAGTAATCATAAAGTTTAAGGGTGTCAACTGCATTCAGAATTATACCCTGATCTTTTTTGGGGTATGTGATTGTTGGTAATGTCTTTGCGACTTTTGAGTAAGAATTTTTGTGTTGGTTTTGATTTTCATTTACGCTTGTATTATTGGTATTTACGTTAGACATTGGTTGAATCTTACGGTAAGAGCTCCTGCATCCAGAGGCTTCCAGCTCAGTTGGCTGTGTTGGCTTTTTCATATTACTATCCATTGTCTTTCAAATACAATATACACAGCATTATTCATATCAAATGTGTTGAAAACAAATAAGGGAAAAGTACTGGTGCAAATGAAATACACCGGTTATCTTGGATGATAAGACACAACTGGCATGCAAAAATTTACCTTATTGACTATAGGCCTCTCGCCTCAAACCATAGACAAACTTCACTTTTCACCAAATTATTCACATTCACACTAGATATATGCAGTTATACCGATTACTGCACTTGAAAACTATAGGTATAGCTAATTATTAAGCGTTACTAAGCTACTTATTTTCGAGAATTCCACGGCTACATTGTCACCTGTTAGCATCAAAAATCTCGAATCCAACGAAAATTTGCTAGAACCTCTTTTAGTTGAAAATGTGGAAAATGTAAGAAATACTAAAAATGAAAAATCATCAGAATCAGACCATGTATATTGTGAAATTGATAACGAAATCAACAGCGACCAACCAGTACAATTAGGTATTCCATGAGACAAAGTTTTAGAGGTGAAAGAAAGATGGAAAGATTTCTCTGAAGCAATACTAAAAAACCTAGATAAACTGCCTCATTTTATCCAGCTATCAAAGTTTTTCTAGAAAATCGAAACAAATATGCCCAGTCCTCAGCATCTTTCTTGTCGGGACTTTACACGGGTTTTATATATTCTGGTAAGTTTGCAAATTATTCACTTACCTATTTTATAAAAACATTTCCACAATATTTGCAGGCCTACCATCAAAATCACAAAAGACAAGATGCCAAAGGAAAGGGAAAAAATGTCCGTCCAACCAACTTCAGTTTCTCGAAGGAAAATCTAATTATCAGAGAGAAGAGGGCAACAGGCTGGCCGGAAAATTAATATGTTGGATAAAAAAAAACAAGAAAAGCACCTCATGACCTAAACAAATGTATTGAAATGAATATTCTTCTAGGAGATAATAAATACACTTGGTATTTTTATTTTTATACGTTTTGTTTGTTGAAAAATAAAAATTAAATTTAATATTTGCAGACAATAGTTATTGATATTTATAATAGTTATTAGTACAAAAAATAGCCATGTTAACTGCAGACGATATAGTTCCAAAGTTCATCTATATCGTCCGCAGTTAACAAAGGAACCTTCAGCTTTTCGAGCGGTCTATAATGGTGCAATTAACGAATATGCCGGCCGCTCCTATGAAGTCACGTGGAGAGTGACGTCATAGAAGTCGAACTGCACGCTTAAAACAAAGTTATTCGTAATCAAAAAGAAAATTCTATACGTCAATTTAATGCGATTGAAATTATATTCCACTTCGTCGCCTATATGTATTGTCTTGTTTAGATAATATAGAATGCAGCACTAAATTTAATCTTCATTTTTATATTACATATAACCTATAAGCACAAGACAAGTATAATAATTAAAACTCTGGACGCAGCAAGTGCGTTATGCGTGAATTTTCATAAAAATGTTCCAAATAGCAAATATGTGTTTTTTTTAAGAAAGCAGACATCAAATTTGGTTACCAGTATAACATATATAGTAGAAAAAATGTACCATATTTCATGAAAATAACTTGACTGTTTGAAAATGTACAAACTTTTCGGAAATAAACTTAAAATGTTCCCGAAAAACTAGTTTTCTGGCCAACGAACCTTATAGGTTAATAGCAAATTCAGCTATTCAAATTTGAAGCATTCACTAAAAATTCGCTACCATAATGCACTTGCTGAGTCCCGAATTTATTTTCTTACAAACATGCATTATAATTTCGTGGTCGAAATTCCATACATTTAAGGTCAGCTCAGACCTGATACTGACCGAGAGAATCCGCCTGTCAAATTAAAATAAATCATTGTTTAATCTATTTCAACTGAGCAGATTTTCCTGGATAACGAACTTATCCAAGCCACTGGCAAAAGGACGGCACTCACCAAATTTCATCAAAATCGGCACATTATTTTTTTAGTTATCGGTGTGATACATATTATATTATATATATATATATATATATATATATATATATATATATATATATATATATATATATATATATATATATATATATATATATATATATATATATATATATATATATATATATATATATATATATATATATATATAAACATATAAAAATTGAAACTGACCCCGGATATGTGTTCTCGGGGGCCTAATTAGTGCTCATTTGAAGGATTATTAGTGAATTTTTTTAAAGAAAATTTACTAAAAGGAGTCCTAAATTGGAGATACACAAACTTAAAAAGTAGAGAAGACGTTCGCAGACATTCGGAGGGCGTTAACATTCATAATGCTTGATTTGATCATCATGTCAGATAATCACGGTAGTATTCTGATCATAAAAAAATACTTCCAACTGTATGCACACAAATATTGGTCAAATAAGTCATTTGTTAAGAGGTTATAAGATGTGACAAAACGTCAAACTCCACTGTAGGACAGCATATTATTGTTGCACTGGACCAATGACGTATAGAGATGTCATTGCACTGGACACTCCACATGATATCATGCGCGTGACAGGTCCAAAATAACGAGCGTCTCGCGACAGTAAAAACTCTGTTGCACGGATCATGTGCATTTCGTAACGGCAAAATTTAAATTAAAGTAGGAAGTTAATTATTTATTCCCTAGATATATTTGTAGTTGTTAAAGTGATACTATTATACACTGCACAATATGAAGTACTGGTTCCTATTAATCATTCTACGTTAATATTATATTATTATATGTAATTGGCAAAAGCATAGGCATCTATAATATCTATCCCGCTTAATGGATACAGCCGACAAAAAACAAAGAAAAGATGAACAAGTGTTAATGTTCAATTGTTGGAACCTATGATTATTTTTCATTAACGGCAATAAAAGGTGATTCATAAAACTTGACCAACCAAAAGGTGTGGTTTATTCATTACTTAATGAAATAAAAAACGCACTGTCTAAACAGTCGCCGACGGTATTCTTGGTCAGCGGAGGAAAAATCGCCGTCGGCCGGTTTTTTACATTTACTCATATAAATGCCGCCCAAATAATAATAAAAATACATTTTCGGCGGCTTCTTGATTCAGGAAGCTATAAAACCGCCGACTGACGCTTTTATTTTATTTGAACCAGCAATACAGCCGTTTCGTTAGACAGAACATATTACTAAGTGAAGTTCGGAGCCTGTGATGAGCACTCATAAGTACACTTGGAGAATCCAAATCACCACCATATTTATTTTTAAATACCTGACGATCGTTTCACTAACAAAGTTAACGCCATCAGAGGATGCAAAATTCTAAACTGCTTACTAATAAACATCGCCTTATGTACTAAGTTCGTAGTCATTACCGCAAAGTTAATTAAGATTATCAATATACAGAATGAAGAATTTAAAAAACTTGTAAAGTATCAGGTTAAAAACAAAAAACTAGTTCCTCGGAAAATTGACCTCGTAGAAAATCTTTCGTCACAGTCGTTTAACAAAAATGAGAATGACCTCTTAAACAAGAGGTTAAAATTCGGTTTGCAGTCACAAAAAGGACGAACCTTAAGATATCATTAAAAAAATAATAAAAAAATTACCCGAATTTTCAAAAAGGTTTTTTCGGGAAGCATGTAAAGAGACAATCTCAAAAAATTCGAAAGAAAATAAGTCCACTAAAAACATAAAGTCTAATCAATTGAAAATAGTTAAACGATTGCGAGAGATTGTTTTATGTTAAAGCAGATAAAGGCAATAACATTGTGATCTTGGACAAAGAGAATTATAAAGAGAGAGAGAGAGAGAATAATACAATAGAGACAAGACCCTATAGAAAACTAAATAAAAACCCACTACCAAAAATGATTAACGAGGTAAAATATAGTTTAAAGGGTTGTCAATACTTAATAACAAAGCACTTAGGAAGACGGTTACAAGTTGCAAATCCCATTATTTAATAATCTATACATGTAAAACACACATATTCGTTTCACCCGTCAGTAATTTAATTACAAAAACAATAAGCTAATAAGTTTAAAACTTTAGTATAGAGACTACAATTACTTTATTACCCACTTATTATTTTTACCATGTTTCTGCGTTTATGATTGTCTCTTAATATATGTGTATATGAGTCTACACTATACATTTCTATAATATGTAGAGAATTGAATTATATCTTTGGAATGTACTGTGGCCGGCTGAACTTGATTTCCGAGGCCATCCCTTCGTCGAACACAACAACAACATTATTTAATATAGAATTAAAGTACATAAAAAACGTGGCGAGATATAATAGTTACTCGGATGCTTTAGTGAACAAATTGGTTAACAAACACGGAACAAAGAAAATGATATCTGAATGCACGACATTTAAGAAAGATAAAATAGAGAAAAAATTTGTGTCTATCTTATGAACCACGTATCACAAAGGGTTTGGAAAGTATTTTTAAGAAAGCCGATTTACATTTGACTTTTTCGACGAAAAGTAATTTAAAAAATTTGTTGTGTAACACGAAAGACAAAGACAAAGCCACTGAAATGTCGGGTATTTATGAGATAAGTTGCAAAGATTGTAGTCTTAACTAAGTGGGTCAAACCAAGAGAAACATAGAAACCAGATTTCGTGAACATCTCGCACATTTACGATATGTTACGGTAGACAAATCATGTGTGGCACAACATATATGGGATAATAATCACCACATTGACAAGGAAAATTTGAAACTTGCCAAAAATGTTAGACATCAAACTATGCTTGATGCTTTTGAAAGCGTTTATATATCTAGGTCGATTAAGAACAAAACTTCATTGAATCGTGCGGCGCTTTTAATTTCAAGCCCTTTATTTTTTCTTTGCATTTGACCAGTTAAACATTCCTAATTTGTCTGGCAGAATAATAAATTATTGTCAATAACTCGGCCGGTCTATACAGATACTAAGCTCTACGTTTGTTTATCGACTTAAAGATCCCCTTTAGTTTTTCTTTGTATTTAAGAAGTCAATATAAATACTCGTCTTTACGTAGAATAAAAATCAATATAAATACTTGTTTTGTGTAGAATTTTTGTTGAATTATTTATCCTTTGTTGAAGTTAACATTGTGAGACAAACACTCGGTCTGTTTTAAAAAAAAGATGAGCGGCTGTTACTGTTCTGTGCGCCAGATGTGCTTGTCGGCGTTCTTTAGTTGGTTCCAATATTCACATAGTGAAATTTTTTAGATAAAAAGAACAAGTAGCTTCCTTAAATATCTCGGTGCCTTTCATTTTAAGCCCATTATCTTTAAATTAGATAAAAGCTCATACATTTGTAAACCAGAAGATTAGAGTAGTTCTTCGACCCCATCCGTTCAATATTGACAGAATAGACAAACGATGGGTCGACGACTACAATTTTTACTTCGGATTAGTTCGTTACCTAGGTGCGATATAAATACACTGTAGCTGTTGATCCTCTGATGACGCTGCCTTTGTCAATGAAACGATCGTAAGGTCTTTGAAATATGTGTTGTAGTGATTTGGGTTCTCCAAGTGTACTTATAGGTTGAAATACCTTTTCTACATTTGCGTAATGCGTACTGTTAACTGTTACGTCAAATCCTCAAATGTTTATGCATATTCATTTTATTTTATAAGAGAATATATTTGTTTTTATTTGTTTCAGACACTTATTTCTTTTGTTAGTTTTCAAAAAAATGAAATATTTAATTTTGGGTTTAATTATCGTTTTATTATCATAAATATGCATAATTTTAATTTTCCCATTTTTCATAAGACCTTTTAGCGTTAAAACGTACAGTTACAGTTACTCTTAATTTTGGTTCCAATTAAATCTGGGGATATTTTAGCACTCAAATCGTAAATTTAGCTCCGAAACGTCCCTAAATTCAGCACTATACTCTCATGACTCATGACAGGAACAATACTGCGCACAGACCACACTAATACAGCGTGTAACGTAAGTAAATACACTCGCTGTATCTCTTTTAATTTGCATTTTCGGACTTCGGAGTGAGGTAAAGTTTGACTAAATCGTAATATTTGTATGTCGTATGTCAATAATTTAGATCTACCCGGATCTGTAGGTAGGTACTATATCATTACTTCTGGATCACCTATATAAAGTCGCCAAGCAGAATGCAGAATCTAAATTGATTTTCAGAATCACAAAAACGTAATAACGTAAATATTAAGTAAAATATACTATAGGTACATATAATCTATTAATATCAGTTTTTTTTATTAGGTCGCCTGAATTTTAGAACATGCTTGAATTTACGACATATCTTGTATTACTTTTATTATTTAGTTAAAATAGTTTACTAGAAGTATATATGTTTACCTGCAACTTTTTTTCATATTCAGCTACTTTTTCTTCAAGAAATTTCAGTTTATTTTCATGATCAGCATCTTTTTCAGCAAGTTTTTTAACATTATCTCCTTCTCCTTGGCTGTTCTGGCAAGAAAAATATAACATATTTGTATTATCGTCAGAATTTATCTCACTTGAACTAAGACCATTTTAATTTTAAAGTCAACTCGCTAAAATAAATATTTCTTACTTGGACCGGCATGTTGGTTTCTGAAGACATCGCAGGTATTTCCGCAAAACTCTAGACTAGATTGACAAAGAAATGTTGTTTTGAGATTTTTTAGAGAGAAAAGAGGATATTTTTAGAGATATAGGTGACTTTACAAAATAAACTTATTTTTAGAAGACAATCCCACATGGTCTATTCTTAGACTATAAAATTTAAATTTCCCACATCACATCAGCATGACAGGATGTAACCTCAAAAGTTGACATTTGAAATTTTTTGTCAGACAAGATTAAAATTACCAAATATCTTTATTCATTGCATGATAAAAATAAAATGTTAAAAACACAGGTTTAAATAACATTATTATTTTAAGTACACAAGATCCCATACCTAATCCTAAAACGTCAGGAAGATATATGATGTACAAACCAAAAAATTAATTATGAAAACGTCTTCTTGAAAGGGTGATCCGTCTGATAAGTCATTACTTGTTATCCTCCCAAAAAAATTGATTTGAAGAGGGTTTTCTTGTTATATGCTACAACAGTTAGGTAGTACTGTAAGTAATGTAAAGAATTATGCTTTATTGCCTTATCATTAGGCTGTTATAGATTACCTCTTATATTTTAAGTATAGGTTATGTTTTAGGTTTGTATTGTTACAAAATAATAAACTATGGAAGAATACACACGAGAACCATGTCCCTGGAGGATAGTAGATGATTGTGGAGGCGCTTTTACTATGGGTTTAATAGGGGGTGCAGTTTTTCAAAGCATCAAAGGGTTTCGCAATGCTCCATCGGGTTTCAGTAGAAGAATGGTGAGTGAATATTTGGAGTTTTTAATTACATTTATTACTAAAAATATGACTATACAGAATATATTGCCATACTCAGATTTAAGCTTGTTTTATCATACAGACTCATCACAGCCTGAAGGTGATGTAGCCTTGTTGCTGCAGCCATGCTCTTCCCACCAGCTCTTTACATTTCATTGTAGCTGCTGCATCTCATGAATTGGGCCATTGCACTCAATTTTCGGCATAATGCACAGTATTTCTTCCATAATATGTATTAATTATATTATTGAACATTGCCGTAATGCACTTGCTGTGTCAATATATGTTTTTTCAGTTTTCTGTATTATTTCATCAACTATACCATAGTCTACATAATACCTAAGTTGATAAAGAGAAGGAAGTGGCAACAGCGTGTAAATTCGACCACACAAATTCAAGTGCGGAGGACTCTGCTGTTTGGTGGTTTTAACTGCATAATTACCTGGCCAAGTTTTCATATTGGCTTACCTATTCTCTTTCAAGTGTGTGTCTTTCAAATAAAATAATGTCAGAAAGTTATTATGTCTCAGAACATGTAGAAAAATAATAATTTGCCTTCCTGCTCTCACTTTAGGTCCTTAGGTCTATTGTGGCTCATGTCTAACTGCTTAAATTTCACCCATCTTACCCAGCTACTTGCGGAAGTCAATCTTTTTTTTAGGGTGAAAGTTGGTTTGACAGGTGTACTGCAATCTGAATGAAGTCGCTTGCCCGGTTCGAAGCTCAAAGAAAAATAACGTCTCTCCGAGTTCGTCGGGACTTGACATTCGTCGGTGTTTGACTTGAGTCCAGCTCTCTAGCAGCAATCATGCGGGGTCTTTTTTTCTCTCCCTCAGGGCTCGTCCGCGGCCTCGCCGGCCCAATAGACTGCAGAGCGGGGTCATTAGCCTGTTTCAAAGCTCACAGAGGAGGCCCCAATCGCCAGGTGTAATCTACCCCTAGAGATCTCAGCTGGGTTCATCTAGGTCCGATACCTGCCAGTGTTGGCTTAAATTTCTCCCAACAAATCGATCTCGAATGCTGGCTTTGCATCCTATTTGGCTAAATGCTTTGACTCTAAACCTGCATATAAGATGGCTTCCAATTCTGATGTGGACCTCTCGACTGTATCGACCATTGAGTATTTTACTGATGATGAGATCATCACAGCTGCTAAGAAAATTAAGCCATCATTTCTCGTCTGGCCCAGACCTCCTGCCGGGATTTCGTGTTGGTGATTGTTTATATGGTTTTTTAAGTTCTCCAAAGAAAATATTCAATTTGATTCTTACAACGGGCACGTTTCTCAACAAATGGAAGATTTCTTGTGTAATCCCTGTTCAAATTAGTTGACCACTCTGATCCTTTTAACTATATACCAATTGCTATATTGTGTAATTTTTGAAAGATGTTCAAAGCATGCCTGTATGAACATATAATCTTTGCTTTGAAATCTAAGCTCTCGTTGCATCGGCACGACCTTATTTCTAGTATATATACACTCGCAAATTTGGCCACCTTCACCCAGTTTGTTGTTACTTCACTTGATAGCTCTTCGCAGCTAGATGTTATACACACGGACCTGTCAAATGCCTTTTATAAACTTCATTATTTCGGTTTCAGTAACCAATTGAGAAAAACCTTGGGGCCTTATTTGAGGGGTCGGAAACAATTCGTTCAGCTTCGAGGCTTTAAATCTGAACCTTCTGACATGCCATCTGGAGTCTCCCAGGGGTCTATTTTGGGTCCTCTTCTCTTTAATATTTTTAGTGTCACAGATATTAGGTATGTCCTATCTAATTTATGCTGATAACATCAAAATGTATTAAGAAGTTAAGAGTGTTGACAACTGCAGAGCAAGCTTTTGAAGTTTTCTGTGTGGTGTGGTTAGAATGCACTTACTTTAAATGTTGCTAAGTGCTGTATAATGTCCTTTAGTCAGAACAAACAGCCAGTTTTATTTGATTACCAATTGCAGCTTGGCATGTCGTGACACAGTTTGTGACCTTGAACTAATTTTTGAGATTATGTTCTCATTTTGGCATCATTGCGAGTTCATTATAAACTCTGCATATAAGACCATGGGGCTTTATGATTACGAGTGAGAGGGATTTTACATCTCATGAAACATTTATTATCCTCTTCATGGCACTGACGACACCCCGTCTTGAATATGCTTCGGTAGTTTGGTCTCCGGCTTATTTGGTGCACGTTGATAGCCTTGAAAATATTCGGAGGAAGTTTATGAAATTGCTAAGTTTTTCAACTGATGGTCAATACACATGCATTGGCTATCCACAAAGTAATTTATTGAAGCTCTTTAACTTGGCCAGCTCTTCATTGTCCCTCTCTACTTGAGTCAATAGAATTTAATGTTCTACGTACAGAATCCTGATATCCAAACATGTTTAATCCACCTAAGCCACGTACAGAGCTATTGAGCTCGTCTCCAGTTTCATTACATGTGTGGAAAGTATTCCAACTTGCAGGACAGCCTGGATATATTCTGCTGTTCTGCCCCTCTCATTAAGAATTGTTTCTGTACTTATTTGTGATGTAATGTAATTGTAAATGTAAATTGTCATATGTCTGGTATGTCCCCATCCTTAAGTTGGATTCGTGCTGCTGGATGGTAAATTAAATAAATAAATCTGATATGAAAAAATTTGATATGCGTACTGCCATCTCAGTGAATTTGCTTGCCTGTTTTGAAGCTCAAAGAGAGATAACCTCTCCGAGTTCTAGAATCACGTATAGTCACATCAGAAACAAAGTTATTGGAGCAAATCTTTTATTTATTTATACATTACAAATGTACAATTATATTTAAATATGAAGGTAAACATTATTGTTTAAAAAATAATTTTTTAGAGATTAGAGAAGCCATTAATGCACATTCTAATGCTATGCTCATTGCAGATATTATTTTTAAAACTACTACAGATCATTGTGCTCTTACGATCTATATTTGAGGGGCACACTGAGCATCTTGTTCTCCCAATTCTTGTGGCTCGCGGATCAGAAGTACCAATGAATGTACTCATAAACTCCCAGACACTACGCTGTAGGTTAGGGTTAGTTGATATCTGCATATATGGTATCACTAATTCCTTCGCTAAATATTTCCAGAATATTCTGTGTTTGTGAGTCACCCTGATGTTATAGTTTGGATGTTCCTTTGTAAAGACTATAATATGCATTGAGTGCTGCAACAATAATGTTAAAGAAAAATGTGTTGGGCCATCGTTTACTTTCCCTCTTGCACGTGTATGTCGACACCACTTGATACATGATGTCAACACCACCCTTTGTTTTATTATAATGAGAGGTGATTTTGTGCTTCCTTTTAGCGTCGTCATTAGTGGATGCATCATGGCGCGTGATGCTTAGTTAAATTACACATTTGGTCTTTTTAGGTGCATAATTTACCATGGATATGTTATTTCGAAAGCAAAACAATGAATAGCAGACTACATGATCTTTTGAGGCTTTCATTTCATTTGGAATGTCATGCTTATTCTGACGTAACGTACCCACAAATATTTTCTCTCAACAGATAAGTTGCTACTGGAATACTGGTAAAGAAATTGTTGTTCTTGAGTTTAAGACCAGAATTATGAACACCACACACAATAATTTGTACTACTACTTCAAGCCCCTGGTTTTGATGTGGAGGTTCTCCGGGCTGGTGACCAACATAAACTAAACCATCCAGATTCTAACCAGACTTACATTCACACATCCACAATATTTCAGGTCCATGTTGTGATGGTTTACTTGACATATATTGGACGAATCTGCACCTATAAACCTAGCATAGGATACCATTGCTAATTTATCAGTTTTCAAATGTGTGTCCACAGTTTTCCTTTTGCTCTGTAAACATGTTTCCCCTCTAAATCAGTACAGTTCGCAATTTCTTGTATAATAACTGGAGTTACAAATAACTGAAATGCTTCTTTTGGTGTTGTAGTGATATGCTTTCTTGTTAGTTCTGGCGTATGCCGAATTAGGTTATTTGATTGAATAATATTTGTTGCTGAAGGTCCCAGAATCTAATTCAGTCCACTTGGAGCAATGCAATCAGCCATTGAACCAATATCGTCAGCATCGTCCTCTGAATCATTGTCATCATCATCACTACTAGATCTAGAATACTCGCCAGAAACCAGTATGTAATTTGTGTTGTCCATGTCTTCATTTTCTGCTTCTGATACATCACTTTCTCCAGAAGGCAGATCATCACATTCACCTGCCCACTGCAACAGTATTACTTCGTAACAGTTGTCACCAACTCTCCCGCTTTTCACCATATATTACTTCCACATCGTCACATGTGGAAGTATGGCCCCGGCGACAAAAATTTAAAAAAAAAATTTTCGCTTAAACGTCCTAAAAAGTGTCAAAACATAGAAAACATGATTTTGGAACGAATTTTTTTTGTCTGTCAGTGTGTATGTCTGTCTATTTGTAGCCACAATGACTTTAGAACGAATTAAGATATAGTCTGCAAATTTGGTATATAGTTAACACCCGACAAACGAACGGTTCACATTGTTTTTGGGTAAAATCGCTCCAGGGAATAGGGGGTGATTGGGTGGAAATTGACATTTTTTCGTTAAAACTCGAATAACACGAAGTTTTGGGGTGTGTTTATTAGAAAACTTTTAATTTCATCAAACATCTGATATTCTGTGCTGCAATTAAATTAGGTGACAGAAATTTCAAACTTTTTTTGCTAAAACGGCGCAAAAAGTCTCGAAACTTGATTTTGGAACAAAAATTTTTTTGTCTGTGGGCTGAACGGTCTGTCAGCCTATACACCTGTCTGTTAGTAGGCGTAATAACTTTCAAATCAATTGAGATATCATCTTCAAATTTGTTATCCGGTTAGCACCCGGCAAAGGAATGCTTCGAGTTGTTATGGGTAAGATCGCTTCAGGGGGTAGGGGATAAATAAGGGGTGATTTGATGAAAACTGATATATTTTTATTAAAACTCGGTTTAGAAATGTATGTACAGGAATACGAATTTTTTCTTTTTGTCATGGATCCTGATTCATTTCATGAGAATGTCTTTCTGACGAGAGTAGGTTATCACAGCTATGTGGAAGTTATGATTCAATTTGTAAGACTTTTTGATGTTATTACCATATGTGTGTCACAAGTTCACTTAATGCAACTTTTATTTAAACTAATAGACAATCAGCTCCACCTGACTTATACATCCAGCAGTAATGCAGGTTTTAACTTGCACAGGCACATACAATTAGTAAAAGTAGGTATAGATGGGGAATTCTGGAACCTCAACCGGAAGTGCTCCTCCACCGGGCTAATATGCATGCGTGTGACGTCAGAACGACGTAACAAGATGGCGGTTGGATAGAATATTTCGAGCGGTATAACCTGAGATGACGTAATCCAAGATGGCGTCCAGGATGATGGCGCGAAAATTCAAAACATTTAAAATTTTATCGGATATTTGACCTGGCCTGTCGAAATAAGAGGGCCTACCATTTTGATTTCACATATAGTTACATTTAATGACGTACACCAGACTTCTTTAGTTTTTAAGTTAGACCCCCATGTTGTGACGAAGTCTATATTTTCAGAACAGCCGTATGTACTGGAAACGGCTGTTCGAAAATAAATATAATATAATTCATACAAATAAAAATTCCACGCAGTAAAAATTATTATCTTCATCATTAACATTTCTTAAAAGTACGCATTTTCGAATTATCGCGGCGGTGTAAAAACATATCTGCAGAGATAAGGATAAGGTATATTGCACCGATTAAGATGTTTCAGCCGGGGACGGCAAAGAGAATTTAACTATTGAGGTAGATAGTTCACCGTTTGCCGTAGCGTGTTGAAAAATATTTAGCTGGAAATTATATTCAAGAAATAGAGTCAGTTTATAGAAGTTGCAGAGAAACGTCAGTATATACACGTACCCTCTTGTCCGTGGTTGTGTGAGACAAGTCCGTGGCGTAATAAACCTATCTAACGCCGTCGAGGTAAGAATATTTTAGTTTGGCCTTATTTGATATAATTGTAGCGAATTTTCGGATATTTTCCCTCAGTCCCCACGTGCCTACCCGTCGACGTCGAGACCACGAGATTTAGTGCCGTTCCCCTTCATGATCCTATCCCCTCATTGTTAGCGTGTCATAATACTTCTGGAAGGTGATGCTGTATCTAACACAGACCTTCTAAGGGTATTAACTACGACTGTTCCAAGTCGACTCTGGTCTGGACGCTGTAGTACACAAGCAGGCCAAGGTCGAGTTGGTACACGACAATATCCTTTCGCAGGGTGTTCCCCTGTAACCCTCCCGCTCCTTATCGACGCCCTGACATCGAGGCGCTGGATCTCTTGTTGTCGACTCCATCGGCTAGGCGCCTTTTTAGCTATTTGAGGAGCGCGTCTCCAATTGACCCATTTAACGGCTGCATCCACGGGTTGTAAACCACCGCACTCGAGGTTTCCGTCCGCGTGACTCCCGCATTTTCTTTCCGTGGGGAATAAGTGATTTCATTGGCCCGTCACCAGCAATACGACTTGTCTTAGAGTAAGTTAGAGCGATAAGTACATTTCATATTGTGAGCATACCAGTGTGTTGTAAAATCTTATAATGTAATAAATAGAGTGGAAACTACGTTCAGTCTGTTTCATAATCTTAAATAAATCTGCTACACCCTTATAAACTTTCGGAAGGTCAGGTAAATACCGGGGGAGCGATTAAAGCCCGCAACCCCGGAGGTATCTATACGGCCTGCTACATCACAGGCTTCCGGACCCTCTCCACGGAGCTATCCAGGCACTCCGGCCACGTCAGTGGTCGGAGCCTTGTGACGAGGTCGCAGACACCCTCGTAGGGAGTAAACCCTCTAAAATCTGGCGCCCGGGACCGTTCCTGTAAATCCATTGATCCGTTTTACCGCATAATTCACCCAGAAAGTCAGGCCTCGTTACAATGTGTTGGGTATCATCGTGCGCATCTTGACGGGTAGAGTTCAAAAATGGAAAAAAATTTTGTCCATCTAATTTTACACAAAACTGGTTACTAGTGGGTAGGGGCTCGCGACTTGCAACACATAACATTTATATAATATGATGGATGGGGCATTTGCACGCTAAAATTTTTGACTTAGTTGTTAGCCAAAAAGTGTCTTATTTCATGTTCAAGGTATGGTTTAAGGTAAAAAAATAAAACAACTCATTTAAATACAGTTAATTTATTAGAATTCATTCACAAAACTTGCACAGTAGATTATTACACAATGGCTCTTGCAATACCAGTTAGAGGTTTATATTCAAATACACTATCAAGAAAAATTCAGTCAATCATCGAAGAACTGAAGAAAGCTGATGTTATCACCTAGTACACCTACATATATACTATACATGCCTTTTTTTCTCCCTCAGGGCTCGTCCGCGTCTTTGCCGCCCCGATAGCACCACAGCCTTTGGCTTATTGTGCATGCCCTCTGTCTCTACTCCACCCATTCCAAAATCACTGTGCCTTGAATTAATATGCACAGCAATTGGTAGGGTGAAGTTTTATAATGCTCTGTCTCCGGTCTAGACTGACCGTAGATCAGTTGCCTTTTGCTGTCCAGAGCTTTACACTCACACAAGATGTGCTGGGCTGATTCCTCCCCCATCGCCGCAGAGTCTCCAGATTCGCCGGATTCAACAGATGGCGTAAATAAAAAATTTGCTGATGCATGGATAGACGACTATCAGAAGAACAAAGATGAGGTAAGACAAAGAAGAATAAATTTTAAACGCAGGCGTGCCATAATCAAAGGTTTGGATGACTTGTGGCCGATTGAGTTAGCTGAGTTTACAGACTATCATCGAGAAAATTCTGGTTACAAGTACATTTTAGTGGTTATCAATTGTTTTTTCAAATTGTGGACTGGCCCGCTTAAATCTAAAAATGCTGAAGAGGTCACTAAAGCTATGGCTGATATTTTGGCTAATAGTACAGCTCCTACCAACATCCAGTCTGATCCTAGTAAGGAGTTTTACAGCTCCAAAATCTAACGCCTTAATGAAAAATACAACATTAATCACTACAGCACTTATATCGTGAAGAAGGCTCCAATAGTGGAAAGAGTCATATGTACCTTAAAGGAGAAGATCGCCGCATCCTGCACGAGGTGACCCTGCTGATAACTAAACATGACGGATCTAGACGTGGAGGTGGAAACAAACTCCCCCAATCTACGATGTCACGTGACCCATGCCTAGGGATGGATGACAACAGGGTGATGGTGTCGTGAACGGAACCTCTAGAGTACAGGGCAACCCTCCAGAGTAACCCGCCTTGCACCACACAGGGGGTTCTTATGATATGGACAGTATTTTCCCCATTCTCGTGGGAACAACTTGAACATAAATATAAATAAAACCAAAACCAATGAGGCTCGAGGAGTGGCTCCGACTACAGACTCGTGGCGCCCACTAGGGAAGCAACCAGAGGTTGATGGGACTTAGGTTCGTTCAGGTCAACCTCCAACACAGTGGGGCAGCCACGGCCGGACTACTGATAGCTCTGAGGAACACGGATGTGGCCTTCATCCAGGAACCATACTCCTATAAAAGAGAGATTAAGGGACTCAGCGGAGCTGCTGGAAAGCTCATCTACAGCAGATCCAGCGAGAACCTGAGGGCCTGCATTTTTGTCAGGGATGGTATAGAGTTTCTGCCTAATGAATTTCTGTTCCAGGGACCTGGCAACGATCAAAATCCGATGTGGAGGATCGGATGGGCCGAGGGACATTACTGTCGGATCGGCCTATCTGCCAGGGGACAGCATGGACCCTCCTCCACCAAAGGAATTGGAGCAGCTGATGGTGGGTAGTAGAGCAGGTGGATGGCAGACCATCATCAGCATGAATGCGAACGCCCACCTTGAGTTGTGGGGAAGCTCGGACATAAACTCTAGGGGGAGTCACTTTTACAATTCTTTATGAAATTTAATTTAGACATATTGAATATAGGTAATAAACCGACCTTTGTCGCAACACGGCGTGGGGAAGTTTTAAATCTAACAGTTTCCACCCAGTTTCTGGGTGACTTTGTTAAGAACTGGGCTGTCTGGGGAAGTGAGTAGCTCAGACCACAGATACATCCAGTTTGAAATCGACAAAGTCGAAAGACAAATGGTATGGTACCGGGACTCCCGCAAGGCGGACTGGGAAGCCTACAGGGCATAACTAGCAGTGGAACTGCGGGGGAGTACCATAGACAATTCAATAGGCCTCGAAATTGTGGCAGTTCAAGTGCGAGACGCAATCACCTCAGCCTATAATGCCAACTGGCTCCTGAAAATGAGGGCGGCCACCAGGAACGTCCCGTGGTCGAACGAGGACCTCAGGCAAAGGAGGACGCAGATTCGTAAGTTGTTTAACACGGCCAAAAGGTCGAGAGCATGTGATGAATATAGACAGGCCATAACGACCTATAACAAAAGACTGAGGGACGGCAAGAAGGAGTCGTGGAGGAGGCACTGCGAAGAAGTGGAGAACACGCCCGAGGGTGCTCGACTGCACAAGATCGTGTCCAAAGGCACTCAGACCAACATAGGCTCCCTTAGCACATCCACAGGAGGCTTTACAAGCTCGGGGGAGGAAACTATGAAAATAGGGGTGCCTTATAGGCGGGCGTCTAGAGTAGATTGGACAGTCGCTAAAGAAGTGGTTACTTGGAGCAAAATCAGATGGGCCATTAACAGCTTTAATCCATACAAATCCCCGGGATTTGATGGAATAATGTCCATCATGCTCCAACAGGGGATAAATATACTGGCACCGGCGCTTACCCTCATTATGAGGGCCAGCCTGGCTCTGGGGCACATTCCGAGAGCATGGAGACTGGCCATGGTTGTGTTAATTCCTAAACCTGGACGTCCAACAGACAGGCAAAGTCCCTGAGGCCAATAAGTCTCATGCCCCTCCTGCTAAAACCAATGGAAAAACTGCTCGACTGGCACATTAGGGGCAGTGTACTGGAAGCATATCCCCTACACTGTGGACAATATGCATACAGAGCAGGAGTCTCAACAGAAACAGCACTGCATCAACTGGTGCTGAAACTGGAGGACAGGGAGGTGGCGCTGGGGGCCTTCCTGGACATAGAGGGGGCCTTCAGCAACACATTCGAATCGGTTCTGGCAGCTCTCAGTGAACGTGGAATGGAGGAGACCTGCTGCAGGTGGATCGGTTCCATGCTCAGGGAGAGGGCGGTGTTCACCTCACTTGCGGGAGGGACTCTGTTGGCGGAGTGTCCGCAGGGGAGCGTTCTGTCTCCCTTGCTCTTGTGCCTAGTCGTGGATGGGCTGCTAGGGAGGCTCTCAGGAGGGGGTATTAGGTACAGGGCTATGCGGACGACATTGTCATCATAGTCCAAGGAAAGGTTACACAGTCAGTGTGGAAGCGCATGCAGACAGCACTGAAAGTGGTGGAAAGGTGGACGGTTTGTCAAGGGCTCAGGGTGAGCCCGAGATAGAAACTGTCATACCATTTACGAGGAGGAGGAAGTGGGAGAGCCACAGAACTCTCACTCCATACAGTAGGAACATTTCATTGGCCAGGGAAGTAAAATATCTTGGAGTCGTATTGGACTCTAAGCTAACCTGGAATGGTCACGTTGAAAAAATACTGCATAAGGCAGTCATGAGCTTAGCCGTCACTAGGCGGCTATATGGAAAAACCTGGGGACTAAGACCTCGTATGGCCCACTGGCTGTACACAAGGGTGGTCAGACCATCGTTAACATAGGCGGCACTGGTCTGGTGGCCTAAAGTGACAATCCAATGCCAAACAAAAACTAGGCAAGATCCAAAGGATGGCTTGCCTAGGCATCAAAGGGGCCATGTACCACAACACTTAGTTATAATGGGGGAGGCCAGGCTAGGACTACACATACTAGCCCTCAATGGTAGACTGAAGATCAACCCAGGCTTCAGGGGCCACTGCAAAATTCAGGAGATCTTAAAGGAGCCCATGCTTGAAATGAGGTTAGACTTTGCGAGCCCACGAATCTGCAGGAAAAACAACTTTACAATGGAAATCCCCGAACGCGAGGCATGGCGGAGGAGACGCCGGGCATACCACGGGACGCGCTCGTCTGGTTCACGAACGGATCCGGCGGGGAGCCTGGGCAGGTGTTTATTCGGAAGGACCGAGGGTAAGTCATTTCCCTCGGAGCTCATGCAACGGTCTTTCAAGCCCAAATGTACGCCATCCTGCACTGTGTGCGGGAGAACAAGAGGAGGGGCTGCACCAACAAGCGGATCCTCATAGCCACAGACAGCCCTAAGTAGCCCACAGGCAAATTCCTGGCTGGTGAGTGAGTGACAAGATGAGAAACCTGTCTAGGCAGAATGAGGTCACCCTCATCTGGGTGTCGGGTCACTCGGGAGTCAAGGGCAATGAAGAAGCTGAAGGTCTCGCGAAGAGAGGGTCAGCAGAACCATTTATGGGACGAGAACCGGCTTGGAGCGTGACAAAGAGCACTGCCATGGGAGCCATTTAGTCCCGGGGCAGAAACCAACACAAGGTGTACTGGGCAGACTGTCCAGGGCTCAGACATGGGAAGTCAATAATTGAAAGAGAGCTGTGGAGCTGCTAAATCTTAGCAGAGGACAGCTCAGAAATATAACAGGTCTCTTGACGGGACACATAGTCCTCAAGAAACACCTGCATAAAATGGGGCGGTTCGAGGGGGGACCTCGCATGCAGACTCTGTGGCGAGGGGGAGGAATCAGTCCAGCACATATTGTGCAAGTGTAATGTTCTGGACCGCAAAAGACAACTGATCTACAGTCAATCTAGACCGGATACAGCATTATAAAACTTCACCCTACCAATCGCTTTGCAGACTGGTTCAAGGGACAGTGATTTTAGAATGGCTGGAGTGAAGAGAGTAAGGGCATGCACGATAGGCCAAGGGCTGCAGTGCTATCGATGCGGCAAAGCCGCGGACGAGACCTTAGGGCGAAAAAAAATGTATGTAGCAGTTGTAGGTAATAAGCGTGTTCCTTCTGATGGAACATTTGGGTAGCCAGAATACCGGCTACTCAATTGTTCCTTTAACTTGCTGTTGTAATAGGCAATCAACTATTTAGTCTTCTTATTTTCCAACCAATGTCAATCTTTTCTCACCACTTTTACGCAACTTTGTTGCATTGATATAACCGGTATTCTTAGTGATAATTAATTGAAGGTCTCCAAATAAACTATACCAGAAGTTGTCTTTAATTTACTAGTGCCTCACATCACTTAATGTAGCCATTTTAAACACACTACTGGACATTTGGATGCTCAAGAACAAGCTGAAGCACGTCTTATTTCAAAGACAACTAAATGTTTAATGAGAATTATGTGTGTGGCTGACAATTTACACATGTTGACACCGCCCCGGCCTAAAAACTGTATTTATTATTATTTATTTCCAACCACATTAGACCCTCCAACATCCACTGCTCTCTGCTTCTGCAAACTCCGAAACTTTAGCGTAAATTTTCTCAGTGAATTCTTGATATGTATTTTCAAAATTCATTGATATTGTGATATTTGTGTTTTTAGTATTAAATGATTTCATTTCTTATCTGTTTCGGCTTTGGAGCACATATAAACCAAATAATTCTAGATTCATTTTAATGTTATTATGTTTAGTTAAAGCAGCTTCAATCAGATAGGAGACTTTCTGTTTTACTGCTTCCATAAACTGTTCAATATCAATACCCTTTTTGTATATACGATAAGTAGCCATTCTGTTTCTCAAAGCTCGAGTTAACATATGCACTTGTTAAACTTGCCATGACTCACATACTTTTGATTTGTGGGTTTCACTACGCAAATGTACAGAGAATGTACTACTTTTCACTTGTAACGAACAGGATTCACAATATCTCGTTTTGTTAGACATCTTAATTTAATTAAGATTGCTTAACGAATGACTAAAACATATACTCAGTTTATACATTCATTAACACACATATTTATGATGTCTCACTGCCTCCAGTGCATGTTGTCTTGCGTGGGACAGGCGATCAATATTGCCTGACCTGCGGCAGTTTCTATTAGAATTTAAATCGTAATTGTTTTACATTAACAACAAAATAGTATCAAAGCTAGTGACTTCGTCACAGTACTTTTCATTATCGTTTTTAGGTAATTCTTGAACGGCAATTTATATTATTCCTGTGAATCATTTTTATTCTTTTAAATTAGTAGAACTAATGTTCCTATCGTTAATGTGTAATGTAATTTCTTTTGACAGGTAGGAAGTTTGACATCCATTAAACAACGCTCTCCGATCATCGCTGGTAATTTCGCGGTTTGGGGTGGTATGTTCTCAACAATAGACTGTACCCTTATCCACATAAGAAAGAAGGAAGACCCGTGGAACTCCATTATCAGTGGTGCAGCTACTGGAGGTATCTTGGCTGCCCGTAACGGTCTACCAGCAATGGCGGGCAGTGCATTCATAGGTGGAGTACTTTTGGCTCTCATAGAAGGTGTAGGTATCCTGTTTACTAGGCTGTCAGCAGAACAATTTCAGCCACAGCTGCCACCAATGGAAGATCCCTCACAATTGGGTTCACAGCAGGATTCGTCTGGTGGAGGGTACGCCTTTCAGTAGATGATGTTCTGTGATTGTTGTAAAATTTATTATGATGGTAATATAGTAGTTAATAAAGAATTTGGTTGATTTCTTTTTCTTATTATATCAAATTATAACTGTTTATTAAGGACAGCGAGTTTACCTTCATATTGAAACCTAATGTCCTTTGTTGCCATATTTAATAATAATAATTGTACATTTATAGTTGCATTTTTATTTTTGTTACTGAATCAAACAACTTTACTAGTTCTGCAAATATCGTTCTAAAAATAGTTATCAGATTTGTTAACAGACTTTGGGAAGTTCTGAATTTGACATGTTTATTATATTTATGTGCAGCGATTATCTGTCAATGCCTGGACCATTCTCAATGGTGTTGATTCCAATCCAAAGTGGCTTTATAAGTACATTAGCCAGGTAAACTGGACCAGTTTTTCCAGGAAAATTTTGGATTTTAGTTTGCAACATTTTTGTAACTCCGAAAATAACAAAGCTATGGCAACCAAATTTGGCACTATCTATGTTAAAAAAACGTATAAGCATTTAAAAAAAAAATTGGGGTAACTAGTTATCAGATAACAGCACAAGAACAAATTATTTTGAGTGAATAACAAAACCCATTCAATATTACGCACCAATAGTAAGTTTTCTTAACGCAAAAATGATCAAGAAGCCAGAAAAAATACTTTGAAAATTTTATAGTTTTTCTTCAAAGTCGCGATTTGAAACGTCAAAATTTGCAATTGTCAGACAAAGAACCTAACCTAACCTAACAAATACGGGTTATGTAGAAGAAATGTGTTTTACAAAACCCAAAGTTTCAGCTTAAATCTTAATTTGACTTCATTTTGTTAAAATATTTGCAAAAAATTCATTTGAAATAGACCCTTTCTCTGATGCTTTGGCAGTAGTTTCAGCTTTTGTGGTTTAAGAGTTATCGTTTTTGGCAAATTTTTTGTGGAAAATATTCGTTATTGAGCAGACCGCAACTTTCGAATTTTGAAAGGATTTCTTCAACTAAGTGTGCACTAGGCACCCTAAAAAATATCTGGGGTCAATTTCAGTTTTTATGTTTACAAATATACATTTCTAGGATAAAGCTCAATATATCCATTATTATACAAGATAAGAGAAAGAATTATATAAGTTAATTATAGTGTCTATTCAGCTACATTTTATAAAATTATTATGACAATGGCCCATAAGTCGTTGGTGATATAAAGTTTCTTTTTTCATAATAGAACACGTCTTATATTATTGCATTTTCCACCGAATTATAATGTATGCTTGTCAGAAAAAAAATAACTTATTCATTGTTTTCGGGGTATTTCAATTGTTTTGTAACTTTTCACATTTTTGGCACATCAAAAATTGTGATACGACGTTTTTAACCAATAGAAATCGGAGTCGCATGAAAATGACACATTCAGAGAGGTTCTTATTAATCAAAAAAAAAAAAAAAAAAACCGAGATGCCATACAAACCGCTCTCAAACAAGGCTGTATTTGAGAAAATTCACTGCCGTAATTCTTTTTTTTTTTTTTCAAATTAAACAGCCTGTGCTTTATGTTTCACAAGTTCTGTTTCAACTAGTGTATAACACTCCCTATACTTAACAACTAGTTTTGGAAGTATTTACGTTTACAAACTTATACGATGATTTGACACTGGTTCAAATTTTCTTTTTAGTGAATTTTCATTAAGAAAATTCACTAATAAATAGGTATCAATGGTAAGACTTTTGGAAAAAAAATTCAAATGAGCGCGAATTAGTGCCTGTAGAACCCATATCCGGGGTCAGTTTCACTTTTTATATGTTTATATATATATATATATATATATATATATATATATATATATATATATATATATATATATATATATATATATATATATATATAGATAATTCAAATCGGGACAGCAGTCACCTGACAAATATAAAGGAGCCGAGTTGTCAGGTTTAATAAAATTTAATTTGAATTTTAAAATGTAAAACATATGGTCATAACACATATTTGTACTTGATGACAAATAAAAGTTCGTCAAAAGATTAATCCATCCAATAAATGTGGCTTAATATTAATAAATCTTGAGTTACCAATAATTTCTCATTCAATTTATCATAAATTCTAATTTACTCAATCTGACACCGCTGCATGGTAGGCGAACTGTCATCGCGAAACGACTGGCGCCGACTGCCGACGTCGAAACTTGAGACACAGAACGTGTTATTTATTGTTTCCATCGTCATATCTTTAAAACTAATAAAGCTAGCGAAGTAACTTTTTTTTTCAATTAAAGTAAACAATAGCGCTTTTAACAGTACCGATAGTTTTTGCATAATTTGTTTTTACATTGCTCTAAAAATTAGGAGAATTGGTAATTTAAATCTTATGTATTAAAATTTTCACCAATCGATAAACTTTTCTATCTTTGCAAATTTTTATATACATATAGCGAAGCAAATGTAGTTTAAACACTACAAAAGTTTTTGAAATAATTAGTTTTTTCCCAATGTGTATCGTTTGGCAACAGTTATTTTTTTAAAGTGCACTAGAATTATTTCAACGTAGTACAATAAACGCCTATGCAGGATAAGACGTGTGTGAAGTAGTGTTCTGTCTGCGGATTTACAGTCCTTACATTGTTATAACCTCTGTGCCATACAATATTCCTAATTTAGTAAGATAATGAAGTGCATTATTTGTAAAAAAAAAAGGTTCGGGACGCAGCAAGTGCGTTATAGTAGTGAATTTTCATAAGAATTGTACACTATTAGTAATATATTATTAAAACTAATTCTTTAAATTTAAATGGACCTTGGAGATCGGTTTTAGAGTCCCAGTTAGCGATTATTTGAAAAAAATTATATTTTATATGGAGCTAAAAAAATGAAAATTTGGTCTTAGATATATGTAAGTAGCAAGTGTCTTTAAAAAAATTGTGTTACAAATTTCATTAAAGTTACAACAGTTTTTCAAAAAAAAAATAATTACAAAGGGAATGCACCTGTCAAATTATAAATATGGCAGGTATTTTTCCTTATTAATTGCTTGGATGATTTTGTTTTAGTCAACCTATCCAGTTTTTGCAAACAATAAACAACAAAAAAGGTTTTTTATGTTATGGTAGAAAATTTTCGTAAAAATATTTCAGATCTGATAGCTCAATAAATTTCCCATTAAGCCAGCATCTTCAATCTTAACCATAGTAACACCCATGTAAATGCACGTGGGTAATAAATTAAAGAAAAATAACATAATGAGCTTCCCAGTAACTACAAATTTGTTTTGAAAAACTTTTTTTTGTTGTTTATTGTTTGCAAAAACTGGATGGGTTGACTAAAACAAAACGATCCAAGCTATCAATAAGGAAAAATACTTGCCATATTTATAATTTGACAGGTACAGTCCCTTTGTAAATAATTAATTTTTTCTGGAAAGCTTTTGTAACTTTAATGAAATTTGTAACACATTTGCAGTATTTACGTATTATATCTAAGACCAAATTTTAATTTTGTAGCTCCATATAAAACATATTTTTTTTCAAATAATCGCTAGCTAGGACTCTAAAACCGATCTCAAAGGTCTGGATTAGTTTTAATAATATATCTTACTAATAGTATACAATACTTATGAAAATTCACTACTATAACGCACTTGCTGCATCCCGAAATTTTTTCAAATTAAACAGCCTGTGCTTTATGTTTCAGAAGTGAATAGCATGTCCTCTCAAGTCTTGTATAACACCCCCTATACTTAAAAACTCTAGTTTTGGAAGTATTGTATTACGTTTACAAACTCATAGATGATTTGACTGGTGCAAATTTTCTGCTTTTTTTATTTAAATTACAAATTAGGTATATAATTTCAATTTTATGTATTTTTTCAGCAATTTTTTGTGAAAAAGTTATGGTGAAAAAAGGTTGCGAATTCACCTAAAAAAGTGCAAATTTCATGTTAACATTTCTTTTATTTGTCAAAAAACTTTCTGCGAATAATTGTATATTGGCTGGTGTAGTTTTCATGTAAATTGCTTTAGTAGGTAAGTAAGTTCGTTGGCCAGGAAAGTCACACCAGTTTTTTCAGATTTTTTTTTAATTTATGTTCCGGAAATGTTTGTACTTTTTCTAACAAAAAATATTCTGATCAATTATGATACATTGTTTCACCATAAAGGTTATACTATCTACTAAATTCGATGTCATATCAAGCGAATGATTTGATAAAGAGTGGAGACTCATATTGAAAGGACTGCTATTAGATTAACAAAAGAAAAGTGGAATATATTGGCTGTGTAGTTGGTAGTTTTGATATATTTATAGAGTGGTTGAATAAAAGTCTTAAATTAATAACAGACACCTTTAGCAAGACTTGTATAGTGGGCGATTTTAACATTGATTTGTTAAAAGAGAGCAAAGAACAAATGATATTAAATACTGTGGAAAGTTTTGGTTTGGCCCCTGCTTTCAGGCAGCCCAGTCGAATCACAGATAATTATATGTCCTGTATAGATAACATTTTCCTTAACATTAATGAGTCTTGTTACAATGGAAAACCCTAAACGTGTGTATCAGACCACTGTCCTCAAATAGTGACCCTTTTTAATTACAGACATATAACTAAAATAAAGTATATTGACAAATTTGTGGTAAATAAAACAAATATTGCTAGGTTTAAACGTGAACTGTCAAAAATTGAGTGGACAAGCCTGCTGGTGGAAAATGCAGAAAAATCATTTTACAATATACATGACAGAATTGAGCAGTGGTTCAAGCTTTCCTTTCTGAAGAGGAAAGTACCACTTGGCAACAAGAAAACTACTTACATGTCCAGAACTGGAAAAAGTCAAGATGCTGGTGGATTCAGCTCAAGTAATTCATAGGGTAATTAGAACTGAGAACTTAAGACAATTCTTGGCCACACTTAAGAAGCAAATGAGAGAAACATACACAAGTGAAGTCAAAAGAAGGAATACTGAATATATTGGTGCCACAGACAATAAAGTTAAGCTGTATGCACGATCGTTAACAAGGAGAGGCAAAGGAATTGTTCAAACTTGGAAACTGTTCTTAATGCAAATCAACTTAATAATCATTTTACAAGTGTCTGTATAAATGTGTCTAGTAGCTTTGATCACTCAGTAAAGGAGGCTATGGGTATGGTACATAATGAAAAGAACAGAAATCTGCACACCATGTTTTTACCCAACAACCAGTGAGGAACTGGCTAACATTTGAACAATTTTAAAACATATATATATATATATATATATATATATATATATATATATATATATATATATATATATATATATATATATATATATATATATATATATATATATATATATATATATATATATATATGGAATGACAGTTCCATTGTTAAAAGAAGTATTTCCTACCATAGTTAGCTGTTTGCGTGAGGTGCTTAACCAGTGTATGATCCAAGGCAACTTTCCTAAAAAGCTAAAGCTGGGAAAAGTGATTGCAATACATAAAGGTGGTAGTTTAAATGATTGTGACAACTACAGGCATATCTCGCTACTTCCGATTCTATCAAAGATATTTGAAGAGCTCCTTAAGAGAATATCGCTGGCATTCATTGAAAGATAATGAAAGAAATTTTCTAAAGTCTTCTTTGAACTGATCCGCTGCATCTTGATCACTGATCAGTTTGTCTCCCTGAACACTTATTTGCCATATGCAATGTCGCTGTTTAAACCTATTTAGCCAACCAGAAGAAGCAATAAAGTCACCACTTAAGTTCTTGAAAAAACTGCAGCGCTTTTACTGTGCACACTACTCCAGAAACAGGACTCCCTTGAGCTCTTTGCTGGTTAAACCATAAAACCATGGCCTTGTCTTATTCGTCATAGGGTGCAGTTTTCATGGTTTTCTGTTTAAACTTGCCAGCACACTATCCGATATAGCTGAAAACTGCAGGATTTTGGTTTTGATTTTTACACGTACAGTTTGATCACCAACTCCATACTCAATTGTTAAATTCTTAACCAACTCCCCATTCTCAATTTTTTTAAATGATTACCAGCTCGATAGCTAACACATACTTTCACTTAACAGACATTTTGATTGCAGTCAATGTATTACACTACAATGTCACGCACATTTTGATCACCAACTCCATACTCAAACTCGGTACAGAATAACTCGCAAAGAGGATTATCTCGCTCAAGCAGAGTATGTCGCCCAGTAACACAGAGGGGACTGTGTGAGTTTTTTGCGCTGATATCAGAGTGTTCATGGGATTTTGTACAGGATGAAAGTGCTAACAGCAACAGCAAGTTTGAAGAGTTTATACATGTTTTGCAACGGGCATACTTAACTGCATTTCCAGAGAAGAAATCTATAGTTCGCTCCGATCAATCTAACAATATTGTATATACCCTCACCCAAAGGTTGCCATCCCTTGCCCACCGATGTGCCGTTGGTGACCTCTCTCTCTTTTATAGATATCTGCACGGGCACTGCTCAGAGGAGCTTTCCATCACAGTTCCTCCACCTGCTGCCCCCAACAGATCTACCAGGGGAACAGAGTGAATGCACCCTTTTACTGTCCAGGTCACCAGGCATCTTGTTATGCCCGTTCTTTTGTCCCGAAGACTTCCAAGTTGTGGAATTCCTTGCTGGCACATGTTTTTCCTTCGCCCGAACCTGCAAACCTTCAAGTCCAGAATTAACAAGTTGCCTCTTTCCTCCTTGTCAACACCCACGGTACGATAGAATTTAGGCTGTAAGCCCTCATGGTGTGTTGTTGAAATAAAAAAAAACAATAAAAAAAATTGGATGTTCATTATGCTATTCTTGTGATAATATATTTAATCAAGTAAATAGATATGCTTTGTGGATGATCGATATGTATATGAGGATCCGGTTAATAAGCTTCTGGTAAATCGAGAGTCTACTGTATTTGCATTGTATTTTCTCTTCATTTTTGTTTTTTTTATTATGTAATTAGTTTTTCCTTACCATGTAATAGGGTATTGACTGGTCTGGTATTGTAATAAATTATTACATATTATTATAACAACCAACTGAATACTGAAATCGGCTTACAGTGCAGCCAACCAAGTAGTAGAGTTGACACTCCAATCTGTTCAGGGGCTAAAATTACTAATATAACCTAAAAACAGGGTAAAACAAAAACAGTAGTCACATAACAAACATCAATAAAAGAAGTTGTGTTTTGTAATAACATATTCTGATATAATTCAATCACCAATAACATAAAATTACAATATCTTATAATTCATCTTTATAATTGAAAGAACGTTATTTACAATGTACACTATCTAGGCTCATAACAGCTGAAAAAGACCAAGAGAATTATATTAATAGTAACTCAGTGAACTCAGTAATAGAGGAAGATAGAAAGAGAGAAAGAGTATTGTGCAACCGAGAAGAGGGAGAAAGGGTTGAGGAGGAATGGCAGTGTTGATACCGCTGGTCTTGAGGATATGTTTGGCACTATTTCACACCATCACCTCCATCTTGTTGCCCTTGCGCATCACTCTTATCTGACCTGGCTGCACTTCTGGCAGACCCATGCACTTGAAAGTGAACGTCACTGTCTGTGAGCCGAAGTTTGCTTCAAACCTGCAATTAAAGTTTATATTAAAGTAATCACTTCAACACTTGCTGGCTCCTAATTAGCAGTTCTACACAATTGTTTTTGCATTTCCTAAAAGTTTCTTATTTACCCTTAGATTATCAAATGTAGAATAGCATATTATATAAATTGTTTGTTCCATTATGACATCATTAAACTATATGCCACCTGGGCATGGAACTCGTCAAATTTCAAAAGTAAAACAATACTTAAAAACATTAAAATTGAATAAACACTAAAACAAAATAAAAAATTATTGTCTAAATCTATAAATTATTTCTTTGTATATGATGTAAAATACAAAGTGCGTTAATAAAAAAAAAATCCATTAAAAATAACGCTGCAAATTGAATCATAACTTCCACATAGCTGTAATAATTTACTCTCTTCAGAAAGACATTCTCATGGGATGATTTTAGGATCAATGACTTGACCACAATGAAAATATTCTTATTCCTGTACCCATAAACTTCTGAAACGTTATATTACTCGAGTTTTATTGAACAAATACCAATTTTCACCAAATCACCCCTCATTTATCCCCTACCCCCTGAAGCGATCTTACCCAAAAACAATTCGAAGCGATCCTTTGTCAGGTGCTAACTGGAAACGAAATTTGAAGATGATATCTCAATTAGTACAAAAGTTATTGCGCCTACTAACAAACAAAAGTACAGACTGACAGCCAAAAAAATTTTTTCATTCCAGAATCAGGTTTTCTATATGTTTTGACTTTTTAGTTTTAGCAACAAAAAAAAAACAACAAAAATTGGAATTTCTGTCACCGATTATCCAATTCTACACATCCAAATTTAATTTCAGCACAGAATACCAGATGTTTGATAAAATTGAACGTTTTCTAATAAACAAAACATGATATTACTCTAGTTTTAACGAAAAAATGTCAATTTTCACCAAATCACCCTCCATTCATCCCCTACCCCCTGGAGCGATTTTACCCAAAAATAATCCGAACCATTCGTTTGCCGGGAGCTAACTGTATACCAAATTTGAAGACGATATCTCAATTCGTTCTAACGTTATCGTGGCTACAGACAGACATACAAAGCGACGGACCAAAAAAAAAATTCGTTCCTAAATCATGTTTTCTGTATGTTTTGACACTTTTCTGGACTTTGTTTTTACCTATAAGTCACAATTCCCAGTCACTATCCAAACTTTGAAGGTATTTTGTGCTATTATGAGAGATTCAACTATATGGTAAACGAATTTAGTTTGAATTTATTAGCAATCATAGATTTTCATGTATCATATATATATATATATATATATATATATATATATATATATATATATATATATATATATATATATATATATAAAGTATTTGCGAACCCGGAAGAGGAAACCTAATTTCTTAGCAGCCGCTTCTGCAATTGATGTGACATGTTGGTGCCAATTGAGATTTCGATCCACAGAAATGCCAACAAGTGAAAAGGACTAATTACTTTGAATAACTTGGTTGTTCATTGTGATGGGCTGGTGGTGTATCTCTTATGAGAAAGAAAGCAAGACTGTGATTTGGTGGGGTTGAATTGTACAAGATTTCTACTTCCCCAGTCTAATATTTTTTGGAGATCCACAGAGACAGAACATTCCACGAGTCTGCGATCCTGATCTAATTGGGCTAAAGAGACAGGCTTAAAATATTGTATATTTAAGTGGAGGGTGCTGCCGTCTGGGTAACTGTGAACTGGGTTGGATGTGCTAGAGAGAAGGTCATTGATGTGGAGAAGAAACAGAGTAGGGGCTAAAGCTGAACCTTGAGGAACTCCTGCATTAATTGGATACAGTTTAGAGGAATGACCATCCATGACAACAGTAATGCTCCGGTTGGAGAGGAAATTTGCCTTCGAGGTACAGAGTTTTGGTGGTAGGCCATAGACTGGAAGTTGATTAAGCAGCGGTGCATGCCAGACCTGGTCGAATGCTTTGGCTATGTCTAGAGCGACAATCTGGGATTCACCGTGTAGTTCCATAGACTTGTGCCAAGAATGGGTGACAATGGAAAGGAGGTCGGCAGTTGATCTGCGCTGACGGAATCCACACTGCCTGTCGTGGATTAGACTGTGTTTTTCAAGAAATTTTAGTAATTCGGTGTTTATATACTTTTCCATCACTTTAGAGACGACTGAAAGGAGAGAAATAGGCCTGTAGTTGCTAGGAAGAGCTTTGGATCCTTTTTTGGGGATGGGTTGTACTCGAGCAGTTTTCCAGTTACTAGGGAATATGCCTCTATTGTAAGATGTCTGAAACAGACGAGTCAGGACAGGAGCAAGTTTTGGTGCGCATTTCTTGAGAACAATTGCCAGAGGCTGTCCTGGTATTAAGAGAAGAGAGCATCTTTCGTACCTTTTTAGTTTTGAAAATGATATTCGTCATTTTATGCGCGACATTGGGGACTGTTGGTGGTTGAACATTTGGAGGTGGGTTGAGAGTAAAATTGCCGGCAAACAACGACGCAAAAAGTTCAGCCTTGCCCAGGGCGTTAGAAAATCAATTAATGCAAGTAGTTCTTCCGTGCTATAATTGCCAATTATTGAAGTATGTAACTATTTCGTGTTACAATTACCAATTATTCAATTATGAATGTAGTTTTCCCATAACTACACTTGGAGAACACCCAAATCACCACAACACATATTTCAGAGACCTTACGATCGTTTCGTTGACAAAGTCAACATCTTCAGAGGAAGAAAACTTCTTTTCCTTCTCTGAAGATGTTGACTTTGTCAACGAAACGATCGTAAGGTCTCTGAAATATGTGTTGTGGTGATTTGGGTGTTCTCCAAGTGTACTTATTAGTGCTCATCACAGGTTCCAGTTTTCACATAGTTTTCCCATATTATTATTAGTTCTGTAACGTTTTACACGTTTTGAAACTCGGCCATTTTTACATTAATAATTATTCTTATATTATAATTTATTAGTCAAGGAGATTTGCCCACATAAACTGACGTCATCACATGTGCCCGTAGACTCATATTTATTCCATGTCTGAACTACCTGCAGGAGAAGATTTTGAAACCCTTATAGTTGGTTATAACATGTGCCTGTTGATAACAAGGCCTGTGTAAGCACCAGAAACTCGTTAATATTCCTCTTTTGCATCACTATGTTAATCAATAATAAGACAATGCAGAGCTAAAAAAGTTATGTTTGTTTAATACAGGTATGTAATTTTTAAATATCCACTTCTAAAATTTTTATGTATGTAAAATATTTATTATATTTAACCCTACTTTCTTATAATTTATACTTATATAAATTATATAATTGTAATTTATAATTATAAATTATACATGTCACTCTGTTTTTGCACATTTTAAAGATAAATATTTTTGTTTTATTGCTTGCTATTTTGTAGATCTTGATACCTTGTGGCCTTGTCTGCTCATCAATGACCATTTCACTTTAATTATTCACCTAACAGCAGATTAAACATTGTTTTCTCGTGCAGACACCTTCGCAGTGGTATCAAGCAAATTACCTATAAGAAGCAGTATTCTAACTACTCTGAACATTTTCAGCTATCCCGTCGTTTGTTTTTTTGTCACAGTTTGTCAATGTTCAGTTATATGTTTTATTGTGGTGTTTCACATTGTCTTTCATCATGTTATGCAGTTTTATGCCATTTATTTCACCGTTAAATGGAACCAGCATCATAATGCTTCTGGGCTTACATCATCCATCAGGGCCCATTAACCCAACTATAGAAGAGTTTCAGCAGCTTTGAATGACTGTCAATATTGTAATAGAAGCCCTACACCTGCTAGAATATCTGAAATAATCCTACTGCAATCACACGTTAAGTAACTGTTTAATCTGTATCAATTGTCCTCAATTTTTCTTTAAAATTAACAATTTAAATTTCTTTTAAAAATTGCTAGAAGATGTCATTGTGTTTTTATTTTTAAACATTTTTGATGCTTTTAATAAGATTAGCAGGTGGTAGTGGAATTTTCCTTTATGTAATAGTAAAGGATTTTTTCACGCCCGAGGAGGTACCACCCCATACATCAAGGGGCCGGTGAAGTCCCAACGGACGTTACCGGTTCTGGTGTATGAGTCGGTTTCCCTTATAAGCAAAAATGATGATGGCTCCTCCTTGTATAAAATATTCCGGAGGCAAAATACCCCTCCATTCGGATCTCCGGGAGAGGGGTGTACAGGGGGCGCCAACATCAAGATTTAACATATCCTTTTCGAATATATGTGGCCTAAATTCTAACCTGAACTCCGTCCACCATTTCCTCCAGGCTAACAGGCCCCAACACCTCTTCCTCACCGAAACCCAAATCAGTGCCAAAACAGCCACTAATCACCTTAATTTCCCGGGGTATGAGCTCCTTACTGCCTTTAGATTGCATGGAGGCGTGTGCGCATACGTCCGTAGCAATCTACCCTGCACCAGACTTCCCAATTTAGAAGCTGGAAGAAAAGACATACTATGGATAAAACTCTCTCTCAGGGCTGCAACTAAATTCATCTGTTGCATTTACCGGTCACCTTCTGACAACAACTTTGTCCAGCTCTTTGACTACCTTTCTGAAAAAACCGACTATCTGATTTCTGAATATCCTTCCTCCGAGGTCACTATTCTTGGCGACTTCAATGTCCATAATAAGGAATGGCTAGGATCTTCAAAAACCGATCCACAAGGGAGAGCAGCGGAGGCCTTTGCAGTCAGCAATTCTTTGGCCAATATGGTACAGCAACCTACTTACTTTCCTCGTATCCCAACACACAGCTCAAATCCCTTGGATCTCCTTCTTACTACAAATCCTGAATGCTATAAGATATCAGTCACCGCCCCCCTTGGTCGCTCAGACCACGGCATGGTCACTGCTTCCTGTGCAATGCAACCCGAGGTCGCACAGTCATCACACCCACGTATCGTTTGGCACTACAACTCCGCAAACTGGGACGAAATGCGGGATTACTTTTCCTCATTTCCATGGGCGTCTGTCTGCTTCTCTCATCCTGACCCCTCTGATATCTCACAAAATGTCACCGAAATTATCCAAGCTGGCATGGAATTATTTATTCCACGTACACAGAAAACCTCTTCAGCCACTCAAAAGCCCTGGTTTTCTAAATCCTGTGACAAGGCCAGACTTGAAAAGGTCAAAGCTCATAAAACGCTTCTACACAATCGCAGTCAAGAAAATCGTCAAGCATTCAACGACGCAAGAAACCGCTATGTCCGCATTCTTTCTGAGGCAAAAAACTCGTTTAATAACCACATCAAAAACAAAGTCCTCTCAAGCTCCAACGGCGGCAAACCCTTCTGGACTCTTGCTAAGTCTATTGGGAATAATTTCTGCAAGAGCACGTTCCCACCTCTTGTCTCAGGTGATGAAATTGTTTCTACCGCCCTGGGCAAGGCTGAACTTTTTGCTTCGTTGTTCGCCGGAAATTCTACTCTCAACCCACCTCCAAATGTTCAACCACCAACAGTCCCCAATGTCGCGCATAAAATGACTGATATCATTTTCCAAACCAAAAAGGTACGAAAGATGTTTTCTTCTCTTAATACCAGGAAAGCCTCTGGCCTTGACGAGATCCCAGCAATTGTTCTCAAAAAATGCGCACCAGAACTTGCTCCTGTCCTGACTCGTCTGTTTCAGATATCTTACAATAAAGGCATATTCCCTAGTAACTGGAAAACTGCTCGAGTACAACCCATCCCCAAGAAAGGATCCAAAGCGCTTCCTAGCAACTACAGGCCTATTTCTCTCCTTTCAGTCATCTCTAAAGTGATGGAAAAGTATATAAACACCGAACTACTAAAATTCCTTGAAAAACACAGTCTAATCCACGACAGGCAGTATGGATTCCGTCAGCGCAGATCGACTGCCGACCTCCTTTCCTTTGTCACCCATTCTTGGAACAAGTCTATGGAACAACACGGTGAATCCCAGATTATTGCTCTAGACATATCCAAAGCATTCGACCAGGTCTGGCACGCAGCGCTGCTTAATAAACTTCCGGCCTATGGCCTACCACCAAAACTTTGTACCTGGACAGCAAATTTCCTCTCCAACAGGAGCATATCTGTTGTTGTGGATGGCCATTCCTCTAAACTGTATCCAATTAATGCAGGAGTTCCTCAAGGTTCAGCTTTAGCCCCTACTTTGTTTCTTCTCCACATCAATGACCTCCTCTCTAGCACATCCAACCCAGTACACAGTTACACGGACGACAGCACCCTCCACTCAAACATACAATATTCTAAGCCTGTCTCTTTAGCCCAATTAGATGAGGATCGCAGACTCATGGAGGGTTCTGTCTCCGTAGACCTCCAAAAAATATTGGACTGGGGAAGTAGAAATCTTGTACAATTCAACCCCACCAAAACTAAGTCTTGCTTTCTTTCTCACAAGAGATACACCAGCCCTAGACCGATCACAATGAACAACCAAGTTATTCAAAGTAATGAGTCCTTTTCTCTTGTTGGCATTACTGTGGATCGAAATCTTAACTGGCACCAACATGTTACATCAATTGCAGAAGCGGCTGCTAAGAAATTGGGTTTCCTCTTCCGGGCTCGCAAATTATTTTCACCAACTAATCTCTATACCTTATACACTTCACAAATAAGGCCAAACCTCGAATACTGCTCCCACATCTGGGGTGCAGCTGCCGCTTCTACACTCGCTATCCTGGACTCCATTCAAAAGAGAGCTATACGTCTCATCGGTGACCCTACCCTCACCCAAAGGCTTCCATCCCTTGCCCACCGACGTGCCGTTGGTGACCTCTCTCTCTTTTATAGATATCTGCACGGGCACTGCTCAGAGGAGCTTTCCTCCATAATTCCCCCACCTGCTGCCCCCAGCAGATCTACCAGGGGAACAGAGCGAATGCACCCTTTTAACGTCCAGGTTACCAGACATAGAACATCTTGTTATGCCCGCTCTTTTGTCCCGAGGACTTCCAAGTTGTGGAATTCCTTGCCGGCACATGTTTTTCCTTCTCCTCCGAACCTCCAAACCTTCAAGTCCAGAATTAAGAAGCTGCCTCTTTCCTCCTTGTCAACACCCACGGTACGATAGTATTTAGGCTGTAAGCCCTCGTGGTGTGTTGTTGACATAAAAAAAAAAAAAAAGATATATATGTACTGAGTTTTCTCTTTTTAATTATGTTCCTCAATAGCATATACAAAAATAACGGCGACAACCTACGCCTTGATTTTATTTCGTACATCATTATGTTCTCTGCTTTGCTAGTCAAGTATTTTGAAGATGTCGACATAATGCAAATTCTTTCGATACACGTATTTTTCGATTCATCGAGCTCACATGATAAGTTACAGTTCTTTTTAGCGAATTTTTTTTTAATTCGCTTATGGGGAGATCTGTCTTTATGTATATATATATATATATATATATATATATATATATATATATATATATATATATATATATATATATATATATATATATATATATATATATATATATATATATATATATATATATATATATATATATATATATATATATTATAATCGACCGATAACTCAAAAAACAATGGACCGATCTTGATAAAATTTGCAGATTACCTTCCTTTTGCAAGTGGCTTGGATAAGTTCGTTAGCCAGGAAAATCGGACCAGGTTTTCCCGGAAAATTTTGTGTTTTCTTTATAAAAAAATTTATATCTCCGGAAATAACAAAGTAAGGGCAACCAAATTTGGTACGGGTGTTTGTATTATAAAGAGTGAACTCTGTACCAAAATTTAGGTCCCTAGCTTTAAAGACAAAGGCAGTTAAAGCAACAAATTTTGGAGTTTTCCTCAAAACGTCAAACTGGCAATTTTAAACGTCAAAATTGGCAATGTTTAGGCAAAGAATGTGAAACAAATACCGTTTGTGAAAAGAAAATGTTGCAAGAAGAGTGTTATTTGCAAACCCTTAAGTTTCAGATTCAACCGTCATTGCCCTTCATTTTACTAAAATATTTACAGAATATTCATTTCAAATAGACCTTTTCTCTGATGTTTTGGCTGTCAGTTTAGTTAAGTTTGGTGGCTTTTTAGATATTTATTTGTAGGTTTGGTGAAGTTTATGGTTTAACGGTCTATATTTTTTTTTAGCTAATTTTTGTAGAACAAATTCGTTAATGCATTTTTGCAGTTTTTATCGAAATATGATGCGTTTGTAAGCAAAAAAACTGGACGCAGTAAGTGCGTTTTGGTAGCGAATTTTCGGTAAATTTGCACTTTAGCTCCCAAACTCTTTTCAAAAAACTGTTTTCAGAAACCTGCCTAGGGCCTCCGTGAATCCACAAACCCCAAGAAAAATTTCTTGTTCACACCCCCCAAGGAAGTTACGGGACCAGGAGTAAGTAGGGTGGCATAATTTTTTTTATAGCTAAATTTCATTGAACAAATTCGTTAATGCATTTTTGAATTTTTTGTCGAAATATGATGCGTTTGTAAGAAAAAAATCTAGGCGCAGTAAGTGCGTTTTGGTGGCGAATTTTCGGTAAATTTGCAGTTTAGCTCCCGAACGCTTTTCAAAAAACTGTTTTAGAAACCTGCCTAGGCCCCCAGCCCCCTGGATCCACAAACCCCAATGAAAATTTATTGTTCACACTCCCCAAGGAAGTTACGGGACCAGGAGTGAGTAGGGGTGTATAATTTTTTTTTAAACTAATTTTTGTAGAACAAATTCGTTAATGCATTTTTGCATATTTTATCGAAATATGATGCGTTTGTAAGAAAAAAATCTGGACGCAGTAAGTGCGTTTTGGTAGCGAATTTTCGGTAAATTTGCAGTTTAGCTCCTGAACCTGCCCCCATGGATCTACAAACCCCAAGAAAAATTTCTTGTTCACACCCCCCAAGGAAGTTACGGGACCAGGAGTGAGTAGGGGTGCTGAGCGGGGTAGGTAGTAAAAAGGAAATATGAGCAGAAAATCGAATAAAGCGGGCTTGAAAGCTGTCTTTTTCACATCTTCCTATTCACTCCCAGTCCCATAACTTCCTTGGGGGGTGTGAACAAGAAATTTTTCTTGTGGTTTGTGCATCCAGGTGGGGTCCTAGTAATGTTTCTGAAAACAATTTGTTGAAAAGCGTTCGGGAGCTAATCTGCAAATTTACCGAATTTTCATTAAATCCTTTAAATTTCAATAACAATAACATTTAGTGTTAGATGTAGATTTATCCATGTAATTGGGCCTTTGGCCTGTCTTGGATTTTTTTGAATAAATAAAATTAAAATAAATAAATAAAAAAAAACTCAATTTGCTATTAACGTAAGCTTTGTTGGATAGAAAACCAACATTTAAGTTTATTTTCGGAAAATTTTTGTATATTTTCAAACAATAAGTAATTTTGATAAAATATAGTACATTGTTTCTACCACATAGGATATACCGGTAATCAGATTGATGCCTGCTCGCATTTGCTATTAAAAACATTTTTATGGAAATTCACTTCCATAACACATTTGCTGCATCTAGACTTTTGAAAAATGTTTATATATTTTCAAACAATAAATTTATTTCAATGAAATATGGTACATTGTTTCTACTATATAGGCAACCAAGTTTGATGCCTGCTTTCATCAAAGAAAGACATTTGCTATTAAAAATATTTTAAAGAAAATTCGCTACCATAACGCACTTGCTGCATCCAGAGATTTTATTAAAGTAAGTTTGTTAGTAACGTGTCGTCCAGTCATTAATATACAGAGTGCTACAAACTTCCCCAACTTTACCCCCCACATTTCTTCTACTTCCTTAAACAAAGGCAATTAAAAATTACATTAACATTGTACATTTAATACAATAAGTAACAACGAAACTGAGCTTATTTGTGCCAATCTATTTAGCAAACAAAACTCACAATATATAAAACATTTCATACTGAAAATTATTTACTTACTCTGTAGTAATGTTGACTTCAGGTGGTTTTCCAGTAGCATTTTGTACAACTAAAAACAGCTTGGTCACAATTTCGATGACGTGTCCAGTCTGGAACACAAAGTCCCCCTTCTTCTTGCTCAGGTCGCTCTGAAACAAGCAACCAGTTGTGTCTGACGAGGCACTGCAGGTCTCTGGGTTTCCTACCGAGGACTGGGAACAAAAGCTACCAGCTAACATTAAGTGGAAACACTAGCTAACTATTAAATAGGGTGGGTGCAGTACGCTACAGCATTTTAAATACTAGCAAGTAATTTTCAGGAAGTTCATACAAGGCACAGCAGCCTATGTGTCCAAAGACACTATGATTTTTATTGCTTACTTTAGTTAACAGGTGTTAATACAATGTACATTTATTAAATACAAGTTTATGTTGTGCAGTATATACTACACCATGAGTGGTTAGGTTACTTTGAACTAATAAAAGTTTTTTTTCTCCCTCAGGGCACCCCCGCGGCTTTGCCGCCCCGATAGCACTGCACTAATAAGAGTTGATCTAATGTCTAATAATACAAAAATTGACATAACCTAATAATAACACTAATAACGTCAACTTGTCAACACGAAACGAGAATGTTCTTAGAACAAAATGGATAGAGATTGTTTACAATAATTTAAAATAAGCTAATAAAACTTGTTGACTTTTTAATATGTGAATTTACCTGTGGGTATTCTTGCTTATATAATTCGTTGATGGATTCGTTGGCTCGGGAGAATGCTAATTTAAGAGCTAAGGTATCTGACATGGAAACACAATTTGAACAGGCTAAATTCGCAATATCAGTGAGTATTTGCCGAGATTAGAGATCGCATGGAGAGAGAAATGAATTTTATTATCGTGGGTGTCGAGGAACAGCCAAGCGAAGCTCACGATACTAAATATATAGAGGGTATATTTAAACGGGAAATATCTAGTAATGTTTCTGTCTTGAAAACTACGAGGCTGGGTAAACCAGGGCTCAAACCCAGATTACAGAGGTACAATTACCGGATAAGCAGCAGGCCGTGACAGTCTTACGGTATAAGTAAAAGCTTAAACAGATTAAGGTCAGGAACGACTTAACACCCTCTCGGTGAATTGAAATTAGCAATCTACATAAAGAGCTTGAATCCAGGCGGGTGGAAGGGGACCGTAATCTTACTATTCGATATGTCAGAGGTGTCCCAAAGCTTGTTTCTGTGTTGGGTAACGACTTGAATCCCACTAATGAAGGTTTGAGCACTGGAATGAACTTTCGTGCGGAGGAATACTCTCCACGACAGCGGAGCTGGGTCCAAATATTACAGACTACATGGGGCTGCTAAGCTCGAGGATCCATGTTCCACGAATTTTTTACCTGTTATTTAGGAATGTCAGCAGTATTCGTAATTTGGAGGATCTACTGGATCAATATGTGGATGGTTTTGAAGTGTTGTGTTTGGTTGAGACATGGTGGGTCAGTGAATTAGAGATCAACTCATTGTTAGAGAATAATTATAATTTAGTGTTTTCTCAAGCTATCAGGGAGAGATGTTACGGGCGGGCTAGTGGTGGATTGGCCATTTACTTCCTTAAAAAATATAGCCATTTTGTTCTTGACATCTCTCCCTGGTGGATTGCAATTCTATTGAAATGTGATGTTATCTCATTTGTTGTAATTTGTACTTATTTTAAGCCATCCCTGCCCATTGGCCAATCCTTAGAGTCATTCCGTTTTTTGTTATGTAGTGTCATGGAAGCCTATTTCGACATCCCAATATATATTTGTGGAGATTTTAACTGTCGTGTGGGTAGCCTTGATGGGGTTACGCTTGATGACATTTTTGAGAGTTCTAGTCTGAGCGGGACGAGAACTAGTTATGATGGTGTGGTAACCTCTAAAGGAGATAATCTTATGAAGTTTATGACATCTCATTCCTTTGTATTGGTTAATGGCAGGACTACTATTGATTCTGCTTCTCATTTCACCTTCCATAGCACTAGCGGTCGTAGTGTTATCGATCTGTTTTAGATTTCTGTAAATTCTCTAGACTCGGTCACTGATTTTGAAGTGTTGGAGACTGTGGCAATTTCGTCTAGCCATCTTCCGATACGGGCTCATATCAGTGGAAATACTGACTAGTTTGGTTGTTTCGATCAAACTATAGACAGAATAGAGCAACTGGTTTGGAGGCCCGAACTCTGTGGAGTATACTGCGACTCACTGACGTGTTCTGCAAATGTAGCATGTATATCTTTAGATGTTAATAATGATTTTTCAAACTTTAGAAATACCATAAAAGAAGTAGCACATACTCTGGAAAGACCTCTACCAGAAAAGCTGGTGAGAGAAGATGCACAAAACCATGGTTTGACTCAGAGCTATTTAAGCTAGAAAACTTATTGTTCACATTACAGAACTTTTAGAAGGAATGGCTATAGTGAGCACAAACGTGTTTATTTGTAGGTGAGGTCAATATATTTCTGCACAATTTGATATAAAAAGTGGTATCGCAATGAAATAATCAGTGGGTTGTGTAACCCACATAACTCTGTTGTGTTTTGGAATACTGTGAAGACGTTCTGTTTAGCTAAAAAGGCTAATTCCCCAATATCGGGAGTCCTATTACGAGTCATTGGCTGTCCCAACAGTTACCAACGATCTGATATTTTTTGACACACGCAATCCAGTACTTGATTCTGTAATGGATGTCTGGACTACAAACCGCACCTTCGAATATGGGGAGTAGAAAGGCGGTAGGATCTGACAGTATCACGAATAATTTTTTGAAGCATCTCCCTCAAAACTGGTTGCTTTATCTGACCTCACTATTCAACAAGATATTTGACCTGGGATGTATGCCAGAATCTTGGTTCGAAATAATTTTGTGTATGCTTCACAAAAAAGGTGCTCTAGATGATCCTTCCAACTAACGGACTATCGCGCTTGTTAATGGTACCGTTAAACTTTTTACACAAATACTCTTAAGCAGATTGTTGCGCTGGCCTGAAGGTACAGACATATTTCCTAAGTGCCAGTCTGGTTTCAGAAAAAATAGAGGTTGTATTGATAATGTTTTTACAGTCACTTCCATTATTCAGCTGCATCTAAGGCTGCCTGGTCGGAGAGTGTATGCTACGTTTATTGACTTCGAGAGAGCGTTCGACTCTAGTATGTCATGATATTCTCTGGCAGAAGCCATTAACTCAACTCGCCTTTCTGTACGACATGTCTACGGCCTCTGCTACTTCGCACACTTTAGTTCGGCGAGATTCATGTCGTGGACCTACAAAGACTCCCTCGGTAACCACGTGTGCTGGGCGGCTCCTCATCAAAAACAGATATACCACCCCCTGAAAATTTGTCGAACCAATATCTCAAGGTTGTTATAGATGGTGGCAGGTCCCCCATAGACAGCATCCAACTTCGCTTTTATTTCTTTGCATGTTATCAAAAATAAAAAGCTAATTATGGATCCATATTGAACTTTTTCAATTTTATGAAGAAACACAAGGTACGCTTAATACAACTGGCTGCCAAATAAAAAGTAACCAATGAATCAGTATGAATTTTAGTATGGTGTCGTTTGGCCAATTACAGTAGACGTCGGTAATGTGAACCTCCCTCAGCAACGCCACCTGTCTTCAAAGACGGGTACTTATTGATCGACCCTCGTACATAGCAAACTGTAGTAGTAGTAGTAGTAATTGGGCATTCTCACCTGGTTCTTGAGTATTCGTATCATTATCTGTATTAAGTATTCATACAAGTATAGTTTTCAGGTTTTTTTTAAATAAATAAATATATTATTATTATTATTAAGTTTTTAAAAGTATGGAAGAACCACTTGACTCTTAAAAGTACTTGATTTTGTGTATCACTATAATCTAGTATATCTGACTTGAGGATTGGGTAAGTACAATGATAAATTGGGGTTGTCTATGAATTTACACTTAATCATCACTACTCGAGCTGTGCATCGGGGTAGTCCAAATTTTTAATATCATAAATAACTACAGTATATTTAAAATAAGCAAAACTTACCGCCCTAACATGTACGACAGCTACATCATCCAGAAAAGGTGACAATGACATCTTATAGATTTCAGTAGCTGGAACGCGATACTTGATCTGCAGTGTACGTTGGTCAAGTACTAGCATGGACCTCGTCGACACAACTAATAATATAGGAACAAACTGAAAACATTTACAATGTAGAGATAACATAACAGTTAGTAGCTAACATACTTTTCCACTGGAACGGGCTATTTTATTAACTATATCAGCAAATACAACGTATTGGTCATTGCTTTCTGAACACAATTTCTTCCATTGTATATTCTGCCGCAGACGAACATAGTCCCCAAGAAAAGGATGAGATACACTGCAACAAAATTTAGTAAAATTTAGAAAATTACACATATGAAAAATGCTTCATTATTATTTTTAAATGGTTCAGAAAGTCAGAAAGTCATCATGAACTTGATTTATGTGCCACAAGATGGTTGTTTACTCTGAATATATGGAGATTATGTCTTCGGAAATATGTCTACCGGGAGAGCACCAGAGCTTAGATTTTCTAGGAAAGAACTAGTATTCATAGCAAACTGTTCTACTAGTGGGTAATTTGATACTACAAGCATGTGCTTTTTGACCAAAACGGGTTTGCCGATTCAAGCTGTCAAGTGGAGGTAGTAGCAAAGCAATGTCAATAGTAATATCGATAGAAGACGCGGAGATCTCTAACCTTTCTCCTTTGGTGGAAAGAAGCATGACTGACTGTGATAGACAAATCTCCAATAAGGCAAAGAGCTCGTTTCTGAATAGAATCTACAAGGGGCAAAGTTGTCTTTGAAGCAGCACTTCAGGCATGAGAACAACACTATGAAGATGTATGTATTTGTATATCGTCAAAAGCTGCTGTGATGAAAACAAGCTTCTTTGGTACTGCTTTAGCTATACTGAAAACATGTAAGAATCAGCAAAGATCCTCTGCATACCCAATGTAGAGGTTGTTGATTTTTTAGGCACCATTACTTCTGGGCCCTACAGTTTACTCTTCCTAGAGAAGAGGCAATTATGAGTTTTTGTGGCATTAAACATAACCAAACCAGAGCTTGACCCAAGGCGCTCTCCTCTGGAACCACACTCCTGAGTAACATCCAAGCAAGGGCATTGTCTGTTTCAAAGCCCACAGTGGAGACCTCAAAATCTGGGTGTATACCACACCCTAGAGATAAATCTCCGCCTCCCTGCAGTCTAGTCTGGACCAGACACTCGCCAGTGTGAGACCAATTAATCCCCTGTTATGAAAGGAAGGAGTTATCTTGGGCCAGTTCTTTTATTTTGTTCCCGGATCCACAGGGGACTACCATTCACATCAACATTAAGAAAGTTATCAAAAAGTATTGAAGAAATGACTGAATCTTCATATCAATCAATAGTTTCCTGATCCTTCTGCATGCAATTTTATGCACGATTTCGCTTCTTGCCATAAAGCTGAATCAGTAGCATCATACTCGGAGATGAAACAAATCAAAGTTTTGCTTGGCTAGGCATTTCGCTACACTTAAAACCCTTTCTTAAGCATTTCTGGAGTTTCTAACATGAAAGAGATATTATTCTTGAAATAATTTTCAAGACAAAGAAAGCAAGCACAAAAACAGAGGTACAGAGGTGCAAGTTGTATCTTGCCAAAGAACAGGTATCTTGTCCTGTTCACAGCCGGACATGAACATACCATGTGCTCTGATGCTTCATCACTCTTCATACACAGCTGGCACTCAGTTTCTTCTCCAAGCGCAAATCAGTGGATGTGGGGACGCAAGCAGCAGTGTCCTGTATACAGGCCAACCATAGATCTCAGTTGCCTGTTTGGCTCTAGAAGTTTTTTGGTCCTTGACTCTCAAAGACCATTTAAGAAGGGGTTAGAGTGTGCTAATTGGCAGATTTTGCAATTGTTTGATTGTCTTTCCATCTGTCCAGGTCTTTAAGGTGTGTTTTGCTGTGTATGAGAATATGCACAGGTTCTGGTCTGATAAAGTCCTCCCGGCCCCTCCCCCTGGCACACGCTTCAGCCGCTACATTGCCATCAAAGTCCAGTGACCCTATATCCAGAGACATCTCATTGTAGCTGCCCAGTTCCTCGAGTGCAGTCTTGCAGCTAAATACCTTTTTGAATTGCAACGGTAGAAACCAAGCGTCTTTATAGCAGCTTGGCTATCTGAAAATATTTTTATCAATTTGTATGTGCAATAGTTTGTATAATCTCCCTCGCACACATCTCAATGACATACACTTCTGTCTGGTGTGTGTTTGCATACATCTTGGCCGCCATCTTGAATTACATCATCTCATTAAAAATTACTTCTCTCTCTCTATCTATCAATCATCTTTGTTTTACCACTTTGACTACAAACTCACCAAATTTTTAACTTCCGGTCAGCCATCTTTGCCGCCATCTTGGATAACGTCATCTCAGGTCAGCTATGTTTTCTCTCTCTATCCAACCCGCCATCTTGTTTCGTCACCGTGACGTCACACACAGGAACAGTCTGGCGGTGGTTCCAGAACCGCTCTACTATACCTACTCAAGGCTAGATGATATTCTTGTATTGCTGCTCTAATATGCGCCAGCTCCTGCCCCCAGATTAGTTATGGAAACCCTGTATACCAGCAGATATCTGCTCTCAATAAGGTTGTTTCGTTGCCAGGCCTCCTTTTCCGCAAGGACAGTCTTGAAAGACAGGTCTCTACTGATCTTAATAGACATCTAACCATTATGACCAGATCATCTGCATACACCTGGACCTCAGCCTCTCACTGTTCCAGGATTGCCAGCAAATCGTCCACAAAGAGGGACCAAAGCAGAGGGGATAATACTGCCCTCTGCGGGCACCCCCTCTCAGGCTTGTAGCTGACCACCTCTCCCTGCAGCTTGGTGATAATGGTCCTATTGTGTAGCATGCTACCATCCAGCCACAAATGGTAGGTTTCCCCATCTCCCACAATGTGAACAAGAGAGTTAGTACGTAAAAAAAGGCTAAGCAGTTTAGAACAGTTAAATGTAGTGGAAGACAGTGTCAATGCAGCTAATTTCACCATTTTGGTTCAAAATATACAAAGTTTAAGAAATAAGATATCAGATCTAGAGGAATTTGTAAGTAGTTTGGGCCAAAGGGTGTGGGTGATTTGCTTGACGGAACATCATCTGAGGCCACAGGAGTTTGTTGGGTTTGGACGGTTATTATCTTGCTAGCTGTTATAGTAGATCATCGAGAGAAAAAGGGGGCAGCTGCATCTACGTTGAAAATAGTGTGATATCCGAGGAAATTGAAGAGGTTAAAGAAAAAAGTGTAGAAATGCACATAGAACTGTCAGCCATCAAAATACGGAGACCAAAAATGATAGCGATTTCTGTCTACAGACCACCAGCAGGAGACTTTGAACTATTCATGTCGGTTCTGGAACATGTATTTAGTATGCTTGAGCCTACTTTGTCAAATTATAGGTTATATGTATGTGGAGACTTCAACATCGATTTTAAATCAAGTAACAAGCGACTAACACAGCTTGAAGATGTACTATCTTCATACAATATGACATCAATTATAGAAGATTACACAAGCGTTGGCAATGATTCAGCTACTACAATTGACGATGTATGGAAAAATATGGACGTAAAAACACTGAAAAAAGAACTAAAGGATATTCTACTGAGAAAGTGTTACTATTCCTGCAATGAATTCTTCAGAGACGGAGACATATGGCCACCACTCCAAGATCATGATTAATGGCTGTCACTTTAGCATGGCAACATTCACCATTGCACGCTTTCTCTGAGGGGGTTAATACAATATTTGTGGGGTGTATATGCGGGTGTGTGGCTGCTTTGTTAAGTCTGTAAGTTTTTATATTATCGAATTAATACTGCTGCATTGATGATATTTTATTTTGTTTAGATTTTGTGTATACATTTGTTATTGTTTGTTATATTGTTATATATGTGTGTATATATGTTTATATTTAGATTTATATTTATTTTATATTTGGAATGGACATGGTCTACACCCAATAGGGTATTTATGGAACGAATAAAGTATTATTATTATTATTATTATAAACCAGATCATCCGCATAGAGTAACATAAGAATGTCTAAGTTACTATCAACATTCAGTCCAGAAACTATAATAAGCATGCATCAGTCGCTAAATTATTTATTACCACTGAATAAATAAATATTGTTATTATTATTAATATGTACAGATAATTAATTTACCTCTATAGGATTTATTTATGTAATTTTGTTTAAATAATTAAATAAATATGAAAATAACATTTTTTAAAGAAACATACCTTCTAGGATATGAGCATTTCCTATCTTTAAAAATAAAACTAGCAGTGACTTTTTCTCTCATACGATTTCTAGCAGTTTGGTCGAACTTCATCCTATACTTGTGACATCGCCATCTATGATGAATCTTATTAATTAAATTATTGCACTCTATTAACCGAGGATGACAACTTGGCCATTCTCGACATATTGGTGAATCTGCATCAGCAGGGAGTTTCCGAAGTAATGTTAATAAATACTGTCGTCTCTGAAAATAAAAATATTTCTTAAGCTTAGGCTCAGGTAATTTTTTTTTAATAAATACAGTCATGTAAAATGTATCCTCTGTTGTATAGTAACTAAAAAATGTTTTACAAGGAGGACCTGTTAACTGATATGAACGTTGTTGTAATGGGCACCAAGATCTATACAGGATGCAATAAGAATTATTGCACCAAGTGAAATTATGTCAAAATGGTTTGACATTTGATATGGTTGACATGTCAATAAACACACAACTTCTAGCATGCTGCTCATTTGTTTTGTACATCGATCATTTTAGTCAGGAGGTGCCATCTTCTTTTCTTCAAATGGCAACATGGAGTGAATTTAGTATCAATTGAAAAGTGCTTGCTTCAGGAACACAGTGGTGTATATCATAAGGTTGTTTATTCTTAAATAATAGAAAAATTGTTAAAAAACCACAACACCTGGGTGAAAAGAAAGAAAGTTAAATTAATAACATAAACCCTTTGTAGTCTAAAGATAATATGAAAAATTAATAAAAACTGAGTTATGAACTTTTGTTTAAATATTATCTTAAAAAATTATAAACAAACTAATAAATAAACTGATAATGATCCTGACTAAAAGATATAACATAAAAAAATTTAAGGGTGGCATTTAAGTATCACTTTAGTATAAGAAAAGACAGCCTCCTTAAATTGTAATTATCTCAAGAAATAGTAGGTCTATGGGAACAATTTAAAAAGCTACATAATCTAGACAAACCACAAATGGTGTTGGATCTCCTTCTTACTACAAACCCTGAATGCTATAAGATATCAGTCACCGCCCCCCTTGGTCGCTCAGACCACGGCATGGTCACTGCTTCCTGTGCAATGCAACCCGAGGTCACACAGTCATCACACCCACGTATCGTTTGGCACTACAAGTCCGCAAACTGGGACGAAATGCGGGATTACTTTTCCTCATTTCCATGGGCGTCTGTCTGCTTCTCTCATCCTGACCCCTCTGATATCTCACAAAACGTCACCGAAATTATCCAAGCTGGCATGGAATTATTTATTCCACGTACACAGAAAACCTCTTCAGCCATTCAAAAGCCCTGGTTCTCTAAATCCTGTGACAAGGCCAGACTTGAAAAGGTCAAAGCTCACAAAACGCTTCTACACAATCCCAGTCAAGAAAATCGTCAGGCATTCAACGACGCAAGAAACCGCTATGTCCGCATTCTTTCTGAGGCAAAAAACTCGTTTAATAACCACATCAAAAACAAAGTCCTCTCAAGCTCCAACGGCGGCAAACCCTTCTGGACTCTTGCTAAGTCTATTGGGAATAATTTCTGCAAGAGCACGTTCCCACCTCTTGTCTCAGGGGACGAAATTGTTTCTACCGCCCTGGGCAAGGCTGAACTTTTTGCTTCGTTGTTCGCCGGAAATTCTACTCTCAACCCACCTCCAAATGTTCAACCACCAACAGTCCCCAATGTCGCGCATAAAATGACTGATATCATTTTCAAAACTAAAAAGGTACGAAAGATGCTCTCTTCTCTTAATACCAGGAAAGCCTCTGGCCTTGACGAGATCCCAGCAATTGTTCTCAAAAAATGCGCACCAGAACTTGCTCCTGTCCTGACTCGTCTGTTTCAGATATCTTACAATAAAGGCATATTCCCTAGTAACTGGAAAACTGCTCGAGTACAACCCATCCCCAAAAAAGGATCCAAAGCGCTTCCTAGCAACTACAGGCCTATTTCTCTCCTTTCAGTCATCTCTAAAGTGATGGAAAAGTATATAAACACCGAACTACTAAAATTTCTTGAAAAACACAGTCTAATCCACGACAGGCAGTATGGATTCCGTCAGCGCAGATCGACTGCCGACCTCCTTTCCTTTGTCACCCATTCTTGGAACAAGTCTATGGAACAACACGGTGAATCCCAGATTGTTGCTCTAGACATATCCAAAGCATTCGACCAGGTCTGGCACGCAGCGCTGCTTAATAAACTTCCGGCCTATGGCCTACCACCAAAACTTTGTACCTGGACAGCAAATTTCCTCTCCAACAGGAGCATATCTGTTGTTGTGGATGGCCATTCCTCTAAACTGTATCCAATTAATGCAGGAGTTCCTCAAGGTTCAGCTTTAGCCCCTACTTTGTTTCTTCTCCACATCAATGACCTCCTCTCTAGCACATCCAACCCAGTTCACAGTTACGCGGACGACAGCACCCTCCACTCAAATATACAATATTCTAAGCCTGTCTCTTTAGCCCAATTAGATGAGGATCGCAGACTCATGGAGGGTTCTGTCTCCGTGGACCTCCAAAAAATATTAGACTGGGGAAGTAGAAATCTTGTACAATTCAACCCCACCAAAACTAAGTCTTGCTTTCTTTCTCACAAGAGATACAGCAGCCCTAGACCCATCACAATGAACAACCAAGTTATTCAAAGTAATGAGTCCTTCTCTCTTGTTGGCATTTCTGTGGATCGAAATCTTAATTGGCACCAACATGTTACATCAATTGCAGAAGCGGCTGCTAAGATTGGGTTTCCTCTTCCGGGCTCGCAAATACTTTTCACCAACTAATCTCTATACCTTATACACTTCACAAATAAGGCCAAACCTCGAATACTGCTCCCACATCTGGGGTGCAGCTGCCGCTTCTACACTCGCTATCCTGGACTCCATTCAAAAGAGAGCTATACGTCTCATCGGTGACCCTACTCTCACCCAAAGGCTTCCATCCCTTGCCCACCGACGTGCCGTTGGTGACCTCTCTCTCTTTTATAGATATCTGCACGGGCACTGCTCAGAGGAGCTTTCCTCCATAATTCCCCCACCTGCTGCCCCCAGCAGATCTACCAGGGGAACAGAGCGAATGCACCCTTTTAATGTCCAGGTCACCAGACATAGAACATCTTGTTATGCCCGCTCTTTTGTCCCGAGGACTTCCAAGTTGTGGAATTCCTTGCCGGCACATGTTTTTCCTTCTCCCCCGAACCTCCAAACCTTCAAGTCCAGAATTAACAAGCTGCCTCTTTCCTCCTTGTCAACACCCACGGTACGATAGTATTTAGGCTGTAAGCCCTCGTGGTGTGTTGTTGACATTAAAAAAAAAAAAAAAGAATGTTCGCAAATTTCAAAAAATGTTTTGTGTCATTTGTTATAATTAATTGAAATTCACTTAAATATTCCAATAACTTGGATGATTATATACACGAACATGTTCCAAAAAGATGACTTTACCTATTCATTACCTGTAGGAACATATAAAGATTTGAATTCAATAAAATATAAATAAGTAACTCTAGTTTTTTTAATTTCAATTTTATTAAATATGCAATCAATAAGTACACTAGGGCTGCCTGAGTCAAGTTCAGTAAAAGTGTAACTGTATTGTAACTGCGCTGAGCGATGACAGCTTTGGCAATTGTATAACAGATGGGGTCAGCATTGGATATGAATAGTGGACTACCTTTGACATAAGCAATGTTGTCAGTGTTATAAAATACTCACTGAAATTGAATACTCGGATAACCATAAGCTTTTGACAACATATTTAAGAACAAGGAAGCCTTGTCCTTAACACCTCCACTAGGGCCAGGAACAAGCGGCAAAATGTCAGCTCTACCACTCTGTGTAGTTTTTATTTACTGAAGATGACTTAATGTTGGATCCAACTGGCACATTCTCCATGTTGGACCCAGAGTTCGTATTGGGAGATAAAGGACCTAAAAGTCTATCTAGGTTAGTTTCGTTTACCACTAGTATTTCTCCCTGAAGCTTCTCAAACAGCTTCTGAAATTCAGAACGAAGTGTGTCATGGCACTGCGTAAGTAAGAACAGAAAAGCATTTTTCATATCTTCCAAAAGTGTGTTTCCATAGGATAAGAGATTTTCCTCTTCTCAAGTGTAACTGCTCTAATCTCTGTCGATGTTAAGCCAGAGCATGCTTGGCAGAAAACTGATCCACACTTGCCACAAACAGCACAGTCAACATCATCCTTACATAAACTGCAAATGGACATGATGAGAATATATTCTGACCAGCCTGTATATAATATCAATCCAATTCCCAATGAGAAACAAACAAAATGAAAGGAAAACTGATAACACAACTTCTTATCTGGCACGAAAAAACAGCACAGGTAACTAAAACAGCAATTTTTTTCATTTCTCTAACAGATTCCACCAAATATCTTCAAGCTATCAAAACAACTTCGGCACCAAAGATCAACTACTGCAAATGGAATTCGTTGTGAAAAAAAAACAAGAATTTATCTAAACCATTTCCACCAAAATGGAACACTCAGAGTACAAGCCAATTTCACACGTGATAACATGATAATTTTATTTTCTTTTCTTTTATGATGTTGAATGTCCTATATAGAGCGATATATATATTTTTTATTAAAAAATGCATAGGTAAATGCATTTTACATATATCTAATTTCTTCTACTAACAGCTCGAGAACATATAAACAAGGAAAAATCAATATTTTAACTAAGAAAGGTCACCTCTGGTATTCCCTGTCCTCGTTTTTCAAGTTGGATGAGTGAATAGAAGTCAAAGACAAACGCAGTAGTTTTCTGTTAAGATGCTTCGGTTGACTTTTGAATTGTACATGTTGTTAGTGACGAGCAATAGAGGCTATGTAGTTTAGATTACCACCAATGAACATTTAGGCGGAAGATTTCGGTCTACAAGGTGGGAAATGTGCTATTTAAGAAAATATGTGCGTCGAGCCGGGTGAATCTGTTTGACAACACGTTAGAAGTGTCATCGCTGAAATCGACCACTGTCTGTTAATGCACCTAATGCAATTACTGCTAGCGTTGTATAGGTTATATGTTGGTGTATAACTGAAGTTATTAAATCTCTGCAAGCCCATTGGATAACTGGCCTCTTTAAAACTAATTGCAGAATTTTGAGGGAGCCAAGTTATTCACATCAATTCGTTTCGTCTCTGTCGGGTTACAACACTAATAAATCATTTGAATTTGAAGCTTAAGATTAATTAATGTTGCTCTCTTTGTCTTTTGAATAAATAGGGTAGAATCACAGCTTACTTATACCTCATGAAAGTGGTTCAGGTTCACACTTAAACTTCGAACTTCTTAAAAAATTCAAAATCGGACTAACCAAAATTCTTCAATGTTCATAATACATCATTTCCTTAAATACAAAATTTACGTATATTGTAGCATACAATATTTGGTATGTAGAAGATATCTATTCCTTTTGCAAAAATCAAAGATTCAACCAAATTTGCACGTTGACTGGGTGAAAATGTCTTACGGTGGTGATGTTAGTTGTGAAGATGGGTTAACATTGAATCAAAAATACAAAAAGGTATATTAAAAACATTTTTAGCTTTCTACATCTCTAGCTAAGCACAATTATATATACTTTTCGTCGTTAGATATTATCTAGACAGTTTTAAGAGTATTTTAGAATGAGGGGGCTAGAGTTCAGCATGATAGTTATATAATAACCACTTGAAATTTTTACTGTGTATTGATTGAGAATATTTAATTTTGTGTTCGCTCATTATGACACAAAAGCATGTTAAACCTAGTATTTCTGGAAGGCAATCTGCAATGATCAGCATACATTCTGAAAAATTACATTACCAATTGCTTTTGAACACTGCCACCATAATGTTGTAACCACAGAAGACGATGGGATCCTAGGATATATATAATAAATCGGTGATTGATAAATGGTTCTGTGAGGACTCAATGTGTCTCATCAACTGTCAAAAATATGCATTAGTGAAATCTCAAATTAGGCTACTGATTCAATGTGGCCGTTACAGAGTTAAAAGCGCCACTACCGACAAAATGGGGCCGCTACTGGGTTACAACTTCGCTATTTTTGGTAGCTTTCAATGTCTGTAATGTTGATTCAAGCGTTTTTAAACAACGAACTTCGAACTATTTTGGAAAATTACATATTTCGAACTTCGAACTACCTTAATATCACCAGTGAGGACAATTTTTCGAACTGAAGATTCAGTTCGACTTTGGGTTGGGTTCTAAATTTCAAAGTTTCGCACACCTCTAGTGATTATCATCCTAAATATTCTGGGTCACATATAATTTGTCTATATGGTAAAAGATAGGTATAGGACAGTGTTAAAAAAATGTGAATGATATTGTAATGTGTAATAAGTTGACGTAGGAAAAAATTGGTGTCCCATTTGAAACTATCAAGTTATGAATAACAGAAGCAGCTCTAGTTGCAGACTAGTACAAAACACTCTATATAAGTTATTGAAAATGTTAACTGCACTTTATTTCGATTGGTAATAATGCCCCATCATGCTCAAACAGGGGATAGATATACTGGCGCCGGCGCTTACTTTCATTATCGGGGCCAGCCTGGCTCTGGGGTACATTACGAGGGCATGGAGACTGGCCAGGTTTGTATTCATTCCTAAACCTGGGCGTCCAGCAGACCAGGCAAAGTCCCTGAGTTCAATAAGTCTCACGTCCTGCTTGCTAAAAACAGTGGAAAAACTGCTCAACCGGCACATTAGGGGCGGTGTACTGGAAGCATATCCCCTACACTGCAGACAATATGCATACAAAGCAGGAGTCTCAACAGAAACAGCACTGCACCAACTGGTGCTGAAACTGGAGAATACACTGGAGAATAGGGAGGTGGTGCTGGGGGCTTTCCTAGACATAGAGGCGGGCCTTCAGCAACACCTCATTCGAATCGGTTCTGGCAGCTGTCAGGGAAAGTGGAATAGAGCAGACCTGCTGTAGATAGATCGGTTCCATGCTCAGGGACAGGGCAGTGTTCACCTCACCCACGGAAGAGACTCTGCTGGCGGTGTTCACGGCGGGGTTGCCGCAGGGGAGCGTTCTGTCTCCCTTGCTCTGGTGCCTAGTCGTGGACGGGGGGGCTCTCGGGAGGGGAGTATGGCGTACAAGGCCAGGCGGATGACATTGTCATCATAATCCGAGATAAGGTTACACAGTCAGTGTGGGAGCACATGCAGACAACACTGAAAGTGGTGGAAAGGTGGACGGTTGGTCAAGGGCTCAGTGTGAGCCCCGAGAAAGCAACTGTCATACCGTTTACCAGGAGGAGGAAGTGAGAGAGCCACATATCACTCTATACGGTAGGAACATTCCAATGGCCAGGAAGGTAAAATATCTTGGGGTCGTATTGGACTCTAACCTAACCTGGAATGGTCACGTTGAAAAAATACTGCATAAGGCAGTTATGACCTTAGCCGTCACTAGGCCGCTATATGGAAAAACGTGGGGACTAAGACAATGGCCCACTGGCTACACACAAGGGTGGTCAGACCATTATTAACATACGTGGCACTGGTCTGGTGGCCTAAGGTGACACAATCCAGTGCCAAACAAAAACTAGGCAAGATCCAAAGGATAGCTTGCCTAGGTATCACAGGGGTCATGTATTCAACCCCAAGAACTGCCATGGAGGTGTTGCTGGATCTGCCCCCCCCCCCCCACACACACTTAGTTATTATGGGGAGGCCAGGCTATCCGACTATACAGACTAGCCTGCAATGGTAGACTGAAGATCAACCCAGGCTTCAGGGGCCACTGCAAAATTCCCTGCTTGAAATCAGGTCAGACTTCGCGTGCCCGCTAATCTGCAGGGAAAACAACTTTACAGTGCAAATCCCCAACCGCGAGGCATGGCAGGAGGAGACGCCGGGCATACCCCGGGACACGCTCGTCTGGTTCACAGGCGGATCCGGCGGCTAGCGTGGGACGGGGGCAAGTGTTTATTTTGGAAAGACCGAGGGTAAGTCATAGTATTTCCCTCGGAGCCCATGCAACGATCTTTCCGAAATATAAGCCATCCTGCACTGTATGCGGGAGAACAAGAGGAGGGGCAACACCAACAAGCGGATCCTCATAGCCACAGACAGCCAGGAAGCCCTTAAGGCCCTAAGTAGCCCACGGGTAAATTCCTGGCTGGTGAGTAAGTGCCGAGATGAGACAAGCGACCTAGCTGGGTAGAATGAGGTCACCCTCATCTGAGAGCCGGGTCACTCGGGGGGTCAAAGGCAATGAAGAAGCTGACAGTCTCGCGAAGAGAGGGTCAGCAGAACCATTAATGGGACCAGAACCGGTTCTGGGCGTGATAAAGAGCACTGCCAGGGGAGCCATTAAGTCCTGGGTCATAAACCAACACAAGGTGTGCTAGGTAGACTGTCCAGGGCTCAAGTCAATAATTGACGAACCCAGTTTAAAGAGAGCTGTGGAGCTGTTAAATCTTAGCAGAGGACAGCACATGGCTGTCAAGAAACACCTGCATAAAATGGGGCGGTTCGAGGGGTACCTCGCATGCAGACTCTGCGGCGAGGGGGAGGAATCAGCGCAGCACATCTTGTGCGAGTGTAAAGCTCTGGACCGCAAAAGACAACTGATCTACGGTCAGTCTAGACCGGACACAGAGCATTATAAAACTTCACTCTACCAATCGCTGTGCACACTAGTTCATGTCACAATGATTTTGGAATGGGTGGAGTAGAAAGACTAAGGGCATGCACAATAAACCAAAGGTTGCGGTGCGATCGGGGCAGAAAAGCCACGGACGAGCCCTGAGGGAGAAAAAAAAAGGGTAATAAGTCGACATAGGAAAAAATTGGTGTCCTATTTGAAACTATCAAGTTATGAATAACAGAAGCTGTTCTAGTTGGAGACTAGTACAAAACACTATATAAGTTAGTGAAAATGTTAACTGCACTTTATTTCGAACAAAAAGCTTCGTCAGTTTCCTCACTAAGGCAGAATCTCCAAACTTGGTTAGTATAGGAGATATGCCTTATCAAATACAATAGTGAAATATTGAAAATTTTTGAAAAAACCTAAATTGAAAACGTCGCATTTCTGACATATGCGGTGCCTTTATGAGGTTTGACCTATAATTTGATGCAGAATCTAAAAATGCAATAATATATAGGGCGTTTCATTTAAAATAACGAAGTACATGGCACTTCCGGTTATACTTCGAGATAATTTCACTAGATGTCAGATAACCAATATAGCTAAACCAACATTTTCTATTTCGAATTTGGTCTAGAAGGTCATAACCTTCTACTTAATGCGATTCACCAAACACCCTGTATATCTTTACAGATTTTAGAAGTTAAATTTGAATGGAACCGAAGTGAGGTTATTGCAGACTTAGTCTAACAACATTTAAAATATCTTCTTACTTAAATCGCTCTATAATGGTTATTACAAACTCATAAAAAGCATTAAAGTGGTATTTCGTTCCTTAAATCTAAATTCAAATTGTTTAGTTATACTAACCTTCCATTGAATGTAATGCCTCTGAATTAATCTAGCCGCCCATTCAACTTGTTTTCGGTGTTTCAGTATCCTGTATTCTTCCCGGGCCTACAAATAATTTCATAATTAAGAAGAATAATATACACTAACACCACAAAACAAGGCATTTACTAGCAAGTTATCAGCAAAATCTGAAAAATATAGAACATACCACATTATATAAACACCAAAGGTGAAGACGACCTTTGAAAGGTATTCCATATTTCAATTCCTAAAAGATTTTAAGTAGTTACAAATTTATAAAACATGCACACCAAAATTTTAAATTATAATCAAAGAGGGACACAAAAAAAGCTCCCAACCCCATCCCCAGAGGGCCACATATTTAAACGACATGTCAATAAAATATACAATATAAAGTAAAAGTATATACCATAAAATTTTATAATACCAGTCAAAATATTCAGAAATAAACTACATTTCTATATCAACATTATAGACGTGACACTAAGTATCGCATTGACTACAATTATTTACAGTTTGTGACTAGTACAGAGCAGATCATTGAGTCTCATGTCAGACAGTTCTGGTCTTTCGTTAATTTCTTGAGGAAGGACTCTGGGATTCCGAATAGAATGAGTTTTAATAATGTAATATATAATAAATTGTCTGATATAGCAGACGCCTTTGCTGCACATTTTCAATCCTGTTATTCTGACCATGGTTCCATTGATGTTGACTTTTGTGATGTATCTAATATACGGTCTGCACATAACCTTTCTATGCATATTTTTACAATTGAGGAAATCGAGGATAAAATTGACTCACTAGATGGCAAAAAACGAGCTGGTTTGGATGGTATTCCTTTTTCATTTTTGAAAAATTGTCAACACTCTTTGAGCGGCCTTTTGTGTAGTATCTTTCAAAGGTTTTTCAATGCCGGTTTTTGCCCCTCACTCTGGAAGTTGTCTACTCTGATCTCCATTCACAAATCAGGTGATAAGACACAAGTTCTCAATTATAGAGGTGTTTCAATTGAACCTGTAATACCGAAACTATTTGAATCTATCATTGCGGGATGAGATTTCCAATACCTTGAAACACAGTATTGTTGGTGAGCAGCATGGTTTCTGTAGTGGAAGGTCAACGGTCACTAATCTCGCCATTTTTCAATCTTACGTGGCGGATGCATTGGAGGCTGGTAAACAATGTGTGTCATTGGAGGCTGGTAAACAAGTTGATGTATACACTGATGTATCAAAGACTTTTGACAGTGTGTGTCATACCCTTCTTCTGCAAAAATTGTTTGCAATGGGCATCTGTTGTTATCTTTCGTGAATTTGATCTTAGCTGTCTGACAGAAAGCAATTTGTTAGCATTGGTGGTGCTCTATCAGATGAGGTCCTCGTCTTGTCTGGGGTACCACAGGGATCGCATATAGGTCCCATTCTCCTCAATCTTTTTATTAATGATGTTGTGAGTTGTTTTGAGTCATCGAAATGTTTATTGTATGCAGATGACATGGTTTTTTTCTGAAGTTGTCCATGGTGTCAACACTTTGCAACATGATCTCGACAACTTGACTAGCTGATGCAGTTCAAACTTGTTGTCACTTAATGTGCGTAAATGTAAGGTTGTGAGCTATTTTAGGGGTCAGAATCGGATTGTTCATAGCTATACCATTTATAACACGGTGTTGGTCGTTGTCACTTCAGTTGCAGATACTGTGGTTGTGAAATGTTGCAGACTTTTGGGGTTTGTTAAAAGACACACTAAACATATGACTGACACAAGGGCAATCCCTAGTTTGTATACATTCTTGGTTTGAAGTAATATTGAGTATTGTTGTGTTGTATGGTTTCCATCCTATGCTTGCCACATTAATTGTATTGAAAGGGTACAAAACAAATTTGTTAAGTACCTTCTTTATTTAAATAAAGCCCAACTGTATATACAAACAGTAACAGGGCCTAAAAACTAAAACTTCAGTGCACAACTAATCTCAGACAAAATAACAATAATAAACACAAAAGAAACACTTAACCACACTAAACTAAACCAAAATCAAATAAACTGCAAAAGTTAGTCAAAATAAACATAAGATTACATAGGTAATAAGCTATATTATTACAGAACAGTAGTTGTTTCTTACAAAGTTTTTAACCGATTGTAAGTCATACCTAAATACAACCATCCCCCTCTCACAAAAAGTGTTGCAGCTGTGACAACCTCTGCTCATCAGTGACCTCGAAAAAATGTTAGTCCCAGCAAGTGGAAGGGGAAACAGTCTCTATGACCTCAATAAAACAGAAGGGGCATTGAAATACAACCTATCGACCAGAGCTATACAGTCAACAATGTTGTGTAGCAATCTATATAGAAAACTCAAAGCATTGATTGGTCGCTTCAGCTCCAGACTCTCAAGATTGCATCTGCTATATATAACAAAACTGTCAATCCCCTGTCGAGGATAGACGCCATTCATGACAAAGCAGAGGTACTTGGCAAATTTTCTCTAAACTGACTTGAGCAAATCATTATAAACTGAATAAAATAGGCTCCACACAGCACTACCATATTCGAGATGGGGTTGAATAAACGCACAGTACAAGCATCTCAAGCAGTCATAATCAGTGAAAGGCTTACAGGTTCTCAGTATAAAGCCCAGTTGTCTGTCAGATTTTATAACAAACTTAAGATAATGTTCATTTAATGATAAATTTTATCAAAAATGACACCCAGATCCTTAACAGCACCAGGTCTGCTAAGTAGTGTATTATCCACCCTGTAGTCAAATCGATCAATCTGCAACCCCCTCGAGAAAGATAGAGCAGAACACTTATCAGCATTATAGCTATCAGCAATGAAGATGTTAAACAATAAGGGACCAAGATTGGAACCCTGTGGAAAGTCAGAGTATGCTACATACTAAATCGACGAATAACCAAGATATTCAACAGCTAACATACGATCGGACAAATGGGATTTAATTGAGTTTATCAAGCAAGCTGAAGACAATAACTGTTCCAACTTTGAAATTAAAATGCCATGATCCAATCTGTCGAATGCTCTTGAAAAATCAGTATATACAACATCAACCTGAACATTAGAATCACGTGCTTCAGATATAAATTCTGTAATGTTTGTCAGATTAGTTACAGTTGATCTGCCCTTGACGAAGCCATGCTGAGAACAGCTTATCGTACTTTTTAAACTCATAATATATACGATCGCAGGGGACACTCTCAAAGGGCTTTGACAACATAGGAGACACCACCACAGACCGATAGTTTTAAAGTCCAAAGTATCCACACCCTTATGCACAGGACAAACTCTACCTTGTTTCCAATGAATAGGATATCTGGCAGTGCGAAAGAACAAATTATAACTATAAATCAAAGTCTTGCATAAGACTGTGGCACAGTCACACACCGAAAAACTTGGTACCATGTCTGGTTCACACATAACCTTTGGCGTTAGCTTTTTTAATGCACTCAAGACTTCATCCTCTGTTATAAGCTCAAAATAATTAACATCACTGGATTGGTTAATTTCATCTTTAGTACATGGAACTACTAAAAATGAATTAGTGGGCAAAAATACTTCTGAAAATTGATGAGCAAAATCATTTACAATATCCTATGGAGAGTCAACGATTTCTCCAGAATCAGCAACAAATGAGCTGGGAATATGAGATGTTCTAGACTTATCTCTAATGAAAGACCAAAATGTCGATGGGTTGCTGCGAAGCATTGATTGTGAATGTCGAGTATACTCTCTATAGGCAGCATCTGTTAGACTTTTTATCTCCCAGCACAGACTGTTGTAAAATCTTTGATAATAAGGACTAACACTTTCCCTTGGGTTTTTATTAGTTTTGGCTATGTCTAAGTTTATTAATTATGTGATGATTATACCATACTGGGGATCTTCTCGAAGATGACATTGATAAGGGGACAAATAGGTCAAAAAGACCATATAAGGGGTCACAGAAATAGTCACGTGCAAGGTGCACATTCCCAATATCATACAAATGTGACCGATCGATATTAGTCAAACTATTATAAAGACCAAGAAAATTGGGACGCTTAAAATTATATCTCTTAATATTTGTATTCAAACCAATGAGCTAATATTCTGAATTTGGAAATCAAACAATAAAGCAAGATGATGACCATCCTCCAGCAAGAATGGCCACGTATATCAAATCTAAGAGTCGGTTATTAGCATACAACACATTATTGTACTGGTTAAGGCCAAAAAAAAAATTAATAAATCGCAACAAAGCAGTCACCTCCGCATGAACATTTACCATACAACTAACAAAACTTGAAATGTTAAAATCACTAACAACCAGTAAGTTTGTATCATAAAACTGTTTGGCCAGCTCTATACATTCGAAAACTGTTGATAGGCAGAAGGAGCAGACAGGCTAACATAAATAACCAAAATATATGGGCACGAACCACGGACCCCAATTTTACAATCCTCCATGTCTATAAGTGCAGACAACTGTATGTGACCAGTTCAGAGGACTACTACAAAATGTATTTTTTACAACAAGCAATCTCGAAGAAACCTGAAGTTTTAGAGATATGATAAACCATGAGTTTTTATATTTGTTATGAGCAGCTTTCTTAATAAATAAGACTTTCACTCTTTATTAAACCAAATAATGATGATAATGAATGTATTATTTGCATACATAACAGTACTTGAGAAGTTAACAAAAAAAGAAGTAGATCATAAAGGATAGTGAAACCTTCCTATGATGCCTAGTCGTGGACGGTCTGCTAGGGAGGCTCTTGTGAGGGGGGGGGGGGGGACGAGGTACAGGGCTATCCGAACGACATTGTCCTCATAGTCCGAGGAAAGGTTGCTCAGTCAGTGTGGGAGCGGATGCAGACAGCACTGAAAGTGTTGGAAAGGTAGAGGGTTGGCCAAGGGCTTGGGGTGAGCCCCGAGAAAGCAACTGTCATACCGTTTACGGGAAGGAGGAAGTGGGAGAGCCACAGAACTCTCATTCTATATGGTAGAAACATCCCAATGGCCAGGGAGGTAAAATATCTTGGGGTCGTATTGGTCTCTAAGCTAACCTGGAATGGTCACATTGAAAACATACTGCGTAAGGCAGTTATGACCCTAGCCATCACTAGGCGGCTATATGATTAAACGTGTGGACTAAGACCTAGTATGGCCCACTGGCTGTACACAAGGGTGGTCAGACCATCGTTAACATACGCGGCACTGGTCTGGTGGCCTAAGGTAACACAATCCAGTGCCAAACAAAAAATAGGCAAGATCCAAAGGATTGCTTGCCTAGGCATCACAGTCTTCAACCCCAACAGCTGCCTTGGGTGTGTTGCTGGATCTGCCTCCCCTACACCCCATTATCATGGGACAGACCAAGCTAAGACTATACAGACTAGCCTGCAACGATAGACTGAAGGTCAACCCAGGCTGTAGGGGCCACTGCATAATTCAGGAGCTCATGAAGGAGCCCATGCTTGAAATGAGGTCAGACTTCACGAGCCCACGAATCTGAAGGGAAAACAATTTTACAGTGGAAATCCCCGACCGCGAGGCATGGTGCATGGAGACACCGAGCTTACCATGGTATGTGCTTTGTCTTGTTCACGGATGGACCGGGAGGGGACATGGAACGGGGACAGGCGTTTATTCGGAAGGACCGAGTGTAAGTCACAATATTTCCCCCGGAGCTCTTTCAGGCCGAAAGTATGCCATCTTACACTGCATGCAAGAGAACAAGATGAGGGGTTACACCAACAAGCGGGTCATTATAGCCACAGACAGCCAGCCAGCCCTTAAGGCCCTAAGTAGCCCACGGGTAACTTGCAGGCTAGGAAGTGAATGCCGAGACGAGATGAACGACCTGGCTGGACAGAATGAGGTCACCCTCATCTGGGTGCCGGGTCACTCGGGGATCAAAGGCAATGAAGAAGCTGACAGTCTCACGAAGAGAGGGTCAGCAGAACCATTTATGGGACCAGAACCGGCCCTGGGCCTGACAAAGAGCACTGCCAGGGGATGCACTAGGTCCAGGGTCAGAAACGAACATAAGGTGTACTAGGCAGACTGCCCAGGACTCAGACATGGGAAGTCTGTAATTGAGAAACCCAGTTCAAAGAGAGCTGTAGAGCTGCTGCTACATCGTATCAGAGGACAGTTAAGGAACATAACAGGACTCTTTGACGGGACACATGGCTGTCAAGAAACACCTGAATAAAATGGGGCGGTTCGAGGGGGAACTGGCATGCAGACTCTGCGACGAGGAAGAGGAATCAGTCCAGCACATCTTGTGAGAGTGTAAAGCTCTGGACTGCAAAAGACAACTGAACTACGGACAGCCTAGACCGGAAACAGAGCAATATAAAACTTCACCCTACAAATTGCTGTGCAGACTAGTGCAAGGCACAGTGATTTTGGAATGGTTGGAGTAGTAAAGACAAAGGGCATGCACAATAAGCCTAAGGTTGCGGTGCTATCGGGGCGGCAAAGACGTGGTCATCCCTAAGGGAGAAAAAAACAAGGAAAAGATGAAACCTTAAATCACAGAAATGTTAAGTGCATGGAATGGACGTTTGAAATTTGATTTCAATAATTGTTATACACTCACCCTCCAACTTCTCCATGCAGCTGCTATGATCATCTGGCTGTGCCTCATCTTATGGTAACGTTTCCTCTGTCTGTACCCCCTCCATGACTTCTGGATCAGTAGTGCCAAGTCATGCAGCCGCATCCTCCTAAAATCTTCCAACTCAAACACTGTTCTAGGACTACGCACAAACAACCTGGTCCTGCCAAACGTGAACTCTGCTGCAGGAATCGGCAGCGTTCGCACCAACATAGAGACACCCTCTATGGGAGAGCCACGCCACCGCGGCCATGTATTCATGCATACCATCTTATAACGGCAGAGGAACTGAGAATATGGTAGACGGTAACAGTAGCCAGTGCGCCAGACCTGGACTGTTGGAAGCATGCACAGATAACGTACCTGAAACAATGGAAATAGCAATTTATTTTATTTTTACATGATGTTATGCAGTTTATAACACATAAAATAACTTTGATTGAATCGATGCAAATTAAACGATGTTTATGCCTTCTACAAGAGAAGATATTAATTCATGAATTGTTTACTTGGTGAAACCGTTCCATACTTAATACAGATGTAGAGACTTATCTGGCTTCATAAGTACTTGTTTTCTTCTCTGTCTGAAGATGGTGAAATCAATCGCAGAGAAGAAAACAAACACTTGTGAAGTCAGAAAAAAGTCTCTGCATCTATATTCAGATATACTGCCTGCATCCACAAACATCAGACTGTAAAAAAGTATATGTCAAGTACAGATGGGCCATTAGTACGGGAAAGCCCAATATCTGCCTTATAAAAAATATCACAAATACAAGTTGTTCCATAAGTGTGTAACGCCTTGCACGTTTCTCTGTGTTTTCCACTGTTATATTGCCAATCATAGACATAATTGTCATCTATGACGTCACCACTTCTGTCCATCGAATAACTGAATACTCTGTGGTTTAATACAGTCATTTAAAATCTAAAAATTGACGTCATTCTACCTTCTACTATTCTGAAAATAAGTGGTCACTTATCTCCGAAAACCGATGAAAAATTCACGAGGTTCTGCTTTTATCACATTTAAATTAAAGTTATCACATCTAGTGTGCACAACGAGCAGAATGCTGCCCTATACTTAATATGAACCCACACGTTGCCAAGAAAGATCACACACTATAACCATAAAACAGAGTGTTTCAAGAGAAAATCTCCTTTTAGAACATCCCGTTCAGAGCACAGTGATCAGATTCAGAGCATATACAACATTGTTCAGAGCAAGGGGCAAATGTCACCAGCCCCACATATAACACCACTCGAAGCAGGAGGCAAATGCTATCAGCCCCATGAAGCTGCAGAATATCTTCAATCGTCTTGAGAAGTTTTACCAGCTCTATGTCCTCATTTCATTCTGGGAATAAAACTTGTCCAGATATATATATATATATATATATATATATATATATATATATATATATATATATTAGAGGTGTGCGAACCCATGTTTTGTTCGAACCGAACTATGAACGAACCTAAGCAAATATGTTGCCTCGAACTTCGAACCTCTGAAATAGTATGACTAACGTTCACAGTCGAACTTCGAACTTCTTAGAAATACAAAATCGAACATCGAACTACCCAAAATTTTTCAGTGTTCATATATCATTTCCTTAAATACAAAATTTTGGAATATTGTAACATTTACAAAAAAGAAGGGTTCGACAAATTTGCAGGTTGATTAGGTGAAAATGCCTTCCGGTGCTGATTGTGGAGATGGGTCAACGTTAAATCAAAAACAAAAAAGATTTTAAACTTTTTTAAATTTCTAGATCTATAGATAAGCTCAATTATAAACATGTTGTTGTTTGGTATTTGCTAGGCAGTTTTAGCAAACAGATTGAGAGAGTTCAAAGTGAGCATGATAGGTATAAAATAACCACTTACAAGTTTGAATTGTCTCCTGATTGTGAATATTTAACTGTTTTGGCTCACTGTGAAATAAAGCATGTTGAAACCAGTGTTTTCCAAAGACAATCTACAATTATCCTTAAATTCTGAAAATTTACGTTACTGATCGCCTTCGAACAGCGCCATCATAATGTTGTTACTGAAATAGGTGCTGGGAGGCTAGGATATACAAGAAAAATAATTCTGTGATTGCTAAATGGCTCCGTCGTGTCTCAATGTGTCCCATCTACTGTCAAAAATATGCATGAGTGAAATCTTCTGAAATTACGCTATCGACTCAATGAGACTGATAACGAGTTTAAAGCGCCGCTACCGAGTTAAAGAGGCCGCAACTTCGCTACCTTTGGCAACATTCAATGCCTGTAAAGTGAAATTTCGAAGTATTTTTGAGCAACGAACTTCGAACTATTTTGAAGAATTGCATATTTCGAACTTCGAACTACTTCAACATCGCTTGTGCGAACATATTTTCGAACCGAAGGTTCGGTTCGAGTTCAGGTTCGGTTCGGAATTTCGAAGCTTCGCACACCTCTAATATATATATATATATATATATATATATATATATATATATATATATATATATATATATATATATATATATATATATATATATATATATATATATATAAAATTTTTAACTGACCCAGGATATGTGTTCTAGGGGGCCTAGTGTACACCCATTTGAAGAATTTTTTTTTAATTCAAAAGTCGCAATCTCCTCATTGGTGAATTTTTTAAAGAAAATTTACTAAAGTCTTAAATTACCCGGTCCCATATCTGAATTCCTAAAAATCTGTGTGTCTCCCTTGCGCATTTTGAAACTTTCCAATAATCTGTCGTTGCCTTCAATAACTTGAAGATTATCATTACCTATCTTCTGCACAGAGGCAATATATGTTGGGTAACAATATATTGACTCTGCCGTATTCAATCAGAAATGAACCAAGTTCTCTTTCAATCTTGTTGTTGCTGATCTCCGTGTTATCCCAATAATGTTTTCTCACAATTATTAAGAGAAATTTGATAAATTAGTGTTTTTTGTCAGACGCCAATAGTATCCTTTGGTGTACCCAAGAGGTTCTTTAAATTAACTTTGTAGAGACTCTAAAGGCATTAGTTTTGAATATTTTCTCTAACACTTTTCTAAGAAAAATTGAGAAAGGTTCAGAAAGTAGTGCGAACATTTTTGGTGGCTTATCAGATGAAGGCTTCACAGTTGTAATGTTACTTATCTACATTTTCCGCCTATACTTAGTAACTAATCTATACACAATATGTGGAGAGAAACCATTACAAATCACAATAGCCATAATTTTGTTCATCTCAGAGTTAAATACCTCACTGCACAAAAGGAACCTGAGTAACTTCTGAACACGAAAGCTCAAACACAGGATTTTCTAACAGACTGAGTCTGATGGTATGAAGTGATTGGAAGAAACTTCTTACAGATGCATAAATCCATGATGTTAGTATCAAGGAAGGGTAATTTGTTGTTGTTTCTATGTCATAAGTAATGAACTTGAAAGGATCTACTATTTAACTTATTAAGAAAATGATTGGCGTTACCTTTACTAATGTCGAATATGGCAAAAATATCATCACCATACTCTCGAAAAATACTATACCACTACTCCACCATTCAAGAAACCGCGCACGCAAATCAGCTCTTGGAGATTTCAGCAAAGAACGGAGACAGTGGATATACCATTGTGGTTCCCCAGTTTGCCAATAAAACACCCCGCCGACCCAAAATAAACCCTTAGATCAATGATTGAATTAAGTAACTTTGTCATTGATGGGTAGAGTAAAGTGTGTGCATCTTAAAATTATTTTGGGACCGTACAGTGTGACAAAAAAGCAGGGCATTACAAAGTTGGTATTTTTTATGGAACACCTGTGTATTATTCAATTTTTTTTAATTCTATGCGTAATTCTTAGGGAAGATTAGGTCACCATTAAACGTAAAAGATTTTACTGGCGCAAATTTAAAAGATCTGAAGATTCTTCGTTCCTTGTTAAATTTCGAGAGCTGCGAGCAAAATTAAAATATCTTATAGGGGTTTCTCGGAGAAGGTTTTTCGGTGAGATCAAGGGAGATATAAAACTGTGTCCTAAAAAGTTCTGGAGCTATGTTCAATTTGTTTCTTACAATGGGCACGTTTCCCAACAAATGGAAGATCTTTCGTGCAATCCATGTGTTCTAATCAGGGGACAACTCTGATCCTTCTAACTATAGACCAATTGCTATATTCTGTAATTTTTGTGAGATGTTCGAAGCATGCCTGTATGAACATATAATTTTTCATATGAAATCTAAACTCTCGTTGCATCAGAACAGCTTTATTTCTGGTAGATCTATGTCCAGTTTCACAAGGCTCGATTAAATATTAACGTACAGACTTGGAGACTACTTCTCTGGCTTCACTGTTGGTGAAGCCAGAGAAGTAGTCTCCAATTCTGTATGTAGTATGGACAAGTTTCACCAAGTAAGGGCAACAACAATCAATAAATATTAACGGCCAGTTAGTTAATCAATGCTTCCGACGTCCAATCACAGACTATGATTCGGGTTTTTGGCATGCCGACCAAATATTTTGAAGCTGTGATTGGTCATCTGAAGCGTTGATTAAGTAACTGGCAGTTAAATATTTAATCAGCTTTGTGAAACTGGGCACTACACTTTTTGTTGAAGAGGTCTGCGACCTCTTCACGAAAAAGTGACCAGTGTAATGGTCAAAGTATCTGGGTAACTCTATGGAGAAGGGTCCGGTAGCCTTAGCTGATGCTGGCTAGATTAGCGACCCCCGAGTAAGCCGTCCTTAATCCCTGACTCTTGTCTGACCCGACCATTTCTGTTTTATTTAAAGGTGTAGCAAATTTTGCAGTTAAAGGTTGAGGTTAGGGAGGAATAAACTACTGTTGGTGTAATCCCAACCCAATATATAATGCCAGACACTATTTACAAAATATATACAAAAGAATACTTACCAACTATATACAAGTGATGTAGGTTATTAATACCATTGACTAATACTTTGATATCTATGTAACAGTTAGGGCTAGCGTTTGATGAAGCGTACGGGCATCATTTATGTTTGAGGTGACAGTTAATTGAGAGACAATGAAGTAGCAGCAGAGTATATATGGTATGAGCAGCGGTCTACATAAACAAGGGTACAGCAGATAACAAACACACAGCAAAAGCCAATGCAAAAGTGTTACCAAACTCTCAGTAAAAACAGCAGACACAAGGGACAGAAATTTTAAGAGGGAAAAGGCGGGACATAAGTTCCTGGATGCCCTATGCGGACTGTGACTCTTCAGTATCCCTGCTAGGGTCAAACCAGGACACAAAAATCTTGATTACTTTAGTGGGATGTGAATCCACATAAAGTGTGTCTACATTAACAAGGGTACAGCAGATAACAAACACACAGCAAAAGCCAATGCAAAAGTGTTACCAAACTCTCAGTAAAAACAGCAGACACAAGGGACAGAAATTTTAAGAGGGAAAAGGCGGGACATAAGTTCCTGGAGGCCCTATGCGGACTGTGACTCTTCAGTATCCCTGCTAGGGTCAAACCAGGACACAAACATCTTGATTACTTTAGTGGGATGTGAATCCACATAAAGTGTGTCTACATTAACAAGGGTACAGCAGATAACAAACACACAGCAAAAGCCAATGCAAAAGTGTTACCAAACTCTCAGTAAAAACAGCAGACACAAGGGACAGAAATTTTAAGAGGGAAAAGGCGGGACATAAGTTCCTGGATGCCCTATGCGGACTGTGACTCTTCAGTATCCCTGCTAGGGTCAAACCAGGACACAAACATCTTGATTACTTTAGTGGGATGTGAATCCACATAAAGTGTGTCTACATTAACAAGGGTACAGCAGATAACAAACACACAGCGAAAGCCAATGCAAAAGTGTTACCAAACTCTCAGTCGAAACAGCAGACACAAGGGACAGAAATTTTAAAAGGGAAAAGGCGGGACATAAGTTCCTGGATGCCCTATGCAGACTGTGACTCTTCAGCATCCCCGCTAGGGTCAAACCAGGACACAAACATCTTGATTACTTTAGTGGGATGTGAATCCACATAAAGTGTGTCTACATTAACAAGGGTACAGCAGATAACAAACACACAGCAAAAGCCAATGCAAAAGTGTTACCAAACTCTCAGTAAAAACAGCAGACACAAGGGACAGAAATTTTAAGAGGGAAAAGGCGGGACATAAGTTCCTGGATGCCCTATGCGGACTGTGACTCTTCAGTATCCCTGCTAGGGTCAAACCAGGACACAAACATCTTGATTAATTTAGTGGGATGTGAATCCACATAAAGTGTGTCTACATTAACAAGGGTACAGCAGATAACAAACACACAGCGAAAGCCAATGCAAAAGTGTTACCAAACTCTCAGTCGAAACAGCAGACACAAGGGACAGAAATTTTAAGAGGGAAAAGGAGGGACATAAGTTCCTGGATACCCTATGCAGACTGTGACTCTTCAGCATCCCTGCTAGGGTCAAACCAGGACACAAACATCTTGATTAATTTAGTGGGATGTGAATCCATAGCGTCCTCGCTAAAAGAACAAATTTCATTACCTACTTAAGTTTGTTAAAAAGTTTTGTATGTTTATTAACTAAGTAATAGGTGACACCAAAAATTAATTAATTTACAAAGTTTACAGTTAGGAAAGGCCAAAAAAAATTGTCTTCTGGTCTAGAGGTTATATAGAATGAAATATCCTGATCGACGCCCACCCACTCGGCTTACTGTTTGGTTAATTAATATTTGGGAAAAGGCCTGTTTATATCTAATATGCAGTTTAAACAAATATATATATCCACAAGGAGTGGCGTAAACAGTATAATAGATAACATTGTGTATGACAAGAGACTGCACGCTTTGGTAAAGGATACTAGAATCAGGCAAGGTGCTATATTTATTTATTTATCAATACACTGCCAAACAGGTCTCCCCAATTACATGGCATGTGGAAAACCAAACAAAAATGACAAATATATAATATACAAAATGAGCACAGTATCTAACACGCAAAATAATATCAGCTCAATTATACAAAGCACAAGATATGTCAAAACTATAAAATAAGACCATAATAAGCTACAAAATAAAATAATAATGCACGATGACCCACACACATACCCACACGCTCGCACGCACACAACTCCCCCACTCAAACACCGGTTATAAAAACTACAAAATAAGACAATAGTGCACAATCATCCACACACATACCCAGAGTCGAAAAACAACAATATATGCGGGACAGGCCATTTTAATATGGTCTCCCAGATAAAACTGGGACAAGGATGGATAAAGAGACTGAGAAACAAAAAACAAGTGTGAATTAAAGCCTGAGAAAAGGAAACCATATGAAGGAAATGACGAAGCACATAGCTTTGCAAAAGAGGATGACGGAGTTGCACATATTACCGAACGAATACATACACACATGAATTATCTTGCTCAGTTAAAGGGTTACCAATCCTGAATCAAAAATATTACTAACCTGGTGTTGAATTAAAGACAATTCAAATATCCTAGGCTGCTTCATTTCATTTGGTTTCAAACATCTAATATAATGGGCCTGTCTGCTGTGCAGACTCTTTAAGAGAGACTTCAACGAAACTTTAATCTGTATCCATTTGGATATTGGTCTTTTGATCGAACACCTTTTTGGATTGCCTTCCGGGAACAGGACATGCATCAGAGGATGATCACAGCGAAACATGGCCCTTGACACTTCCCTGGATATACAGTCTCTATTCTTCTCAACGAATCCATGTACTTGGTATGTAACTGTGCCGGCATAATGCCTAATCCTGTAAATAAGAAAAAACATATATGTAGCAGTCATGACTTATGATTAAATATATGCTGTACAGAATAAAATCGTTTGAGGTATATAAATTTGTCCAATTTTATTTTAAAAAACTGTCACAAACAATCCTTGCAAAAGAATCTCGAAGGAAGCTAGGTAACGAGTCTTTCCTTGTTTTGCACTAGGTTCAAATCTGCTGGGTCTAAAGTTCCACAAAAGGAGGCTGACAGAACACGACCAACTAACCAAAATTAAGAAAAAGAGTTTAAGAATTTAAAAATTCGCTATTGTAATAGTCGTAGTTAAGGGTGACAAATATATGCATCAAAATTTAATTCATAAAGTAGAATAAAAACCCGAGAGGCATTACAGAAGTATTATCATTTATGGAAAGTGAAAGCACAGATTGGATCATTATATGGAATAAGTAGAAACAAAAATAAATTTGGTATGTCAAAATTAGAAGTATGTTACATTTGGATGGAGTTTTTGAGCAGTTTTTGGTAGAATCTTTGTCAATTATGTTATTATACAGCACAAGCCTCGGCTTATTGTGTAGACGTGTTGTACAATTTATGATAATAAATAAATAAAAAATAATAATAATACGGTATTCCACAGAATCCACAAAGAGTATTGTTGTCATCAAATGCCATGTAAGGCATCATATTTAAAAATAGATTAGATTAATCTCAGGCCCTATTTTTGGAACAATGACTTACTCTTTGTACATACGCAGCGAGCTAAGACTGTTCTAGAGAATGATGCATGACCCTTGAAGCGAGAGCTCCAATCCTGTAGCAAGACGTCAGTAATGAGATGGCAACATAAGGAGTGTGATGGGAGGACTGATACGAGCATGAGATGACAACTCATTCGGCTGTGAAGCGCCATTGAAATAAGTCACAGAAAATATCCAAAAGCATTCACACCACGAGGCTCTATAATAGTAGTGATAGTTGGTGCTTGACTAAAGCAATCTACCTGAAAGCATCCCGTTTAAAATGGGTTTTTGGGACACAGTCAGAAACCTTAATTCTATCGTATTGTCTGTTACTAACGTTGCGTCCGAGCAAAGGCCTGTGAACATTACCTAGTGAATCACAGTTCTCAGTTGTAGAGAATTAAATTTCAGGCTTGTTTCTTCCTTGAATGCTTCGATTCGAGTTTTAGACAGTAAATCAGACTGAATAATTTGTTTCAATGTTCTATTAATCTTTTGTGTAGTATAAATAAATTTATAAGCCTTACATACTTTGTCCCCATATTAGGGTAGAAATGGGCCAGGGCTGACAACTTACTAAATTGTTAGTTGTTGTATACAGTCCCTATTTTTAACACTCTGTGTTATTTGGAGCTCCATGACTATATACTACTTGGTTCTGCAACGAGGTGGTGGAATGTGCTTCGTGTCTTACATCTCACTTAGTGCTGGAAGGCTGGCTACCATAGTCATATCACTTTATAGGTTTATTTTCGCTGCAATTAATATGCCGTACTGACGAGCTCTAATTAGAGCGAAACCAGTCTACGGTTCTAACTGTGGTGAGAAGGCATCTAGCCTTACATACTTTGTCCCCATATTGGGGTAGAAATGGACCAGGGCAGACAATTTACTATATTGTTGGTTGGTTGTATACAGTCTCTATTTTTTAACACTGTGTTATTTGGAGCTGGCTTGACAACATACTACTTGGTTCCACAACTAGGTGGCGGCATGTGCTTCGTGTCTTACATCTTACTTAGTGCTGTAATGCCGGCTACCATAGCTGTATTACTTTATAGGTGTATTTTCGCTGCAATTAGTATGCCGTACTGACAAACTTTCATTAGAGAGAAACTGGTCTACGGTTCTAATTGTGTTGAGAATGCATCTAGCCTAACATAAACAAGTATTGTTTTATAGGTGGTGCCATCTCATCATCTTTATCTAGATACCTTAAGAGAACTACCTGGTCCCTTTGCATATACATACAATACAGGGTAATGTATGATCTGTCTGGTAAACTTTGAACAGTTAAAAAGTTCGTTATGGTAGTGAATTTTCATAAGAATAATATATGATATAATAGTGATTTAGCCTTATATTAAAAGTTATAAGAAATCACTTTATTTAATCAGGAACCTCTCTAGTAATTTATCATCTCTAAAACCTGAATTTGAAGCTACATTTCCAATTTGATATTGAAATTGACAATAAATAACATTACCACAGAATGACAAATGACAGCAGAGTTCCAGCACGAACGCAGTCTAACAACGTTGTCAGATAGAGTAAATTAGGATTGGAGGGATAAATTAAAAATCGTGAGAAATGGGTAATTCGAAATTTGCAGGTATTAAATACAGCCATGGATTACGGTATTTTTTGAACTATAACTGATAAAACAAAATTCTATAAAATGGTTTCTTTTTTATCAGATGTTGTGAAAATGTGAGATGATTATACATACTAATAATAGTAATAATATGATATATTTATCACAATTATACAATGCGTCATACAAATAAGCTTGGCTTCTGCTTATATAAGACACAATTTCTATAAAGGATGCATTCTAAATAAAACTGTCAAAAATGATGGACGTTAACTGTCACTTTTGCTTAGATCTTGCACTAATTATATATTTTTTCATCGCTAGCATGTCTCCAACCCTTCTTCATTCTAAACTTAACTTCAAACTACAGTCCATCCATATTTACTTCTAAAAAACCTTCAAATGTTAAAATTCTTGCAACTATAATTTTGACATGCAATTTCTGAAGATGTGTCAACCCTAGTAAGAAACAGCTACATCTTGACATCTTGCAATGATTGTAACTTCCATTGTTTAAATTTATATCTACGATTTATTTAAATAGCATAGCATTACAGGTAACATCATCTGTATTTGTCCAACATTGTAGATATTCCATCACAGAATTTGAAGTGATGTCGAGGATTATTTTATTATTAATTACGAATCTTTATTTTTCTCTGATCAAAAGACTTGAAAATTGGTACGCAACCTCGTCTATCTATGTTCTTTTAAGTCGTAAATTTTCATTTCGAGCACTTAAACAATTTTAAATATATTACTTTTTTTTTAAGAATGATTAGTCGATAAGATCTGATGAACGAACTCATCCAAGCCATTAACAGAATAAGGGTGATTGCCAAATTTTGTCCAAATCAGTGAGTACTTTTGAGTTATCGGTTGGACACCTACATACATACACATTTGAACTAATCCTGGTTATGGGTTCCAGGAGCCCTAATTGGCGCTAATTTGAAAAAAATTTCCGAAAGTCTTACCATCGATACCTCTCTATTAGTGAATTTTCTTAATGGAAATTCACCAAAAATAAATCAGTGTCAAATAGATAACTACTCGTATAGTACATGGAAATATGAGTGGCAGTACAAACGGTAAAGAAAAGAAAGGTTACAAGTAACTGTGTTGATAATCGAAAAATTTCTGAGTACTGTATGATTCAATATTTATAACAAACTCTTTCACTTTCTTAAAAAAGTTTTTTGAACTACGTCAATGTTCAAGTTCCAATTTAATTGAAAGTGTTTTGTTCATGACTAGAAGCGAAATACTTAGCAATCCGTGCAACTGTAATATGTGCATCTCTTAGAGCCCATAGTCAATATTTACTCCCAGTAATAGGGGAAACTACAGCTATGTTTCTCTCTTCAGTTCAACGAGGTCTCTGTATATCATTTCATTCATATAGCATTGTTAAAAATGCACCAAAAACAAATAAAAGGTAAATTTAAACTGCATGATTCAATAACACAGGAAAGAGTGAAAGCTCTTTCTTTATAATAATAGTAATAATACATTATATAAGGACTTACTGAAAAGAGTCTGGAGGCAGTGTAGAATCAGCTGTCAAACAGTGCATGTGGCCTGCACAACACTGTTCCACTCTCATCAAATAGGCTGCATCCGAATACACATGGGGTTCTTCAAGTAATGACAATATGCCATGAGTCTCATGTTCCAACAATTGACAAATTGCACTGAAAACAAAACGGAAACCTAATGGAAATATGTTTATCTTAAAAGAATTTGTCACTGTCTTGATAAGAACGATTTATTTCAAAAGCTCTAAGTGTTAAAACGCTCAACAAAATGTAAATTTACAGGTACATCTCAGCCGAATGTTTCTATCAGGTAATATGCCAAATATTGTTTTCTTCCATAATTGTGGCATAGCATACATATAAAAATAATAACCAATTTGACCCACAAATCCCTGTTAAGATGGCCCACTCCTAAAACCACTAAATATATTTATACTATGTATATCATGAACAAAATTCTGACAATATGACAACGCAGCGGCAACAACCATACCAGAAAACGTAAGTTCAGTCGGTAGCCTCACAGGATGAGTATTAGTAACAAGCACAAAATAGTCCAGAACGTGTCGAGTGTGCAACGAGTAGCAACACAGAAATAGAGCGGTGAAACTGTACTTGAATGCAGTAATGCAGTTTACCTTATATTTATATAGAATGTGTTCAGATCTTTTTTGTAACATAAGTCAAACGCTCGTGCAATTCGATTATTTTGTCGTACACATATATTTCGTGCATATTAATAAGGTTTTTTTTTTCAATATTATTTATTTACAAACTCAAAACAGTACATTTGCACTGGTAACATGTTCTACAATTAATAACATAAAATTACATATGTTTTTGAGGTTAACTTAACTAAACTTAACTAAATGGCAAGTAGGTACTTTACAAACTATATACTCTATAACTGGGAACTGTTTTGTCCATTTAATAAATGTCTTTTTAGGTTCACTGTGAATCTTTGCATCTGATGTATGTTTCTGAGTTCTTCTGGAATAGTCTTAAATGATCTTATGTTCCTCATAATCACACTGTTGAGTTTTATATTTGTTCTTGATGCTACTACACGTGGGTCTGCCCGTGGCCTTGTTGAATACGTATACACTTCACCACTCCTTGCCACTTAGTGTTTGTTTTTATTTTGTTATTCCATATTTTATAAATTAATTTACCAGCTTATAAGGTTGTCAATTTGTCAGAAGTTTAATGTTTCATACTAGAGGTGTGCAAACCCATGTTTTGTTCGAACCGAACTATGAACGAACCCAAGCAAATATATTGCCTTGAACTTCGAACCTCTGAAATAGTATGTCTAAGGTTCACAGTCGAACTTTGAACTTATTAGAAATTCAAAATCGAACATTCAACTACCCAAAATTCTTCAGTGTTTATATATAATTTCCTTAAATACAAAATGTAGGAATATTGTAACATACAATATTTGATATGTAAAAGATTCCCACTCTTTTTACAAAAAGCAAGGGTTCAACAAATTTGATTGGGTGAAAATGCTTTCCGGTGCTGATCGTTGTGGAGATGGGTCAATGTTAAATCAAAGCCACAAAAACAAAAAATATTTTAAACTTTTGTAGATTTCTAGATCTATAGATAAGCTCACTTATAAATATGTTGTTGTTTGATATTGACTAGGCAGTTTTAGCAAACAGATTGAGAGGGTTGAAAGTGAGCATGATAGGTATATAACAATAAAAATTTAAAAAAATAGGATACTGTCTTCATTAAGAATAACTCAAAAACTACTGGCCAGTTCTTCATCAAATTTATATGGCACCACATGAGAAGCACCAGCTTTCAAATAAAAAAAGAATCATCACAATCAGTTCACCTAGAAAAAAGTTCTGAGGTAACACAGATTTAAAAAAAAATGCAGTCAAATTGAGAACCTCCTCCTTTTTTTGAAGTCAGTTAAAAATGACCACTTACAAGTTTGAACTGTCTGCTGATTGGGAATATGTAACTGTTTTGGCTCACTGTGAAATAAAGCATGTTGAAACCAATGTTTTCCAAAGGCAATCTGCAATTATCCCCAAATTCTGAAAATTTATGTTACTGATCGCCTTCGAACACTTCCATCATAATGTTGTTACTGAAAAGGGTGTTTGGAGGCTAGGATATATAAGAAAAATATTTCTGTGATTGCTAAATGGCTCCATTGTGTCTCAATATGTCCCACCTACTATCAAAAATATGCACGACTGAAATTTCCTGAAATTACGCTATCGTCTCAATGAGACCGATAACGAGTTTAAAACGTCGCTACCGAGTTAAAGGGGCCGCAACTTCGCTACTTTGGCAACATTCAATGTCTGTAAAGTTAAATTTCGAAGTATTTTTGACCAACGAAGTTCGAACTATTTTGAAGAATTGCATATTTCGAACTTCGAACTACTTAAACATCGCTAGTGTGAACATATTTTCGAACCGGAGGTTCGGTTCGAGTTCGGGTTCGGTTCGAAATTTCGAAGCTTCGCACACCTCTATTTCATACAAACATTTTGTGGGATAAAACCAATTTAGACCATATTATACTTTTAGTACCCGATTTTGTGTTCTCTGCAATTGTTGTAATTTCACCTTTGGCGCTGAAGCCCAAACAACCATCATATATCTCATATGTTTCTATTAATGAATTATTTATTAGTCTCTTCAATCTCTCAGTTAAATAATATTCACACCTTCTAAAGGCTCCTGTCAGACTATATATCTTTTTCCTTACATTATTTAATAACATTTTGTGTTATTTGGGTCTGTCGTGACAGAATACTACTTAGTTCCGCAACGAGATGGCGACTTCTGTCTTACATCTCAGTATGTTCTGTGAGGTTGGCTACCATAGCCGTATTACTTTATAGGTTAACCTTACATACATTGTCCCTATATTAGGGAAGAAATAGGCCAGGGCTGACAAGTTACAAATTGTTAGTTGGTTGTACACAGTCTCAATTTGATAACATTTTCTGTTATTTGGAGCTATCGTGACAAAACTACTTGCTTCCGCAACGAAATGGTGACCCCTGTGAGGTTGGCTACCATAGCCATATTACTTTATAGAGGTTTTCTTGCTGCAATTAGTATACTGTACTGACGAGCTCTAATTAGAGCTAAACCAGTCTACGGTTCTAATTGTGGTGAGAATACATCCAGCCTTACATTATTTAAGTGTTCGCCAAAATTCAACTTATTGTCTATTGTTAATCCAATGTATTTATAGTTATTTACATGCTTAATTTTTTGATTGGTTATATTAATATTCATATATTTTATGTATTTACTTTTTTGTGCAAACATTATGTACACTGTTTTATCTAAGTTTTTTGTCAAGTTAAATAGCTAAATACCTGCAAAGTGTGAACATCTGAAATATCTGCTTGTACTTTTATGGTTCTTATCACAAGTTTTTTATATCCAAATTTGTTAAGGTTTATGACAAGCTGCAGCATTTGTTTATGTGCACTGGTGGTAGTGTTGGTTACGGATTTTGAACATTGTAGTGGAAGTTACATTTGAATTTTCTTTGTTGGAGTGTATTCTGCAATTGAACAGTTATTTTTTATTTTTGCACCTGGTTATCTTATCTCCTGGTATTGTGTTGATGGAAAAAGCTTTTAACTTTATCAGTTTATTTATAATTCATTTTATACTGTTTATCTACAGCTGTCCATAAATCATGAGTGACTGCTCAAAATGTGGTGTTACTGGTAAGACCTTTAGTTGTGACACCTGTAAGCTCTTGTTCTGTGAGCAGTGTTCAGACCTTAGTGCCTCTGAGATTAGATGCATGGAGATGAAGAAGAGGAAGCTGTTGTTTCTGTGTTCTGATTGTGAGGATGGTCTCAAACAGTTGCCAAACCTGATTGCTAGAATTAGTGATGTCGAGAAGCAGCTTGAGAAATTGAAGGTAACAGCAGAGTTGCCCAATACTGTACGGGTTCCAGCTGGTAGTGACTCCTATATAGAGGATATAATACAGGAGATTCGTGAGCGAGACAAGAGGAAGTCAAATATTATTATTTTTGGACTCCCCGAATCTGAGTCTGGGTCTACTGCTAGCCGTGGTGAGAGTGATGTTGACAGACTGGAAGTGAAGAATATCCTCCACAAGTTGTGTCCTGAGGGTGATTACTCCCAGATTAGGCTATTTCGCCTGGGTAGGCATTCCAGCAGTTCATCCGTTCCTAGACCTCTAAAGGTTACTCTCTCTGATGAACATCAGGTACTTAGTATTCTGCGCAGGACTGGAAGACTCAAGGATGATCATTTGTATCGTAATGTCAGAGTTAGGCAGGACAGAACCCCTAGGCAAAGTGCATACTCCAAGTCTGTGGTCAGTGAATTGAGGCGGAGGGTGGATGATGGTGAAGTAAACCTCAAGATTAAGTATGTTAACGGTGTTCCGACTATTGTTCCCCTCAAAAAAAACTAGGGGTGTCGGATGACCATTTATTGTTAAGCACTCCTGGTGATGAGAATTCCTTGTTTGTTCATTATCATAATGTTAGTGGACTACGAACAAAATTACCCAGGCTTCGACAGGGTCTGTCTTCTTGCTGTTTTCATGTTGTTATGTTGACGGAGACGTGGCTTACTGCTTCCCACTCTGATGCTGAACTCTCTTTTATGAATTATAATATTTACCGTAGTGATCGTGACAGTATTCCGGGCAATATCAGGGATCGGGGGGGTGGTGTGCTGATAGCTGTGCATAAAGACCTTGATTCTACTAGGATTGCTGGTGATATTTCACTTAATGAAGTTTATGTGAAGGTGAGGATAGGAAGGCGGAGCCTCATTTTTGGTGTTTGTTACATTCCACCCAATTCAGAAGTTGCTATATATGAACACCATTGTGATTCAGTCGACAGTGTGTTGTCTGATCATCCCAATTCTGAGGTCGTTGTCTGTGGTGACTACAACCTCCCAAACGTTACCTGGACAAGCAGTGCTGAGAGTGCTCCAGTTATTAGTGGTAACAGTCCATCAGCCTCACTTGTTTCTAACAGTTTTGGTTTTTGGGGCTTGTTCCAAAAAAATTTTGTACTTAATAGATTGAATAGAACTTTAGATTTAGTTTTTAGTAATATAGATAACATATGTGTTGATGCATCTTTGGATCCGATTTTTCCTGCTACTGCACATCATGTGCCCCTAGACATTTCTTTTTCACTTGAGACTCCCCCAACTGAACCCTATGAAGAGTATTTTTATGACTTTCGTAATGCTGATTATTGTGCCATGAATTATTTTCTTTCCGAATTTGACTGGGAATATCTTGAGTCATTGGAGATAAATGATGCTGTGAAGTGCTTTTATGACATTCTGTTTAATGCTGTGGATCGGTTTGTTCCAGTTAAGAGATGTAAAAAATCATGTTTCCCTCCTTGGTTTAGTGTCGAGCTTAGAGGCATGATAACTGAGAAGAAGAGGGTACACAGTCAGTATAAAAAATATGGTAGAATAGATGATTATATTAGGTTTTCTGGTCTCCGAGAGGAATGTAGGAATCTTCGTGATACTTGTTACAGAAATTTTATTGCTTATACTGAGAATAATTTTGAAAACAATCCGGGTTCTTTCTGGTCTTATATTAACAAGTTGAGGAGGATTTATGATCTTCCTGAGGCTATGTATTATGATGATGTTAGGAGTGATTCTTTGCATGATTCGGTTGATCTTTTTGCTAGTTTTTTCTCATCTGTGTATGAGGTACAGGCTGGCGGTGTCGGTCCCGATCCTTTTTTGCGTGAGTCGGTAAATATGACTGTGCCTAGTGTTACTTCTGCTGATATTATTGATCGTATCTGTAGTTTGAAAGATAAACTTAGTTACGGCCCAGATGGAATCCCCTCCCATCTGTTAAAATCTTGTGCCTTCACCTTGGCAATTCCACTGAGGATTCTCTTTAACATGTCCTTATTGTCTGGTGAGTTTCCACATGTTTGGAAACATTCTTATTTGATGCCCGTTCATAAGCAGGGACCAAAGCACTTGGTTACTAATTACAGAGCTGTTTGTATTCAGTCAGAGATACCCAAACTTCTGGACTTTTTTGTCTCTAGGCATATAACTTGGGAATGCAGACATGTTTTCGCCGAACAGCAGCATGGTTTTCTTAAGGGAAGATCTACAACGACCAACCTTCTTCTTTACCAGAATGTATTGGTATCAGCTTTGGAGGATAGGTTACAGATTGATTCGGTGTATACAGATTTCTCCAAAGCGTTTGATAAGGTAAATCACGCCTTATTATTGTCAAAACTTGCATTGTTGGGTTTTAATGCCAATTTGTTGTCTTGGGTGCGCAGCTTCCTTATGGGTAGGTCCCAGAGTGTAAAGATCAGGAACTTCATTTCTGGTAGTATTACTGTTTCTTCAGGAGTTCCTCAGGGTTCACATTGTGGACTAGTCCTCTTTAATCTTTTTATCAATGATGTCATACATTCACTTAAGCATAGTCAGATTTTGATGTTTGCTGATGATATCAAAATTTTCAAGATTGTTCGTTCCAGACAGGACGCTTTACTTTTACAGGAAGACTTAAATCGTTTTGCTCGGTGGTGTGGTGACAATCTTCTGACTCTGAATGTTGATAAGTGTTTCTGCATTACATTCACTAGAGCTCAGTTTCCCATTGACTTTGTGTACTCCATGGGCTCTGGTGCTTTACAGAGGAAGGAAATGATTAAAGACTTGGGCATTGTATTGGATAGGGAATTATCTTTTGGGGATCACATGGAGTACATAGTGTCTAAGGCATATAAAATGTTAGGATTTATTCATAGATCAACTCTGGATTTTTCATGCAATAGCTTTAGAAGGCTGTATTGTGCTCTGGTTCGCTCTTTGTTGGAATGCTCTTCTGTAGTCTGGAGCCCGAATTACAATATTTATATCAATCAGATTGAGGCCGTACAAAATAGATTCTTAAGAATTTGTGCTTACAGAATGGGCTTGCAGTGAAATGATCTTAACCTTTCTTATTTGCGGAATCGGCTGCACTTGCAGTCACTGAGAGGTAGAAGGATTGTCAGTGATGTTTGTTTTTTGCACAAATTATTAGTGAATAAAATTGATAGTCCTTCTTTGCTTGAGTTAGTCTCTCTAAGGATTCCGAACTGCACGAGAGCGAGGGAGGTTTTTGTGGTTCCCTTCCATCGAACCAATTATGGCTTTTTCAGTCCGATGTCGAGAGTGGCGAGAACTGCAAATGAGTATTCGGAGCTCTTGGACATGTTTAATGATTCTGACCGTGTAATTAGAGGAATTTTGAGAGGTGTTATTGATTGAATTGTCATACATATGGTATACAGGTTATGTTTTGCTTTTTTTGTGTTCTCATATTGTGATTATTTAAGACTAATGTAGTTTTAGATGTTCTTATTATTATTGTAAATGGTTAATCCGTTGAATAAATAAATTTAAAAAAATAAAATAAAATAAAATAAAAAAGTTATTACTTAATAACCACCTGTAATATGTTTCCAAGTTATCATTGGCTATTTTTTCCAGTGAATTCTGGGAGTCATGCGAATACAACAGCACTGTGTCATCTGTGAAAGTTATGTATGTTGCCATTAATTTTGCTGTACATACAACAAATACAAACTTGGTCCAAGTACAGATCCCCGTGGGACACCTGTTTTTACAATTTTTGAGGTGCTGCTTTTACTATTCACAACAGTTATTTGCCTTCTGCCAAATAGATAACTAGATATAAGTTTATGCGCAATGCCGCATATTCTAATATTATACGGTATGTTTCAGAGAATGCTATGATCAACTGTGTCAAATGCTTTTTATTTTAAACCTATCAACATTGCCAGCATATATTTATTCTGGTCAAGATTTGTAGTAATAACCTCTATAACTTCAAAAGCTGCCATTTGCGTACTACTATTTTTTTGAAATCCAAACTGATCATTAGTCATCAAATTTTAATGTTTTAGTCACAAAATCAACTATTTTAGACTTCAAGACTCTTTCTCATATTTTTGAATAAATCATAATTAGTGATATAGGTCTTTTATTTCCAGGGCCATGGTAATCTCCTGATTTGTGAATCTGTGTTACCAGCGTCTGCTTCGATACTTCTGGATAATCACCACTTTCTAACACTGCATATATTAATTTAGTAATGGTTGGCAATGTAAATTCTAAAGTACATTTTAAATCTCTTGTATTATCTATCCCAGGAGCTGTATTATCATTTAGGTCATTTATAATTCTAAGGGTATCTTCCTCATCACAAGGTTTAAGATATATAGTTTTTTTTTTCTTTGATCTGATTATCAAATTGTACACTTTTACCATTTTTTTTCCTTTTCAACTTCTTGGCCAATCTTGTACCCCACGTCTATAAAATAGTCATGTAACTTATCGGCCATTTCTTGTTCATCAGAGATTTTGTTACCATCGATTAATAGATAATCAAGTTTCTTATTATTTTCATTCGTAAATTTATTTGTTAAAACATGGTTTATTATTTTCCCAGTTTTTCGCTCATCTCCAATTGTACCCTCTAATTTATTTTGCACAAATTTTTTCTTCAAGGATTTCCTCATGTTAAGCGAGCTCTAATTAGAGCGAAACTGGTCTGCGTTTCTAATTATGGTAAAAATACATGTAGCATTATGTAAAATATCAGTTTATGATTTTAAGCCGCATAGGCTACAGAAAATTCAGTTGTTACAACACTAGATAAACTTAGAGAGTGATAATTAAAATATTTCTAACACATTGGTAAAGACTTGGTCACATTATTTTAGTTTTCTTTGTCATTGACCGTTCATCCTATTTTCTTTTTATTATTATCATTAAATTAGTTATACAGAATCAAAGATCCTGGTTTCATTGAATATTACCAAGCCATCCTCCCCAGATAAGGACAATTTGAAAACTTTCGCGCCTGTCTTCAGGAGATTTTGAGTACCTTATCCAACTAATTGAACCAAAAATTAGAAAAAGACATATTGTTGAACACTTCAAAAATTCCTTACTGTTGTGACACAGTCCAAATATTTTTAAGTGTAAAAGAGCTTGACATGTTATTTTATAACAAGTAAAAATTAGAAGCCACATGTTTGTTTAATTGGAAAAATTTAATGAATTTGCTGGAAAGTTAATAACAAGCACCTCATAAAAACTTCAATTTGGATAATTTACCTATAAATGCAGAATACTCACATATTATTGAAAAATTCAACTTTTGTCCATTCCAGACCTTCCTTCGCAATTTCTTCCTGTTCCTCTTTTAATGTTGTAGAAACTATATGCTGATGTATCATTTCATTACAGTAATTTATTACCAGTTGTTCAAAACCATTAACATTGAACATTTCAAAGCCATAGAAATCAAGCACACCTAGACCTTTTCTTTTGCCTATCCTTTTCACCTAAAACAGAATTAATACACTTTACATTTTTTCTTAGTACTGTATCATATTTAATTACACACTGATGTGAAGTAAAAGAGGAATTAACTAAGCTATAGAAGACGTGATGGCACCAGTTCAAATATCTTTAAACCAGGGGAAGTTTTGTCAAATACCACTGAATGTTAATGGCCTGTATTAAAATTCAATAGTATTTTAAAGGGGATTTTACCAGTAGACTTTTTCAAGTTTTTTTTTTAAATTCTTTATCATCAAGAGTCCAGTTAATTTAGACAAATCGAGTTAAATAAATCCTGGAGTTTTATAAACTGGCATTGTGGTTTGCTGGTACTTACAGGGCATCATACAAAAAATCATGGTGGGTAAGAGGTGGGGGAGCTGTTTTTGCATATATCTCTGTAACTACAGTATTGTGCGAATTAATGCGAACATTGGGAATTTCTGTATTATTTCAGCATGGCAATACAGCTGTGACAATTTCTGACAGGTGTTTCTGGACATATAGCATAATATTTCATTCTGCATTAAGTTCATTGTCTTTGTTAGTCATTTTGCCGGTTATTGTGGCTAAGTTGTACATGTTTTTGTGGTTTTGAGGAGAAATATCACGTTTTCGTTAGTTTGTCATGTTTGTGTCATCATGGACATTTGTTTTCTCCCTCAGGGCTCGCTTGCGTCTTTTCCGCCCCGATAGCACTGCAGCCTTTAGCTTATTGTGCATGCCCTTAGTCTTTTCTATTCCATTCATTCCAAAATCACTGTGCCTTGAACTAGTCTGCACAGCGATTGGTAGGGTGAAGTTTTATATTGCTCTGTCTCCGGTCTAGACTGACCATAGATCAGTTGTCTTTTGCGGTCCAGAGCTTTACACTCGCACAAGATGTGCTGGGCTGATTCCTTCCCCTCACTGCAGAGTCTGCATGCGAGGTTACCTCGAACCGCCCCATTTTATGCAGGTGTTTCTTGACGACCATGTGTCCCGTCAAGAGGCTTGTTATGTTTCTGAGCTATCATCTGCTAAGATTTAGCAGCTCCACAGCTCTCTTTGAACTGGGTTCGTCAATTATTGACTTCCCATGTCTGAGCCCTGGACAGTCTGCCCAGTACACCTTGTGTTGGTTTCTGACCCAGGACTTAATGGCTCTGCTGGCAGTGCTCTTTGTCATGCCCAGAGCCTGTTCTGGTCCCATAAATGGTTCTGCTGACCCTCTCTTAGCGAGACTGTCAGCTAAGCTTCATTGCCTTTGACCCCCCAAGTGACCCGGCACCCAGATGAGGGTGACCTCATTCTGCCCAGCCAGGTCACTCGTCTCGTCTCGGCACTCACTCACCAGCCAGGAATTTACCCATCGGCCACTTAGGGCCTTAAGGGCTGTCTGTGGCTATGAAGAAGATCCGCTTGTTGGTGTAGCCCCTCCTCTTGTTCTCCCGCACACAGTGCAGGATGGCGTACATTTCGGCCTGAAAGACTGTTGCATGGGCTCCGAGGGAAATACTATGACTTACCCTCGGTCCTTCCAAACAAACACTTGCCCCTGTTCCATGCTTCTCGTCGGATCCGTCCATGAACCAGACAAGCGCGTCAGTTTCAATTTTATTTTATCTGTGTGTGTGCTTGCATGCGGGCGTGCATGTGCGTGTGTGTATCACACCGATAACAAAAAATAATGGGCCGATTTTCATCAAATTTGTTAGAGTACCTTCCCTTTGCAAGTGGCTTAGATAAGTTCGTTAGCCAAGAAAATCAGCTAACTTTTCCGCAAAAATTTCGTGTATTCTTTCTAAAGTTTTTTATATCTCCGGAAATAACAAATCTATCGCAACCAAATTTAGTATGCGGGTTTGCGTCATAACAAGTAAATTACGTACCAAAGTTTAGATCTGTAGGTTTAAAGACAAAAAAGTTATAGGTATTTAAAGAAATACAGGTAATGTAGAGGAAATGTAACAAGAGTGTTTTGCAAACTCCTAAATTTCAGCTTCAACCGTAATTGTCCTTTTTATTAAAATATTTGCAGAAAATTCATTTCACATAGACCCTTTATCTGATGCTTTGGCAGTAGTTTTAGCTATAGAGTTTATTGTTTAATTGTCTATAATTTTTAGCGAATGTGTGTAGAAAAAATTTGTTAATGAGGAGACCACCACTTTTAAATTTTGAAAAGATTTCTTCAAATGAGCACGAACTAGATATACTTTCATATATACAGGGTGACACATCTATACGGTAAAGCTCAATATATCCGTTATTATACAAGATACTAGAAAAAATGTGTATGTTAATTATAGGCTGTCTTGAGCTGCATTGTTTAAATATAGTTTTACAATCATAGGTAGCTCATAAGTTGTTCATGATACCAATTTTCTATTTTTTTTTTTTTTGAATGTTTGTAAAAAAGAAACTCAGGACGCAGCAAGTGCGTTATGATAGCGAGTTTTCATTACATCTTTCAAATTTTAATAGCTCGATTTGCTATTAACTTTACGTTCATTGGCTAGGAACCAGTTTTTTCGGGTACATTTTGAGTTTATTTTCGAATTATTTTTTTTTAGATTTTCAAACACACTTATTTTGATGAAATATGGTACACTGTATCTACTATATAGGTTATACTGGTAACCAAATTTCATGCCTGCTTTCTTTAAAAGAAAACACATATTTGCCATTAAAAACATTTTTATGAAAATTCAATACCATAACGCACTTGCTGCATCCCGATTTTTCATACATGGGAACAGGAAAACTTTAACCTATCGAAAGGATGATGAACAGTGAACAATATAAAGAGTGTTAGAAATATGTTTGTATAGAGAACTGGAAGAAGTTTAAGCAGTTGGCGAACGAACCTTCCAGCAAGATTCAACCACTGTGTCACTGTCCACAAAGATGGTGTAATATTTCAAAAAGACAAAAAGATTATTTTTCTGGACTGACCTGGACGTAAATCCTATTGAGAACTTGTGGTCTATATGCAAGGCCAGATTGCTAAAAATGGATTGTACAACAAAAAGATGATTCAAGTGTGGTTTCGAGAGGACAAAATGACAGAGAATTGCAAAAAATTAATTGATTCTATACGAAAACAAGTTGAAGCTACAATAAAAGTCAAAGGGGGACATATGCCCTTGAATAATAGTAAAAGATTTACAGACTTGTACTGTCTGTAGTTTTTTCTTTCAATAAACGATGTTTAACGTAAATCTGCCTGTATTCACAATAAATTGCACAATATTGTATCAATCTTAGCTAACATTATTTTAAATACAAAAATAAGGTGGACAAAATTTCGTATAAAAAAATCCTATTCATTTTTGTCGTATGATTTATACGTTCAAAGTTATAGGGTACACAAAATACCAGTATCATCATCATGCTGCTTCAGCGTTGAAGACTGCAGGCGAGCAAAGTCCTCCAATGGAACAAATGGTACTGGAAATGGATGCCTCACCAATCTACTTTGCCAACACAAAAGCAGTGTATTGCAAAGAGTGAGAAGACTCAATATGTGGTCCATTAGCTTTAGTGTTGAGAAAGCTGGTCGACTTCTATTATACACTGAAAATGTGATAAATTTCGTCCATGTTGACTATCAACAAGCTGTCATCAAACAAGCACTTAATTTTGGAAAATCCCACTTCTGCTCTCTTTTATCTTCCGCCCACGACACACCCCTGAATACACCCACCGTTTCCTCAGCAAAACCCTGAATGTCTCCATCACCCCCGACACTGAAGATGTCATTAATATAGATGCTAAACAATATAGGGCCCACTACAGTCCCTTGTGACATTCCATATTCAACTGTTCTCAACTCTTCTCTACTTCAACACAGTGCTTCCTATACGGCAGGTTTCTTATTAAATCATGCACAACACCCCTAAATTCTACACACACCAGTCTGTTCAATAGTTGTTTGTGATCAACAGACCTTGTTAAACAGACATTGTTCCCTATGGTATCATGGTCCATTTAATTTAGAATTATAACACCATTATGACATATGTAGTGCACTCTTTAATGTTTAAGTACATCAAAATATGACATCATGTGCTCGACTTGCTCTACCAAATGTAAAAAGAACAATAAGAATATCTAATGCGAATTACTTACCTTTGTCAAATCATTTATTTTGTTAACTAACCATGTAAATAGACGACTGTACAAAGTTCTACATAAGGTATCTCTGACTTTTGATGCTTCACAGGCATTTAAGTCTGTAACAATACCATCTTCTATTTGTCGACTTGTTAAGGCCCTTTGCAACCACCTGTGTTCAGCACCCAACAACTCACAAACTTCAAATAACTCTAAAAGAAAACAGTAAAATTGAAAAATGCTTCTATCATTTATAAGGGAAGTTTACTGAATTCAATGCTTTTTTTTTTCAAGAAGTATCACTAAAACAGACTCCATTAAAATTGATAGATGTTTAATTTAAATTCTTAGAGATATGGCAAAATTTAACAAGTATTATTTATTTCCACAAGGGTTATGGATATTTAGAAAGGCTACATTATACAGAACACTGTTGTTTGTCTGAAAGTCTTCACAATAACAATAACCTAATTCACCTCATGCAACCATGTTGTTAGACATGTCAGCTACTTATACAACATATTTAGTGACAGAATAAATAAATCATGAATAAGGTATATTTTCTAAAAGTATGTTCTGTAGTTGACCAAGCATATGATCAAGTAAAATTTCCAAAATATTTTTCTGGTATTAATATGCTATAATATATATATATATATATATATATATATATATATATATATATATATATATATATATATATATATATATATATATATATATATATATATATATATATATATATATATATATATATATATATATATAATAATAATAATAATAATAATAAAATTGCCCCCCATTTTTAATGATCTTATTTGTGTCGTGAATATTATTAAAATTTGTTTTGTAAACCATCATTTTGAGAATACTGTAAGCAGGGTACCTGCTTAAGCCCTCTTATTTAATTAATCATATTAAATTAACCTGAAATAAGTAACCTGGTCACATTATTGTGGATGGGAGAGTAAATCAATAGGTTTTAATGTGGGCTTAAAATTTATGGGATTTTGTAGCTTTTAAAGAAATATGTTAATATTTTATAATAAATAAATTTGTAACAAAATAAGAAATACAAAACCACTTGATATTAATTGTTAAAACACCAGAATGTCACTGGTGAGACTGGTAATATACTTCAACTTGAACGCAGGCCAAAACTCATGACCTTACAAAAGAACACCTGCAACTCATTTGCAGTTTGTCCAACCGAACTTAAAGAACTAATGGATTTTTGGAAGCCTCCCATATTAATAATGGCGACGACATAGTCATTACGGTTGGTCCAGAGAAACTGCTATGGTCAGCAAAAATCAAGTTATCATCATCAGAGGATGAATAAGTCTACTTAGTACACTGAGTGTCATTCACTCAGGTGAGAAATGATAGCAATTATCTTACAATAGGGTGGAGTTAAACTAATAAATGGTGTAAAGATGGGTTTGCAGGAGACTCGAGGATATAGAAGCTAATGGCCATCGGACCGCCGGCATGTGGGTGCTGGCTGCATAAACAGTAAAAAAAACGGGTCATTGTGTATGGAATGATTAGGTTTTGAATACTTTTCGAATAATGAAATTTTGAGTGGACAGTTTCGTGGGTGATAAAGTATTCCAAAAATAGGAAGCTAAACGGGTTGTGGAAGTTTAAGAGAAGGTGGTTTAAACAAGGGTTTCTCAGTGACAGTGTGGGATAGTTTTAAACTATGGTGATATTGAGTGTTTTAATCCTATAAGGATTTATCTACCCTTATGTATTTTGGGATTATATTTTACTCTTCCAAGTAAGGTTTGTACTAGATATATAATTATGAAAGAGCTTTTCAAGTGATAGCTGTTATCTTACCAGCGCCAAAGTTATAATCAACAACATTGTTTGAATTTTTCTCAAAGCTAGGTTTACAATACTATAACTTTAAGGCAGTGGTCGCCAGCCTATCGATCACGAGCAACCGGCACGCAAAGGCAATTCAGGTAACTCACAACATATTTTAAATTTCAAAAATCCAAAGGTATAAAAATCATAGAAACTTCCGTAAATTTCGAAAATTCTCATAATAAACACAAGCAGCGGTAACACTGCGGTGAGCCATCTGCTGCCGACGTCACCATCTGGAATCGGCTAGAACCAACCAGCGCACTAGTCTTCGAGAACAATCTGGGTTGCTTTGAATGGAATAAATATGCACAGCGCGGCGACATTGCGCTCAGTTTAAAAGTGAGCAGCAGAATCAACGTCCAGCGGTTGGGTTAGTACCAAGCACTAAAAAATATTATGGCAAGCAGTAGTAAGATAGCGAAAACATACCATTACCATCCGGAATGGGCGAAAAACAATACTTCTTTACAGAATTTAAAGGTAAAAAGGGATGTGTGTTATGTAATGCTTTTGTCTCCAATACTAAAAAAGGAAATATTGAGAGGCATCATAAAAAAGTACATTCGAATTTTGAAAAATCATTCCATTACATCCTGCGACCAGAAAGGAAAAACTGAAGCAATTAGGAAACCAGTTAATTGGACAACAGTCAATATTAAAAAAGGAAATATTGAGAGGCATCATAAAAAAGTACATTCGAATTTTGAAAAATCATTCCATTACATTCTGCGACCAGAAAGGAAAAACGGAAGCAATTAGGAAACCAGTTAATTGGACAACAGTCAATATTTTTTAAAACAGTCGACAAAAATAAAGCTGCAACTGAAGCACCATACGGTGCGTACCACATAATTGCACAAAAGAAGAAACCATATGAAGACGGGGAAATGATAGAACAGACATTTTCAGAAGCTATAGATTCTTTATTTGCCAACTTTAGAAATAAAGACCCGACAGTTCCAGCTATAAAATGTAGGCAACTTTCTGGTGATACAGTGATAAAAGAGTAGAAGTAATTAGCAATGATATTTTATTACAGTTAAGAACTGACTTACATAACTGTGTTTATTTTTCACTGCAACTGGATGAATCAACAGATGTGGTTGACACCTCCCAGATGGCCGTATCTGTCAGGATGGTTTTTAGTGATTTTATGTTAAACGAAGATCTTTTGAAGTTTATTCCAATGAAAGGACATACTACTGGACAGGAATTGTTTTCTCATTTCAAAAATATTATTTCTTCTGAAAAAAATTCCAATATCGAAAATAGTAGGCGTGACAACCGATGGCGCTCCAACTGTGATAAGGGTCTGGTGAGGTTATGTCACAAAAATTAAAGTTTTAGATAATGTCTCTGTTACCACTACATTATCCATCAGCAAGCATTATGTGGAAATTTTGTAAAACTAAACGTTATGAAATGGGTAGTAAAAATTGTGAAATAGATTAGAGCTCAAGTGTTACAAAGAAGATTATTCAAAACCTTGGACAATGATATTGACTGTCAATACGGGAGGCTACTTCTTCACTCTGAAGTCCAATGGTCAAGTAGAGGACGAGTGCTGAAACGTTTCAATGATGTGCCATCTGCCATAGTTCCATTTTTGAAACAACACGATGAACCAATTCCGGAACTAGAAAATTCAATCTGACTTAGAGATTTTGATTTCCTGGTGGACGTTACAAAAAAATTAAATGAACTTAATTTGCAGCTTCAGGGAGAAACAAACAACTAGCAGAGATGATTTCTGATATAGAAGCTTGAGTTTTGGAAACAAAACCTAATCAACTGTGATGCCAAGCATTTTCCTATTTTTTTTAAATATATCTCAAAATTTTTTGGAACCCTATGACAGTAAATATCATGTAGCAATAGTTTCTATCTTGAGGGATAACTTCAAAAATTGTTTTAAGGATTTCAACAAAATGGCTTAGTGACGCAATTTGTTGTTTCGTCCTTCATTGAAATTGATATCAAACAGTTTGCAGCTTGTGTTATGGAGAACATTGGCAAAGACATCGCTGTAACAGAAATGGTGATTGTGTTTCAAAATGATTTAGCCTTAAGGTCGTTCGTCTCAAGTACAAAATATTTGGCCTATAGTAGGTAGACAAATAAACAATTCTATATCGTGTTGCCTTGAAAGTGAAAGCATTATTTAGTTCAACCTAATTGTGTGAATCTGCTTTCTCTAGTATACAGTTTATTAAAAACAAATACTGCAACTGACTTACAGATGAACATTTGGATAAATGTATTCCAATGGCTGTATCAAAGTATACTTCAAAAATTATCAATGAATCTGATTGTCAGCCTTCCCATTGACTATGTACTTTTTGTTTAAAATAGTGCCTTACTTTTTTGTTATTTTGATTAATTTTTATTAAATCTATGTGACATGCCATTCTGGCATACACATTTTGTTTATTTTTGAAACACCTACGACTGGTAGGTATGGATGTAGTTATGTAGTATATATATTAGTAATATTAGTTATTCTGTTATTAGTTTATTATTAGTATGCATTAATTAATTAGTAAAATAAATACATGTATGTAACTTGGATTACATTGCTTACGACTAGGTAACTCACTGTTTTTCCAAAATTATCAAAGTAGCTCAACCCATTGAAAAGGTTGGCGACCACTGCTCTAAGGTAATGATGTGTTTTAGTCTTGGAAGAATTTTTTCTCTCAACTGGGAAAAAATTACCTTTTTTGGTTTGAAATATAATGCACTACATTAATTCACTATGTGAAGATTGGAACCTGTGATGAGCACTGATACTGATAAGTACACTTGAAGAACCCAAATGACCAACACATTTTAAAAAGACCTGATGATTTTTTCACCAACCAAGTTAGCATCATCAAAGGATGAAAAATTCTAAACGTTTTAACGACTACAACTATCTTTATATTCTGTGTAAGTACTGGGCCTTAGATGCTTAAGGGTGGTTCAAACAAACAAAGTTTCACTGCCTGATCACCAGAAAGTATATATGCAGGTGTTCCAAAAGTCGCAAATCAAACGTATAGCAAAGATAGACTAGTTCAAGCCCTTTAAAAAAAAAATCCTATATTATCTTATCAAAAAGTTTACGGTTTTCACGATATTCACAATTTTATGAAAAAAATTAAAATTGTCAAATTTTAAGGTATTTTGTCCTCCCACACGCAGAAAAAAAAAAGATTTCCGGAATGTGATTTTTGTGCATGTTTCCTCAATAATGGCATTATTGAATCAATCTGAAATATTTTTGTGTTATTATTCAGAAAATCTACGACTGGTAGGTATGGATGTAGTTATGTAGTATATATATTAGTAATATTAGTTATTCTGTTATTAGTTTATTATTAGTATGCATTAATTAATTAGTAAAATAAATACATGTATGTAACTTGGATTACATTGCTTACGACTAGGTAACTCACTGTTTTTCCAAAATTATCAAAGTAGCTCAACCCATTGAAAAGGTTGGCGACCACTGCTCTAAGGTAATGATGTGTTTTAGTCTTGGAAGAATTTTTTCTCTCAACTGGGAAAAAATTACCTTTTTTGGTTTGAAATATAATGCACTACATTAATTCACTATGTGAAGATTGGAACCTGTGATGAGCACTGATACTGATAAGTACACTTGAAGAACCCAAATAACCAACACATTTTAAAAAGACCTGATGATTTTTTCACCAACCAAGTTAGCATCATCAAAGGATGAAAAATTCTAAACGTTTTAACGACTACAACTATCTTTATATTCTGTGTAAGTACTGGGCCTTAGATGCTTAAGGGTGGTTCAAACAAACAAAGTTTCACTGCCTGATCACCAGAAAGTATATATGCAGGTGTTCCAAAAGTCGCAAATCAAACGTATAGCAAAGATAGACTAGTTCAAGCCCTTTAAAAAAAATCCTATATTATCTTATCAAAAAGTTTACGGTTTTCACGATATTCACAATTTTATGAAAAAAATTAAAATTGTCAAATTTTAAGGTATTTTGTCCTCCCACACGCAGAAAAAAAAAAAGATTTCCGGAATGTGATTTTTGTGCATGTTTCCTCAATAATGGCATTATTGAATCAATCTGAAATATTTTTGTGTTATTATTCAGAAAATCTGAAGAAAAAAATTAAGAAAACGGGCTTTTTCGTCCCCATTTTTTAAAATTTCGAATAAACCTCCGTACAGAAAAAAATTATAATAAAATTTACTGGCTAATAATTTCAAAAACCTCCTTGTTTTATGGAGATTCTAAAATGGTACAAAACATTATTAATAGCTCTGAAAATAATTCACTGTTGACTATTGAATGTAAATTAGGAAGTGAAATCAGGTAGATAATATATAAATAATTTAAGTCTGGACGCAGCAAGTGCGTTATGAAAGTGAATTTTTTTTAACTACATTTTTGGCCTCGAGCATTCACTCATACGGCCACTGACTTTTTTACATGAACTTCTGGATACCGACCTCTATCCATCCTTACAGTCATGACCTACTTGTTACTTGGCTTGCCTAATCTCTAGTTGGTTATCTATACACGTATTTTATTGAATTATGAATATTTTATTTTATAAAGTGAATTTTCATAAAAGTGTTTTTAATAGCAAATGCGAGCAGGGATCAGTCTGATTACCGATATAGCCTATGTAGTAGAAACAATGTACTATATTTTATCAAAATTACTTATTGTTTGAAAATGTACAAAGATTTTCCGAAACTAAACTTAAATGTTGGTTTCCTAGTCAACAAACCTGACGTTAATAGCAAATTGAGTTATGAAATTTGAAGGATTTAATAAAAATTCGCTACCAAGACGCACTTACTGCGTCCAGATTTTTTTCTTACAAACATGCATCATATTTCAATAAAAAATGCAAATATGCATTAACAAATTAGTTCTACGAAAATTTGCTAAAAATTATAGACCGTTAAACCATAAACTTCACTAAACCTACAGCGAAAGCATCAACTTAACTAAAACCGACAGCCAAAGCATCAGAGAAAGGGTCTTTTTGAAATGAATTTTCTGTAAATATTTTAGTAAAATAAAGGATTATGACGGTTGAAGCTGAAACTTAAGGGTTCGCAGAACACTCTTCTTGCAACAATTTCTTTTCACAATTCGTATTTGTTTCACGTTTGTTGCCTAAAGATTGCCAATTTTGACGTTTCAAATTGCGACTTTGACGTTTTGAGGAAAACTGCATAGTGAATTTTTATTTTAAAAAATGCACTAATAGATAGGTATCGATGGTGAGACTTTGCAAAAATTCTTTTAAAAGAGCGCGAACTAGGACCCCTAGAACCCATATCCGGGGTCAGTTTCAATTTATATATATATATATATATATATATATATATATATATATATATATATATATATATATATATATATATATATATATATATATATATATATATATATATATATATAATGTATCCAACCGATAACTCAAAAAATAATTAACCGATTTCGAACAAACTCGGCAAGTGTCTTTCTTTTTATTAATGGCTTGGATGAGTTCGTTATCCAGGAAAATCGGACAAGGTTTTCCGGGAAAATTTTTAGTTTTCTTTTGAAAAAAATTTTTTATCCGAAAATCGCAAAGCTATATAAATGACATTTGGTGGATATGTTGCCTTGAGAAAGGCCTTACTACGTCAACTGTTCAAGTTTATAGAAAATTGAGTTATCCAAGTTTGAAACATTTAATAAAAATTCACTACCATAACGCACTTGCTGCTTCCCGAACTTTTTTTTCTTTAACTGCGCATAACTGTTATGTTTGACCATAAGAGTAATATGTGTTTTACATTGACATGAATATATTAGCCGTCACACTGGGAATCAATCCTACTCTCGATTTAGCGAGCGTCTCGCGACAGTAAAAGCTTGGATGAGTTTTTTTTTGTTTTAATGAAATAAAAGAGCTCCCTAACATGATGTTACAAAAAATCCTACCAACTGAGTATATTCTTGGTGGGTGTAATTCACTCAATTTCCCATTGTATCAAAAAATCCAGAGTAAAACAAAGTCCAATCGAGAACCAATCTACTGAGAAGTGAGCACGTGTGTAGCAAATACAAATGAGTAATCTTACTGCCACTGACAGAAATAGTTTTTGTAAATGTCACAATCTGTTTGTTTTAGTAAATTTTCTTAACAAAAAATTCACTAATGAGGAGATCGCGATTTTGAATTTTGAAAAATCTGACCGACCTCGGATTTTGGTTCCAGGGGTCCTAAATAGCATTTGAAGAAATTTTTTCAAAATTCAAAATCGCGATCTCCTCATTAGTGATTTTTTTTTAAGAAAATTTACTAAAACAAACAGATTGTGACATTTACAAAAACTATTTCTGTCAGTGGCAGTAAGATTACTCATTTGTATTTGCTACACACGTGCTCACTTCTCAGTAGATTGGTTCTCTATTGGACTTTGTTTTACTCTGGATTTTTTGATACAATGGAAAATCAAGTGAATTACACCCATCAAGAATATGTGGATATGGATCTCATTTGTGAAGAGACTCGATATATGCCGTTTCTTATTGGGGCGGCTTAAATAAAGTTTATAAAGAACCACTTCCTAACTTACTTCGAATCGTTGACAGTTTTCAGAGATATTTATAATGTTTTATACCATTTTAGAATCTCCTTAAAACTGAGAATTTTCTGAAATTATGAGCCAGTAAATTGTATTATAATTTTTTTCTAGTATGGTTTGTTCGAAATTTAAAAAAATTGGGGAAGAAAAATTCCATTGAAAAAAAAAATCCAGATTTTTTGAATAATAACACAAAATATTTCAGATTGATTCGATAACGCCATTATTTATGATTAACATGCAAAAAAAATCGCATTTCGGAAATGTTTTTCTGCATGTGTGGTGGGCAAAATACCTTCAAATTGACAATTTTCAATTTTTTTCAAAAAATTGACATATTCAGAACCGTTAACTTTTTGATAAGATCATATTTTTTTTAAAGGGCTTGAGCTAGTCTATCTTTGTGTGATGTTTGATTTGCAACTTTTGGGACACCTGTGTGGTGTGTGTGGTTGTCCAACATTTTTGATTCGTTTTAGATTGTCTTTGTCTAGATGGTGATTATTATTCGAAATATGTTGAGGCACACACGATTTATCTATAGTACCATATATTAGTTGTGCTAAATGTTCTTTAAATCCAATTTCAATTAATTTTTTAGTTTGCCCGACGGATTTAAGATCACAATCTTTACAACTTATTTCATAGATCTCTGACATTTTAGCTGTACGATATCCTTGTCCTTTGTGTTACCTAACACATTTTTTAAAGTATTTTTCGTCAAAACTGTTAGTTGCAAATTGGCTTTCTTAAAGATGCTATCTAGACCCCACGCAATTCGCGGTTCAAATGGTAGGCAAACAAAGTTTTTTTCGCTTTCTCTTTTCTAAGGGTCGTTAAATCCGCTAACATTTGCGTTGTTTTCTGTTTATTAATTAATTTATCTACCGGGCAGGCAGTGTATCCGTTACAATCAGCCACGTTCTTAATATATCCTAATTCTTTGCTATATCTATTTTGACTTCAAAAAAACTGTAGTCAGCACCTCCGCCTATGTACAGTTTATTGATCGACCACTTTACAAAAGATGTCGACGGAAAAACGTGGCAATAAAAGATAACGAATTCGGATAAGAGGGACTTTCCAGTGAACAGGCAGTGAACGTTTGTTTGAACCAGCCTCAGTTGTCTAATCCCAAGTACCTGAATAGAATATAACACAGTTGTATTCGTTAAAATGTTTGGTTTGATGTCTGACATTTTTGACAAGTCTCAAATTTTCCTTGTCAATGTGGTGATTATTATCCCATATATGTTGTGCCACACACGTTTTGTCTACCGTACCATATCGTAAATGTGCAAGATATTTACGAAATCTGGTGGCTATGTTTCTCTTGGTTTGACCCACGTATTTAAGATTACAATCTTTGCAACCTAATTCGTAAATACCAGACATTTCAGTGCTTTGTCTTTGTCTTCCGTATTACCCAACCAATTTTTGAAATTACTTTTCGTCGAAAAAGTCGACTGTAAATCGGCTTTCTTAAAAATACTTTCCAAACCCTTTGTGATACGTGGTACATAAGGTAGACATAATTTTTTTCTCTATTTTATCTTTCTTAAATGTCGTGCATTCAGATATCATTTTCTTTGTTCTTTGTGTTTGTGTTAACAAATTTTTCCACTAAACAATCCGAATAACCGTTATATCTCGAACTTATGATGTGAATTGTTTGAAATGTAACTAATAGTGGCAGTTTCATTCCTGTAGACAGTCAAGCGAGTCATTATTTTTAATAACTAGTACATCTAGAAAAGGAAGTTTGTTAATTTCTATTTCGTGGGTAAATTTTATTGAATCAAATTGACTATTTAGTTTATCAGAAAATTCTTCAACCTTGCATATATTTGTGTCAAACACTGCAAAAATATTGCCCACATAACGAAACCAAACTCTAGGGAAATATCCATTTTTATTTTTCAAATCCATTTTACCTTCGGTTTAGTTCGTCTATATAAGTATCATATAAATACATTTGTAGCTGTAATTTAGTTGGTTTATGAAACGATCATGAGGTCATTTTAAAATGTGTTGTGGTGATTTGGGTTTTTCCAGTGTAGCTGCATAAATTATTAATTTCTAAAGTAATGCAGTTATAAAACCTTAGGCATGTGTATCATGCCTACACTTGTTTAATTCTTCCATTACCTGGGAGTTTAAATAAATATTTAAAAAAAGAGTCTTAAAATAAGTCCATTCTAGCGACATAATATGCACAGTATCCTAAGTTGAAGCAAGAAACTTACCAAATTCATTATTTATCGAGCATCCTTCTGTTCCATCAATTGTATTACAAGGCACAAATATTAAATTTCCTAATTTTAAAACTATAGCTATAATGCGAAAAATATCTACAATCTCGTTAACAGTAAAACCTAAAAGTTCCAATGCACTTCGAGTGTAAATAAATAGTTTTCTATCTTCTTCATCTGTAGCTGTTGGCTGATTGTTCTCAGTCTGAAGAATACTATAATGATCTACATTACGTTGCAGTTTCAAACATTCTATAACACAGAAATAAATTACAATTAGTTAGCGTTTACCAAATAAATTGTTAATAGGGGTTTTTAATTACCTAAACCAGTTCAAGTTAAGCAAGTTCAAAACAACAAATACAAAGTTTTTTGAGAAGATAAACTCTTTGTTTTATCTTTTTTCATATTATTTATTTGTGACCTGTATAAACTAATATTTAATTACGGTATTAATAGGACATCAAAAATCAAATCTTTCTCTTGGTTTTATAGGCCAACCTTAAGTTAGTAACACTAAAAAAGACTTTAAAGATGGTAAACAGTTAACATTGAGGTAGCTGATGTGGAGAGGCATATGGCCAAACTTGATGTAAGAAAGGGGCCTGGCGCTGATGGTGTGCCTCCAAAGGTTGTAAATTCTCTTGCTTATCTGATGCCACTTATTTTCCAGTCATCACTTCCGTCTGGTGTTTTTCCCACTAACTGCGGAACTCAGGCTTTGTCCTCCCAATCTCTAAAGGAGGAGATGCTGCAGATGTGGCCATTTATTGCCCCATAAGCATACAGGGTGTCATTCCAAAGCTGTTTAACCCCTGGAGCCCGGCTGCGAAATGCGCTGAGTAGCTTCCATATCTGTCCATCGGCAGGTGTGGGTTAGGCGTGTGATTGAATGATTGAACTGCATCAATCGCAGTCTTGCTCGGCTCTGTTAATAAGGCATGCAATCGCTTGCCAACTGTGTGATTTCAAGGGAGATTTACAAAAATGGCCTTTATTTTTGCCCGGCTGTCAATAAGGCAAGAAGTCGCTTGCTACCTGTGTGATTTCAAGGGTGATTTACAAAATGACCTTTATGAACTAATAATTTAAAATACAAATATTCAAATAATCCTGGAGATTGGTACTGCCATTATATGTCTACACAACTCCGATCTCAAATGATGCACATGCTGCATTAACGGATATAAGCGTGAAGTGAGATTTGCCAATATGATACAAGTGATGCATCACATTCAAGGGGTTAAAGTATAATGTGTGATTGGATTACAGAAAGATGCAGGCAAGTTATCACTCATCGGAGTCATGGTATCTGTAAGGGACAATCTTTTTTTATTTTTTTATTTAAACAACACACCACGAGGGCTTACAGCCTAAATACTATCGTACCGTGGGTGTTGACAATGAGGAAAGAGGCAGGTTGTTAATTCTAGACTTGAAGGTTTGGAGGTTCGGAGGAGACGGAAAAACATGTGCCGGCAAGGAATTCCACAACTTGGAAGTCCTCGGGACAAAAGAGTGGGCATAACAAGATGTTCTAAGTTTGGTGACCTGGACAGTAAAAGGGTCCATTCGCTGTGTTCCCCTGGTAGATCTGTTGGGGGCAGCAGGTGGGGAAACTATGGAGGAAAGCTCCTCTGAGCAGTGTCCGTGCAGATATCTATAAAAGAGAGAGAGAGGTCACAAAGGCACGTCGGTGGGCAAGGAATGGCAGCCTTTGGGTGAGGGTAGGGTCACCGATAAGATGTATAGCTCTCTTTTGAATGAAGTCCAGGATAGCGAGTGTAGAAGCGGCAGCTGCACCCCAGATGTGGGAGCAGTATTCGAGGTTTGGCCTTATTTGTGAAGTATATAAGGTATAGAGATTAGCTGGTGAGAAATATTTGCGAGCCCGGAAGAGGAAACCTAATTTCTTAGCAGCCGCTTCTGCAATTGATGTGACATGTTGGTGCCAATTGAGATTTCGATCCACAGAAATGCCAACAAGAGAAAAGGACTCATTACTTTGAATAACTTGGTTGTTCATTGTGATGGGTCTAGGGCTGGTGTATCTCTTGTGAGAAAGAAAGCAAGACTTAGTTTTGGTGGGGTTGAATTGTACAAGATTTCTACTTTCCCAGTCTAATATTTTTTGGAGATCCACAGAGACAGAACCCTCCGTGAGTCTGCGATCCTCATCTAATTGGGCTAAAGAGACAGGCTTAAAATATTGTATATTTGAGTGGAGGGTGCTGTCGTCCGCGTAACTGTGAACTGGGTTGGATGTGCCAGAGAGGAGGTCATTGATGTGGAGAAGAAACAAAGTAGGGGCTAAAGCTGAACCTTGAGGAACTCCTGCATTAATTGGATACAGTTTAGAGGAATGGCCATCCACAACAACAGAAATGCTCCTGTTGGAGAGGAAATTTGCTGTCCAGGTACAAAGTTTTGGTGGTAGGCCATAGGCTGGAAGTTTATTAAGCAGCGCTGCGTGCCACACCTGGTCGAATGCTTTGGATATGTCTAGAGCAACAATCTGGGATTCACCGTGTAGTGCCATAGACTTGTTCCAAGAATGGGTGACAAAGGAAAGGAGGTCGGCAGTTGATCTGCGCTGACGGAATCCATACTGCCTGTCGTGGATTAGACTGTGTTTTTCAAGAACCAGATCACTGTTGTCTGAAATTGAACTAAATATCTTCATGTCGTTCGCATACAGCAAAAATCTGGGGGAACATAAATCGGTTTTTATATCGTTTATAAAAATATTACAATAAAGGGAAACAGAGTAAACCCTGTTGAACATATGAAAGTACCTTAAATGGCTGTGAAATGACTTGAAAATTTTTATGAGTTTGAAATTATTGTGAGTTAAGGCCTATGAGGAGCTGACTTCATGTGTTTAGTTTGGTTCTTGTAGATTAAACAGTTTCCAGAATGTTTTTGTAACTTCTTTGAAAACTTTGAACCCTTATATCTCCTCAGAGGGGCAACTTGGAATAGGGGTAAGTTACGACAAAACATCATATTTTAGGGTTCTCCACATGCACCTGCTCTGTGTCAGTTCTTATACAGAACATGTGTATTTAGGCGTCGGCTCGCAAGTAAATATTTAATATTGATTACTCATATTAAATAAACAGTTACAACTATTGCTACTAGTAACAAAATTATTGTTTAGTAAATCGAACAAACTGCTAATACTTACTTAACAAATGGATATCAGCTCCTGAGAGAAGTTGATAAAAAATGTGAAAGTTTCTGTCACCTGAAGACAAATATGTGACTCTGGACTGAAAAATAACAATACATTATAAAGATAGGCTGAATCAATTTAAATTCATTTTAATCCTAATAATAAAACATCTTGTAAACGATAAAGCATTTAATAATATTTTCACTCAGTTAGATATGACAGTAATTCTAGTCTACAAGAGTTACCAATTAACGACACGTGCTTCTCTCATGCTTTGCAAATATCTTTAAAACATGTTTATGTCAATATTTTTCACCAGCCAATCAACCAATGATTTTCACCATGGTTTCACATGAAAGAGTTTTACAGTAATAAAAGCATTCAGTTCTCTCGCCATTTTAACATGTAAAAGACTGAGTGACTTTGCAGGTGCCATGGAGTGTTTTCCAAGGGTTGAGATATGTGGACGATATTTTTGCCAGATTTGACCTAAGTAAAGATAACATCAAAAACTTTGTTAATAAGTTGGATCTTCGGTAGAGGGGTGTGCAGGGGGCGTCGGAATCAAGATTTATCATATCCTTCTCGAATATATGTGGCCTAAATTCTAAACTGAACTCCGTCCACCATTCTCTCCAGGCTAATAGGCCCCACCTCCTCTTCCTCACCGAAACCCAAATCAGTGCCAAAACAGCCATTAATCAGCTTAATTTCTCGGGGTATGAGCTCCTTACTTCCTTTAGATTGCATGGAGGAGTGTGCGCATACGTCCGTAGCAATCTACCCTGCACCAGACTCCCCAAATTAGAAGCTGGAAGAAAAGACATACTTTGGATAAAAACTCTCTGCAACTAAATTCATCTGTTGCATTTACCGGTCACCTTCTGACAACAACGTTGTCCAGCTCTTTGACTACCTTTTCGAAAAAACTGACCATCTGATTTCTGAATATGCTTCCTCCGAGGTCACTTTTCTTGGTGACTTCAATGTCCATAATAAGGAATGGCTAGGATCTTCAAAAACCGATCCACAAGGAAGAGCAGCGGAGGCCTTTGCAGTCAGGAATTCTTTAGCCAATATGGTTCAGCAACCTAACTACTTTCCTCGCATCCCAACACACAGCTCAAATCCCTTGGATCTCCTTCTTACTACAAATCCTGACTGCTATAAGATATCAGTCACCCCCACCCTGGGTCGTTCAGACCACGGCATGGTCACTGCTTCCTGCGCAATGCAACCTGAGGTCACACAGTCATCACACCCACGTATCGTTTGGCACTACAACTCTGCGAACTGGGACGAAATGCGGAATTACTTTTCCTCATTTCCATGGACGTCTGTCTGCTTCTCTCATCCTGACCCCTCTGATATCTCACAAAACTTCATCGAAATTATCCAAGCTGGCATGGAATTATTTATTCCACGTACACAGAAAACCTCTTCAGCCACTCAAAAGCTCTGGTTCTCTAAATCCTGTGACAAGGCCTGACTTGAAAAGGTCAAAGCTCACAAAACGCTTCTACACAATCCCAGTCAAGAAAACTGTCAAGCATTTAACGACGCAAGAAACTGCTATGTCTGCATTCTTTCTGAGGCAAAAAACTCATTTAATAACCACATCAAAAACTAAGTCCTCTCAAGCCCCAACAGCCGCAAACCCTTCTGGACGCTTGCTAAATCTATTGGGAATAATTTCTGCATTGAGAGCATGTTCCCATCTCTTGTTCCAGGGAATGAAATTGTTTTTACCGCCCTGGGCAAGGCTGAACTTTTTGCCTCGTTGTTCGCTGGCAATTCTACTCTCAACCCACCTCCAAATGTTCAACCACCAACAGTCCCCAATGTCGCGCATAAAATGACGGATATCATTTTCAAAACTAAAAAGGTACGAAAGATGCTCTCTTCTCTTAATACCAGAACAGCCTCTGGCCCTGACGAGATCCCAGCAATTGTTCCCAAAAAATGCGCACCAGAACTTGATCCTGTCCTGACTCATGTGTTTCAGACATCTTACAATAGAGCCATATTTCCTAGTAACTGGAAAACTGCTTGAGTACAACCCGTCCCTAAGAAAGGATCCAAAGCGCTTCCAGCAACTACAGGCCTATTTATCTCTTTCCAGTCGTCTCTAAAGTGATGGAAAAGTATAAACACCGAATTACTAAAATTACTAGAAAAACACAGTCTATAATTCACGACAGGCAGTATCGATTCTGTCAGCGCAGATCAACTGCCGACCTCCTTTGCTTTGTCACCCATCCTTGGCACAAGTCTATGGAACTACACAGTAAATCCCAGATTGTCGCTCTGGACATATCCAAAGCATTCGACCAGGTCTGGGAAGCAGCGCTGCTTAATAAACTTCCGGCCTATGGCCTACCACCAGAACTCTGTACCTAGACAGCAAATTTCCTCTCCAACCGGAGTATTTATGTTGTCGTGGATGGCCATTCCTCTAAACTGTATCCAATTAATGCAGGAGTTTCTCAAGGTTCAGCTTTAGCCCCTACTTTGTTTCTTCTCCACATCAATGACCTCCTCTCTAGCACATCCAACCCAGTTCATAGTTACGCAGGCGACAGCACATTTCACTCAAATATACAATATTCTAAGCCTGTCTCTTTAGCCCAATTAGATGAGGATTGCAGACTCATGGAGGGTTCTGTCTCTGTGGATCTCCAAAAATATTAAGACTGGGGAAGTAGAAATCTTGTACAATTCAACTCCAGCAAATCTCAGTCTTGCTTATCTCATAAGAGATACACCAGCCCTAGACCCATCACAATGAACAACCAAGTTATTCAAAGTAATGAGTCCTTTTCACTTGTTGGCATTTCTGTGGATCAAATTCTCATACATCAATTGCAGAAGCGGCTGCTAAGAAATTAGGTTTCCTCTTCCGGGCTCTCAAATACTTTTCACCAGCTAATCTCTATACCCTATACACTTGACAAATAAGGCCAAACCTCGAATACTGCTCCCACGTCTGGGGAGCTGCTGCCGCTTCTACAATCGCTATCCTGGACTCCATTAAGAAGAGAGCTACATGTCTCATCAGTGATCTTACCCTCACCCAAAGGCTGCCATCCCTTGCCCACCGGCGTGCCGTTGGTGACCTCTCTCTCTTTTATTATCTGCACGGGCACTGCTCAGAGGAGCTTTCTCTCATAGTTCCTCCACCTGCTGCCCCCAACAGATCTAACAGGGGAACAGAGCGAATGCACCCTTTTACTGTCCAGGTCACCAGGCATAGAACACCTTGTTATGCCCGCTGTTTTGTCCCGAGGACTTCTAACTTGTGGAACTCCTTGCCGGCACATGTTTTTCCTTCTCCTCTGAACCGCCAAACCTTCAAGTCCAGAATTAAGAAGTTGCCTTTTCCTCCTTGTCGACACCAACGGTACGATAGTATTTAGGCTGTAAGCCCTCGTGGTGTGTTGTTGAAATATATATTTTTTTAAATGGTACGAGTCCTTTTTCGTTCAAGATTGGAAATATGCATCCACAAAATTTAATGAAATCAGACATGGGTGGAGTCAATTCAACACTTTTGGAAACAGCGGGAAGTAATCCATGGTTGCTTTCAACATCGTCACAACAACCAGTCGGGCATATCCACACAACAATAGTCTTTGGATTAAGTCATCCGGTACTGCATCATCCTGTAGTCAGGCATCCAGTATTACATCATGTTATATTGCATCATCCGGTGCTCAGGCGTCTGATATTACATCATACGGTATTGCATCATCCGGTATTACTTCAGGCGGTATTACATCATTTGTCGTGTAGATAGTTTATATATATATATATATATATATATATATATATATATATATATATATATATATATATATATATATATATATATATATATATATATAGGATAATTTTGCCCACAGTTAGTTTAGTGATAGCTACTAATAAAGACAACTTCGTTGTCGAAATAATTGTCCAACGCATGAATCTTTTATTATTTTGTGGTTTTTGCGGTGATTCTGCTTTTGTATAATAAATAAATAAAAATATTAAAATAAGAGTCATCTTTTAACAGCAAAATAAATATTGTTACATTGATACAGATGTTTCTTCAAGTATTTGAAGAATCTTATCTAGTTTGATGACTAAAAGTAAGCTAATAGCTAATTATAAAGTAAATAAAAACATTGGTTACCTGATCCAAAAAATCTGCAGCAAAAATAATAATTGACATCCTTGTTAAATGATACAGACACAATTAAACTTACAAATTAAGATTTTTCATGCACTTAGTATATTACAATGTCTGTCCAATAAATACACACACCTAAGTCATAAGAACTTTACTTTACAAAATTTAGGGTACATCAATCTTATCCCCCTCAAAACATTACACAATCATCGCTGGAAGTTCTGTGTTTATCACTCTCCATCGTCAACAAGAGCAAATAAAGATGTCACAATAAAAATCACAGCTCTAGTTATGCTTCGATAGTCTGACAGTTACTAACACTTTGGTAAGTCCTCTGCCAACAGACAAACCAGCATGCATGGCGTAACATCACCATGTGGCCACCCTATTTCATGCATCTATCAGACAGACCTAATACAGTATTTTGCAAATTAATCTAAATACAGGCAGATTTATGTTAAATAACATTAACTAAAAGAAAAAAATACAAACAGTATCAGTTTATAAATCTTTTAGTATTATTCGAAAGGGTATATGTCCCCCTTTGGCTTTTATTACAACTTCCAACTCGTTTTGGCAAAGAATCAATTAATTTTTTGCAATTTTCATTAATTTGCATCTCAAAACCACACCTGAATGACAGCCTCAGTCATCTTACTTTTTGTTGCATAATCCATTTTTAGCAATCTGGCCTTGTATAAGTTCTCAATATGATCAATGTCTGGTGAGTTTCCAGTGGAGGTGTGCGAACCCATGTTTTGTTCGAACCGAACTATAAACAAACCCAAGCAAATATGTTGCCTCGAACTTCGAACCTCTGAAATAGTATGTCTAAGGTATACATTCTAACTTCGAACTTCTTAGAAATTCAAAATCGAACATCAAACTACCCAAAATTTTTCAGTCTTCATTTCTACAAATACAAAATTTAGGAATATTGTAACATACAATATTTTATAAGTGATATATTCCCATTATTTTTACCAAACGAAAGGATTCAACAAATTTGCAGGTTGATTGGGTGAAAATGCCTTCCGGTGTTGATCGTTCTGGAGATGTTTATTTCAACAACACACTACGAGGGCTCACAGCCTAAATACTATCGTACTGTGGGTGTCGACAAGCAGGAAAGAGGCAACTTGTTAATTCTTGACTTAAAGGTTTGGAGGTTCGGAGGAGAAGGAAAAACATGTGCTAGGGCTGGTGTATCTCTTATGCGATAGAAAGCAAGACTCAGATTTGGTGGAGTTGAATTGTACAAGATTTCTACTTCCCCAGTCTAATATTTTTTGGAGATTCACAGAGACAGAACCCTCCATGAGTCTGCGATCCTCATCTAATTGGGCTAAAGAGACAGGCTGTCGTCCGCGTAACTGTGAACTAGGTTGGATGTGCTAGAGAGGAGGCCATTGATGTGGAGAAGAAACAAAGTATGGGCTAAAGCTGAACCTTGAGAGACATTAATTGGATACAGTTTAGAGGAATGGCCATTCACGACAACAGAAATTCTCCGGTTGGAGATTCAATTTGCTGTCCAGGTACAGAGTTTTGGTGGCAGACCATAGGCCGGAAGTTTATTAAGCAGCGCTGCGTGCCAACCTGGTCGAATGCTTTGGATATGTCTAGAACGACAATCTGGGATTCACCGTATAGTTCCATAGACTTGTTCCAAGAATGGGTGACAAATGAAAGGAGGTCGGCAGTTGATCTGCGCTCATGGAATCCATAGTGCCTGTCGTGGATTAGACTGTGTTTTTCAAGAAATTTTAGTAATTCGGTGTTTATATACTTTTCCCTTATGGGTGAACACTAAATCAAAAATAAAAAATTTAAAAATATTTGAAACTATTTTATAATTCTATATCTATAGATAAGCTCAATTATAAATATGTTGTTGTTGTTTGGCATCGGCTAGGCAGTTTTAGCAAACAGATCGAGAGGGTTCAAAGTGAGGATGATAGGTGTAATATAAACACTTAAAATCTGAACTGTCTCCTGATTGTGAATATTTAACTGTTTTGACTCATTATGAAACAAAGCATGTTGAAACCAGTGGTTTCCTAAGGCAATCTGCAATTAATCCCATAAATTCAGAAGATTTACGTTACCGATCGCCTTCAAACACCGCCGTCATAATGTAGTTACTGAAAAAGGTGTTGTGAGGCTAGGATATATAAGGAAAATAATTCTGTGATTGCCAAATGGCTCCGTCGTGTCTCAATGTGTCCACCAACTGTCAAAAATATGCATGAGTGAAATATAGTAAAATTACGCTATCGACTCAATGAGACCAATAAGAGTTTAAAGCGCCGCTACCGAGTTAACGGGGCCCGGACTTCGCTACCTTTGACAAAATTCAAAGGCTGTAAGTTAAATTTCGAAGTATTTTTGAGCAACGAAGTTTGAACTATAGTGGAGAATTACATACTTCGAACTTTGAGCTACTTCAACATTGCTATTGCGAACATATTTTCGAACTGACGGTTCAGTTCGAGTTCAGGTTCAGTTCGAAATTTTGAAGCTTCGCACACCTCTAGTTTCCAGGCCTGTCTATAAGGGTAATCTTTTTCTCCTTGAAATATTTCACCATCTTCTTGGAAACATGACATAGTGCTGAATCTCGCTGGAAGATTGGTTTACGAACTGCTTGACTTTTTTCCAGTTATCTAGACAACATTTCTAACATCTCTTTATATTTTTCCCTGTTCATCATGCCTTCGATAGGTATAAGTTTACCTGTTCCCATATATGAAAAACAGCCACAAGACATCTTTTTGACTGGATGTTTCACTGTCTGGACCAAGTTATAGGCAGTTAACTTTTCATCAACACATTTTCGCACGAATTTTAATCAGTAGCCCTGGCACCAAAAACTGTATCTCATCTGAGAACAAGACATTTCTCCAGTTTTTTTCTATCCAACGAGCATATTTTCTGCCCAAACCAGTCTTTTTTTAATCATAACCGACGTCAGAAGCTGATTCTTTTGAAGTCTCACAGCTTTTCTTCCTCCCTCCAAAAGGCGCCTGTGAATTGTAGAGTTGTGAATTTTCACTGCAGCCTTTTCCAATCTGACTGAAGGTCTTAGCTTGTCTTTCTGAGGTTCAGCTTGGTATTTCACAAAAGAAACGATTTATCTCGGGAAGTTGTCTTCCTTTTTCTCCCACATTTCCCCTTCCACTGAACTTCAACTGATCAACTGATCCAGACTCCCTTTTTGGTTTAGTTATCTTAGTTGCAGTTCTGAAGCTCACGGAACACACACCAACAATGTTTCTTTGTGTCATAGATGTGTGCTCACTAAGTGTAATTATCCTTTCCCTTTTAATTGGCGTAATGTCCATCATCACACAAACACATGTAACTTAGTCACAATAATCAACAAAATGACTGACATAGACAATAACTTAAATGCAGAATGGCAGTTTATGGGATATGTCCAGAAACACCCGTCAGAATGGTCACAGCAGTGTTGCTATGTTTAAATAATACAGAAATTCTCAATGTTCACATTAATTCGCACAATACTGTACTATATAAACAAAAACATAATTAACGTAACTGAAATATATTAATAGGCAAGACTTACAATGGGTTAAGTTTCCTCCGATGGGATCCCCTTTGAAATCAAAATCTATATCTAAAAATTTGCCCTGAAAACAAAATAAAAATGAAATAACAGATGACTGTTAATTATGATTTATAGTTTATGTAATAGTGGCAGTAGGTTTGAATAAATATTTGTGAGAATTAAACCCTATAAAAATGTTAAAGTTCTCGTAAATCTAATACTTAATCATAACTTTACAGTAATAAGGTATGTAAGGCTAGATGCATTCTCACAACAATTAGAACCGTAGACCGGTTTCGCTCTCATTAGAGCTCTTCAGTATGGCATACTAATTGTAGCAAAAATACACCTATAAAGTAATACGGCTATAGTAGCCAGCCTTTCAACACCAAGTGAGTTGTGGACGTGCCGCCACCTAGTTGCGGAACCAAGTAGTATGTTGTCACGCCAGCTCCAAATAACACAAAGTGTTAAAAAAATAGAGACTGTATACAACTAACTAACAATTTAGTAGATTGTTAGCCCTGGCCCATTTCTACCCTAATATAGGGACAAAGTATGTAAGGCTAGATACATTCTCGCAATTAGTTGTATACAGCCTCTATTTTTTTAACACTTTGTGTTATTTGGAGCTGGTGTGACAACATACTACTTGGTTCTGCAACTAGTTGGCGGCATTGAAAGGCTGGCTACTATAGCCGTATTACTTTATAGGTGTATTTTTGCTGCAATTAGGATGCCGTACGGAAGAGCTCTAATGACAGCGAAACCGGTCTACGGTTCTAATTGTTGCGGGAATGCATCTAGCCTTACATACTTTGTCCCTATATTAGAGTAGAAATGGGCCAGGGCTAACAATTTACTAAATTGCTAGTTAGTTGTATACAGTCTCTATTTTTATAACACTTTGTGTTATTTAGAGCTGGCGTGACAACATACTACTTGGTTCCGCAACTAGGTGGTGGCACGTCCACCACTCACTTAGTAATAAGGTAGTAAAAATTTTACGAAGAGCTAGATTTTTTAAATTTATATTTATGATTTAGACGGGTTTAGCTGCCTGTGAACATAAATGAACTGCATTAGTTAACGATATTTTTAAAGCGTGAATTTCAAACTGGGTTCATAATGCAAGAAACTCTAAACCATGCACTATGCATTACTTGTGGGTGAACGAAACGGGTACTTGTTAATAGCCTGTTACAATATTTAAATGGAATTTCTTAACTATGAGTTCACCAAGACGATAATCTATGGAGATTTTACTACCATTTGGGACGAAAATATCACCATGAACCAGCTTCTTCAATGAAAAAATTTTGGGACGCAGCAAGTGCGTTATGGTAGCTAATTTTCTTTAAAATGTTTTTAATAGCAAATGTCTTTCTTTGATGTAAGCACGCATCAAACTTGGTTGCCTATATAGTAGAAACAACGTACCATATTTCATCGAAATAACTTTATTGTTTGAAAATATATAAACATTTTTCAAAAGTCTGGATGCAGCAAGTGTGTTATGGAAGTGAATTTCCATAAAAATGTTTTTAATAGCACATGCGAGCAGGCTTCAATCTGATTACCGGTATAGCCTATGTAGTAGAAACAATGTACAATATTTTATCAAAATTACTTACGGTTTGAAAATATACAAAAAAAAATTCGAAAATAAACTTAAATGTTGGTTTCCTAACCAACAAAGCTTACATTAATAGCAAATTGAGTTATTGAAATTTGAAGGCTTTAAAGAAAATTTAGTAAATGTGCAGGTTAGCGCCCGAACGCTTTAAAAAAAATTGTTTCAGAAACATTATTAGGACCCCACCTGGATGCAGAAACCACAAGAAAAATTTCTTGTTCACACCCCCCGAAGAAGTTACGGGACTGGGAGTGAATAGGGGTGCTGAGCGGGGTAGGTAGTAAAAAGAAAGTATCAGCAGAAAATGCGAATAAAACTGCTTGAAAGCTGTCTATTTGAAGCCATATCCCCATTAAATCCTGCCTACCCCGCACAGCACCCCTATTTGCCACAGGTCACATAACTTCCTTGGGGCGTATGAAGAAGAAGTTTTTCTTGTGGTTTATGCAACGAGGGTGGTTGTATGCATACGAGGGGCGAAGGAAAATGCCTATGACGAAGCAGGACCCCCCGTTCGCCATGCCTTACAGGGTGGGGGAGGGGTAGGGTGGGGTGTGCTTTTTCGTCGTGGGGATTTTCCTTCCCCCTCGCGTGCACACAACCACCCTCGCTACATAAACCACAAGAAAAATGTCTTGTTCTTACCCACCAAGGAATTTACGGCACCTGGGGAGGTAGGGGTGCTGTGCGGGGTAGGCAGGGTTTAAGGGGGGATATGGCTTCAAGATCTGAAAAAGACAGCTTTCAAGTCTGTTTTATTCGCATTTTCTGCTCATATTTCCTTTTTAGTACCTACCCAGCCCAGCACCCCTACTCACTCCTGGTCCCGTAATTTCCTTGGGGGGTGTGAACAAGGAATTTTTCTTGGGGTTTGTGGATCCAGGGAGGGGCCTAGGCAGGTTTCTGAAAACAGTTTTTTGAAAAGCGTTCGGGAACTAAACTGCAAATTAACCGAAAATTCTCTACCAAAACGCACTTACTGCGTCCAGATTTTTTTCTTGCAAACCATCATATTTCGATAAAAAATGCAAAAATGCATTAACGAATTTGTTCCACGAAAATTAGCTAAAAAAAATTATAGACCGTTATATGCAGGTAGTGTAGTAGTATGTATATGCAGCATAAACTGTCACAGATTGCTTATTCTTGTGTGACGAATTCCTATTTGTCGACTAGCATCTAGCCGTCTACTTTGGCTTTCGGGCTACCGCATGCGCAGTGTGTTACTGGGATTTATTTACTTATTTATTAATTGAATACATGCCCAACAGGATAATCCAATTAATGGGGCACCAAACTAAAAGAACGATACGTAACAATATGAACAACACATACTTCCAAAAACAAAACTAAAATACTGTGCAAAACATCACAAGGCAGAAATTCCACAAAACAGTACATATAATGGTCCTAATAACCAACAAAGTAAGATATAGCCACCCTATGAATAACCGCGGCTTTATTCTAATAGAAGTCGCACAAGTTTGCAATGTCATTAAAGTCAGAGCACATTGTATACAGAGGTGATTTCATATACAAGTTAGTCCTTGGTATTGGAGGCTTAAACACTCTCACCACTCTAGATGCAGCCCGTGGAACCGAGAAATTTAATTGCATCAATAAGTCTGGACAATCAACTTTACCATGAAACAAGTTATGCAGGAACATTACAGATGCAACTTTTCTACACAATATAAACTGGGTACGCTAGCTTGCATCAGCAATTGCCCATGATCGCAACCTCTCCGTGGGTAGGTACCAGATACCCTATATACAAGGTGTCTTAAAAACTTACGCTGGACATCTTCTAGATGTCTAGAGCACCAATCTGAACACTATAAAAGGGATCACAAACCAAGCTGCAATATTCAAGCCTCGATCGAATGTAAGCAAAATAGAGAATTTTCAAGCTATCCAAATTTATTTATTTATTTATTTTATTTATTTATTCATACACCATTCAACACCTTAAAAGCCAAATTAAGGATGGGCTGATACACAAAACATAATGACAAACAATAGTCAAACAAACTACACAAAAGAGAAATTCACAAATTCCATTGCTTTAAAAAACATTTTTATCTCTGATATATTACATGAGAAGATATCTAGGCGATCTCGCAGTAGAGAGTAATCATTCCACATCTGGTAACTTGGAGGCGATCGCAACCATCCTGTATGAGCAGTCGGGAGATAGAATGTGCCTGGAAAATGTGCTGGAATATGAGGCACATTGAAATTAAGTTGCTGAAGCAGATTAGGGCAATCAGACACAGAATTAACCAGTTTGTATAAAAATATAACGAAACTGCACTGCCTGTGCATCGACAGACTCTGCAGACTAAAGCGAAGAAGTAAACTTTCCTGAGGAAAACCAATAGAAGGATATTGACCATCCTCTCGAAAGCTAAGAAATTTTAGAAATTTCCTTTGTACTGATTCTGGATTTGCCACATCTATCTCATAAGTAGGAGCCCACACAACTGAACCAATTCAAGTCGGAACCTAACCAGACAACGAAAGAGCGGAGAGAGGGTATCAGTCAGTGAGAAATTTTTGCTGTTGCCTATTAGAAACCCAAGAGTTTTGTAAGCAGAACTGACAGTCTGCTCATAGTGTGGTTTAAAATATAGAGTATCATCAAAAACAAGGTCCCTAATTGTCCTAGGGTGATCAAGTTAAAGTGCCCCTATATTGTATCTGAAAGTAATTTGGTGTTTATTTCGAGTAAAGGACATTACACTTAGAAACATTCATAAAAAGATGACTCCATCAACATCATTCAAGGATCTGAATATACTTCTGGAGCTGCAAACAGCCATCAACACTCAAAAAAGTTGCAAAAATCTTAATGCATACATTAAAAAAGGAACATGTAAAACATGTTTAACTGGGTCAATAAATATATTAAACAGTAGTGGCTCGAGTATGGAACCCTGCGGCTCTCCCGAACTTATGTTATAGGTGTTAGAATTGAAGCCCCCGACCTCAACAACTTGCCTCCTTCCATCCAGATAACATCTGAATAGGCCAGGCAAGCCCTCAGCGAATCCGATAGCCCTCATCCTGTCAATTAGAACAGAATTATTTAGACAATCGAAGGCCTTAGATAGATCAATATACCCAACATCAACCAGTGAAGAGTGGTCAAGAGTGGATGCAATGAACTGTGTAACATCAACTAAATTTGTCACAGTCGATCTCCCTGGAATGAAACCATGCTGAGAAATGCAGAGTCTGTTTTTAATATGAAACAAATATTGTCTGGAAAAGGCAGGCCTCGAAAATCTTTGAAGATTTGAACGAATGTCTTATCAAATTTTAACATGGTGCGATACCCTGAATCTATATCAGAATGGGAAATTTTGGCGCTTACCTCCTATAAATAAACTATTATAGTACTGTAAAATGTGAATTGTTTTAGTATTATTCTATTTTCTTAATATTTCTCAATATTATTGTTATTCCATTATATTAATAATTAAAAAAAGAAAACTAATTAGAAAATGAAGGCTAGAAACTTACAAATCTAGAAGCATTGTCGTTCCTCATTGTACGGGCATTTCCAAATGCTTCTAGTAAAGTATTAGCTTGCACAAGACGATCTTTTGTCAGTTTTACCTCAGGAGTAGCACTTGAAACTAACACCAAAAACTGTAAAACTATTCTAGCTGCTTCTGTTTTACCTGATCCACTTTCACCTACAAAATTAAAATAACTGTATTGCATACTAACATAGATCACACAAAAACTTTACTAAACTTATTTAAAATTTATGTGATAAAAATGTTCGGGATACAGCAAGTGCGTTATGGTAGTGAATTTTCATAAGAATAATATTAGAGGTGTGCGAACCCATGTTTTGTTCGAACCGAACTATGAACGAACCCAAGCAAATATGTTACCTCGAACTTCGAACCTCTGAAATAGTATGTCTAAGGTTCACAGTCGAACTTCGAACTTCCTAGAAATTCATTTTACAAATATTGTAACATACAATATTTTATATGTAAAAGATTCCCACTCTTTTTACAAAAGGGAAGGGTTCGACAAATTTGCAGGTTGACTGGATGAAAATGCCTTCCGGTGCTGATCGTTGTGGTGACGGGTCAACGCTAAATCAAAACCACAAAAACAAAAAATATTTAAAACTTTTTTACATTTCTAGATCTACAGATAAGTTCAATTATAAATATGTTGTTGTTTGGTATTGACTGTGTAGTTTTAGCAAACAGATTGAGAGAATGATAGGTATATAACAATATGAATTTTAAAAAATAGGAAACCGAGTTTATTAAGGATAACTCAACTCACTGGTCAGATATTTATCAAATTTATATGGGACCACATGAGAGGCACCAGCACTAAATAAAGAATAATCAAAATCGGTTCACCTACAAAAAGTTCTGAGGCAACACACATTAAAAAGAGTTGAATTGAGAACCTCCTCTTTTTTTGAAGTCAGTTAAAAATAACCACTTACAAATTTGAACTGTCTCCTGATTGTGAACATTCAATTGTTTTGCTCTCTGTGAAATAAAGCATGTTAATGCCAGTGTTTTCCAAGGGCAATCTGCAATTATCCTCAAATTCTGAAAATTTACGTTACCGATCGCCTTCGAACACCGCCATCATTATGTTACTGAAAAAGGTGTTGGGAGGCTAGGATATATAAGAAAAATAACTCTGTGATTGCTGAATGGCTCCGTTGTGCCTCGATGTGTCCCACCTACTGTCAAAAATATGCATGAGTGAAATCTCCTGAAATTACGCAATCGACTCAATGAGACCGATAACGAGTTTAAAGCGCGCTTACCGAGTTAAAGACGCCGCAACTTCGCTACCTTTGGCAACATTCAATGCCTGTAAAGTTTAATTTCGAAGTATTTTTGAGCAACGAAGTTCGAACTATTTTGAAGAATTACATATTTCGAACTTCGAACTACTTCAACATCGCTACTGCAAACATATTTTAGAACCGAAGGTTCGGTTCGAGTTCGGGTTTGGTTTGAAATTTCGAAGCTTCGCACACCTCTAAATAATACATTACAGTGATTACTTAGGAACAGTAAAAAATAAGGTAAAGAAAGGCAGGCAAAAACATGATCTCTATCAAATATTTATACAGTAATTTGGATACAAAACTCAAACAAAAAATTGATAAACGGTAAATATACTTAACAAAAAATACACTAGAAAGCTGAACAAAAAAAATTGTGGTTCATGCATTGAGGGTGATTGTATGCATGCAGAAGGGGAAGAAGAACTCCCAGGTCGAAGAGGGTTTCTACCCCCTCACCCAAAAACACAGGGGGTTTTCATTCCCCTTGTGCATGCATACAACTACCTGCAAAGCATAAAACACAAGAGACTTATTACCGCATATATCCAACTTCAAATGGCATTTCGTTTTTATTCTGTTTTTTTTTCGTGTTTTAAAACATGTTTTTTTATTCCATGTATAAAAAATGCGTTTAAAACCAAAAAAACGATTTCAAATTTGAAGAAACAGTTTGTTTTGTTTAAAATTTTTAAAAACATGTTTTTTGCCAACTCTGATGATATGATTAACTGTGTCAAATGCTTTTTTTTATCTACCGACAAATTTTGGTTTTTTCAAAATAACTCGAAAACGAAAAGAGGCAGGGCAAAATACAAGTCATATTTGGAACGAGCATGAAATTCTACAAGACATTGCTAATTTAACCGTCTCCCCATGTCTACTAATAACGGAGATAGCAATACATTCCCATTTCATTGTGACCTCTCTATTAGCGAAGTTTTCTTAATGAAAATTCGTATTTGTTTTAGGGATGGGACGGAAAAAAGAGCCACTGCAGCATGTACAGAAGGAAAACAGTGGTGCATGAAATGGCAGCTGGGAAAGGATTTCTGGACAGCCCACCTCTGATGAATAACCTTATATAAAAATCATATTGCCTTAATAGTCTTCCTTCATCAAGAGATATGACTGCAACGACTAAATAGTAAATCCTGTGAAATGCCTCGTTCAGGATAGTGTCTATCTTCAAGATATGCCAGGTATTTAAGAAATCTGGGTTGCACTGATTCTAGTAGGACTAAATGACACGAGTAAAAGGGGAACCAACATATACTGGCATATTCAAGTTTAGACTATATCAAGGTATTATAAAGCACTATTAACATGTATACAGATACAAAGTCTCTGGAGTTTCTAATAATAAATCCTAGGGATGTCACGGAAGTTGTTACACGTCTGCTACATGAAGGTTAAAGCGGAGACTAGGATCATATAAGACTCTGAGATCAGAAACTGTCTCAACATGTACTAAGTTCATACCAGCGATAAAAATGACATTACCTTACATTTGTCGGCATTAAGTGACAGTTTGTTAGAGTTGCACCCGTTTGTCGGCATTAAGAGACAGTTCATTGGAGTTACACCAAGATATTGATATATTTCTGAATAGTTGTGCAATCTAGATTTGATTCAACAGAAGAGAAAATTTTAAGGTCATCGGCATAAAAAAACCATGGAATAGCCATAATAATTTCAAGGTCATTAACATGAGCAAACAAAGTAAAGGACCCAGCATAGAACCTAATGTTTCTGTACATTCATTGGTAGATGTAGCTTTTATTTGTATGCTTTGATCTATGCTGCTGTTTTGTATGTATATTTGTGTATATGTATGTTATTACTTTATTTGTTTTTTTTTTGTTCTTATTTTGTCATGTAGATTTTGTTTGTATCCATTTTTTTTATTATTTTTTTTTCAACAACACACCACGAGGGCTTACAGCCTAAATACTATCGTACCGTGGGTGTCGACAAGGAGGAAAGAGGCAACTTGTTAATTCTGGACTTGAAGGTTTGTGGGTCCGGAGGAGAAGGAAAAACATGTGCCGGCAAGAAATTCCACAACTTGCAAGTCCTTGGGACAAAAGAGCGGGCATAATAAGATGTTCTATGTCTGGTGACCTGGACAGTAAAAGGGTGCATTCGCTCTGTTCCCCTGGTATATCTGTTGGGGGCAGCAGGTGAAGGAACTATGGAAGAAAGCTCATCTGAGCAGTGCCCGTGCAGAGATCTATAAAAGAGCGAGAGGTCACCAAGGGCACATCGGTGGGCAAGGGATGGCAGCTTTTGGGTGAGGGTAGGGTCACCGATGAGACGTATAGCTCTCTTCTGAATGTAATCCAGGATAGCGAGTGTAGAAGCGGCAGCAGCACCCCAGATGTGGGAGCAGTATTCGAGGTTTGGTCTTATTTGCGAAGGTATAGAGATGAGCTGGTGAAAAGTATTTGCGAGCCCAGAAGAGGAAACCTAATTTCTTAGCAGCCGCTTCTGCAACTGATCTGACATGTTGATGCCAATTGAGATTTCGATCCACAGAATGCCAACAAGTGAAAAGGACTCATTACTTTGATTAACTTGGTTGTTTATTGTGATGGGTCTAGGGCTGGTGTATCTCTTATGAGAAAGAAAGCAAGACAGTGATTTGGTGGGGTTGAATTGTACAAGATTTCTAGTTTCCCCAGTCTAATATTTTTTGGAGATCCACGGAGACAGAACCCTCCGTGAGTCTGCGATCCTCATCTAATTGGACTAAAGAGAGAGGTTTAGAATATTGTATATTTGAGTGGAGGGTGCTGTCGTCCGCATATCTGTGAACTGGGTTGGATGTGCTAGAGAGGAGGTCATTGATGTGGAGAAGAAACAAAGTAGGGGCTAAAGCTGAACCTTGAGGAACTCCTGCATTAATTGGATACAGTTTAGAGGAATGGCCATCCACGACAACAGAAATGCTCCGGTTGGAGAGGAAATTTGCTGTCCAGGTACAGAGTTTTGGTGGTAGGCCATAGGCCGGTAGTTTATTAAGCAGCGCTGCGTGCCAGACCTGGTCCATACTATATCTTGACCTATTTATTATTATTATTTAAATTATTATTATACAGAGCAACTTAATATCCATTTTATGACACAGCAAAGGAATTCATGATGTCTTCAACAGACAGGCTTTGCAGTTTATAAATGATTTCACAAAAAAGAAAACGAATTTAAACATTTCACATACCTGTCACAATTATACACTGGTCCTCGTTTCGGTCGTTCAACCATCTATATGCAGATCCAGCTACTGCATATCTGAAAGTTCAAAACAAATTTAAAAGTCTGGATGCAGCAAGTGCGTTATGGTAGTGAATTTTCATTAAAATATTTTTAATGGCAATTATGTATTTTTTAAATAAAAGGAATGAAATTTGGTATAACTTACGTATAGTAGAAACAATAGTATCTTATTTCATCAAAATAACTTTGTTTGAAAAAGTACAATAATTTTCCGAAAAGAAACTTTAAATGTTACCGAAAAAACTGATCCCATTTTCCTCCGAAACAAACCTCTTCAAGCTATTTACACACCTGATAATGTATAATTATCCACAAAAAGGTTTTTGACAAAAATATTTAAAAAATGTTTGCATGAAAATTTGCAGCAGCAAGCTACTGACTGATCGCTCCCGTGTGGCCTACGTCTGAGATTGTACGCGACGCTTGGGCGTTGAGCCTTTATTGGTCGGTTTACTGTTACTCTGATTGGTTGTGCCTTCGGACTGTGTCGTGTGTATCGGTCTCCTGTCTTGATCACTGTGGTTTGATAATTTGTCTATTTGTATGGCCTTTATTAAGTTTTGTGTAAATATTTGTACTTGGATTTGTTCTGGCATTAACTGTTTCATATTATTTGTTTGTTGAATGTAGTATTGTTCCCAGATTTCCATTTTTTTGTGGTCTTTAATATGTTTCATTAGTTGTAGTTGGGTGATATCTGGTTTTTGGTGTTTTGTGTTGTGAATGTGTGTAGCTATAGAATGTAACACATGCAATAAAAAATATATAGGAATGACAAAAAAATCAACAGAAACAAGATTCAAGGAACATATAACAGCATTAGATAAAATCCACATACCTAGCTACAAATCAAACGTAGCTTCACACATTCACAACACAAAACACCAAAAACCAGATATCACCCAACTACAACTAATGAAACATATTAAAGACCACAAAAAAATGGAGATCTGGGGACAATACTACATTCAACAAACAAATAATATGAAACAGTTAATGCCAAAACAAATCCAAGTACAAACATTTAAACATAACTTAATAAAGGCCATACAGACAAATTATCAAACCACAGTGATCAAGACAGGAGACAGATACTACAGACGAAACAATCTGAAGGCACAATCAATCAAAGAACAGTAAACCGACCAATAGAGGCTCAACGCGCAAGCGCCGCGTACAATCTCAGACGTAGGCCACACAGGAGCGATCACAGTCAGTAGCGTGCTGATGATGAACCGGGACGGTTCGAAACTGCAGTCCACACAACAAAATAATAAATCACTGAATGTACAGCAAACAAATAAAGCGTATATTTAAAAGTGATTACAGTGTAGTGCAACATTCCAAATATATATATATATATATATATATATATATATATATATATATATATATATATATATATATATATATATATATATATATATATATATATATATATACAGCGTGTCCCAATAATGTGTAATTCCTCTATATATCCCTTACCCTTAGAGGTAGCCGAAAAAACTTCAAACAAAATTTTCTTGTGATTATCTAAGCTATATCGATAAAATATATTCAGCTTTATGAAACTTCCGGTTGCACCGGAAGTCGCTATCAACTTCGTTATTTTAAATGGAATGCTATACTTTTTATTACATTTTTGGATAGAGATTACAAAAAAGTGTGACTTTGTGTAGCATTCTCTATAGCTATAATTGATATTTTTGAAAATATTACGACTTTCTTTTTTTTAGCTCCAATTTATGTGTTATTTGAAACGTCTGCCGTGAGCTGAGTTTTGAGTTTTGCTACCTTACATTCTAAATATCAATAGACGACATTTAATACTTTAAAATGGTTAAAGAATAATTCATCATCATTGTATAGGGTGTATTATTTTGGGGTTACAGCATATCTAACTTTAAAGCAGCATAACTTGTGTTTTTCAAATGGAACACTCTAATTTTTATGGATTAATCAGGTAGATCATTAAATTCTGCATCGACGTAATATAGGTCTTCCTATAGCTATAGTTGATAGATTTTGAGTTATAGTGGTTTGTTTTAGTTTCGCATGTAAAAATAATGGCACTGTCAGATACAGTAGGCGCAGAGAATGAAACAACTAATATTTATTGTCAGATGACAGATAAATGTCACCTAACCAAAACTATAACTATTTTCAGTTCTCAGGTGTTTGAGCCAAGTTTTATGTGCTAACTTTTGTGTTATTTATTTTTAAATGAATTATAATACTGAAGAATTAGTTGATATGACACTTATTATAGGCGAGTGTCAGCGAAATTGTTTTTTAGCATCTTGTGTATACGCACAAACATATCCGAATCGAAGACATCATCAGGAAAAATGTTTCGTCAAATTGTTGGACCGTTTTTTGCGAACTGCTAACGCCAATTATGAAATGACCACACGCAAAGGGAGAGTAAGCGGCAATGAAGAAAACGAATTTTCTATTGTTGCATCGGCATTAGATAATCCGCACACAAGCGCGAGGAAAGTTTCCGACCAAATAGGAATATCAAAATCTTCAGTGAACAGAACATTGAGGAAATACAAGTTTCACACATATAAAATAAAGCTGCAGCAAGCATTAACGAATGCAGATTTTCGAAGTCGCCTCAGTTTTTGTGAGTGGGCAGTAGCTAAGTACAATGAAAGTGAGAATTTTTTTAATTACGTGATGTTCAGTGATGAATCTTCATTTTCAAGTTGTGGTAGGGTTAACGGGCACAACTTTCATTATTACGCTTCAGAAAATCCAAACTTTTGCAAATCAGTTGACAACCAGCACCGTTTTACGATAAATGTTTGGGCTGGAATAATTGGGACTAATCTTATTGGGCCATATTTCTTTGATGGGCACCTCAATGGGCAGGGATATCTGCGTATATTGGAGGAAGATGTAGAGACTTTTTTTGAAGATTTGCCTCTAGATAACAATCGACGTGGTTTATGCAGGACGGGGCACCAGCACATTATGACATAAATGTTCGCCGATTTTTAAATGATCGGTACCCCAATAAATGGATAGGGCGAGGTGGTGCCGTCTCGTGGCCTGCAAGATCTCCTGACCTCACATGTCTAGATTTTTCCTGTGGGGCTATATCAAGGAAATTGTGTATCAAACACCGTCCAACACCCCACAGGAACTAAGGAATAAAATTGCAGTCGCGTGCAGGGCAAAAACTTCGCAAATGTTAAGCAATGTTCAAGAAGAATTCTTAAGGGGGGTTAGATTGTGTATTCAGGTCAATGGGCAAAATTTCGAATAGTTCTAATGTATCGCTCTTTTTAGATTATTTTTTTCTGTTAATGACTGTGGATTATTATTATTATTATTATAGTTATGTTATTATAGTTTACTACACTTTCTGGTTCTCATAATTACAACTACCTTTATTAAACTGTGTTTCACTTTTTGTATGGTAAAAATATGAATAAGTCGATCATATAACAATCATTGCATGTAGTTGCATTCGATAAATTTTTTTTGGCACATTATCTAGTTACGAGCATATGATCAAGTGATTTCCATCGTGACTATCTCATTTTATTTGGTAATTCTATTCAAATTATTGTTAAAACAAACATTTATTAGACGGAAGTAAGCTCAAACAATGGAGATATAAAAACTGCTGACTTCCTTGTCTGGGAGACGTTTAGGTGTCACCTGACATTGTTCACATGCTCTGTGCCTCATACACTGACAATCTGACAGTGCCATTATGTGCCTCATACACTGACAATCTGACAGTACCAATACTTTTACAAGCGAAACTAAAATAAACCACTATAACTCAAAAACTATCAGCTATAGCTATAGAAAGACCTATATTACATCGATGCAGAATTTAATGGTCCACCTGATTAATCCATAAAAAACAGGGTGTTCCATTTGAAAAACACACGTTATGCTGCTTTAAAGTTAGATATGCTGTAACCCCAAAATAATACACCCTGTACAATGATGATGAATTATTCTTTAACCATTTTAAATTATTAAATGTGGTCTATTCATATTTAGAATTTAAGGTAGCAAAACTCAAAACTCAGCTCACAGCAGACGTTTCAAATAACACATAAATCGGAGCTAAAAAAAAAAGAAAGTCATAATATTTTCAAAAATATCAAAGTTCGCTATAGGGAATGCTACACAAAGTCACACTTATTTTTTAACCTCTATCCAAAAATGTAATAAAAAGTATAGCATTCCATTTAAAATAACGAAGTTGATAGCTACTTCCGGTGCAACCGGAAGTTCCATAAAGCTGAATATATTTTCTAGATATAGCTTAGATAATCACAAGAAAATTTTGTTGAAGGTTTTTTGGCTAGCTCTAAGGGTAAGGGATATATAGAGGAATTACACACTATTGGGACAGCCTGTATATACAGTGTGTCCACGGATTGAGTGTGGGTAAGGTACAAGTGACAAAAAAATTTCGAATTAGATTATGATATTCTGGGAATCGCTCATGCTTTGTCTTGTCTTAAACTGAGAGGTTGAGAAAATGAACAAAATCAATTAATATACAGGGTGGTTTATAACTGATGTAATGAAATGTATTAAGAGTAAACTACATTCGTTTATGAAGATACCGCAAAAAGTTATTAACAAAAATTGTCTAGAATTAAAATTTATGACAGGCTCTCAATTTTCAAACAGATCTGCCTACTATGAATTTTTTTTTAGCTGCGACTTTATTTAAATGACGTGCGACGGCTTCTATGATTAGGTATACTTTAAAAAATACTTGAAACTGTATTAAAAAAAGTATTTACCATAATTAAACTTGGGGTAGGTTTGCTTTCATCTCAACCAATAAAAAAAAGTAAAGTAAACGCACAATTGGACATTCGAAGCAATAACTGGCGAGTTGCATGCCTACTTGAGCTCTGCCTTGTTGTTCGTCTCCCGGGATACTACTTATTTGGAAAATTGAAACGTCAATTTTATTTGTCACAAACAGCAAGCTTCTGTATTTAAAAATGTTAACAACACAACAAAAAGTGTTTATTGTACAGTGCTATGGTTTGGGTGAAGAACATTCTTATCAGGGAGTGATAAGAAAATTCCTTGAACGCTGGCCAAATTATTCGGTTTCCGCTAATGGTGTAAAAAAAGTTGTTACAAAATTTATGCGTACGGGGACTGTTTTAAATGTTAAGAAGACAAAATCCGACCTAAATGAAGAAGACAATGCTGCAGCTGCATTAGCTATGATTCTGTTAGGCGTTTTCCGAAATTATCATTAAAAAGAAGGGCATTAGAAATTGGCAATATTAGCAAATCACATTTGCAACAAATTTATCATACCAACAAGGTGAAACCTTTCAAAACAAAACTTATACACACTTTGTAAGAAAATGACGAGTCAAAACGATTATATAATATATACATTAATATATATATATATATATATATATATATATATATATATATATATATATATATATATATATATATATATATATATATATATATATATATATATATATATATATATCCTTTAGTGCATTTTTTCTAAGAAAATTCACTAAAAAGCGTTCGGGTGGTTATCTGCAAATTTACCAAATCTACACATAAATGTAACAATATTATGTTTTGTTACATTATTTTTAGCTGCTGTAGGACCTATTTTTAGATATATTCTCTTTACAATGTACAACACATTAGATACAGGCAAAATATATATTAAAAAGTATTTAATATTGATTAGATCTTATTCAATGAAAAAACCACAACCTGACAACATTGTATGTGGATGTTTATCTGTTAGGGTGAATGTTGAGAAGTCGAAGTGTATCGGAGACCGTTATAGCCGTAAAAACAGTATCGTAAACTGGGTGTTAATTGTTGAAATTTATATGAGACGATCGAGTAAAACATTCTTGTTGTGACTGTGTTATAGCGGGCTGGCAGAAGTAATTAGAAGTAACGTAGTTTTAGACATAAACATTTGCATTGGAATTCGTTTCTTATCAGAGACCGATAACCAATATTTAAAAGCGATAGTGCTGCGATACATCTCATATACACTGCTAAAAAGTGGTTTATGGTACATATTATAGGATGCAAAATATTGTAGAAGAGATTACTAATAAACAACTTTTGGAGGCCATCAAAAAACATCTCAATGATCTAGAAAACAAGTTTCTGAGTACAATCGAAGATTCCAATAGTAGGATAGTAACCCTGGAATCGGAGAATACTCACTTACGAAATCGAGTGGAGATATTGGAAAGAAGGGCTAAGAAGAACAACGTAATAATATTCGGAATAAATAGCGTAGAATATTCCGCTGCCGACTTGAAAGAATTTGTATTGGCAAAATTTAGGGGACTTCTTGGTGTTGAGTTGGATTTCAATAATATCAATGATGTTTACACAGTAGGAAAAAAACCGGAGGGGAATAAGCCAATCATAGTGGAGTTTACCTCATTTGATAATAAACAGCTTGTAATGACAAGAACTGGAAAACTCATCGGAACTAATATCTATGTAAAACATGATCTAACTCAGCAACAATTAAAAGATCAGAGTGTGCTACGAAAGCACCTAAAACTTGCTAGGGCAAAAAACCAAAGGGCGTATATTAAAAAGGGAGTTTTACATGTCAATGAAAACAGTTATAGAGCAGGAGATCTGGACGATATTGAAGTAGCCACATCACCAGTACGGGAACCTAAGTCAAATAGCGCACCTCCCACGCCAGCTTTACAACATCAAGGATCTGGTCCTAAAATCCCAGAACCAAAAAGTATTGGGTCAAATACACCAAGAAAACCCACTGCAATCAATATTGTGAAAAAGACGCTGAGAAGCAATTCTGCAGACAAGTCAGGGGAGCAGAGCAACAAGGTGAATATTCCCAAACAGTCAGCCAGATTGAAGTGAGGCTACTTTATTTCTTAAGAATGGTGATTTTGTTGTAAGTTCCAGTTTTGTCATAAATAGTTTGGGGTAACATTTTACTCTGGTTTGTACTTGCAGTTTATATTTTAAGTGAAATTTATTTTTCTTAAGATTTGTTTTTATTGAATCAGTGTGGTGTGTGTATTTTTTAGGAGATTTTCACACATTACATAGATATTTCGATATATGATATAGATTTAAGCCTGAATATTTGTATATTATAGTTTTATAGTTTTTTTTTTCTCTCTCTCTTTGCTAGTGTATTTTGGTTTGTGGGCAAGCGTTGCACTGCTTCAGCATGGCGGACTATATTCGAGATTTTCAGGTTGACACCACAGAAACTAATATCATGGATACCATTCAAGACTACCGAACGTTATTGATAGATAGTACTAATGACTTTAAATTGTGTCACCAAAACATTAGAAGTCTAGGTAGAAATTTTGATAATCTAAAATTATTTTTAGATAGCTTTGGTGAATTTAGTTGCATTGTTCTTACGGAAACATGGCAGTTACAAGATCTGAATCTGTATAGGCTGGAGGGGTACAACATATTGTACAGTGGGGGAAGTTTAAATCAAAATGATGGGGTGGTCATTTACATAAAATCTGAGTTTAAATATACGTTCAAAATTATTGAATTGAAACCTATGAAAGCGATACAGGTTCAAATAAAGCATTTGGGTAAAACTATTATGGTGACAGGCATTTATAGATCCCCATCAACATGCGCAGATGATTTTAGTTTAACATTGGCAAGATATCTAAAAGATTGCGAGAAAAATAGTGATATTCATATAATAGCGGGTGATATAAATATAGATATTCTTTCCAATAATAATGTGTGTGAAGAGTACCTGAATGTAATGAGCCAAGCGGGTTTTATGTCCGTGATTCATGGAAACACTAGGGTAAGTGGCAACTCGGGAAGTTGCATTGATCACATATTTGTTAATATAAGACCGAATATTAGGAGTAAAATTAACCCTTTTATAATTGAAACAGACATAACTGATCATTACTCACAAATTTTACAGGTTGCTTTTCTTGAAGAAGAAAGTAAAAAGTATATTAAGATAAGAAAGCCTGTACTAAATAAACACAAATTAGTCAACAAACTTCGGCTGGAGGGATGGTGCGGTGTCTATAATCAGAGTGATGTTAACGACGCGGCGCAAACTTTTGTAGAAATTTTGAAAGAGTATATAAGTGAGAGCACATACACAATTAAGCAGGGCAAAAGAAGCTTAAAAAAGACAAAGTGGGTTACAGCAGGCATAATTAGATCAATTCAAACAAAAAACCAACTATACAGAACTATGAAACATGATCCCACAGATTATAACACAGCAAATTATAGAAAACATAGAAACCTTTTAAATACGATGATTAAAAGATGTAAATACAATTATTACCAAGAGAAGATAAATAATAACATAAACAATTCGAAGGCCATGTGGAATAGTTTGAGAGATATATATTCGGAAGACAAAAGTGCTGAAATCAAAGAAATTAGAAGTGAACAGGGCGTTATACTGACGGATGGTGAAGGGGTCTCGAATGCTTTTGTAAACTTTTTCACTAATATAGGTGGTAATCTAGCTAAACAGATTAACAAATGTAACATGGTAAACGGGTACCGTAGGAGGAAGATTTCACGAAATTCATTTTTTCTGCAGCAGACAAATGAGGAGGAGGTAGTCCAGGTAATAATGCAACTCAGGAATGGTAAGGCGCCAGGTTACGATCAAATAACAGGAGAATTATTGAAGGAAATAGCAGTATATATAGCTTACCCGCTAACGTATATTGTCAATAAGTCCTTTGAAGTTGGTACCTTCCCAAAGATATTTAAAGAAACAATCATAAAGCCATTATTCAAGAGTGGTGATATACTCGAACTGACCAATTATAGGCCTTTATCATTAACAACAAATTTCGCAAAAATAATTGAAAAAATTATAAAGAAAAGGTTAACAGATTACTTGACTAAATACAGCGTTTTGTCGGACAGTCAGTTTGGATTCAGAGAAGGTAGGTCAGCTGAGAATGCCATGGCTACCCTGACTCAGCATATATACAACGCGATAGATAACCGGGAACCATGCATGGGTGTCTTTATAGATCTAAAAAAAGCATTCGATACCGTGGATCACTCAATGCTGCTAGACTGTCTGGATGCAATAGGCATTCGAGGCATTCCATACGAATTATTGAGGGACTACCTGTATGACAGAACACAAAGGGTGCGGATCGGTGATGCGTTTAGCGAGTATAAATCTGTGAGTTTTGGCGTTCCGCAAGGTACTGTGTTAGGGCCCCTGTTATTCATTATTTATCTAAACGAATTGCTTCTGCTTGACCTTGATGGTATTATCATAAGTTTTGCTGATGATACAGCTATATTTTTTAAGGACAATACTTGGTCAAGTTTAAAAACTAAAGTAGAAAAGGAACTTTCTAAAATAATGCATTTTTTTGCTGACAGGAGGTTGACTGTAAACATTGAAAAAACATATTTCTTACCATTTGCGTCGTATACTAATAGTATGCCAGATTACTGTGAACTAAGAGTGGAGGATAATTGTCAGTGTCAAAAGACAAAAATAAAGATGACAACTACATATAAATACTTGGGTATATACTTGGATCAGCATTTAAGATGGAATAGTCAAATATATAATTTGACAAAGAAGGTACGATTCCTGACCTGGAGGTTCAAGAGCTTTCGCCAGATATTTTCTGTACAACAGCTGTTTCTTTTGTATAACGCTCTGGTTAAACCACATTTAACATATGGGATACTTCTTTGGGGTGGTGCTACAAACAATTATATATGCATGCTGGAAAAGGTGCAAAAATGGATCCTCAAAATAATACTTAAAAAGAATATTACATATCCAACGGAGAGTTTATATACTGAGTCCAGTGTGTTCGATATTAGACAGTTGTTTTGCTTTTCGCTTTTAAGTTGGCAGCATAGAAACGCAAATCAAAGATTAGGTATAAGCCATGAGTATTTTACTAGAGGAAGTCTTCAGGCGGTTTGTGTGCCTAGAGTCAGGAAGACGCTATGTCAACGAGCGTTTTCTTATCTTGGCCCAAAGATATATAATACAATACCGAGCGAATATAAGAGAATAAATGGAATTAACTTGTTTAAGGCAAAAATCACAGAGTGGATCAAGGCTAAATCCAGAATGGAGATTCACAGTATCATAGATATAAAAAATGTTTACTATTCTCAGGAAAAATAGATATATTGGTGTATTTTATTGGGAAAATCAGTTTGCGTATGGTTAATAAATGATTAAGCGTCAGTATTTGAATATATGTGTGTGAATGGCCGGTGAATATGACTGATCGTATGTGTGTATATTAGTGTGTGGAATATAAGTATACAATTGGGCGAGTGAATGCGTTTGTGGATGTGTGTGTATGCGTGCGTGCGCGGGCGTGTTTGTGAGAGAGTAAGTGAGGCGTGCAAGTATATGGGTGAGTATATACGTATGGATGTGTGTTCGGGATGTTAATTTATAACATGTACTAGTCTTGTAGTAATAAGTTTGGAATTAGGCTTAATACGTCCTTTTGGTGGTGATAAACTGTGGTTCGCTAGTCTTGGGGCAGTGTAGGCGACTGTCTCGCAAGAAAGAGAGGGAGAAAGGTGAATTGTGGTCCTGGGGATGGGGGGCATACAAGCATTGCTTTATAAGACCTTCAATCCCGGGGATTATACTACATGCCAGGATTATGCGTCTGGTTTTATATGTGTGTGTATATATGGCATAATTTCTTCACATCACGCGTAGTTTTTTGTTTTGTTTTAATGTGTTCTTTGTTTAATGTGTGCACAAGTCACAGACTTAGCACAGTTTTGTAATTTATTTATTTGTCCATTTTCTGATGTATGCTTAGTCTAAAAAGTTGTTTTGTGATATCTTTACTATTTTGTAGAGAGGAGTGAGCAAATAAATATTATTATTATTATTATTTGCGTTTCTGTTCATTTTCTGGCATGTGACACACTATATTCAAAGATTACCAGGCCGGAGTAAGATATGGTGAAAAATTATTGTGAATTATATTCTTATCTTAGCAAAATTATTTGAGCCTGCCAAATGGTTGTGGTGACTAACTGGGCATATTTAGTCTAAATTTTGTAACATATACAAGCACAAATCTGTAACTTATTTCTATATGTACAATTTCCACTGTCCCCAGTAAGTAATCTGTACAGGCCTAAGAACATAATACATAACTTTGGTTTATTTAGTTTCTAAGTTGTAAGTTTATAAGTCTAGAACTCTGACAACTGCTTTTATGTTCCTGAACACATATTCAATAACAATTTTACTGGTACTAAAAAGTGGCATAGATGGGCTAAAGAGTGGTTTAGCATACAAGCCCAGATTTACTTTAAATTTTGAGCATCCCAGAGTTACTCAAATGGAGAACTTATCTCCTAATGCTAAACTTATAAAATGCAGAACTTCAAGCGCAGCACCTCCATACAATCGGTAGTACTTAAAAAAAAAGATTTACTTACATGTGTGGAGGCAACTGAAATGGTCCTCTTTTAACATAGGTTTCTACAAGGTCCGTTGAGTACAAAGCTAATTTTTTATAGGGATTGATAGAGACTAAAACGTTTCCAATGTATGTGTAAATGTGATCCCTCTTAAACCGTTGCTGGAGGTTAGAAATGAAGGTGTCTTCTGTAAGTGGCTCAAGCAGTACAGAATCCCAAGCTCCCACTTCCTGGTCCAGACTGAGCATCGCAGCGCCCCTCGAACAGTCGCCGCCAGCGCGGCATCTAGTCCTGCGACTTCTTTGCACGGTGCCTCAAAATCCAAACCAGGGTTAACCAAATATCAACAGGACCCATTGAACGTATTTATACACAAAAAGTCACTTAGCATTGGTGCCATTCTCATTCAATTTTGATTATTTTAGATTTTTTCATAATTAATTAAGTTAAAATTATCAGAAACTACAATTACAATAATCATAAATGTCAATCTCTGCGTGACAGATACAATACGTAAAATGTCACTGTCAACAATGTCAAACGTCAACTTCAATTACTTCAAAGATTACTTTTCTTCTTTGCCAGAACCGTTAGTCTTTGATTTATAAATCTGCAAGTTATCGTAGTTCGGTCTCCAAATGCGATTCATTACATATTTAATTTTTGCCAAGAAAAAAAGTTGCAGCTTGCGGGCGTAAAACCCTTATATTCATATAATTTTATTATCAGAAGCCATTAATTTTATTAGAAATATTTTGTTCGGATCTTTTTTAGCCTATTATTTAAACAGAAAAAATGATATGTGAAATTTGCAAACAGGTATTCATTATGCTAAGAGCCACATTTTCAGTAGCTCTTATTTCATTGTATCTTTCATACTTTTTCAATTGTGCCAGCTTTTCCAGAAGTTTTCTCCTTGTTCTTGTCCCTTCAATTTCTTGTAGCAAGCTTCTCTCTTTTGTCGCTTCTTTAAGCACTCTTTTCATTCGTATTTCTATCGATGTACACAGTCTTTGTCACTTTTCTCTAAGTCTAGATTTCAAATGCTTATATGTTTTTATATTCTGCTCAGGCAAACTTCAGATATCCGCCTCATACACTACCGCACTCTATATGGGTTAAACTTGATGAACCTTTTCGTCGGGTCCGAATTAAATGTTTGGGAATGAGATGAATACTTTTCTCTATTGCAGGCTTGCTTTGCTATTATGATCCTCCATCTCAGATATTTGCTACATCTTCCATGATTTTATATGGGCTAAACTCTTGGGCTAAACTATTGTTTCTGGTTTTCTTTAAATTCTCCAAAAGAGTAAGGCTTTTGCGCTCGTGAGGATGTGTACACATATCTATAAAATAGGCTTACAATGAATCTTTGTTAAAATTTCAATTCAATTTGAATTTAAGAACAATTACTTTCAAACTACACAAGAAAACTCATGTGTGTAGATACAGTTTAGGCTCGTTTCAGTATGTTTGACTTACTAAGACGTCACACTAATGTAGCGCATTTCTAATTTCTGCACACCCTACCTGAGAGATTATGCGCACCTTCTTCCAAATGTTGAATAAGCCTCCCGCCATTCAATCAATGAATACATATGGTTGTCGTGAACTGTGAACCTTTTTAAAGTTGGTATTAATCTATGGTTCTACGTATATGTTATCGTTGGTCATACCAGAAGGTGGAAGGCAAATTCATAAATAAATAAATAAATAAATATATATATATATATATATATATATATATATATATATATATATATATATATATATATATATATATATATATATATATGACATTATTGGAATTATACAGGTTGAATATGAAAGAAGAGTCTCGGCAGGCTACAATCCTCATAGAACAATTTTCGTTGCTCTATAGTAATCTCTCTTTATCTGACGGCTAGACCACAGCATATTATTTTTATTATGTTGTGGCTACACTCTTGTAGTTCAATAAGAATCAGCTGTCACATGGCTCAGGGGCATCTCATTGACTCATTACTCATATATTCTGTTCCTTTTACAAAGAAAGCGTATCAAATATTTTGAAGATGTCGCAAAAATGTATGAACGAATTTATAATAGTTATTGATGTACCAAGGGTATAAATAGATGTTTATGCCCCGAGAGCGACGAGTTTACAAATCCGAGGGCCTCTGGCCCGACGGTTTGTAAGTCGCTGGAGGGCATACACCTCTATTTATACCAGCGGTGCATACAAAATTTTATGTCATACTAGTCATACCCAAACAATGAAACATGAATCACCGTTTGCTGAAGGCAACGTAACCATCACCGGATCTTTTCAGAACTGTCAATTTTATGTTAATTCGACTAAATAATGTTAATTAAATATTTACATATTACTTTTATTCCATTAACTGTAATTTCATTAATAAAGAAGTCAAAGAAAAATTATTTGTCTTTATGTGCACGCGGGCTATAAAGTGTAAATTATGCCCGCGCGGGCCATAAAGTACACTTTATGGCCCTTGCGCATAAAGTACACAATTATGTAGTTGGTAACTAAGCAAGAAAAACACAATAATGAACCAGTATGACATAATAGTTATTTATGTACCAAGGGTATAAATAGATGTTTATGCCCCGAGAGCGACGATTTTACAAATCCGAGGGTCTGTAAGTCGCTCAAGGGCATACATCACTATTTATACCAGCGGTGCATGCAAACTTTTATGTCATACTCGTCATACCCAAACAATGAAACATCAATCACTGTTTGCTGAAGGCAACCTAACTATCACCGGATCTTTTTAGAACTGACAATTTTATGTTAATTCGACTAAATAATATTAATTAAATATTTACGTATTGCTTCTATTCCATTATTTGTAATTTGATTAATAAAGGTTATTAAATAGATTAAAGAAAAATTATTTGTCTTTATGTGCACGCGGGCTATAAAGTGTAAGTTATGCCCGCGCGGGCCATAAAGTACACTTTATGACCCTTGGGCATAAAGTACACAATTATGTAGTTGGTAACTAAGCAATAAAAACACAATAATGAACTAGTAGGACATAAAATAATGGTTGATTGCCCTTAATGTCATTAATGCAAATAAGGGTAAATAACGATTTGGTATGTGCTTATAATTTAGAAAATAATCAGTTAATGAAATTCAATGACAGGTATGAAAAGACATTGCATAAAACTTTACAATTAAAAAAATAGAATTGCTTAAACAGTTATGTTACATAATCTAAAAATACAATTTGTTACAGTCAGGGCTTTTAATACAATCATCGTATTTAGCAAATTAAGGGTTTGAAAGTCGTTATCACAAAACAAAATTGACTGTCAATCTTTTCAATGTAGGATAACTAAATAAAACTACATTTGTTAATTACTGTAAATACAAAATTACCCTTTAACGTTTAAGACAGAAATAGCTGATAAACTCTGTTAACTTTCTTCTAATCAGCCAACTGTTCTTTTTTCAGCATATTTAAATACAAGTAAAGCTTCTTTTAAAAATCATGGAGAAAATTATTCCAATTATATATATATATATATATATATATATATATATATATATATATATATATATATATATATATATATATATATATATATATATATATATATATATATATATATATATATATATGTTTGCATGTGATCAACGAGGAGCAATAATAACTCAAGCAAATATATTGACTATTTGGGGTTCTGCAACGTCAGGCACAGTAAGTTCCTGAAGGTGTGATTGGTGTATGTGTGATGCCGTTCGGGTCTGATCGTTGCTAGTGTGCAGGCCTCTTCTCTATAATAATCATAGTTAATGCAAGTGGGTTCATAAAAATACTAATAAATAAATCAGTATATCTGCATAAACTCTCCACATGACGTAATAACTTAAAGACGTGAGATATGTTTATCATATCTTGAGTAGAATAGTTATTATGTTATGGATCGCCACCACTTCCATGATAATGAATAGCAACAGAAATATGGGTTGGTCTATATTAGAAAAAATACACAGCTGATCACAGTTTATTCATTTTATTTTAGGACTGTATAAAAACAACGATAATTATATACAATTTTACGTATACACAGATTTGAACAACATAATTGTAGAAATATAAATTAAAAATAAACTCTAAAATAGTAATACTTAAACCAAATAGGTAAATATAAAGTAATATGGCAGAACACTAGCTGAAGTAAACAGATATATATATATATATATATATATATATATATATATATATATATATATATATATATATATATATATATATATATTAAATATTAGACAATATATTTATATCTGATTATAATTTTAACTGACACATTTTATGGTCGCAGAAGGAATACGAGTATATTTTATTCAAAGAGATGAGCTAAAATTTGGAAAATATTTTAAAAAATTATGTTATATATAGGTTATTCAATAGCCAATATTATACTACTGGCTACCAAAACGAGTGTCTCGCAGCAGGAGGTATGCTCGAGAACAATGTTTTGTTTTTGTGTCGTTTTGTTACATAAAATACCTGGGTAAAACCGATAAACTCGTATACTAAACGACTGTAGGTTATCGCCGAGTTCAACAGGCGCTAGCGCTGAGTTTAAGCGCTTATCTGCCGACTACTGTTACATTTCAGCGTTTGAGGACAGATGAACGCACTGTTGACTGACTTCACGCCCTATTTTGTGACGTTTGCCTGTCATTCCGGTTTGACAAATTGGCATCAGTTGAGTTTCAGCAAAACATCAGCGGGCTTGGTGACGCATAAAGCTTAGTTCATATTCTCGCGAAATCGCAGCGAAACGTATCCTTATTGGTTTATTTTAAATAATATCGTACTATTATTTAAAATATACAAATAGGAATTAGTTTCACAATGTGAATTGAAGATTGTAACGTAAACCTGTGATGAGCACTGATAAGTACACTTGGAGAACCCAAATCACCAGAACATATTTAAAAAAACTGACGATCGTTTCAATAACCAAGTTAGTGTCACCAGTGGATGAAGAATTTCTAAATATGTTACAGCTCAACTTATATTCTTGCGCATGTAGTCAGGCCACAACGATAGAGGATGGTCCAACAACCAAAAAATTACATATTTCGTTTGGCGGAAATATCTAAACTACTTTATTATCTATCTATCTATTATCTTTCCTGCGAAGTGATCTATCAACCGACTTACCATAGGCGGCGGTGCGAAGTTCATACACTTTTTATTATTACTATATTTAGCAATATATATATATATATATATATATATATATATATATATATATATATATATATATATATATATATATATATATATATATATATATATATATATATATATATATACTTTCGAAAGCGCTTAGCTGTCCTGGTTGTCCAACATCTTTAATCAATTTTAGATTATCCTTATCTACGTGGTCATTATTATCCCAAATATTCCGGGCAACAGAAGATTTAATACCGTATCTTAATTGAGCTAAATGCTCATTAAATCTAATTTCAATATATATTTTTGCTTGTCCGACGTATTTAAGATCACAGTCTTTACAACTTATTTCATAAATTCCGACATTTTAGTGGTACTATCCTTGTCTTTTGGGTTACCTAACAAGTTTTTAAAGTATTTTTTGGCGAAAGTGTTAGTTGGAAATTGGCTTACCATTTGAAAAACCAATCACGGGGAGTCTAGATGACATTTAAAAAAAGCCAATTTGCGACATTTTTGCAAAAAATAGTTTAGAAAACTTGTTAGGTAACCCAAAAATCAAGGATAGTATCACTAAAATGTCGGGAATTTATGCAATAAGTTGTAAATACTGTGATCTTAAATACGTCGGACAAACAAAAAGGTCTATTGAAATTAAATTTAATAAATATTTAGCTCAATTAAGATACAGTACTATAGATACATCTTCCTCCGTCCGGCATATTTGGGATAATAATTTCCACGTAGATAAGGATAACCTAAATTTGATTAAACATGTGGGACAACCGGGACAGCTAACCGCTTTCCAAGGTATATATATATATATATATATATATATATATATATATATATATATATATATATATATATATATATATATATATATATATATATATTGCTAAATAGAGTAAGAATAAGAAGTGTATGAACTTCGCACTGCCGCCTATGGTAAGTCGATTGATAGATCACTTCACAGGAAAGACCGACAGAAACACGTCCGATAGATAATAAGGTAGTTTAGATATTTCCGCCAAACGAAATATGTTAATTTTTGTGTTGTTGGACCACCCTTTATCGTTATGGCCCGACTTCCTACGCAAGAATATAAGCAGAGCTGTAGATGTAACATATTTAGAATTATTCATCCTCTGATGACGCTAACTTGGTTAGTGAAACGATCGTCGTTTTTTTTTTTTAATGTGTTGCGGTGATTTGGGTTCTCCAAGTCTACCTTCGCACTTCGCGAGTGTATGAACCTAGCTTAAGTTAACACAACTATAGTGAACTGTTGGCGCTTGGGTAACTCGGGTAATATCTGGAATATATTAGAAGTTTTAATGATGCCCGTTCAAAAATATTCATAGAGAAATGTTTATATCTCAATGTGCATAATGAAAATAAAAACATGTAAATAGCCTCACATTGCTTGGAGTGCAGTATGATGTGTTTTAGTTTGTAGCACTACTGAAATTTAAGAAGCCTGTAGACTCATTGATTTTGCAAAGGGCTAATTGCTACATCGGTTGCCGGCGTTACGTAGACAATGGGCGGATTCAACGCGCCCAACAGTTGAGTAGTCCGATATGGTGCCGCTTGAAAGAACCACATTAACGCGAAATGAAGATTATTACAAGGATGTAATATCAAATTACACTTTAGATGATTTTCATAACTGTTTTAGAAATACTTAACTTTCCTTGAATTGAAAATCATATAGAATAGCCGCGAAAATAGACAAACTCAGAACAATGCGTGGCTACGCATGCTCTAGCATTACCTTTAGTTAGTCAGCAAAAGTTAATTCCGTTTTGAGGAATCGGCATCCGTTGAGTTCCAGCTGACACTCAGCAGGACTGATGAACGCTAAATTGACTCAACTATTGAACTGTTGGCACCTGGTGAACGCAGCCGTCATTTTGTTAATTGATCTAAAAGGTGATAATCTGTATTCGAACTAAAATAAAACCTTAATATATTGTTCATAATTAATTATCACACTAATTTATCGATGACACATGCTACGTATACATAGTGTCACATTGGTCTATGATAATTACGTTTATGGGCTTTGATGCTTCTATGGCCAGATGTCAATTATAAAGTGTGTTGGTAAGAGCGATTACTCTGGAATGATATTTCTAGAAGGGACCAGAAGTGACGCAGGTGTAGAAGGTCTAGAATCTCTATGGACAGTATAAATAGACGAGCGGTGCACAGAGTAAGTTAGTTCAGTATTAAGTCGGTGTGGTGGAGAAGTGATCATAGAGTATTAAGTGAGTCAGCGGTAAGTGTTGGTGTTTAAGAAGCGATCATAGAAGGCGAACAGTGGAATATAATTCTATGGACATTTAATAATAGAGAGAAATATTTTAGTTAATACTGGTATTGGAAAATAATTGCTTATAATAAATTAGTTGTTCGAAAAGCTATGTTTTGTTAGTCAACGAATCCAGAACCCCATAGAACGTAACAATATATAAGTAGCATGTGTCTAATAATCTAATAATTTCATAATAGAAAGTCTGTTCTATCAACTAAGGATAATCCTTAATTAACAGAACAATCCTAAAATAAATGGAGATCAAACAATAAGGCTGGCACAACATTGATGAAAATAATTTTTTTAATTTCATATTAATGCATAGCTAATAGTTAGTTTAATTAGGTAAATTAGCACAAATAACAGAATAATCTATGAGATAGTACCTGGTGAATGCAGCTATCATTTTCTTAATTGATCTAAGAACTGGTATGTGTATTCGAACCCAAGTGATACTCTCATACATGGTTCATAATTAATTAACAGATTAATTTGTCTATGACACATGTAACTTATATAAAACTAAAACCATATTGACAGAAACTCTGTTCTGTCAATTAAGGATAATTCTTAATTGACAGAACAATCCTAAAATAAATGAAGATCAAACAAGGCTGGCACAACATTGATGAAAATAATGTTTCATTGATATCAATGCATAGCTAATAGTTAGTTTAATAAAATTGCTAGATTAGAATCTTAATTATGCATAATTTACATTCAACATTTTTAGATGTGTGTACCTGTATAGGTAATTAACAGGCTTATAGGGTAAGTTAGCACAAATAACAGAATAATTTATGAGATAGTACCTGGCGAACGCAGCTATCATTTTCTTAATTGATCTATAAGAACTGGTATGTGTATTCGAACCCAAGTGATACTCCAATATATGCTTCATAATTAATTAACAGATTAATTTGTCGATGACACATGTAACTTATATAAAACTAAAACCATCTTGACAGAAAGTCTGTTCTGTCAATTAAGGATAATTCTTAATTGACAGAACAATCCGAAAACAAATTAAGATCAGTTACAGAAGTAAATGTCGATTAAAACAGATTACACTAATTAGCCTAATTAAATTGTTAAATTAGAATATTAATCATGCATAATTTACATTCAAAAATTTTAGCTGCATTTACTTTAATAGGTAATTTACAGGTTTATAGTGTAAATTAGCACAATTAACAGAATAATCTATCAAGTAGTGCAAACTATATAGCATATAGACATAACTAGGGAATTGCTTGGGAGGGTTAAGTCCCCCAAAATCAATGTTAGCCCTTCGAAAAAAAAAATAACAAAAAAATAATAATAAAAAAAATGTCACTCACGTGGTGACGTCACGGATCCGTGACTCTCCAGTCTCAAGATCAGTAGCGGCTCGTGCCTTAATGCATTGGGGGTGCGCAAGAAAAAAAACTCTGGACGCACCAAGTGCGTTATGGAAGTGAATTTTCATAAAAATGTTTTCAATTACAAATATATCGCTCTAATGCGAGCAGGCATCAATTTGGTTACCGGTATAACCTATATAGTAGGAACAATGTATCATATTTTATCAAAATAATTATTTGAAAATGTACACAAATTTTCGGAAAATAAACTTTAAATGTTTCTGAGAAAACTGGTCTCCTAGCCAATGAACCTTAGGTTCATAGCAAATTGAGTTATTGAAATTTGAAACATTTAATGAAAATTCGCAACAAAAACGCCCTTGCTGTGTTCATGCAAAAAATTTCCGAAAATACAGTTAAATTGTGGTTTCCTAACCAACAAAACTTACGTTAATAGCAAATGAGTTATTGAAATTTGGAGGATTTAATGAAAATTTGCTACCAAAACGCACTTACTGCGTCCAGATTTTTCTTACAAACATTAATCATATTTCAATAAAAATGGCAAAATGCAGTAACGAATTTGTTCTACGAAAATTAGCTAGAAATTATAGACAGTTAAACCATAAACTTCACTAAACCTACAGCGAAAGCATCAACTTAACTAAACCTACAGCCAAAGCATCAGAGAAAAGGTCTATTTGAAATGATTTCTGGGAATATTTTAGTAAACTGAAGGACAATGACGATTGAAACTAAGACTTCAGGCTTTGTAAAACATTATTCTTGAGACATTTTGCCTAAATATTACCAATTTTGACGTTAAAAATCGCGACTTTTGACGTTTTGAGGAAAACCCAAATTTATCTTTCTTTAAATGCCTGTAACTTTTTTGTCCTTTAATCTACAGAGCTAAATTTTGGTAGGTAACTTAACTAATATGATATAAACCCGCTTATGAAATTTGGTTGCCTTTACTTTGTTAATTCCGGAGATATATTTTTTTTCGATTTTTTTTTCGAAAGAAAACACAAAATTTTCCGGGAAAACCTCGGCGGATTTTCCTGGATAACGAACTTATCCAAGACACTTGCGAAAGGAAGGTACTCACCAAGTTTTATCAAAATCGGTCTATTATTTTTAAAGTTATAGGTGTGACACATAAATATATATATATATATATATATATATATATATATATATATATATATATATATATATATATATATAAAGTCTGAAACCGACCTCGGATTTGGGTTCCAGGGGTCCTAAATAGCGGTCATTTGAAGAAATTTTTTCAAAATTCGAAAGTCGGGATCTCCCCATTAGTGATTTTTTTTTAAGAAAATTCACTAAAAGTTCGTTATGGTAGTAAATTTTTATTAAATGCTTCAAATTTGAATAACTCAAGTTTCTACGAACTTAGAAAGTTGAATTTTGATGTATAGTAGGGTCTTACTCAAGGCAACATATCCACCACATTTCATCAAAATAAATTTGTAATTTTCGGAGAATTTTTTTTTTTCAAAAGAAAACTCAAAATTTGAATAACTAAATTTTCTAAAAATGTAGAAAGTTGAATTTTAGTGTGTAGTAAGGTCTTTTACAAGGCAACACATCCACCAAATTTCATTAAAATACCTTTGTAATTTTCGGAGAAAACGATTTTTTTTTTTAAACAAAACTCAAAATTTTCCCGGAAAACGTTATCCGATTTTCCTGACTAACGAACACATCCAAGCCATTAATGAAAGAAATGCACTTGCCGAGTTTCATCTAAATCAGTTGCTTATTTTTTGAGTTATCGGTTGTATGTGTATATGTATATATATATATATATATATATATATATATATATATATATATATATATATATATATATATATATATATATATATATATATATAAATTGAAACTGACCCCGGATATGGGTTCTAGGGGTCCTAGTTCGCGCACATTTGAAAAATATTTTGCAAAATGTCTCCATTGATACCTCTTTATTAGTGAACTTTTTTAAATAAAAATTCACTAAAAATGGAGGGCTCGCCTATTTTTCCCCGAAAATGTATTATAAAGAAACCTACTCACTAAACTTAATAATTATTAACTACTTACCAAGTTTTCCTCTAGTTAGTTATACGTTATAGTAGTTAAAAAGTCCCTTAAAAAGTTAACCTTTAAATTTAAAATATCCACTGGATTAATCACAGTATCACAATTATTTTGTCCACCTATTAAGCAACCCGAAGTAGTAGCTATCATAATAATAATAATTGTCTTGTTAGAACATGTAAACAACAACGAAATGATCTAATTAAAAATCAATCCAACGCGAAGATGAAAATTACTAGGTAGTAGTAGTAGGTACACACGCTCTGCCAAAAGTCCACTACAAACTGTTAGTGTGTAATTTTATAACGCACAACAGATTGCTTATTCGGTCGTTTTCGATGAAGATCATCAAAATTCGGCGATCATTTCGCACTAAAGTATCGACATTTCACGAGAGCGCCGAAAAATACACACCGCCGCCCGAGTGCTTTATATGGATATGGATGTATATAACGTCTGCAACGATTAACACTATACTTATTCTGATTCTGTATTCTATATTAATGGCTGCCGACTCTCTGCGATCCTCGATATACTAATTTTGTTTGTTGAATGCAGGAGGTAAAAAAGCAAATAAAAATTTATTGAAATATAGCATACCAAAAATATTATTTTTTCCACGGCAGGCGGCAGTGCGCGCGCACCGTCGCACTTATTGAGGAGCCGCCCCTGCTCAGGAGCAGTGTGTGCGGCACGGATCTGTATCGCACATCTTACCGCATTTGAAACGACACTGGGCGAGTTGACCAGGCTCCAGTAGCCAGTAGCTGCATTGTTATGTCAAAAATGTTAACAAATGTTAACATAATGGAGCTGCTGGCAACGCTGGAGCCTGGTGAACGCGCCAACTATGTAGTTGTCAGCGTCGCCCGTAAGTCGATGTACGCTTGGTAGCGTGACGCATTGAAGATTGCCGCCGTTTCAAATTTTTTATTTTCAAATATTGTGCTAAGGATTCGGAGGGGGCGAGTTCTTCTGAGGCTAAAAAAATTGTAATATTTACAATGCATTTGAATTTATAAGGTTTATTTATCCTTCTTAGTGAATTTTCTTTTGAAAAAATTCACTAATGAGGAGATTTCGACCTTCGAATTTTGAAAAAATGAGCGCGAACTAGGCCCTCCTAGAACCCATAATCGGGGTCAGTTTTAATGTTTATATGGATATATATCACAACGATAACTCTAAAAATAATAGTCCGATTTTGTTTAAATTTGGTGAGTACCTTTCTTTTGTAAATGGCTTGTATAATAAATAATAATAATAATAAACTATATTATTGTCAACATCATTTTGTTCAAACTCAAACCCCCCAAATACGAGTGCTAGTTATGTCTATGCAACTAGTATGACTTATGAAAAAATATCACCGTGATCCTTCTTCGATTGCTAAATGTTCTAAATGTAAAAAATTGTTACTTCAATTAATATTTCTTTGTAATATTTTGGAGGTAATTATATTTTTTAAAACATCTGTCGTTTACTTATCTTTCCATTCATTCATTCAATCACACGTAACTCTCATTTTGTGTGGAATAAGCTAAAAAAGAATCTAATAACTTTGGTTCCACTAATTCTTGAGCATCTTGAGCACTTACTACATTGCTGCCACATACATCGGCAATCTTTCGCAGAGTTGCCTGTAACATAAAAAAATAAAAGGTTATTATAGAAGTTTATTTTCGTATATTTAGGATAAATAGAAATAAAACATAAATGTGGGGCGCAGCAAGTGCATTATAGTAGTGAATATTCATAAGAATTGTACACTATTAGTAAGATATATTATTAAAACTAATTCTTTAAATTTAAAAGGACGTGGGAGACCGGTTTTAGAGGTCCCAGTTAGCGATTATTTGAATAAGTTTCAATTTTATATGGAGCTAGAAAATTATAGTTTGGTAGAGATATATGTAAGTACTGCAAGTCTCTTTAAAAAAATTGTGTTACAAATTTAATTAAAGTCACAAAAGTTTTCTAGAATTTTTTTTATTATTAACAAAGTAATGTACCTGCCAAATCATAAATATGGCAGGTATTTTTTCTTTTAATTGCTTGGATGGTTTTGTTTTAGTCAACCCAATCGAACTACTTTTTGCAAACAAAACAACAAAAATTGTTTTTTAAAACTAACTTGTAGTTATCCGCGAAGCTCATTATGTTATTTTATTTAATTTAGTACCCAGGCTGCGTTATCATAGGAACATTTATTTACTATTGCTCTGTCCATACTCTTGGAAAATGTAATAAATAAATATAAACAATAAAAAATTTTGAAAATAAAATTTTAATAATTTACACTGAACATATGTTTATACGTAAAGAGTAAACTACTGCATGATATTATGTAGTTGCATTTACCTCAAATTTTTCATATATGACATGAAGGGTAGGTAAGTGATAATGAAAATTCACTTAAAAGTAAAAGTAAACAATAAGTACCTTATTCTCAGATTCTAAGGTATTAGCTGAGTCTTGTTATTTGTTTATGACGTATGTAAACAAAGAAGAAGATAACCTCGAATTCGAATTCGACTCCCCTCACTGACAGTTTGCAAAATAACAGATGACATGATGTCTCACCGCAGTAAGTTTTGTTTTGTGCCGTTTTATTAAATCGTTCTAAAAAATACCTGGGTAAAGCTGTAATTTAAGCAGAACCCTCCACCTCAACCTCCTGACCATCACTTTGCCTCATTAAAAACCGGGGGAAGGAAAATATGCATTATGTACACATTATGCTCACATGACCTTGATGTATGCCAGAGTTAAATATCTCATGATTTTCCTTCCCCCAGCTGTTTAATTAGGCAAACCGATGGTCAGGAGGTCGAGGAGGAGTTTTTATTTATTAGTGAATTTTCTTTAAAAAAAATCACTAATGGGGAGATCCCGACTTTCGAATTTTGAAAAAGTTTCTTCAAATGAGCGCTATTTAGGACCCCTGGAACCCAAATTTGAGGTCGGTTTCAGACTTTATATGTATATATATATATATATATATATATATATATATATATATATATATATATATATATATATATATATATATATATATATATATATATATATATTTATGTGTCACACCTATAACTTAAAAAATAATGGACCGATTTTGATAAAACTTGGTGAGTACCTTCCTTTCGCAAGTGGCTTGGATAAGTTCGTTAGCCAAAAAAATCCGCTGAGGTTTTCCCGGAAAATTTTGTGTTTTCTTTCGAAAAAAATCGAAAAAATATTATATCTCCGGAATTAACAAATTAAGGGAAACCAAATATCATACGCGGGTTTATATCATTATAGGTAGGTTACCTACCAAAATTTAGCTCTGTAGGTTAAAGGACAAAAAAGTTACAGTCATTTAAAGAAAAATAAATTTGGGTTTTCCTCAAAACGTCAAAAGTAGCGATTAAACATCAAAACTGGTAATATTTAGGCAATGAACCTGAAACTAATATGAGCTATGGAAGGAAAATGTCTGAAGAATAATGTTTTACAAAGCCTGAAGTCTTAGTTTCTATCGTCATTGTCCTTCATTTTACTTATATATTTCCAGAAAATTCATTTCAAATAGACCCTTTCTCTGATGTTTTGGCTGTCAGTTTAGTTAAGTTGATGCTTTCGCTGTAGGTTTAGTGAAGTTTATGGTTTAACGGTCTATAATTTTTAGCTAATTTTCGTAGAACAAATTCGTTACTGCATTTTAGCATATTTTATCGAAATATGATGCATGTTTGTAAGAAAAAATCTGGACACAGTAAGTACGTTTTGGTAGCAAATTTTCATTAAATCCTCCAAATTTCAATAACTCATTTGCTATTAACGTAAGTTTTGTTGGTTAGGAAACCAACATTTAACTGTATTTTCGGAACATTTTTGTATGAACGCAGCAAGGGCGTTTTGGTTGCGAATTTTCATTAAATGTTTCATATTTCAATAACTCAATTTGCTATTAACCTAAGGTTCATTGGCTTGGAGACCAGTTTTCTCAGAAACATTTAAAGTTTATTTTCCGAAAATTTTTGTACATTTTCAAATAATTATTTTGATAAAATATAATACATGATTCCTACTATATAGGTTATACCGGTAACCGAATTGATGCCTGCTCGCATTAGAGCGATATATTTGTAATTAAAAACATTTTAATGAAAATTCACTTCCATAACGCACTTGCTGCGTCCAGAGTTTTTTATTATATATTTAACTGACATCTTCAAATTCAGATTTTGGCAAATGGCAACCGCGCTGATTGTTTATTGCAACATATGTAGCCTGTTCGTTTGAAGTTTAATTTGGAGCATTTGTTTGCAATAGCACCGTGATATATCTGTCTGACCTTGTATAACACTATAGGCATCCATTCAAAGGTAATTTCAGGTTATATCGTAAATTATTTATTTTTTATTTCGTTGTAACTCAGAATTTACTGAACCGATTGAGTTAAAATTTGGTAGAGAGGACAACTGATACGATATTTACGTGCGCGTAAAGTTTTAGTTTCATACTTCTAGTCATTTAAAAGATATTGCGTTTTTGAACAGATTTTTGCATTTTTTTCTGAGAGTATGTGAGTGTCAAAACATTCTAACGAACTTGTCCAAGCTATTAACAAAATGAAGGAAATTGCCAAATTTGGTTTCGATTGGCGAAGTATTTTTTGAGAAAACGGTTGGATACATATATATATATATATATATATATATATATATATATATATATATATATATATATATATATATATATATATATATGTATATATATATATATATATATATATATATAAGCTTTTCAACTGACCTTGGATTTGGGTTCTAGGGGCCCTAATTCGCGCTCATTTGAAGAAAAATTTCAAAAGTCTTACCATCGATACCTCTCTATTAGTGAATTTTCTTAATGAACATTGGATGTACAGAATAGGTTCAAAACATATACAGCATGTCCATAAACAACATTAGGTTGTTCACTGGATGTCTGTTTGTGAATATTTCTAACTGATACCGAGTTATGGGTTATGGGTGTCAAGTGGTGTGCTGTCTGGGTCAGAACACAAACGTCTTAGCTAAAACGCATGAACTTGAATTTGAATGGTACCACATACACCTCAGTGGCGATTTCTCCTAGTGAGCTAGGTGTGCGCCGCACACCCTAAAATATAATTAAAATGTGTACAGTTAAATATGTTTTATTTCTTTTTCCCTTAGTCTTAATGCACTACATATTTTATGACAATCGATTTAATTTACTTATTTGATTTCATAAATAGTCGGTTAATAGTGACTTGGAATGAAGTAGGTACCACGTCTTCATTCAGAGAATATGAGTAGGTCAATAGCAACGGGGAATGAATTCGGGTTAGGTGTGCGTTATTATTTCCAATCAACTTCAGTCGATAGAGCTGTATTGGTATACAATACAGTCCCCCACCCATGTGTTTAAAATAGTGAGGAAAATACCATCGATTTTAACACTGCAGTGAGCGGTAAAAATACCGCTCAAGACAAACCAACGGAACGCCGGCCTAACCAACGTTGTGATAGCATTATTTACAAACATTACGACTGCGCTTGCAGAGACCACATTCTAGAATCAAAGACTATAATACATTTTAGTAAATTTTTGTAGAAAAAATTCACTAAAGGGGAGATCTCGACTTTTGAATTTTCAAAAATTTTTTGCAAATGAGCGCGAACTAAGACCCCTAGAACCCATATCCGGGGTCAGTTTCAATTTATATATGTTTATTTCCGAGAAAATTTTGAGTTTTCATTCGAAAAAATTTGTATCTCAAAAAATAAAAAAGATAAGATAACCAAATTTGGTAGGTAGGTTAACGATATAAAAAGTAAACTATACACCAAAATTTAGATTTCTATCTTACAAGAAAAAAAGTTATAATAAAATATTTTGTGCCAGATCATTTCTATGAAAATTCACTACCATAACACACTTGCTGCATCCAGGCCTTTTACACATTTTATTATTTACACATTTTATTATTTACACATTTTATTATTTACATGACAAAAACTATTATACCAGTACCATATTAACATTGAACTACTTTTAATGTTTTCCGTTTTCACCCTGTTCCGGACAGTGCTAACGCTAACACAAATTTGTGTGAAGAGAAGAGCTTGATAATAATTCCATGTTCTTTTAGTGTTTTAAAGTTTTAAGTGACTTTTTAATTTGTTAGTGTTGCAATGGGAAATTAATTTATTTATCTACGTATTATTCCCATATAGGTACAATATATATATATATATATATATATATATATATATATATATATATATATATATATATATATATATATATATATATATGTATATTTAGTGTTAATAATTTTTAAAACCACCACTAACAGCAACTCGTTACCGCACACCCGAAAATTTTGGTCAGGATACACATTATTCGGGTACCACATACACCTTATTCGCCAGACAGGACTACTAGTGACTTTTATCTTTACTTGAATCTGAAAGTGTCATAACGGTCATTACTTCCAATTGTATAGCTGCTATAGAAAATAGTGTTAAGGGCTTAGATTCATTGAGCTACGAAGAAAAAATCGCTACACTCTGGAAACAAGTAGTAATCTAAACGGAAACTATATTTAAAACAAAGTTGATATTTTGGTTAAAAACACGCGCTTTCTTTGACAGGTCACAACTTTCTGTAACCATCCTCGTATTTGCCATAAAAATGTCTAATATAGTTCAAATAAGACGTTACTAAATATATATTTGTAACTAAGGATATCTATATGAGACTCATGAAAAGAAATCACTTAACTTACGATCAAATAAAGTAAAACACTTACCAATGAGGCAACAAGTACAGCATCACTGTCATGTCTTACATCCTTCTCCTTACATAACCTGACTAGAATTTGAACACCACCTAAATGTACAATTTGTTCAGCGGCCTCCTTAACCTTACTAAGTCTTGACAAGGCTATTATTGCCTTTTGCTGCAGTCTTTTCTCCACAGCTTCGTTTGCACTGGATCTTTGCAAGAAATCTAGAAGTGCAGCGGGTGCTTCAATATTGGTCAACTGTTGTCGAGCATCTTCTATAGCTGACATGTTGGCTAAAAGAGTGGCCACTTGCTCTAAAAGATATATCGAAACTAGAGGACCTCTTTTCTTTAACACTTCCAGAGCCACTTTTATTGTTTTTTGCTGCAATAGATACCTTATACATTTGCTGTCCATCGCTGTTAAATTCGCCAAAGCTGCCACGCACAGCAACAAATTCTGACAACACTTGGTCGACGATATGAATTTTGTGAGTGATTTGACTAGTTTTTTCGAATGTTCTTGCAGACCCCTTATACTATAGTTGTCTTCAATCCAAGGAGCTGTGATTTGGGCTAATAAAGCTATTGCTTCTGATCTTTCCGGTTCTGGTCTAGTTTCATCTTCAATGGTGTCAGCTATAATTTGGATTCCAGAAAATTTCTCTAACTGCCTTACCGCAACAGCACTACAACACATCGTTGATAAGGCCCTTAAAAGCGAGCTGCGTATCGAAGGACCTTCGCATTTTTCACAAAGGATAATCAGTATTGAAATGATATCAGCCTTAATAAACATATTTATCAGTTCTTCGTTTCTCAGAGCAAGTGATGTTATTCCCATTACGGAAGCTCGGAGATCGAGTTCAGAACACGGGTCATCAAGTCTGTCCACCAACTTCCCTACTTCTTTGGCTAGCGTATCATAGTGTATTACTTGCCAGGTTGTTAGGAGGGAATTTAAAATGTTTAAGGAATCCTCAGTGCCTTTTCTGATTTCATCATATTGCCTGTCCATATTGCTCGCCATTTCTTTTGTGTAAGTTTTAATGTATTCTATAATGTTACCAGCTAGACTTTGCGCCAACGGTCCTATGTGTCTCGTTTCGCTGTAAAAATAAAATAACAATCAATTTTTAGAAAATTTTGCCACCATATGTATTGTAAATTATGTTATGTTGTTATGTTGACAATTGAAGCAAAGCCACAGAATATTTAAATAATACAAGTCAACTGCCCGACAACACAAAGCGAGGAGAAGAAAGTGAAAGAGCTGCATTTAACTGAAAATAACTGCGTTAACATTATGTATATATATATATATATATATATATATATATATATATATATATATATATATATATATATATATATATATATATATATATATATATATATATATTCAGTTTTTGTGACGGTAATTATTATTTTCTTAAAAATTGTGTGATAACCGTCAGTTGCAATAAAAAACCTTTTATTAATTTCCGAGCTGTCGGAATAATTTATTTCATTATCAAGGCTACAACATGGAAAGCAAAAAATTGCAATTTACATAGGAAAAATACAAAGCTTTAAAATATATATAACGCGAGTTTTACTCGAACTAATTATTAAATAAGAAACATTACAAAAACCTTTATGAAAATTTGACTGAAGTCAATAAGAGTCACACTGGTATATGCCGCATAACTATTGTGGCTTTAAAATTTTATTTTTGTTTTTGTCTAGGAAATATAAAAAGTGTGGACGCAGCAACTGCGTTATGATAGCGAATTTTCGTAAAAATGTTTTTAATGGCAAATATGTCTTGTTTTTAAAAGAAGGACATTTGATTGACAGTATAACGTATATAGTACTAACAATGTACTATATATCATTAAAATAGCTTTGTTGTTTCAAAAAGTAAAAACATTTTCCGAAAATAAACTTGAAAAATTCTAGAAAAAACTGGTCCGATTTTCCTGGGCAACGAACCTCTTCAAGCTATTTACACACCTGCCAAGATAATTATTCACAAACAGCTTAAGGACCAAAATTTTAAAAAAAACTATGAAAATTTGCAAAAAATTATTTTACAAAAATTTACCATTTTTTTGCAAAAAAAATCTTACAACACATGATTTCTACGGAAACACTATTCAGCAACTATTTGAGAGAGCTTGTATACGGTAGCTCGATTTTTTCGACGAGTAATACAAAGAAAAAGCTCTCTGAATGCGTCATTTCCATGGGGATCCGCTATCTGTTGGTAAAAACGCCGTATTACAATTTGTGATATGTGCCAAAAACGTGAAAAGTTGCAAAACAATTAAAATAACTCAAACACCATGAACGATATCAATTTTTTTTTCTTACAAACATGCATTATAATTCGCTGAAAAACACAAAATGCAATAAAATAAGGGGGTGTTCTATTAAAAAAAGAAAGTGTGTATCACCAACGACTTATGGGCCATCCTGTGATTGTCAAAATAGGTTTATAAGATGCAGCTCGAGTTACTTTTTTGTCTCTTGTATAATAACATATATTGAACGTTGCCGTAGAAAAGCGTCACTCTGTATATGTTTAAACAGACAAAAACTGAAACTGGCCCCGTATATGGGGTTTTTGTGTTCTAGTTCGCGCTCATTTGAAGAAATATGTTTAAAATTCATAAGTCGCGGTCTCCTCAATAACGAATTTTTTCCACGAAAATTTGCTAAAATATAGACTGTTAAACTATAAACTCTATAGCTGAAACTACTGCCGAAAAATCAGAAAGAGGGTCTATTTGAAATGGATTTTCTGAAAATATTTTAGTAAAATGAAGGACAATAATGGTTGGAGCTGAACACACTTCTTATGACATATTATAGGTTTATAAGATGCAGCTCGAGACACCTTATAATTAACGTATATAATTTTTTCTCATATCTTGTATAATAACGAATATATTGAGCTTTACCGTATTAATGCGTCACCCTGTATATGTGTAAACAGATAAAAACTGAAACTGACCCCGTATATGAGTTTTAGGCGGGATTCTAGTTCGCACTCATTTGAATAAATATTTTTAAAATTCATAAGTTGCGGTCTCTAAAAAACGAATTTTTTCTAGGAAAATTTGCTAAAATATAGACTATTAAACCATAAACTCTATAGCTGAAACTACTGCTAAAGCATCAGAAAGAGGGTCCATTTGAAATGGATTTTACGAAAATATTTTAGTAAAATGAAGGACCATGCATGACGGTAGAAGCGGAAACTTAAGGCTGTGTAAAACACACTTATTATGACATTTCTTCTCTATAATCCGTATTTGTTTCAGATTATTTGTCTGAAAATTGCAAATTTTGACGTTTTAAATCGCGACTTTTTTAGAACAAAAATTATACAATTTTCTAAATATTTTTTCTGCTACTTCTTTATCTTTTTGCGTCAAGAAAACTTAACCGTTGTATGTAATATTCAATTGGTTTTGTTAACCACAAAACATATTTTGTTCTTGTGATTTCCCCTGATCTCCAGTGGCACCCACATTTTTTTTTCTTTAAATGCCTATAACTTTTTTCCTTTTAACTTAGAGTTCTAAATTGCAGTATATGGGGTAAGTTTGATAGTTGAAACGTATATGTCAAATTGGTTGTCATAGCTCTGTTATTTTCTGAGATACAAATATTTTCCGAAATAAAATTCAAAATTTTCTAGAAGAAAGGGGTCCAATGTTCCTGACTAACAAACTTATCCAAGCCACTTACAAAAGAAAGGTACGTACCAAATTTGATCAAAACCGGCACATTATTTTTTGAGTTAGCGGTACGATATATATATATATATATATATATATATATATATATATATATATATATATATATATATATATATATATATATATATATATATATATATTAAAAAAAGAAAGTGTGTATCACCAACGACTTAGGTGCCATCCTGTGATTGTCAAAATAAGTTTATAAGATGCAGCTCGAGATACCCTATAATTAACGTATATACTTTTTTGTCATATCTTGTATAATAACGGATATATTGAGCTTTGCCGTAGAAAAGCGTCACCCTGTATATGTGTAAACAGACAAAAACTGAAACTGACCCCGTATATGGGTTTTTGGGGTACTAGTTCGCGCCCATTTGAAGAAATATTTTTAAAATTCATAAGTCGCGGTTTTCTCAATAACGAATTTTTTTTACGAAAATTTGCTAAAATATAGACTATTAAACCATAAACTCTATAGCTGAAACTACTGCCGAAGCATCAGAAAGAGGGTCTATTTGAAATGGATTTTCTGAAAATATTTTAGTAAAATGAGGGACAATGATGGTTGAAGCTGAATCTTAAGGCTTTGTAAAACACACTTCTTACGACATATCGTCTACGTAATCCATATTTATTCCAAATTCGTTGTCTGAAAATTGCAAATTTTTACGTTTCAAATCGCGACTTTGACGTTTGAAGAAGAAACATTATCAAATTTTCAAAATATTTTTTCTGCTACTTCTAGACCTTTTTGCGTCAAGGAAACTTAACCGTTAGATGTAATATTCAATTGGTTTAGTTGATCACACAAAAGATTTTGTTCTTGTGCTTTCCTTTAATCACCAGTGGCACCTTTTTTTTTTTCTTAAAATGCCTATAACTTTTTTGCTTTCAACTTAGAGTTATGAATTTTGGCGTGTGGGGTAAGTTGGATAGTAGAAACGTATGTGCCAAATTTCGTTGTAATAGCTCTGTTATTTTCGGAGATACGAAAAATTTCCGAAGAAAAACCCAAAATTTTCCTGGAAAAACTGCTCCGATTTTCCTGGCTAACGAATTTATCTAAGCCACTCACAAAAGGAAGGTACGTACCAAATTTTATGAAAGTCGGGCCATTATTTTTTGAGTTATCGATACGATCGATATAGATATATATATATATATATATATATATATATATATATATATATATATATATATATATATATATATATATATATATATATATATATTCATTCCCAATGAAACGTTTTACCTTGTTTCACTTGTCACAATTGTTAGGTCCTAACTAGGAGGTTAAGCGGGGACTTACTGTAATCAAAATTATATATATATATATATATATATATATATATATATATATATATATATATATATATATATATATATATATATATACGTACCGATAACTCAAAAAAACAATCTGCCGATTTTGATCAAATTTGGTACGTACCTTCCTTTTGTAAGTGGCTTGGATAAGTTCGTTAGTCAGGAACATTAGACCAGTTTCTCCTAGAAAATTTTCGGTTTTATTTCGGAAAATATTTGTATCTCCGAAAATAACAGAGCTATGACAACCAATTTGACATATACGTTTCAACTATCAAACTTACCCCATATACTGCAATTTAGAACTCTAAGTTAAAAGGAAAAAAGTTATAGGCATTTAAAGAAAAAAAAATGCGGGTGCCACTGGTGATCAGGGGAAATCACAAGAACAAAATACTTTTTGTGGTTAACAGAACCAATTGAATATTACATACAACGGTTAAGTTTTTTGAGGCAAAAAGGTCAAGAAGTAGTAGAAAAAATATTTAGAAAATTTTATAATTTTTCTTCTTGAAACGTCAAAGTCGCGATTTGAAACGCCAAAATTTGCAATTTTCAGACAAATAATCTGAAACAAATACGGATTATAGGGAAGAAATGCCATAATAAGTGTATTTTACAAAGCCTTAAGTTTCCGCTTCTACCGCCATGCATGGTCCTTCATTTTACTCAAATATTTTCGTAAAATCCATTTCAAATAGACCCTCTTTCTGATTCTTCGGTAGTAGTACTAAACATTTACTATTAAAAAAAAAAGGAAGGTATGTGCCAAATGTTAGCAAAATCGGCCTATTATTCTCTGAGATAAATTTTTTTTTTAGAATGAAAACTCAACATTTCCCCGGAAAACCTCGTCCGATTTTCTTGACTAACAAACTTGTCAAAGCCATTTACAAAAAAAAGGTATGTGCCAAATTTTATCAAAATCGGCTTATTACTCTCTGAGATAACAATTTTTTTAGAATGAAAACTCAAAATTTTCCCGGAAGACCTTGTCAAAGCAATTTACAAAAGGAAGGTACATGCCAAATTATATTAAAATCGGCTCATTATTTTTTGAGATAAGAATTTTTTTCGAATGAAAACTCAAAATCTTCCCGGAAAACCTCGTCCGATTTTCCTGACTAACGAACTTATCCAAGCCATTTACAAAAGAAAGGTACATGCCAAATTTTATCAAAATCTGCCCACTATTTTTTGAGTTATCGGTGTGATACATATACATATACATATATATATATATATATATATATATATATATATATATATATATATATATATATATATATATATATATATATATATATATATATATATATATATAACATATAAAAATTGAAACTGACCCCGGATATGTGTTCTAGGGGTCCTAGTTCGCGCTCATTTGCAAAAATTTTTTTTCAAAATTCAAAATTCAAAAGATTCACTAAAAAGGAAAAATATCACAAACAGATATGCATCACAAATTGTGATACAGCGTTTGTACCAATAAATAGCGGAGCCGCATGGAAATGACGCATTCAGAGAGCTTTTTGTTTGTATTACTCGTCGAAAAAATCGAGCTGCCGTACACAGACTCTCTCAAATAGTGGCTGAATTTGAAAAGTTTTCGCATAAATGTTTTTAGTGTTTTCGTAGAAATCATTTTTTGTAAGATTTTTGTGATATATTAGTAATTAATAATAAATGTCGAATTTTTGTGAAAAATATAATTTAGTGTAACATTATTGAAGGCAATTTCTTTCACAAAAAAATGGTGAATTTTGCAAAAGAAATTTTTGCAAATTTTCATAAAAAAAGTTTTTATACTTTGGTCCTAAAGCTGTTTGTGAATAATTATATCTTGGCAGGTGTGTAAATAGCTTGAAGAGGTACGTTGGTCAGGAAAATCGGCCCAGTTTATTTTAGAACTTTTAAAGTTTATTTTCGGAAAATGTTTGTAGTTTTTGAAGAAACAAAGCTATTTAATGCAATATGATACATTGTTAGTACTATATAGATTATACTGCCAACCAAATGCCATTCTTTTAAAAACAAGACATATTTCCCATAAAAAATATTTTTACGAAAATTCGGTACCATAACGCACTTGCTGCGTCCGGACTTTTCTTGTAATAGCAGGTAATAGTTTAAATTATTATATTATGTGAGTTATATGCCGTATAAGACTACAATTTCTTAGTTAACAATGAAACCAGGAATATTATAATGTTTACTTACCTGTTAAGTGTTTGGTATTCCTCCTCTATACACCTAGCATGAGAAATGATATCCCTAATTCTAAGCGTAATCCTAGATGCAATATGTGATATTTTTTGGTTTAGTTCTCCCATAATGGATTTAGATTGGAACGTAGTCATGCATTCCTGTTCGTAATGCTGCCTGACTTCTTCCAGCCATCTCTTAACAGCTTCATTGTCTACCTCCCCTTCCGTGAGAACAGGCGCTACCCTAAAATTAAAATAGGTGAACATTAGTTATTATCAATGCAATTGGGACATTCACACGGTTACTTTTACAGATTTAAATATCTCAGGCGGAAATCGATTGTTGAAAATGCTAAAACAGACGCCCGTCACCAAATAGACACAAAAAATTTAATGAATGTCAAAAGTGATGCAACGTCTTGTTTAAAAATATTTTTTAACTAAAAAATAAAAACACTTGGCAAAACTTTATAAGATATAGTTTATTAACGTCAGACAGAATGTTTTGATCTCTAATGCTCGATGAGCAATAAATATGAACTAAGGATCTAGTGCTTATTCTAAATAGCCAATACTCTGTATGAGCATAATAAACTACGAGGGGGTACCCAAAAGAAGGCGAACTGATGTTATGGTGAGCGGAGTTTTTGTAGCACCCTATTCTGCCATTAGAAGCATATAGAGATACCATTCCAGAGTCAAGCCAAGCATCGTCGCAAAAGAAGGTTCCGTTTCGCCTGTGTGAATTTTTTAGTGAGGGTTGTTTTGTGTGCTCGTTATTTTCGTGGATTTTCTTTAAAACAAATCACTAATGAGAAGATCTCGACTTTTGAATAAACAGCTTCAATTGAGCCCGAACTAGTCCCCCTTAGAACCCATATCCAGGGTCAGTTTCAATTTTTATATGTTTATATATATATATATATATATATATATATATATATATATATATATATATATATATATATATATATGTTTAGAAAGATTTCCGCGGTCTTTAATGTGAGACATAATTGGTTCCTTGGTTAAACCGCGTCCAAAATTTATGGAAACTCGACGTTTCGGCTCCTGTTTTGGAGCAATTTTCAAGAGGTAAGGAAAATATGTAAGGACACTCTAAGGCCTCAATCTGCCTACTCTTTAGAGTGGTGGACAAAGGTGGGTAAAGCAAATATTTAAGGACAGTCTAGGGCCTCAATCTGCCTACTCCTTGGAGTGGTGGACAAAGGTGGGTAAAGGAAATATGTAAGGACACTCTAAGGCCTCAATCTGCCTACTCCTTAGAGTCGTGGACAAAGGTGGGTAAAGGAAATATGTAAGGACACTCTAAGGCCTCAATCTGCCAACTCCTTAGAGCGGTGGATAAAGGTGGGTTGGGTAGTTGTAGCTCGATTACGGGGCCTCAATCTGCCTACTCCCCAAATCTCGCCGGAGATCATCTGTGAGGTCTCAGTGTGTTCAACCCTAGGCCTCAGAGAGATCTGGCAGTTCGTTGCAGGTCTTGCCTTATATATGTCGTTCCGTCTACCTGCTTCCTTATCAGTGAAAGTAGTGGGGTCACCGTCAATTAAGTTGGGGGTTTCGGTCACGGTACTTTGAGGATGCGGAGGATTAAGAGGGTCACCGGCATTTGTTGAGGCAGATAATGCGGAAATAAAATTGTCTGTGGAATTTATTTTCTTTTTGTGTGTTTGTAAGAAAGATATAATAGGTTTCCAAGTAGTCGGAATGCGAAGACCATCATCTCTCTTATTTAAACAATCGGGACGTTTTTCAATCTCGATTGCTTCGCGGATAATTCTCGTTTTGAAGTTGTAAACCGGTGCTATTGTTTTGGCATTATCGAAGTCTATTTTGTGCCCTGTATGAATATGATGCATAGCCAGCGCCGATGAGGGGTCGGATTTTCTAACTGCGAGGGTGTGTTCATTTATTCTAATGTGGATGCGTCTATTTGTTTGTCCGACATAAGTTCGGGAACAGTCGGAACAAGGAATTTCGTAAACTCCGTGGGATTCGTTTGGAATCGTATCCTTGGGAGTTTTTATCAGATTTGACAGTTTTTGATCTGTTGTGAATACGGTTTTGATACTATGGGTTCTAAAAATTCTGCTGATTTTGTCGGTGACACCTTTAATGTATGATAAAAACAGTGTGTGTTGTTGTGTGGACTCTGTTTGTTCTTGTTGTGGTGTGGTGGTTTGTTGTTGTGCGTTTCTAATGTTTCGTAGTATGTGATTGTTGTCGTATCCGTTTTCTAGCAATGTCTGTCTTAAAAAGTTTAATTCTGTCTGTTTGTTGTTGTTGTCCGTTAGTCTAAGAGATCGTGTTACTAGTGTTCGAACCACGGAATTTAGTTGCGATGGGTGACGGTGAGATTGGGCGTTAAGATAACGATTAGTGTGGGTTGGTTTTCGGTAGACAGGGTAAGAAAATCCTCTGACTGGGTTTTTAGTGATGCGTACATCTAAGAAAGGCACAGAAAAATTAATTTCTATTTCCATGGTGAACTGGATTTGGGGGTTGATGTTATTTAGGTAAGAAAGGAATTCGTCTAGAGATTCTTTGCCGTGTGGCCAGACAGCGAAAATGTCGTCAACGTATCTTAACCAACACGTTGGTTTAAGTTGGGATGAATTGAGGGCTTGTGTCTCGAAGTTTTCCATGAAAATGTTAGCCAATGCAGGAGAGAGAGGTGAACCCATTGGAGCACCTCGAACTTGTTTGTAAAATTTGTTTTGAAAAAGGAAATTAGTGTTAGATGTGCAGTGTTCTACAAGAGCTAAGGTATCGTGGGATATTTTATGTTTATTTTTGAGAATGTCAAGGGTTTCAGATAGGGGTATATTGATGAATAAGGAAACTATATAAAAGCTAACTAGGATGTCGTTTTGAGAAATGGTGTTGTTTTGAAGAAGGTCAATGAAATGGGTGGAGTTTTTGACGTAGGATGTAGCGTTTTCTACTAATGGTTGGAGAGTTTTGGCTAGATGTTTTGCAAGTTTTTGTGTGGGTGAACGGTGGGCACTTACGATAGGATGAAGGGGAATATCAGGCTTATGAATTTTCGGGAGACCGTATTTTCTAGGGATGCGAGATGATTTTTCGCGGGGAATTAGTTCTTTTTTGAGGTCAGGACTGAGTTGGGAGTTGTTGATGATACTTTTGGTTTTCTTTTCAAGATGAGTTGTAGGGTCGTATTTCTCTGGAACGGAAAGGAGATTGGAAACAGTGAGAACTCTGTCAGCCGTTTTATAACAAGCAATGGAAATTAAGAAAGTTAGGAAATAGCAAAGATATTGTAACCAGATTCAGTATACAAGTCGCTCATTTTTATAGAAAAAACAGTTATAAGCAATTAATAAAAAAAAATTCGGTCGCACTGGAAGTCAAAGGACGTCAAAATACCAAAACAATATATGTGATTAACAAAATGTATTGCAAGTTTTTTGCACAGAAAGGTCAAAAAGTAGCAAAGCCATGATTTTAAGATATTATGATTTTCTTTTCAAAACGTAAAAATTGATTATTTTTAAACAAAAATTTCAAAATTAAGGAGGATTTTGAACAACAAGCATTGCAAGAAGTGGCTTAATAGGTTTGAATAGTTGTGATTTAAATGTGTTATAATTTTTGATTTAACAAAGTAGATTTGAAATAATTCTTCTCTTTAGTCAATAAATCGATAAACAGACAAATTATACACAACTGATAGTAATAGTTTGGATACAGCAAGTGCATTCTGGTAGCGCAATTGCATCAACTTTTTTCACATTTTAATATACAAAATTTTTCTCAATCAATAGAATTATATTTTAGTATGTAACAAAAACATTATAAAGGCAATATGTGTACGGAATTTCATCAAACCAAATTTATTATGTTAGAACTTTTTTTTCCTCTTGAGGATTTTTCTATTTTAATTTTTTTAATGAAAATTCGCTACTATAACGCACTTGATCCGCTCAGACTTTTTGTTAGTTTTCGAAAATAAAAAAAGCTATGGTAACCAAATTTGGTATGTAGGTTTTCGTTACAAAAAGGGAACTATTTACCAAAATTTAGATATCTATGTTGCAAGACAAAAGTTATAAGCATTTAATATAAAAAATATTTGGCACCGGATCATTCCTATGAAAATTCACTACCATAACGCACTTGCTGCCTCCAGACTTTTTTCAAATTTTGATCCTAAATATATACTTTGCATCTTCAACGGACTATCTTATGTAACAGAAATTTCACAAAACCAACAGCTTCTCTTTCATTTATTTCTTAATAAGCATCTATAAATATCATGTTTCAGGAAATTTCTATAACTAATCCATTTGGAATCACTATAATTAATTTAATAAGACATCTTACGTGCTTGGATGACGAGAAAAACATAAATCTATATTGATAGATGTCACCGGATTTTTACATCTCAGATGAGTAGTAATCGAAGAAACTGGATGCGATGTTGCTTGAAGGCGGAAACAGTTCTTTATCTTACTCAATTAATCATCTTGTTTTTTCGGCTCGTATGGGAATATAATCATATACAATTACCAATATTTATTGCGCGAATTACTTTCTTATCAGGAAATATTTCGCTTTTTAGATTTGTACAGTATTAACTGTTTTCTTTTTAATTTCACTGTAAATACCGCAGTTTCCTTTTGTTAAACCATTCATATTTTAAGCGTCAATTTTGTATCATGTCTGTTACATAACATATTGTTAGTGAATTTTCTTTAAAAAAAAATCACTATTGAGGAGATCCCGACTTTTGAATTTTGAAAAAATTCCTCCAAAAGAGCGCTAATTAGGCCCCCCAGAACACATATCCGGGGTCAGTTTAAATTTTTATATGTTTATATATATATATATATATATATATATATATATATATATATATATATATATATATATATATATATATATATATATATATATATATATATATATATATATACAGGGTCGCTGATAAGTCTGGAAACGGTCGATTATCCGGGAAAATATACAAGGTGTCGAAAAAAGTTTTGGGTTCTTCAATGTCTACTAGGCGGTGATAATTTTATTTATACAGGGTTTGTCATACAGGCGTGGCACACCAATATTAATTTTTTTTAAATTGAACACCCTATATATTATTCGATATTTCAATCCTTCTCTTAATTTTGAGCAACATTTATGAGAAGCATAATGTACCTAAACTCAATCGTTTCCGGGTAAAAAAATAAATAAAAATAAACGCTACTGTTTTTAAAATCTATTGGATGAAGAACAAAAATAAATGAAAAGTAGAATATCTCTTGAAAACAATCTGTGAGTGTGAAAAGAACCGGTTGCGATGTTTTTAACATTGTTTGGAATCCCAAGATAAGATAAGATGCCCATAAGAAACGCAGTATTATTCTTTTGTTTTAAAATGTTTCCAGGACAACGAATGTCAAACATTCATTCAGTGTCAACAGTTTTGAAACATTAGTAATTTAGTGTCAACAGTTTTTGTGCAAAATGGCAAGTTTAAGTGAAACCGAACGTATCGAAATTTTAATGATGATAGGGTACGGTGATAGAACACGAAGTTTTGCCCAAGTGGTGATTATGTTCAATGAGTTGCATCCTGAGCGGGAATCGATCTCCAAATCCACAGTTTCGAAAACTTTGCATCGTTTTCACGAAACTGGCGGTATCAAGGATAAACCTAGAACTGGAAGGCCAGTAACCGTTACAAATGAAGAAAATTCTTTGAATGTAATATTGGATGTGGTGGAAAATCCGAAAACTTCGGCACAGCAATTGGCTTTAAATCACAATATGAGTCGATATTCAATTCAAAAGATTACGAAGCGGGAAAAGTTCCGTCCATATAAAATTCATTTATTGCAAGAACTGAGTGAAGACGATTTTGATCGCAGAATCGAGTTCTGTGAACTTATTATGGAGAAGTTACGCCAAAATTTTAACTTTGCCAACCACATTTTGTTTTCCGACGAATCTACATTTTGTTTGAATGGACAAGTCAACCGACACAACTGTAGGTACTGGTCAGACGAAAACCCACATTGGATGGAACAAATTCACACCCAAAGACCGCAAAAAGTAAATGTTTGGTGTGCTATTATTGGTGGACATATCATAGGACCTTATTTTATACACGGTAATTTGAACTCTGCTCGCTATTTGACACTTTTGCAAGAATCAATTGTTCCAGACGTTAGTCGATTATTTCCGAACAATAACGACCCAAATCTACCAGCGGAAGAAATATGGTTTCAGCAGGATGGGGCACCCCCTCATTTTGGAATTGAGGTACGGGAATATCTGAATCAAACCTTTCCTGGCAGATGGATAGGGCGCAGGGGAACTATTGAATGGCCAGCTAGGTCTCCCGACATGACGCCGCTTGACTTTTTTTTGTGGGGTCATGTAAAAAATTTAATTTACCAAAATAGACCGCAGAATATTGAAGAGTTGCAAGCAATGATTGTGCATGAAATTAATAACATTCCTCAAAACGCTCTTGTAAATGCAGTGCAATGTTTTGTTAAGCGAATTCATTATTGTCAGGAGGTCAATGGAGAACACTTTGAACATCTTATAAAATAGGATTTCAAACAATGTTAAAAACATCGCAACCGGTTCTTTTCACACTCACAGATTGTTTTCAAGAGATATTCTACTTTTCATTTATTTTTGTTCTTCATCCAATAGATTTTAAAAACAATAGCGTTTATTTTTATTTATTTTTTTACCCGGAAACGATTGAGTTTATGTACATCATGCTTCTAATAAATGTTGCTCAAAATTAAGAGAAGGATTGAAATATCGAATAATATATTGGGTGTTCTATTAAAAAAAATTAATATTGGTGTGCCACGCCTGTATGACCAACCCTGTATAAATGAAATTATCACCGCCTAGTAGAAATTGAAGAACCCAAAAACTTTTGTATAAAACTTTTTTCGACACCTTGTATATTTTCCCGGATAATCGACCGTTTCCAGACTTATCAGCGACCCTGTATATATATATATATATATATATATATATATATATATATATATATATATATATATATATATATATATATATATATATATATATATATATATATATGTGTGTGTGTGTGTGTGTGTGTGTGTGTGTGTGTGTGTGTGTGTGTGTGTGTGTGTGTATCACACCGATAACTCAAAAAATGATTGGCCGATTTTGATTAAATTTGGTAAATAAATTCCTTTTGCAAATGGCTTGGATAAGTTCGTTAGCCAGGAAAATCTGCCAAGGTTTTACCGGAAAATTTTGTATTTTCTTTCGAAAAAAATGTATATCTCCGGAATTAACAAAGTAAGGGCAACCAATTGGTACACGGGTTTATGTTCTTATATGTAAGTTGCCCACCAAAATTTAGCTCTGTAGCTCAAAAGACAAAAAAGTTATCAGCAATTAAAGAAAAATAAATTAGGGTTTTTCTCAAACCGTTGCGATTTAAAATGTCAAAATTCGCAACATTTAGGCAAAGAACTTGAATCTAATAAGGGATATGGAAATTAAATGTCTCAAGAAGGATGTTTTACAAACCCTGAAGTCTTAGTTTCAACCGTCATTGTCCTTCATTTTACGAAAATATTTCCAGAAAATTCATTTCAAATAGACCCTTTCTCTGATGCTTGGCAGTAGCCTTAGCTATAGAGTTTATCTTTTTATGGTATATAATTTTTGTCGAATTTTCGTAAAAAATCAATAAAGTTCAATATATCCGTTATTATACAAGATATGAAAAAAAATTGTATATATTATTTATAGGGTGTTTTGAGTTACATCTTAAAAAATATTTCTACAATCACAGGCTGGCCCATAAGTCGTTGGTGATACAAATTTTTTTTTTAATCAAACACGCCTTATGTTATTGCATTTTTTGCATTTTCCATCGAAATATAATGCATGTTTGTAAGAAAAAAATTTAGGACGCAGCAAGTGCGTTATGGTAGCGAACTTTATTTGTTTATATAGAAATCATTGTTTGTGAAATTTTTATAAAATTTTGGTAATTAGTTTCTAATGTTTAATAAGTTATTGTAAAAAAAAATGTTTTTGGATTTTCGCAAAAAAAATTGTTTACAATTTTTTTGTAAGTTTTGTCGAAAAGCTTTTTGTAAATAATTATATCTTGGTAGGTGGCTAAATACCTTGAGGAAGTTCGTTGGCCAGGAAAATCTGGCCAGTTTTTCGGGGATATTTTGAGTTAGTTTACGAAAAATATTTGCCCTTTTTCCAACAACAAAGTTATTTTGATGAAATGTGGTACATTGTTCCCACTATAGAGGTTATACTGGTAACCAAATTTGATGCCTGCTTTTCTTTAAAAAAAGACATAGTTGTTATAAAAAAACATTTTAATGAAAATTCACTACCATAACGCACTTGCTGCGTCCAGAGTTTTTTTAGCATGGTTCATGTAAAATGCTTTCTTTATATGAGGCCTTTAGAAGCCGAGAGGTTAAAGCCTCGGATTTCCAGGGGAAGTACGTGTGCCTCTGAACCCACAGGTCGTGGGTTCGACTCCCAGTAGTGGATTTCACTTCTTCAGTGCATACTGTAAAATCAACATCAACCGAGGTTGTGGCATTGTGTTTGAACAAGTTGAATGTATGCACGTCCCGTCTTCGAAGGGGGTGTAAAGCTGTCTGTTTCGTGTACCATGCGTGTACGTTAAGGAACCCTACCTTCCTTACAGAAACGCAAAATTTCCAGGATAGTGAGCTGAGACTGCTCCCTACCTTCGGTGATTGGCCATAGTGGCGGAAATAGACCGACGTAAAAGAAAAAAGGAAAAATACCAAGAACTATACGTAACAAAATTATAAAGTTGAGTGAAAATGGTTGAATATAAATTATCCCTATTTAGTAGTAAAGGGGTAAGCCTCCCATCATGTGCCGACATCTAGAAGGTAAGTTCTAAGCTCCTTCTTCATATTTGGACTTAGTTTGGAGAACAAGCGAGTAATGATGGGCGGATAATACAGTAATGTATACTTTGTATTCGATACTTTGAAATACCCGAAATAACGTATAGGTACTCGCTTAGAACAGTAATAGTTACTTGGTATCAACTTGTTTACAGTTATCTGGTATTTATACTGTACATGTGATCCTTGCAGTAGTAGAAGTATCCAAATATCTTATATACCCATATATCTACGTGATGTATTATTTTGTATTTCATATTATGATTACCACTAAAGAAACTTGTACATGAAACGACGTGCGACTGCTGCCGAAAGGAGAATTTTATATTCAATACTGGTTCGTTGCCGAACTCTTCATGAGCCGATTTGAAAGTGACTTTGCTGAAGCAGCTTTGCAACAACATTTTCCGAGGATATGGTTCAGATATGTTGACGATATTTTTGCCATATTTAACCTTAGCAAAGATGTCTGGCCGGTATGTCCACTATTGCCAGCAGTATGCTCACCGCTATTCGTACCGACGTAGACGGTACAACCAGCGAAGTCAGCTGTTTGCTGTCCTACTTACCTATTTCCTGTCTTGCAAATATCCTCTTTTTCCCTATCTGTATTACCTTACTCCTTTCTGAACTCCTTTCTCCACCCCTACCAAACACCAGGCTGCACAGCGTGGAGAACGTGTTCTGCTGCGACTATGAACGACTGGCAGCTTTTGCCGGGGTTCCTGGATGCAGAGGCACAACAACGGGGCCTCCTTGGAAACCTGCCTGATATACTCTGTGCTCAGGTGGTTGGAGAGGAACAGCTTGCTTAGTGTGAGGGATTGCCTTATCTGACCGGCCAGTACCCAAATTTCCAAGGTCACTAGGCCTCCATTTAGCCAAATGGCTAAAGGTATCAGGGTTAGAATATTACCCTGACAATATCCAGAAAAGCTCCTAAGAGTGGAAGATATAACAGCCACATAGGTGTGCATTAGGGAGAAAATAGTGGAGGAAATTATATCGGATAGCAACATAAAGCCGAAACTCCTGAGCGCCCACAATAAACATGACTCGCTATCCCTAGTCTGCGAAGGCAGCAGCACTTTACAGTGGCTGAAGGGGATGGTATGAGCGCTAAAGCCATGGGAAGGAGCGGAGCTGAAAACTACATTGAGTGGAGCAGAATTTATAATCCAATGATACGCAGGTGATATTGTCATAATACCAAAAGGTGAGCATGATGCCAGCCTAACGCAAACAGCCCTAAATATAGTAAGGAACTGGTGTGAGACAGAGGGGCTTAATGTCAATCCTTATAAGACAGTTTTTGTCCCATTCACGAAAAGAGGGAACCTAAATGTAAAAGATCCCACTCTGAATGAAGCACATATACAATTTTCCAATGAAGTTAAATGTTTAGAGATCTTCTTAGACCAAAAACTCAACTGGAATGTACACTTGAAAAAACTTTTCGAGAGCCACAATGTCAATCTGGATTTGTCGTGGAGATGGGAGCTGAATCCCAGGGTGGTATATTAGATTACCAAACTGTGGTTAAACCCATGGTCACATATGCATCTTTGGTGGCCAAAAAAAAAAAACGGAACAAGCCTCAAACAAAGCAATTTGCAAAAATTTAACAGGCTGATTTGTCTTGGAATAACGGGGAAGCTATGGCATTATGTCCCACAGCTGCAATAGAGACAATGCTGAGTCTTACTTCACTGCAGATATGCGTAGAGAGGGAAGCAGCACTAAATGCCTCGAGGATTTTTGAAGCAAACAAATTTAAACCAGGAGACTGGGTTGGACACTTGACGATCCTAGAAAATATTCCATCGGAGTGACTCGCCAAACCAACAGAATAAATGTCAGCTAAACTGGACTTCATAGTACTACTTGATGTGGTCGTAAGTGACCGCTAGGCATGGGATAGAGACAGTGAAAGGCTGACTTCAGTATGGTATACAGACGGGTCTAAACACTACTTCCAAGCAGAAATGCTTTCATTTCTGAACGTCACACCGTCTGGGATTACCATAATTAAACGTTGAATGAAACAGCTTCTCGTCCAGACACCAAAATTTATTTCAGATCTTTTTCTTACACCCGACGCGTTTCGACACACCAAGAGGTCATCTTCAGGGGATAAATTTAAACAATTCTCAAAAAATTGAACTCGAAACTATACATGAAGGTTTTAACAGGTCACAACTTCATCCATTGTGCCAGCAGCCATGCCACACTACATCTGCATAATGCCAGAAAATTGTCTTCAAGAACAAAAATCGCCGATCTTTTGCATTGATTTTTGTTCTTGAAGACAATTTTCTGGCATTATGCAGATGTAGTGTGGCATGGCTCCTGGCACAATGGATGAAGTTGTGACCTGTTAAAACCTTCATGTATAGTTTTGAGTTCAATTTTTTGAGAATTGTTCAAATGTATCCCCTGAAGATGACCTCTTGGAGTGTCGAAACGCGTCGGGTGTAAGAAAAATATCTGAAATAAATTTTGGTGTCTGGACGAGAAGCTGTTTCATTCAACGATTAATTACAGAAATGCTTGCTATAGATTTGTCTGCATACAAAAAAGACTGAAAAATGGAGTTCGGCATGCTCCCATGCAGCCAGGCAATACTAAAGATCTTTCAAAACCGATTCTAAACTGACCTGTGATTGCAAAAAGGCCTTGAAGCAACTGTCTAGAAACTGTCGGTTCCTGCCAGAATTGTATATAATATTTTTAGTTTGTAGTTACTAGATAATAAAACCAGAGGCACCCCAGTCGTATATAACTACCAATATTGTACTAAAAACACCCTAAATTGTCTAACGGTGGCACCCCTGAGATTAAATTGTAACCGAAAGATGTGAGTGGTTGTCTCTGCCTATTTATATGTCGATCTCGAAGCGACCAGACCTTTCCGTCGGTCCATTGTATAGTCTCCTTTGCGTATATAATAAAGATAGTATTGTTAAGTTTAACTTTCTCTGTTTTGAACTTGAACTAAACCACCATTAAAATACAGTCCACTATAACAAATAATCAACAGAAACGACAAAGTAACTTTGATGTGGGTACCAGGGATTCAAGGTATTTAAACCCGAAGTAACGTACCTAAACTCGATTAGAAAAGTAATCGTAACCTACTTAGTATCAACTTGCTTACAAATATCAACCATTTATACTGTATATGTGATACAGTAGCAGAAGTATCCGAATATCTCATATACCAATATCTATTTTACGTATTTTGTATTTCGTATTATCAATACCCGTGACACAACTTGTATACGAGACGAGATGCGATTGCTGCCTAAAAGAGAATGTTATATTCAATGCTGCTGTTATGTACCTACTTGCAGAAATATTGTTTATCTTATCTATTTTGACGTTTATTGTACGTTTTAGTGAATTTTCATCATGAAAATTCACTAATAGAGAGGTATCGACGGTGAGACTTTCGGAAAATTTCTTCAAATGAGCACGAATTAGGGCCCCTGGAACCCATTTCCAATGCCAGTTAAAATGTTTATATATATATATATATATATATATATATATATATATATATATATATATATATATATATATATATATATATATATATATATATATATATATATATATATATCCAACCGATAACTCATAAAATACTTCACTGATTTGGATCAAATTTGGGAATTACCTTTATTTTGTTAATGGCTTGGATGACTTCGTTCATCAGATCTTGACGCCCAATTTTTTTTAACCAAAAATTTAAAAAATGTTTTTTTAAACGCAATATCTCCCAAATTCTTTTAGTGATTGAAGCGAAAATTTACAACTGAAGAGAACATAGACAAACGTGGCAGTGTACCAATTTTCAAGTCTTTTGATTGAAGAAAAATAAAGTTATTCTAAATTAATATTAAAATAATCCTCGACATCACTTAAGATTCTGTATTGCAATATCTACAATGTTAGACAAAGACAGATTACGTTACCTGTACTTCTATGATATTTAAATAAATCGTAGATAGAAACAAATGGAAGTTACATTATTGCAACATGTCAGCATGTAGAACATTGACGAGAAGTACGACAGGGACGCCATCTCGATGCGGAACCAGGTAGTATGTTGCTCTAGTTAACACAAAATGTTATAGGTGGAGACGTGTACAACGTTTGATATTTTACAACTGACTTTTAATTAACCTAACATATTTACAACATGGATATAAATATTGAAAATATATATTGGACAATGGTTATAAATGAAAAATGTGAGGTAATGACTTAAAACAATACAATTTTGCGTAAAATAGAAAATATGTATATCAATAAATCATATTCTAAGAGCAGTGTTGACACTTGGTTTTTAATGTTTCTTAGTTGAGTCACGAGAGGATCCCTTAGACATTATTATTATTGTATAACCGGGGGAAATAACTAATGCATTATGTAGTAATAGCAACCATATCGGCATTTTTGTAGTTTGTCTCCGTGCGAAAGACAATATTTTGTAGGTTCGTTGTGTTAAATGTAGTACCACGGGCGTCAATGTTCTTTGAAAGTATCAGGATCTGGTAGTCCAGTGTAGTCTTGGACAAAACTAGGTTCATACAGTCGCGAATTGCGAAATCGCCGCGAAACGTATTCCTATTGGTTTATTCAAAATAATATCGTAAAACAGGTTTTTTTAAAGATTTTATAAATGTGTTTGACTAATTTTTGTGTGCATACAGTTAGAAGTGATTTTTAATCAAACTTATGGATGGCTCTTAACACACGATCCAAATGTCTTCTCTACTTTTAAGTTTGTGTAGTCCCGATGTTAATTAAGGGCCACCCTTTATTATACTTACTTATCTTGTGCTTATATATGTAATATAAACATAAAAAAGAAGTGAAACAGTAAGTGAATTTATTTACTTTAGTGCTGTAATCGATATTATCTGAAAAGGGCATTATAGGTGACGTTGTGGGATGTAATTTCGGTAAATTTACAGTTTACTGCATTTGGGGTTTTAATTTTTTTTTGTTGAGAAACATGCTTAAAACCCTCCTTGGGTGCACAAGCCACAAGGCAAATTTGGTGCAAACAACCACTAAGAAACAACATACCAAGAATGAATAGGGTTGCTGGGCGGGGAGGTAATATGAGAGGAAATATGAGCGGAAAATGCTAAAAATAATAATTTGACGGACTTTGAAAAGATGCGTTGTATGTATGCGATGTTTTATAACTTTTAATATAACGGTAAATCACTATAATATATTGTTCTTATGAAAATTCACTACCTTAACGCAGTTGCTGCGTCCCGAACATTTATTTTTATTTTAATACGTAAAACTTTTTTGCAGTCTATTATTCAGAGAAATTATCTGAATCAAAGCTGAAGACACCCGTGTCTTGTCGACACTAACATCATTAAAGTGATTTACCTCAATGTATGGAATTTGGCTCAACACAAAAACCAATTCTTGTGAGAAACGACAGTCTCTGACAGAATTTATGGACATGTCCATTTTTTGACGTTAGCTTATCATTCACAAAACATGGGACAGAAGTAAACAAAACATTAGTATGTGAGACAAGTTTTAATTTGTTGCAACGATTTTGAAGCATTGTTTAGAAAACTACGTATATTAGAGTTAGGTGGGATTACATTGAAAAATAAAAATAGTTATTGTTTCTAGCCTTTCGTTAAAAAGGTCAGGGGCAAAGTATAAGTATTCTCCCTCGTATCAACTATTTTAAGAAAATACCATCAAACATGCTCTATCTACTTCTGGTTTACTAAATGAGTCAGCTTTTGTTTATAGTCGTATACTTAGGAACAAAATGTTTAATACGCAATGTAAAAGAGCTTTCATAAAAGTAATTAAACATTTGAAAACTTACCTTTCTTGATTATAACTATTTATTATCACCCTCTGTGACAGCTTCCTTCTTCTGTGCCTCATACTGTCTAGCAGTGCCCCTTTGGGTGTCGAAGTGAGTCTTGGCGAACTGAGATGGGCATTGAACAAACATTCTAACTCACTATCACAATCGCTGGATGTTGAATTCCCACAACTATTGTAACTATTACCTCTAGAATTCTGCAAGACAGCAGGCGCCGTTTGATTAGATAAGAAGCTTTGCTTACTTCCACTGTTTAATAGCGGCACCGTTTGGGTCAGTAGAGGTCGTTCATAGCTACTGTCTTCTCCATTCGATAACCAGGAATGGCTATCACTTGAATGTTCATAACTACTGATAGTTGAATGTGTTGTGTCTTGGATAGCGTCTTTTGAATACTGATTAGCTGCTATCGCGTCCTTCGAGGATTCCTTGCGTCGTGAATTGAATAAGTTTCTGCTTACTTTCGGGGAATGTTTAGTATATCGATGTCTGTACCCAGATGGCTCAGATCTACGAGTCTGATCTAAATCATCTTGCTGATTAGAATTTCCTCTTGGCTCCGATTGAATTTTTCGTTCCTTACACAAATTATTTGCTATGCTTTTCTTTGGTGTGCATTTTTCTTTGTAATTAGAGCTTAAATTTTGTGATTGTTCAGTCGATGATGAGTCTTTGAAAATATCTTTGGGCGTTACACGAAGAGGTGAGTTTTCTGACGGTACCGTTTTTGGTGTATTCGTCTTAGATTGGTGTTTTACAGTGTTCTGTTGATTAGGGGAATTTTCAGTGTCTGAGAATCCTGAATCTTGGCTTCCAGGACTGGCGGTTGAATCTCTGTATTCCATGGCGTCACTTGCCCACCAGACTTTGCTTGGATTACGTTTGAATTCGCCCATTGCAAAACTTCTGCAACAAAAAATGAAATTGTAAAAAAGTCAAAAAACAGCAAATGGACTACGGTTACCTAATTTTATGGCTTTCCAAAATAGAATTGCTTTGTTTCTATGTTAATAGAAGAAAACAAAAAGTAAATTAAAGATTTTAGCTAGGCCTATGGGCGGATTTACCATTTCCACAAAATAAGAAATGTAGAAAAGAAGAAGATACAATAAAATTTCTGTAACGAAAAATAATTACGGTAAATTGTATTCACGTTGTTTGAGTTTACGTAACTGGTTAGGTTAAAAACAATTATTTTAATTAATACAGTAGTTTTTATGTACTTTAACGTAGGTATATTTCCGCGACCATGGCCAATCACCGAAGCCAGGGAACAGTTTCACCTCTCTATCCTGTAAATTTTGCCAAACATCTTGCTTTTTTTAAGGAAGGTAGGGATCTTTTACGTGCCCAACATCGTATGGACACGGGACCGACGGCCTTACGCCACCTCTGAAGGGCGGAATGTGCAGACATCAAAATTGCTCAAATACAATGCCACAACCTCAGTTGGTGTTAATTCTACGGTATGTACTGAAAAAGTCCGGACGCAGCAAGGGCGTTATGGTAGAAATGATCTGGCACCAAACATTTTTGCATTAAATGCTTATAACGCTTTTCCTTTTAACCTAGAGATCTAAATTTTGGCATATAGTTTACCCTTAATAATGTTAACCTCCTTACCATAGCTTTTAGTGAATTTTATTCAAAAAATTCACTAATTAGGAGATCGCCACTTTCGAATTTTGAAAAAAGGTCTTCAAATGAGGGTAAACTAAGACTTCTGGAACCCAAATCCAAGGTCAGTTGCAGACTTTATATGTTTATATGTATATATATATATATATATATATATATATATATATATATATATATATATATATATATATATATATATATATATATATATATATTTGTGTGTGTGTGTATGTGTCACACCGGTAACTCAAAAAATAGTGAGTTGATTTTGATACAATTCCTTTCGTAAATCGGAACAGTTTTTCCCGGAAAATACTGTGTTTTCGTTCGGAAATTTTTTTATATCTCCGGAAATAACAAAGCTATGGTAACCAAATCGGATACGCGGGTTTATATCATAAAAATAAAACCATGTACCAAAATTTGGTTCTCTACGTTAAAAGAAAGAAAACGTTATAGCCATTATAATCTTTCTTCTTAAAACGTCAAAGTCGCGATTCGAAACGTCAAAATTGACATGTTATAGATAAAGAACCTGAAACTAATACGGCTTATGTGCAAAAAATGTCGTAAGAAGTGTGTTCTATAAAGCCTTAAGATTCAGCTTCAGCCGTCATTGTCCTTCATTTTACTTACATTATTTGCGGAAAATGAATTTCAAATAGACCATTTCTCTGATCCTTTGGCGGTAGTTTCAATTATTTTAGGGTTATAATACATGAAGAAAAAACATTGTACCCGTTTTTAAGTACATTGTTCGCACGGAGCAGTATGAGATTTGGCATAGTTAAAGTTTATATTCGTAATATAAAGAAGGAGAGCAGAAAGATAAAAAGTATGTATAATATGTGTTACAAATAGATTGAACAATGATTTGTTCTAATTAGACGGTAGGATTTCCAGTGCTAGGTTTGAGCTGACATATAAATATCTCAATGTGAAATACAAATTACTCTATGGTCGAACAGATGTATAGAGATACGTTCATACTGAATATTACTCTTCCGTTTTTCAGTTCATAAAAAGTCAAATTTAATGAAGTAATTGAATGTTACGTTAGGAGCTTAATGAATTTTCACTAAACATAATATTTCGTCTGTGATTTTTGTTTTGTTTCCATAGTGATATAAGTATAGGGTTTCTTTAGTGAATTTTCTTTAAAAGATTTACTAACATAAGATCGCGACTTTTGCATTTAGAAAAAATGTCTTCAAATGAGCGCGAACTGGGCCCCCTAGAACACATTTCCATATATAAGCGGATCCTCATAGCCACAGACCGCCAGGCAGCACTTAAGGCCCTAAGTAGCCCACGGGTAAATTCCTGGCTGGTGAGTGAGTGCCTAGACGAGACGAGACGAGACGAGCGACCTGGCTGGGCAGAATGAGGTCACCCTCATTTGGGTGCCGGGTCACTCGGGGGTCAAAGGCAATGAAGAAGCTGACAGTCTCGCGAAGATATATATATATATATATATATATATATATATATATATATATATATATATATATATATATATATATATATATATATTCGTGAAAAATATAAACTTACACCAAACAGATTATTCATCTCTTGATGGCGCTAACTTTGTTAGCGAAACGATCGTCGGATCTAAAAACTGTATTGTGATGAATTGGGTTCTCCAAATTGTACTTATCAGTGCTCATCACAGGTTCCATTCTTCACTCATTTAACGAAGTAACTGAATGTAGTAAATGGCTAAATTTCTGTTTAGTGTACACATAACCCTAAAGAAGTTGAATTGAAAAAGTTCTACTTCATCATCACTTCAGTCCTGCCGCGACTTGCGGCAAGATCTAAGGCAGGTGATAAAGACCGGTTTTGTCCTCCTTATGGATTCTTCTGGTATCTCCTGCTTTACATCTTACCGCAAGTCCCGGCAGGACTTAAGTGATAGTGGGTAGCGAGTGATGTAATTCAATGCCCGTCGTGGTATTAACCATGTGAGTAGTTGTTTTCGTTCGCTAGTTTTCTGCCCACAGCTTTTCAATTTTAATAAGAGATTAGGTATATAATTTTAATTTTAAGTTTTTCAGCAAATTTTCGTGTAAAAAAATGTTTAGTCAAATTTTTTTAGTGTTTCCGTAGAAACCATTTTTGGGAAATGTTGGTAGTTAATAATACATTTATTTATTTATTTATTTATTCATTCATTCATTTATTTATTTATCATAATTTACAAATCTTAACAAAATATAACACACGTATATATATATATATATATATATATATATATATATATATATATATATATATATATATATATATATATATATATAAAATCCATGACATCTAAGTTAAATTGGCTTGTCATTGTACATGTCCCGCTTATCTAATAAACATACCAAATTTTGGATGTTATACCGTTGTCCTGAGCCATGCGAACCCTTATCATCCATTAATTTTTCTCTATAATTATCAAACATGGCCAGCAACCGCTACTTTACCTCCAAAACATAAAATGGTTGAAGCACACAGCAAGCGACCAACCAATCAAACAGCAACACCCACTGAACTTGCGGTCCACAACAAGGGCTACAAAACACAAACGAAACAACAGCGAAACTCGAGTACTCTTTTTTTTCAATATATACATACCGTTAACAACTAAACTAAGCGACTGCATTTCCTAAATATGAAAAACAGTTATCTGAATCAGGTTTTTCAGCAGCTACATTTTTCTGAGAAATCCAAAGAAAAGTTATAATCCCCAACCCTAGCAGTACAACGTCGTTGAATAATTAGTTTAAGTGTAGGTTTAACACACCAACCACATAAACATAAGGTCAAAATATATTGTAAATATAGGAGTTTCACATTATTGCTTATATTGTAGCAAGAATATATATATGTATATATTTTTGTAAATATGTCTCTTAATGTAAATAAAAGTTTTGTTGATTGATTGATTGATTGCCTCCTAAGCATAGGGTTACGCGATCGAATCCAGCTCAATGAATGTATGTTTTTTTAAATGTTTTATTTTGACATTTGGAGAAGCAATAGTGCACAGATTTTATTCGTTTTGAACAATATCTTATTTTTGTTAAAACGCCTAAATAAGTTGTCACATTTGAGTCTGAAATTATAGTTTCATTATTGTTGATATTGAAAAAAACCGGTTTGATTTGATTGACTAAACGAAATCATACTGGCGATTAATAAGGAAAAATAACTGCTACGTTTATAATTTAGCAGATACTTTACTTTTCTACATATGAATTCAGTTTCCTTCTGGAAATCTTCTGTATAACTTTAATGAAACTTGTAATACAAGTTTATTTTAAAGATGCTCACACTATCTACAGATATAGCAAAATTGAGTTCTTTATAGAAAATTGAGTTTTGGGCATTTTTCTCAAAAGGGGTTAGAACGCAAGATTTTTTGATAATAGAGAGATATCGATGGTAACACTTTTGAAAGAATTCTTCAAATGTGCGCGTACTAAGACCTTTAAAATCGATCTTCAAGGTCTGTGTAAGTTTAAAGTATTAACGTTACTAATATGTTGTGTAATAATGGTGTACAATTCCTATGAAAATTCGCTACTATAAAGCACTTGCTGCGTCCGGAAATTTTATTTTATTTCAACGATACCTTTGGATTACTTAAAATGAACTTTACAATAAAAATCAATAAATTTAACTACAGTAATATTCATGCTACAACGATGACAAATTAAACACATCACTGCCAGTTAAGCAGCTTAATATTGCATTGATTACAACATTATAATGTTATTATGGCTTTTATTCTATGAAGGCCCAACGTATTGATATTTTAATTTTCTGTGGACATGGAAATAAGACAACGACATATCAACATGTTGACGGCCTGTTTAATGACCGCTATCCAAACAAACCCATTAAAAAGTTCACCGTATACAGAACTTACCAGGGAACAGGGTCCACAAAAAGCTCACCTAAAACCGGACGCCCAAAACTGATACAAGTGATGAAAATAAGTTAAACGTTTTATTACAAATAGAGGCAATTCCAAAAGTAAGCACCAACCTGTTAGCTATAAATGCCAAAATTTGTCAAAAATTGTTAAGGACTATCTTGAAGGAAAACCAATTGAAACTGTACAAGATTCATTACACTCAAGAGCTTTTAGAGGATGATCCTTACCGCCGCAATGAATTCGCCGATATCATGATGGAAAATATCAACCAAGTTCCTTATTTTGCGCACAAACTTGTATTCAGCAATAAAGATACTTTGTGCTTAAACGGCCGGTTAATAGGCAAAATTGCAGAATTTGGTCTAGAGATAACCCACATTGGATAGAAAAACGCCATACGCAATATCCTGAGAAAGTTAATGCCTGGACGGGAACATTGGGTAACAATATTAACAGACCATTTTTCATACATTAACCGTATCAAAGTATTTGGAGCTCCTTAGAGAACCTGCCATTCAACAAAATATAAATGTAGGTGGTATCTGGTACCATCATGATGGCGCTTCACCACATTATTCAAAGTAAGCAGTGCAGTTTCTAAACAACCAATTCACAGGGAGGCTGATCGTTTGACGTGGTGCAATAGAAGAGCTACCTCGACCACCTGCTAAGACTCCACTGAACTTCTTCTTGTGGCGTCATTTGAAGAACCGTGACTACAAAAATTGTCCAGAAATTTCTGACGAACTCTATTTAGCTAACAATGTAACGTGTAACGCAAAACTGACAAATCTGGCAACAGTGCCGATATCATTGTTCAATTCCGTAGAAACATCCAAATGCCGAATTTTTTAAACGCAACTTTAGCGGTTTTGAAGACATTTAAGCGTTTCGGTACTTTTTACTGAATACGAAGTGTTGTCATTTCTCAGCCATTAGTAGAGATAAAATTTTGTAGAATTAGGGTCTTACTCAATTTCGGACGCCAAATTCATTGCAATACAAAAAAGTCTGGACGCAGCAAGTGCGTTATGGTAGTGGATTTTCATAAAAAGGTTTTAAGTAGCAAATATGTGTTTATTAAGGAAAGCAGTCATCAAATTTCGTTACCAGTATAACCTATATAGTAGAAACAATGTACCATATATCATCAAAATAACTTTACTGTTTGAAAATGTACAAAAAATTTTCGAAAATAAACTTAAAATGTTCCCGAAAAAAACTAGTTTCCCGGCCAACGAACCTTATAGGTTAATAGTAAATTGATAACACACTTGCTGCGTCCCGAATTTATTTTCTTACAAACATACATTATAATTTCGTGATCGAAATTCTATACATTAAAGGTCAGCTCAGAACACGCACGGACCGGGGAATCCGACTATCCAATTAAAACAAAGCATTGTGTAATCTATTTGAACTGAGCAGATTTTAGTAAAAATTCGCTACCATAACGCACTTACTGCGTCCAGAATTTGTTTTCTTACAAACATCCATTATAATTACGTGGTCTAAATTCTATATATTAAAGGTCAGCTCAGAACTAACACTGATCGGGGGAATCCGACTATCTAATTAAAACAAAGCATTGTTTAACCTATCTTAACTGAACAGATTTTAATAAAAGTCGCTACCATAACGCACTTGACGCGTTCAGAATTTATTTTCTTAGAAACATGCATTATAATTTCGTGATCGAAATTCAATACATTAAAGGTCAGCTCAAAACCAGCACGGACCGGGGAATCCAACTGTCCAATTAAAACAAGGCATTGTGTAATCCATTTGAACTGAGCAGATTTTAGTAAAAATTCGATACCATAACGCACTTGCTGCGTCCAGAATTTATTTTCTTACAAACATGCATTATAATTACGTGGACTAAATTCGATCTATTAAAGGTCAGCTCAGAACTGACACTGATCGGGGGAATCCGGCTATCTAATTAAAACAATAATTGTTTAATCTATTTGCGCTGAGCAGATTTTCCCGCCACTTGCAAAGAGTTATCGGTGTGACACGATATATATATATATATATATATATATATATATATATATATATATATATATATATATATATATATATATATATATATATATATATATATATATGTAAACATATAAAGTTGAACTGGCCTCGGATTTGAGTACCAGGTGTCCTAAAAAGCGGTCATTTGTAGAAAATTTTTCCAAATTCAATAGTCGTGATCTCCTCAAGAGTGATTTTTTTAAAAGAAAATTCACTAAAATGGGGCATTTCGTTTGAGATAACAAAAAGACTACGAGTAGCGCAAAATGGGGAAATCTGGCAACAGTGCGCGATATAATTGTTCAATTGCGCACGCCCAGAAACGCTCAAATACCGATTTTTGTAGACGTGACTTTAGTAAACTTGGGGATATTTGAGCGGTTCAGTCCTTTTTGCTACTAACTGTCATCGTAGCTAGACGTGTCAATTTCGTCTGGAACAAAACATACAATTTTAATGTCAATATTTGGATTAAATGAAAAATTTAAGTTTTGGAAAGAGTTACGGTGTAATAGAGTGATGGAAATGGATAATGGATTGGTTAAAGTAAATTCTTGTCTAATGATCAAAATCTGAAATCTGCCAAATTAGAAAAATGTCATTGTCAAGAACTTTGGGAGTATCAACGTTTGGATAAAAACTGACTAAATTGCGCTGTTTACAAGCACAAGTAAAATACTTATTTGTAAGGCGCTTTGTACTATTATTGTCACAATAAACTATAAACCATAACTATAACCCGATATATTTGCAGGTGTGTAAATGGCTTGAAGAGGTTCGCTGGCCCGGAAAATCGGACCAGTTTTTTTGGTAACCTTTTCGGTTTATTTTGGCAAAATTTTTGTACTTTTACTCAAACAATAAAGTTATGTTAATGAAATATGGTACATTGTTTCTACTATATAGGTTATACCAAATTTGACGCCTTTCATCAAAAAAGACATATTTGCCATTAAAAACATTCTTATAAAATTCGCTACTATAACGCACTTGCTGCGTCCAGACATTTTTATTACGCCATGGCATTTCGAAAGAGTATAATAAGTCCAATAACATATAAGTATAATAAAAATATGTTTTAATACTAGTTAAAACAGAAACAGGAAACCTACCTGTATAAGTGTGTAGTACGGTTACAAAACATTTTATATTTTGCTGAAGTCAACAATAATCGAATCAGTTAATGTTTCACATGCAGAACTGGGTACCCGTACCAACACAACACAACTAATACGCAACGACAACACAACTGTATCTCTATTCTTTATATTATTTTTTGTATTTAACACTTGAATAATTATTCTCGGCTAATTAATATTCCCTGGAAGATAAACATTCCTATAATATCTGTATGCTTTCTGACTTAATTAAGGTATGAATAATTGTTGAAGAATCTGGTTTGCACAGTACAGTGGATATTATAGCTAGGTACATGATTCCTAACATCTTAATGCGGCTTGCCACATAAGTGATTCATTTTTCGTTTTTTAGCATTAACATGAAGCTATGGAAACTACATTGTTTTGGGTATCCCATTTGTATGAATTATTCAGATAATAATACATATTTGTGGCAACATTAAATGTTAGTAATTACATTTTAATTTCATTTAATGCGAAAGATTGTGCGCCTCTGCGATAAGAATAAGTACGCAGCGGCTCATTTATTTGATCTCTCAAGGGCGTTTGATACTCTTGATCTGGATAAGGCACGTGCTAAGTTTTTTGGTGCCTGGTTGCGTGGAAATAGTCTGGACTGGCTTGCATTGTACATGTATAATATAAGTAGTAGTAGTAGTAGCAGTGGTGGGGAGGCCAACACTAAGCAAGTAGGCCACCATGGGTCCTTTTTGCCAACCCCAGAAACCATGCTCTACTCCTCTTCGGTTCCGTCGCCAAACCGCCTCGACCTCGAGATGAAGGCCGTGACGGTCTTCAATTGGACGGTACTTACCTGATTCCTCTACAGAGTCCTCGATCCGAACAATTCTGCTCGAAGACTCCCTCGCATTCACACAGGTAGTGGTAGGACGTTTCCTCATCCCCGCCGCATTCCTGGCAAATGGGATCCCTCTCTACGCCTATCAATGTGAGGTGTCTTCTAAGGGCACAGTGGTCTGTGAGCACCCCAAGGATGCGGCGAAGCGAAGGTCGACTCCTTCCGAGTAGCCAGACAGCTTTATCTCTGTCCGACCCCTCCACGAAGTCACTAGCCTGCCTGCAGCCACCAACCGACCCCCAGTGCCTCTTCATTGCTTCCTCGGTACACCTGTCTAAGGCGACGGAGACTGTCTTCCTACTTATACCTATCGCCGGCTCCGGGCCACAGAACGGCCGCCTGAAACCGAGCCTTGCGAGGTTATTCGCCACTTCATTCCCCGCCACGCCACAGTGTCCCGGAACCCACACTAGTTGTACCTCCTTTGTCCTGGCCAGTCATCCTCATAGCGCCTGTGGTACCCAGTATTGCCAGCCTTTGGAGTTTGGCCAGCTTCCTGCTGGTAGTTTGGTTCACACCGCACAACCAGACCAACGCCCCATAGAGGATTCTAGGCCTGACGATCGCAGTGTAGATCCAGTGAAGGATCCGAGGATTAACTCCCCAGGTCCTCCCCATCACTCGACGCAGCTGCCAGAGGGTCACTACTCCTTTCCTTACAACCCGTTCTATTTGCGACCCCCATGTTAATTTGGAGTCCAGGATCAATCCCAGATATTTGACCTCCCGTCCTAAAGCTAAAGGTTTTCCAAACATCACTCTACCTTCCTCTTCTTGGTAAATAGGATCATCTCCGTCTTCGCCGGGTTTACGGAGAGTCCCATCTCACCACACCACCGTTCGATTATGCTACAGGCAGCTTGCATGCACTCGCAGACGACGCCGAGGAATTTGCGGTGATAAGACCAGCCCATCATCAGCGTACGTCTGGGCGTAGAAGCCGTTCTCGGAAAGCCGCACCAAGAGGCCGTCCATGACCAGACACCATAGATGGGGCAAAAGGCAGCTGCCCTGAGGACAGCCGCCCGTCACCCCGACGTCCAGCCCCCGGCCCTCCAAGGTCAGCGAAACTCTCCTGTCCTCCAGCATGATCTCCACCCAGCTTATTAGGGACCTCGACGTTTCCGTATCCTGTAGGGCGGTACAAACCGTATCCGTCCTTGCCTTATCAAAGGCTCCCTCCACATCGAAGAACACAGCTAATGTGCTCTCCCCGTAGTGTAGGGCCTTTTCCACCTTCCACGTCACAGCATGGAGCGCCGTTTCCGTCGACTTCCCCCGCTGGTACGCGTGCTGACCTTTATGGAAGGGGTGATCCTTTAGGATCTCTCCCAACATAAACCTATCTACTATCTTTTCTAATGCCTTAAGCAGGAATGATGTAAGGCTGATTAGCCTGTACGCCTTGGCCAGCGTGTAGTCCTTCCTTCCCGGCTTGGGAAGATATATGTCGAGGTAACCAAGATTGCTTCAGATATGCATGAACTTAGTTTGGGTGTTCCTCAGGGATCAGTTTTGGGCGCCCTTATGTTTCTAATTTTTATTAATGACTTGCCTAAGCATATTAGCTATGGTTGCGCTATTTCATATGCTGATGACACATATATGGCTATTTCAGCTGACACAAGTGAGGAATTAGCTGCTACACTTAGCAGAGTATGTAGCGAATTTGCTTACTGGTGTTGTGTGAATAGTGAATGGCTCGATCATTATTTATGAAAAGACAGTTTGTATTCAACTTAATACAAAGGCTGATCTCTTAGGAGATAATATCTTAAAAGTCTGAAGTTATGCCATTCAATTTTCACCCTCTGCAAAATTTCTGGGCCTTTACATCGACTAAGATATTCGATGAGATGTTCAGATTAATTACGTCTGTAAGCGTTTGAGCTCAGCATCCTAGACTATCCTACAGTTGAAACCCACACTAAATGTTACCAACCATATAAATATCTATTACGCTCTTATTTATTCGGTGTTGTCATATCATGTGGATTTTTGGGGTAATGCAATCTAGTCTTCCTAAATATTTATAAAGGAAAGCATAATCCTAGGATTAATCTTTGGTCTTAAACCAACCGAGTTTTGTCGACTATTTTTTATTATATATATATATATATATATATATATATATATATATATATATATATATATATATATATATATATATATATATAAACCGATCCACAAGAGAGAGCAGCCGAGGCCCTTGTAGTCAGCAATTCTTTAGCCAATATGGTTCAGAAACCTATTTACTTTCCTCGCATTTCAACACACAGCTCAAATCCCTTGGATCTCCTTCTTACTACAAAACCTGAATGCTATAAGATATCAATCACCGCCCCCCTTGGTCGCTCAGACCACGGCATGGTCCATGCTTCCTGCGCAATGCAACCCGAGGTCACACAGTCATCACACCCACGTATCGTTTGGCACTACAACTCCGCGAACTGGGGAGAAATGCGGGATTATTTTTCTCTTCTCAAGCTCCAACGGCAGCAAACCCTTCTGGACTCTTGCTAAATCTATTGGGAATAATTTCTGAAAGAGCAGGATCCCACCTCTTATTTCAGGAGATGTAATTGTTTCTACCGCCCTGGGTAAGGCTGAACTTTTTGCCTCGTTGTTCGCCAGCAATTCTGCTCTCAACCCACCTCCAAATATTTAACCACCAACAGTCCCCAACGTCGCGCATAAAATGACTGATATCATTTTCAAAACTAAAAAGGTACGAAAGATGCTCTCTTCTCTTAATATCAGGAAAGCCTCTGGCCTCGACGAGATCCCAGCAATTGTTCTCAAAAAATACACAGCACAACTTGCTCCTGTCCTGGCTCGTCTGTTTCAGACCTCTTACAATACAGGAATATTCCCTAGTAACTGGAAAACTGCTTGAGTACAACCCGTCCCCAAGAAAGGGTCCAAAGCACTTCCTATCAACTACAGGCCTATTTCTCTCCTTTCAGTCGCTTCTAAAGTGATGGAAAAGTATATAAACACCGAATTACTAAAGTTTTTTGAAAAAGACAGTCTAATCCACGACAGTCAGTATGGATTCCGTCAGCGCAGATCAACTGCCGACCTCCTTTCCTTTGTCACCCATTCTTGGAACAAGTCTATGGAACTACACGGTGAACCCCATATTGTCGCTCTGGACATATCCAAAGCATTCCACCAGGTCTGGCATGCAGCTCTGCTTACTAAAATTCCAGCCTATGGCCTACCGCCAAAACTCTGTACCTGGACAGCAAATTCTCTCTCCAACCGTAGCATTTCTGTTGTCGTGGATGGCCATTCCTCTAAACTGTATCCAATTAATGCAGGAGTCCCTCAAGGTTGATCTTTAGCCCCTACTTTGTTTCTTCTCCACATCAATGACCTCCTCTCTAGCACATCTAACCAGTTCACAGTTACGCGGACGACAGCACCCTTTACTCAGTTATACAATATTCTAAGTCTGTCTCTTTAGCCCAATTAGATGAGGATCGCAGATTCATGGAGGGTTCTGTCTCTGTGGATCTCCAAAAAATATTAGACTGTGGAAGTAGAAATCTTGTACAATTCAACTCCACCAAATCTCAGTCTTGCTTTCTATCTCATAAGAGATACACCAGCCATAGAGTTATTCAAAGTAATGAGTCCTTTACACTTTTTGGCATTTCTGTGGATCAAAATCTCAATGAGGAATTTGCACATTTTTTTATTCTCCTCATATTCAATTCCCCACATTGTATAAAATCAATGGCCATATAAAATTAAAATGTTTAACTAATAGTTTTACGGTAAAAAATATAGAAAAAATTATGATAAAACTGCCTAGTATTCGATGCAAACACAAACGAAAACAAGACAAGGTTAAATGGCGATGGCCGCGTATCACGCAAATGTACCGGATCGTGACGTCACAAACCTCTTCACCAATCAGATCGCGTTTTCGCCCACCCTGTCTTTTTTAATTATATTCAATATTTCAATAATTAATTACTAATTAGTGGTTCACTTTAAGGGGGGTTTACTTGTAGACATGTATTCTTAGAGTATTTTGCTGTCCTTTGAATACGCTTTTCATCAAAAGTAAATTATATGCAACTTACTCACTGGCACCAACATGTCACATCAATTGCAGAAGCGGCTGCTAAGAAATTAGGTTTCCTCTTCCGGGCTCGCAAATACTTTTTACCAGCTAATCTCTATACCTTAAATACTTCACAAATAAGGTCAAACCTCGAAAACTGCTCCCACATCTGGGATGCCGCTGCCGCTTCTACACTCGCTATCCTGGACTCCATTCAGAAGAGGGCTATACGTCTCATCGGTGACTCTACCCTCAACCAAAGGCCCTTGCCCACAGACGTGCGGTTGGTGACCTCTCTCTCTTTTATAGGTATCTGCACGGGCACTGCTCAGAGGAGCTTTCTTCTATAGTACCTCCACCTTCTGCCCCCAACAGATCTACCAGGGGAACAGAGCAAATGCACCCTTTTGCTGTCCAGGTCACCAGACATGGAACAACGTGTTATGCCCGCTCTTATGTCCCGAGGACTTCCCAGTTGTGAAATTCCTTGCCGGCACATGTTTTTCCTTCTTCTCCGCACCTCAGAACCTTCAATTTCAGAAGTAACAAGTTTCCTCTTTGTCGACACCCACGGTACGATAGTATTTAGGTTGTAAGCCCTCGTGGTGTGTTGTTGAAATAAAATAAAAATCTATGGGGGTACATAAAGGAGGTTGTTTACAAGGCACCAGCCTAAACTCCTTCAGGTTTTTATTTATAGTGCAGATTCAAAAGTTGTAGTTATAACGGTAGTACCAATAATTCTCCGGCGGAATTAAAGCAAAGAGTAATAAATGTCCAGTGGCAACAACGTGTGCACCTGAATCCAACTGTACTGCATTCGACTTCCAGCAGGGGAACCTTTCACTTCTTCAGTACATACTGTAAATTTAACATCAAGCAAGGTTGTGGCATTGAGTTTCTGCAAAATCCGCCCTTTGAAGGGGGCGTAAAGCCATCGGTCTCGTTTGCCGTGCAATGTTGGGTACGGTTAAGATCCCTAACATCCTTACATAAAGGCAGGGGTGCGGCAAAATTTCCAGGAGAGTGAGTTGAAGCTGCTTCCTGGCGTCCTGACTGTTCATAGTCGCGGAAGTAGACCGACGTTAAAAAAAAGAAGATCAAACTTGCTACCACAATCCATTTGTGCCACCAGTAGTATAGGGATCACAAAAAAATGTTAGGTAATACAGAAGATAAGCATAAAGCACTGAAATGTAAGGTACCTATAAGATAAGCTGTAAAACTTGTAATCTGAAATACGTTGGGCAGAATAATAAACCGCTGAAACCAGTCAAAATAAGTTTATAAGATGCAGCTCGAGATACCCTATAATTGACGTATACTTTTTGTCATATCTTGTATAATAACGGATATATTGAGCGTTGCCGTAGAAAAGCCTCACCCTGTATATGCGTAAACAGACAGAAACTAAAACTGACCCAGTATATGGGTTTTTGGGGTTCTAGTTCGCGCTCATTTGAAGAAATTTTTTTAAAATTCATAAGTCGCGGTCTTTCTCAATAACGAAATTTTCGACAAAAATTTGCCAAAATAGACTATTAAACAATAAACTCTACAGCTGAAACTACTGCCGAAGCATCAGAAAGAGGGTCTATTTGAAATGGATTTTCTGAAAATATTTTAGTAAAATGAAGGAAAATTATGTTTGAAGCTGAATGTTAAGGCTTTGTAACACACACTTCTTGCGACATATCGTCTACATAATCCATATTTGTTCAAATTCGTTGTCTGAAAATTGCAAATTTTGACGTTTCAAATCGCGACTTTGACGTTTGAAGAAGAAAAATTATCAAATTTTCAAAATATTTTTTCTGCTACTTCTTGACGTTTTTGCGTCAAGAAAACTTAATCAGTGGATGTAATACTTAATTGGTTTTGTTAATCACACAAAATATTTTGTTCTTGTGCTTTCCTCTGATCACCAGTGGCACCCAAATTTTTTTTCTTAAAATGTCTATAAGTTTTTTCCTTTCAACTTAGGAATCTGAATTTTGGCACGTAGGGTAAGTTGGAGAGTAGAAACGTATGTGCCCAATTTGGTTGTCATAGCTCTGTTACTTTCGGAGATACGAAAATTTTCCCAAGGAAAACCCAAAATTTTCCCTGAAAAACTGCTCCAATTTTCCTGGCCAACGAACTTATCCAGGCCACTTACAAAAGGAAGGAACGTACCAAATTTCAAATTTTATTAAAATCGGCCTAATATTTTTTGAGTTTTCGGTGTGATACATATATATATATATATATATATATATATATATATATATATATATATATATATATATATATATATATATATATATATATATATATATATATATATATATATATATATATATATATATATATATATATATATATATATATATATATATATATATATATACACACAGATCTCCTCATTAGTGAATTTTTCGTTTTACGAAAAATTCGCTAATACAATGTTCAGTAGTTTAGAGTTTACTTATTAATGGGATCACGTTCACAAATATGGTCACTGTCAAATTATATGGTGATATATTTACTCGCCCTGACGGGATTCGAACCCACAAAACGCCGCGTTGAAAGTTGCAAAGTTGAAATTTGCAAACTGAAAAGGGTTATGAAAATGTTATAGGGGAAGTACGGCTGTGATGGCCCCCTTTTTTTTGATCACTTGTAACTTGCGTTAAATTTGTGATAATTAAGGTATATTTGCAGTTATATGTGTAATAAAGTGTTTACTAACTAATAATAAATAAATTATTTCTAAACATTTATGTAAACCGGGGAGAATTAAATTTATGTGAGTTGTGTGGTGTGCCATCATATCTGCACATGTTCAGATATGATGGCACACTAACAGCTTTCAATTAATTTAAATGATATGTTATTTGAAATTCATAATAAAACATTTTGTTAAAGTAAACCTGTTATATAATGTCATTTAAGGAAAAAATTCAGGAAATCATAAAAGTTATTGAAGATATAAAATCTGTTTTTGCACTAATATATTAAGAATACAATAAATAAACTGTCATTATGATATACTCGTCGAAAAAAATTAAATAATTTTCATATAAAACAATGTAATTTAAAATCATTGAAAACGGTAGGGAATTTAGTCACTGCATAATTCACAGATGAACATCTTAGTTTTTCTGTCGATACCTGCACATGCATTGTGGCACCACTTCTTGCAATGTTGGCACTGGATCCAGGGTTCCTTTGGCCTGGATAATGAAAATAAAGAATTGCAATATATGCAACCCACATCATCCTCTTCCTCGTCTGCTGGGAAAGGTTCTTCTGGTTCATCATCATCTTCCTGTATTTTCAACACTTTCTTTGCAGAGCGAGCAGCTTTTCGTTGTTCAACGATTTTCTTCTCATCGTGTCTTGCTTTTGCCATATCAATGTCAGGTGTTGTATTTAATACTCCTACCTCGCCGCCTTTTCTTTTTCGCTTTTGTCGAGAAGTTACTTGCGGAACAGGAGATATTTGTGATATTAGAACTGAACAATTAACATCTTCCTGTATATCACCTTCAGTTGTAGTTTTAGGTAACTCTTCATCTCTTTGAAAAGATTGTTCATCTTCAGCATGGTTAACTTGATTATTGCATGAAGTAGACGCTTTGGATTGTAGTAATGTTACTTCTTGCACTGAAGACTGTGATGGTTCTCCTGAAGTAGATGATAAATTGTCTTCTGCCACATTGGTTGTTTCTGAAGGAAGGAATTGCCAGTCAGGGAATATATCTTCATTAAATGGGCATATCCCTGTTTTTCGAAAGCCATTAACAGCATTGGCGACGGTAGCAGCTTGAGTATAGGCTTCTGCGAATAAGTGACCAACTTGAAAGTGAGTTACTGTTCGACCAGGATGAGTATGTAGCCACCTTCTAAGAGCCTGATTATAGTAAGTAGTTAGAGGGCCATAGAAGCTAACATCTAATGGCTGCACCCTATGGGTGCAGTGTGGTGGAAAGCAAAACAAAATTATATTATTTTGCTTTGCGAACTCTAGCACGTCTAGGTGTTTGTGGCTGGAATGGCCATCGAGAAGTAATAGAATCTTCTTTTCAGCTGAGGGTTTTGCAAATTTAATAAAATGTTTTAGCCAAAAAAAGAAAACTTGCCCAGTCATCCAACCACTTTCTTGAGGGAATCCAACGCACCCTGGGGGCGCATTATCCAACAACTCCTGTTTCATGTTTTTTCTCGGGAAAATTATAGCAGGAGGTATGTAATTTCCAAGGGCATTGATGGAGCATACAACAGTAAAATGTTGTCCTCTTTCTGCACTCGTTACCGACCCTACTTGTTTTCGTCCTTTTGAGGCCAAAATTTTATCCGTTCTTGATTGTACGGTCGATAATCCCGATTCATCCATATTATAAATCTGGTCAGGCTCAAACTTGTATTGATCTATAATAATTTTAAGGGTAGTAAAATACTTGCTTATTGTAACTTTATTAAAGGCTTGCGCCCGCGCTAGTGATGTGGCCTCAGGCTGCCTTAAACTAATCGACGGATTCCTTTTTACAAAAGCATGAAACCAGTCCCATCCAGCCATTCGCTTTTCTTGGTTAAAACTGTGTTTGCATTTCATCTTTTCAGCTAATTCAAATGCCAGTTTTCTTAAATCAGAACACGTCAAGCCAAAAAATCTAGATTCCAACGATTTTACGTGATTAACTAGTTGCATTTCAACTTCATCGGAGAAAACTTTAACACTTCCGCCTAAAAAACCCTTTTTGCTACCACGTAATACTTTATTTTTGTCCTCTGCTCTTCGCCTTAGAGTACTTTTCGGTACATTAAATGTTTTGGAAGCCAATTTCCATCCCATTTCTTTAGACCGGACAGCTTTGATTGCTTGGTTCATATTCTCCTCAGACCAGCTCTGCCTATCAATTTTTTGCTTTTTGTTGTTCATGATTTCAAGAGGGGGGGGGGGGGGTTAATGGCTGCAATACAACGATAATATCTTTTACTAAGCGAATTATATTTAATCAATAATGTTGATGGTTTGGCTATGATGGCACACTATGCCATCATAACCAATTATTGGTGTGCCATCATAGCCGAAATCCCTTTACTTTAGAAAATTGAATAGAGAACGGCAACCGTGTAAATAAATAACGTGCAAACATGCCACATTATAGGTTAGGCACAACGAAACAATTTAGTAGCTATAAAAGTATTTTACCTTTAAATTTAAGTGAATTATTAGTCATACTAGAACATACAAAAATGAACTTGAAGCTTACCAAAATATATTTTTTATTGTATAAAGTTTATGAGTTAAACTATGATGATTAAAATTACGCGGCGCAGCTTTCGCATCACACTACTCAAGTACAGTACACGTTTGTATCGCTGGCTGCATAAGAAGTGGTGAATATCAGAGGTGTGCCAACATAGCCGGTGTGCCATCACAGCCGTACTTCCCCTAGGTACCGTAGTTCATTTACCTTAAGTTAGTGAAGAATCAGGGTCGGATGCACACATTTATTTTATAACAATTTTTTTATTAAAAGAAATTAATGAGGAATAAAATAAAAGAGATCGACAAATAAGCAGATAAAAATTAGCTGCTGAGCAACGACAGTTGCATTTAACAATTGAAATGAGAAACGACATAGATAAAACGGTTGCTGGAATGTTATCGCAGTCGCAGTGTCATAACATATGAAAAGACAAACGGAACATTCTTATTTATCGCGGTTGTAAGAGAAACATTATGAATCACTGTAGTAAAATCAACAGAACATGACTCAATAAATAAATGCTTATTACACATATATTTCTTAATCACTATTTTTTTAATCTTCTATCTAATATAAATATTTGCTCCATCACATTACGCTCGTAGAAATAGTTTTAAACTCTGTTAAATAAGTTTTTCTACACCCATTTTATTAACAAAATAGTGCTGCAAATTGAATCAGAACTTTCACGTAAGTATGATAATCTACTCTCCCCAGAAAGACATTCTCATGAAATGAATTTAGGGTCCATGACTTGACCACACAGAAAATATACGTATTCCTGTACCCATAAACTTCTGAAACGTTATATATACTAGAGTTTTCACGAAAAAATATCAATTTTTACCAAATCACTCCTTATTTATCGCCTACCACCTAAAGCGATCTTACCCAAAAACAAATCGAAGCGTTGTTTTATCGGGTGCTAACTGGACACCAAATTTGAAGATGATGTCTGGATTCGTTCGAAAATTATTGCGCCTACTAACAGACAGACGTATAGGCCGACAGACCCACTGACCAACAGACCATCAAACAAAAAATTTCTCGTTCCAGAATCAAGTTTTCTATATGTTTTGAGACGTTTTACGCCATTTTAGCAAAAAAAAAATCGAAATTTCTGTCACCGAAATTCCACCCCCACACATCCAACCCCTAATTTAATTTCCGCACAGAATATCGGATGTTTAATGAAATTGAAAGTTTTATAATATACAAATCCTAAAACGTTATCCTACTCGAGTTTTCCTGCTACTACCTGGAGTGATTTTATTAAAAAATAATCCAAACCGTTCGTTTGTCCGGTGCTACTTGTATACCGAGTTTGAAGACGTCATCTCAATTCGTTCTAAAGTTATCGTGGCTAGAAACAGACAGACATGCAGACCGACAGACAAAAAAAATCTTCATTCCCAAATCATGTTTTATATACGTTTTGACACTTTTTCCGAAGTTGAAGCAAAAAAATTCCAAGAGAATGAAGGGTTATGCAAAATAAAATTCTAAAACGACCAATAACAGACAACAGTGATATTGCGAATAAACCAGTAAGTCAAAGAAAGTGTTGTCATCTTTGTCCCAGATCAAAAAATAAAAAAAAACAAAATTGATGTGCGAAAGTTGTCATCGTGCCGTTTGCAGATACTGTTTGGCCATAATACTGTCACATTTCTCTATGAGAATTAAGTTTAGGAACTTTGTTACTTCAATGGTAGCGTGTTGGTAACAGCGAACACCCTGGAACGATATTTTAAAAATTTTAATACAATAATTTAATAAATTAGTAGTTTGGAAAGCTGTGTTTTGTTAATCAACAAATCCAGAAACCCGTAGAACGTAACATAATGTAAAGACTGCAGTGACGTTTAAAATGGTCATCTCGTTTGATTTTCTTTGTTTTCAAATTTTTTCGAGCCAGCGTAGCTTTTTTCAACAAGCATCTGTCAGTTGACTCCTTTCAAATTTTGAACAAGCTGCGTCATTTAGTTTGTGTTAAATAGCCATTGAAAGCAGACAACCTCTTGAGTTATAACGAAAATGGAAAAAAGTGAATTTCGTGTGCTCATCAAACATTATTTTTTGCGGAAAAAACCATCACTCAAACCAAGGCTAAGCTTGATAAATACTATGGGGACTCTGCACCATCAATTTCCATGGTAAAAAAGTGGTTTACTGAATTTCGTTGCGGCGGTACAAGCACAAATGACGCCGAACGTTTTGAACGCCCAGTTGAGGTTGCTACATCCGAAACAATTTAAAAAAATCACGATATGGTGTTGGCCGATCGGAGATTGAAAGTGCGAGAGATTGTGGAAGCCATAGGAATATCACATTGCTCAGTGGTTAAGTGGTTTCGATTTTGCAACTTGTGTATGAGAAAGCTATCCGCAGGATGGGTGCCGCGTTTGCTCACAATCGACCACAAACGCAATCGTGTGACAACTTCGGAGGAGTGTTTGGCATTATTCAACCGCAATAGGGACGAGTTTTTGTGCTGTTTCATAACCGTGGATGAAACATGGATTCATCACAACACACCAGAGACCAAGCAGCAGTCAAAACAGTGGATTGCTCCGTGCGAATCGGCGCTGAAGAAGGTCAAGGTAGGCTTGTCAGCCAATAAAGTCATGGCGGCCGTTTTTTGGGATGCACGCGGTATAATTCACATTGATTACCTTCAAACGGGAAGAACAATCAATGGCAAATATTATATCAACTTATTGGACCGATTCAATGACGATTTTAAGAAAATTGGCAAAGAAAAAAGTTGTTTTCCACCAACACAATGCAAGGGTGCAGACATGTGTAGTCTCCATGGCGAAATTGCATAAATTGGGCTACGAATTGCTCCCTCATCTGCCATATTCTTCAGATTTAGCCCCGAGTGACTATTTCTTGTTTCCAAACTTAAAGAAATGGCTCGGGGGAAAGAGATTTGACTCCAATGATGAAATCATCTCACAAACAAATACCTATTTTGAGGACTTCGACAAATCTTATTTTTTGGCAGGAATAAAAAAATTGGAGAAACGTTGGATGAAGTGTATAGAGCTCAAAGGAGACTATGTTGAGAAATAAATTGATTTTTTTGTCAAAAAACCCGAGTTTCATTCGAAAAGTCACGGATTTATTGACTCGCCCTCGTATCTGCCTTAGAAGTAATATTCAATAACGACACGTACTTTTGCAAAAACAGGTAATCCAATTTTATTTACAGGATTTTTCGTCTAAACAGTGGGAGTTTGTCTGCATACCTTCGTAGAGGATGCTGTTCGCAATTGCTTTTCAACTAACATATAAATAGGCGTTCTAGTTTTAATTCGCTTAATTTATTCATCTCTATGATAACGCTAACTTCGTTAGCGAAACGATCGTCAGATCTTAAAACTGTATTGTGATGAATTGGGTTCTCCAAATTGTACTTATCAGGAAACACCTGACAGTTGCGCTGAGATTAGTAACTTCATAATTTTTTTGTTGTTGGTCCTAATGTCATCCTCCTCGAGCATAGTTCTTCTGCAAAAAAAGCATTTCGTGAGATCCTTTCTTCTCTGCTAAATCTATCAAGGTACTTAACCGTACCAGGTCTCTTCAATTTACTCCATAAACAATATTCCTTAATAATCCTGATCCTAAAAACACGGAACATAAGAATTACGAGCCTTAGGCGCAGTTTTGGGCACTAACATATCAAACAAAATATATGTTTGTATTTTGTATTTTGATTTTTTTTATTTCAACAACACACCACGAGGGCTTACAGCCTAAATACTATCGTACCATGGCTGTCGACAAGGAGGAAAGAGACAACTTGTTAATTCTAGACTTGAAGGTTTGGAGGTTCGGAGGAGAACGAAAAACATGTGCTGGCAAGGAATTCCACAACTTGGAAGTCCTCGGGACAAAAGAGTGGGCATAACAAGATGTTCTATGTCTGGTGACCTGGACAGTGCATTCGCTCTGTTCCCCTGGTACATCTGTTGGGGGCAGCAGGTGGATGAACTATGGAAGAAAGCTTCTCCGAGCAGTGCCCGTGCAGATATCTGTAAAAGAGTGAGAGGTCACCAACGGCACGTCGGTGGGCAGCCTTTGGGTGAGACGTATAGCTCTCTTCTGAATGGAGTCCATTATAGCGAGTGTAGAAGCGGCAGCGGCACCCCAGATGTGGGAGCAGTATTCGAGATTTGGCCTTATTTGTGAAGTATATAAGGTATAGAGATTAGCTGGTAAAAAGTATTTGCGAGCCCGGAAGAGGAAACCTAATTGTTTAGCAGCTGCTTCTGCAATTGATGTGACATGTTGGTGCCAATTGAGATTTCGATCCACAGAAATGCCAACAAGTGAAAAGGACTCATTACTTTGAATAACTTGGTTGTTCATTGTGGTGGGTCTAGGGCTGGTGTATCTCTTATGAGAAAGAAAGCAAGACAGAGATTTGGTGGGGTTGAATTGTACAAGATTTCTACTTCCCCAGTCTAATATTTTTTGGAGATCCACGAAGACAGAACCCTCCATCTATGCGATCCTCATCTAATTGGGCTAAAGAGACAGGCTTAGAATATTGTATATTTGAGGGGAGGGTGCTGCCGTCCGCGTAACTGTGAACTGGGTTGGATGTGCTAGAAAGGAGGTCATTGATGTGGAGAAGAAACAAAGTAGGAGCTAAAGCTAAAAACATCTAGCATGGAATTAACATCGACCAACTTACCGAGATCATCGTAAAGTTATTTGATAGAAAAAGAAATAACGAGAGAGGGGGGCATAGAGTGCCAGGAAATCACTCTACAAAAATTATGCGCTGAACGATCAGAACTAACGGCAAAAAAAAAGGAAATTTGTAGTTTATAGCTAACATAATCTAACTCATTATTAGTAAATTTTCGTATAAAAAGGTTAAAAAGTACGAGAAAAATTACTTGATTATTTTATAATTTTTTCTTATAATAATTTCTTCTGAAATTGTCAAAGTGACGATTTAAAACGTCAAAAGTGATGGGTTTAACAGAGACTCTGGGCATGATGCATAGCAAATATCAAATAACATGTCTTTAGCAAAGTCATAAATTTATGTTTTAAGTGTTATTCTTTTTCGTTTGATAAAATATTGGAAAAAATTCAATTTGGAATAGAAATAATTTACCATGCTACAGCATAAATTTACATATGAGCTTATAACCCGTTCATTACAACAAACCTGACATGTGCTCCATAGCATAGTTCATGAGAGCATGCATATAATACTTAAACTCAGGTATGACGCAGGTTCAGATCCTAAAGGTGTGTGATTTTTTTTTGTATTTTTTTACGTTATATGATCATATTATGTAATAGCAATAAATTTTTAACGAATTTATATAGAAAAAAACTGATTAATGACATGAGAACTCCTAAGACTTTTAACTCAAATATTGTTTTTGTTGCTGTCACTTGATTAAACCATTCCATACTTAATACAGCCGTAGAGACTTTCTGTAGCTGCACAAGTGCTTGTTTTCTTCTCTGCAACCGGTTTCGCTCTTTAAGGTTTCGTCAAGCAAAAGAAAATTGTATCCACAAGTAGGTTCTAATGAATAATACAGAGTGTGTGTGTGCGTGTTCGGGATGACCTCGGAAGCTTAAGTCCATTGGTCACAGACTTTTGAAGATTTTTGTTTGTTTGATTTCGCGGATACAATCATATGGATTTATTTTTGTGTCTTTTAATTAGCGCCCTCTTTAGGGGGGAGGGGAGACTCGGGCGATCGTCCAGGACGCCGGAGCACAGGGGCGCCGCGAATTTTTTAATGCTCTTTTGGGTACCGTGCTTATATCTATAAAAGAAAGATTTGAACAGATGCAAGATTTTTCTACGACGTGGCGTTTCTTATTTAACATAAAAAAGAATCAAAATAAAGAACGATTGTGCTAAATTACAGGAACAGTTAACTGTCAACTTTAAATCAGATATCGATGGCAATTTGTTGTACGATGAAATTTTAGGGCTGCAACATTATCTTGAAGACAATCAAACAACGCCTATTGAAGCCTTAAACATTATCAAGAAGCATAACCTTTAAGAATTATATCCCAACACCTGCATATCGTTGCGTATTCTGTTAACAATACCAGTGATTGTTGCAAATGGTGAACTCAGTTTTTTCAAACTGAAATTGATAAAGACCTACTTGCGGTCTACAATGTCTCAAACCAGATTGACCATTTTGGCCTCACTGTCCATGGAAAATCAAGTTGCAGAAAACCTAGATTTTGCTTGTCTTATAAGAGAATTTGCTCACACAAAAGCTAGAAAAGTAAAGTTTTAACATGTTTGAAGTTCAACCAACTGCCAGACAAGCTTAGAGTTATCTTAAATTTAAAACAAATGTGCTACTCAATTAACTTCTTTTATTATTTTAATAGATAATTATACATAAGTATTATATCATTATCATATAATAAAGGGCGGCAAATGATTGACTCGCCCGGGGCACCTGGGTGGTTAAAGCCGGCGCTGCTTTTAATGTCTTTCAGTGAACCTCCTATTTGACCAAAGCTTTACAAATTGGTAGTACATAAATATAATGTAAATAAAAAAAGCATCTTTTGTTATTAACTATTAATTATGTATATTAATATTATAAATATCTTATTAAGGAAGTGTTTTTTAAAATATTTCTTGAATTTTTCATCGTTTTTTTGCATTTTTTTAAATAGTTTTTTGTATATTTTTTGTATTTTTTTTTTGGGTGGGGGATTAAAACGAGGACACTGTCGCCTAGGGGTCAATAATACAGAAGACTCAGGTGTACGCCATTGTCAAATGAACGTTATTCTTATTAACATAAATCTCTTTTGAAAGTTAATGAAGTATGGCATATTTAAGTGAAACCCAGCGTATAGAAATTTTAATTCTTGTTGGATGCGGTAATAAAACCAGAACCCAGCAAGAAGTGTGCAATTTGTTTAATGCAAAATTTCCAGACAGACGTATCAGCCAATCCACTGTGAGTAAAATCGAGAAGAAATTTGAAGAAACTGGACATGTTAAACACATGCAAAGTTCGGGGCGTTCTAAGAAAATTGATAAAGATATAAAACTTGATATTTTATTAAGTGTGAGTGAAAATCCTTATGTTGCATCTCGATCAATTGCAGCAGACTATGAAATTTCTCAGCGGTCAGTATTACGTGCATTGAAATTAAAAAATTACCATCCTTACAAAATATAGCTGCTGCACGAACTTGATGAAGATGACCCAAACCGACCAATACATTTTTGTGAAACAATGAAAGATTTATGCTAGTGTAATCCAAACTTGATTAAGCAAATTCTTTTTTCGGACGAAGCATCATTTTGGCTAAATGCAACGGTGAATAAACAAAGTTACAGGTATTAGAGTAGTAGGGTATAGAGAATCCTTACTGGATGACTGAAGCACATACACAGTACCCTCGTAACGTTAACGTGTAGGCAGGAATGGTCCATGATAGAATCATAGGTCGTTTCTACTTCAACTAAACTCTCACTGGGCAGTGCTATCATAATTTTCTAAGGAACGAGCTTATTCCAGCTCTTGCTGCAAGTTTTCCAAATGAAGATGGTCCTGATTTACCAAGTGGTGATATTTGGTTTCATCAAGACGGTGCACCTCCGCAATTTGCATGGTCTGTTCACGAGTTTTTAAATGACTGCTCTCCTGGCAAGTAAACGGGCGTAGGCGAGCATCAATAGAGTGCCCCCCACCCCAGATCTCCAGATTTTACGCTCCTAGATTTTTATGGGGGTATTTAGAATCAAAAATCTGTTAACAAACCAAATAACCTATGATTTGGTATGAAGTGGGTCGTATTAGTCCTGACATCATTCGCAATGTACAAGAGGAATGTGTCAACAGATCTGCTTATTGTCAAGAAGTCAATGGATTGCATTTCGAACATTATATTTTTAAAAACAGTACTTTAATTTGTTGAATAAGAGCCTTATCTTTGATTGTTCTTAATAAAGTTTATGTTTTCCACTCTTTAAATGACTCATTCGACAATTTAACAATGTTAGGTATCAAAGTTTTGATGGTACCGTGTAGACATTTCAATAATCTATCAAAATAAAAAACGGAGGGTTGTCATTTAAAAAAAAATTCGATTAAGTTATTTGAAAAGTGCGAGAAACGTAAATTTTATGCAAAAATGTGTGTTTTTAGTGAATTTTTATTTTTAAAAATTCACTAATAGAGAGGTATCGATGGTGAGACTTTGCAAATTTTTTTTTCAAATGAGCGCGAATTTTGGCCCCTAGAACCTATATCCGCGGTCTGTTTCGATTTTTATATGTATCCAACCGATAACTCAAAAAGTATAAAATCGACAAGTGCCTTTCTTTTATTATTAGCTTGGACGAGTTCGTTAGCCAGGTAAATCGGACAAGGTTTTTCGGGAAATTTTTGAGTTTTCTTTCGAAAAAAAAGTTTCTCCAAAAATTACAAAGCTATTTCGATAAAATTTGGTGGTCATATTGCTTTGGGAAAGACCTAACTACGTACCAAAATTCAGCTTTCTAGGTTTAGAGAAAATTGAGCTATTCAAATTTGAAACATTTATATTTAATATCACCGCTTTTTATTGACAATGGTAAAAACTGGTTTAAAGGTATATGAGATCTAGTGGTTATCTAGCAACGGAACATTTCATATCATTGCGCAGGTCAGTTACACGCCCTTAACTGACGTTTATCGTATATTATTAAATCGTTTATCTGTTTTCAATTTCAGTTGACAAATTATTTGTGTTATTTGGAAATTTTAATATACAAGTGCAAATTATTCGTTTACGATTTTATTAATGTTAGTGGGTGAACTAAACAGTCTTTGTGATGTTTGTCAACAGATATAAAAGATTGAAGTTTTACAAAAAGGGCTGATATGCAACAGGTTAGTTATTTTCTCTCTGATGCTTTGGCGGTAGTTTTAGGTAAGTTTATAGTTTAACAGTCCATAATTATTAGCTAATTTTCGTTAAAAAAAATCGTCAATGAGGAAACCGCGACTTTAGAATTTTAAAAAGAATTCTTCAAATGAGCGCAAACTATCCCCCCTAGAAACCATATCCGGGTTTACGTTCAGTTTTTATTTGTTTATATACAGGGTTAACACATTTCTACGGTAAAGCTCAATATAATTATTATTATACAAGAGACGAGAGAAAATTGTATAAGTTAATTATAGGGTGTCTTGAGCTGCATCTTATAAAATTATTTTGACAGGCTGGCCCATCAGTCGTTGGTGATCCCTACAATTTTTTTTTCGAACACCATTATTTCATTGCATATTTCATCGAAATATGTTTGTAAGAAAAAAATCGAGACGCAGTATGTGCGTCTTGGTAGCAAATTTTCATTAAATGTTTCAAATTTCAATAACTCAATTTTCTATTAACCTAAGGTTTATTGGCTAGGAAACCAACATTAAAAGTTTATTGCCGGAAAATTTTTGTACATTTTCAAACAATAAGTTATTTTGATAAAATATGGCACATTGTTTCTACTATATAGGTTATACCGGTAACCAATTTGATGACTGCTTGCATTAAACAGACATATTTGCTATTCAAAGCATTTTTATAAAAATTCACTTCCATAACGCACTTGCTGCGTCCAGACTTTTTTTAAACTAGAGTTGACGTGTCCGAGCATTTCGTCAAAATCGCGCACATTTTAATAAATGTATTCCATAATTTAGCCGCTCGCAGTATATACTTTTGTTCAAATTAATATTTTAACATCGAATAAATACTTTTTGTTACCTTCCTATAATATTCCATATCTTGAAAAGAGCGAAACATTCTTCCTGCCAAAAAAACTATTAATTATCTTACACTTTTCACCAAACAGTGTATGCCAGTAGTAACCACTATACAGTTTAGCAATTAGTAATTATAAGCACTTTTTAGAAGCAGGTAACTGTTTAATTTCTTGTCTAATCAACACAACTTTTAATGGGTTTGCACCTACACTTTGTAGAAACCAAACAACCTTATTTAAATTATGAACTTGTTTTTAAGTCTTACTAAAATATTCAGAATCTCAATACCAGTGTAGCAAGGTGAAGAATATTCATGTGAACTGTTTCAGGATTGTCGGGAACATTGTATATATAATATGGGTATAGGTAAGTTCAGCATATATCACATAACGAAGGGGATGGGAACCGGGAGGTCGACCGTTAGAGCAGCTGCAACGGTTGGGTGCTTGGATAAAAGGACACCTCAGATAGCGAAGTAAACGACATGCGATAATGCGATAGTGATTTACTGGTAACAGAGATTTGTTTGTTTGTTACTTGGTTGGGTTACAATTAACGTTCGTGATTCTTATCACTTTCTAAAATGTTAACTTGTTTTTAGTAAATTTTCTTTTTAAAAAAATGCACTAATGAGGAGATCCCGACTTTTGAATTTTGAAAAAAATTCTTCAAATGAGCGCTATTTTAAATTCGAGGTCGGTTTCAGACTTTATATGTTTATATATATATATATATATATATATATATATATATATATATATATATATATATATATATATATATATATATATATATATATATATATATATATATATATATATATATATATATATATATATATATATATATATATATATATATTATATATATATATATATATATATATATATATATATATATATATATATATACAGGGTGGCGCATTGAAAACGAAACAGACCGATTTGCGTCCAGAGAATTTTTTTGTAAGAAATTTTTTTTAAAACGCTAAAGCACGTCAATTTTAATATTGAGGGGGACATGTTTTGACATAAAACTCAAATTTGTCACATCAAACCCTTAAGGGTGGTGATTGATAACAACCCTTATCTTTTAAATAGGGAACATGGATCGAGTGTTACATCATTTGAAAGCTCTTTCTTTTCTGAATTCAACACACAAGTTTTTCTTGGAAGTTTTATTAACTCGTTTAAAAATTATTCTTAGTTGAAGATGCAAAAAGGCATTTTACACATTCCGATAAGAAATGTGCTGATAGTCAATGTTTTTTTCGTTTGTAAACAAAAAATTGACTATCAGAACATTTCTTATCGGAATGAGAGAAATGCGGTTTATAATTTCAGTTTATCGGTCGGTTTGGTACGTGATAGTACTACCGAAAATTAATTTCACAATGATGTATTCTGTAGAAGAAAGATTTGAAATAATTACTCTTTTTTTTCAAAAACGATGTGTGTGCCAACCATACCGCAAATTTATATAATGAACGACATCCGAACAGACATGTTAACAGAAAATACATCTTGGAGTTAGTTGCAAAGTTTCGACAAAGTGGTTCAGTAGCCAACAAAAAACGGGATCCTGAACGTGAATTTCCAGTTAGAAATGAGACTACTGAGATTTAAGTTTTAGGACCAATTTGCTGTAGACACAACTGTGAGTACGAGAAATTTGGCCACTGTTTCAAACATCAAAAGAAGAACTATTCAGCGAATATTGAAGCATCATAAATTTCACCCGTATGAAATTCATCTTGTACAACTGAATGAAGATGATTTTGATCGGCGGCTGGAGTTCTGTGAAGTTATGACTGCAAGAATAGCTGATAACGGGAACTTTCTGTTCAATATCTGTTTTTCAGACGATTGTACGTTTTTATTAAACTCTACAGTCAATCGCCATAATTGTTGTCATTGGGCAGATAATAATCCAAGAAATTTTCAGGAAGTCCACACTCAAACTCCACAGAAATTGAATGTCTGGACCGGCATTTTTGGAGATCGTTTAATCGGACCAATGTTTCTTGATAGCAGTTTGATTGGCGAAACGTATTTGAAGTTACTAGAAGATATCGTTTACCCTCTACTAATTGACATTGTTGAAAATGATGATCGCTATCAAGAAAATCAATTAGTGTTTCAACAAGATGGAGCTCCTCCGCATTTTTCACAACGTGTTAGGGAGTTTTTGAACAGAGAGTTTTCATAGCAATGGATTGGACGTAGAGGTGCTACTGAGTGGCCCCCTAGATCACCGGATTTAACTCCTTTAGACTAATTTCAATGGGGCCATTTAAAGAGTAGAATTTTCGCAACAGAACCGGAGTCTCTGGAAGAATTACGACGACGCATTGTTGAATAATGCCTTCTAATAACTCCACAAATGCTCCATAATGTCAGAGCTCGTTTTGAACAAAATTTGTACTTTTGTATGGAAGCTGGTGGTCAACAATTTGAACACTTACTTACCTGAATAAACATTTTTGAACGTTTGGTTTTGTTTTTTAGTTTTTTTTAACGAAAAATTGACTAATTAGTGCATTTCTTATCACAATGAATGAAATACGTTCTTGCAACTCCAACTGTGAATAATTTTTAAACGAGTCGACAAAACTTCCAAAAAAAATTGTGTGCTGAATTCAGAAAAGAAAGAGCTTTCAAATGATGTAACAGTCGACCCATGTTCCTTATTTAAAATATAAGGGTTGTTATCACCACCCTTAAGGGGTTGATGTGACAAAGTTGAGTTTTATGTCAAAACATGTCCCCCTCAATATTAAAAGTGACGCGTTTCAACGTTTCTTAAAAAAATCTCTGGACGCAAATCGGTCTGTTTCGTTTTCAATGCCCCACCATATATATATATATATATATATATATATATATATATATATATATATATATATTTATGAGTCACACCGATACCTAAAAAATAATACGCCGAATTAGATAAAATCTGGTGAGTACCTTCGTTTCGCAAGTGGCTTGGATAAGTTGGTTAGCCAGGAAAATCGGACTAGTTTTTCCCGGAAAATTTTGCGTTTTCTTTCGGAAAATTTTTATATCTCCGGAAATAACAAAGTTAGGGCAACCATGTTGGGTGCGAGGATTTATATTATAAAAGGAAAACCATGCACCAAAATTTGATCTCTACGTTAAAATAAAATAAAAGTTATAAGCCTTTAAGTTTTTATTCCTAAAACGTCAAAAAAATGCGATTCAAAACGTCAAAATTGACACCTTCTAGATAGAGAACCTACATGAACGGTTATGCAGCATAAATGTCTTAAGAAGTTAAAAAGCCTTAAGTTTCAGCTACAATCTTCATTGTTCTTTATTTTATTAAATTATTTGCAGAAAATTAATTTAAAATAGACCCTTTATGTGATGCTTTGGTAGCAGTTTCAGTTTTTTATTTAAGTGTAAGGAATGAGATTACGCTTATTGTTTAGCGTTTTTTTTTTTCAATTGGGCAAAGTGGAAGTTTTTTATGGAGAAACGGTGTTGGTAAGTAGTTTTTCCTTTATATGGACTTCTGTAAGGTGAGTTATTTACAGTTTGCATTTCTAGCTCCGTTGTAGCATGTTTACCTTGCACAGAACCTCAAATTTACCTTAGGTCTCTTAACTGTATTGTGGAGTTGAGATCACAGCATTTGTCCGATGGTGAATGCATAAAGGGGTTTCTCTAAGCATGTTTCTGAATTTTTGTTTTAAACAACGAACAATACGCTAATCTGCTAATTTACCTATAAATCTTATTAATATAAAAAAAATGGAAACAACGTTCGTGCCTCGAATAAAGCTATCTTCGACCTTTTAACTTTAAATGAAATTTCCTTCTCCCGTTTCGCATCCGTTCAACATATTGGGCACAGAAAATATAGGAATTTACTTAAAATTGTAATTTATAATTGAAGAAAAATAAAACTTGTTCTAGGTATGCAACAAAAAATTCACACTAAATAGAATAATTTCTAGATTCTAAAACCTACTGTGACGCTATAATGAAACAACGTTAAATGAGACGATAACCATTTCAGGTTAAGGGATCGAAAAATGTTTAAACAGTAAAATAAGCTTTCGTACTCCAAAAAAAAAACAAGATTCTTATAAGGCGTAATACAATAGTGCATAATAGTCCACGGCAACAGTACATGTCATATTCAACTGACAAATTATTTTGATACATGTTAGATCTACTTTCAAAGTGACATGTAAATAAGTATTTTGTTTTCTGACATTTGTAATACAAATGTATGCATGCTCTTCTTCTTACATTCATTCTTATTTTTGGCCATCACAATTTTACTCATAGAGTTGGATACAATTTTCGTAACTTTTGAATTTTGAAAAGATTTCTTCAAATGAGCGCGAACTAGGCCCCAAAGAACCCGTATCCGGGTTAGTTTGAGTTTTTATCTGTTTTCATATACACTGGGTGACGCATTTCTAGGGTAAAGCTCAACATATCCATTATTATAGAAGATATGAGAAATAATTTTATATGTTAATTATACGATGTCAGGAGCTGTATCTTATAAAATTATTTTTAAAGTCACAGGTGGCCCATAAGTCGCTGATGATGCAATTTTTTTCCTAATCGAACACGTCTTATAGTATTGCAATTTTTGCATTTTCCATCGAAAGATAATGCATGTTTGTAAGAAAATAAATTCGAGACTCAGCAAGTGCGTTATGGTAGCGATTTTTCATAAAATGTTTCTTTCGATAGCTTAATTTACTATTAACCTAAAGTTTGTTGGCCAGAAAACCAGTTTTTTGGGCACATTTTAAGTTTATTTTCGGAAGATTTTTGTATATTGTCAAACAATAAAGTTATTTTGATGAAATATGGTACATTGTTTCTCCTATATAGGTTATACTGGTAACCAAATTTGTGGCAAGCTTTCTTAAAAAAACTATATTTCCTATTAAAAACATTTTAATGAAAATTCACTACCATAACGCCCTTGCTGCGTCCACACGTTTAATGTTACAAAACAGTTTGGACCCAGCAAGTGCGTTATGGTAACAAATTTTTATAATGATATTTGAAGTCTGAAATCAAATTTTCTAGTAACCTAACAACTTCAAACTTGGCACATAGTAAAGTAGGCCCATATAAAGAGAACATGTGTTTTGAATCTTACCTGAACCACTCCAGTATTATCAGAGAAATATTTTTTTTTGGGAAAGACTGATATAGAAGACAGGCTCATTCACTCGATGAATGGTCTATTAGAAGATTGTTTAAACTATGTGTATCTGAAAATTTGCACATCCTATTTTTAGGTGGTTATAATTTTCAAAATGGCCGACTTCCGGTTATACCGGAAACTACTATAAACTTTGTTATTTTATGTAAGATATCTGCAGGCAATATCGCTAGATGGGCAATATGGCCAGTTCGCTATACAGGGTGGGCCAAACTCGATGGCGTATTAGAAGTATATAGTGAACCAAAACAGATATAAATCTAAAATTTGGGTTGTGTTCATAAGTGATCACGATCTTCATTTTGAAAATATTTTTGACACTGTGGCGTTGCCAGATCCATCCTTACCAGATACCAACTTTGTTTTGTCTAATGAAACAGCCCGTATATTGTGACACTTTCCGATTCTTCGAAACATTCTGAAAATTTCTTATATGATGTATATTTCACCTATCGCAGGTCGTTAAGCAGGTAAAAATTATTACTTAGGAAATTTGGCACCCTGCATCCATTAATAATAAAAAAATTCTTTCCTTAACCAGCATAGGTGGAGTTTTGAATTTTTGCTTGCTGTTTGTCAATGGGTTGTTATATCAAAACATGCATCGAATTATTGCATACAGGCTCTCTACAAAAAAAGGGCTTTCGGTAGAACATAGAAGGGCAAGTATTGCGATATTTTCAAATGGAACAGCCTGTATTTTACAATGAGAATAGAAAGATCAATTGATTTTCTATCGAAAAGTACCATATGATGTTATAGCTATTTTCAGTGGTTTTTGAGTTACAAATGAAAAACCAAAATATTGTAAAATTTTCGTAAACTTTAACTTTTAACTCTACTCCATAGATAAAATCTAGTGGAGTTAAATTTAGTGACCAAAGAAGTCAAATGCTTGGATTACGTTATCATATCCATCTAGCTGCAAATATATAGGAGAGCAGTCTGCTCACTCCTTCACCGCTATTAGGCGGAGCACCATCGTATTGGAACGAACAGCGCATAATTTCTTTTAAGGCTGCGATATCCTAGACGAAGAAGTACCTCCGACAAAGATAGAAAATATTATCCCGTAAAGTGCTGCTGAACATCTTGAATTAACGCTTTCCTCAAAAACTGTATGCTTTTACCGATAGTCTTACTATGTTGAGCTACTTCTCAGAAGGTGTCGTCAGTTTCGCCTTCGTATTTACAGAAAACTGGTAATTGAAAAAATGCTACGTTGTCGGTTGTCTGCTCTTTTGGTTATATTCCATGCTTCAGGGAGCGGAGGGCGGAGGGAGATGGAAAATATAGGAATTCTATCGTATGCCTTTGGATGAACTTGAGAGGCAATATTTCTGCCTATAACAATAAGCGGTCGACCCTTAGGGAACAAGTGATTTTTTTACAGCCTTTACCCAGCATAACTGTTGATTATGGCATTTATCAGAGCAGACATTCGGTTCATGGATTGAGGTCCGGTCTGATCTTATAAACAATACAGTGTTCCAGCAAATTTTCATACAAAAATTGCTTGATACAGCAAGTGCGTTTTTATAGAGAATTTTAATACCCCACCTCCCAAAGAATCGTTAGTTGAACATATAAAAAAAGTTCAGGACGCAGCAAGTGCATTATGGTAGTGAATTTTCATTAAATGCCACAAATTTGTATAACTCAATTTCCTATTAACTTAGAAAGTTTAGTTTTGGTACGTAGTAAGTTATTTCCTAAGGAAAGATATCCACCAAATTTTATTAAAATAACTTTGTAATTTTCGGAGAAAAAAATGTTTTCCGAAAAAAAACCTCAAAATTTGAATAACTCAATTTTCTATAAACTTAGAAAGTTGAATTTTGGTACTTTAGGAGGTCTTTCTTAAAGCAATATACCCATTAAATTTTATTAAACAGCTTTGTCATTTTCGGAGAAAAATTTTTTTTTCGAAAGAAAACTCAACATTTTCCCGGAAAACCCCGTCCGATTCACTAAAAAGACCAAGGACAAATAACATAAGTAGGTATATGAAATTGTAGGCAACAAGTGTAAGGGAAAACAGTTCCGTTTTGTTTTTCTCGTACGAAATGTATGTCTGGTGTATTGCTACTTTTCGGCCTCTTAGCCCCGAGTGACTCTCTTCGGGTGTGAAAACAAAAACTTCATTTATCATACACAAAGTTTGAGTCCTTGTATCCTTCTTTGGTCTCCTGGGGAAAAATAGTTATGATCATGGCTCAAATTTTCGTTTAGCTAAAAACTTACAATTTGGTTAATAGTACTATAGCCTATGTCAATGCAATTTGCCTACCAAGTTTTATTATTTCCGGAGATATAATTTTTTTTCGAAAGAAAACCCAAAATTTTACCGTTATTTTCATCATTGTTAACCAACTCATTTATTTTAGGTTGTCAAAAGCTTATGGTTATCGAAGTATTCAATTTCAGTGAGTTTTTATAACACTGACAACACTGCTTAGGCCGCAGGTAGAAAGTAATTGTATCCGATGGGGACGGCATCTGTTATAGAGTTGCCAAACTTGTGATGTATCAGCTTAGTGACAATACAGTTGCACTTCTACTGAATTTGCCTCGGGCAGCTGTAGAAAACGTATTCTGTGTACATTTAATAAAAACGTAATTTAAAAAAAAACTAGAAGGGCTACATACTTAGATTTTATTGCGATCGAATCTTTACATGTTCCTGCAGGTTATGAATAGTCAAAGTCATCACTTTTGGAACATGTTCGTATATATAATCCTATCTAAATCATTGTAATATTTAAGTGAATTTCAATTAATTATAACTAATAACACAAAATATTTTTTGAAATTTGCGAACATTCATCACCATTTGTGGTTTGTCTAGATTATGCAGCTTTTTAAATTGTTCCCGTAGACCTACTATTTCTTGAGATAATTACAATTTAAGGAGGCCTTGTTTTCCTATATTAAAGTGATAGCTAAATGCCACCCTTAAAGGTAAGTCGTCAGGAAAATCACTAACTGTTGTCCTGATTATTTCCGTAGACCGTTGATTAGTTAGAGCTCCATCATAATATGATAACGTATTGCCATTCTTCAACGTGCAGAACACATTGAAGCTGATTTTGTTTTGAAAGCTTCCTCCTCTCTATGTGTGATGATTTCGGTTTGCCCAAACATGTGCGTTTTTTCATATATATACCCTCGCGGAACAACTTTGACTTATCCACCCAGATAATGGTTTTCAAAAAAATAATATAGTGTAAATCTTACAATCTGTTGTTTTATTAAATATTTGTGTATATACGTCAAGTGGCGCCCACAACCATTTCATTTTTGAATCCCTATATATTAAACTCAAACCTTATGTAAGAGGCACGATGTAAAGACAACATTGTGATCAGGACTTCATAGTTCTCTATTATCTTACCTAATTCATTCAATAACTTAGCTAACAGCCATTCATAAAACGCAAATCTATTTTTAATCGTGAGCATAGATTTTGTTTTTAATAACCTCTTGAAATTCCATTTTAAGCAAAAGTGTTTCTTAACTGTACTGAAGTGGTTAAAATATAGGTCAAGTCAAATTTATCATGACAAAAGTATTTATATCACTTTAATGCTCTCCAAACTTCCTAAATACATTATAATGCAAAATGTGCCTGAACCGACTGTTTAAGTTCAAGTTATTTCAAGGAAATTATATTTTCATTTTTGGCGAATTTTCTTAAAAAATTCACTAATGAGAAGATCTGGACTTTTGAATTTTGAAAAAATTTCTTCAAACGAGCTAAGCTCCGTAAAACCCATACCCAGGGTCAATTTGAATTTATATATATAGAGGGTGGTCCGTAATTGTATATCGCAAAGTGCATCACGGCAATAAGCACGAAAAAATACGAAACTTTTCTTAATGCACTTTTCGACCTATTTACAGAGTAACAAAGTAAACAAAGTAAGGGCAACGAAATTTGGTACATCATTTATATCATTATAGGTAAGCTACCTACCAAAATTTAGCGCTATAGGTTAAAGGACAAAAAAGTTACAGGCATTTAAAGAAAAATAAATTTGGGTTTTCCTCAAAACGTCAAAGTCGCGATTTTAAACGTCAAAATTGTTAATATTTAGGCAATGAACCTGAAATTAATATGATCTATGGAAGGAAAATGTCTCAAGAATAATGTTTTACAAAGCCTGAGCTCTTAGTTTGAATCGTCATTGTCCTTCATTTTACTAAAATGTTCCCAGAAAATTCATTTCAAATAGACCTTTTCTCTGATGCTTTAGCAGTAGTGTTGGTTATAGAGTTTATCGTTTAATGGTATATCATTTTTGTCGAATTTTCGTAAAAAATCATTAAAGTGCAATATATCCGTTATTATGCAAGTTACGAAAAAAAGTTGTATACATTAATTGTAGGGTGTCTTAAGCTACATCTTAAAAAATATTTCCACAGTTACAGGGTGACCCATAAGTCGTTGGTGATTCAAATTTTCTTTTTTTTAGTGATTTTTTTAATCGAACACGCCCTATGTTATTGCATTTTTGTATTTTCCATCAAAATATAATACATCTTTGTAAGAAAAGAAATTCGGGACGCAGCAAGTGCGTTATGGTAGCGAATTTTCATTAAATGCTTCAAATTTTGATTCAATTTGCTATTAACCTATAAGGTTGACCAGAAAACCAGTTTTTTCGGGAAAAATTTAAGTTTACTTTCGGAAATTTTTGTACACTTTCAAACAATAAAGTTATTTTGATGAAACATGGCACATTGTTTCTAATTATAGATTATACTGGTAACCAAATTTGGTGCCTGCTTTGTTAAAAAAACATATTTGCTATTAAAAACATTTTGATGAAAATTCATTACCATAACGCACCTGCTGCGTCCCGAGTTTTTTTGTATGAAGTGTAATTTTAGAGATAACTGCAGTTTACGGTATCTGTGCAATTTCTTCCCGATAAAGTAACGAAATACTATTGCCACAAATTTGTTAGTATGCGGATGTCAGATATGAAACATTAAATGCTATGACAGGTAAGCTATTTTATAGTTTTAGTTACAACGAAGCTGCAACTATAGTATTACTTGAAGTGCGCGTTATTATTAATTTGAGAACATGAATAATTTCACATCCATCGAATTAGCAGACATGCATTTGTGTTTGTCATTTCATGCATATGTACAGTTGCAGAAATCTCACCGTCGGTCAAAATCAAGTGGCCTGAGCGCGTGATGAAAACTTGGAAAATACACAAATTGTTTAAACTTTTTAACAACAAAAGCACAATATACGAATTCATCGTATTGATACAGTACACAAACTAGACTTTTGCAATGCCAAAGCAATGGCCCCGGTTTACTACTTAAAATCCAGAATAATCCGGGAAGCGATGGAGATTGAGAAACGTCCCAATTGTTTAAATAAAATAAATGATGGTATTCTACTTCCGATTATAATTATTTTAGGAGGTATAATTTTTTTCGGAATAATCGGAGAAACACTGGATTTGTTTCGCGAAAAACTGGTCCAATTGGGCTGAATAATGAACTCGTCCAAGCTATTTACAAAAGAATCATGCCTGCTAAGTTTGAACAAAATCGGTTAATTATTTTTAAGCTCGGTTACATCAGTAGTACCACCATCGTGATCTCTCTATTAATGAAATTTCTTAATACAAACTTAGTAAAAGTGAGAAGAAAAAGCCATGGTTACGAGGGTGCGACTTCGCCTATAGACTGTGATGGACATTCATATTGAAGAGAAATTAAATTTTCTACCCAAATATCTAAAAATATACAGCATGTTCCATTTGGAAAAAAATAAGTTTTTGAACTTTGAAGCTTTCCTGATTCGCCATTAAATTTTGAGGATACTCCATAAATGAGATCAAGTATCCTTATACATTCCCGAAACCTACTATCTGTATTAGCGACTAACAAAATTTTACTTCTTAATTATGAAAAATAAATGAACGAATGGCTTTAATATTTCAATGCAAATGAATAAACATTTTAAAAAATCACAATAACTGTGAAACAATTGAAGATATATTAAGATAGTTGACGTTGGTGTACACAGAATTTTACGTACAATTCAAATATGTAAAAAGTCTGGACGCAGCAAGTGCGTTATGGTAGTGAATTTTCATTACAATGTTTTTAATAGCAAATATCTGTGTTTTTTTAAGAAAACAGGCGTCAAATTTGGTTACCGGTATAACCTATATAGTAAAAACAATGTGCCATGTTTCATCACAATAACTTTATTGTTTGAAAATGTACAAAAATTTCCGAAAGTAAACTTAAAGTGTTCCCGAAAAAACTCGTTTCTTTCTTATAGGTTAATAGTAAATTGAGGTATTCAAATATGAAGCATTTAATCAAATTTCGCTACCATAACGTATAACGCACTTGCCGCGTCCCGAATTTCTCTTTTTACTAACATACATTATATTTCGATGGAAAATGCAAAAATGCAATAACATAAGGGGTATTCGACTAAAAAAAAATAAAAAAATAAAAATTTTATCACCAACGACTTATGAGCCATCCTGTGCATGTAGAAATAATTGTTTAAGATGTAGCTAAAGACACCCCACAATTAATGTATACTTTTTTTTTCATACATTGTATAATAACGGTTATATTGAGCTTTGTTGATCTTTTTACGAAAATTCGTCAAACATTATATACTATTAAACGATAAACTCTATAACTAAGACTACTACCAAAGCATCAGAGTAATGGTCTATTTGAAATTAATTATCTGGAAATATTTTAGTAAAATGAAGGACAATGACGGTTGAAACTAGGACTTCAGGGTTTGTAAAACATTCTTCTTGAGGCATTTTCTTTCCATAGCCCGTATTAGATTCAGGTTCTTTGCCAAAATGTTGCCGATTTTGACGTTTTGTCGCGACTTTGACGTTTTGAGTAAAACCCCAATTTATTTTTCTTTAAATGCCTATAACTTTTTTGTCTTTTAACCTACAGAGCTACATTTTGCTACATAATGATAAAATCGGTCCATTACTTTTGGAGTTATCAGTGTGATACATTAATACATACATACATACATACATACATATATATATATATATATATATATATATATATATATATATATATATATATATATATATATATATATATATATATATATATATATATATAAATTAAAACTGACCCCTAATATATATTCTAGGGAGCCTAATTAGCGCTCATTTAAAGAATTTTTTTCAAAATTCAAAAATTCAAAAGTCGGGATTTCCTCATTAGTTAATTTTTTTTAAAGAAAATTCACTAAAAATATACAGGCTGTTCCATTTAAAATAACAAAGTTGATCCCAACTTCCGGTTAAACCGGAAGCGATATCGACTCCAAATTATTTTCCGTGGAAAGAGCGTTATGTCTTATATATGAATGCAAATTTTCAGAGTTGAAATACGTTAATAACTAGAAAAAACTCTGGACGCAGCAAGTGCGTTATGGTAGTGAATTTTCATAGAAATGATCTGGCACAAGATATTTTATTATAACTTTTTTTTCTTGTAACATAGAAATCCAAATTTTGGTGTATAGTTTACTTTGTATATCATAAACCTACCTACCAAATTTGGTTCATAGATTTTTTATTTTTTAAGAAAAAAAATTTTTCAAATTAAAACTGAAATTTTTCCCGGAAAACCTCGTCCGATTTTTCTGATTAACGAACTTATCAAAGCCATTTGCAAAAGGAAGGTACATGCCAAATTTTATCAAAATCGGCCTATTATTCTCTGAGATAAAATTTTTTTTAGAATGAAAACTCAAAATTTTCCCGGAAAACCTCGTCCGATTGTCCTCACTAACGAACTTATCCAAGCCATTTACAAAAGAAAGGTACATGCCAAATTTTATCAAAATCGGCCCATTATTTTTTGAGTTATCGGTGTGATACATATATATATATATATATATATATATATATATATATATATATATATATAAATTGAAACTGACCCCGGATATGGGTTCTAGGGGTCCTAGTTCGCGCTCGTTTACAAAAATTTTTTCAAAATTCAAAAGTCGGGATCTCCCCATTAGTGAATTTTTTCTACGAAAATTCACTAAAATGTCTAACCAACCTATTTCGTGGTATACCCAGTAATATGTACATTCCAAAGAATATCTGTTTCAAGTTTAGTGACGGCAGATGTGATGGGGATTCCATTTCTAGTAAAGCTACTTACCGTGAAGTGTGTTCTAGTAGGATGATGGACATCCTTCCTGTGCGCGCAAGGACCGTAACAAGAGAGACGGCTGAGGACTTTAACGAAAGCAGAGGGTGGATATATTGTTATAGTTGGCCTTAGGTTTACATAGAAACACACGAAATCATCATTTAACTTGACCGGAGACGCGTGCCGAGTGTGTGCTATGACACGAGCCGTTGGTTACCTAATTATTATGCTACTCGAGTATTAACCATGTTGTACAGGGTGATTATGTCGGTACCGCAACCCACATAATGCCAGTTTATCTTTGGGATCATTAAAAGCGATGTATTTACACATTTCCTTTATGATGTCTACGTTGTAACGAAAATCTGTCGCCGTTAGAGAAAATGTATTTTTATAGTAATTTACCTGACGTGTACAGTGTTAGGTATATAAATACAGTGAGTCCCAAACTGGATGGGAACTTTGAGCACACCAATGAATCGGCCCATTATTACAAATGATATTTTACATTACAACATTATCCTTAAAAAAAATTATAATTAAATTAAATAGGTAAGCCTAGTAAATAACTAAATGTACTAACAGAACTCAATAAAAAGCAGATTATTGATTTACGAAGAGGCCCTTGAAAATTGTTTGATTTTTAAACGTAAGTCAACTGAAAAACAACAGAAGAAAGGTTGCTTTGGATATAACACTATCGCGACCATTAAGAATACTGCCATTCTTAATTATCTGAACAATTTGAGGTGTATTTAACACGTTGCTTACAATTTTGTACTAAATTGTTTGTTTCCTGTTTATTTTGAATATTATTCAACAATATGTTCAGTAATGAAGAATATTTTGACATGTTGAAATGTTATATTCTAACCGAAATACTGAGGCAGCTGCAAATTCATATCAAAACAACTACCCAGAAATATGACAACCAAACACCAAAATATTTCGCAGGATAGTGACCAATCTATTGAACGACGGTAGCTTCCACGCAAAGAAACTACCAATGCCTAGAAATGAAGAAAGAAATAATGCCGTCTCATAGGTTTCAAACAAAAACCCTCCGCATTCTGTTCGGTTTTATAGTGAACAAATTGACGTTACAAAAAATACGGTACACCGTGTATTAAAACAAAGTCATTACCATCCATAAAAACCTACAATCGTACAATGTTGACAATTATCGTAAGCGACTTCAATTCTGCAGATGGTATCAAGGACAACGTCAGCAAGATGAAAATTTTCATTTGAAAATAATATGGGCTGATGAATCCAAATTTACAAATTGTGGTGGGTATAATCGCCATAATAGGCATTATTGGACAAATGAAAATCCCCATCTAAAGGAAGAAAGACGATTGCAAGACAGATTTGGTATTAATGTATGGTGCGGCTTATTAGGTAAAAAACTGTTATTTTTATTTGTAGATTAGAAAGGTAATTTAAAAAAATCAGGTAACTTCATTGTTGGTCAGTTCTTTTTTGAAAATAATTTAACTGGGGAAAGGTATCTATTCTATTGAGAACTAATATCTTACCAACAATAAGAAGAGTTCGTGATAATTTTGACGAGGTACCAACAAGACGGTTGTCCAGCTCACAATGCTAGGATCGTTAAAGAATTTTTGTAGCAAAATTTTAATAATCGTGTCATTTGTAATAATGTGCCGGTTCATTGGTGTGCTCGAAGTTCTGATATAACACCCGCATGGATTGTTATTTTTGGGGTACTCTGAAGAATGATGTGTATAAATTCGATCCACCACAAAATATCAATGAATTACGAAACAGAATCACGGAAGCTATAAATGAATATAACCAAAACACACTCACCAGAGTTTCCAGGCATGCTTCAAAAAGGTGTATAAAATGCATTGAACAAAACGGTGGCCATATTGAAAATTTTTCTATTTAGTGTATTTTTAAGTTTCTATTTTATTATTTGTTGAGTTCCGTTTCTAATTGTGTTGTTTTGTGGAGTTTAAGTTTCTATTTGTTATTGCCGGGTTTCGTTATTAAACTGTTTCACATAATATTACCTAGCATTATTACCTAATTAAGTATTGTAAATTTAATCACAGTATTTTTTATCGTGAATCATTACTGAAAATTATGTTAAAAATAGAAGTTTATTGTTAGACTCTATGGCCTACTGCTTTTTGAACATATTTTTTTGTCATTTGTTTTCTGGTATTGGATTTCATAGCCTACTATCCTCAAAACGGTTTTTCTCAACATTGTCAGTGCAATTACAAGATTTCTCAAGCATGTTGTACGTCATTGAAAAGCTCTTTTCACATGAGCAAAAAAATCCAATATGGCTGCCATAATAAAAACAAACGTTGATACCTGTAGCTCAACAACAAATGACAATCCAAAGTTGAGAACATCACAAAAAGATTACTCGGTAAAAAGTGTCTTGGACATGTCAGATCAACGACTACTTAGATATTGAAGTAAAAATAAATCGACAATTTTTTTTTTTTTCAAAATAACTCTAAAACGAAAAGAGGCAGGGAAAAATACAAGTCCTATTTGGAGCGAGCATGAAATTCTGCAAAACATTGCTAATTTAACTGTCTCCCTATCTCTAATAATAACGAAGATAGCAATACATTTCCATCTAGTTTGGGACACACTGTATACAGTATGGAACGGCCAAATGGAATAAATTAAGTATCCCAACTATTGTGCATATTTATATAAAATCCCGAAACATGTCAATTTTAGATTAAAAATGATAACATGCAATGTAGAAACTTTACACCTATATTCAACCACCTTCTAGTGACAGTTACAACCCCCAAATATTTAAATAGAAAGTAGGAGCTTGTTATAGGTACCTCATTTGAAAAATATTTTCATTGTCTATTCAAAAATACTATGGTTTTAAAATGTATTGCAACAATTAACAGTAAAAAAAAGAATTTCATCTGATTAACGAACTCCGCTACAACACACTAAGAAATAAATAACTAATCGCGTTACTTTCTTTTTTTTTCGCGTCGGTCTATTTCCGTCAGTTTCACCTCACTATCCTGGAAATTTTGCCGAACTCCCCGCCTTTCTGTAAGGAGGGTAGGGATCTTTAACGTGCCAAACATCGCATGGACACGGCACCAATAGCTTTACGCCCCCTCCGAAGGACAGAACGTGCAGTCAACTTGCTCAAATACAATGCCACAACCTTGGTTGATGTTAATGTCACAGTATGTACAGAAAAGTAAAAGGAGAACCCTGGGATCGAACCTAGTACCCTTTGGTTCAAAGGCACACGTTCTTACCACTGAACCACCGAAGCTCTGTTTCATTCTTAATGTAGGAGATGTTCAAAATGCATGCCTTGGACGTCTTGGCAGCATCCTAACCGTAAACTAAAATGTCTTCTAACGTTAATCAATATCTGAGGCGTGACCGACCTAATCGCAATCGTTATTCTTTTTCTTAAGTCAGGTAAATCGCGTGGTTTAGTTTTGTATACCATACACATATCCCCATAAGAAGAAGTCTAAAAGCGTAAGATCGGGTGATCGTTCTGGCCATTCTAACGTACCTTGCCTGCTAATCCAGCGATTTGGAAATTATAAGTAACGCCACAAATTGATTTGGTAATGTGCTCAAACACAATGCCACAACCTCGGTTGATGTTAATGTAACAGTATGTATTGAGCAAGTGAAAGGAGTACGCTGGGATCGAACCCGGTACCCTTCGGTTCAGAGGCACACGTTCTTACCACTGAACCACTGAGGCTCTAAACATCGAATTAATAAGCTACATTAAGCTTAGCATAAGCTGAGCTAGCAACACTATCTAATATTTTATCATATCGACTCATCGGCGTAGCTAGCCTCGGTTTTCAGGGGGGGGGGGGTGGTCATGGCCCCAGGTTTACGTTGGGTTAAAAAAATACACGTAAATATATGTTTTCTATTTTCTTAATTAGAATCTTTCAGGGGGGCAAGGTACAGCCCCACCACCCCACCACACCCAGGTACGCCAATGTATCGACTGACTAAAATTGGTGGGTTTCCGTAACTGGTTACGGGCTATCACTGATGATAAACACAAATACGCCCCTCTGACCCAGTAAGGTCTTGAAACTAATAAAAGTGACGTATGTACTTACGCCTCTCTGACTAGATTCTTAATAGATACTTGGTTTATACGCCTAGATAATTTTTGTACATGCGCACAAACTATTCATTCAAATCATACGCCTCTCTGTCCTGACATGAAGATAATAATAACCAGTTTGTATGTCAGTTTCTCATATTTGGACAAAATGGTTGATACGTATCCCTCTTACTTGAAGCCCCTGATATATATATATATATATATATATATATATATATATATATATATATATATATATATATATATATATATATATATATATATATATATATACTTATATATACTTATGTATGTAGACACAGAAGTGTTTCCAGAATGTGTAGCCAAATTAATACCCAGGAAACTAACTAGAGGTCAAAATAGGTCGAATTAACCCAATCTATCTATATACCAAAACGCACTCTTTAAAGGTTACAGCCCTTTAAAGTCGATATTAAGAAAATATTGTACCTTGTTTCTCAATGGTTGTAGATATTTTGTTAAAATTTGGCACACGCTCGTTGTTAATAAATTTTAATGCTCTAAAGTAAATATCAATTCCTCTCAACAGGAGGGGTTAAAACTTCAGCATTTTGAATTCTTGAAATGATAGTTGCTGATCAACTAAATGCTTCGTTAGTTCTAAAAGTGTCTTTCTTCCACGTAGTCTGGGTTTCGTGAGAAATTTAACACTGTCACTGCTCTTCTGGATGTCACTTGCGATATATTTAAAGGCATATATTTTAAGAAGCTAAGATTTCTGATACTGCTGGATTTGAGCAAAGCATTTGATCTTCTTGGCCATGAAGTTTTGCTATACTCAAATTAAGGTATTTTGGTTTTGGTGATAGGGAATTGGCCTTTTTTTAACATTATATTTCTTGTAGACATTAAAGTGTGGTTTGTTGCGAAATGGAGTCAGATTTAAGAGAGGTGATGCGGAGAGTATCTCAGGAGCGCATTCTTGGACCTCGCCTTGTTACTTTATATACTGCTGATTTTTATACTTCTTTTAACAATTTAAAAATACATGCAGACGATAGGCAGTTGCATCTTTCATTCTCGCCTCAAGATTGCCTTCTTTCATGTGTATGCCTTTATAAACAGCTTGAAATATTGTCTCAAGTTGTCGATGCATATGAGCTAGTTGGCACTAGCAAATGAAAACAAAACATAATTTATGGGATTTGGGAGGAATACCAAGCAAATTTTCAACCTAAATAATTGTCATTTATTTAAAAAACATTCCTCTATCTCCTGTCATTGTGTGCAAAAACCTTTGACTATTTATGGATGTCGATGTTAGGCTTATGTAAACCTGCTAATACAGAAAGCTTATTTTAAGTTAAGATCTTTATATACGCAAAGGCATGTTTTAGACACAAGAACCAAACGGTTTTATCTTAAGAATACTGCATAATTTACTGGCATCCACTACAGAGAAGAGAAGGTATTCTTTGCAGAGAATTCTAAATTATATATATATATATATATATATATATATATATATATATATATATATATATATATATATATATATATATCTTCATCATTTGAGCAAAATGAGTGATTAAATTTGAGGAACGATATACTGATTTCATACAATGGAAAAAAATGTTTCATGGATTACCTGAACACCTTAGGGAAATATAAAAGGAAATTTTGGTATTTCTATGAGGAGATAAAACATAACCCCTGTGTTATTTGCCGTATCAATGAAAGTCAGTGGTTAGGTGTATGGTCAAGCTATAAGCAAGCTAGGTCAGCTCTTGTATCTTTAAATATAAGTATAGTTTTTGTGCCAAGTTTTAGGTATTTTCAATTAATGTTTGAAGTGGGAAAGTTCTCTTATGTTCTATGCTAAGTTTTTCCATAGTTGTTGCAGGACATATTTGTATAGGTAGATAGTTTAGTATTTTGTTTTTATGTAATAATTCGTTTTTAGAAAAATGTGTTGGTTTTTTGCTGGTAACATGGTTTTGGTTGAATGGCACCAGCATGTTTTTACATTGGTTTTTTTATATTTTATTTTTATAAATAAAGACTCTATTATTATTAGATAAATAAGGCTAACAATGACTTTTATACTATAAGCAATTCATCTAACAGTAAATTTGAAAAATTAAAGTAATCTTAGATTATATTTTGTGGCTGGGATCACCAAAGCAGTCGTTTATTTTACAATATTGTGCTTGTGTTCCCCTGAATAACTTCGAACACTTTTTTGAGCTTTGAGTGCCTAATAATTTGTAAATATTGCGTGAGTCAGTGGTTACCTAATCGAACAACAACAATGTTTACAGCAAAAACGCCAGCGTTACAAAGACCCCTACAATGACTGCTGCAGGGCTGGACTCTCCCACTAGCAAAATGAAAACATGCGAAAAGTTGCTTGTAACATTCACACATTTCCAATTCTGGCACCTGAAATGTTCCTGAGGTATCAATTGTTATTATTATTATTATTATTCCCGTTATCACAGTATATCGCCTTGTAACAACCCTGGGGCTCTGTTTTGTTCACTTCAGTTTCGCACTTCATAAACTGAGCAAGGTTGACCAGAAGTTTTCTTCTGGCCTGCCTCTCTCCTTTCCTTTGTCAAGTATGTATCATTTAAGTAATGCTGTCGCAAAGTTGTAATGTTTCAGAATGTTACTCACAAATGTTGCCTTCCTCATCACATCACCTTTCAGTAATCATCTTTCTCCTCTCACCTCTTCTAACACATTTCTATTCGTCGTTAAAACAGTGCAATCTGTCTTTGTCATTTTTCTCACTGTTTACATTTTAAAAGCTTCTACTCTCTTCATAACCTGCTTGGTCAAAGTTTAGATTTCCGTTACATATTTTAAAACACTTCATACGTATGACATGGTAAAAATGTTCCTCGGATCAAAATGTTAAAACGTTTACTAGTGAGAAAAGTTGTTGTCTCTGCGGGCCCACGTACTTGAAAAAAACAGCTATAAGGAATTTGCTACTTGTCCTAAGAAGTTTACAATGCAAGCAGCTGATGCCGCTGTCCCACAAACGTGTTCCTTTTAGGTTCTTAAGCTAACATGTATTATGTTCGCATTACCTGCCTTCTTTTCTATCCAAAAACTTCATCTCATAAAGAATGCGGAAGGCAATTGGAACCGCAACATCAACTATAATAGACAAAGCCCAACGAAACTTTTCTAGGGGTCATAAGCTTAGGAGCTCAAGACCCAATAAGGGAAGACCAGAGGATAGGCTTCTAGAACGCCAGGCAAAAAATTATTAGAAAATATTATGTAAAGTATAGAAAGAAATTACGGCTCATTTAATATTATATAATGTTGGCAAGTTGTTAAGGGCAAGAAAACTGGAAGAAGCAAAGAACATAATTAAAAAAAGGATTATAATCATATTTGGCACGTCAGATCTAAGGTAGCCGAAAATGGTGACTTGGTGAGCAGAGTCTAGAAGGAACGAAGTCGGAATAATAATACGGAAAAAATTGCCAATAAAGGGAGGAATATATATTGTTACATAGGCAATACCCCTTCTCTATGAAAGTCTAGTTCATAGAGATAATTACTACCTTTATGGTCACAGGCAGCTTGCAGATTATGCTGGAAGCAGCGAACACTCCAGAATTATATTCGATAAACAACAGATGGAAGAATGTAGAAAGATCTACAACTACTATAGACGGCAGAAATAAACGAGCCGCAGATGGAGAGTCAGTCAGTGAGTCAGTGTTAGTGCAGAATAAGCGATAATAGAAAGCAAAAAGTGAAATCTAGTTCTATAGATATTTGTTAATAGAGAAATATAACAGTTGTATGTGTGTGTGTGTGTGGGTGGGTGTATGTTGTCAAATTTACATGGCTGCGAATGTAATATCTACATATGTACTCGCATATAGATAATACACACCTATACTTTTTAAATGACCCAACTTTAGTGTCTTAATTTGCTACAACTTTCGTCTTTAATCACATCAAATATAATCGTTGGTGTGTTTATTGCCAGAATATACTTCGTTATAATAAATTAATAGTTTTAGAGGCTGTGTCTTGTTAGTCAATAATAGAGAACATTGAAGCCGTGACAATTGAAGCAGATCCACAGAATATAGCAATAACAAAAGTGTACTTTCCGACATAGCAAAGCGAGGAGTAGGAAGTGGAAGATATGTATTTCAATATAAAATCGATGTATAAGAAAGTGCTGAAACAAGATCAGATGATTATTATTAGGAATTTTAATGCGATAGTAGGCGAACAGATGAAAAGTGCCGTAGTTGGAAAATTTTGATTAGAAGAAATAAATGAATTAGGAGAGAAGCTAATGGATTTATGTGAAAAATGGTCTTATTATAACGAACACAATGTGTGAAGTACCCAAAAGAAGACGATATGCATGTAAAGCAACAGAAGATACAGGAAGGTATCAAATAGACTTTATCATTACCAAGAAATATAACAAAGTTTGTTTAGCTCCAGCTTTTTTTTCAACAACACACCACGAGGGCTTACAGCCTAAATACTATCGTACCGTGGGTGTCGACAAGGAGGATAGAGGCAACTTATTAATTCTGGACTTGAAGGTTTGGAGGTTTGGGGGAGAAGGAAAAACATGCGCCGGCAAGGAATTCCACAACTTGTCGTCCGCGTAACTGTGAACTAGGTTGGATGTGCTACAGGGGAGGTCATTGATGTGGAGAAGAAACAAAGTAGGGGCTAAAGCTGAACCTTGAGGAACTCCTGCATTAATTGCATATAGTTTAGAGGAATGGCCATCCACGACAACAGAAATGTTCTAGTTGGAGAGGAAATTTGCTGTCCACGTACAGAGTTTTGGTGGTAGGCCATAGGCCGGTAGTTTATTAAGCAGCGCTGAGTGTCAGACCTGGTCGAATGCTTTGGATATGTCTAGAGCGACAATCTGGGATTCACCGTGTAGTTCCATAAACTTGTTTCAAGAATGGGTGACAAAGGAAAGGAGGTCGGCAGTTGATCTGCGCTGACGGAATCCATACTGCCTGCCGTGGATTAGACTGTGTTTTTCAAGAAATTTTTGTTTAGCTACTCATATACTGGTGCATGTACTGATAATTTACGGCCAAACATCTCACTATTTACCTGTAACATCTGGTGTCCCACAAGGTTGCATCCTGTGCCCGCTCTTGTTCAGTATTTATATTTCATAACTGTTTCTTGCTTGCAGTGAAACCAAACTCTTTTTTATGCTGATGACACACAGCTGTATCTTTCGTTTGAACAATCTACTATAAAGGCGTTGTTTTAGTTCTGGCCTAAATAGGTTGGCTGATTTATCTAATCGATACTGCCTTTCCATTAATCCGCTCAAGTCTAAGGTCGTACTATTTGCACGTAACGCTTTGGTAAAACGGATGAGGAGCCTGGATAGCGTGATCGTATGTTGGGAACATTTGGAGGCAGTCAATGTTGATAATTTAGGCTTGAGAATGGGCAGTCAGCTCAGATTCAATAAACATGTTGACACGATGACTCGCTGTGCATTTGGTAACTTCCAGCCGTAGACACTTTTTGAGCAAAAGTGTGAAAATGAGCTTTGTGAAGCGCTTGTATTATCACACATAAACTATGGTGATGTCATTTATGGTCCCCGTCTTACAGTAATCGATGCGATAAGGTTGCAGCGCATACAAAACTCTTGTCTCAGACTTGTTTTTGGCTTACGTAAATATGAGCATATATCTTACGAGTCGAAAGAACTTAAGTTGCTAACTGCACGGAAGCGAATACATGTAGGTACGTAGTGTTTGCCTCTTCCACAAGATAACATCGAGTGGCTCCCCCTTACCTCTATAATTTTTATGGTAAAAAGAATACATTTGTGAGAGACTAAATAGATGATTTAATATGAATGATTGAATAGTTGATAGAAATAAAGACTATGTTTAACAGAGTGTACAATATTTCTTAAAAGGTGGTAACAATCAAAAAAAGATTCTACTTCCATCCATCCAAATTCAAAGAGATCGTGGGTTGGCCTTTATATTGTGCTTATTTGACTAACAATATTTTTCAGACATTCAGTGTTCTCCAGGGGACAGCAAAACCAATAACCCGGCACTGATCTTTATAGTGCACGAGAGACAGGGCCAGCGCTCTTCATTTAGGCCAGGTGTTCATTTATATTCGACATACAGCACGAGCCCTGGTTTTCACCCTCGCGCATGCCGAAGTGTATAAAATGTTACACCAGCTGTTGCCTACGGCTTTCACGATTCTGCCAACCCGTATAACCACCAGGAAATGGGTCTTCGAAAGCGGAAACAATCAGATTGAAGAAGCTACACAACCACCTTTATTAGTTGGTGGTTATTTATGCAAAGTGGCACTTTTAACCTTTCCATATTTCACACCCGCGGGCAAATATACAAATGTAGATCTCTGTGTACCCCAAAAATGTTATAAACACCTCAAAAGATGTACAGAAACACATTCTCGTCATCACAGTCGAAATGCGACGTTACCTTGTCTTCGCAACCATGATTCCCTGTAGCCAATTTCTTCATCAAAATAATTTTACGTGATACTGCATATTAGGGGCCAACTAGTTTTAGATAAATCGACTGCTGATAGATGAAGTTTATTACCTAATATGCACTCTCACAACATTTTTATGTAAGGCTATATTAGGGTAGAATTGGGCCAGGGCTGACAATTTACTAAATTGTTAGTTGGTTGTATACAGTCTCTATTTTTTAACACGTGTTATTTGGAGCTGGCGTGATAACATACTACTTGGTTCCGCAAGTAGGTGGCGGCACGTTGTTTCGTGTCTTACCACTCACTTAGTGTTGAACATTTTTATGTCGTGGAAATTCGTTTTTACATTGTGGGAATTTGTTATTGCCGAGTTATTGACATTATTAATTCGGCTGGTCACATACGGTAGGTTGAAACTAACATTAAGAAAAAATGTTTGTTAAATACATGTAAGGCTAGATGTATTACCACCAGAACTAGAACCACAGACCGGTTTCGCTCTAATTAGAGCTCGTCAGTACGGTATACTAATTACAGCTAGTACACACCTATAAAGTAATACGGCTATGTTAGCCAGTTTCCTAGAACATTGTAAGATTTACGACAGTGTCGCAATCTCGGTGCGAAACCAGGTAGTATGTTGTCACGACAGCTCCAAATTACACAAAAAGTTATAAACTAGAGACTGTGTACAATTGTAAATTGTGAGCCCTGGCCCATTTCTTCTCCAATATAGGGACAATGTATGTAAGGGTAGATGTATTCTCACCATAATTAGAACCGCAAGCCGGTTTCGCTCTAATTAGAACTTGTCAGTGTAGTATACTAATTACAGCGAGAACACACCTATAAAGTAATACCCCTATGGTAGCCAGCCTCTTGGAACATTGTGAAATGTATGACAGGCTCGCCGCCTCGGCGCGGAACCAAGTAGTATGTTGTCACGACACCTCCAAATAACACAAAATGTTATAAAATAGAGACTGTATACAACTAACCAACAATTTTGTAAATTGTCAGCCATGGCATCTAGCCTTACATACATTGTACCTATATTAGGGAAGAAATCGACCACTAATTATGGTGATAATACATCTAGCCTTACATATATTCTCCGTATATTAAGGAAGAAATGGGCCCAGGGCTGACAATTTACACAATTGTTAGTCAGTTGTACACAGTCTCTATTTTATAACATTTTGTGTTATTTGGAGCTGTCGTCACAACATACTAACTGATTCCGCACCGACATGGCGACCCTGTCGTACATCCCATAATGTTCCGTTAAATACATGTTCTTTTTGCTTTTTGTTGTCTCCGACGTTGTTGCTTTTTTTTTTGGTCAGGTCAGCTTAAGTCAGCTTAGGTTAGGTCAGGTCAGGTCAGATCAGGTCAGGTCAGGTTGTTCAGACCCGCTTGGTAGGGTGTTTGGTGCATAAACGACAAGAAAAAAGTTATACCTTTAACCCCTAAACAAGCTGAGGGATCTGCTGCAAATAGGCGTGCTGAAGGGGGGAGAACATTATTAAGAACAAATGTTGACGCAAAATGTGAAAGAGGCTGTTTATAAAACCCAAGAAAAAAGTTGTACCTTCAGCCTCTAAACAAGCTGAGGGATCTGCTGCAAATAGGCGTGTGAAGGGGGAGAACATTATTAAGAACAAATGTTGACGCAAAATGTGAAAGAGGCTGTTTATAGAAGCCAAGAAAAAAGTTGTACCTTCAACCTCTAAACAAGCTGAGGGATCTGCTGCAAATAGGCGTGTGAAGGGGGGAGAACATTATTAAGAACAAATGTTGACGCAAAATGTGAAAGAGGTGGTTTATAGAAGCCAAGAAAAAAGTTGTACCTTCAACCTCTAAACAAGCTGAGGGATCTGCTGCAAATAGGCGTGTGAAGGGGGGAGAACATTATTAAGAACAAATGTTGACGCAAAATGTGAAAGAGGCGGTTTATAGAAGCCAAGAAAAAAGTTGTACCTTCAACCTCTAAACAAGCTGAGGGATCTGCTGCAAATAGGCGTGTGAAGGGGGAGAACATTATTAAGAACAAATGTTGACACAAAATGTGAAAGAGGCTGTTTATAGAAGCCAAGAAAAAAGTTGTACCTTCAACGTCTAAACAAGCTGAGGGATCTGCTGCAAATAGGCGTGTGAAGGGGGGAGAACATTATTAAGAACAAATGTTGACGCAAAATGTAAAAGAGGCTGTTTATAAAAGCCAAGAAAAAAGTTGTACCTTCAGCCTCTAAACAAGCTGAGGGATCTGCTGCAAATAGGCGTGTGAAGGGGGGAGAACATTATTAAGAACAAATGTTGACGCAAAATGTGAAAGAGGCTGTTTATAGAAGCCAAGAAAAAAGTTGTACCTTCAACGTCTAAACAAGCTGAGGGATCTGCTGCAAATAGGCGTGTGAAGGGGGGAGAACATTATTAAGAACAAATGTTGACGCAAAATGTGAAAGAGGCTGTTTATAGAAGCCAAGAAAAAAGTTGTACCTTCAACGTCTAAACAAGCTGAGTGATCTGCTGCAAATAGGCGTGTGAAGGGGGGAGAACATTATTAAGAACAAATGTTGACGCAAAATGTGAAAGAGGCTGTTTATAAAACCCAAGAAAAAAGTTGTACCTTCAGCCTCTAAACAAGCTGAGGGATCTGCTGCAAATAGGCGTGTGAAGGGGGAGAACATTATTAAGAACAAATGTTGACGCAAAATGTGAAAGAGGCTGTTTATAGAAGCCAAGAAAAAAGTTGTACCTTCAACCTCTAAACAAGCTGAGGGATCTGCTGCAAATAGGCGTGTGAAGGGGGGAGAACATTATTAAGAACAAATGTTGACGCAAAATGTGAAAGAGGCGGTTTATAGAAGCCAAGAAAAAAGTTGTACCTTCAACCTCTAAACAAGCTGAGGGATCTGCTGCAAATAGGCGTGTGAAGGGGGAGAACATTATTAAGAACAAATGTTGACACAAAATGTGAAAGAGGCTGTTTATAGAAGCCAAGAAAAAAGTTGTACCTTCAACCTCTAAACAAGCTGAGGGATCTGCTGCAAATAGGCGTGTGAAGGGGGGAGAACATTATTAAGAACAAATGTTGACGCAAAATGTGAAAGAGGCGGTTTATAGAAGCCAAGAAAAAAGTTGTACCTTCAACCTCTAAACAAGCTGAGGGATCTGCTGCAAATAGGCGTGTGAAGGGGGAGAACATTATTAAGAACAAATGTTGACACAAAATGTGAAAGAGGCTGTTTATAGAAGCCAAGAAAAAAGTTGTACCTTCAACCTCTAAACAAGCTGAGGGATCTGCTGCAAATAGGCGTGTGAAGGGGGGAGAACATTATTAAGAACAAATGTTGACGCAAAATGTGAAAGAGGCGGTTTATAGAAGCCAAGAAAAAAGTTGTACCTTCAACGTCTAAACAAGCTGAGGGATCTGCTGCAAATAGGCGTGTGAAGGGGGGAGAACATTATTAAGAACAAATGTTGACGCAAAATGTAAAAGAGGCTGTTTATAAAAGCCAAGAAAAAAGTTGTACCTTCAGCCTCTAAACAAGCTGAGGGATCTGCTGCAAATAGGCGTGTGAAGGGGGGAGAACATTATTAAGAACAAATGTTGACGCAAAATGTGAAAGAGGCTGTTTATAGAAGCCAAGAAAAAAGTTGTACCTTCAACGTCTAAACAAGCTGAGTGATCTGCTGCAAATAGGCGTGTGAAGGGGGGAGAACATTATTAAGAACAAATGTTGACGCAAAATGTGAAAGAGGCTGTTTATAGAAGCCAAGAAAAAAGTTGTACCTTCAACGTCTAAACAAGCTGAGTGATCTGCTGCAAATAGGCGTGTGAAGGGGGGAGAACATTATTAAGAACAAATGTTGACGCAAAATGTGAAAGAGGCTGTTTATAGAAGCCCAACTACTGTTTTTGTCGATGTTCCTTAGTCATCCCCCCGCACACATCTGTTTACTTAGTGTCCAACAACTGGGGGGGGGGGATGCACAACATTTTCTTCTAACTTATGCATACTGGAGTGGTTGGCTCTTAATATGCAGTATTACCAAATGGGGGTATTTTAATTTTTTATATAACAAAATAAATTTGAAACAATGCCTCTCTTTAGTCAATAAATCGATAAACGAACAACCTATATACAACTGTAGTAATAGTTCAGATGCAGTAGGTGAGTTATGGTAGGGCATTTTCATCAATCATTTTAGTGAATTTTCTTAAAAAAAATTCACTAATGAGGAGATCCCGACTTTTGAATTTTGAAAAAATTTCTTCAAATGAGCGCTAATTAGGCCCCCCAGAACACATTTCCGGGGTCGGTTTAAATTTTTATATGTTTATATATATATATATATATATATATATATATATATATATATATATATATATATATATATATATATATATATATATATATATATATATATATATATATATATATATATATATATATATATATATATATATATATATATATATATATATATATATATATATATATATATATATATATATATATATATATATATATATATATATATATATATATATATATATATATATATATATATATATATATATATATATAAGTATCACACCGATAACTCAAAAAATAATAAGCCGATTTTGATTAAATTTGGTGAATAAATTCCTTTTGCAAATGGCTTGAATAAGTTCGTTATCCAGGAAAATCGGTCCAGATTTTCCCGGAAAATTTTGTGTTTTCTTTCGAAAAAAAATTATATCTCCGGAATTAACAAAGTAAGGGCAACCAAATTTCATATGCGGATTTATATCATTATAGGCAAGTTACCTACCAAAATTTAGCTCCGTAGATTAAAGGATAAAAAAGTTACAGGCATTCAAAGAAAAATAAATTTGGATTTTCCTCAAAACGTCAAAATTGCGATTTTAAACGTCAAAATTGGTGAGTACATTCCTTTCGCAAGTCGGGATAATTTTGTTAGCCAGGAAAATCCGCCGAGGTTTTCCCGGAAAAATTTGTGTTTTCTTTCGCAAAATATTTATATCTCCAAAATTAACAAAGTAAGGGCAACCAAATTTGGTGAGCTGGTTTATATCGTTATAGGTGTGCCACCTACCAAAATTTAGCTCTGTAGGTCAAAAGACAAAAAAGTTATGGGCATTTAAAAAAAAATTGGGAGTTTCCTCAAAACGTCAAAGTGACAATTAAAAACGTCAAAATTCGCAACATTTAGGCAAATAACTTGAATCTAATACGGGCTATGGAAAGAAAATGTCTCAAGAAGAATGTTTTACATACACCGAACTCTTAGTTTCAACCGTCATTGTCCTTCATTTTACTAAAATATTTCCAGAAAATTCATTTCTAATAGACCCTTTCTCTGATGCTTGGCAGTAGCCTTAGCTATAGAGTTTATTGTTTAATGGTATATAATTTTTGTCGAATTTTCGTAAATAATCAATAAAGCTCAATATATTCGTTATTATACAAGATATGAAAAAATATTGTATACATTAATTATACGGTGTTTTGAGCTACATCTTAAAAAATTATTGCGACAATCACAGGGTGGCCCATAAGTCGTTGGTGATACAAATAATTTTTTTTTTGTCGAAAACGCCTTATTTTTTGCATTTTCCATCGAAATATAATGCATGTTTGTAAGTTAAGAAATTCTGGAGGCAGCAAGTGCGTTGTGGTTGCGAATTTTGATTAAATGCTTCATATTTGAAAAGCTCAATTTGCTATTAACCTATAAGGTTGACCAAGAAACGGATTTTTTCAGTAACACTTTTGGTTTACTTTTGGAAATTTCTGTACGTTTTCAAACAATCAAGTTATTTTGATGAAACATGGCACATTGTTTTTACTATATATGTTATACTGGTAATCAAATTTGATGCCTGCTTTTTCTATATAGGTTATACTGGTAACCAAAATTGATGTCTGCTTTCTTAAAAAGAAAACACACATATTTGCAATAAAAACATTTTTATGAAAATTCACTACCATAACGCACTTGCTGCGTCCCGAGATTTTTAAAAAACTAGATTTCTACAGTACAATTTGGGGAACCCAATTCATGACAATATAAATGGGTTCTCCAAATGGTAGGTATTTATTAGTGCTCATCCCGGCTTCCAATTTTCACTCAGGAAACTTATTTTCTCTCAAACAATATAATCCAACTTTGGTACAAAAATTCTATAAAGCCAACATGTGTACGAAGTTTCATCAAACCAAATTTATTGTTTTCGTGGATACGATTCTTTTAATCTTAGAGGTTTTGTATTTGAAATATTTTTATGAACATTCGCTACTATAATGAACTTGCTGCGTCCAATCTTTTAAATTTTCGACTTAATCTAACAATGGATGTATCTAGACTATAAATTTGATTAACGATTTTAGACTTTCACGTTCATGTCTTGAAAAGCCTGGACGCAGCATGTGTGTTATGGTAGTGAATTTTCTTCAAAATGTTTTTAATAATAATTATGTGTGAAAGCAGTAATAAGATTTGGTTATCAGTATAGCCTATATAGTAGAAATAATGTGCCATGTTTCATCAAAATAACTTTGTTGTTTGAAAATGTACAAAAATTTCAGAAAGTAGACTTAAAGTGTTCCCAAAAAAACAGGTTTCTTTGTCAACCTTTTAGGTTAATATCAATTTGAGCTATTCAAATTTGAAGCATTTAATGAAAATTCGCTACCATAACGCGTCCCGAATTTCTTTTCTTACAAACATGCATTATATTTCGATGGAAAATGCAAAAATGCAATAACATAAGGCGTGTTCGATAAAAAAAAAAAGAAAATTTGTATCACCAACGACTTATGGGCCAGCCTTTGAGTGTAGAAATATTTTTTAAGATATAGCTTAATACACCCTATAATTAATGTGTACAATTTTTTTCGTATCTTGTATAATAACTGATATATTGAGCTTTATTGGTTTTTTACGAAAATTCGACAAAAATTATATACCATTAAACAATAAACTCTATAGCTAAGGCTACTGCTAAAGCATCAGAGAAAGGGTCTATTTGAAATGAATTTTCTGGAAACATTTTAGTAAAATGAAGGATAATGACGGTTGAAGCTAAGACTTCAGGCCTTGTAAAACATTCTTCTTGAGACATTTTCTTTCCATAGCTCGTATTAGTCTCAGGTTCTTTGCCTAAATGTTGCCAATTTCGACGTTTTAAACCGCGACTTAGACGTTTTGAAGAAAACCCCGATGTATTTTCCTTTAAATGCCTATAACTTTTGTGTCTTTTGACCTATAGAGCTAAATTTTGGTACGTAGTGATATAAATCAGTGTACCAAATTTGGTTTCCCTTACTTTCTTATTTCCGGAGATATGAATTTTTTTCGAAAGAAAACATAAAATGTTCCGGGAAAACCTGGGCTGATTTTCCTTGCTAACGAACTCAGCCAAGCCACTTGCAAAAGGAAGTTATTCACCAAATTTAATCAAAATCGGCCCATTAAATATATATATATATATATATATATATATATATATATATATATATATATATATATATATATATATATATATATACTTAAAAAATTGTGGGAAAGCCGTCAGTTGCAAAATAAACCTCTTTATTAAAAGCCGAGCTTTCGGAAAAGTTTATTCCATTCTCAAGGATCTAACGTGAGTTTTTTAAAAAACGGTTTTTTTCATGTTTGTATTTTCATAATTAGTTATAGTAAAACTCACGTTAGATCCTTGAGAATGGAATAAACTTTTCCGAAAGCTCGGCTTTTAATAAAGAGTTTTATTTTGCTACTGACGGCTTTCCCACAATTTTTTAAGTAAATAACACTATTACCGTCACGAAAACTTAATACTATATATATATATATATATATATATATATATATATATATATATATATATATATATATATATATATATATATATATATACATATAAAAATTGAAACTGACCGCGGATATGGGTTCTAGGGGGCCTAATTAGCTCTCACTTGGAGAAATTTTTTCAAAATTCAAAAGTCGGGATCTCCTCATTAGTGAAATTTTGTAAAGAAAATTCACTAATAATTTCGTTAGCCAGTCCTAATCAACCAATTTTTTCAAAAAAATCGCGACTTTATAAAAATTGTATCAATCAAGTGAAAATAATGAAGATACAGACTTGGAGACTACCTCTGGCTACGTTCTTCATTTAGAGAAACGAAAACAAACATTTAGCCAGATAAATAGTATCCAAGTCTTTATGTAGTATGGACCAGTTTCACGGAGTAAGGGCAACAACAATCAATGAATAATGAAGATATTATATAAATAAACTTTAGTGCACTTGTTGCCTTAAAAGAATATTTATTATGTGCCAAATGTGAAGCTTATAGGTTGAATGAAAGTTGAGCTATTAGAATCTGAAAAACTATAAGAAAATTCGTAACGATAACTCACTTGCTGCGTCCGGACTTTTAATCATTTAATAGATTAAATTAAATGAATTCTTGGCAATTGATGTTTCACAATATAAAAGAAGTTTAATGGTAGCCTGATAGAGCTTTTATCCACTTATGATATGAGTAGCTCACACAAAACTCCCTCACTTCATGTTGCTGGTCCTGGTTCTTATTATGATGCACTTTTACATAATGGTTAAGGTCTGGTTGTACAATTATAAAGCTAAAGTACAAGGCCTTTGATAACATAATTACTGCAATACAGTGTTTGTGTGTGCTTGACGAAAATGGTCCTTCGTTTCTTTAAGTGGCATTTATCATCAGTTATATGCATTAACACACACATGATCTGGCGCCAAGACCTTACTATGCGTGGAAAAATGTCCGGACGCAGCAAGTGCGTTATGGTAGTGAATTTTCATAAAAATGTTTTTAATAGGAAATATGTGTGTTCTTTTTTAAGAAAGCAGGCATCAAATTTGGTTACCAGTATAACCTATATAGTAGAAACAATGTGCCATGTTTCATCAAAATAACTTATTTATTGTTCCCGAAAAAACTGATTTCTTGGTCAACCTTATAGGTTAATAGCAAATTGAGTTATTTTAATTTGAAGCATTTAATGAAAATTCGCTACCATAACGCACTTCCTGCGCCCCGAACTTATTTTCTTACAAACATGCATTATATTTCGATGCAAAATGCAAAAATGCGATAACATAAGGCGTGTTCGATTAAAAAAAAGTTCGGGACGCAGCAAGTGCATTATGGTAGTCAAGTTTTATTAAATGCTTCAAACTTGAATAACTCAATTTTCTATACACTTAGAAAGTTTAATTTTGGTATGTAGTAAGGTCTTTCCTAAGGCAAGATATCCACGAAATTTCATTAAAAACCGTTGTAATATTCGGATAAAAAAATGTTCCGAAACAAAATTCAAAATTTAAATAACTCAATTTTCTATTAACTTAGAAAGTTGAATTTTGGCACGTAGGAAGGTCTCTCCCAAGGCAACATATCTAGTGAATTCCTTAAAAACAGCTTAATTTTCGGAAAAAAAATTTTTCGAAAGAAAACTCAAAATTTTCCCGGAAAACCCTGTCCGATTTTCCTGCCTAACGAACTCATCCAAGCCATTAATGAAAAAAGGCACTTGCGGAGTTTCATCGAAATCGGTTGATTATTTTTTGAGTTATCGAATGAATACATTTTTTTATATGTTTATATATATATATATATATATATATATATATATATATATATATATATATATATATATATATATATATATATATATATATATATATATATATATATATATAAACATATAAAAAAACTCTGGACGCAGCAAGTGCGTTATGGTAGTGAATTTTCATAAAAATATTTTTTAATAGCAATAATGTGTGTTTGTTTTTTAAGAAAGCAGACATCAAATTTGGTTACCAATATAACGTATATAGTAAAAACAATGTGCCATGTTTCATCAAAATATCTTTATTGTTTGAAAATGTACAAAAATTTCCGAAAGTAAACTTAAGGTGTTCCCGCAAAAACTCGTTTCTTGGTCAACCTTATAGGTTAATAGCAAATTGGGCTATTCAAATATGAAGCACTTGATCAAAATTCGCTACCATAACGCACTTGCTGCATCCAAAATTTCTTTTCTCACAAACACCCATTATATTTCGATGGAAAATGCAAAAATGCAATAACATAAGGCGTGTTTGATTAAAAAACAAAAAAAGAAAATTTGTATCACCAACGACTTATGGGCCAGCCTGTGATTGCAGAAATATTTTTTAAGATGTAGCTCAAGATACCCTATAATTAATGTATAAAGATTTTTTTAATATCTTATATAATAACGGATATATTGAGCTTTATTGATTTTTTACGAAAATTCGACAACAATTATATACCATTAAACGATAAACTCTAAGCTCAGACTACTGCCAAGCATCAGAGAAAGGGTCTATTTGAAATGTATGTTCTGGAAACATTTCAGTAAAATGAAGGACAATGACGGTTGAAATAAAGACTTCAGGGTTTGTAAAACATCCTTCTTAAGACACTTGGTTTCCATAGCCCGTATTAGATTCAAGTTATTTGCCTAAATGTTGCCGATTTTGACGTTTTAAATCGCAACTTTGACGTTTTGAGGAAAACCCCAATTTATTTTCTTTAAATACCTATAACTTTTTTATCTTTTGACCTACATAGCTAAATTTTGGTAGGTAACTTACCTATAAGGATGTAAACCCGCGTACCAAACTTGGTTGCCTTTACTATGTTAACTTCGGAGATACCATTTTTTTTCGAAAGGAAACACAAAATTTTCCGGGAAAACCTGGGCTGATTTTCCTGGCTAACGAACTTATCCAAGCCATTTGCAAAGGGAATTTATTCACCAAATTTAATCAAAATCGGCCTATTATTTTTTGGGTTATCGGTATAGATATATATATATATATATATATATATATATATATATATATATATATATATATATATATATATATATATATATATATATATATATATATATATATATATATATATAAATTGAAACTGACCCCGGATATGTATTCTGGGGGGCCTAATTAGCGCTCATTTGAAGAAATTTTTTCAAAATTCAAAAGTCGGGATCTCCTCATTAGTGAATTTTTTTAAGAAAATTCACTAATTGAAACTGACCCCGGATATGGGTTCTAGGGGTCCTACTTCGCGCTCATTTGAACAATTTTTTGCAAAGTCTCACCATCGATACCTCTCTATTAGTGAATTTTTTAAAATAAAAATTCACTAAAAAAAGAAAATTTGTATCACCATCCGACTTATGGGCCCCCTGTGATTGTAGATTTTTTTTAAAGATTTAGCTTAAGACACTATAATTATACAATTTTTTTCGTATCTTGTCGACAAAAATTATATACCATTAAACGATTAACTCTATAGCTAAGACTACTGCCAAAACATCAGAGAAAGGCTCTATTTGAAATGAATTTTCTGGAAATATTTTAGTAAAATGAAGGACAATGACGGTTGAAGCTATGACTTCAGGGTTTGCAAAATATTATTTTTGAGACATTTTCTTTCCATAGCCCGTATTAGTTTCAAGTTCTTTGCCTAAATACTGCCAATTTTGACGTTTTAAATCGCGACTTTGGCGTTTTGAAGAAAACTCCAATGTATTTTTCTTTAAATGCCTATAACTTATGTGTGTGAAAACCTGAGCCGATTTTCTTGGCTAACAAACTTATCCAAGCCACTTGCAAAAGGAAGGTATTCACCAAATTTAATCAAAATCGGCTCATTATTTTTTGAGTTATCGGTATGATATATATATATATATATATATATATATATATATATATATATATATATATATATATATATATATATATATATATATATATATATATGTGTGGGTGTGTGTGTGTGTGTGTGTGTGTGTGTGTGTGTGTGTGTGTGTGTGTGTGTGTATCACACCGATAACTAAAAAAATAGTGGGCCGATTTTAATTAAATTTGGTACGTGCCTTCCTTTTGTAAGTGGCTTGGATAAGTTCGTTAGCCAGGAAAATCGGATCAGTTTTTCCGGGAAAATTTAGGGTTTTCCTTCGGAAAATTTTCGTATCTCCGAAAATAAGAAAGCTATGACAACCAAATTTGGCATATACGTTTCTACTGTCCAACTTACCCTACATCCGAAAATTCAGGTACCTGAGTTGAAAGGAAAAAAGGTATAGGTATTTTAAGAAAAAAAATTGAGTGCCACTGGTGATCAGAGGAAAGCACAAGAACAAAATATTTTGTGTGATTAACAAAACCAATTGACTATTACATCCAATGGTTAAGTTTTCTTGACGCAAAAACGTCAAGAAGTAGCAGAAAAAATATTTTGAAAATTTGATAATTTTTCTTCTTCAAACGTCAAAGTCGCGATTTGAAACGTCAAAATTTGCAATTTTCAGACAACGAATTTAGAACAAATACGGATTTTGTAGACGATATGTCGTAAGAAGTGTGTTTCCATTCAGCTTCAACCATTATTGTCCTTCATTTTACTAAAATATTTTCAGAAAATCCATTTCAAATAGACTCTCTTTCTGATTCTTCGGCAGTAGTTTCAGCTATAGAGTTTATGGTTTAATAGTCTATATTTTAGCAAATTTCGTCGAAAAAATTCGTCATTGAGAAAGAAGACCGCGACTTATGAATTTTAAAAATATTTCTTCAAATGAGCGCGAACTAGAACCCAAAAAAACCATATACGGGGTCAGTTTCAGTTTTTGTCTGTTTACACATATACAGGGTGACGCTTTTCTGCGGCAACGTTCAATATATCCGTTATTATATAAGATATGACAAAAAAGTATCTCGAGCTGCATCTTATAAACCTATTTTGATAATCACAGGGTGGCCCATAAGTCGTTGGTGATACACACTTTCTTTTTTTAATAAAACACCCCCTTATTTTATTGCATTTTTGTGTTTTTCAGCGAATTATAATGCATGTTTGTAAGAAAAAAAAATTTTATATCGTTCATCGTTTTTGAGTTATTCCAATGGTTTTGCAAGCTTTCACGTTTTTTGAACATATTTCAAACACATATCACAAAATTGTGAAACGGCGTTTTATCAATAGATAGCGGAGGCCCATGGAAATGACGCATTCAGAGAGCTTTATGTTTGTATTACTCGTCGAAAAAATCGAGCTGCCGCACATGGGCACGCTCAAATAGTGGCTGAATTTTAAAAGTTTTCGCAGAAATGTTTTCAGTGTTTCTGTGGAATTTATTTTTTTAAGATTTTTGTGCTATGTTGGTAATTAATAATAAATGTTTAGTAAGTTATTGTAAAAGAAAAGTTAAGAATTTTTGTGAAAATGTAATTTAGTGTAACCTAACTGAAGGCAATTTCTGTATAAAAAATGGTGAATTTCTGTAAAAGAAATTTTTGCAAATTTTCATAATTTTTTTTTCGATTTCGGTCCTAAAGCTGTTTGTGAATAATTATATCCTGGCAGGTGTGTACCCAGCTTAAAGAGGTTCGTTGGCCAGCAAAATCGGACCAGTTTTTTCTGGAACTTTTAAAGTTTATTTTCGGAAAATGTTTGTACTTTTTGAAATAACAAAGCTTTTTTAATGAAATACCGTCGATTGTTACTAATATATAGGTTATACTGCCAACCAAATGTCCTTTTAAAAACAAAACATATTTGCCATTAAAAAGCATTTTTACGAAAATTCGCTACTATAATGCACTTGCTGCGTCCAGACTTTTTTAAAGTTGCAGACTAAAAATATTTATATAGCAATATTTACTGCAATCAAACCTTTTGTTCCGATATTGCGGAAATGATAAACCTGTAAGACCGCTAATCTAATTTAGGCACCACCATTGTCCCATTTTATTGCTGAACAACCTTGCTACAACGTAACAACGATTTCCCATTATGTAACATTGTTTATAGTGTCACAGCCAATGTGATCTAAACAAAACAGCATTGTGTACTTCTTCTGCAAGTGGTATTGGCATTAACTGTCCTTGGAATATCGAACTACTCTTCAATTTCCTAGTATAATTGTTAACAGAGGTAATATAATTATTGTTAGTTAGGTCGAAAGAATGCTCAGAATGTCAGTAAAGAGTTTCTTGCAAGAATAAGACTGCAATCTTTAATGACATCTAAATGAATCACAGGTTTCGTCCGTCATTAAAATGGTACTAATCATGAAGTTGACTAATCGTTTAACTTATCTAATGGTAGTGATTCCAGTGTGTATGTGATGGTATTTCAAATTTTTGCATTTTTTCTGTACACTAGAATGTTATTTTACGATCGTGATGGTCATAATGATAGAAAACGATGACTATATGACAGCACTTATTAGTGGTAGTACGTATCTATTTATTACCATGGATGATATACATTTATGGACAAATTTACTGCATATTTATTAAAATTAAAACAATTCAATCATACGGTAATTACTAATGACTGTATTAATACAAAATTTAAAAAAACACATTTCACTAATGAGAAAAATTGTGTTTATATATATATATATATATATATATATATATATATATATATATATATATATATATATATATATATATATATATATATATATATATATATATATATATATATATATATATATATATATATATATATATATATATATATATATATATATATATATATATATATATATATATATATATATATATATATATATATATATATATAATGTATATATAAACTCGTTTAAAAATTATTCACAGTTGAAGATGCAAAAACGCATTTCACTCATTCCGATAAGAAATGTGCTGATAGTCAATGTTTTGTTGGTTTGTAAACAAAAAATTGGCTATCAGAACATTTCTTATCGGAATGAGAGAATGCGGTTTATTAGTTCAGTGTATCGGTCGGTTTTATACTTGATAGTACTACCGAAAATTAACTTCACAATGGTGTATCCTATAGAAGAAAGAGTTGAAATAATTACTCGTTTTTTTTTCAAAAACGCTGTGCCAACCGTACCGCAAATTTGTTTAATGAACGACATCCGAACAGACATGTTAACAGAAAATACATTTCGGAGTTAGTTGCAAAGTTTCGACAAAGTGGTGCAGAAGTCAACAAAAAACGGGATCCTGAACGTAAATTTCCGGTTAGAAATGAGACTACTGAGATTGAAGTTTTAGGACAAATTGCTGCAGACCCAACTTTGAGCACGAGAAAATTGGCCACTGTTTCGAACATCAAAAGAAGAACTTTTCAACGAATATTGAGGCATCATAAATTTCACCCGTATAAAATTCATCTTGTACAACAACAGAAGGAAGATGATTTTGATCGGCGGCTGGAGTTTTGTGAAGTTATGACTGCACGAATAGCTGATAACGGGAACTTTCTGTTCAATATCTGTTTTTCAGACGAGTGTACGTTTTTATAAAACTCTACAGTCAATCGTCATAATTGTCGTTATTGGGCAGATGATAATCCAAGAAATTTTCACGAAGTCCACACTCAAACTCCACAGAAATTGAATGTTTGGACTGGCATTTTTGTAGACCGTTTAATCGGACCAATTTTTATTGATGGCAATTTGAGTGGCGAAACGTATTTGGAGTTACTAGAAGATATCGTTTACCCTTTACTAATTGACATTGTTGAAAATGATGATCGCTATCAAGAAAATCAAATAGTGTTTCAACAAGATCGAGCTCATCCTCATTTCTACAACGTGTTAGAGAGTTTTTGAACACAGTGTTTCCAGAGCAATGGATTGTGCGTAGAGGTGCTATTGAGTGCCCCCCTAGATCACCGGATTTAAGTCCTTTAGACTTCTTTCTATGGGGTCATTTAAAGAGTATCATTTACGCAACAGAACCGAAGTCTCTGGAAGAATTACGACGACGTATTGTTGAAGAATGCCGTCTAATAACTCCACAAATGCTCCAGAATGTCAGAGCTCGTTTTGAACAAAAATTTTACTTTTGCATGGAAGCTGCTGGTCAACAATTTAAACATTTACTTAACTGAATAAACATTTTTGAACGTTTGGTTTTGTTTCTTCGTTTTTTTTTTAACGAAACATTGACTAATTAGTGCATTTCTTATCACAATGAATGAAATACGTTCTTGCAACTTCAACTGTGAATAAATTTTAAACGAGTTGATTAAACTTCCAAAAAAATTTGTGTGCTGAATTTAGAAAAGAAAGAGCTTTCAAATGATGTAACACTCGACCCTAGTTCCCCATCTAAAATATAAGGGTTGTTATCACCACCCTTAAGGGGTTGGTGTGACAAAGTTGAGTTTTATGTCAAAACATGTCCCCCTCAATATTAAAATTGGCGTGTTTCAACGTTTCTTAAAAAAAATTCTCTGGACGCAAATCGGTCTGTTTTGTTTTCAATGCGCTACCCTGTATATATATATATATATATATATATATATATATATATATATATATATATATATATATATATATATATATATATATATAACTCAATAAATAATGGATCGATTTTGATGAAATTTGGTATGTACCTTCCTTTTGTAAGTGGCTTGAATAAGTTCGTTAGCCGAGAAAATCGGACCAGTGTTTCCGGGAAAATTGTGTCTTTTATTTCGGAAAATTTTTGTATTTCCGAAAATAACAGAGCTATGACAACCAAATTTGACAAATGCGTTTCTACTATCACACTTACCCTACAAATCAAAGTTAAAATCTCTGTGTTAAAAGAAAAAGAAGCTATAGGCATTGACAGAAAAAAAAATTGGGTCCACTGGTGATCAGGCGAAAGCACAAGAACAAAATATTTTTTGTGATTAACAAAACCAATTGAATATTACATACAACGGTTTTTTTGGCGCAAACAGGCCAAGAAGTAGCAGAAAAAATATTTTGAAAATTTTATAATTTTTCTTCTGGAAAAAAATCACGATTTGAAACGTCAACATTTGCAAATTTCAGACAACGAATTTGAAGCACATACGCATTTCGTCGAAAAAATGTCGTAATAAGTGTGTTTTACAATGCCTTAAGTTTCAGCTTCAACCATCATTGTCCTTCATTTTACTAAAATATTTTCGAAAAATCCATTTCAATAGACCCTCTTTCTGATGCTTCGGCAGTAGTTTCCGCTATAGAGTTTATGGTTTAATAGCATATATTTTAGCAAATTTTCGCAGAAAAAAATTCGTTATTAAAAAGAACTCGACTTATGAATTTTAAAAAGATTTCTTCAAATATGCGCGAACTAGAACCCCTAAAACCCATATACGGGGTCAGTTTCAGTTTTTGCCGGTTTACACATATACAGGATGACGCATTTCTACGGTAAAGCTCAATATTCCCGTTATTATACCAGATATGAGAAAAAAGTATATACATTAATTATAGGGTGTCTCGAGCTGTGTCTTATAAACCTATTTTAACAATCACAGGTGGCCCGTAAGTCGTTGGTGTGACACGCTTTATTTTTTTAATAGAACATCCCTTATGTTATTGCATTTTTGTGTTTTCCATCAAATTATAATGCACGTTTGTAAGGAAAAAAATATATCGTTTATTCGTTTTTGAGTTATTTCAATTGTTTTTGGCACATATTTCAAACACATCATCAAGTTGTGATACGGCGTTTTTATCAATAGATAGCGGAGCCCCATGTAAACGACTTATTCAGAGAGCTTTTTGTTTGTATTAGCGTCGAAAAAATCAAGCTGCCGTATGCAGGCACTCTCAAATAGTGGCTGAATTCGAAAGTTTTCGCAGAAATGTTTTTAGTGTTTCCGTAGAAATCATTTTTCGTAAGATTTTTGTGAAATGTTGGTTATGAATCAGAAATGTTAAGTAAGTTATTGTAAAAAAATTATTTGTGAAAAATATCATTTAGTGTAACATTACTGAAGGCAATTTATGTAAAAAAAAATGGTGAATTTTTGTAAAAGAAATTTTCATACAATTTTTTTTTCAATTTTGGTCCTAAAGCTGTTTGTGAATAATTATATCTTGTCAGGTGTGTAAATAGCATAAAGAGGTTTGTTGGCCAGCAAAATCGGACCAGTTTTTTTCTGGAACCTTTAAAGTTAATTTTCGGAAAGTGTTTGTACCTTTTGAAACAACAAAGCTATTTTAATGAAATATGGTACATTGTTAGTACTATATAGGCTATATTGTCAACCAAATATCCTTCTTGTAAAAACAAGACATATTTGTGATTAAAGACATTTTTACGAAAATTCGCTACCATAACGCATTTGCTGCGTCCATACTTTTTCTAACAACACTACATGTGTCGTAACTATTGGGACAGTGAGTAAGCCCATTTTATTTGGACCAAAAATGAGGATTGGATCAATGCCTTGAAAAATGTTGCCGTAGAGAAAGATACAGGGTGTTAAAGGTGACATGTTTTTTATTTAATACTTACAATTCCACAACGTATTTATCAATCGTCATCAAAATTGGCACAGAGGTTTAACTTTAGGCAAGACATATTTTTTCAATCCAACCTATCCTTGTTCATCGTTCTCTGGAGGAAATAGATTGAGGCTTTAGACTTCCTCTCCTTTCATATTTTCTCATATTCCCATACCCTTGAAAATAGCTTCAAAACAAAAGCCAAACGTCAAGATTCAAAAAATCATTAAAAACTAAAGAAACTAACCGATTCCAATCAAACTTGTAACGTATTTTTATTTTTTTAATTTTCTAAATCTTTTGGACGAGTTATTTAAGCAGCTTAATGGAACCAAAAGTTTAGGCTTTTTACAGAAAAAAATTGTTCTTCTAAAATAACGAGTTATTTTCCTAAAACTCGATACACATGTATCCTATATAGAGACTATTATTGTACTGGGTGGCTTAAATTCGAACCTCATCATGAATATCTCGGAAACTGTAAGAGATACAACGTCGGTTAAATTATGGAAAAGTTGCGTAATTTGATGCTCAGTAAAACGCAATTTAAAAAATTAGAAAATTCCGAATACTTCCGGTGATAATCGGAAAAAAACGAAAACTCACAAAATCTGTTTTATTTTTTTCTGGCGTTATTTGAAAATATATAACAAAATGAATTACACTTCATCAAGGTCACTTTTCCTCCCCTACAAGATGGAATTTTCAAATTTGAAATCTGATGTTTCGTCTTTCAGAAACCATCATCAACTCCATTTTTTCAAACACGGCCCTGGATTTTTTATTTCATATTTTGTTACCTTTGGACTACCTCAAAATAATGCCTCATCACAACTTTTGAATTTCAAACGTTTTGATAACAAAAAATGACATTTTCCGTCTTTCTTGAAAATATTTAATACGACTCTGCGTTTGAAACAAAATATTTCGTCAATAATATAATTTGTTTAGGTAGGTAAATATGAACCCGAATTTATGATTATGAGTCAAATATTTTAAGTTCAATCCAATGCAATGCAATGACATGTCTGTTCGTTCATCTCGGCGGCTTTGATATTCAGAAATATCAAGCTTGCTTGTCATAATATGACAATAGAACTTTCAAAATAAACATTAAGAGAGCAAAAATGGTATTTTCCAATTTCGAGAAACGTGATATGCTTCAGATTTATTATAGTAATAACAGAAACTTGCACATTTCATGTGAACGGTATTTAGAGCAATACCCCGAGCGTCCACAACCCCATTATTCATATTTTAACAATTTGGACAGAAACTTAGGTCTCTTTGGTAGTTTTGGTAAACCTAGAAATTCGTACGGCCAACGAATGGAAGCTGAAGATGAAGAAGCTGTTTTAATTGCTGTAAGTATCGTTATAAAATGATGCTATGCAATCTTTTATTACTATAATATTTTGCGATAACATGCGAAAGATATTTCACCAAAACGTTTTGTTAAAGGTTACGGAAAATCCTCGTGGTTCAACACGGCAATTTGCTTTAGAACTGAATATGACTGGAAGCCAAATTCAGAGGGTTTTCAGAAAACATAAGTATCATCCCTATAAACTTCATGTTTGCCAAGAACTAAGACCAGGACACCGGGACAGAAGGCTTGAATTCTTCAATTGGCTTGATGGAAAAATGCAACAAGATGGTGATTCCTTAAATAAAATCATCTGGACAGATGAATGTAATTTTTCCCCAAGCGGTATTTTTAATAGAAACAATGAGCATTATTATGCAGTAGAAAATCCGTACCAAAAGTTCGAAGACAGGGACCAAAATCATTCAATGTTTGGGTTGGAATGTATCGAACCAAAATCTTAGGACCAATTATTCATGATGGAAACTTAAATACTGAACGGTATCATAATTTAATCCATAATTATATATTCGATGCGCTTGAAGATGAAGCGTTGAATATGCTGCGGCAGCTGTGGTGGCAACAGGATGGTGCACCACCCCATAATGGAAGGGCAGTAACCGAGTTTCTTAATGAAACATTTCCCAATGGATTGGAAAGCATGAAGTGGTGCGCTGGCCTGCGAGAAGTCCTGATTTGTCCCTGGTGGATTATTTTTTATGGGGATTCTTGAAAAATCGCTTATTCAAGGATACTTTTCCGACTGATATAAACATTTTGCGCCAAAAGTTAGTATTAAAATTCACAACTTTACGAGCAAGAGGAAGAAAAATCCACCGGGCTGTTACGAACAATTTGCGAGGACGTATGCGAAAATGCATAGAAGTCCAAGGGGGGTTATTCGAGCATTTACTTTAGGTTTTTTAATTTGTCCATTTTAAAAGTTAAGTAAGCATTAAATATTTTCAAGGAATACTGAAAATGTCATATCAAAACGTTTGAAATTTAAAAGTTGTGATGAGGCATTGTTTTGAGGTAGTCCAAAGGTAACAAAATATGAAATAAAAATCCAGGGCCGCATTTGAAAAAATGGAGTTGATGGTTTCTGAAAGACGAAACATCGGATTTCAAATTTGAAAATGCCATCTTGTACGAGAGGAAAAGTGACCTTAATGAAGTGTGATTCATTTTGTTATATCTTTTCAAATAACGTCAGAAAAAAAATAAAACAGATTTTATGAGTTTTCAGGTTTTTCCGATTATCACCGGAAATTCGGAATTTTCTAATTTTCTAAACTGCATTTCGCTGAGCATCAATTTAAGCAACTTTTCCATAATTTAACCGACGTTGTATTTCTTACAGTTTCCGAGATACCAATGATGACGCTCGAATTTGAGCCACCTGGACAGTACAACTGAAATTTCTAGAATGTAAAATTGAATTATACGGAACCATTCCTTGAAAATTCGCTCCCATAACGCACTTGCTGCGACTAAACGTTTTAACAATATGCGCATATCCACTGTTTATTTGTATAGTGAATGGTCTTGGCTACCCTTGATTAATCTTATTTTCATGTAAATGATCATTTGTAGAAAACAATGATTCATGAATATCTACAGTCATCTCCGCAGTTCCCAGATTTCTGCGTCTCTCACGAACGCCCAGTTTAATCACACCCGAAGATCGGATGCAGAACGCTTTGAAGGTCGATGAAAGTGAATCGCTAAAAGACGTATATGTACGAGGATTAAGTAGTAAACACAATAAATGCATAACAATTTCTTGTTTTTAAAATACTAAGAAAATGTTTGAATGTTTTTTTATGGAAATACATCGTAGATTCGGTTCAATGTAACGCATACATTATAAGTTTACGGACGTGCGAAAATTTGTTCTGTTTTTTTTTTTTTCCTAAAGGAATGCAATATTGCATACAGTTTTAGGCCAGTTCGCTGCTTAAAGTTATGCTACATCAAGCAAAAGTATTATGCGATATATTTGCCAGTCCAGACATTAAATTTCTGTGGAGTTTGAGTGTGGACTTCGTGAAAATTTCTTGGATTATTATCTGCCCAATAACGACAATTATGACGATTGACTGTAGAGTTTAATTAAAACGTACACTCGTCTAAAAAACAGATATTGAACAGAAAGTTCCCGTTATCAGCTATTCGTGCTGTCATAACTTCACAAGACTCCAGCCGCCGATCAAAATCAACTTCATTCAGTTGCTGTACAAGATTAATTTTATACGGGTGAAATTTATCATGCTTCAATATTCGCTGAATAGTTTCTCTTTTGTTATTTGAAACAGTGGCCAATTTTCTCGTGCTCAAAGTTGGGTCTGCAGCAATTTGTCTTAAAACTTCAATCTCAGCAGTCTCATTTCTAACCAGAAATTCACGTTCAGGATCCCGTTTTTTGTTGGCTACTGAACCACTTTGTCGAAACTTTGCAACTAACTCCAAAATGTATTTTCTGTTAACATGTCTGTTCGGATGTCGTTCATTAAACAAATTTGCGGTACGGTTGGCACAGTCATCGTTTTTGAAAAAAATAGTAATTATTTCCATTCTTTCTTCTACAGAATACACCATTGTGAAATTAATTTTCGGTAGTACTATCAAATATCAAACCGACCGATAAACTGAAATAATAAACCGCATTTCTCTCATTCCGATAAGAAATGTTCTGATAGTCAATTTTTTATTTACAAACCAACAAAACATTGACTATCAGCACATTTCTTATCGGAATGAGTGAAATGCGTTTTTGCATCTTCAACTGTGAGTAATTTTTAAACGAGTTGATAAAACTTCCAAAAAAGTTAGTGTGCTGAATTCAGGAAAGAAAGAGCTTTCAAATGATGTAACACTCGACCCATGTTCCCTATTTAAAATATAAGGGTTGTTATCACCACCCTTAATGGGTTGATGTGACAAAGTTGAGTTTTATATCAAAACATGTCGCCCTCAATATTAAAATTGACGTGTTTCAGCGTTTTAAAAAAAAATTCTCTGGATGCACATCGGTCTGTTTCTTTCGTTTTCAATGCGCCACCCTATATATATATATATATATATATATATATATATATATATATATATATATATATATATATATATATATATATATATATATATATATATATATATATATATATATATATATATCATTTCTTTTGGTACATATTTGTATATTATATTATCTTATCAAAATTATTGGAATCTTTTAGTGATTTTTTATTAATTATAACTAATAACACAAAACATTTTTTGAAATTTCCAAAAATTCATCACCATTTGTGGTTTGTCTAGATAATGCAGCCATTTAAATTGTTCCCGTAGACCTACAATTTCTTGAGATAATTACAATTAAAGGAGGCTGCATTTTTATATACTAAAGTGATACCTAAATATCACCCTTAAGATACCATTCAGCACCCTGAGCCAACTTTGTAATTCTTTTTTGCATTTTTTTCTTTTAAATATGGCTTAGTAAGCATATTTCTTCTCACTTCTTGAACATAGTTGTACTTACTGATCTAACCTGGTAAATGTTCACCAGATATATTTTTAATTGTCGCTTCATTTAACTCGTGTTTATTCATTATCATCAGTCACAATGCTTTTTAGGTACATAAACCGCGACCTTCTATTCATTTTTTATATATTCTTCATTTTTAAATCACGTTGTGTTCTTAAATCATTTATTACAAATGAATCAATTATTATTGTTCGATTTCCTACTTTGGCAGAAAAATGAAATAATATTCTAGTGAATCAGACTGTGATTCTGCTATTACTCATAAAACAACTGGCAGTCATAAGTTACCAACCCCAATCAGTCCTCAGTTAGTAATAACAATAACACACAGTTCTCCATTTTAGTTGGACATACAGGGTGTTCAGGTTCAATATCTCTTTATTAATCAATAATTTAAAAAAAAATTGGAACAAAAGCTGCTGCTACTAACGTTAGCTACAAACTAAACTTATTTTTGCATGAGTTATATACAACCCAAACTTCACTTATTTTAAATAGTACAGCCTGTATATTGTTTCATTTTTGAATTCCACTTGTTTTGCCGATTCATCCAGTGTGTAGTTCTTGGGGTCTATATAAAGTGGTTCAAAAGCTATGGCCACTTTTCTAAAACATCAGAGGCACATTTGACGGTCTGTATCTTCATTAATATGTCAGCATGCAACATTCTATCATGCCAAAGACCTGAAAATGGTTACCGGAGTGCTTTGGTTTGTCATAGACTTTCAGATTCACTCGGATCTGAAAATGCCTTCAATACTTGAGTTTATAACTCAACTATCCACCACTCAGTTCGCCAATGCCGCTTTTCATCCAAATGCTCTCCTTCTTAATACCACCGACTACGACAAGCAACTTCTACTAAGGCACAAGCGTCCAAAGCTTATCCTGATTTGTTAATGCGTCTGCGGTGCAACATAATGAAAACATTTAAAATTCCAATGTCATGTCTAAATCTTTCCAACGGAAGGATTGATCAAGGTCCGGTACTCCAGGAAGTGGGGTTTGTGAGTACTAGTCCTACACTACCTCAATTCCCTACAAACAATACAGAATATTCCAGTTAAATTAAACAATTTGCTTGTAATTGTTTAGTCACAATTTATGGACACTCCGTATAAGTTAGTCAATGTTTCACTAGTGCGTCACAAAACTTGATCAATTAGTCAATAGCCTCACTCCAAATATTTGTACCACTTGTCATCAATGTCATGTGCATAAGCTACAAACTTGCAGAAGCTCTTAAATTTCTCTAGGATATCATTTACGTAAACCAAAAATAGTATAGGACCTAGTATGATCCCTGAGGTACACCATATCATATTACTTAGATATTTAAAAACAGTAAGTAATTCCCATCGCACTTTCGAGAAAAGTTTGCGCAAGGCTTTTTGGTAAAATTGATTTCGTTAAATCAAAACCCATTCATTACTTGTATTGAAATATTCAGTATGTCGCATATAAAGAGCTTTTTTACATATATTGACTAATATGTTGAGTAAATCATTCCCCAATACCGACATGCGCGGTGAAGAGCCTCATTCTGCACGAGGTGAGCCTACCTTACGACAAAACATAAGGGATCTAGACGTGGAGGTCGATAAAACTCCCCCAATCCAAGGTGTCACGTGAAACGTGCCAATGGATGGATGATACCGGGATGATGGTGTCGCGAACGGCACCTCTAGAGTACCGGGCAACCCTCCAGTGTAACCCGCATTGCACCGCATAGAGGGTTCTGCTGGTGTGGACTGTTATTTCCCCCATACTCGTGCATCACATGGAGATAGAAACAAATACAGATTAAAAAAACAACATAAATGAGGTTCGAGGATTGGCTCCTGCTACAGACTCGTGCCCTAAATCGCTCCCGGAAACGAAGTCTTCTGAGGGGGCGGCAGCGTCCGCAGACTCTGGCGGTCCCTCGCCCGATGCAAATACGGGAGGTCAGGGGGTAGCTTTGGCCAGGGATCTGTCCCCAACACCCAAGCTGGAGGCTGGGTCTCACCAGAGGGCGGCGATGTCCACATGGCTCACCCACCAGCGGGGATCTCTCCGCAGCGCTAGAAGAACCGTCCTAGCAGTCCAAGCGTCTTTCCGGACCACAATGTAAGAAGCTTCGAAAGGCGCACAAAATTGCGACCGTGACATGGACGGTCGAAGAACCAGTGAAGGTGTAAAAGGGGAATGTAAGCCAGAAGAGGCCGCATTCGGACTCGATCACACCAATCACGGAGAGGCGTCCCAAAAAAAGCCACGACCGGAATGTCGCAGAATATCTCATACAGGGAGCAGAGGGCCTCGGGATGGCGGTGATTGACAGAGGCCACCCTGCGGTCATGCTGGACCAGGAGAAGGCGGACCTGATCCAGGCTGGGGTGGTGGCTGCGGTGGATTCTCTGCAGGAAGGAGATACTCCGCCTCACTTCCACACAGCGTGCTGTGGGGGGGGGGGGTATTCTCTGGGTCACCTGTGCCGGCCCGCGGTCGCAGGACTGGCTGGGCAGGACAATCGGGGACCTTGGTCAGATTTGAGAGAGGGCGGACTTGACTGCTGTCGAGTCCAAGGACCCTCCAAAGAGGCACAAGGTCCTGCGGAGCTGCTCGATAGCTCATCTACAGCAGATGCAGTGAGAACCCGAGGGCCTGTATTTTTGTCAGGGAGGGAATGGAGTTTCTGCCCTTAATGAATTTCTGTTCCAGGGATCTGGCAACCATAAGAATTGGGTGTGGAGGAGAGGATGGGCCAAGGGACATTATCGTCGGATGGGCCTATCTACACAAGGACAGCACGGATCCTCCTCCACCCAAGGAATTGGAGCAGCTGATGGTTGGTGGCAGAGCAGGTGGATGGCAAACCATCATCGGCATGGATGCGAACTAACACCACGAGTCGTAGGGCAGAACGGACACAAACTCTAGGGGTGACTCACTTTTACAATTCTTTATGAAATTTAACTTAGACATATTGAATAAAGGAAATAAATCGACCTTCCTCACAACGCAGCGCGAGGGGGTTTCAGATATAAAAATTTACACCCAGTTTCTAGGTGAGTTTGTAAAGAACTGGGTTGTATCTGGGGAAGTGAGTAGCTCAGACCACAGATATATCCGGTTTGCCAACGTCGAAAGACATACGGTATGGTATCGGAACCCTCGCAAGGCAGACACCGCGGTCTATAACGCAAACTGCCCCCTGAAAACAAGGGAGTTCACCAGGAATGTTCCGTGGTGGAACGAAGACCTCGGGCAAAGGAGGACGCAGGTTCGCAAGCTACATATAGTCATCATGGGGAACGCAAGGCTAGGACTATACAGACTAGCATGCAATGACAAACTGAAGGCCAGCCCAGGCTGGGGCCACTGTAAGATTCAGGAGATCGTGAAGGAGTCCATGCTTGAAATGAGGTCAGACTTCGCGAGCCTGCGAATCCGCACGGAAAGCAGGTTTACAGGTCCCCCCACCGCGAGGGAGAGCGGGGGGAGACGCCTACTACGGGGCGCGCTCGTCTGGTTCACGGATGGATCCGGCGGGAAGCGTGGAACGGGGCCGGCGTTTACTCTGAAGGACCGAAGGTAAGTCACAGTATTTCGCTCAGGGCTCACGCAACGGTCTGTCAGGCCAAAATGTACGTAATCCTGCACTGCACACGAGAGAACAAGAGGAGGGGCTACACCATCAGGCCGATCTTCATAGCTACAGACAGCCAGGCAATCCTAAGGCTCTAAATAGCCAACGGGTAAACTCCAGGCTGGTTAGTGAATGCGGAGACGCAGTGAATGACCTGGCTGGGCAGAATGATGTTACCCTCAGCTGGGTGCCGAGTCATTCGGGGGTCAATGGCAATGAAGAGGCTGACAGACTCGCGTAGAGAGGATCATCAGAACCATTTATGGGACCAGAACCGGTCATAGGCATGACGAAGACCACTGCCAGGGGATCCGTTAGGTCCTGGGTCAGAAACCAACACAAGTTACACTGGACAGGCTGTCCAGGGCTTAGATATGGGAAGACATAAATTGGGGAACCCAGTTTAAGGAGAGCTGTAGAGCTGCTAAACCTTACCACAAGACAAATCAGGAACATAACAGAACTCTTGATGGGACACGTGGCTGTCAAGAACCACCTGCATAAAATGTGGCGGTTCGAGGGGGACCTGGCATGCAGACTCTGCGGCGAGTGCTAGTGTAAAGTTCTGGACCGCACAAGAAATTTGATCTACGGACATCCCAGACCAGAGACAGAGCAATTTAAAGCTTGGCCCTACCAGCTGCTGTGCAGAATAGTTCAATAGCACAGTGATTCCGGAATTCGTAGAGTATAAAAAATATAGGTTATGCATAATAAGCCAAAGGCTGCACTGCTACCGGGGCGGCAATCGCGGACGGGCCCTAAGGAGGAAAAAAATGTGTTGAGTAAGCTTATGGGTCGATAATTGGTGGGATCTATTCGGCTTCCTATCTTGAAGATAGGTAAAACTAAGAATGTCTTAAGATGCTTGAGTCAAACAAACAAAAGGTGGGAACTGATCGAAACAGGGTGTCATGATTACCACGACAAATTGATATCGCCTTTATACTGTGATGATTATTCTGTTCCGCATAAGTGAACATGTATCCTTATAAATACAAAGTCAATTTCTCGTACATGCAAAAAGAAACCCTTCTCCCTGAAATATACAAATATCTTACTCGCGTTTGTTTGAAAAAAAAAAACATTTGTTTAAAGTGGCTTAGTTAAAAACTTAAGATTGGAACACCCGTAATGCATAGATAAACATATTAAAATCTTCGTAGGTGGACGGATGTCTGACACGATGTGACTGTATTTTCAAGAGCAGAAACATCTTAGCGCCCACCACTTGGCTGCAGACACGTAAATATAAATAATGATCAGTGGTTTTTATACCAACTATGTGTACCCTATGAATAAATCATAAACAAGTCTTATTCTAAACATAACAATTGCTTATATACAGTGCACGGCGTATCGAGCGTCCATTAGAAGTATCTACAAAACTATACCGATTTTTAATCTGAAAATTTGGTCACTTGGGTTTTCTGGATAGCTGAATTTAACAAAAATATACACGTCATCATACCACTTCCGGTTATACCGGAAGTGGTTACTAACTTTGTTTTTTCAAATGAAACATGACATTTTTGAGTAGAGTTTTGGATTTATCGTAAAATTTTAGGTTGACTTTTGATAACATACCATATGTAAAAAATCAGCCGTTTTGGAGTTATATCGATTTTTTTAAAACTTAAAAAAAAATTATGTATGTATATTGAGTGGTATATCTCCGGCAAATATGATGTCAGCGATTTGCAATTTCGTCTGTGGTTTTTCAAGATACAAGAGTATCGTGAAAATAGGCAAATGCGTTGATAGCATATACAGGGTGGAAGAAATTCACATACCAACTTGGACAATTTCGGACCCCTATAACTTGCTTACTTCAAATGGAACACCCTGTATATTTTTATCTTATTGCTTAGATATTTGCATTATCTTTCGATTTATATCAGTATGTCCTATACCTAAATGCAACAGTTATCCAGATACTGGAACATTTGTATAATGATAATGTTATAAGGCTAAGGGTGCACAATATTTCAGTAGAGTGCCTTGACGGAAATGTTATTCTTCATGAACTTCAATAATTATTAATTGTTGGACACCCCATAGAACAAAATTATAAATGAGAATACCATAATAATAATCTGTTTAGGCAACTAGATAAACAATTTATTAAGTACTACACAACTAAACCAATGAAAGTGAGAAAAAATGTGGCAACTGGAATGATAAGGAACAATCTAATAAGTAACATGTATATAAACAATGGGTGTTCAAGAAAGATGTTCAAAAGTAGCTCCATTTTTTAGCAAACAGCAATTAATTCGCCTTAAAATTTCATTGCTCGTAGCACGTTTTATACTTTCTCTGCTTATTTCATTGAAGGCGGCACGTACTCTTTCTTGCATATTCTCCTTTGTGGTTATAGGGTCTTTATAAACTTTATTTTTAATAAAGCCCCATATGAAAAAATCTAATGGAGTTAAGTCAGGGGAGCGTGGTGGAAATTTGTAGGGCCCATTGTTCGCAATCCACTTCCCACTGAACATTTCTTCTAATGTCGCACTGACTTGATGAGTAGTATGTGGTGGAGCACCGTCCATTTGATAAAAAGCGTTTGATCTTTCCCTAATTTCTAAAGTTTCTAAAGCATCTCTTACTACGTTTTTTAACAACCACACATATCGATCCCCTGTTAAGTTTTCGTTATAAAAATACACACACAAAATACGAGAGTCTTTGACGGCACAGAACACATTAAAGCTCCACCGGTTTTGGTAATTTCTTTCTCTGCAGATATGCGGATTTTCTGCAGCCCATTAATGACTGTTATGGCGGTTAAACACGCCGTTTTTTGTAAACTTTGTTTCATCAGTCCATATTATACTTTTGACAAAGTTATCGTCTTCTTGAATTCTTGTCAGCAACCACTCACAGTAATTCACACGACACAATAAATCTTCAGTTTTCAAATTCTGAACCAAATGGAGCTTAAAAGGTCGCCAATTATACTTTCTTAAGATTCTGTGGATAGACCTGGTTGATATTCTAAGATCCCTTTCAGCCTCTTGTAGGGAATTTTCAGGATACGAATGGAAGTATCCTAGTACCATGGCTTCATCGTCTTCGGTATAACGGTTTTGCCTGCTAACAATTGGTTGAAAGGAACCAAACTTTATACAATTATTAAGCAGACGTTTGATGGTATGTTTATTCGGTCTGGGGCGATCTTGATACCTTTCAGCGAAAACTCGGCAGGTTCTACTCATAATGCGATTGCATTCGCCGTATGTAACTAATAAATTTAGAAAATCTTCATTAGAAAACCCCAAACGCGACATATTTGTTGATTGTTATAAACAACTGTCATGAAGTAATGGCGTTGCTAAGAATAACATTTCCGTCAAGGCACTCTACTGAAATATTGTGCACCTTATAACATTATCATTATGCAAATGTTCCAATATCTGGATAACTGTTGCATTTAGGTATAGGACATGCTGATATAAATCGAAAGATAATGCAAATCTCTAAGCAATAAGATAAAAATATACAGGGTGTTCCATTTGAAGTAAGCAAGTTATAGGGGTCCGAAATTGTCCAAGTTGGTATGTGAATTTCTTCCACCCTGTATATGCTATCAACGCATTTGCCTAATTTCACGATACTCTTGTATCTTGAAAAACCACAGACGAAATTGCAAATCGCTGACATCATATTTGCCGGAGATATACCACTCAATATACATACATAATTTTTTTTTAAGTTTTAAAAAAATCGATATAACTCCAAAACGGCTGATTTTTTACATATGGTATGTTATCAAAAGTCAACCTAAAATTTTACGATAAATCCAAAACTCTACTCAAAAATGTCATGTTTCATTTGAAAAAACAAAGTTAGTAACCACTTCCGGTATAACCGGAAGTGGTATGATGACGTGTATATTTTTGTTAAATTCAGCTATCCAGAAAACCCAAGTGACCAAATTTTCAGATTAAAAATCGGTATAGTTTTGTAGATACTTCTAATGGACGCTCGATACGCCGTGCACTGTATATATATATATATATATATATATATATATATATATATATATATATATATATATATATATATGTATGTATGTATACCGTGGTCTTGTTATCGTCTGTGTACAATACCATCTTGGAAATATAAGTTCAAGAAAGTTTACCTACTCATGGCGTGGAATCTTGAGAGCATTATAATTGTGGGTTTTATCGCTTACATTTTATCCCAACAAGTGAAGTTGTTCAATACCTGCCACGAAAATGTTCACTCTAGAGTTTTTGGCATGATAATAATAATAAATTTTATTTATCACACACTTTTATAACGTCGGTCTATTTCCGCGGCTATGGCCAATCACCAACGCCAGAGAGCAGTCTCACCCCACTGTCCTGGAAATTTTGCCAAACCCCGGCCATGGACACGGGACCTCCTGCTTTACGCCCCAACCGAAGGACGGAACGTGCAACTTGCTCCAAAAACAATGTCACAACCTCGATTGATGTTAATTTTACAGTATGTACTGAAAAAGTGAAAGAAGAAACCTGTAAATCGAACTCAGTACCCATCGATTCACACACGTTCTTACCTCTGGACAACGGAGGCCCCTTTATCAATTACTAAACACAGTATAATAATATGACTTATGCAATTAAACAATAACACATGATAACCAGAAAATTATTGTCATAGACGTACTATCACCTGTACGTGATATCTCAGCGCATTTGCCACCAACATCCTTAAGGCGGGTATCCATATGAGCCAATGCCCCGTAACGTAACACCGAACATGTTACAGAGTGTTGCAAGATAACACGACACGCATTTTGACTTTTTCTGATTTTTGGCCGGGTCCATAACCTCGTAACGTAACCGAATGGGGCTACGCCACATACGTGGACTTGTTCTCGACGCTCATCAAAAAAGCCCTCAGTCTTTATCTGACTTCAGCAATATGAATGCCGCTCTGCAGTTACAGCTAGGAGCAGCTTCATATACTTTTATTCACCACCAGATTTTGAGCAAGAAAAAATAAAAATCTCCGCGTTGCTGGATCTTGAAAGTGTTCCTCCTCCGTCGGCAGCAGTCTCCATCCACGCATCCTGCTTCTTAATTTTATTGAAATGGTCGGGATGCTGAGGATCCCAAATTATAGCTTTTTCATGATAACGTTCTATTAAATTAATTGTAGCTTCCTTAGTCCACTCCATGGTCACATACACACACACAAAAAGATGCACTCAAAAGCCAGACCACAACTCAATACTAGACTACACAACAACACAGACGAATGACGACTGAAAAATAAGTTTGGAAGTTACGAGTGCAACAGTACACGACACACAACTAGAGCACCCGTCCCAACTTGTCGCTGCGCGTGACCGTGTCCTTTCTTTGATGCGACGGTAAAAAACCGACAAATGGTGGTTCGGGTTGTAACGGTTACGCGTGTCTAGTTGGTTACGGGTAATATGCAACAGTTTTTCGTATCCATTATCCGTATCGTAACATGTTCGCGGTTACGTTACGAGTCATTTGATACAAGTGGATACCGGCCTTTAGTGTGTCTAATAAATCTGCTTCTCAGTCGCGAAAAGGGTCAAACAAAAAATTTTGTACATCACACATAAACCAAAAACTTCATTTTAACAACAGCATATGCATATCAAAATCAAAAGTTCGGGACGCAGCAAGTGCGTGAGGGTAGTTAATTTTCATAAGAATAATATATAATATATTAGTGATTTAGCCTTATATTAAAAGTTATAAAAAATTCTTTATTTAATTAGGAACAGTAAAAAATAAGGTAAAGAAACGCAAACGAAAACATGATCTCTAGCGTAAATATTTATACAGTAATGTGGACACAAAACTCAAACAAAGATAAATAGGAAATATACTCAACAAAAAATACACCATACTATGTGCCAAAATCGAGATCTCAAAGTCAAAAGAAAACAAAGTTATAGGCATTTTAAAAAAAAAATCGGTGCCACTGATGACCAGAGAAACGCATAAAACCAAAATATTTGGTGTGGATAACAAAATCTATTGTTTATTACAGACCAAGTTTTTGGTGCAAAAATGTCAAGAAATACTACAAAAAATTACTTTTGAAAATTTTCTAGTTTTTCTTTTTAAAACGTCGCAATTGGCAACCTTTAGGCAAAGAACATAAAACAAATACGGGTTATGTAGAGAACATGTCGAAAGAAACGTGTATTACCAAGCTTGAAGTTTCACTTCAACCATCACTATCCTTCATTTTACTAAAATATTTGCAGCAAAATCATTTCAAAATGACCTTTTCTCTGATGCTTTGTCAGTAGTGTTATTTATAGAGTTTATGGTGTGTAATTTGTGTGTCTGTAATTTTTAGCGAATTTCATAGAAGATATTTTTATATCTCCGGAAATAACAAAGTAAGGGCAACCAAGTTTGGCACACGGGTTTATATCATTGAAATTAAATAACACACCAAAACTTATCTCTGTAAGTGGAAAGACAAAAAAGTTATATGCATTTAAAGAAAAAATTGGGGATTTTCCTCTTAAAACGTCAGTCTGGATTTAAAATGTCAAAATTAACAACATTTAGGCAAACAACCTAAAACGAATACGGGCTATGTAGAGAAAATGTCGTAAGAAAAGTTTTTCACAAACCCTTAAGTTTCAGCTTCAACCATCACTGTCCTTTATTTTACTAAAATATTTGCAGAAAAATCATATATAATAGGCAATTTCTCTGATAATTTGGCAGTAGTTTTAGTTATAGGTTTATGGTTTATTGGTTTATAATTTTTAGCAAAGTTTCGTAGAAAAAATTCGCACTTGAGGAGACCGCGACTTTTGAGTTATAGAAAATGTCTACTAACATTTTCATCATATGTTCAAAAAGACGTTCTTCTACTAAAAATCGTCTTGCATGAGCTCCTGGGTGTGTATCAATTTATAGCGATGCATTTTATTTTGTTTTAATTTTCGAATAATCGGTGAATGGCTATCATCCAATGTTGTGGCTGCTTGTCGACTCGAAGTATGTGTGTTTTCCTCACACTTAAGCAATTACATTCAATTAGGGATAATTCCTCACTGCATTAGAAGGTTTATTTTTATCTGCCTTACATGTCCAAACTCGCGAAATTACTTTTTAATTTTACTAATTTTCCCTTGGGATATACTCGGAAATTTGGGAAAATAAGCGAGCAATTTCGATCTGTAATAGTGTTATATCTCCGTAAGCAATTCTTTGTAGAATTGCAATTATGTTCAATAAACCATGTTTCTAAATTGCAGTTAACAACTGACAACTACTGTGATGAGCGATCACACAGCAAGTTGCTAAGGTGCTTTTAACAAAACTAACATTGCCAACTCTGAAGAATGTTGATACATTTTTGTCTTCTTTTTAATAGATACCGGCGGAAAAGGAGACTGAATTTGTTTTCCCTCGCTTTTGATTGTGTTGTGGCGAAGTTCGTCAATCAGATGAATTTCTTTTTTTTTACTGTTACATGTTGCAATAAATTTTAAAACCATACGTGTTCTGAATAGAGAATGAAGAGGGTTTTAAAATAAGGTAGCAAAAGCCCCTACTTCCTATTTAACAATTTGGGGGTTGCAACTCTCACTCGAAGAGGGTTGAATGTAAGGGTGGAGTTTTCACGTTGCAGGATGTCATTTTTTATTCTTAAATTGACGTGTTTCGGGATTTTTTTATAAACATGCACAAAAATTAATTGATATACTGAATATATTATGTTTGTAATATTGTGGAGGCCGATACTTGATGTAAATCCGTTGTCAACTTAGATAAACAGACAAATTAATTTACACTATTTTATTGTAGCTATAACTGCAGCTTCTTTGAAGTGCTCAGTTTTGTCAAATACAGAATGAAAGTAAGATTTTAAAATTTCAAATATCTACTCCGTGTTGAATAAACATTTCTAAAAATTGACACGTTTCTGTCTTCTCAGGTAAACCGTATCGTGCCGAAATCGACTCGGAACTACCTGTTGTTATGGGAGCATTTGTTACGTGAAGGTCGGGTTCTCCAGAAGTACTTATCAGTGATCATCACAGGTTACAATATTCCCTTAATAAATGCCCACATAAAAACATGCGGTTTTTAGAGTCGATTTCGGCACGATACCGTTTACCTGAGAAGACAAAAACGTGTCAATTCTTAAAAATTTTCATTCAACACGGAGTAGATATTTGGAATTTAAAAATCTTACTTTCATTCTGTATTCGACAAAGCTGAGCACTTTAGTGAAACTGCGGTCATGCATACAATAAAATAGTGTAAATCAATTTGCTTGTAAGTAAATGTGTTATTATTAGACATATTTCACCTCCCTCATGTACATATGTATCTCTGAGGCCAATAAGGTTTATTATTATTATTATTATTATTATTATTATTATTATTATTATTATTATTATTATTATTATTATTATTATTATTATTATTATTATTATTATTATTATTATTATTATTCTTATTATTATTATTATTATTATTATTATTATTATTATTATTATTATTATTATTATTACTCATGCATCGGATTGCACACATGGTGTTAAAGGACAAATTGATTCAAGGCATGTAAGTTATAGTGGTGTTACAAAACCAAATAACCGAAGTTCTCATAAATTAAATACAGTTGATGTGAAAGAACAAGATAAGGTAACACAATTAGAAACTGTCGTTAGTATCAACCCTAACAAGTATGATGAGAAAGCTAATAATAGCCAAGTAAAACAAACTCAAGACATTTCCGAGGTGCAACATCACGCTGTTGTAGATGCTGATGGATATACACTGGTCAAACATAAAAAGGAAAAAAAAAAAGATTATAAAGCTTGGATCAGCAGAAGATGGCAGTGGGGCCTTTAAGGGGAGAGAAGAAAACAAAAATAAAAAAGCGTGGTTTTTTGTTTCTCGCATTTCAGATGCTACAACAGCTGAGCATATCAAGCAGTATATTGTAGAGAAGCTCGGCACAGACCAAGATGATCTGGTAGTAAATCAAGTAAATACGAAATATGAGAGGAAAGATAATAAGTGTTTTCAAATAGGTGTCAAGTTTGAATATAAAGATAATCTCTATGACAGCAGTTTCTGGCCAAAAGGTGTAGCGTTTCGAAGATACCAATTTAGGTGGGAAAGCAATAAAATTCCAGACCAGAGTTCTTTTTTATAGACGAGTCTAAGACAGACATTGAAGAAAATAACTTATCAGGTAAAACATTTAAAGTATTTCACCAAAACATACAAAGTTTAAGAGCCAAAGTATTGGAAATCGAAACGCTTTTTGATGAAAATCCTGAAATATTGTGTTTTACTGAACACTGGCTTCGCGAAAGCGAAAGTATTCCAATAGATGGGTTTAATTGTGGGTCTTGTTTTTCACGTAGGGAATCATGTCATGGAGGCTCGTGTATCTATGTGGACCAGAATATTGAGGCAACTGAGCTAAGAGAGGTGGTACAACTGAGTGTAGAGGGTTCTTTTGAGTGCAGCTGTGTGGAGATACATGATGGAGGAATGGTAGTTATGTGTGTTTATCGCTCTCCATCAGCCAGCTTCGAGTCTTTTTTATGTGTTCTGTACGAAGTGCTTTATTCACTTCAAACAAAGATTTTTAGACAAGTTGTAGTCTTATGTGGGGATATGAACCTAGATTTTCTATCTTCTAATAAAACAGAGAAAACAAAAGTTGCTCGTTTCATGGATGTGCTAATGTCATATGGTTTTGTTCACACTGTATTTGAGCCTACAAGAATTACGCCAAACAAGACTTCCCTAATAGACTGCATGTTTGTCAATGTACATTCTGTTGCAACAACACAAGTCATTGAAACGGCACTATCAGATCACACTGGGCAGTTAATGAAAATTTCAATGCTTCACAAACACGAAGTAAAAAATGAATGTGTGAAAAGAAGAGTTTTCACGGAGACACGACTTGAGCAATATTTGGATCAGCTTTCTCATCAATCATGGGATGATATTATAATGGAACATAATGCAAATGTAGCTTACGACAAGTTTCTGGAGAAATTGGTTTACTACATGAACCTAGTGTTTCCGGTAAGTGTATGTTCACCTAAAATAAACTATAAAAATTCATGGATAACACCTGAATTACGAACATCATGTCAAATGAAAAGGAAACTGTACACATCAATGCTTCGAGGCCAAGTAAGTAGAGAGGGCTATAATACTTATAGAAAACATTTAAAAAAATTGATAGCTAATGCAAAGCGACTTTCAAATGAAAGAGTTGTGTCACAGTCTGAGAATAAGACAAAAGCTGTTTGGGAGCTTATCAGAAATCAGACCGGAAAAAACCACCCCCGAAAAAAACACTACTTGAAAATGCAAAACATGGTAGATCAGAACGACAAGTCTTGAATGAAGTGAATGAACTCTATATCAGAGCAAACCAAAATTTGGTCACATCAAATGGGAGTGTAGAACAGAGGGTCCAGACGCATGATGGGAGTATGTTTCTAAGACCAACCAATAAAGAGGAAGTTTTTAACATTATAATGAGTCTCAAAAATACCAGCTCTGTAGGACATGATGAAGTTCCTGTTGTACTTCTGAAAAGGGTGGCACATATAATAGCTGAACCCCTTGCCCATATTATTAATGTAGCTATGTCAAATGGTGAGTTTCCTGAACAACTAAAAATAGCTGATGTTATAGCATTATATAAGAAAGGGGATCCAACTGAACCTTTCAATTATAGACAAATTGCATTACTTCCAAATATTTCAAAAATATTTGAAAAAATTATAAACAAAAGGCTTGTCTGTTTCTTTGAGGAAAATAATTTCTTAACGGATATCCAGAACGCCTACAGAGCCAAGAAGACAACACAACGTTCTATGTATCAGCTGGTCTGTGAAGTTATCGAAGCATTTAATGAAAGATCAGAGGTGATGGGTGCGTTCTTAGATTTAAGTAAGGCGTTTGACTCCGTTGATCATGATATTTTATTTGCTAAATTGGAGAGATATGGGGTGAGAGGTATACCACTTGATTTAATAAAATCATATCTAACGAAACGAAAACAGTGTTTATCATGTTTTAGCAAAGAAAGGGGAGAAACAATAAGATCTGATTATAAGACAGTTTTAAGGGGGGTCCCTCAGGGTTCAATTATCGGCCCCACCCTCTTTATAATTTACATCAATGACTTACCAGTGTCGTTAAAAAGTAGATGTACATTATATGCTGATGACACATGCATCATAATATCAGATGTCAAGCAACATCGCTTACTAAGCAGAGTAGAGGAAGAAATGTGCAGCTTAGAACAGTGGTTTTTATCTAATGGTCTTAAACTAAACATAGAAAAGACCAATATCATCAAATTTAATCCTGTTGCAAAGCTTGATGATTCGATGGAGGTGAACTTAGATGGGACTACTACAGTGAAGGCACAATATAGTGTCAAGTTTTTGGGTGTTAATGTGAATGCTCGTCTGGATTGGAAGGACCATATAGATGAGGTGGTTAAGAAAGTGTCAAGCGTGACCTACTTGCTTGGATCGGTGTCTTATTTTGTGTCAAGGGAGGCTGCGCTCATAGCATACCATGCACTTGCTGAATCGATATTTCGCTATGGTATTGTTTTGTGGGGTGGCTCTGTGGGTGTTGAAGATGTTTTTAAAGTGCAGAAGAGATGTCTAAGGGCAATTTTTAGCTTAAGACAATCGGACAGTTGCAAAAATTATTTCATATGCTTTAATGTACTAACTTGCTATTCATTATATATATTAGAATGTGTTACTTTCGTAAGAGACAATTACAGCTTCTTTCGTGCATATGAACAGCAACATAGCTATGGTCTGCGCGACAAAGAAAATATTGTGCAGCCTCATACCAGATTAACAAGACTTCAAAAAAATGCAAGGTATAATGCGATCAAAATATTTAACAAACTGCCTCTAGAAACACGACAGCTGTCAACACCAGTACTGAGAAAAAAATTACATAAATATCTTTCAGAAACGGCTATTTATAACATCGGCGAATATTTTGAGGCCCCAATGTGTGAGTTGATGTTTGACTGATGTTAGTTTTGAGGTATTTTGTTGTACTCTTTGGTTTTCGCCATCATCTTAATGTGTTGCAGTAGTTTTTACATTGATTCGTTTGTATTTTTTATACACGCTTTATATACTGTTTTATTTATACACACGTTTTTATTTGTAAATATGTTTGCTTTGTCTTATTTTATTTATATGTGTGGTTGTACATTGTTTTTTATGTACTGCATTTTAAGTTTGAATACTCTGCGGTTTTCATTTTGTTTAAACCTATCTCTTGTATATATGTGTGTATATTTTGCGAACTTTTCATTTGTACGCCTGTTTTTATTGTATCAGATTGTTTGTCGATTGTGTTTATATAGTATAGTTGTATATTGTGTTTGTTTACATGTTTATCTCTGCATCAATTTTTTTTGACTGATTCTATGCCTTCGTGGTACTATGTATTTATTTTAAAGGAATCAATAAACCTATCTATCTATCTATCTATTATTATTATTATTATTATTATTATTATTATTATTATTATTATTATTATTATTATTATTATTATTATTATTATTATTATTATTATTACCTTATCTTATATAGACTGAAACCAGGGGCGGCTTGTCTATAAGTGCTGTGGTGATGCAGAACAGCCAAAAATTCGAAGAATATTATTCCTAATTGTATGAAACCATTAAAATCCTAATTTATTGTCAGGAAATGGATACATTGTTGTTTGAAAACTCGCGTTCTCTGGCGTTGAAGATTTGAGCAGGCGATCAAGAGCCAGACGCCAGTCCCAGTCAGTCATTCTTTTTTAAATAAAATTCTTTATTTACAATAAAAAACTCGGGACGCAGCAAGTGCGTTATGGTAGTGAATTTTTATTAAATGCTTCAAATTTAAATAACTCAATTTTCTATAAACTTAGAGAGTTTAATTTCAATACGTAGTAAGGTTTTTCCTAAGGCAAGATATCCACAAAATTTCATTAAAATAACTTTGTAATTTTCAGAGAAAAAAATTTTTTTCGAAAGAAAATTTAAAATTTGAATAACTCAATTTTCTCTAAACTTAGAAAGTTGAATTTTGGTACGTAGTAAGGTTGAGGCAACATATATAGTAAATTTCATTAAAACAGCTTTGTTAAAAAAAAATTTCGAAAGAAAACTCAAAATTTTTCCGGAAAACCCCGTCTGATTTTTCTGGATAACGAACTCATCCAAGCCATTAATAAAAGACTTGCCAAGTTTCATCGAAATCGGTTAATTATTTTTTGAGTTATCATATATATATATATATATATATATATATATATATATATATATATATATATATATATATATATATATATATATAAACATATAAAAATTAAACCTATTTACAAATGAACTTTAATAAGATATTATGCTGTGAAAATACCTCTCTCAAGCACCCTAAAATATAATCAAAATGTGCACAGTTATATATGTTTTATTTCTTTTTCCCTTGTCTTAATACACTACATATTTAATTTACTTATTTGATTTCATAAATAGTCGGTTAATAGTGACTTGGAATGAAGTAGACACCACATCTTCAAACATATTAAGAGAATATGAGTAAATCAACAGCAACTGGGAATGAATTCGGTCAGTCCACCAGCCACGTGGTTAAAAAACACTGTTTGTATGAGTAGTTACAAATCTACCTCTAAATAAAAGGACTGTAACAGCGGCAGAAGCAGAAGTCAATGGAAGGTGTGTGTATTCGCAAAGAAACTATTGACTATTAATAACAACAATTGACTAAAAACGCTGCGAGTTGTAAGGAGAAAATAATTATACTACAGAGGTGATAAATGATAATAAATTACAATAGGGTTATATATAATCGTAAATGCTTCCAATGATTAACAATCAGTGAATTCAGTATTATTGACATTTCTCCGAAAGTTAAAAATGAATTTCATGAGTCAATGACAATAACAGAAGCATTGACTAACCAACAGCAACCACATACTTATGATTTAAACATAAATGTTTCAAATTTGAATAGCTCAATTTTCTGTAACCCTAGAAAGCTGAATTTTGGCACATAGTTAGGTATTTCCCAAAGCAATATGTAGACCAAATTTTATCGAAATTTTCGGAAAAAAAAATTTTTTTTGAAAGAAAACTCAAAATTTTTCCGAAAAACCCCGTCCGATTTTCCTGGCCAACGAACTCATCCAAGCCATTAATAAAAGAAAGGCACTAGCCGAGTTTCATCTAAATCGGTTAATTATTTTTTGAGTTATCAGACGGATACATATATACATATATATATATATATATATATATATATATATATATATATATATATATATATATATATATAGATATATATATATATATATATATATATATATATATATATATATATATATATATATATATATATATATATATATATATATATATATATATATATATATATATATATATATATATATATATATATATATATATATATATATATATATACATATAAACATTCAAACTGACCCCGGATATGGGTTCTAGGGGTCCTAATTCGCGCTCATTTGAAAGAATTTTTGCAGTCTCACCATCGATTAGTGAATTTTTTTAATAAAAATTCACTAATAAGGTACATAATCTTCAAAAGCAATCAAATAAATTCCTACGTTTTAAACATATAAATAAAAATCTTTCTTATTTAATAAATTAACCTTTTTCTTGTTATCTCAGTATCTATTGATATTGTCTTATCCTGTCTTTCAGTAACTCAATAAACACATTTAACTTCGCATGGTAGTCAATTGGATCTTGAAATAATGCAAGTCTCCTAGGCCAGTCAAAGAAGTCGCTGTCTAACATCGTTGTTCTGCCAGCTTGTGTACGAGCGGTTCGACGGGCACCGCTGGCCATCGGACGGCTTCGGAACCGCCGAATGTATGCTATAAAAGAGCTTCAAATTTCGCAGTTCCCAAGTTTGTAGCCGTTTGCCTTCCATTTAACAAGAATGCATCGGTATATGTATAGTGTATACTATAGTATTATTCATAGGAGTTTCATGTTTGTGATGCGTGGTAAAATGGATGTAATGTTTGAGATATGTAAGACTAAGTTATGTAAACTTAGTTACCAAGAATAATTAGCCAGACAATTTAACGTGGCTATAGAGGATCTTTCCTTAATGATATGTGAATATTTAAGGATGTGAATATACATTAAAAATTAATGATAGTTTGCTTTATAACCTATGATCCAAAATTGTTTTGTTACTAAAATACGGGGCGTTATAGTTTTAAGGAGAAAATGAAAATTAATGAATATTTTCGAAAACGTTTGACATATTTCAGTGATATTTAGCACGGAGAGACAGCTAATAAATATGCATTTTGTTCAATAGAAACATATTTTCAACTTTAACAGTGGCGTGCGTACGGGAACGAACCTCGATAATTTTGAATAAAAAAAATAGTATGCCAATGATTTTTCCCAACTACAAATTATTTTTGATATCCTCGTTCTATTGCAAACAAGAGTTCTCTTGAGCTGTTTTCATGCAATGCGCTATTTTTGGGTAAAAAAAATAAAAACTGTTACATTGTCCGAGAAAATCAATGTAGGTAATTATTGTGCCATAAAATTATCCGTTTTTTTAAATCAGTATTTTATTTATCCTTACATTTTTTCATGTAGCACACCCAAAAATCTCAGGCACCGGCGGCCACTGACTGAAACCTAAAATTTTAAGGGTGTTAAAACCTGATGTTATTCAGCTTATACAATGATAATCTTTATAACATGGTATACTTACACATGTAGTTGAAACAGTAGTCCATTAGTAAAGCAGAAGCAGATAAAAATCCATGACATGCATAAATATAATGCAACAATGCATTGTGTCTATATGTATGAAAACTGCTTTTGTAATGAAATTCCTTAATAGATAAAGTCTGCTAATCTAAATGACAAAACAGTTAGTCTTATATAGCTATAAATGACTAAGTAGCTCATGAATTTTATTTCCTACTACAAATTAAATAATCTTATACAAAGACACTTCATTTTGCACGGTCTTTCCAAATCTTCATTTATTTTGAACATGAGACACTATCACCACAAAATCGTCGCTACTATTATAACTACTATATTAATGTAAATAGGTTAGCAAAAAAAGCTTTTTTGCTATTTGAAATTTTCCCAAAAGATCAAATATGTGACATTTAGTAAAAACTAGCTGACACGGCAGATCTGCCTGACCTGACCTGCCTATCTTCATTCGACGTTGTGAATCGACAAAGGTCTGGACGCAGCAAGTGCGGTATAGAAGTGAATTTTCATGATAAAGTTTTTAATATCAAATATTATGTCTACTGCAAGCAGGAATCAATCTGGTTACCTGTAGAGCCTATATAGTAGAAACAATGTACCATATTTTATCAAACTTACTTATTGTCTGAAAATGTACAAAAATTTTACTAAAATAAACTTTAAATGTTTCCGAGACAATTGGTTTCCTAGCCAACACACCTTAGGTTAATAGCAAATTAAGTTATTGAAATTTGAAGCATTTATTGAAAAATCGCTACCAAAACGAACTTACTGCGTCTCGATTTTTTTCTTATAAACATGCATCATATTTCGATAAAAAATGCAAAAATGGAATAATATAAGAGTGTCCGAAAAAACAATTCTATGGATCACCAACGACTTATGGACGACGATGTGATTCTCAAAATATTTTTATAAGATGCAGCTTAAGACACGCTATAATTAACGTATACAATTTTTTCTCGTATCTTGTATAATAACAATTATATTGAGCTTTACTGTAGAAATGCATCGCCCTGTATATATGTAAACAAATAAAAACTGAAAGTAAACCCGGATATGGATTCTAGGGGGCCTAGTTTGCGCTCATTTGAAGAAATCTTTTTAAAATTTAAAAGTCTCGTTCTCCTCATCAACGTTTTTTTTTTAACGAAATTAGCTAAAAACTATAGACCGTTAAACCAAAAACTTAACAAAACCTACAGCCAAACCATCAACTTAACTAAACTACAGCCAAAGTATCAGAGAAAGCGCCTATTTGAAATGAATAAATATTTTAGTAAAATGAAGGACAATGACGGTTTAAGCGGAAACTTAAGAGTTTGCAGATAACTCTTCTTGCGACATTTTCTTTACGTAACCCGTATTTGTTTCAGGTTCTTTGCCTAAATGTTGCGAATTTTGACGTTTCAAACCGTGACTTTGACGTTTGGAGGAAACCCCCTTTTTTTCTTTAAATGCCTATAACCTTTTTTGTATTTTAACTAACAGACCTAAATTTTGATATGTAGGTTACTATTTACAGTACAAACATGCGTGCCAAATTTGGCTGCCCTTACTTTGTTGTTTCTGGATATAAATTTTTTTCGAAAGAATACACATAATTTTCCGGGAAAACCTGGCCCAGTTTTCCTGGCTAGCGATCTTATCCAAGCCACTTGCGAGGGAAGGTACTCACCAAATTTGATCAAAATCGGCCAATTATGTTTTGAGTTATCGGTATGATACACACACACGCACGCACGGACGCACGCACTCACGGAACCACACACGCACCCGCCCACTCGCACACACACACAGATATACATAAACATATAAAAATTGAAACTGGCCCCGGATATGGGCTCTAGAAGTCCTAGTTTGCGCTAATTTGAAGAAATATTTTCAAAATTGAAAAGTCGGGATCTCCTCATTAGTGAATTCACTAAAAATCGCTAAGTACCTAGTCACGTAATATGATTTGTTATTAGATATAAACTAGTGGACTTGTGCGGTGGTCGAAATTCGATATATTAAAGCTCAGCTCAGAACTGGCACGGACCGGTGGAATTTGACTGAATAATTAACACAAAACATTCTTTAATCTAATTGAACTGATCAGATTTTTCTGGCTAAGGAACTTATCCAAGCCACTTGCAAAAGGAATGGACGGAGCAATTTTGATCAAAATTCGCCGATTATTTTTTGAGTTATCGGTGTGATAATAATGTTGTTACGAAAACTAGTGAGAATGTTAATAATTTTTCGCTGAATATCAATTTTTCATGCGGAACTTTGGAAAACTTCGGAAAACTTGTTACAGAATGGTTAAGTACACAGCAAAACTGTCAAACTGAACGTCACACAGTGATATCATATGCTGATATCGAGACTTTAATTTTACGAATTTCAGATCATGTTCGAAAAAATTAATTCAATATCATACGAATTGTTTGCGTTCAAGTGGGAACATGCCTTTCAGAGTTTTACGAATTTTCCAAGCTTTACACTCCTATTTTCCCATTTTGTCTTCGGAAAGCCATTCTGAAACGAAAAGGTATTCCATACAAAAATACCATAAAAAGATTTTCCAAAACTTACAACTTTTCCGCTGGATTTTCCCACAATTTTGTTGTTTATTTTATATTATTTTTACTTTGTCTATTCTAAACGATGTCTGTGCCATTATCGTTTTGAATTTTTTATGTTATATGGGTATTTAAAAATGTGATTGTTTTGTTTTATTTAAATTGCTGTTTGTACCTTGTATTAGTGAATTTTCTTTTAAAAATTCACTAACGAGGAGATCCTGACTTTTCAATTTTGAAAAAATTTCTTCAAATGAGCGCGAACTAGGCCCCTAGAACCCATATCCAGGGTCAGTTTCAATTATATATATATATATATATATATATATATATATATATATATATATATATATATATATATATATATATATATATATATATATATATATATATATATATATAGCGTATATATAGTGTATCACACCGATAACGCAAAAAATAGTGGGCCGATTTTGATCAAATTTAGTACATACCTTCCTTTTGCAAGTGGCTTGGATAAGTTCGTTAGTCAGGAAAATCGGTCCAAGTTTAGCTGGAAAATTTTGTGTTTTTTTTTCTAAACAAATTTATATCTCCGGAAATAACAAAGTAAGGGCAACCAAATTTAGTACGCTGGTTTCTGTCATAAATGGTATTCTATGTGCCAAAATTCAGATCTCTATGTTAAAAAAAAGCTAGAGGTAAATTAATGTTTAATTTATTAAATCTGACTCAAGAAAGTTAAAACGTCAATATTGATAATTGTGGTAGGAGTACGAATATGAGTGAAAAATACGACAATAAATGACTAACAAGCTCTAGATATCCGTTTAAGTGGTTATTTTTCTTTATTTCATCAAAATGTGAGCAAAAAATCCATTGTAAATTAAAATTGTTTTGTGTAAATAGTAACGTTAGACGACTAACATGTATTATGAAATATACCTGCTAATACATATATGTAGAGCGTAGCTAAATTGGCTAAGCCGTGTATATCGGATAATCGACTCCTACATGACGAGATCTAATCCTAGTTAGTGACTTCACTTTTTATCATTTATTTAAAATCTTATTTCACTTTACCGTTATCTAATCAGATTGTTGTCATTCCGATGAACTTTTTAGCGAGTTTGTGTAAAAAAATAGTCTGATAAAGAGTAGATGAACAGAATTCTTGATTAAACTTACTGTAGCGTACTGTAGTGTTTTATGTGAATAAATCTGTTAAAACTGTAATGGTGACAATGATAAACATTATAGGAGATTCGAAGCTTTTTGTATGAAACAGGAGCGGGTAATATAAAACATCAGCTTCACTGTAAAATTCCCTACTAGCCAGGTGTCAATAAATAAATGCATAAAAGAAGTTTTTTTGATCAGAGAATGCGAAGTAGATCCGTTAGAACTGTTTAGCTAACTGCAAACTGCACTGATTTAATAGATTTAAAAGCTCGGTGACCATATTTAACTCCATAATGTCTTCATCGTAGTTTATCAATCTGATTACCTTCTTCCATGAACGGATATAGTAATAATTGAAGCTTTCTGTTAAAGGTAACAGAGTATTGTAGCACATTACATTCCTATTACAGTGCAGTCTCTATTTGATTTGAATAAATCAGTGTGTACGTAGTTGGTCTAATTAAATATTGTCATTTCTAAACGACGAAACATATGGGCATGACATACTTCACAGTCGAATAAAATGCTTTGCTTACAGGTAATATTTATTGGACCTTCCAACGGCTTTCGGACTGTAAAAGCGCATCTTCAGGGAAAACAAAATGTTAAAGTACAAAAGTTGTTCTTCAGAGACAGTGTTTCTGGCAAATAGCATGCTAATCACAATACTATGATGCTCTATCTAATAATTAGAAAAAAGTCTGGACGCAGCAAGTGCGTTATAATAGTGAATTTTCATTTAAATGTTTTAAATAGCAGATATGTGTATTTTTTTTAAGAAAGCAGACATCAAATTTGGTTACCAGTATAACATATATAGTAAAAAGAATGTACCATATTTCATGAAAATAACTTTACTATTTGAAAATGTACAAAAATTTGTCGAAAATAAACTTAAAATGTTGCCGAAAAAGCTAGTTTCCTGGCCAACGAACCTTATAGGTTAATAGCAAATTGAGCTATTCAAATTTGAGGCATTCAATAAAAATTCGCTACCATAACGCACTTGCTGAGTCACGAATTTATTTTCTTACAAACATGCATTACAATTTCGTGGTCGAAATTCCATACATTTAAGGTCAGCTCGGAATTGATACTGACTGGGGAATCAGTCTGTCTAATTTAAAAAATCATTGTTTAATCTATTTCAACTGAGCAGATTTTCTTGGATAACGAACTTATCCAAACTACTGGCAAAAGGAAGGTAGTCCCCAAATTTGATCAAAATCGACACATTATTTTTTGAGTTATCGCTGTGATACATACATATATATATATATATATATATATATATATATATATATATATATATATATATATATATATATATATATATATATATATATATATATATATGAGAATACTTGGTTCTCGGGTTAAACCACGTCCAAAATTTATGAAAACTCGACGTTTCGGCTCTTGTTTTGGAGCCATTTTCAAGAGGTAAAGGAAATATGTAAGGACACTCTAAGGCCTCAATCTGCCTACTCCTTAGAGTGGTGGACAAAGGTGGGTAAAGGAAATATGTAAGGACACTCTAAGGCCTCAATCTGCCTACTCCTTAGAGCGGTGGACAAAGGCGGGTTGGGTTGTTGTAGGTCGATTACGGGGCCTCAATCTGCCTACTCCCCAAATCTCGCCGGAGATCGTCTGTGAGGTCTCAGTGTGTTCAACCCTAGGCCACAGAGAGATCTGGCAGTTTTTTTTTTTTTTGGATGCAGGAGGGGGAAATGCTCATGCAGACCTCATTCACGGCCCCATAGGTTCCGTGGGATATCGAGGTACTGTGAGACTGTACTCACTAAAACCCCTCCCAGGGAGTACCGGACCTTAGTCCATACCTCCGTCGGAAAGAATTACACACAATGACTTTTTAGGGAATGAATGTTTCCATTCTGTTTTTTTGCCGCGGGGGCGTTTAGCGGGTAAGTATAAGCTTTGGACGCTGTCTACCTGCTTCATTATCAGTGAAAGTAGTGGGGTCACCGTCAATTAAGTGGGGGGCTTTGGTCACGGTACTTAGAGGATGAGGAGGATTAAGAGGGTCACCGGCATTTGTTGACGCAGATAATGGGGAAATAAAATTGTCTGTGGAGTTTATTTTCTTTTTGTGTGTTTGTAAAGAATATATAATAGGTTTCCAAGTAGCCGGAAGGCGAAGACCATCATCTCTCTTATTTAAACAATCGGGACGTTTATCAATCTCGATTGCTTCGCGGATAATTCTCGTTTTGAAGTTGTAAACCGGTGCTATTGTTTTGGCATTATCGAAGTCTATTTTGTGCCCGGTATGAATATAATGCATGGACAGCGCCGATGAGGGGTTGGATTTTCTAAGTGCGAGGGTGTGTTCATATATTCTATTGTGGATGCGTCTATTTGTTTGTCATACATAAGTTCGGGAACAGTCGGAACAAGGAATTTCGTAAACTCCGTGGGATTCGTTTGGAATCGTATCCTTGGGAGTTTTTATCAGATTTGACAGTTTTTGCTCCGTTGTGAATACGGTTTTGATACTATGGGTTCTAAAAATTCTGCTGATTTTGTCGGTGACACCTTTGATGTATGGTAAAAACGCTGTGTGTTGTTGTGTGGACTCTGTTTGTTCTTGTTGTGGTGTTGTCATTCGTTGTTGCTGTCCGTTAGTCTAAGGGATCGTGTTTTCATCAATCCTGGACGCCGTTTAACCCGAGAACCAAGTATGTCTCACATTAAAGACCGCGGAAATCTTTCAGAACACACACACACACACACACACACACACACACACACACACACACACACACATATATATATATATATATATATATATATATATATATATATATATATATATATATATATATATATATATATATATATATATATATATATATATATATATATATATATATATATATATATATATATATATATTGAAACTAACCCCGGATATGTGTTCTCGAGGGCCTAATTATTGCTCATTTGAAGGAGTTTTTTCAAAATTTAAAAGTCGGGATCTCCTCAATAGTGAATTTTTTAAAGAAAATTCACTAAAAACTAGGTAAAAAATTTTACGGGACGCAGCGAGACTTTGAAAATCGGTTTTAGAGATCTTAATAGGCGCTTATTTGATGAATTTTTTCGAAAGGGTAACGATCGATATCTCCGTATTATCAAAAAAATATTTTAATATTGTGTTCTAACTCCTTTTTGAGAAAAATGCCCAAAACTCAAATTTCTCTAAAGCTAGAAAATTTAAATTTGGTACATCTAGGTACGGTAAGTCTCTTTGAAAGAAACTTATATTAGAAATTTCATTAAAGTTACAAAAACTTTCCAGACGAAAACTTCATATTTAGAAAAGGACAGTATCTGCCAAATTATTAACGTGGCAGGTATTTTTCCATATTACGCCTGGCTGATTTCATTTTAGTCAACCCAATCGAATCGGTTTTTCCAACAACAAAAGTTTTTTAAAACAAAATTCCGCTACTTTGCCTTCAGGTTTTCCTTCCCCTCCTACATACCTACAACCACCTTTAATGCACAAACCACAAGAAAAATTTCTTGGGAACCAGCCCGTAGAAAGTTATGGGACCTGTGACGAATACAGGTGGTGTGCGGGGTAGACAGGATTTAAAGGAGGAATGGCTGCAAAATGTGAAAAAGGCAGCTTTTCTATGTCCGACTAAGCTGTTTTTTCGCAATTCCGCTCATATTTTCTGATTATTCTTTCCCGCCCAGCACCCCTATTCCCTCGTGGTCCCGCAACTTTCGTGGAGGTTGTTTACAATAAATTTTCTCTTGTGTCTTGTGCATCCAGAGTTCTAAGCATGTGTCTGACAAAATGTTTCTAAGAACCATCAGTGAGCTAATCTGCAAATTTACTGGTCGTATTTTTAAGTTGAAAGATAAAAGAACAAACTGTTTCAAAATCATTTTTATAGAGACGTAAGCCGATTTTGTTTATAATATTGGCTAGACTTATTGTAATAGACATATTGTACAATTTTAGACAATAAAGACAGTACAGTATAGTATGTAAGGCTAGATGTATTCTCACCACAATTAGAACCGCAGACCGGTTTCGCTCTAATTAGAGCTCCTCAGTACGGTTTACCAATTACAGCGAGAAAACACCTATAAAATAATACGACTATGGTAGCTGTATCGAGGTGGCGACTCCTGTCTTACATCTATGTGCTTTGAGGTTGACTACCATAAACGTATTACTTTACAGGTGTTTTCTCGCTGCAATTGGTATACCGTACTGACGAGCTCTAATTAGAGCTAACAAAATTGTTAGTTGGTCGTAAATGGTCTTTATTTTATAACATTTTGTGCTATTTGGAGCTGTCGTGACAACATACTACTTGGTTCCGCAACGAGATGGCGACTCCTGTCTTACATCTCACTCTATGCTATGAGGTTGGCTACCATAGCCGTATTACTTTATATGTGTTTTCTCGTTGCAATTGGTATACCGTACTGACGAGCTCTAATTAGAGCGAAACCGGTCTGCGGTTCTAATTGTGGTGAGAATACATCTAGCCTTACATAATTGTCCCTATATTAGGGGAAAAATGGGCCAGGGCTGACAATTTACAAAATTGTTAGTTGGTTGTACATAGTTTCTATTTTATAACATTTTGTGTTATTTGGAGCTGTCGTGACAACATAACGCTTGGTTCCGCAAAAAGATGGCGATACCTGTCTTACATCTCACTATCTGCATAGTATAGTATATTTATTTCACTCTTTCGTATCTTGTATTCTTATGATATGAAACCTACCAAATCTTAGTTTGGCAAAAACGTCATATTTTCTTTATAAAAGCGACAGTTCTTTAAATATTTCTTTATTGCCATACTTGAACCTTGATCTTTCCACAATATGCTACCTGTTCAGTATTAAACTTTAATTGGGGCCGTCTATCAAGCTACAAATATAGTGCTTGTTTTTAATTTAATGTCATCTCTCATTCTGACGTCGTAATTATTAACAAACGATTTAAATAATTTTCGTGATTTTTGTGGGCGAGATTTCTCGATCGCTATTTCGAGTAGTATTATTTGTATTGTTTTATCTTTAATTTGGAAACGCTGAACATTTTCTAAACCAAGTTACTTAAAATTTACAACAGAGGTTTACTTAGACCATTTCTAGCTGCATGTGAGTGAATTTTTTAAAGAAAATTCTATTAACGCTACTCATTGTAACAAAGATCCCTGTATTCGTATTTGTAGACGTCTTCTTTTATCTTGTTTATGTTTAGCAACCTATGCCTTTCGTAAACCTTCTAAAAACAATAAGCACAACCAAGATATTCCCTAGTAAACTGGAAAACTGCTCGAGTACAACCCGTCCCCAAGAAAGAATCCAAAGCGCTTCCTAGCAACTACATGCCTATTTCTCTCCTTTCAGTCGTCTCTAAAGTGATGGAAAAGTATAAAAATACCGAATTACTAAAATTTCTTGAAAAACACAGTCTAATCCACGACAGGCAGTATGGATTCCGTCAGCGCAGATCGACTGCCGACCTTCTTTCCTTTGTCACCCATTCTTGGAACAAGTCTATGGAACTACACGGTGAATCCCAGATTGTCGCTCTAGACATATCCAAAGCATTCGACCAGGTCTGGCACGCAGCGCTGCTTAATAAACTACCGGCCTATGGCCTACCACCAAAACTCTGTACCTGGGCAGCAAATTTCCTCTCCAAACGGAGCATTTCTGTTGTCGTGGATGGTCATTCCTCTAAATTGTATCCAATTAATGCAGGAGTCCCTCACAGTTCGGCTTTAGCCCCTACACATCAATGACCTCCTCTCTAGCACATCCAACCCAGTTTACAGTTACGCGGAAGACAGCACCTTCACTCAAATATACAATATTCTAAGCCTGTCTCTTTAGCCCAATTAGATGAGGATCACATACTCATGGAGCGTTCTGTCTCTGTGGATCTCCAAAAAATATTAGACTGGGGAAGTATAAATCTTGTATAATTCAACTCCACCAAATCTCAGTCTTGTTTTTTATCTCATAAGGGATACATAAGTCCTAGACCCATCACAATGAACAACTAAAGTTATTCAAAGTAATGAGTCCTTTTCACTTGTTGGCATTTCTGTGGATCTAAATCTCAATTTGCACCGACATGTCACATCAATTGCAGAAGCGGCTGCTAAGAAATTAGGTTTCCTCTTCCGGGCTCGCTAATACTTTTCATTAGCTAATCTCTATGCCTTATATACTTCACAAATAAGGCCAAACTTCGAGTACTGTTCCCACATCTGGGATGCCGCTGCCGCTTCTACACTCGCTATCCTGGACTCCATCCAGAAAAGGGCTATCCGTCTCATCGGTGACCCTACTATCACCCAAAGGCTGGCATCCCTTGCCCACGTGCCGTTGGTGACCTCTCTATATCTCTCTCTTATAGATATCTGCACGGGCACTGCTCAGAGGAGCTTTCTTCCATAGTTCCTCCACCTGCTGCCCCCAACAGATCTACCAGGGGAACAGAGCGAAGCACCCTTTTACTGTCCAGGTCACCAGACATAGAACATCTTGTTATGCCCGCTCTTTTGTCCCGAGCACTTCCACAAGTTGTGGAATTCCTTGCCGGCAGATGTTTTTCCTTCTCCTCCGAACCTCCAAACCTTCAAGTCCAGAATTAATAAGTTGCCTCTTTCCTCCTTGTCGACACCCACGCTACGATAGTATTTAGGCTGTGAGCTCTCGTGGTGTGTTGTTGAAATAAAAAATAAAAAAAGATTGTCCTAATCGATTCACTCATCAAATATTAAAAACATCTTTTTAACAAGATGAGTATTCTCATATTGAAATTCTCAATCTAAACTTGCATACTGTAGAAAATCCTTGCATGTTAGTAAATGAAAACTTCACCAGCGTAGCACAGGGAATGTGAGCATCTTCTAATAAAGTTCATTTCACTTCACATCTTTATAAATATTGCGATATTATAGGTACTTATTTAATAAGCATGTTTTATGTCCACTCTTCACGAATAAGCTATAAAAATTCCTTGACTGTATAATCAACTCCATATCATTAAAAACGCATGTATTATGATGAAAAATGTAAAGGTCTAACATTTACCTTTCTCGTTCAAATATTTCATATTTTATGTGCCAAAGACTGTTCATTATCGACATTAGTCTGACGATCAAACGAAATACTTTAATATTAACACATTCTAAAATCGGGTATAAAAATGCTTTTTTGCCTAATGTAACATTTGAACCTATAAATAATAGGCAGATAGATATGCATCTGTAAATTTGGTTTCCCGTGGTTTTTATTTTGAAATAACTGTAAATTAATTATGGCAACAGTCTTACCAAATTAGCAAGTAACATTTAAGCTTCAAAATTTAAAATATATGTATAATTTCTACGAATAAAAACTGGTCTAAGGTCAATTTTGTGAAATATGCTGCAGCAGGAAGTGTTATAATTGTGAATTGGATAGTTGAAGAGACATGATCATCATAGTACGAGGAGATAGTGAAAAGTATTTAGACCCATACAGCACAAGATATTCTCAGAATGTTCTCACAATGTGAGAACATTCTTTTTTCAGAATATTTGTTTCGGAATGTTCTAATAACATTTATGGAATTTCAAACTTCCATCTTTTATATTCTGAGGACATTCATTCAATCACATCCTAAGAACATTCTTCATCAATATACTGAGAATATTTGAATAGATTATTATTCCAAATATTCGTTCCGAATGTGCTTGAGATGTGCTTAGAATATTGTATAGCTTTAAAATTTTATGAAAAAGATAGATGATGATTACGGTATAGTGGTGAGAATTATAATAGTAACCATTTTGCACGTTTGATTATGTTACTTGTCTATGGTAAACACAACCGAAAATTGAATTATTAGGCAATCCCTTTTTTAGGCATAGAGCGCATGTCCATGCCGCCGGGAAGTCAAGATGACCGCTAGACCTAAATGAAAATGAATGTCAACCTGAATAGTCTGTTTTCAATGTTGTATAAGGTTATATTATAACGTAATTCATAAAAAATAATAATGTGACGTGAACAGTGTGTAATGCAAACATCCAGAATACAGAAGCAACCAGAACATGGTATCAGGTTATCCAAAAGTAAAACCCACCCAGTAAACAAACAAGTTTTAAAGTATCTCCTGTAATTGAGACTGACGATGGCTTCGCCAATTTAGCTTGAGATTGGATCATCTTACGAATTAGGTACACCTACATTGTATAATATATAATTAAAAAATTGTGTTATGTTCAATAGTACCTAAGTCATGCAATATACACCACCACCACCGTTTTATGTGAATGGAATGCAAGAATACTGCAAATCTTTAGAATTGTCTAAGCAACATCTCGGGCTTTTTACTCCTGTGGAAGAAGTTAATGATGTGAGAAGTATCACTAAAGTGCAGAAAATGTGTACCTGAACATATGGTGGTGAATGTACAATAAAACTTGCAATTTATCAGATATGGAATCACTTTGCCAAAGTATGCCTTTACAACCAGAATATCCAAGCTGTTGGTGACAAACATCGGGATATGGAAATAGCTTTAGAAGTAAAAATCAAGTGCTTCGGAGCAGAGCAGAAAGCAACCATAAAAGGGATGATTGATGACTTCAAGTTGCAGTTTTGTAGTGCAAGTGGGTGTGATTTTGTGTCATGTTCTGTCCAATTTAGTTGTATTCTATAAAGGTGTAAGTACTATTGTGTAATGCAATTCCTTTAATGCCACACTGAAATCCTGTAGGATCAATAGTCTAGCCAAATTTCAAGTTACTTCAGTGGGGTAACCGCGATTATTCATCTCGGAAACTTTGTATTTGGCTATTAATTTTTCTGGCAACTCCAAGAACTGTCTCTTTATTTATTTGATTTTTATATTATTAAAATTTTAATTGTTTTATTAATATGTTATTCAGACATTTCTTTTTATTTGTTATAAGTACATACTTAATCTGAATAAATGTGCAATACTCGAATTGTTGACTTATTACGTATCTCAACTTGAGTTTACAGGGGTGTGTAGCCACTGGAACAATATTGTAACCTACACAAGGGCGAATGATTGAAGTTCAAATTCAAGCCTCTTGGGCTTGCTTATACGAAAATACATAAAAGGCCAGGTAAATGGTGGAAAATCAGTAAATTTTGAGTATTAATCCAATATTTCATATCTGTGCATTTTCTTAATTTCTGTATCATTCAAAAAATGTATTCAGGGTGTTTCGCATAAGAACCGACATAGGGCAGGGGCATGTAGGTAAAAGTAAAATATGGTGATTTAATGAAACTTTGCCCTATATTAAGTTACACCCCTGAGAAGTTATAGGGCTTCAAAGTGGGGTTTCAAATTTCGAAGAAAATCAATATCTCTGTAATACTTTAATTTAGAAAAACCAAATTTGGTACCTGTTTTGTGTGTACCAAAAGCGTTAATCAATGGTTAGTAGAGTTCAATTAAGACAGTTTAAAGGGTTGATTATGGGCGATGCACCCTTAAAATGTCACAATTTTTTAACAGATTGGTGGATTTAAGAAAATATTTCATTTTATGAGGAATTTAACTCTAAAACTTTGTTACTCCTGTTATTTTCTCGCCTTTGTTACATCAATGGGATTGCTTTTACGGTTAGCAAGAAGCGTTCCTACAAAGTGAGTATGTCGTTGGACCATGATTTTTGCTAAATAAAGCAATACTCGTATACCAGTTGTCCACATACAACGTCGTATCCTGTCTTACGATTGACTTTTTAAACCGTCTTACATTTTTAATTAGCTTACGAACTGTCTGAGAATTTTCAATGGCTACTATATTTTTTATAGTGATAAGCGAACAAACTATCTTCGTAAATAATTATGAAAATTCGCTACTTGGTAATACACGTCTGAACACGTGTTAAATATTCTTAAGAGGAATATTATTAGACGAGCGTTGAAGGATTTAGGTGCGAACATATTTAATACAAAGGAATATTGATGTTGAAATAAAATATCTTAGCTTCTTGAAAAAAGCAACGAAAGATGCAATTGAATTTCCTTGCGTCAAATTTTAATACAATTCATTTCGAAATACCGAAATATAAGGCACAGTTGGATTTTCAACGGCCAGTTCTTTTTTGTGCTATTCCTGGTAGAGAGAAATTCGTTCTGGCGCTCGGTAAGTTTCCACAGGATAGAATCGGAGCGCTCTCTCAGCCAATCAAAACTGTCGATTTCATTAGGCAAGCGCCAGATATGTATTCAATCAGGCAGAACAGTGTGGTGAGCTCGTCATTTGATTACCAACTGCAGCTGTGATGTTTACTTCTCTGTTCTCGACGGTCTAAAACCAGTAGCTGGTTAGATTAGACAGTCGTTCCATTTTGTTAATGTTTTAAAAAGAACAGTCGATAAATTTGTGTCTGCGAACTTGGTAAAAGGCCTCGTTCGTTACGAATGGTAAGAGAAACCTTTAGTTCTATATAAATTTCATAAATCTTAGGGCATTTTTCTTGTTAAATTACAGAGGCTGTGGGCAATGGCTGAAAGATAACCGTGGGCCGATGTAAACAAATAAGCCGTGGGCAGTGGCCGAGAGATAACCGTGGGCAGATGTAGACAAATAAGCAGTGTGCATTTGCCGAAATATATCTATTGGCCTAATGCCGGAATATAATTACTGGGCGGTTACTACAAAATAATTTTGAGCTGGTGTAGAAAAGTAATTTTTTGAATGATGAAAAGAAAAATAATTCGAGGGCTGTTGTGATAAACATAATTGTAGGACAGGTGTTGCCAGGTCGCACAATCAACCTATCGCCGCTCATTTTAAGTAACCCTGCGATTTCGTACCCCCTTTTTATTTTGGTTAATGATTCTCCCTAAGTGGTACTAGAATTGGAATGTTGACGTCAATCCATTTTTTTATTGTTGATGAGACATGGAAAATTAAACACAAAGGAAGTAAGTTAGTTTTTCTTTAAAACTAGAATGCAGCTGAAGAGATTTTCTGTGTACGTGGAATAAATAATTCCATGCCAGCTTGGATAATTTCGGTGACGTTTTGTGAGATATCAGAGGGGTCAGGATGAGAGAAGCAGACTAACGCCCATGGAAATGAGGAAAAGTAATCCCGAATTTCGTCCCAGTTCGCGGATTTGTAGTGCCAAACGATACGGTTTCATTGCGCAGGAAGCAGTGACCATGCCGTGGTCTGAGCGACCAAGGAGGGCGGTGACTGATGTCTTATAGCATTCAGGTTTTGTAGTAGGGAGGGGATCCAAGAGATTTGAGCTGTGTGCTGGGATGCAAGGAAAGTAAGTAAGTTGCTGAACCATATTGGCTAAAGAATTGCTGACTGCAAAGGCCTCCGCTGCTTTCCCTTGTGGATCGGTTTTTGAAGATCCTAGCCATTCCTTATTATGAGCATTGAAGTCACCAAGAATAGTGACCTCGAGGGAAGGATATTCAGAAATCAGATGGTCGGTTTTTTTCAGAAAGGTAGTCGAAGAGCTAGACAAAGTTGTTGTCAGAAGGTGGCCGGTAAATGCAACAGATGAATTTAGTTGCAGCGCTGAGAGAGAGAGTTTTATCCACAGTATGTCTTTTCTTCCAGCTTCTAAATTGGGGAGTCTGGTGCAGGGTAGAATGCTACGGACGTATGCGCACACACCTCCATGCAATCTAAAGGAAGTAAGGAGCTCATACCCCGGAAAATTGAGGTGATTAGTGGTTGTTTTGGCACTGATTTGGGTTTCGGCGAGGAAGAGGATTTGGGGCTTATTAGCCTAGAGGAAATGGTGGACGGAGTTCAGGTTAGAATTTAGGCCACATATATTCTAGAAGGATATGTTAAATCTTGATGCCGGCGCCCCCCGCACACCCTCCTCCCGGAGATCTGAATGGAGGGGTATTTTATCTCCGAAATCTTTTGTACAAGTAGGATCCATCATCATTTTGGTTTATAAGGGAAACCGACATATACATAATCAGAACCGGAATCGTCCTTTGGGACTTCACCGGCCACTTTATGTAAGGGGTGGTACCTCCTCGGGCGTGAAAAAAATCATTTACTATTAATATCTATCATTAAAAAATCCTTTACTGTTAGTTTTTACAATAAATGTTAAAACCATAGCATTTTTAAATAGATGATGAAGATATCTTTCAAGTGAGCTATCACAAGCCCCTATGTCCTATTTAAACATTTGGGCGTTCCAACTGTCTCTCGAAGGGGGTTGGATATAAACGTAATGTTTTCACGTTGCAGGTTATCATTTTTTTTAATCTAAAATTGATGTGTTTCGGATTTTTTTATAAATATGTACCATAATTGAGATACTGAATTTACTTGGCTGTTCGACACTATAATAAAGTGTAACGGGCTAAAAACGAATTTTTTCAAGTTTGGGTAGGAGCTGTAAAATATTAGAGCATCGTTGGGGAAAGTGTGCTAGAGTTTATAAGGCCGATTATTTTTAAGAATAAAAATACTTGATTGTCCTTGGCCTTCCATTCGATAAGATAGGTGCGGAACATAAATATACACCCACGCTTTTCAGTTATTTTGCTGGTAAAATCTACCTACTATTAAGCAGCTTTTACTTTATCTAAAAATAATATCTTAGTTGATCTGGAAGTGACTTTTTTTATTGTTCTGAGTGATAAGCATTTCTAATGGAAACCCATTCCAATGTCATCTGGGATTTGCAAATTTACCTGAGGTTTTGACTTTGATCTTAATCTTTTTATGGCCGGTAACATTATTTAATGGTTTTTCTCTGAATGAAACTCTTTGAATTACAGTGCAGTGCACAATTTTCAATTCGAGGGGTTAAGTCAATTCGTAGTGTTGTAAAAAAATATAAGATAACTGATTTCATATTAGGCCGTATATTTTATATGTCACATACTTAAGATATGCATTCTTACACTGTATTCCTTTCTGTCTAATACCCACAACTAGGTCCCTTGGAACAGTAAAGGGTTGCCAATTTGTTTGCTTTTCTATCCGTGATAAATCGACACTATATAATAGCATGATTGTTTATTGTGCTGTGAGTATACCACAGCATAAGAATGCTTATACTGTGACCACAGCATAATAAATTTATTATGCTATGCTTGACCACACTCTTCTCTAAAATGCTAGGGAACAATAAGACCTTATTAGGAATGCAAATCTTGAAATGTCATCTGGGATTTGCAAATTTACCTGAGGTTTTGACGTTAATCTTAATCTTTTTATTACCCTTAACATTATTTAGCGGCTGTTCTCTAAATCAAACTCTTTGAAGTACAGTGCGGTGCACAATTTTCAATTCGAAGGGTTAAGTTTAGAGAATCCTGGTTTTGAACATGTCCTCCAAAAAAATTCGGGACGCAACAAGTGCGTTATAGTAGCAAATTTTCATTAAATGCTTCAAATTTGTATAACTCAATTTTCTATAAACCTAAAAATTTGAGTTTTGGTGGAGTAAGGTATTTACGAGGGCAACATACCAACCAAATTTAATCAAAATAATTTGATTATTTTTTGGGATGCACATTTTTTTTTTCGGGAAATTATTTTTTTAGAAAAACCGGTCCGATAGGGCTGGCTAACGAACTCATCCAAGCTATTAATGGAATAAAGATTCTTGCCGAGTTTCATCAACATCAGTTGATAACTTTTTGAGTTATCGTGTGGATACATATTATTTTTTATTATTATTTATTGAACCAAATAAATAAAAAGTTCAACCAGACGCACGCACGCATGCAAACCGCAACACAGCACGGATAGATACCAGCCGCCGAAACATCTCATATTCACATATAAACATATGGGCCACCTCACAGACAAGCAACTATAAAAGGAAAGAAAACATCCCAACGAGCAAACACGCAGAACAAAAATTCTGCAAATGCAGATATTTTAAGAACCAATTATAACAATATTTATACCGTATCAGAGAAAATACAGATGTTTAAAAACCAATTTTAACGTAATTAGTGCTCTGTCAAAGAAATATATACTTTAAGAATCATATATATATATATATATATATATATATATATATATATATATATATATATATATATATATATATATATATTGTATGTAAGTTTTAATTTTAATATATATTTTAGTAAACAGCAAGTGTATAGGGAGATAAAAGAAGATAAAAGAAAAAGGTTAAAGAGCTTGTTAGATTAACATTGTTAAGACAGGTTTTGCCATTGTGAAAAGCAAGGTGCATCCTTTTTCATTTTGAAGATTGACAGTGACTGAATGAGCCAGTTCTCAAAGTCAAAACTCTAATCAAATATATATATATATATATATATATATATATATATATATATATATATATATATATATATATATATATATATATATATATACAGGCTGAACACTTGAAAACAGAACAGGTGCCTTTTAGGTCATTTATGGTGAAAATAGCTAAAGGAGGTAAATTTTGCTTTTAAGCGGGAAGAGCTTCAACATCCCAACACCAACCCTTACTTGTTGGTGCGATCCACCCCTAAAATCTTAAATGACAAGGGGTGTCAAGTAGCACATCATTTTAGAGCAGGTGTAAATCTATAATGCTAGATGCATTCTCGCAACAATTAGAACCGTAGACCGGCTTCGCTCTCATAAGAGCTCTTCAGTACGGCATACTAATTGCAGCAAAAATGCACCTAAAGTAATACAGCTATAGTATAGCCAGCCCTTCAACCCTAAGTGAGTGGTGGACGTGCCGCCACCTATTTTTTTGCCAAAATTTCAAAGGGGTGTAACTTGAAGGAGAAGGGGTTTCAAGAAAAACTTTATAAAAAAGACCCTGTAAAATTTTTCGCATCAATTTAGAAACACCCTGTATATATATATATATATATATATATATATATATATATATATATATATATATATATATATATATATATATATATATATATATATATATATATATATATATATATATACGTAAATTTGCAGGTTAGCTCCCGAACGCTTTTAAAAAAACTATTTTGAGAAACCTGCCTAGACCCCCCCCCTGGATGCACAAACCACAAGAAACATTTCTAGAATAGGGGTCCTGGGCGGGGTAGGTAGTAAAAAGGGAATATGAGCAGAAAATGCGAAGAGAACGGGCTTGAAAGCTGTATTTTTAACATCTTGAAGCCATATCCCCCTTAAACCCTGCCTACCCAGCACAGCACCCCTATTCCTCCAGGTGCCGTAGCTTCCTTGGCGGGTATGAACAAGACATTTTTCTTGTGGCTTATGCAACGAGGGCCGTTGGATGCACCGAGAGGGGAAAGAGAATCCCCACGACGAAGCAAACACCCCAACCACCCCCCCAATCCCCTTGGCAGGGTTTAAGGAGCATATGGCTTCAAGATGTGAAAAAGACAGCTTTCAAGCCCGTATTCTTCACATTTTCTGCTCATATTTCCTTTTTACTGCCTACCCCGCCCAGCACACCTATTCACTCCTCGTCCCGTATCTTCCTTGGGGGGTGTGAACAAGAACTTTTTCTTGTGGTTTGTGTATCCAGAGGGTCCTAGTAATGTTTCTGAAAATAATTTTTTGAAAAGCGTTCAGGAGCTAATCTGCAAATTTACCCATATATATATATATATATATATATATATATATATATATATATATATATATATATATATATATATATATATATATATATATATATATATATATATATATACATAAATTCAAACGGACCTTGATTTCGGGTTCGTCTCACCATCGATACTGGCGAATTTTTTAAATATAAATTCGCTACAAATAGCAGATTACAAAATCTAATAATAAAACTGTGTTTTATGTAAAAAATCATATTTTATTTATATCTCAAAGATTCGATGCTTGATTGTTTTTTCTGAAATACAGATTAAACTCAAGAAAAGTTTTCCCACAACTTTTCATTTACATTTTTTTAAATATAAAAAAATTTAAGGGTGTCAAATCTTATGGGGTTCACATGTAGTTTTCAAGCTATTAAACCTTAAGAATGATAGGGTTTTCATACCTCATTCCCAAAAAGTCACGCCCCTTTATAAGCTCTAAAGGTTAAAATGACTGTTTTAATTTCAAATTCTATTTATTTATTTTTTCTTTAACGCTGCTGTTTTGTTTCAAATATGTGGGGCTTAAAGTTTAAATCTAGACAACTTTTGAAAATATGTTTATAAAATTTTACACAGAACAAGAAGCACTTAAACGGTACTTACCTAACGAGGGGATATAGGTAGTTCTCACTGATCACTTAAAACACAACTTACAATAAACTATAAATATATTCAAAACTTGATTACACTTTAATTATATTTGCGTGACTTGTCCATTGAAATTTAAATTCGTATGTTACCGCGCGCGCGATGAGACCACGAGAATCTAGTGATTTCCCCTTCCCAGCAGACGACCACGTTATAAAACAGACTATCCTGAACTACCGAACACCGAACTGCAAGTAGCTATAGATATCCTGACATACGTGGGTACTATACTGCCAATGAACTCCCGTGGTGGGGGACAGTAAACATTATTTTGATATTAAAGATACTAAAGGGGCTAACACTGTCAATTGAATTTTAAAGACATTAAATATAATAAACTTTAGGAGTTGCCAAGTTCATTTATGGAATCCAATTTTCATTGAACAATTTATTTGTTTATAAAAAATTCGCTAAAATGTGATCACTTCGACTAGTCTAGAACGAAAATAAAGAAATTAAAAATTATGAAATAAAAAAGCCTTGACGCAGCAAGTGCGTTATGGTAGTAAATTTTCATAGAAATGATCTGGCACAAAATATTTTATTATAATTTTTTTTCTTGTAACATAAAAATCTTAATTTTGGTGTATAGTTTACTTTTTATATCGTAAACCTACGTACCAAATTTGGTTATAGTAGCTTTTTTATTTTTTGAGATAAAAAAAAATTTTCGAATGAAAACTCAAAATTTTCCCAGAAAACCTCGTACAATTTTCCTGACGAACGAACTTATCCAAGCCATTTACAAAAGGAAGGTATGTGCCAAATTTTATCAAAATCGGCCCATTATTTTTTGAGTTATCGGTGTGATATATATATATATATATATATATATATATATATATATATATATATATATATATATATATATATATATATATATACATACATACATGGTTCTCGGGTTGAACCGCGTCCAGATTTATGAAAACTCGACGTTTCGGCTCCTGTTTTGGAGCCATTTTCAAGAGGTAAAGGAAATATGTAAGGACACTCTAAGGGCTCAATCTGCCTACTCCTTAGAGCGGTGGACAAAGGTGGGTTGGGTTGTTGTAGCTCGATTACGGGGCCTCAATCTGCCTACTCCCCAAATCTCTCCGGAGATCGTCTGTGAGGTCTCAGTGTGTTCAACCTCAGGCCGGGATCTCCCCATTAGTGAATTTTTTCTACGAAAATTCACTAAAAATAAACTATTATACAAGTATGAAGCACATTAGCGTGTTACCATCCATTTTACTTTAGTACCTACATTCTATAAAATCTTAAAATGTCAAAGCATATTCGTATTCGTTCTCTGTTGCCTGTGTTTTTTTTTTAGTGAATTTTCGTAGAAAAAATTCACTAATGGGGAGATCCCGACTTTTGAATTTTGAAAACATTTTTGCAAATGAGCGCGAACCCCTAGAACCCAGTTTCAATTTTTATATGTTTATATATATATATATATATATATATATATATATATATATATATATATATATATATATATATATATATATATATATATATATATATATATATCTGTGTGTGTGTGTGTTTCACATCGATAACTCAAAAAATAATGGGCCGATTTTGATAAAATTTGGCATGTACCTTCCTTTTGTAAATGGCTTGGATAACTTCGTTAATTAGGAAAATCGGACGAGGTTTTTTGGGAAAATTTTGAGTTTTCATTCGAAATTTTTTTTATCTCAAGAAATAAAAAAGCTATGATAACCAAATTTGGTAGGTAGGTTTATGATGTAAAAAGTAAACTATAGGCCAAGATTTCAATTTCTATGTTACAAGAAAAAAAAGTTATAAAAAAATATTTTGTGCCAGATCATTTCTATGAAAATTGACTATCATAACGCACTTGCTGCGTCCAGGATTTTTTTCAGTTGTAGGTAGGCCTTTTAAGCGCAGTGAAATAATTTTATCGTGTTTTAGCGAATTTGCGTAGAAGAAATCGTATAAAAGCCGGACCACGACTGAGAAAATTTCCTCTTTGTACCTATAAGCATGTATATATGTTTAACTAAATTATCTATGCATGCTTTTCCTGCTGTACAGAATTTTGATTTTAGTGGATTTTCATAGAAAAAATTCCCTATTGGGGATATCGGGACTTTTGAATTTTGATAGAATTTCTTCCAATCAGCGCGAGCAGGCCCGCTAGGAAACATATCCGGGGTTATATATATATATATATATATATATATATATATATATATATATATATATATATATATATATATATATATATATATATATATATATATATATATCACACCGATAACTCAAAAAATAATAAGCCGATTTTGATCAACTTTGGCAAGTACCTTCTTTTTGCAAGTGGCTTTGATAAATTCGTTAGTCAACAAAATCGGACCAGTTTTTCCGGCAAAATTTAAGTTTTCCGTCGGAAAATCTTTATATCTCGGGAAATAACATAACTATGGTAACCAAAATGGTATGGTCATTTTGTAATTATCACTTTTTTTTAGCGGTCACGAATAAAACTAACATGCTTTGATAGTACCTCATACAACATAATAAATATGTTACAATAGTTTTGAGAATGACATTGCTGATAATCATTTTAACAGCGTAAGGAAGCTCGCGCCTCAACTAGACCCAACAAAATGAGTTGTGCGTAAAACTCTTGAAGAACAATTGATTGCTTCACCCCTTCCATATTTAAAAGGTACACGCAATATACCCAGATGATTATCCTGCAAGAGTAAATTATACAAACTGGTTTTTACAACACTTTAGAGAGAATTTACATTTTACCACAACTGTCTTGTTTACGGACGAAGCTGGCTTTACGACAGACGGTGTAATAAATTGTCATAATCTACATGTGTGGCATGAAGAAAATCGCTGCGATTATATAAGACAGAGCATGCATCAACAAGGGTCTATGATTAATGTGTGACGACGATTATTGGGAATCATTTAATTGGGGCCTTTGTTTTAGAAGATAGCTTAAATGGTGCTTTGTATTTGCAATTCTTGCAACCCTTGTACCCTTGCAAGCTAGAACACATATGTGCTTTATGCACGATGGTGCGCTGCCACATATAGCGTTTTTATTTGTCTGATACTTTTGATAATAATTTTAAGTAGTGGCGGACCTATATTCCATGGCCAACTACGTCTCCAGACCTGAACCCCTTGGATTTCTTTTTTCTAGGTTATCTGAAAGACCGACTTCGGAGGATAATCCATTTTTGCGAACAAATACGAAACGATCCTGTAATGTTCAAAGTACAGCGACAAAAAATGCGTAGGATAAGAGAGTGTGTTGAAATTCAGTGTGCTTATTTTAAACATCTTATGAAATAAGCTATTAGAATTAAACTTATTTTTGGCATCATATTTTTTTATTTTTCAAAATTTCTGTTGCTCTTAAGCGACGATCAACCCTTACAAATACATAATTAACGATAAATAAAAAGTGTAATCAATTTTGAAAAATTTGTAATAAATACTGCTGATAGTAGATTTTATAAAAATTGAATTATCTCGAAAATGGTTCATTTTTTTGACACAAATGAAGCGTAGCCTTTTTTAACAGAAAGGCCCAAAATATTTTTAAAAAGTAGTTTTTAGTTTTGTAAAATGACACCTGTCAAAATTTTGAACCAACAAGTGAGGAGCTTGATCCGTTCCTGGAAATAAACAAGATGCTTCTAGTATGAGTTTATTGTCCATATGAGTTATACAACGCTACACAACTTCATTAAAACAAGCACGGCTGCCAAGGTTTATAGATTAAAGACGTTGCTTGGTAACTCTCGACCAAAGACTCTCGACCAAACAGTGATGAAAGCAGGAACACGTCACATGTATTGCTAATTTAAATCTAGTGGAATAATAGTGCACTGAATATTGAAATGAGACTGCATTTTTTGTTCGTCTTTTTAAAGTGATGTACTTTTTCAGCTCATAACGGAATTAAATATTTAATGATATACATTAACATTAATATTTTTTCACATAGTAACAGAAAGTAATGGTGTTTTAGGATATAAATCGATTTGAAATTAATGGATTCAATTAATTAGTTTATCTTGAATAGGATTGAAAAGATTAATTAATATTTATGCAACTGACAATTCATAATGCCTCAAATTGGAGAATTTTTTTTGTTCTAAACCACAACCTAGGTTTTTAGTTGTTTTAATAGTTTACTTACCTATTTTACTGGATATGCCTCATTGAGAATTTTTTTCAGAAACATGCTTAGAACCCCTCTTGGATGCATAAACCACAAGAGAAGTTTCTTGCTAACATCCCCCAAGAAAATTACAGGACCAGGGGTGAATAGGGGTGATGGGCGGGGAAGAAGAAACGAAAGATGCAAAAAAAACAGCTTAGCCGAACCTATTTAAGTTGCCTTTATTCCATTTTGCAGCTATAGCTCCTTAAAATCCTGTTTACCCCGTACAGAACGCCTATTAGCCCTAGGTCCTGTACTCTTCCTGAGGATTGTTCCCAAAAAAATTTTCTTGTAGTTTACGTATGGAGGGTGGTTGTATGCATGCAGAAGGGGAATGAAAACCTCAAAGTACGAAGCAACCAACCCACCCCCACCATTGTCCCATGCCGGCTTACTCCGCCAAAAGACGCCTTCTGCATGGAACTCTCAATGCATAAACCACAGGAAAAATGTATTTGGAACAAGTCACAAAAAAGTTACAAGACCTGTGACGAATTAGGGTTCTTTCTGTGATAAACAGGAAAATTGAATCAAGGCAACTTATATAGGTCAGGCTAAGCTGGTTTTTTTTCGCATTTTTGTTTAGAATTCCTTTACTTTACTGTCCTCTAAACTTCAACACTGATAGCAAAATACATGCAATTGTTCACACTACCATATGGTGCGAAATTAACAGCGGTTGGCTTGGCATGCACGGAATATTTCAGTGTTTTCATCCAGTAGAACATTTTCAAATGAAAATATTTGTTAGCGTTATGCCATGATTTGTTATATAGCTCATTCTTCTGATAGTATAATGTTTGATCTTAAAGGCGAAATAATATTTTAGTGAATTTTCATAGAAAACATTTACTAATTAGGGGATTGCGACTTATGAAATTTGAAAACATTTCTTCAACTTATAACGCAAACTAGACCTCCTAGAACACATATCTGGGGCCAGTTTCAATTTATTTATATATATATATATATATATATATATATATATATATATATATATATATATATATATATATATATATATATATATATATATATATATATACAGGTGGAACTCAAAAATAGCTCACCCCCTCTAGAATCTTTATTTATTAAGATAATTTAACGAAATTTAGGAATTAACTATTAGACACATAACAGCATTTTTATCGCATCCGGTTAGACCTGACGTAGCCTCAACTTTGGAATTTCAAATACAACATCCTGTATATTTCTATACCTTCCTTTTGCAAGTAGCTTGGACCAGTTTTTCCGGGAAAATTTTAGGTTTTCTTTTGAAAAAAAAATTATAACTCCGGAAATAACAAAGCTATGGTAACCAAATTTGGTACGCAGCTTTATACAGAATGGTTCAAAAAGATGATACCACTTAAATTGAGTTAAGGGTGGTTCAAAAAGATGTTACGACTTAAATGAGATTGACTTTTATTTTAATATGAACACATATACTACGTACACAACTCCAAATACGGTTTTCAGACCTGAGGATCAGAGGGATGAATAAAGAATTCAGTTTTTAGACCTGACGATAAATGAAGGGATGAATATTTATTCATACCTCTGATGACGCTTACTTTGTTAGCAAAACGATGGTCAGATCTACAAACTGTATTGTGATGAATTGGGTTCTCCCAATTATGAGTACTCATCACAGGTTCGAAACTTCACTTATTTCACACATAATAATGATCTGCCTCTCCCTTCTTGATAAAAGGACGCTTATGTAACAGATTATCTATAATTTCATTTTCTTCACTATCTGGCTTTGTTATAGGAAATTTTTTGCTGTGATGCGTATTTCTTCTTTGTGGAATGAAACGTTAACTGTTTCTTGATTCTCTTATTGGAAGGTTCAGTGCTCGATTTAGAAATCAAAGGTACAGCTTTCTGACATATATCAATTATCCTACTTCCTTTCCTTAAATAGTCGAGCACCTGACATAAAATAGTACCATCAGTGATTATAATGCATTTGACTGATATTTCGTTCATTTTTTATCATACTCTAAGTAAATCTCAATGGAATATATAAACTAGATTTATTAGTGCTCGGAGACCTGAACCACTAGCTTTCTAACTTTGTTTTTGTTTGGTTCCAAGCTCAAAATTAGCGGGATGAACCAAGAGAGACACCACGCGGATGATATGTAAATATGTACGTTGAGCAGCATCAGCATTTAGGCTCTACTTTTTTGTCGACATTTATAACACGTGAGGTTTTCTTTCTTGACGTTTGACTGTACTTTATCACCAGTGTTGCCAACCTACTTTGAAGATTTTCTACTGCTAGATTTACCGGCAAATGCGTTGCCTTTTTTATCAGCATCAAATTCAATGCCCAAAAGCTTCGTTTTTATGGCATCGGTGGTAATTCTCATACCAGTATGCTCGATTGCCATAATCATTTGGAAGATATTTGTTCGATAAGCCAGCCAGTAATAACGAACCGACCCATTCGTCATTTATCTTAAACCCCGTGCTTTGTCTCCACTACTTGATTTACGTAGTCGGCCATGTTTTCACAACTATCCAACCTCATGGAAATGAGTGACCTTAACACGCCGATTCTTCTCGTAAATCCGTTATCTGAAAACAAGGACGTATCAATCGTAAGAATGAATAGAAGAAAATTCTCGGCTGCAAAAGCCCATTCTTCGTAATTATCGCGTCCACGCAATTTGGGAACACCCGCGTATAAAATTCCTCCCGAAGACATACTCGACTGATTCTTTTACACAGTAAAAAACGCACAAGGAAAGGGACTGGGCCCATAACCTGATGAATTTCTGGAATAAAAAGAAACGAGGATATCACATCCACAGTCAGTACACAACTCGACTAACTTTATTTCCAACTAAAAACTGAACAACTGAACAAAACATGCGCCTCACATAGTTACATCAATAATGCATAGATGGTGCAACTTATATGAAAATATTTAATATATAAATTGTTTAGGGTTTTTGACTATTTGTTTCAATAAAATTATGGTGGTATATGCATAGAATCGCCACAAATTACAAACAATGTGCTTTTTCTTTAAGATCTTTAGCTACAAGTCTCCTACTCTACATAAAATATTGTCATACATAACTGAAATACTTACACAGTGTTAATATGCGGAGAAAAAACTTGCTTATTACTATACCTTATCATTTTCAAGAGCTATTTAAATTATTATTCACATACAGTACAGCAAGCTGTGTCTACATTTAGTCTTGCTCAATAGGATCTGACTTTCAAGCATAAATACAGGAATATGTTGATATAAGTAGATAATGTCCCTCTTTCTTTTTCTTTACTCCTTTCTTGTGTTCTTTATAACTGTCAAAACCTATATATGTAGTTATATTGATGTGTCCTATATGTTAGAACAAGGATTGCTTATTGTGCATGTGGCTGAATATAGGCCAATTGTCACAATTTAATTAAGTAATTAATTAGTTTGGTTTAGAATTACATGTTACATTTTCATATCTAATGTATATAATATCTGGTGAACAATCAATTTAGTATACTTATATTAATTCCGCTAAAAGTGATTCCAAAATGCAAGTCGGGAACCAAGTGCTGAATTTTGTAAAGTAAGTAGCAATAAGGAAGATGATATTGTGGGATTAGAAAAGTGCTACACAAATGTTTTTGTTTTGTCAAAATAATGTGGTTTGTTAATAGGATCATTATTTGAAATATTTTTTTTATGGCACTTAAAAAAAAATAGCCATGACAGATTCAGTCTTGAACGCACGATAATAATTTAATTAAGGTGTCACAAGATTTCATATGGTTTATTTACCTAATTCCTCTATTTTTCCGTGCCTTATATGCGCAAGTTCTAAAGCTGGTCAGCTCTTTAATAGTTGGCTGGTGTGGTATACTTGCAATATGGTAGGTGGTAGTGGAATTTTCCTTTACGTGATAGTAAAGGATTTTTTTCACGCCCGAGGAGGTACCACTCCTAAATCAAGGGGCCGGTGAAGTCCCAACGGACGTTTCCGGTTCTGGTGTATGAGTCGGTTTCCCTTATAAGCAAAAATGATGATGGCTCCTCCTTGTACAAAAGATTCCGGAGGTAAAATACCCCTCCATTCGGATCTCCGGGAGGGGGGTGTACAGGGGGCGCCAGCATCGATATTTACAATATCCTTCTCAAATATATGTGGCCTTAATTCTAACCTGAACTCCGTCCACCATTTCCTCCAGGCTAATAGACCCCAACTCCTCTTCCTCACCGAAACTCAAATCAGTGCCAAAACAGCCACTAATCACCTCAATTTCTCGGGGTATGAGCTCCTTACTTCTTTTAAATTGCATGGAGGCGTGTGCGCGTACGTCCATAGTAATCTACCCTGCACCAGACTCCCCAATTTAGAAGCTGGAAGAAAAGACATACTATGGATAAAACTCTCTCTCAGGGCTGCAACTAAATTCATCTGTTGCATTTACCGGTCACCTTCTGACAACAACTTTGTCCAACTCTTTGACTACCTTTCTGAAAAAACTGACCATCTGATTTCTGAATATCCTTCCTCCGAGGTCACTATTCTTGGTTACTTCAATGTCCATAATTAGGAATGGCTAGGATCTTCAAATACCGATCCACAAGGAAGAGCAGCGGAGGCCTTTGCAGTCAGCAATTCTTTATCCAATATGGTTCAGCAACCTACTTACTTTCCTCACATCCCAACACACAGCTCAAATCCCTTGGATCTCCTTCTTACTACAAATCCTGACTGCTATAAGATATCAGTCACCGCCCCCCTGGGTCGCTCAGACCACGGCATGGTCACTGCTTCCTGCGCAATGCAACCCGAGGTCACACAGTCATCACACACACGTATCGTTTGGCACTACAACTCCGCGAACTGGGACGAAATGCGAGATTACTTTTCCTCATTTCCATGGGCGTCTGTCTGCTTCTCTCATCCGGACCCCTCTGATATCTCACAAAACGTCACCGAAATTATCCAAGCTGGCAAGGAATTATTTATTCCACGTACACAGAAAACCTCTTCAGCCACTCAAAAGCCCTGGTTCTCTAAATCCTGTGACAAGGCCAGACTTGAAAAGGTCAAAGCTCACAAAACGCTTCTACACAATCCCAGGCAAGAAAATCGTCAAGCATTCAACGACGCAAGAAACCGCTATGTCCGCATTCTTTCTGAGGCAAAAAACTCGTTTAAAAACCACATCAAAAACAAAGTCCTCTCAAGCTCCAACGGCGGCAAATCCTTCTGGACTCTTGCTAAGTCTATTGGGAATAATTTCTGCAAGAGCACGTTCCCACCTCTTGTCTCAGGGGATGAAATTGTTTCTACCGCCCTGGGCAAGGCTGAACTATTTGCTTCGTTGTTCGCCGGAAATTCTACTCTCAACCCACCTCCAAATGTTCAACCACCAACAGTCCCCAATGTCGCGCATAAAATGACTGATATCATTTTCAAAACTAAAAAGGTACGCAAGATGCTCTCTTCTCTTAATACCAGGAAAGCCTCTGGCCTTGACGAGATCCCAGCAATTGTTCTCAAAAAATGCGCACCAGAACTTGCTCCTGTCCTGACTCGTCTGTTTCAGACATCTTACAATAGAGGCATATTCCCTATTAACTGGAAAACTGCTCGAGTACAACCCGTCCCCAAGAAAGGATCGAAAGCGCATCCTAGCAACTACAGGCCTATTTCTCTCCTTTCAGTCATCTCTAAAGTGATGGAAAAGTATATAAACACCGAATTACTAAAATTTCTTGAAAAACACAGTCTAATCCACGACATGCAGTATGGATTCCGTCAACGCAGATCAACTGCCGACCTCCTTTCCTTTGTCACCCATTCTTGGAACAAGAAAGAAACTACCGGCCTATGGCCTACCACCAAAACTCTGTACGTGGACAGCAAATTTCCTCTCCAACCGGAGCATTTCTGTTGTCGTGGATGGCTATTCCTCTAAACTGTATCCAATTAATGCAGGGGTTCCTCAAGGTTCAGCTTTAGCCCCTAATTTGTTTCTTCTCCACATCAATGACCTCCTCTCTAGCACATCCAACCCAGTTCACAGTTACGCGGACGACAGCACCCTCCACTCAAATATACAATATTCTAAGCCTGTCTCTTTAGCCCAACTAGATGAGGATCGCAGACACATGGAGGGTTCTGTCTCCGTGGATCTCCAAAAAATATTAGACTGAGGAAATAGAAATCTTGTACAATTTAACCCCACCAAATCACAGTCTTGCTTTCTTTCTCATAATACACCAGCCCTAGACCCATCACAATAAACAACCAAGTTATTCAAAGTAATGAGTCCTTTTCACTTGTTGGCATTTCTGTGGATCGAAATCTCAATTGGCACCAACATGTCACATCAATTGCAGAAGCGGCTGCTAAGAAATTAGGTTTCCTCTTCCGGGCTCGCAAATACTTTTCACCAGCTAATCTCTATACTTTATACACTTCACAAATAAGAACAAACCTCGAATACTGCTCCCACATCTGAGGTGCTGCTGCCGCTACTACACTCGCTATCATGGACTCCATTCAGAAGAGAGCTATACGTCTCATCGGTGACCTTACCCTGACCCAAAGGCTGCCATCCGTTGCTCACCGACGTGCCATTGGTGACCTCTCTCTCTTTCATAGATAACTGCACGGGCACTGCTCAGAGGAGCTTTCTTCCATAGTTCCTCCACCTGCTGCCCCCAACAGATCTACCAGGGGAACAGAGCGAATGCACCCTTTTACTGTCCAGGTCACCAGACATAGAACATCTTGTTATTCCCGCTCTTTTGTCCCGAGGACTTCCAAGTTGTGGAATTCCTTGCCGGCACATGTTTTTCCTTCTCCCCCGAACCTCCAAACCTTCAAGTCCAGAATTAACAAGTTGCCTCTTTCCTCCTTGTCGACACCCACGGTACGATAGTATTTAGGCTGTAAGCCCTCGTGGTGTGTTGTTGAAATAAAAATGTGTCCAAAGTGGTGACTTTCAAGCATAACATGTCGTGCATGAACCATATAAGATTCATTGCACAGCTTACTGATTATATTTCAAGTAAATTTGTGAATGTTCTTGTATTCACAAAAGATATTTTATGTTGAGTGTGGATAAAGGCTCGTAGCTTTACATGCTTAAGCCATGATGTTTGAGGGTTCAAATTCCACACTGTTCAATTTGATCTTTGATCTTTTTTTGGCGGAAAAGGTAAAACAAGTTGAAATAAAGTAACGGAGTAAATGAAAAAATTTTGGTCCTAAATGTAATAAATATATCTCTTTGTTATTTTGGATTTTACCATTGCATCTTTGTCCCGAAGAAAATTATATATTCATTTTTATTTGAATATATTTTTTTTACATTTGCAGTTATTCTGGTAATCGGGTAGGTACCTACTATGAAAATCAGGTACTCTTTAATTGAACAGGTATGAAATGATCTCCTGGTGAATTAGAAGTAATGTGTTCTAAATGAAACAAAAGTCAAGTTCAGGTAAATTAAAATTGATACTTTTCTTATCTTTGCCACAAACTCGCTTTTATCCTGGGAAATTTTGTCATTTCTGGGTTATTTCAAGTAGTTTTCAACAAGCGAAAAGCCATAAATATTAATACAAATGGAGTCAGACTGTTTTGTTAATAATATTCTCTGCTTTTTTTTAAGTGGATGAAGAGACCCAAGATTTAATGAACGGTAAGTTAATTCTTTGATTTTAGATATACATATACAGGTGTCTTATTATACAGTGCAAAAAATTTGGGGAAGATTGCTCCAAAAAGTTTTGCAGTGGGTGTTTTCATGGAAAATATTTTGATTTAAGCCCCACCTGGAAAGTTACCAAATTTAAATTTGTAAAGACAAGGTATACATAAATATATCCAGTCTTCTAGTTCTTTGGTTACTGCAGCCAAAGAACTCCCCGAATATCATTAGTGAATTCTGGTTGAAACTCAATTCCGTAACTACTTCAAACACGACTACCTATATAAACGTTAAATTTTCTGATAAACCTTCCCACAAATTAACTACCTACAATAATCTACTTAAACTATTATAATACATAAAGGTTATCTTAATTGTCTTTTATTCAATCATTTGCAAAAATAAAAACTAAAATATGAGCAGGTGAACAAAAACAAAACAAAAGCTAAATAACATATTTAACAGTTATGACACTAGTGAAAACTTATTATTATTGTTGTTTATTGGCAAAAATTATAAATTATGTTTATAGAATTAGTTTTATGCGACTTGTGGTGTATCATATAACATAACACAATCTAGAAGTTTGAATCCTAAATAGTTTCACAGTCCTACACCAAATTGAAGAAATTTCAGGTTTTGACGTACTAAACTTAAATTCTTTTTGCTCTTCTATTTCGCACCTTCTAACACTTCAATAATCACCTTCATTTACCATAAATTTCTGCTATTCCATAATGTCTTTCTAACTGCTATTCTTTCCAAACCTATATTTTCACCAAAATTTTTAAATTTGTAAGAGATAAAAATTACTTTAGTTTGACAAATGAATAAACAAGATAACTCCATTCCAGCGTGTTCAACATCAGAAAATGACCAGTCCCTTTAATAAAAATGACAGTAAGTGAAAATAATCATTAAAAAAACTTTCCCGCTGGAAAACGCCTATAATAATAGTTCACAGACGAACGTCTCCCCACAGTAATGATCCAAAGGTACTGATCATGCGCACTTTGCAGAATATCTTAATTAAGGAAATAAAAGACCTACCTGGGGTGCTGGTTACACACAATCTCCCCAACTGACCTTCCTGACTCGTCCTGACATCAGTTTGCCTAATTAAAAGATAAAAGAAGAAAAAAGGGGAAGGAAAGGTTCATTAAGCTCACATGAATGGCAGGGTGGATTTTTCCTTCCCCTTTTAGCTTTTAATTGGCCAAAGTGATGTCAGAGCAGGTCACTTGGGAGGATTGTGCGTAAACAGCACGACAGAGACGACTTTATTTCGTTTTTGAAAATATTCTGAAAAGTGCCTATGATCAACGCAACTGGTCATTACTGTAGAGAGACGTTTGTGTTCACAGGCACTATGAGCTGACCTCTATTAAAGTACTAAGAAACACATTTCTAGGAATGTTTTAAGCCTTTTATTGGTACAATGTATACCTTTACCACTGTTGACGTTATTGTCAATTCTGTCAAACACTCTGTCACACGTCTTTTCAGCGTTGGGTGTTGTGCCGATAAGTTCGTTCGAAATTATCAAAATGCAGCAAAAGGTTTGTTTTATTCGTTATTTATCGAAATTGTTCGCTTGGTAAAAATAGAAATTAAATAATTATTTTCCTTACAGCAAAAGAAAGAACCGATTCACTCCGTGCAAGTTTTCGGCAGAAAGGTATGTGGCGTTCTAACCTGTTTTTGTAATACACGTGGTGGGAAACCCTTTTGTGTGCCCATTTTCTGTTTAATTTTCATTAACGTGTTTTTCCTTATAGAAATCTGCCACAGCAGTAGCTTATTGCAAAAGGGGCCGTGGAGTGTTGAGGGTCAATGGGCGACCTTTATCACAAGTGGAGCCAAAAATGCTCCAGGACAAATTACAAGAACCAATTCTTCTGTTAGGAAAAGTAAGTAGTTTGTCATATAGCTCACATTCAGAATTTGTAAACAAGAAGACAAACCGACATGTTGATTTGTATCATATCAGGTTAAACTTGCCCCCGGAGAGAAATTAACATAGAAATTGCAAGTCTGATTTCCCAGTAATTGTGTTTTTTAAGTCAACATTACAACATTAAATTTTTCATGATATGCGTATTAAGTGAAGATTGGAACCTTTGATGAGCACTGACAAGTACACTTGGAGAAACCCAAATCACCACAACACATTTTAAAAAGACCCGACGATAGTTTCACTAACCAAGTTAGCGTCATCAGAGGATGAAGAATTCTAATTATTTTAAAAACTAACATCACCTTATATACAGGATATTAAGTAAAGGGACCGAACTGAGGTGGGAAAATAAACGCCGGCAAATTCTGCAGTGTATTGTATTTTTATTACGGGACGAGGTCTGCACTGTCCCCACTAACTTTTCTAAACTGTCTATATCTCTAGTAATTTTGTGAAGGTTTAACGGCACCTAAATTAACATAGTTTGCTTTGTCGGAACTATCTGTATTATTATGTTATCTCTAGGATGTGCTAAAAACGTGGGAATTTTTATTTAACGAAGCAGTCGATCAGGTGACTCGTAATCGGCGGTGGTGCCACGTTCATACAATTTTTGTTGTAACTATATTTCGCAATATATAGACTTTCGAAGGAGTTTAGCTGTCCTGGTAGTCTAACATTTTTTTATTAATTTCAGATTATCTTCATTAACGTGATGATTATTATCCCAAATATGTCGGGCGACAGTAGATCTATCTATAGTACCATAACGTAATTGGGCTAAGTGTTATTTGAATCAAACTCAATCGATCTTTTTGTTTGTCCGACGTACTTAAGATTACAATCTCTAAAACTTATTTCATAAATTCCCGACATTTTGTCCGTGTTATCCTTGTCTTTTGGGTTACCTAGCACGTTTTTAAGGTATTTTTTTCAAAAATGTTAGCTGCAAGTTGACTTTTTAAAAAAGCTATCTAGACCCCTCGTGATTCGAGGTTCAAATGGTAAGGAAACAAAGTTTATTTCGGATTTCTCTCTTTTAAATGTTGATTCCTTCAACATTTTCTTTGTTTTCTGTTTGTTGATTAATTTTTCCACCAAGCAAGCAGTGTATCCGTTATATTCGGCCACAGTCTTCATATAATTTAATTCTTTGGTATATCTACTTTTGTTTAAAGGAAAATTAATTAACCAATTTAATAAAAAATTCTGACTGGCCATGTTTTGGGCGTACATATGATATGAGTTGTTCGGAATTAACTTATAGCGGTAGAAAGGAAACCACCACTATAAGTTACATTCCGAACGACACATCATACATACGCACAAAAAATGGCCTGTCTGAATCTTTTAGTAAATCGGTAAATTAATTTTCCTTTAAACAAAAGTAGATATACCAAAGAATTAAATTATATTAAGAACATGCCGAATATAACTGATACACTGCTTGCTTGGTGGAAAAATTAATCAACAAACAGAAAACAAAGGAAATGTTGATGGAATTAACCACGTTTAAAACAGAGAAATCCGAAATAAACTGTGTTAGCTTACCATTTGAACCTCAAATCACGAGGGGTCTAGATAGCTTTTTTAAAAAAGTCAACTTGCAGCTAACATTTTCGAAAAAAATACCTTAAAAACGTGCTAGGTAACCCAAAAGACAAGGATAACACGGACAAAATGTCAGGAATTTATGAAATAAGTTTTAGAGATTGTAATCTTAAGTACGTCGGACAAACAAAAAGATCGATTGAGTTTGATTCAAATAACACTTAGCCCAATTACGTTATGGTACTATAGATAGATCTACTGTCGCCCGACATATTTGGGATAATAATCATCACGTTAATGAAGATAATCTGAAATTAATAAAAAAAATGTTAGACTACCAGGACAGCTAAACTCCTTCGAAAGTCTATATATTGCGAAATATAGTTACAACAAAAATTGTATGAACGTGGCACCACCGCCAATTACGAGTCACCTGATCAATTGCTTCGTTAAATAAAAATTCCCACGTTTTTAACATGTCCTAGAGATAACATAATAATACAAATAGTTCCGACAAAGCAAACTAGGTTAATTTAGGTGTCGTTGAACCCTCACAAATTACTAGAGATGGAGGCAGTTTAGATAAGTTAGTAGGGACAGTGCAGACATCGTCCAGCGATAAAAATACAATACAATACAAACTGCAGAATTTGCCTGCGTTTATTTTCCCATCTCAGTTAGGTCCCTTTACCTAAGATCCAGTATATAAGGTGATGTTAGTTTTTTAAAATAGTTAGAATTTTTCATCCTCTGATGACGCTAACTTGGTTAGTGAAATGATCGTCAGGTCTTTTTAAAATGTGTTGTGGTGATTTGGGTTTTTCCAAGTATACTTGATATGCATATTTTACATGATATCCGATACTACGATTAATTCGTTAAAATTTCCTTGTGTGAAAAGCACCTTATGTGTCCTGTCACACCCCTTGTTCACTCTTGCTCCAATTTACATTTTAGCTTTATTTTCTAGTTTATGCCTGATCTCTTGTCAAAATTGTAATAAGTAGTTATTTAAATTATACATATTTTTCTTGATCTAATGATGATTCATTATCCCGAATATGATGCTTCTGTGAAATGAATCATATTGCACTGAAAAATATAATTTACAAATGTAGATAGTAGGTCTTATATTGCTTATTATTTTAGTAACATTTCAGTTTTTCATTCCAGGATAAGTTTTCAGCAGTAGACATCAGAGTACGTGTAGATGGTGGTGGTCACGTATCACAGATTTATGCTATCAGGCAGGCGATCTCAAAGGCTTTAGTTGCATACTATCAAAAATGTAAGTAACTAGATTGTTTTTATTTAACTAGAAATGTAAATAACCCCTTTCTGAGAGGGTACTTATTGTTCCTTGTCACTTGACTGATTACTAATCATTATCCTGCTGTTTGAACTTATAGAATTGTGCAATTTTCGAAGTAAACTATGTTTTCGAAGTAAACTATGTGTGTACTCCGATAAATAACAAACACATGCATTATTGTTTATAGTGCAACATGTGTAAAGGAAATATATCCATTCAACATCCGTATAAATTATTGTGCTGTTCCCCATGCTTTTACATATTAGAATTATTCGCACAGTTTTATATAATTGGTAATCCTGTCTTGTAGACACCTCAGTAGTAAACAAACAATTCAGGTGGAATCAGAACGCAGAAGTGGATGCTGGACGATGTGCACTGTTGCCAGATGAGTATTATCAAGGGTCATTTTAAATATAGAAGGAAATCAAGGGGTGAACAAATGTTTTTATAATGTAAAAAAATTATATGGCGTCATCTACATAAATCGATATCTAACATATTTTGCGAAAAGCAGTAGGAAACCAGAAACTTAAAAACTTAATTTTCAGCCGCATGGTGGTCCAGGGGAAAAAGCTTGGGCCTCTGGACCCAAGGGTACTGGGTTCGATCCCAGATTTCCCCCTCTCCTCCCTTTTTAAGTACACCAGTAACATCAACAGAGGTTGTGCCATTCTGATTGAGCAAGGTAATCTGCACGTTCCGCCTTTCCCAGGGGGAGTAAAGCCTTCGGTCCTGTGCCCATGCGATGTTGGGCATGTTAGACACAATTTTCCCGGCCAGTGAGGTGAATTAATCACTTTAGTAAAGTTAATGACGCAATTTCCGTTGCAAATTGCTGATGATAAATTCAACTGTATATGCTAATAGCAAACGGTCAATATATTATTTTGAAAAGTCGCAAATTTTCATGGTAATGAAGCAATTTCTACTGACAACTGTTGATGATAAACATAACCGAGAAAATCGCTCAAAATGGGCTTCCCTTCGAAGTGTTTGTTTATATTTTAGTTTCCAACCTTAAATGAGTATGAAAAGTGAATGAAGCAATTTCCGTTGTGAATTGCTGATGATAAATACACCTGTATATGCTAATAGCAGACGGTATCCAACATATTTTGAAGTCTAAATGTTTCATGGTAATGAAGCAATTTCTACTGACAACTGTTGATAAACATTGCCGACAAAACGGTCCTAAATGAGTTTCCCTTCGAAGTGTTTGTTTTTGTTTAAGATGAAGGACGCATTTTGCATTTTCGCCTGGCTAAATATGAAATATATCTTTAAGAGTTGCAAAGCAGTATGCATGCGGACATATATACACATTGTGAGACGTTAGCTTGCCTCAATAATTTAAAAACCACATTTAAACATTGAATGGCATATAACAACAGTGAATGAAGCAATGTTTGTTGCAAATTGCTTAAGAGAAATAAAAATGTAATGTAGTGTATTGACCCGTTCCCACACCACCTTGACCAAATAATTGTGATATAGACTGGGGAGTTAGGGTCGCCCGCGCTTTTTTTTTTAGCGTGGTTGGCAAGACATCACAAAAAGTATTTCTATCATTAATTAGTGGATTAGGCCTCCTGGGGTACCACGCGAAAAAACGCGCCAGCAACCCTAAGTCCCCAGTCTATATGACAATTATTGGTTCTATGTGGTATGGAAACGGGTCAATACATTACATTACATTTTTATTTCTCATAAGCAATTTGCAACAAACTTGACTGTTGACATTGACTGTTGTTATATGCCATTCAAGGTTAAAATGTGGTTTTTAAATTATTAAGGCAAGTTAATATCTTAGAATGTGTATATATGCCTCCATGCATACTGCTTTGAAACTCTTAAGATATATTTCATATTTAGCCAGGCGAAAATGCAAAATGCGTCCCTCCATCTTAAACAAAAACAAACATTTCGAAGGGAAACCCATTTAGAGCCGTTTTGTCGTCAATGTTTATCATCAACAGTTGTCAGTAGAAATTGTTTCATTACCATGAAACATTTCGACTTTTCAAAATAATATGTTGGATACTGTCTGCTATTAGCATATACAGTTGTATTTATCATCGGCAATTCACAACGGAAATTGCTTCATTGACTTTACTAAAGTGATTCATTCACCTCACTGTCCGGGAAATTTGGGTCTTTAACGTGTCCAACATTGCATGGGCACGGGACCGACGGCCTTACGCCCCCTGGGAAGGGCGGAACGTTCAGATTACCTCGCTCAATCATAATGGCACAACCTCTGTTGATGTTACTGATGTACTTAAAAAGGGAGGAGAGGGGAATCTGGGATTGAACCCAGTACCTTTGGGTCCAGAGGCCCACGTTTTTCCCCTGGACCACCATGCAGCTGAAAATTAACTTTTTACATTTATTTTCCTACTGCTTTCCGCAAAATATGTCAAATATCGATTTATGTAGATGACGCCATATTATAATTTATTTACATTATAAAAACATTTGTTCACCCCTTGATTTCCTTCTATATTTAAAATGACCCTTGGTAATAATCATCTGGCAACAGTGCACATCGTCCACGTCCACTTCTGCATTCCGATTCCACCCGAATTGTTTGTTTACCACTAAGGTGTCTACAATCCAGGATTACCATATATCACAGACAAGTGCCGTCAAAATTGAATGTAGGGAACAGGTATATTGACTGGTGCAAAATTCAAATACAAATCGCTTATATTACTTGCATGGTTCACTTATATTAACCCAACACCTGTTTTGGTTACAAAATTATGATGCCAGTGTTCAGACGCGATCAGTAATCGAATTTTTCAGAATTTACGGTGACAGTTAGAGACTGCCTTCGGGAAATACTAGGTTGAACATGTTTAATTTCACAATAAGCCAAAACAGTTTAATATCCTAGTACCCAGTTAAAATTTCAAGTGGCTATTATATACATGTCATGCTCAACTTTAACCTGCTCAAGCTAAAAGACTGTAAAAACTGCCTAGATAGTACCAAAGAAAAAAAAGTATATATAAGTGCACTTAGTGATAGATGTTGAAATTTTAAAAAAAATTAAATACACCTTTTTATATTTTTGATTCAATGTTGACCCATCTACACAACTAACGTCAGCACTGAAAGGGATTTTGACTCAAGCAACCTACAAATTTTGTCGAACCTTTGTTTTTTACAAAAAGAATGGGTATCGTCTACATACCAATTATTGTATGCTACAATATTTGTATTTAAGAAAATGATATATGAACATTGAAAAGTTTCGGTTAGTTTGATGTTTGAGTATGAACTAGACATTCTATTTCCAAGGTTTGAAGTTCGAAGCAACATACTTGCTTGGGTTCGTTCATAGTTCAGGTTTGAAAAAAATATGGGTTCGCAAACCTCTTACATTTTTTTTATGGTGAATTTAGTGAGGCATAATTTACTTAAAACAGCATATAGGTTTCTAGGTAATCCTGTATTGTAGACACCTCACTAGTAAACAAACAATTCGGTTGGAATCGGAACACAGAAGTGGACGATGTGCACTGTTGCCAGATGAGTATTACCAAGGGTCATTTTAAATATAGAAGGAAATCAAGGGGTGAACAAATGTTTTTATAATGTAAATAAATTATCATATGGCGTCATCTACATAAATCGATATTTGACATCTTTTGCGGAAAGCAGTAGGAAAACGGAAATGTACAAAGTTAATTCTCAGCCATGGTGGTCCAGGGGAAAAAAACGTGGGCCTCTGGACCCAAGGGTACTGGGTTCAATCCCAGATTTCCCCTCTCCTCCCTTTTTAAGTACATCAGTAACATCAACAGAGGTTGTGCCATTCTGATTGAGCAAGGTAATCTGAACGTTCCGCCCTTCACAGGGGGCGTAAAGCCGTCGGTCCCGTGCCCATGCGATGTTGGGCATGTTAAAGACCCAAATTTCCCGGACAGTGAGGTGAATGAATCACTTTAGTATAGTAAAGTCAATGAAGCAATTTCCGTTGCAAATTGCCGATGATAAGTACAACTGTATATGCTAATAGCAAACTGTATCCAGTATATTATTTTGAAAAGTTGTAATGTTTCATGGTAATGAAAAAATTTCTACTCACAGCTGTCGATGATACACATAACCGAGAAAATGGCTCAAAATGGGCTTCCCTTCGAAGTGTTTAACTCTAATATATCCTGTATATGTAACCAGGTGAAAATGCAAAATGCGTTCCTTCATCTTAAACCAAAACAAACACTTCGAAGGAAAGCCCGTTTTGAGGCATTTTCTCGGTTATGTTTATCATCGACAGTTGTCAGTAGAAATTGCTTCATTACCATGAAACATTGTGACTTTTCAAAATAATATACTGGATACAGATTGCTTCATTCACTTTTCACACTCATTTATGGTCGGAAACTAAAATAAAAACAAACACTTTGAAGGGAAGCCCATTTTGAGCCATTTTCTCGGTTATGTTTATCATCGACAGTTGTCAGTAGAAATTGCTTCATTACCATGAAACATTTCGCCTTAAAAAAATATACTGGATACCGTTTGCATATACAGTTGTACTTATCATCGGCAATTCGCAACGGAAATTGCTTCATTGACTTAACTAAAGTGAGATTCATTCACCTCACTGTCCGGGAAATTTGGGTCTTTAACATGCCCAACATCGCATGGGCACAGGACCGACTGCTTTACGCCCCCTGTGAAGGGCGGAACGTTCAGATTACCTTGCTCAATCAGAATGGCACAACCTCTGTTAATGTTAGTTGGGTACTTAAAAAGGGAAGAGAGGGGAAATCTGGGATTGAACCCAGTATTGGGTCCAGAGGCCCACGTTTTTTCCCCTGGACCGCCATGGCTGAAAATTAACTTTTTACATTTACGTTTTCCTACTGGTTTCCGCAAAATATGTCAAATATCGATTTATGTAGATGACGCCATATAATTTATTTACATTATAAAAACATTTGTTCACCCCTTGATTTCCTTCTATATTTAAAATGACCCTTGCTAATACTCATCTGGCAAGAGTGCACATCGTCCAGCGTCAACTTCTGCGTTCCGATTCCACCCGAATTGTTTGTTTACTAGTGAGGTGTCTACAACACAGGATTACCTGGTTTCTATTACATGATTTTAAAAAAACGTGTGCTTACTGTCTAACAAAAAGACTATAGTAAACGAGATTTTGAATGCAAGTTGGAGCAAATTTAGGTTTAATGAAGTAATTTTCTTTTAAATATCTGGACACAGTCAGTTTATTGTAAACTTTTGAATTTTAATATACAGTCTCCGGATAAACGTGCTTTAGTTGAAGTTTCTCTCAGAATGCAGATTTAAGTTACCCATAATACATTTTTGTGAGATGGATAAAATATTGCTTTACAATCGAGTAAAATCATTGTTACTGTTAGACTACCAGCATTTTTTGCCAAGAAAACTAAATAAATGTGTAAAACAAAAACAATATCAGTCGATTATCTTTAAATCAGGAACAAAAAGATGCAAAAGCATAAAGCAATAAACTTTTCTTAAGGAAATAACACTATGTCTAACAACTAATAAAATAATATGAATTGACAATTGATTGAAAAAAGTAACAACTATATTTGCTCGTATCATACTTATGTTTCAATGTATCACTTTCATTGGTTGTTTCTTGTTGGTGAATTTTCTTTAAAAAAATTCATTAATGGGGAGAATGAATTCTGAAAAAATTTCTTCAAATGAGCACAAACTAGGACCCCTATAACCCATATCCAGAGTCAGTTTCAATTTTAGTGAATTTTCGTAGAAAAAATTCACTAATGGGGAGATCCCGACTTTTGAATTTTGAAAAAATTTTTGCAAATGAGCGCGAACTAGGACCCCTAGAACCCATATCCGGGGTCAGTTTCAATTTTTATATGTTTATATATATATATATATTTATATATATATATTTATATATATATATATATATATATATATATATATATATATATATATATATATATATATATATATATATATATATATATATATATATATATATATATATATATAAGCCGATTTTGATAAAATTTGGCATGTACCTTTCTTTTGTTAATAGCTTGGATAAGTTCGTTAGTCAGGAAAATCGGACGAGGTTTTCCGGGAAAATTTTGAGTTTTCATTAAAAAAAATTCATATCTCAAAAAGTAATAAACCGATTTTAATAAAATTTGGCAGATACCTTCCTTTTGTAAATGGCTTTGACATGTTTGTTAGTCAGGAAAATCTGACGAGGTTTTCCGGGAAAATTTTGAGTTTTCATTCGAAAAAAATTCATATCTCAAAAAGTAATAAGCCGATTTTAATAAAATTTGGCACATATCTTCCTTTTGTAAATGGCTTTGACATGTTTGTTAGTCAGGAAAATCGGACGAGGTTTTCCGGGAAAATTTTGAGTTTTCATTTGAAAAAAATTCATATCTCAAAAAGTAATAAGCCGATTTTAATAAAATTTGGCACGTACCTTCCTTTTGTAAATGGCTTTGACAAGTTCGTTATTTAGAAAAATTGGACGAGGTTTTCCGGGAAAATTTTGAGTTTTCATTTGAAAAAATTTTTTATCTTAAAAAATATAAAATCTATGATAACCAAATTTGGTAGGTAGGTTTACGATATAAAAAGTAAACTATGCACCAAAATTTAGATTTCTATGTTACAAGAAAAAAAAGTTATAATAAAATATTGTGGCCAGATCATTTCTATGAAAATTCACTACCATAACCCACCTGCTGCGTCCAGGCTTTTTTATATGTCTTCCAGATATGGTAGAATTTTGATATTCCTTTCTATGCTAATTCCTATATTTTTATGGGGTTTTGGTTTTTGTAGTGGACCCCTTAAATATTTCTTCATCATGTTGAAGTTCTAACTCCGGTTCGTGAGATTTAGTTTTATAGTACAGCAGTTTACTACTCTTTTTATTATATAACAACTGACATATCTTTCAGCAACGACCTGTGGGAAGAAGAAGCTATACAGTTGGTGAAGTTACTGAATTGAGACCATTTCATTTCTTTGCAAGTAATTCTTTCCCTTATTGCATTTTCTGTCTTGATAAAATCTCTAAAATCATATACTTTAGGAGTATGCTAAAGGTTGTTGTGAAGGTTGTCTGCCAACAGAAGAGTGTAACCTGTCTCAAAATATTTTAGAGTCAGTCGGCCGAGGTTTTATCACAAATTCCCACAAATAGTTATTTATATATTTAATAGACATATGCTAGGACTTAATGGCTCCTCGGGCAGTGCTCTTCGTCACGCCCAGGACTGTCAGCTTCTTCATTGCCTTTAAACACCCCCCACCCCCGATAAGGGTGACCTCATTCTAACCAACCAGGTCGCTCGTCTCGTCTCTGCATTCACTCACCTCCCAGGAATTTACCTTGGGCTACTTAGGGCCTTAAGGGCTACCTGGCTGTCTCTGGATATGAGGATCCGCTTGTTGGTGTAGCACCTCCTCTTGTTCTCTCGTACGCAGTGCAGGATGGCATACATTTCTGCCTAAAAGACCGTTGCATGAGCTCAGAGGGAAATACTGTGGCTTACCCTTGGTCCTTCCGAATAAACGCCTGCCCCCGTCACACGCTCTCCGCCACATTTGTCGGTGAACCAGACGAGCGCACCCTGTAATAGGTCCGGCGTCTCCCCCGCCATGCCTCGTGGTCGGAGATTTGTACTGTAAAATAGTTTTCCCTGCAGATTCGCGGGCTCGTGAAGTCTGACCTCATTTCAAGCATGGGCTTCTTCACAATCAGCTGAATTTTGCAGTGTGCCTTGCAACCTGGGTTGATCTTCAGTCTATCATTGCAGGCTAGTCTGTATAGTCCTAGCCTGGCCTCCTCCATGATAACTAAATGTGTGTGTGGGGGGGGGGGGGTCCAGCAACACCTCCATGGAGACTGTTATGGTGAAGCCATGGCCCCTGTGATGCCTAGGTAAGCCATCCTTTGGATCTTGCCTAGTTTTTGTTTGGCACTGGATTGTGTCACCTTAGGCCACCAGACCAGTGCCACGTATGTTAACGATGGTCTGACCATCCTTATGTACAGCCAGTGGGCCATACTAGGTCTTCGTCCCCACGTTTTTCCATATAGACGGCTAGGGTCATAACTGCCTTGGTCACTATTTTTTCAACGTGACCATTTCAGGTTAGCTTGGAGTCCAATACGACCCCAAGATATTTTATCTCACTGGTCATTAGAATGTTTCTACCATATAGAGTGAGAGTTCTGTGGCTCTCCCACTTCCTCCTCGCAAACGGTATGATGGTTGCTTTCTCGGGGTTAACGTCCACCTTCCTACCACTTTCAGTGCTGTCTGCATGCGCTCCCACACTGACTGTGTAACCTTTCCTCAGACTATAATGACAATGTCGTCCGCATAGCGCTGTACCTCGTAACCCCCCTCCCGAGAGCCTCCCTAGCAAGCTGTCCACATACCGGAGGAATAAAAGTTTGTCCATATACTGTTTGTAATCCTGGCACGCTGGTTGGTAAATTTCACCGAACCAACTATGGTAAATACAGCCCTCTCAGCAGTCGCTAATAGTAGCAACAGCTTTTGTCCGGGATTTAATATATTTGGCATGTCAGATAGCCAGTTTAGGTCAAATGCGTGTGGAGTTTTAGATCTTGAAATTATTGTATTATTATTGGTTTTGCTTACCTATAAATTTGTAAAAAAAAATTATGTGATGTAAATTGTTGTGTGTTAATAAATATTATTATTATAAATTGTTGCAGATGTGGATGAAGCATCGAAGAAGGAGTTGAAAGACATCCTTATTCAGTATGACCGTACCTTGTTGGTAGCAGATCCCCGTCGTTGCGAACCCAAGAAATTTGGAGGTCCAGGTGCCCGTGCTCGCTACCAGAAATCCTACCGTTAAGCTTAGTTTGTGTGTATTGTATAGACTATGTTATACTTTTATACAATAAACACAATTAGTTTGTAATTATTGTTTGATTTTGTTTTCTTGTCTAACAAGTTTTTCATTTTCTGTTGCTACTCTAAAATATTATTTACAAGAAGTACTGGAACATCTGTCTCAATTGATGATGTGTGGAAGCTACATTGAAATCAAAAAAGCTGGTGGAGGCAGATAGTTGTGACGTTGTCCTTTTAGATTGTTATGTGATGACTGTAAAAGAATAGGTAATAAAATGCAGTAGGTTTTATTAAAAATTTAATAAGCCAAACAAATTAAATATTACATATTAGAGGTGTGCGAAGCTTCAAAATTTCAAACTGAACCCGAACTCCAACCAAACCTTCGGGTGGAAAAATTGTTTGCGCTAGGCGATGTTAAGGTAGTTCGAAATACGTAATTCTCCAAAATAATTTGAAGTTCGTTGCTCAAAAATACTTCAAAATTGAACAGGCATTCAATGCTGCCAAAGGTAGTGATGTTTTAACTTTTTAACGGCCCCATTAACTCAGGAGCAGCACATTAAACTCTGTATCAGTTACATTGAGTCTGTAGTGTAATTTCAGGATGCATATTTTTGACAGTTTGTGGGCCACAGATGTCACAGCCATTTAACAATCACAGAATTAATACTGTTTTATATATCCTAGCGTCCAACGCCTTTTTTGGTTACATTATAATGGCAGTTTTCGAAACTGATCAGTAAATAAATTTTCAGAATTTATGACTAATTGCCTTCTGGAAACACTAGGTTAAAGATACTTTATTTCACAATGGGCCAAAACAGTTTAATATTCGCAATCAGGAGACAGTTAAAATTTTAAGTAGTTATTATATAGGTACCTATCATCACATTTAACCCTCTTAGTCTGTTAAACAGGGGCGGCTCCTCAATAAGTGCGCGCGTACTGCCGCCTGCCGTGGAAAAAATATTTTTGCTATGCTATATTTTAATAAATTTTTATTCACTTTTTTACCTCCTGCGTTCAACAAACAAAATTAGTATATCGATGATCGCAGAGAGTCTGCAGCCATTAATACAGAATAAGTATAGTGTTAATCGTTGCAGACGTTATATACATTAATATCCATATAAAGCAGTCGGGCGGTGGTGTGTATTTTTCGGCGCTCTCACGAAATGCGATACTTCAGTGCGAAATGATCGCCGAATCTTGATAATCTTCGTCGAAAACGACCGAATAAGCAATCTGTTGTGCGCTATAAAATTACACACTTCAGTTTGTAGTGGACTTTTGGCAGAGCGTGTGTACCTACTACCTAGTAATTTTCGTCTTCGTGTTTGATTGATTTTTAATTAGATAATTTCGTTGTTGTTTACGTGTTCTAAAAGACAATTATTATTATTATGATTGTTACTACTTCGGGTTTCTTAATAAGTGGACAAAATAATTGTGATACTGTGATTAATTCAGTAGATATTTTAAATCTGAAGGTTAACTTTTTAAGGGACTTATTAACTACTATAATGTATAACTAACTAGAGGAAAACTTGGTAAGTAGTTAATAATTATTAAGTTTAGTAAGTAGGTTTCTTTATAATACATTTTCGTGGAAAAAATAGGCGAGCCCTTCATTATTATTTTTTAGTGAATTTTTATTTAAAAAAATTCACTAATAAAGAGGTATGGAGAGACTTTGCAAAAATTTTTTCAAATGAGTGAACTAGGACCTCTAGAACCCATATCCGGGGTCAGTTTCAATTTTTATATGTTTACACACACACACACACACACATATATATATATATATATATATATATATATATATATATATATATATATATATATATATATATATATATATATATATATATATATATATATATATATATATATATATATATATCCAACCGATAACTCAAAAAAATAAGCAACTGATTTCGGTAAAACTCGACAAGTGCCTTTCTTTTATTAATGGCTTCGATGAGTTCGTTAGTCAGGAAAATCGGATGTTTTGAGTTTTGTTTCAAAAAAATCTTTTTCTCCGAAAATTACAAAGCTATTTTAATGACATTTGGTAGATATGTTGCCTTGTAAAAGACCTTACTACACACTAAAATTCAACTTTCTACATTTTAGAAAATTAAGTTTCAAATTTTCAGTTTTCTTTTGAAAAAAAATTTTTCTCCAAAAATTACAAAGTTATTTTTGATGAAATTAAGTGGATATGTTGCCCTGGGTAAGACCCTACTATACACCAAAATTCAACTTTCTGAGTTTGTAGAAACTTGAGTTATTCAAATTTGAAGAATTTAATAAAAATTTACTACCATAACGCACTTGCTACGTCCCGAACTTTTTCTTCTTGCGCACCCCCAATGCATTAGAGCACGAGCCGCTACTGCTGTTAAAACTGCCTAGCCAATACCAAACAACAAAATATTTATAATTGAGCTTAGTTATAGATGTAGAACTCTTAAGAAAGTTTTCAATATGCCTTTTTGTATTTCTGACTTGAGGTTGACCCACCTTCACAAATTTACGACTGTAGTTTAAAGATCCGCTATCTGGGGGTATTTTTTTAAAATAATGTTACGTTTTCTCCGGGTTCTGGATAAGTGAGACTTTTAATTTTAACAAAACAACTTTATTTACACTCTAAATATGGATACAATAAAATTTCTAGAATGTCTCTCTCACAAAACACTTCATTTACTGGCCTTACAATTACTACTCTCAACAAAAGTCACTAATCTGGTACTACAGTCACTACTCTCTTAACACTTTACACTGCTTCAAGTCACTACCACATTCTCTTACTGAACTGAACTCGGGCTGGCTTGCTTTCGCTTTTATATACTCGCCGTACCTTCCCCTCCTTTCTAGAGCATTCCATTCCAGAACGTTCCAGGACCTTCTTTCACTAGAAAGTTCTGTGAATACAGATCGGTCCCGTGTGTATACAGGGGGATGTATATACAGGATGATCCAAATGTGGTCACCACTCCTATGTTACACAAGAGGTGTTTCTCGAACTATAAGATCTCTCTGCGTATACAGGGTGTAAGGGTTCTCTGCGTATACAGGGTGTATATACAGGGTGTTCGGAATGTGCAGACCTCAGTTATCCGTTCCGACGGGGTACAAGTTAGTAACTTCGTTATTTCTGGTCCTAGAGGGTTGAGACTTCGCCTGAGGGGGGTCACCCCAGGCACCCCCAGGGGGGTGGGGAGGCGGTGTTGCCAGACTGTGCAAAAATTCCCAGATGTTGGGGAAATTCTGGAGATGTGGCAACACCGCACCTACGTCTATTGAAGTGCTTTGTAACACTGCCCCCCTCCTTAAGACTGTTCGTCCCGAACAGTATTTACCGGCCGCCAACTTGGGGGTTCATTGCCCCGATAGCGACTCAACCTCTCTATGTGAACAACTTTGGGTTTAGTTCTTGGAGACAGCTGGATTCTGTAGACTAGGTCGTTAATTTTCTTAGTCACCAAGTATGGCCCTTCCCATGGTTTCTGAAGTTTGGGACTGAGGCCCTTTCTCCTTGTTGGTTGGTACAGCCACACTGCATCACCTTCCTTGAATGTATGGGGTGTTGCTCTGCGATCCAAGCGCATCTTCATCCGGTCACTGCTTAAGAGGAGCCTATCTCTGACACATTTGTGTATAGTGCGCAGTTTCCCTTCTAGGTCGGCGACATACTCAGGTAACGTAGCTAGGTCCGCTATGTCCTCGTTCGGTGGTGGTCTCGTCATGTCGATTGGTAACCGCATCTCTCTGCCGGTCAACATCATGGATGGAGTGTAGCCGGTAGATTCATGCTGAGAGCTTCTGTAAGCTAGGAGGAACAGAGGTATCAGCTTGTCCCAGGTTCTCTGATTCTCGTCGACAAACATAGCAAGATACTGATTGATGGTCCTGTTATGCCGTTCTACCATGCCGTCTGATTGAGGGTGGAGTGGCGTTGTTCTCGTTTTCTTTATGCCTAGCAAGTCCATTAGGCTCTTCCAGACCTCTGATTCGAAATTCCGGCCCTGGTCGGTGTGAATCTCCAAGGGTACGCCATGCCGTGATATGACATTTTCCATCAGGGCTTCTGCTACGGTCGTTGCCTCTTGGTTGGGGATCGGCGCAACTTCAGGCCATTTCGAGAAGTAGTCCATCGCCACCATTATGTATCTGTTCCCAGACTCCGTGATGGGAAAAGGTCCTGCGATGTCTACGGCAACTCTCTCCCACGGTGTACCTGAGATGTACTGCATCATTTTTCCTCTGGATCGGGTCTTTGGTCCTTTCTTTGAAGCACATTGGTCACACCTTTTGCACCATTCTTCCACGCTCCTTCGGCAGTTTATCCAATAGAAGCGGTCTCTCACTCTGGCAAGAGTCCTGTTGACACCAAAGTGGCCTCCACTTCTACTATTGTGTAACTCTTGAAGAACACTGTCTATGCACTCACTTGGCACAACGGTCTGGTATATACAGTCTCTACCATCGGCAGTTTCCCATTTTCGAGTGATCATGTCATTCTTTAGACACAATGAGTCCCATTGTAGCCAGTAGCCTTTAACCTCCGCCCCAAACCGGGACACATCATGCCACTCAGGTTTTTTCCCTTTTTGTAGCCATTCTCTAATATTTTTCAAGTCTGGATCTGTCTTCTGTGCGTCTCTGATGTATTCAAGATTTACGTCTAGATCGGTATTATTCTCCTTTTCCGTCACCAGTTGTTTGATCTGATGAGTTACTTTATCGATCTCTTTGTTCTCTTGTCGCTCGCAAAATTTACATGCATGCACTGAACATGGTCTTCTTGACAGGCTGTCTGCATTGGCGTGACTTCTTCCTCTTCGATGTTCAATCCGGAAGTCGTAGCTCTGCAGTTTCTCTATCCATCGGGCTATCTGTCCTTCGGGATTTCTAAAGTTCAGAAGCCATTGCAGAGCAGAGTGATCTGACCTCACGCGGAATGTTCTTCCGTACAGGAAGCTGTGGAAATGTTCGATGGATCTTACAACTGCCAGCAGTTCTTTCCGGGTTACACAGTAATTTCTTTCTGCTTTTCCGAACGTTTTGCTGAAGTAGCCTATCACAACTTCTTCTCCGGCTTGGAGCTGTGAGAGTACTGCCCCAATGCCATACTGGGAAGCATCGGTGTCCAGTATAAACAATCCTTCGTCCTGAGGATAAGCCAGCACAGGAGCAGTGAGAAGACGATGTTTGAGCTCTCTAAAAGACTCTTGGCAATCTGGTGACCAGATGAACTCGGCCTTATTTTCAGTCAGGCTATGCAGAGGTTTCGCAATGCTGCTGAAGTACTTCACAAAGCGTCGGTAATAGCTGCAAAGTCCCAGAAAACTTCTGACCTCATGTTTGTTCTTCGGCACAGGCCAGTCTCTTACTGCCTTTATTTTCTCTGGATCGGTTTCTATCCCTTTCTCAGAAACGACATGTCCAAGGAAACTCACTTTCTTCTGGAAGAGGACGCATTTCTTGGGATTGAGTTGCAGATTGGCACCTCTCAGCCTGGAGAAGACTTGCTTCAGATTCGACAGGTGTTCATCGAAAGTCCTTCCAATCACCATGACATCGTCAAGATACACCAGGCATGTTTCCCATGTCAGTCCTCTCAGCACTAACTCCATTAGTCGTTCGAAGGTGGCAGGAGCATTACACAGGCCGAATGGCATGACCTTGAATTGGTACAACCCATTCCCGGTTGAAAAAGCAGTCTTCTCCTTATCCTCTTTATGGAGTTCTACTTGCCAGTAACCACTTTTCAGGTCTAATGTAGAGAACCACTTTGATCCGGCCAAAGTGTTCAAAGTGTCGTCGATCCGGGGCAGGGGATAACTGTCTTTCTTGGTGACATCATTCAGCTTCCTATAGTCCACGCAAAATCTCATAGTGCCGTCTTTCTTGGTGACCAAAACTACTGGGGACGACCAAGGACTATTAGACTCCTCGATCACACCATCTTCCAGCATTTCGTTAACCATCGCCTTGATTTCTGATTGCTTGGCAAAAGGCAGTCTTCTCGGCGGCTCTCTAATTGGTCTTGCGTCGCCAGTATTAATCCTGTGTTGCACTAGACTCGTACGACCTGTGATTTTATCTTGAGCGAAAATATCGGCCTCCTCCAATACGAACTTCAGGGCCATCTCCATCTCCATATTGTTCAATTGGCCCCATGAATTCTTGAACCGCTCTACTATTTCTACTGGCAGTCTTCTGTCTAATGCAGTGGGTGTCACGTTTTTGGACAACGTCACTCGGTCAATGGGTTCGCAAGTGGCGATAACTTCACCTCTCTTCAATGTGACCCTGTTAGTTTGTACGTTAGCCACTCTTATGGGTATTGTCCTCTTCGGGTCTACTAAGCATCGTGCGACCAGGGCACCATCATGCCTATCTTTTAGGGGCTCCGCTATGAGAGCAGTCATACCATCAAGTTTCTTCTCTAGCCTGGCTCTGACAATCTTCTCACTGTTACCAGGAATCCGTGTATCCTCGTCGACAACAAGTCTCACCCTGGGATTAGCTTCGCCTGCTGTTGGAGATAAATACAACTCTTCGTTACCGATTTTCAAGATCTTATTCTGGAAGTCTACTGATAGGACATCGAAATCTTCCATTAAATCCAGGCCCAGAATAAATTCGTCGACGATTTCTGCGACGACAGCCCTTACCTGTAGCTCAGTACTGCCCAGCCTAATGTAAACAGTGGCCTCTCCATGCACGGGTATTCTATCTCCTTTTGCCGTCTCCAACACAGGTTGTTTGTTGGTAGTGAGTGCTGACTTGTTTGGCAACATGTCTGGACGTACAACGGATCTAGTGGCACCAGTATCGATGGTGAAACTGCATTGTCTTCCGTCTATGCTGCCAGGTATAACGAGGCTCTCGTGGTAGCGTCGGATAGTGGAGACCTTTACTTTGGGGCCTTGGGACTCGCACGCCAGCTGCCGCCCCCTTACACTGGCGTCAGGTCGTTTCCCTGACGGCGCTCCCTGTTGGTGTATTCCTGTCCCCTGCGAGCCACCTGTTGGGTTTGTGAGCACTGCCTACTTATGTGCCCGTTCCTACCACACTTGTAGCATTCTATGTGGGACCAATCTGCTTTCGTCTGACGTGCTCCAACCGTTGCAGTGAGCTTGCTTATGGCTTCCTTCAACAACTTGATTTCTCGCCTTAGGTCCTCTGTCGTGTCTGCATGGTCCTCTATCTCCTTCACTTCGCGCAGCCTGTTTCGGCGAGGTTGAGATGCATTCTTGGCTGCTTCAAATTCCAAACCATAAATGACGCAGTCTGTAAGTGTTTTAAACCTTCCGAGCCTCAAAGATTGTTGCATCTCGTTGTCAAGTACCCCATCGATGAAGGTCTGGACGGTTATCTGGTTGACAAATTCTTCTGGGGCTTGGGGATATGCCAGTCGCACAAGTTTCTCCACTTCGGCACTAAATTCTTGCAGCGTCTCATTTGGCTTCTGGACCCTTGACTTTAGTTGTGTCTGGTAGACCTGGCTCATGTACTTGTTACCATATCTCAAATCTAGGGCCTGTATCACTGTTAAGTAGTTTTGCTGTTTCGACTCCGGGATGTTCTGGAGGATTTCTAGGGCTTTACCTCGAAGCGAGAGAATTAGAGCAGTTGCTGCCTGTTGTTCGCTCCACCCATTGCTGAGAGCTGCCGCCTCAAACTGCCTCCTGTACATGGGCCACGATGTTTCTCCGTCAAAAGTCGGCGGCTTCAAGGTTCCATGAGGCTGCTGCACGATTGGCATATCTTCTTCCGGCCGATTTTGAACTGGGGACATTCCAGTAACTCCTCTTGGATGAGTTCTGTCAGTCTGGCCCATCACCTGCTCTGTCAGTTCTCTATGTCTGACTTCTGTGCCTTTCATCATCATCTTCATTTGTTCTTTCAACCCCTCCACTTCTTCCCATCGTTTGTTCAAATCCTCTGTTACATTTTCTACTTTCCTGTTTACCACTCCTATTGTATTTTCCACATCTTCTACTTTCTTGTCCACATTTTCTACTTTCTTGTCCACATTTTCTATTTGTTCGTTGATCTGTTCTATTTCTTCTTTTACACCAACTCTCATATTGTGGAACATACTTCGGAGGTCTTCTCTGTCTTCTTCGCGTTGCTTCTTGAGTTCTTCTTTATCTTCAAGACGCCTCTGTTCCTCCTCTTGTCGTCTTCTCTCGTCTTCTTCGCGCCGTCTTCTTTCATCTTCTTGTCGCCGTTGTTCGTCTTCTTCGCGTTGCCTCTTGATTTCATCTTTATCTTCTTGCCGCCGTTGTTCTTCCTCTTGTCGTCTTCTCTCGTCTTCTTCGCGCCGTCTTCTTTCTTCTTCTTGTCGCCGTTGTTCGTCTTCTTTGCGTCGTCTTCTTTCATCTTCTTGTCGCCGTTGTTCGTCTTCTTCGCGTTGCCTCTTCAGTAAGTCCATCAACTCTTTGATTTCAGCCATCTTGTCGTAGTCAGTCGATCTGGTGTTTACCATTTACAGCTAGCTTGCTTGTTCACTTCTTCACTCACTTATCCCACACTTCTGACACCAAATTGTTACGTTTTCTCCGGGTTCTGGATAAGTGAGACTTTTAATTTTAACAAAACAACTTTATTTACACTCTAAATATGGATACAATAAAATTTCTAGAATGTCTCTCTCACAAAACACTTCATTTACTGGCCTTACAATTACTACTCTCAACAAAAGTCACTAATCTGGTACTACAGTCACTACTCTCTTAACACTTTACACTGCTTCAAGTCACTACCACATTCTCTTACTGAACTGAACTCGGGCTGGCTTGCTTTCGCTTTTATATACTCGCCGTACCTTCCCCTCCTTTCTAGAGCATTCCATTCCAGAACGTTCCAGGACCTTCTTTCACTAGAAAGTTCTGTGAATACAGATCGGTCCCGTGTGTATACAGGGGGATGTATATACAGGATGATCCAAATGTGGTCACCACTCCTATGTTACACAAGAGGTGTTTCTCGAACTATAAGATCTCTCTGCGTATACAGGGTGTAAGGGTTCTCTGCGTATACAGGGTGTATATACAGGGTGTTCGGAATGTGCAGACCTCAGTTATCCGTTCCGACGGGGTACAAGTTAGTAACTTCGTTATTTCTGGTCCTAGAGGGTTGAGACTTCGCCTGAGGGGGGTCACCCCAGGCACCCCCAGGGGGGTGGGGAGGCGGTGTTGCCAGACTGTGCAAAAATTCCCAGATGTTGGGGAAATTCTGGAGATGTGGCAACACCGCACCTACGTCTATTGAAGTGCTTTGTAACAATAAAAATATTCGTGTAAGAATAAATCCTAAATTTATACTTTTAAGCAAACGTTAAAATACCAAAACAAAAAGAATTACCCCTTTTTCGCTACATAATCGAATTTGGGATAAAAATTGCTACAAAATGGTACTACATGTTTCCTATACATAAATTAAATCGTTTTAAAGTTATTTCAAAAAAACGAACAATTTTATTTTTTACCCATGTTGAAAATCGTGCTGAGTGGTGTCTATAGATACCTACGATAATTAATTAATTAAACTAATTTCAAATGACGATTTTTTGTTGGTTATGTTAAGTACTTTGCTATTTTTGCTAAAAATGGTTTAAATGGATAACAACGAAAATAAGGTTTATACAAATCTAGTATAATTCTTAATTTATTTTTTATACCCTGAAATTGCAACCAAATTGTTAATAGAACTTGCGAAAGATTTAACAAAAACTAACCACACCTATCACTGATGAGAGAAGGTAAATTTAGAAGAATAGAAGCAGGTTTCGTTGCATATCGTTCGGCCGACAGCTCGTTTAGTCGACACTACAATAGAGCGGCGATTCGAGCGAGAATACCGTTTTTTCAGTATTTGTCTGGCCGACTGGCTGAAGCGTTTTCTTTCCTTCTATAAAGCCTAATATTCTAATATATATATATATATATATATATATATATATATATATATATATATATATATATATATATATATATATATATATATATATATATATATATGCTTCATATTTAGTGGCAAAAAAAAACACGACATATAAGCGAAATAAAAATGCGAATTTATATCCAGGGCAATACACACTCTTTTTAAAATGGCTTACCTAATTGGATAGCAATATTTTGAGGTTTAGTTTGATTTTTGTTTTGCTTTAATATAACATTGTAAAAAAAGCTGTTTAAGTTATTAGATACAAATAAACATACTTATGGGTAATTAATTGTTATATATGAAACTCAATCCTGACTCACCTTAATGGAAAGGCAATTTTCTAATAAAAAAATCGATTTATAAGATTTATTCCATATTTTAATTACAAAAATGTGATTTAAAGTGAAGCCACAAGCATTTATTTTCAAGAAAGTTATCTTTGATGGCATCTATTTTTTCACATTTTAGAATGCATAGTTTCACAATTGTTTGAAAATTTATGGTTGAGGGCAGCGAAGGTTAAGTACTTCTTTTTAGTGAATTTTCTTAAAAAAAATTCACTAATGAGGAGATCCCGACTTTTGAATTTTGAAAAAATTTCTTCAAATGACCGCGAACTAGGCCCCCTAGAACACATATCCGGGGTTAGTTTCAATTTTTATATGTTTATATATATATATATATATATATATATATATATATATATATATATATATATATATATATATATATATATATATATATATATATATATATATATATATATATATATATATATATATATATATATATATATATATATATATATATATATATATATATATATATATATGTATCACACCGATAACTCAAAAAATAATAGGCCGATTTTGACTAAATTTGGTGGAAAAATTCCTTTTGCAAATGGCTTGGATAAGTTCGTTAGCCAGGAAAATCTGCCCAGGTTTTCCCGAAAAATTTTGTGTTTTCTTTCGAAAAAAATTTATATCTCCGGAATTAACAAAGTAAGGGCAACCAAATTTGGTACGCTAGTTAATATCCTTATAGGTAAGCTACCTACCAAAATTTAGCTATGTAGGTCAAAAGACAAAAAAGTTATAGGCATTTAAAGAAAAATAAACTGGGGTTTTCCTCAAAACGTCAAAGTTGCGATTTAAAACGTCAAAATCGGCAACATTTAGGCAAAGAACTTGAATCTAATACGGGATATGGAAATCAAATGTCTCAAGAAGGATGTTTTACAAACTCTGAAGTCTTGGTTTCAACCGTCATTGTCCTTCATTTTACTAAAATGTTTCCAGAAAATTCATTTCAAATAGACCCTTTTTCTGATGCTTGGCAGTAGCCTTAGCTTTAGAGTTTATCGTTTAATGGTATATAATTTTTGTCGAATTTTCGTAAAAAATCAATAAAGCTCAATATATCCGTTATTATACAAGATATGAAGAAAATTTGTATATATTAATTATAGGGTGTCTTGAGCCACATCTTAAAAAAATATTTCTACAATCACAGGATGGCCCATAAGTCGTTGGTGATACAAATTTTCTTCTTTTTTTTTAATCAAACACGCCTTATGTTATTGCATTTTTGAATTTTTCAGCGATGCATGTTTGTAAGAAAAGAAATTCGGGACGCAGCAAGTGCGTTATGGTAGCGAATTTTCATTAAATGCTTCAAATTTGAATAGCTCAATTTGCTATTAACCTATAAGGTTGACCAGGAAACCAGTTTTTTCGGGAACATTTTAAGTTTACCTTCGGAAATTTTTGTACATTATCACACAATAAAGTTATTTTTATGAAACATGGCACATTGTTTTTACTATATAGGTTATACTGGTAACCAAAATTGATGCCTGCTTTCTTAAAAAGGAAACACACATATTTGCAATTAAAAACATTTTTATGAAAATTCACTACCATAACGCACTTGCTGCGTCCAGAGTTTTTTATAAATGTATATAGGCAATGTGGTAGGCAAAGTGGTATATTGAAGCCTGGGTAATTCTGTTTTGTAGACACCTAAGAAGTAAACAAATAATCGGGTAGAATTGGAATCGGAACGCAAAAATGAACAGGCGACGATGTGCACTGTTGTCAGATGAATATTAACCAAGTGTCATTTTAAATAAAGAATGAAATCAAGGGGTGAACAAATGTTTTTATAATGTAACTAATGATAAGATTACGTCATCTACATACATCGATATTTGACATATATTACGGAAAGCAGTAGGAAAACGTAAATGTAAACAGTAAATTGTGAGCCTAGGTGGTTCAGTGGAAAGAACGTGTGCCTCTGAACCCAAGGGTACTGGGTTCGATTCCCAGGTTTCCCCTCTAACCTTTTCAGTAAATCAGTACAACAGAGGTTGTGCCATTGTGATTGAGCAAGTTAATGACTGCACGTTCCACCCTTCGTAGGGGGGCATAAAGCCGTCCGTTCTGTGCCCATGCGATGTTGGGCACGTTAAAGATCCCTACCGTCCTTACAGAAAGGCAGGGGTTCGGCAAATTTTCCCGGATAGTGAGGTGAAAGAATCAGTTTAATGAAGCCAATGAGGCATTTTCCGTTGCGAATTGCTGATGATAAATACAACTCTATATGCTCATAGCAGACAGTATCCTATATATTTTGTAAAGTTGCAATGTTTCATAGTAATGAAGCAATTTCTATTGACCACTGTCGATGCTAAACATAACCGATAAAATAGCTCAAAATAGGTTTCCCCTCGAAATGTCTTTTTTTAAATTTAAGGTTCCAACCTTAGATGAGTATAAAAAAGTCAGTGAAGCAAGCGTCATATAACCATTTATTTACATTATATAAACATTTATTCACCCCTTGATTTCCTTCTTTATTTAAAATGACAATTGGTGATATTCATCTGACAACAGTGCACATCGTCGCGCGTTCATTTCTGTGTTCCGATTCTACCCGATTCTTTGTTTACTTCTTAGGTGTCTACAATACAGGTTACGGAAACGACCTGTAATTATTATGTTACTACACACCCAAAAACCAAATCAAAACGAACAAATAGAAAAATTCAGATAAATTTAACAGTTTGCATATAGCCATAGGTAACATAAAACTTCCTTAATAAATAATTATTTTTAACATTTGACACTACGTTCTAATCAAACAAACTACAGTGGGTGGCCAAATTGAAACAATTCGAGTCTTGCTGAATATTTGAAGGCAGGATCAATTTTAAGGTGAATATAGGCAACTGCTGTTACAGATTGCAGCATAACAGGTTGCCAATTCCTTCCGTATTTATTTTAGGAGGGAAAAGTAGTTGAAGTTAGACTCTGCAAAAAGATGTTAGAGATACTGCATTAGTGTGCCATTTACGCTGCAGTGAATTTGGTTGTGATTTAGATGCTTTTTGTGATTTTGCAGAACACTTTAGTTTATATTAGTTACCAACTGTAACACCATCCTAGTGTTATTTTTAGCAAGCAAGAGTAAGTACACTTGGAGAAACCCAATCACCACAACACATCTTTTAAAGACATAACGATCCTTTCGCTAACAATGGATTTCAGATTTTTCCTATGCTGAAGCTAACTTTGTTAGCGAAATGATCGTTAGGTCTTTAAAAGATGTGTTATGTTGATTTGATTTCTTCAAGTGTGCTTATAAGCGCTCATCACAGGTTCCAACCTTTACTTAGTCAAGCGTAAGTATTTATTATTTATAAAATTGAATCTTTTCGGAAAATATCTTTCGTCCCTAACAGAGGCAGTAGTTCTGTCCAGATGGGAAAAGCCAAAGACATTCTGCCATCAAAATTTGCAGATATTTTGACTCTTCTGAAGAATACTCAGTATTTTCAAAGAAACATATTTGCGCTAACTCATGTTTATGTGGCCTCTGTTAATCGAATTCGGGGAAAGTTCGAACGAAATGAGACTCTGTGAGCAAATCGAGTTGGCTAGTGTCGCCGGAATCGCTTTACAACACCACGAGGTGACAGAGGCATTATAGGGAGATTTGTCTAGACAACTGAAAAATGTAGAAAGGCGTTGACCAAGCTAGTTAAGGAGCTAAAATCAACTTATATGGATGAACAGTTCGAAGATGCTTGGTGGAGCAGGAATTCAAATGCTGCAGGCCTGCGAAAAAAACAGCGATTAACTGAAGCCATGAAGAAAAAGCGACTGGAAAAGGTTATGAATCATCGTCATGTGACATCCTATGACTAAAAAAAAAACGTAATACTTGTTAATATTCAGTCTTACTGATGAAAACCCATCCCTGTCTTCATTTCTCAGGATTGCTTCTCAGACGAATGGACTTTAAAAATAATAGCAGACAACTCAGCTTTTGTTCGGAAACCACCTGGTGAAAAGTTTCATGAAGACTGCATAGTCGAAAAAATGAAACATCCATTCAAAGTTATGGTTTGGTCCATTATATATGGAAAAGGCACTGGTCGCTTCACTTCACCCTACCAGTCGCTGTGCAGAGTAGTTCAAGGCACAGTGATTTTGGAATGGGTGGCGTAAAAAGACTAAGGGCATGTCCAATAAGCTAAAGGATGCAGTGCTATCGGGGCGGCAAAGTCGCGGACGAGCCCTGAGGGGAAAAACTGGTCGCCTATACATTATCAGAACCATAATGTTACCTCAAGTTAGGGAATGGTTCCCGAATGAGAAAGATTTCTGGTTTATCCCTGACTCCGCTTCTTGCCATAAGGCCAAAAGGGTAACAACTCAACAAATCAACGTTTTGCCGTGGCCTGGCAACTCTCCAGATCTCAACCCAATAGAAAATCTTTGGGAGTTGACAAAACTGGAAGTCTCCAAAGAGATTCACTAAGTGAAGATTGGAACCTGTGATGAGCACTGATAAGCACACTTGGAGAACCCAAATCACCACAACACATTGTAAAAAAGACCTGACGACCGTTTCACTAACAAAGTTAGCGTCATCAGAGGATGAAAAATTCGCGATTTTTCATCCTCTGATGACGCTAAGTTTGTTAGTGAAACGATCGTCAGATATTTCTTAAAATGTGTTATTGTAGTGATTTGAGTTCTCCAAGTGTGCTTTAAAAAGAGATTGTAACAAATAAGCAGCATCTCATTGAGAGACTCATCAGTGTGGGGCACCATGATGAAAAAATCAAAGAAAATGCTCTTAGGTTCACAGAAAGGATGCAACATATGATCCAGTCAGTCACTGCTGCTGGAGCGATGTGACATAGTATAGAAAATGTTTATATTTTTTGAATTGTTATCAATAAGTTACATACCTGTCTTTACATTGTTGTTATTCACATAAATAAATAGTTTTACAGTAATTACTACACTCTTTTTCTTACAGAACTAAAGAAAACCTGAAAATGTCAAGTGTCGCTAATAACTTTGTTTTTAACTTTAGACCATTAGTGCAAAAAGTTTATTTTGGAAAGAGGTCTACTTACAAAATGTGTAAAAATATATAAAAATACATATATTAAAAAATATCTTAAAAGTGCCATGTTACATTGTTATTCTGATCTTACTATTCGATTCTGTGAAAAAAATTATACAGGGTTGGGATAAAGTATAAGAAACCAAGCAAATAGATTAAGCAAAAAGGATTATATTGATGAAACTTTGTAAATAGGTAAGTGTAAAAAATTAAATGGTCTTCTTACAAAATGTGTAAAAATATATAGATCTCCCATTTCAAAATATATAAATTTTAAAATATCTTAAAAGTGCCATCCTAAATTGTTATTCTGATTTTACTATTCGACTTTGTGAAAAAAATATATACAGGGTTGGGATAAAGTATAAGGAACCAAGCAAATAAATAGAGCGAAAACGATTACGTTGATGAAACTTTGTGAGCAAGTGTAATGGTAATTTTTAATAAGGCATCTGAAGATATATTTTTGTTTTGTTTTGGAAATATACTACTGGTTTAACCGGAAGTACCATCAACATTATTTATTTAAATCGGACACCTCCATATTTTCACAGATTATAATAGAACTTGCTTTCCGAATTCGTCCATACTGGGTTTAGGATCAGTATCTGAATAAAAAATCGGGACGCAGCAATTTGCTATAAAACTAAAAAGTTGAATTTTGGTATATAGCAAGGCCTTTACCGGGGCAACATACCTACCAAATTTCATAAAAATAACTTTATTTTTTGGGATACATTTTTTTTTTAGAAAAACAAGTTCGATTGGGCTGGCTAACGCACTCGTCCGCGGTTTAAAAAACTGAAGATATGTGCCTAGTTTCGTTCAAATCAGTTTATTATTTTTGGAGTTATTGCTCGGATATATATATATATATATATATATATATATATATATATATATATATATATATATATATATATATATATATATATATATATATATACTGTGACCAACTTAAGTTCGCATCACCCTATTCCTACTTCTAATTGACTTTTGAGAGACATTACATTTTGGTGGTATAAATGTTAGCCACGGTTACTATTTACACGTAATAACATTTGCAATATGTCACTGGCGTACGTTTTTAGTGGGCTTCAAAAAGTCGAAACTTGTTAGCGAATTTTTTTTGGATTTTCGGCTACGGGGTTGTAAAAAGCATCCCTTTAAAGATCAAGGATAAATTTTGAGTAATATCACTTTACCGGTGTCTGAGAGGCAAGTTTTCAAAAATTGGTTTTTGATTTTTGAACATCCTTGTATTTCATGTTAACTGACGTTATATTGACATGAAAATTTGGTGGTCAGTGATAATCGGTAGGGTGAGTGATTGTCCTATGGCAGCCAACCTCCTAGAACATTGTGAGCTGTACGACAGGGTTGCCATCTCGTTGTTTACAAAATTGTTAGTTGGTTGTACACAGTCTCCATTTTATAACATTTTGTGTTATTTGGAGCTGTCGTGACAACATACTACCTGGTTCCGCACCGATATGGTGACCCTGTCGTACATCTCACAATGTTGTAGGAGGCTCGCTACCATAGCCGTATTACGTTATAAGTGTGTCCTCGCTCTAATTAGCATATCGTACTGATGAGCTATAATTAGAGCGAAATCGGTCTCCGGTTCTAATTATGACAAGAATACATCTAGCCTTACATACATTGTCACTATATTAAGGGAAAGAATGGGCCAGGGCTGACCTTTTACAAAATTGTTAGCTCGTTGTACATAGCCTCTATTTTATACCATTTTGTGGTATTTGGTGCTGCCGTGACAACATACTAACTGGTTCTGGACCGAGATGGCGACCCTGTCGTATATCTCATAATCCTCAAGGAGGCTGGCTACCATAGCCTTATTACTTTATAGGTGTGTTCTCGCTGTAATTAGTATACAGTACTGACGAGCTCTAATTAGAGCGAAACCGGTTTACGGTTCTAATTGTGGCGAGAATGCATCCAGCCTTACGTCCCCGCGTATACCTGTTAATTCACATTTCAGGTTTGGTAGAAGCAACAGCTATCTAATATTTTTGTATCATACAAATTTATGTGTGTTATTGTTTAGTCCAAAATAAATATTGTAAAAATGTAAGGAAGCCCACTAAAAACGTACGATACTCACACATAATCAAATATTAGTAAAGGGCAATCACCCTAACGATTATTACTGACCACCAAAGTGTCGTGTCAATAAAACGTTAATTAACATGTAATACAGAAATGTTCAAAAATCAAAAAGTCAATTTTTGGCGACTTGCATCTCAGACACCGGTGAAGTGATATGACTCAAAACTGATCCTTCGGGGTTTCAAGGGATGCTCTTTACAGTGCTGAAAATTCAATAAAAAATTCGCTAACAAGTTTTTTGAAACATAGACTTTTTGAAGTCCGCTAAAAAGGTACGCAACTGACATATTTTAAATGTTATTACGTGTAAATAGTAACTGTGGCACTTTTTATACCACCACCTGCCTATTTTCGCAACTATGGCCAATCACCAACGCCAGCGAGCAGTTTCACCTCCCTATCCTGGAAATTTTGCCGAACCCCTGTCTTTTTGTAAGGAGGTAGAGATATTTAACGTGCCCAACATCGTATGGACACGCAACCCACGGCTTTACACCTCCTCCGAAGGGCGAAAGATGCAGACATTCAGGTTGCTGAAATACAATGCCAGAACTGCGGTTTATGTTAATGTATTACAGTATGTACCGAAAAAGTGAAAGGGAACTCTGGGAATCGAACAGAACCCTTCGATCCCGGGGCACGCGTTCTTACCCCTGGACCACCGAGGCTCTCCATATATATATATATATATATATATATATATATATATATATATATATATATATATATATATATATATATATATATATATATATATATATATATATATATATATAAACATACAAACGAACCTCGGTTTCGGGTGCTAGGGACCCAAATTTGCGCTCATTCGAAGACATTTTCGCAAAATCTCACCGTCGATACCTCTCTATCTACGAATATTTTAAAAATAAAAATTCGCTAAAAACGTGAAAGATAAAGCGCTTCATATTTACTGTTTAGTTTTTACACCTTAAAGTAAGAAACATAACATTCATATGGTTTTGGTATCAAATCGAGTGAAATTCACTTAGAAATAGTGATTACAATGAAATCTAAGTGCAATATTATAAGGCAGGTAATTTGTCCAAACCGTCCCAGCCGTCAGGGAGGGACTGAAAACATAACGACATTGAAAAATATAATGGCAAAAGCAAACAATTTATTGAGAACTGGTAATGGAGGTGTTCCATTTACATACATAAATTTGAAGGTACTTCCGGTTAAACCGGATGTATATTTACAACAAAAACATCCCTTCAGATGCATTATGCGCCACTACACTTGCTTACAAAGTTTCATCAATATGATCGTTTTCGTTTGGAAGTTATTTTCTTGGTTAATATTTTATCCCAAACCTGTATACGTTGCTAATTCAAATCTACCCGTAGTAGGCACTTGAGTTTAAACAGGCCCCATATAAATGTATTTTCAACATTTTTTAGAGAAACTAAGCTTTATAGGCTGTGCTGGTACTAAAGCTAACGACACTCCGGAATACTTGATTGGAATTTGTGTTTCGCTGCAAACGCTCACTGAACAATTTTTGAGGATTGTCACGATTCCAGTTTTAGACATCGATTGAGCCAACTTCTTCCCTGAAAATTAACATTTGGGTTATTTAAACATATATATATATATATATATATATATATATATATATATATATATATATATATATATATATATATATATATATATATATATGTATATATATATATATATATATATATATATATATATATATATATATATATATATATATATATATACAGGCCGAACACTTGAAAACAGAACAGGTGCCTTTTAGGTCATTTATGGTGAAAATAGCAAAAAGAGGTAAATTTTGCTCAGAAAGATTTCCGCGGTCTTTAATGTGAGACATACTTGGTTCTCGGGTTGAACCGCGTCCAGAATTTATGAAAACTCGACGTTTCGGCTCCTATTTTGGAGCCATTTTCAAGAGGTAAAGGAAATATGTAAGGACACTCTAAGGCCTCAATCTGCCTACTCTTTAGAGCGGTGGACAAAGGTGGGTTGGGTTGTTGTAGCTTGATTACGGGGCCTCAATCTGCCTACTCCCCAAATCTCGCCGGAGATCGTCTGTGAGGTCTCAGTGTGTTCAACCCTAGGCCTCAGAGAGATCTGGCAGTTCGTTGCAAGTCTTGTCTCATATATGTCGTTCCGTCTACCTGCTTCGTTATCAGTGAAAGTACTAGGGTCACGGTCAATTAAGTGGGGGACTTTGGTCACAGTACTTAGAGGATGAGGAGGATTAAGAGGGTCACCGGCATTTGTTGAGACAGATAATGGGGAAATAAAATTGTCTGTGGAATTTATTGTCTTTTTGTGTGTTTGTAATGAAGATATAATAGGCTTCTAAATAGTCGGAAGGCGAAGACCATCATCTCTGTTATTTAAACAATCGGGACGTGTTAGGGACATTATGATTGAACTATTTGACTACTTAAATTTCGAGAGGGAACGAGAAGTGACAGATGGAAGAATATTGTAGAAAAGTCTGGAATTACCATAGACGATATAAATACGCGAGCGGCAGGTTGAGTGGTCAGTTAGTAAATGACTCAGTTTTTGTGCGAAATAAGAGATAATAGAAGGCTAAAAGTGAACTATATTGCTATAAACATTTGGCAATAAAGAAATATTACTTGTACTATATAATAGTTGGTGTGCTTACCGTCAGAAAATAGTAAGTTGTAATAAATGAGTAGTTTGAACAGTCTTGTTTTACTAGTCGACAAATATATAACTCTAAAGAACGTACCTGCTGTCAGAAGTGGGATTTTCAAGTTGATAGCTAAGATATTTCCCAGAATATTCGTTGAGAAACGTTGACATTTCTGGAATATCTAGTTGTGTTTTTGAGACGTAATAAACTGTGCACCAGCTTTAAGTACGTCTATGCCTTATAAGACACGTAGCGCAACAGCTAATATGGCGCACTCAGCTATTAAAAATTAAAAACAAATGTAAAAAAGATAAAAAGGGAAATGAATTTGTCGGAGAAGAAGCAGGAAAAAATACGAAGAAGCCAGAAAATGACATGAAAAAGTAAGAGAATAAATGAGAAAAGAGAATGGGAAGCAAAGAATAAAGATGAAGAAGCAAAGAAAAGAGACGAAGAGGCAAAAGAGGAACTGAGAAAAAGAGTGGAAGAAGCAAGAGAGGAACTAGGAAAAAGAATGGAAGAAGCAAGAGAGGAAGTGAGACAAAGGAAACAAGGAAACCAAGACAATTCTACAAGAACAAGCCAGCAGAATTGACGAGTATGCAGAAAGAATTGATGAACATGCAAGAAAATACGACAGAAAATGCAATCCTTGGAAAAGAAGTGTAATACCCTGGCCAAGGAAAACATCAAACTCGAAAAAAGCCCTATTATAAGAATTAAAGCCCCACGATGGCTCAGTCTCATGAGGTCCTTACCTATTCCAGTTGGAATCCGCTGCTAGAGCGCAAATGGTTGGGGCAAAAGACAGGCACAGCACCTTTTTTTGCCATATATCGGTGCGTAACCGTGTGACCCTGTGGTACATCTCACAATGTTTTCTGAGATCGCTTACCTTAGCCGAATTACTTAAGGTGTATTTTGACTGTAAATAGTATAGCGCACTGCTGAGCTCTAATGAGAGGGAAACAGGTATACGTTTCTAATTATAGTCAGAATGTATCTAGACTTACATACGTTGTCGGGGTATTAGGGAAGAAAGTGCTAGTGCCGACAATTTACAAAATGTTGGTTGATTGTATACAGTCTCTATTTATAACGTTTCCTGTTTCTTAGAACTGCCGTGACAACAAACCTGGTTACAAAACGAGATGGCGACACTGTCTTTCATCTCGCAATGTTTTTAGTCTTAGCTTATTACAGTTACTTTTGAAATCACAAATATTTCGAATCCACTCAGCCGAGGATAATAACTGAACGCCTACAGACCGCCGTAGTCGAGCTGCAAGTCTGGTATAGGAAATCATGTCTAGCCATAAACCTCAATAAATGTTCAGCAGTACTATTTTCCAAGAGGAGATACACACCTCACGAACACGTATCATTAGATAACAGTCTAATTCTCTGGCACGACTCTGCAAAATACCTCGGGGTTTTCCTCGAGAAACGCTTAACATGGCGCCCCCATGTCCAACATGCTCGACGGAAAGCTTCGATGTTTATCTCTGGTAGTAGCAGTGGTGGGGAGGCCAACGCCAAGCAAGTAGGCCACAATGGGCCCTTTTTGCCAACCCCAGCAACCCAGCAACCATGCTCTACTCTTCCTCGGTTCCGTCGCCAAACAGCCTCGACCTCGAGATGAAGGCCGTGACGGTCTTCAATTGGACGGTACTTACCTGATTCCTCTGTAGAGTCCTCGATCCGAACAATTCTGCGCGAAGACTCCCAAAAGCCTCGCATTCACACAGGTAGTGGTAGGACGTTTCTTCATCCTCGCCGCATTCCTGGCAAATGGGATCCCTCTCTACGCCTATCAATGTGAGGTGTCTTCTAAGTGCGCAGTGGCCTGTCAGCACCCCAAGGATGCGGCGAAGCGTAGGTCGACTCCTTTCGAGTAGCCAGACAGCTTTATCTCTGTCGGGCCCCTCCACGAAGTCCCTCGCCTGGCTGCCGCCATCAACCGACCCCCAGTGCCTCTCCATTGCTTCCTCGGTCCACCTGTCTAAGGCGACAGAGACTGTCTTCCTACCGCAGGCTCCGGGCCACAGAACGGCCGCGGGGAACCGAGTCTTGCGAGATTATTCGCCACCTCATTCCCCACTACGCCACAGTGTCCCGGAACCCACACCAGTTGCACCTCCTTCGTCCTGGCTAGCCCTCCGATGGCGTCAACGCACTCTTGAACCAGTGGTGACCTGATTCTGGCCGCGCAGACTGCCCGGAGGACCGCCTGGCTATCCGAGCAGATGTACACGCATTTCTCGGGACTCATCTTCACATCCAGTCTATTGACCACAGACAGGATAGCGTACGCCTCTGTTTCGAATGCCGTGGTGTATGCGCCAAGAGCATAGCTCTCGTGCACCCCCAGGCCCTCGATGTATATTCCTGCCCTGGAGGATTGTTGGTCCTCCAGCCGCGATCCGTCGGTGAAACAGACCAGGCTTGCGGGCTGGAATGCAACCTCATTTTCCCTCCACTGATCCCTACTGGGGATCCGGAGGGTGTATTGCCTAGTCAACCTAATATCGTCCTCGGCATCCCTCACCTTCATGTCGGAAATCGTAATTTCCTTTTCCACCTCCTTGGCAACTCTTGCATGCCCTATTACTGCTCCCTCTCCGCACCAGTTACCTGAGTCCCGGATTCTAAGATGCGACGCCATAGCCTCCCTTCTGATACAGATGGGAAGCGGTGGCAGCATCAACAGGACCTCTAGCACGGCTGAGGGTGTCGTCCTCATAGCGCCTGTGATACCCAGGATTGCCAGCCTTTGGAGTTTGGCCAGCTTCCTGCTGGTAGTTTGGTTCACACCACACTACCAGATCAACGCCCCATAGAGGATTCTCGGCCTGACGATCGCAGTGTAGATCCAATGAAGGATCCGAGGATTAAGTCCCCAGGTCCTCCCTATCACACGACGCAGCTGCCAGAGGATCGCTACTCCCTTCCTCACTACTCGTTCTATTTGCGACCTCCATGTTAGTTTGGGGTCCAGGATCACCCCCAGATATTTGATTTCTCTAAGTTCTTTTCACTTCTTAACAGGAATTCCAAATTGTTCATGAACAATAAACGGATCATGTACAAAGTCATAATCCGGCCAGCCTTGACCTATGCATCTCCTTCATGGGCCACCGCATCTGACACACACAACAAGACTCTTCAAATCATTCAGAATAAAATTCTGAGAATGGTTGCCGGAGCGCCATGGTTTATCAGAAACAGCAGATGCACTCTGATCTGAAAATGCCTTCGATACTTGAATTTATAACTCAACTATCCACCACTAGTGCCACCGACTACGATAAGCAACTTACACATAGGCATAATCATCTAAAGCTTATACTAACCCGATAACGCCCTCGCTGCAAAAACAGAATGGAAACCTTCAAATCCAAACTTCATTGTGTGAAATATTTCCGACGGAGGTATGGACTAAGGTCCGGTACTCCAGGGAGAGGAGTTTAGTGGGTACAAGTCCCACAGTACCTCGATATCCCACATACTACGGTGTTGTGAATGTGGTTTGCATGATGCATTCTCCTCTCCTGTATCCAAAAACAAAACAAAAATCGAAAACGGTTCATTTTAGTGTCATTCAACATTTTTGTTAGGAAATTATAAGATAATAATATTCACTAATCAAGAGGACCCTAGCAAAGCTAATAAAATAATTTGGGTATTTTTGAGACTTGAAAGCTTTTGCAAGCAGCGCCCTCTATTCGCTATTCGCTAGTCCCATATTGAGAATGAATTATTACTTCCACATCGTCAATACGTGTGAAAGTATGGCATCGGCGACAAAAATTTCAAAAAATCTGTTTCGCCTAAACGTCGTAGAAAGTGTTTGTAGCCACGATAACTCTAGAATGAATTGGGATATTGTCTTCAAATGTGGCATACAGTTTTGTTTATTAGAAAACTTTAAGTTTCATCTAAAATCTACTATTCTCTGCTGAAATTAAATTAGGGGTTGAATGTGGGAGTAGAATATCGGTGACAGAAATTCCGAAATTTGTTTTTTTTTTGCCAGAACGGCGTTAAAATTCTCAAAACATACAGAAAACTTGATTCTGAAACGAAATTTTGTTTGTTTGTCGGTCTGTCGGTCGGTCGGTCTGTCGGCCTGTACGTCTGTCTGTTACTAGGCGCAATAACTCTCGCACGAATTCAGATATCATCTTCCAATTTGGTATCCAGTTATCACCCGACAAAGGAACGCTTGGACATTAAGTTCATGTTATGAGAATGTCTTTCTGAGGAGAGTAGGTTATCACAGCTATGTGGAAGTTATGATTCAATTTGCAGCACTATTTTTTACTACTGCAAAAACTCAACTGTACAAATTTTCAAGGTAATACGTCAAATACTTTGTAGATATAAAGAAAAATTGAAATTAAATTTGTAACTTTTAACACCCTGTATCTATATTCTAATTTTGATATTTGGACGCACTATTTTTACTACTATAGAAGACTACACTGTACAAATTTTCAGGATAATACGTCAAATACTTTTTAGATGTGAAGAAAAATTGAAATTAAATTTCTCATTTTAACACCCTGTACCTATCTTTTAAGTATGATTTTTGGACAGAGGTAGTACATTTGGCTAAATCGTAATATTGTGGTGTCACGAATCTATTCCTAACTCCGTGTACGATTACTTATGGATCAGCCTGTACATCGGTTGATTTTTTATTATTATGCTGTGCTGTATCCATGAGTTGACCGCATAGACGAGTCCAGCATAGCTCAGGCGATAATTTTTGATAAATATTTTTGAGAAACGCATTCGAATCTACTTACCTATACAATGTCGTGGGCCTTCTCCAAAAGGCAGATACGAAAATGGATGCCTCTTAGCCATATTTTCTGGTGAAAATCTATCTGGGTCGAAAACTTCTGGATCTGGATAGATGTCAGGATCATAGTGCAAACCATACGTTGGTATAACAAGCCTAGTGTCTTTGGCAATAACAATATCTGTCTCAGGAATGACATAATCCCTTATTGCAATCCTATTTAAGAAAGCCAGCGGTGGATATTTCCTCAAGGTCTCTAAAATCAGTACATTGGTTATAATGTTGATATTATAAAGAATGATCTGAAATATTTATCTATGTATTTCTTTTAGTATATTAGTAGATGAAACTCATTATTGTCATGTAGTCTAAATTATATGGATTTTAATTCAGTAATTAGAAAATTACATACACAGAAAAACACTTACAAGAATGTTGAATTAAAAAATCTTAATAGAACAATTTGGTTAATTATTAAATTACAAGTAGCGCGCTTAAATCCGGCTTTTTTCTGCTCTATGATTGGCTGGCAGTAGTCATCTGGTAGCTATGTCTCTGCCTTTTCGTCAACGCTGTTAGTTGTTATGTTCAACGGTCCTTTCGGTTGTTAGCCTATACTCGTGCGTTCATACGCTAAAATAGACTATTGTATCATTGCCGTAAAATAAAGTTGTTGTATTTCTTTGAAATGTTATTTCAGCTAGCTGGCATTTAGGTTGATGCGACGTTATCAGCGAATTTTTCGTAAAACCAAAAATTCCCTAATGAGGAAATATGTGTATATATATATATATATATATATATATATATATATATATATATATATATATATATATATATATATATATATATATATATATATATATATATATATATATATATATATATATATATAGCAAGGAATGGATGGGACCAGGGTGATGATGTCGTGAACGGAACCTCTGGAGTACCGGGCAACCCTCCAGAGTAACCCGTCTTGCACCACACAGGGGGTTCTGATGTTGTGGACAGTATTTCCCCATTCTCGTGGGAACAACATGAAGAAGAAAATTTTAAATAAAACCAAAACCAATGAGGCTCGAGGACTGGCTCCGGCTACAAACTCGTGCCTTGAGTCTATTCCGGAAACGGAGACGAGCAAGGGGGCGGCAGCGCCCGCGGACTCTGGAGGTCTCACGACGGACGTTGATACGGGGGATCAGGGGGTAGCTTCGGCCACAGGTTTGTCCCCGACACCCAAGCTGGAGGCTGGGTCCCACCGGAACGCGGCGAGGTCCGCGGACTCTGGGGGGCCCTCCACCAGTAAGGGCCCTACTGTCACGGTAGTTCAAGCGTCTTTCCTGGGCGCAAAGAAAGAAACTCCCGAGGACGCAGAAAATGGCGACCGGGGCGCGGACGGCCGAGAAACATGTAAAGGCGCAAGAGGAGAGTGCGAGTCAGAAGAGGCCGCGCTCGGACGCTAGCACGCCTACTACAGACAGACGTTCCAAAAGGACTAGGGCACCTGTAAAGGCGCAAGAGGGGAATGTGAGTCAGAAGAGGCCGCGCTTGGGCTCTAGCACGCCTACTACAGATGTCCCAAAAGGAGCAGGGCTGGAACACCTGTGCGGACTGGCTCGTATAGTGAGGCTGCGGAGGGCCTTGGGATGGAGGTGATTGACAGACGCTATCTTGAGGTCACGATAGACCAGGGGAAGGCGGACCTGATCCAGGCTGCGGTGGACTCCCTTCAGGAAGGGTAGAGCCCGCCTCAGTTCCACCGGGCGCGCCTGTCGCAAGGCATCCTCTGGATAGCCTGTGCCGGCCCGCAGTCGCGAGACTGGCTGCGGAAAACGATCGGGGGCCTCGGCCAGCTCTGGGAGGGGGCGGATTTGACAGCCGTCGAGCCCAATGAACTCCCAAAGAGACGCTACTACGGATCCCTGACACCGTCCCGCAGGAGACGATGATCAGTAGACTGAAGATCCAGAACCCTTAACTGGGGACACAACACTGGTCGGTTCTAAGCAGGAAGGCAGATGAGAAAGGACAGACTCTTGCCTTCTCCATCGATCAGGCGTCTTAGAAAGCCCTTGAAGGAACCTCCTTCAAGGCATTCTGGGGCCTGGGAAGGGTTAGCTTCCGCCCACTGGTAAAGCAACCGGGGGTTGATGGGAATTAGGTTCCTTCGGGTCAATCTCCAACACAGTAGGGCAGCCACGGCCGGACTAGTGATGGCTCTGAGGAACACAGACGTGGTCCTCATCCAGGAACCGTACTCCTATAAAGGAGTGATCAACGGACTCGGCAGAGCTGCTGGAAAGCTCATCTACAGCAGATCCAGCGAGAACCCAAGTGCCTGCATTTTTGTCAGGGAAGGAATAGAGTTTCAAGGTTCCAGGGAACTGGCAACGATCAAAATCCGATGTGGAGGAGCGGATGGGCCGAGGGACATCACTGTCGGATCGGCCTATCTTCCAGGGGACAGCATAGACCCTCCTCCACCCAAGGAATTGGAGCAGCTGATGGTGGGTAGCAGAGCAGGTGGATGGCAGACCATCATCGGCATGGATGCGAACGCGCAAACTCTAGGGGTGAGTCACTTTTACAATTCTTTATTAAATTTAATTTAGAGACATTGAATAGAGGTAATAAACTGACCTTCGTCACAACACGGCGTGAGGAAGTTTTAGATCTAACAGTTTCCACCCAGTTTCTGGGTGAGTTTGTTAAGAACTAGGCTATGTCTGGGGAAGTGAGTAGCTCAGACCACAGATACATCCGGTTTGAAATCGCCAAAGTCGAAAGACAAACTGTATGGTACCGGGACCCTGGCAAGGCGGACTGGGAAGCCTACAGGACAGTCCTATCAGTGGAACTGCTGGGGGTTAAGAGTATCATAGACAATTCAATAGACTTCAAGATTGTGGCAACCCAAGTGCGAGACGTAATCACCTCGGCCTATAACGCCAACTGCCCCCTGAAAATGAGTGCGTCCACCAGGAATACCACGTGGTGGAACGAGGACATCAGGCAAAGGAGGACGCAGGTTGTCAAGCTGTTTAACGAGGCCAAAAGGTCGGGAGCATGGGATGAATATAGACATGCCCTAACGACCTATAACAAAATACTGAGGGACGCCAGAAAGGAGTCGTGGAGGAGGCACTGCGAGGAAGTGGAGAACACATCCGAGAGCGCTCGACTACACAAGATCCTGTCCAAGGGCAATCAGACTAACGTAGGCTCCCTTAGAACATCCACGAGAATCTTTACAAGCCCGGGGGAGGAAACTATGGAAGTTTTACTCCAGACGACTTTCCCGGCTGTAACATAATAAACGAATCACCTCCGGACTGGGAACACTCAGAAATAGAGGTGCCGTACAGGCGGGCATCTAGAGTACACTGGACAGTCGCTAAAGAGGTGGTTACTTCGAGCAAAATCAGATGGGCCATTAACAGCTTTAAGCCATTCAATGATGGAATAATGCCCATCATGCTTCAACAGGGTATAGACATACTAGCGCCGGAGCTTACTCTCATTATGAGGGCCAGCCTGGCACTGGGGTACATTCCGAAGGCATGGAGACTGGCCAGGGTTGTATTTATTTCTAAACCTGGGCCCAACAGACCAAAAAAAATCCCTGAGGCCAATAAGTCTCATGTTCTTTTTGCTAATAACAATGGAAAAACTGCTCGTCCGCACATTACGGGCGGTGTACTGGAAGCATATTCCCTACACTGCGGAAAATATGCATATAGAGCAGGAGTCTCAACAGAAACAGCACAACACCAACTGGTGCTGAAACTGGATAATACGCTGGAGAACAGGGAGGTGGCGCTGGGGGCCTTCCTGGGCATAGAGGGGGCCTTCAGCAACACCTCATTCGGATCCGTACTGGCAGCTGTCAGGGAGAGTGGAATAGAGGAGGTCTGCTGCAGGTGGATATGTTCCATGCTCAGGGACAGGGCGGTGTTCACCTCACTCGCGGGAAGGACTCTGCTGGCGGGGTTGCGGCGGGGTGACCGCAGGGGAGCGTTCTGTCTCCCCTGCTCTGGTGCCTAGTCGTGGACGGCCTGCTAGGGGGACACGAGGCACAGGGCTATACGAACGACATTGTCATCATAGTCCGAGGAAAGGTTACACAGTCAGTGTGGGAGTGCATTCAGACAGCACTGAAAGTGATTGAAAGGTGGACGGTTGGCCAAGGGCCCTGGGTGAGCCCCGAGAAAGCAACCGTCATACCGTTTACGAGGAGGAGGAAGTGACAGAGCCACAGAACTCTTACTCTATACGGTAGAAACATCCCAATGGCCAGGGAGGTAAAATATCTTGGGGTCATGTTGGACTCTAAGCTAACCTGGAATGGTCATGTTGAAAAAATAGTGCCTAAGGCAGTTATGACCCTAGCCGTCACTAGGCGGCTATATGGAAAAACGTAGGGACTAAGACCTGGCCCACTGGCTGGAGACAAGGGTGGTCAGACCATCGTTAACATACGCGGCACTGCTCTGGTGGCCTAAAGTGATACAATCCAGTGCCAAAGAAAAACTAGGCAAGATTCAAAGGATGGCTTGCCTGGGAATCACAGGGGCCATGACTTCGACCCCAACAGCCCCCATGGACGTGTTGCTGGATACCCCCCCCCCCCCAACTTAGTTATCATGGTGGAGGCCATGACGTGAGGGGAGGGTGAAATGTGAGTTATCCAATTTCGGTTCAAGTTAACCTTAGTGGGGCCTGCTTATCGGGCATCTGGTTTACCTAAAGAACCCATTAGCATTTCAAGCGAACAGCTATATCACGTTGGAAAAACCGATTCTCGTCCGATCACCGAAGTTAAGCAACCTCGGGCGTGGTCAGTGTGTGAATGGGTGACCACCTGGTAACACCGTGTGCTGTTGCCTTTTTTTAGGTAGTGACATTTCTGTCTTGTTTAGCGAATTTTTATTTTTTTAAAATTAAGGGTTTTTTTTTTTAATTGCTAATAGAGAGGTATCGATGGTGAGACTGCAAAAATTAAAAAATAATTTCCAAAAAAAAAATTGTATCAAAAAAATAACAAAGTTATTTTGATGAAATTTGGTTGGAATGTTGCCCTCGTAAATACCTTAATCCAACAAAACACAACTTTCACGGTTTATAGAGAATTGAGTTATATAAATTTAAAGCATTTAATGAAAATTCGCTACCATAACGTCAAACCCCACTGCACCACAGCATATTATTCTTGCATTGAACTCACCACTTGACACCATGCGCGTGACAGGTCTAAAAATAGGTAGTCTGTCTGAATATCATATCTCTAGTTGTTTGTATCATGGTGTTAACATACAATTTCAAATATATCAGACTCTAGTTCGGAAGGTGAGCAGAGGCAGAGACGCCCAACACCCGAATATAAGAAATTAAAGCGCGGCGAAAGTTCAAAGAAAGTGAGTCATCGGAAACAGAAATACCGCCTGGAATGGGAACTAGACTCTAGGTTTAAAGGTTGGTTCATCAAAAGTAATGGTAATATATTGTAAGTAACTACATTTCATTGAATCTAAAATGTTTGTATTTAACTTTCAGACACTGCAAAGCCAGGTACCGTGTTTGTAACATGAAATTTACTGCCGAAATAACGGTCATTAAAAATCATGTAATGCCAGCAGCTGCATGTCAAAAAATTTTAATTTTTTTAAAACAATGCAGCTGCTGGCAACGCTGGTGCGTGGTGAACTCTCCCATTGGCTGCAAGCTGCAATCCGTAGAAAAAATAATTAATCTTCTTTTTATTTCTTTGTGCGTGGCGTAAGAAATGTTGTAATGTGAAACTACCTTTAAGTCACTGGAAAAATTATTGGGTTAGGTCTTAGGTCTATCTGTACGATAATTTCCAACGGTTCATACCATTGACTATCTATCTACGAATAGACTGGGCACACAGCCGAATTGTTTGTAGCCAACATTCAAGGGACTCTATGTTTACATCGGTCCTCTGCTCTGATTGGGTGGTGGCTAACGCGTTGCCGCTATGTAATAATTCATCCTTAAATCGCCGAATATGATGACAAGGAAGTCATTGAGGATGACAAATTTATTACTTTTCTGTCACTTAAGACATTACACTTTCATTAGGGCTTATTTATGAATGTAAAGATGTACTAACATATATTTTCCTTGGTTTCTCCCTTCTTTATGTAAATATAACCAGAAACCTCAGCCCATTATTTTAAATCGTTTTCCTGCTGCATGTGAAGTATCTAGATTTTTATTAATCCTCAGTTGTGGCTTGTATTTGTCTGTGAATAGTATGCAAGTATACTGAGAGTCTATTTTTATGTGTTACCTTGATTGGCAATAAAGATTTTGAGTTTTGTTTTGGCAAAATGGTGAAAAAGTGTATTGTTTGTAGAAGATTACCTGGGGATGTGGCAACGGTGTCTCTGCATACGTAAGTACCTTGCTGTTTGCTATTTTCAGCGGCGGCACGTCAGTTTGGCACTATTTTTAGGTTTCCATCTATTAAAGAAATGAGAGAAAAATGGTGCGCAGCCTTAAGTATAAAAACGGATACGCTGCCGAAATATTCTTATTTATGTTCTCAGCACTTTAATGAAGACTCTTATTATTTACCCAACTGGAAGAAGGGTATTAAAAAAAGCAGCGTATCCATCAGTTTTAAGGTCTCCAGTGCCTTCTACTTCTGGCATGGACGCTCTTGCTCATGCGGAAAGAAGGTAAAGAATTCTTCCTATTTTGTAAACCTTTATTATTGTTTATATATATATATATATATATATATATATATATATATATATATATATATATATATATATATATATATATATATATATATATATATATATATATATATATATATATATATGTATGTATGGATATAGGATGCTTGTGAACTTATATGGAAAATTGTATTCTAGAATTTTCATTTCATTATAGAATTTTCGCGAAAGCAATTGGTTTAGCAAATTGTCGTGTAAAAACGTTTTTAGCTGATTTTTGTAAAACGACTTATATATGCAGTTCGTGTAACATTACTTAAGCCAATTTTATTCAAAAAGGCGGTAATTTTTGTGAAATGGATTTTTGGTATGTTTTTATCTATTTTTTTCTTTTTTTAAACGTATTTTGTGAATACTTGTAACTTGCCAAGTGTAGTTTTTATGTAAATTACTTGAATTTCTCTATTGGTCAAGAAAACCAGTGTTTTTGGAACAATATTTTTTAACAGTACAGTTATTTTAATGAAATATTGTTCAGGGTTTGTACCACAAGTGTAACACTATCTATCAAATTTCATCTCTTTTATTCAACAAAAGGTATATCTAAAGTTAAAAACATTGTATAAATTTTAATTTCACTGTTTCTTATCTTTGGCCGATGAGCACAGTACAGTTTATCATATTGTTTCTTGTAAGAAGAAAATGTAAATTTAAATTTTGTGAGAGAATATTTATCCAAGTTTTGATGGAACATTTGTTTCACTGAAATGCGTAAAAAATAATGTTATAAAATTTTCTTGGAAAAAAACTGTTGATAATTTTTGTTAAAAGCATTTTTATCACAATTTTACGTACATTTTTGTTAACCAAACTTTGCAAAAATACTATTTTTAGCGAATTTTCATATATATTTTTGTTTTTTGGAAACAATGCAGTGCACATTCTTATAATTTTTTTCTTAAATTTTCATTGAAATTCCTTTTTACTGAATTTGCATAGGAAATTTCGATTGTGACGAGATCACAACATTACAACATTGAGACTTTCGAACATTTTATTCGAGAAATCATTTCTATAAAAATTCACTACCATAACGCACTTGCTGCGTCCAGACTTTTTAGTTAATAGTATACTTAAAGAATATATAGGTAGTTACACATCTTTTAAATTTTATTTTATCATTTTAATCGTATTTATGAAAATATCAATCCTAATTCTCGAGACGCCTCTGGTGTCGAGGACCACGTAAACAAACTTTTTATCCAATGTTGGTTTCAAACATTACAACGTATCGCATTGGGTTATGCCTGGTCTATTCGTAGATAGATAGTCAAAGGTTCATACGATAATTCTCTTTGTGACATCTAGCAACATTGATTATTGATTATATATTACATTTACACATGATACAAATAACGAGAGATATATGATATTCAGACTGCCTATTTTTAGACGGTAGGCCCATGGTGTCAAGTGGTGAGTCTAATGCAACAATAATATGTTGTCGTGCAGTGGGGTTTCACGTTTCATCACAACCTCTTAACAAATTACGTATTTTACTAATATTTAAGTGCATCAAAGGCAAAATCAAAATTGTCGATTTCCAGCTGTTCCTGAAAAGTAGGAAACGCTGCTTTAAAAGAAAACCCGACCAATAGTTGTACAATTTTCAATCATCCGTTTTATAATTAATTAGGGTTTTAATTGAAATAATATCAAAGTTAACCATGAGTGTGAACAAGGAGAGCGAGCTTTGTGATTGCGATTGTAAAACAGTTCACAAAAGTGACTGCGAGTACCGAAATGATGACGTCTGCTTAGATGGCTTGGATCCTAAAGAGGAAGATTTAGTACTTAAACAGGAACAGAACTCTGTGCACCAGTGGAGAGATTATATGCCTCTTACTACTAAAGTGGAGAAAATCGAAGGACAGTGTTTAGAGGAACCAAAACATGGCGAACGTTAAGTAGACGCATCCCGTGAAACCAGAGAGAATTCACGTAGCTCGCCTGACGTGCGGCGTTGCCGGCCTGTGCTTTCTACCCTCAAACAAGGAAAATAAGATATAAATAAATAGGTCATGTAGAGTGATAATAAATTAAACAAAGCCAATTTATATAATCTATTCTTATGAAAATAAATGAAGTTAACAGACGGTGACTATTTAATTAATCCTACTGGCATGAAAATGACTTTAATGTGTCAACTTAACAGACATGCTATATTATGGATGCATTGTGCACTTATAAATTGATCGCTCCCAAACCAGTAAACAGAAAATTATAAAACTTTGTCAGGTTAATAAAAAGGCCGCGCTCTATGTATGTAAATTAAGAAAAAAAATGTAGCGCAACCGGTTATACCGAAAGTTGACGGTAACTTAATTTTTTTAAATGGTAGTGATACGTTTTTTTGCTATTTTCGAAAAGATGTGGCGATTCTACACCAGACTCTAGTATCATATGCTCCCTATACTGCGACACCTTGCCAAAAATGATGGGAGGTGTCTACTTAACAAGCCGTCTATATGGTGCATATAAACATTTATTGTGTCGAAACGAGTGAATTGAAAATTATAAAACTTTGTCAGGTTAATGAAAAGGCCGTGCTCTATGTATGTAAATTAAGAAAAAAAATGTAGCGCAACCGGTTATACCGAAAAATGACGGTAACTTAATTTTTTTAAATGGCAGTGATACATTTTTTTGCTATTTTCGAAAAGATGAGGCGATTCTACACCAGACTTTAGTATCATATGCTCCCTATACTGCGACATCTTGCCAAAAATGATGGGAGGTGTCTTCTTAACAAGCTGTCTATATGGTGCATATAAACATTTATTGTGGCGAAACGAGTAAATGAAAAATTATAAAACTTTGTCAGGTTAGTGAAAAGGCCGCGCTCTATGTATGTAAATTAAGAAAAAAAATGTAGCGCAACCGGTTATACCGAAAGTTGACGGTAACTTAATTTTTTTAAATAGCAGTGATACATTTTTTTGCTATTTTCGAAAAGATGAGCTGATTCTACACCAGACTCTAGTATCATATGCCCACTATTCTGCAAAACCTTGCCAAAAATGATGGGAGGTGTCTACTTAACAAGCTGTCTATATGGTGCATATAAACATTTATTGTGGCGAAACGAATAAATGAAAAATTATAAAACTTTGTCAGGTTAATGAAAAGGCCGCGCTCTATGTACGTAAATTAAGAAAAAAAATATAGCGCAACCGGTTATACCGAAAGTTGACGGTAACTTAATTTTTTTAAATGGCAGTGATACGTTTTTTTGCTATTTTCGAAAAGATGGGGCGATTCTACACCAGACTCTAGTATCATATGCTCCCTATACTGCGACATCTTGCCAAAAATGATGGGAGGTGTCTATTTAACAAGCTGTCTATATGGTGGATTTAAACATTTATTGTGTCGAAACGAGTGAATTGAAAATTATAAAACTTTGTCAGGTTAATGAAAAGGCCGCGCTCTATGTACGTAAATTAAGAAAAAAAATATAGCGCAACCGGTTATACCGAAAGTTGACGGTAACTTAATTTTTTTAAATGGCAGTGATACGTTTTTTTGCTATTTTCGAAAAGATGAGGTGATTCTACACCAGACTCTACTATCATATGCCCACTATTCTGCAAAACCTTGCGAAAAATGATGGGAGGTGTCTATTTAACAAGCTGTCAATATGGTGCATATAAACATTTATTGTGTCGAAACGAGTGAATTAAAAATTATAAAACTTTGTCAGGTTAATGAAAAGGCCGTGCGCTATGTATGTAAATTAAGAAAAAAAATGTAGCGCAACCGGTTATACCGAAAGTTGACGGTAACTTAATTTTTTTAAATGGCAGTGATACATTTTTTTGCTATTTTCGAAAACATGAGGCGATTCTACACCAGACTTTAGTATCATATGCTCCCTATACTGCGACATCTTGCCAAAAATGATGGGAGGTGTCTTCTTAACAAGCTGTCTATATGGTGCATATAAACATTTATTGTGGCGAAACGAGTAAATGAAAAATTATAAAACTTTGTCAGGTTAGTGAAAAGGCCGCGCTCTATGTATGTAAATTAAGAAAAAAAATGTAGCGCAACCGGTTATACCGAAAGTTGACGGTAACTTAATTTTTTTAAATAGCAGTGATACATTTTTTTGCTATTTTCGAAAAGATGAGGTGATTCTACACCAGACTCTAGTATCATATGCCCACTATTCTGCAAAACCTTGCCAAAAATGATGGGAGGTGTCTACTTAACAAGCTGTCTATAGGGTGCATTTAAACATTTATTGTGTCGAAACGAGTAAACAGAAAATTATAAAACTTTTTCAGGCTAATAAAAAAGGCCGCGCTCTATGTATGTAAATTAAGAAAAAAATGTAGCGCAACCGGTTATACCGAAAGTTGACGGTAACTTAATTTTTTTAAATGGCAGTGATACGTTTTTTTGCTATTTTCGAAAAGATGAGGCGATTCTACATCAGACTCTAGTATCATATGCTCCCTATACTGCGACACCTTGCCAAAAATGATGGGAGGTGTCTACTTAACAAGCTGTCTATATGGTGGATTTAAACATTTATTGTGGCGAAACGAGTGAATTGAAAATTATAAAACTTTGTCAGGTTAATAAAAAGGCCGCGCTCTATGTATGTAAATTAAGAAAAAAAATGTAGCGCAACCGGTTATACCGAAAGTTGACGGTAACTTAATTTTTTTAAATGGCAGTGATACGTTTTTTTGCTATTTTCGAAAAGATGGGGCGATTCTACACCAGACTCTAGTATCATATGCTCCCTATACTGCGACATCTTGCCAAAAATGATGGGAGGTGTCTTCTTAACAAGCTGTCTATATGGTGCATATAAACATTTATTGTGGCGAAACGAGTAAATGAAAAATTATAAAACTTTGTCAGGTTAATGAAAAGGCTGCGCTCTATGTATGTAAATTAAGAAAAAAAATGTAGCGCAACCGGTTATACCGAAAGTTGACGGTAACTTAATTTTTTTAAATGGCAGTGATACGTTTTTTTGCTATTTTCGAAAAGATGAGGCGATTCTACACCAGACTCTAGTATCATATGCTCCCTATACTGCGACATCTTGCCAAAAATGATGGGAGGTGTCTTTTTAACAAGCTGTCTATATGGTGCATATAAACATTTATTGTGGCGAAACGAGTAAATGAAAAATTATAAAATTTTGTCAGGTTAATGAAAAGGCCGCGCTCTATGTATGTAAATTAAGAAAAAAAATGTAGCGCAACCGGTTATACCGAAAGTTGACGGTAACTTAATTTTTTTAAATAGCAGTGATACATTTTTTTGCTATTTTCGAAAAGATGAGGTGATTCTACACCAGACTCTAGTATCATATGCCCACTATTCTGCAAAACCTTGCCAAAAATGATGGGAGGTGTCTACTTAACAAGCTGTCTATAGGGTGCATTTAAACATTTATTGTGTCGAAACGAGTAAACAGAAAATTATAAAACTTTTTCAGGCTAATAAAAAAGGCCGCGCTCTATGTATGTAAATTAAGAAAAAAATGTAGCGCAACCGGTTATACCGAAAGTTGACGGTAACTTAATTTTTTTAAATGGCAGTGATACGTTTGTTTGCTATTTTCGAAAAGATGAGGCCATTCTACACCAGACTCTAGTATCATATGCTCCCTATACTGCGACATCTTGCCAAAAATGATGGGAGGTGTCTTCTTAACAAGCTGTCTATATGGTGCATATAAACATTTATTGTGGCGAAACGAGTAAATGAAAATTTATAAAACTTTGTCAGGTTAATGAAAAGGCCGCGCTCTATGTATGTAAATTAAGAAAAAAAATGTAGCGCAACCGGTTATACCGAAAGTTGACGATAACTTAATTTTTTTATATAGCAGTGATACATTTTTTTGCTATTTTCGAAAAGATGAGGTGATTCTACACCAGACTCTAGTATCATATGCCCACTATTCTGCAAAACCTTGCCAAAAATGATGGGAGGTGTCTACTTAACAAGCTGTCAATATGGTGCATATAAACATTTATTGTGTCGAAACGAGTGAAATGAAAATTATAAAACTTTGTCAGGTTAATGACAAGGCCGTGCTCTATGTATGTAAATTATGAAAAAAATGTAGCGCAACCGGTTATACCGAAAGTTGACGGTAACTTAATTTTTTTAAATGGCAGTGATACATTTTTTTGCTATTTTCGAAAAGATGAGGCGATTCTACACCAGACTTTAGTATCATATGCTCCCTATACTGCGACATCTTGCCAAAAATGATGGGAGGTGTCTTCTTAACAAGCTGTCTATATGGTGCATATAAACATTTATTGTGGCGAAACGAGTAAATGAAAAATTATAAAACTTTGTCAGGTTAGTGAAAAGGCCGCGCTCTATGTATGTAAATTAAGAAAAAAAATGTAGCGCAACCGGTTATACCGAAAGTTGACGGTAACTTAATTTGTGATACATTTTTTTGCTATTTTCGAAAAGATGAGGTGATTCTACACCAGACTCTAGTATCATATGCCCACTATTCTGCAAAACCTTGCCAAAAATGATGGGAGGTGTCTACTTAACAAGCTGTCTATATGGTGCATATAAACATTTATTGTGGCGAAACGAATAAATAAAAAATTATAAAACTTTGTCAGGTTAATGAAAAGGCCGCGCTCTATGTATGTAAATTAAGAAAAAAAATATAGCGCAACCGGTTATACCGAAAGTTGACGGTAACTTAATTTTTTTAAATGGCAGTGATACGTTTTTTTGCTATTTTCGAAAAGATGTGGCGATTCTACACCAGACTCTAGTATCATATGCTCCCTATACTGCGACATCTTGCCAAAAATGATGGGAGGTGTCTTCTTAACAAGCTGTCTATATGGTGCATATAAACATTTATTGTGGCGAAACGAGTAAATGAAAAATTATAAAACTTTGTCAGGTTAATGAAAAGGCTGCGCTCTATGTATGTAAATTAAGAAAAAAAATGTAGCGCAACCGGTTATACCGAAAGTTGACGGTAACTTAATTTTTTTAAATGGCAGTGATACGTTTTTTTGCTATTTTCGAAAAGATGAGGCGATTCTACACCAGACTCTAGTATCATATGCTCCCTATACTGCGACATCTTGCCAAAAATGATGGGAGGTGTCTTCTTAACAAGCTGTCTATAGGGTGCATTTAAACATTTATTGTGTCGAAACGAGTAAACAGAAAATTATAAAACTTTTTCAGGCTAATAAAAAAGGCCGCGCTCTATGTATGTAAATTAAGAAAAAAATGTAGCGCAACCGGTTATACCGAAAGTTGACGGTAACTTAATTTTTTTAAATGGCAGTGATACGTTTTTTTGCTATTTTCGAAAAGATGAGGCGATTCTACACCAGACTCTAGTATCATATGCTCCCTATACTGCGACACCTTGCCAAAAATGATGGGAGGTGTCTACTTAACAAGCTGTCTATATGGTGGATTTAAACATTTATTGTGGCGAAACGAGTGAATTGAAAATTATAAAACTTTGTCAGGTTAATAAAAAGGCCGCGCTCTATGTATGTAAATGAAGAAAAAAAATGTAGCGCAACCGGTTATACCGAAAGTTGACGGTAACTTAATTTTTTTAAATGGCAGTGAAACGTTTTTTTGCTATTTTCGAAAAGATGTGGCGATTCTACACCAGACTCTAGTATCATATGCTCCCTATACTGCGACATCTTGCCAAAAATGATGGGAGGTGTCTTCTTAACAAGCTGTCTATATGGTGCATATAAACATTTATTGTGGCGAAACGAGTAAATGAAAAATTATAAAACTTTGTCAGGTTAATGAAAAGGCTGCGCTCTATGTAAGTAAATTAAGAAAAAAAATGTAGCGCAACCGGTTATACCGAAAGTTGACGGTAACTTAATTTTTTTAAATGGCAGTGATACGTTTTTTTGCTATTTTCGAAAAGATGAGGCGATTCTACACCAGACTCTAGTATCATATGCTCCCTATACTGCGACATCTTGCCAAAAATGATGGGAGGTGTCTTTTTAACAAGCTGTCTATATGGTGCATATAAACATTTATTGTGGCGAAACGAGTAAATGAAAAATTATAAAATTTTGTCAGGTTAATGAAAAGGCCGCGCTCTATGTATGTAAATTAAGAAAAAAAATGTAGCGCAACCGGTTATACCGAAAGTTGACGGTAACTTAATTTTTTTAAATAGCAGTGATACATTTTTTTGCTATTTTCGAAAAGATGAGGTGATTCTACACCAGACTCTAGTATCATATGCCCACTATTCTGCAAAACCTTGCCAAAAATGATGGGAGGTGTCTACTTAACAAGCTGTCAATATGGTGCATATAAACATTTATTGTGTCGAAACGAGTGAAATGAAAATTATAAAACTTTGTCAGGGGAATGAAAAGGCCGTGCTCTATGTATGTAAATTATGAAAAAAATGTAGCGCAACCGGTTATACCGAAAGTTGACGGTAACTTAATTTTTTTAAATGGCAGTGATACATTTTTTTGCTATTTTCGAAAAGATGAGGCGATTCTACACCAGACTTTAGTATCATATGCTCCCTATACTGCGACATCTTGCCAAAAATGATGGGAGGTGTCTTCTTAACAAGCTGTCTATATGGTGCATATAAACATTTATTGTGGCGAAACGAGTAAATGAAAAATTATAAAACTTTGTCAGGTTAGTGAAAAGGCCGCGCTCTATGTATGTAAATTAAGAAAAAAAATGTAGCGCAACCGGTTATACCGAAAGTTGACGGTAACTTAATTTGTGACACATTTTTTTGCTATTTTCGAAAAGATGAGGTGATTCTACACCCGACTCTAGTATCATATGCCCACTATTCTGCAAAACCTTGCCAAAAATGATGGGAGGTGTCTACTTAACAAGCTGTCTATAGGGTGCATTTAAACATTTATTGTGTCGAAACGAGTAAACAGAAAATTATAAAACTTTTTCAGGCTAATAAAAAAGGCCGCGCTCTATGTATGTAAATTAAGAAAAAAATGTAGCGCAACCGGTTATACCGAAAGTTGACGGTAACTTAATTTTTTTAAATGGCAGTGATACGTTTTTTTGATATTTTCGAAAAGATGAGGCCATTCTACACCAGACTCTAGTATCATATGCTCCCTATACTGCGACATCTTGCCAAAAATGATGGGAGGTGTCTTCTTAACAAGCTGTCTATATGGTGCATATAAACATTTATTGTGGCGAAACGAGTAAATGAAAAATTATAAAACTTTGTCAGGTTAATGAAAAGGCCGCGCTCTATGTATGTAAATTAAGAAAAAAAATGTAGCGCAACCGGTTATACCGAAAGTTGACGATAACTTAATTTTTTTATATAGCAGTGATACATTTTTTTGCTATTTTCGAAAAGATGAGGTGATTCTACACCAGACTCTAGTATCATATGGTCACTATTCTGCAAAACCTTGCCAAAAATGATGGGAGGTGTCTACTTAACAAGCTGTCAATATGGTGCATATAAACATTTATTGTGTCGAAACGAGTGAAATGAAAATTATAAAACTTTGTCAGGTTAATGACAAGGCCGTGCTCTATGTATGTAAATTATGAAAAAAATGTAGCGCAACCGGTTATACCGAAAGTTGACGGTAACTTAATTTTTTTAAATGGCAGTGATACATTTTTTTGCTATTTTCGAAAAGATGAGGCGATTCTACACCAGACTTTAGTATCATATGCTCCCTATACTGCGACATCTTGCCAAAAATGATGGGAGGTGTCTTCTTAACAAGCTGTCTATATGGTGCATATAAACATTTATTGTGGCGAAACGAGTAAATGAAAAATTATAAAACTTTGTCAGGTTAGTGAAAAGGCCGCGCTCTATGTATGTAAATTAAGAAAAAAAATGTAGCGCAACCGGTTATACCGAAAGTTGACGGTAACTTAATTTTTTTAAATAGCAGTGATACGTTTTTTTGCTATTTTCGAAAAGATGAGGTGATTCTACACCAGACTCTAGTATCATATGCCCACTATTCTGCAAAACCTTGCCAAAAATGATGGGAGGTGTCTTCTTAACAAGCTGTCTATATGGTGCATTTAAGCATTTATTGTGGCGAAACGAGTGAATTGAAAATTATAAAACTTTGTCAGGTTAATAAAAAATTTTAAGTACACTTGGATAACCCAAATCCAGAATTAAGGCTTTTCACTGAATTTCTTATGTTAGAATTCACAAACAGTATTTTAAGACATTTCTTTTTTCGGAAACCCTGGTCCGATTGGCGTGGCTAATTAACTTTTTTTAAGCTATTAACAAACAAAAGACACGTGCAAAGTTTCAGTGAAACCGGTTAATTTTTTAATGAATTTTCTTTTCCCAATTTCTTCAAATGAGCGCGAAGTAGGCCCCCTAGACACCGAAAAGAAAACAAATAAATGGGCTGACCTTGGTAAAATATGAGAAGTACCTCCAGTTTCATTGGCTTTGATAACTTCGTTATGCAACAAAATGACTCAAGTTATCCCGAAAAATTATGTTTCTTCGGGTTTTTTTATCTCCCGAAATAACAAAATCAGGGGGACCAAATTTGGTAGGCGTCTTTGCATTACAAAGAGTGAGCCATGTAACAAAATGTATGTGTGCAAGTTAAAACACAAAACAGTTGTAGGAATTAAAAAAGTTGCCGGTTTCTCTCAAAACGCCAAATCTCAATGTAGAACCGCAAAATTGACAACATTTAGGCAAAACCTTAAAGAAACACGGGTTATGTACAGAAAGTGTAGCAAGAAAAGTGTTCCAGAAACCATTAAGTTTCAGCTGTAAGCGTCATTTACTAACATATTTACAGAAATTTAATTTCAAATAGACCCTCTCTCTGATGCCTTGACAGTAATTTTATGTAAGTTTATGGTGTATGGTATTTAAAAAAATATTAACATTTCTTAATGTAATATATGTGTGCGTGCTATGTGTGTGCGCGCGCGAATATTGATTTGTGTGTTTGTGCGTGCGTGCACGCACTTCTCTGTTAGAACAATTCGATCAACACGATAACCTTCAGGTAATGAATTAATATTTACAATTCTTCAGGACTTAAGCACTATACGTTTTTTTTTTTGCAAATTTGAAGTAATTAAATAAAATATAATAATTACTATTCTTACTATTTGAAGTTGGTGGATAGAGGAAAGGAGCTGGTTGTCAAAAAAACACGATTAAAACATTTTATTAGGTGGTTTTTGCGGTTTTTATTTTTCATGTGAACATTAACATAAAACAAGCCGATACGTTTCTCAGAAGTAAGGCATGAGAGTTAGAAAATAAATTACGTAATACAGTCATACTGAGAATTAAAGACACAGCAACAGCCAATGTTATCTTGTCCACGATATACAACTAGCAAGATGCGACCGTGCGCGTATGTGTTGGTACCCAGCCGACAGTATTACGTCACAGCGAGCGTTTCAGGTGGATACAAATACATTATTCTATAGTATTAATTCAAAAAAAGAAATAGTCACTGAAAAGAACAGCGGAATTACTCCCAGATATCTCTTAATGATTATTTTCCTGGTCACGTTAATTCAATTTAATAAATTTGTCATTAAAAATTTTCTGTCTGATGCACTCTTTAACTCAATCAAGAAAAAAGATATGTCAATATAAGTTAACCTTATATAAGGCTACAAGCTCTACAGTTTCCTATGAAATAGTCTTTATAAAGACAAATTGTGTACATAAATGTACTTACATATCTTTTCAAACATACGACAGTTTTAGTGAAGGAATGTTACGTTTTCCTACATAAACTTGTTACATTAGGCTATCTAACACAATTAGCTAAGGTAAGCATTTGCATATTTGAGAGTACCTGCCCAAACAATAATTTCTCCTTTATCATTCGGATGGATGAGTGAGTTATCCAACGCAATGAAAGCGATGTTTTATGAAATACATAAGTATTTCCGAAAATAATTGTGTGCGAATTGCCAGCCATGTCATTTAAATTTTGTAGAAGTAGGTACGCAAACGCATTAACAGCATTTTCACTGTTTTTTTAAGTAGATATATTGCAGATTGTTATGTAGATGAATTCGTTTGTACAGCCAATTGTAGTTGTGTAAATTTTAACTTTTATGACTAGCCATTCACTAAATCTCAGCCTCCTTATTCAGAAACAAGCAATGAAAATAATACATGTTTCTGGAAGTTATGAAACAACAGGACAATCACCACTATTTAATCATGAAAATATCAGAAAATTTGTTTCTAATGAACGGTTAAAATTACAAAGCAAATGTATGCTACCTGAACGTCCAAATAGTGGAAAGTTAGTCAATATTTTTCTCAGCTTGCATCCGCTGTGACGTCATACAAATGTGTATGCCTATACCTAGTTAATTATGCTTCATTGTCTGGCCCTTAAATATGGTGATAATGTTTCGTAATCTTGGAAGGGGGAATCACGCACGGCGGTCTTCCATGTTCTTCTGTTTCAGTGAGCTCACTTTCGAATCCGTACGGCTGGCTGAAAGACGCTCCATATATTTTCCTTCTGTTATTTACTGTGTTAGGTTTTTAGTAGTGCACTTTTCCGTTGTAGTTTGTTACTTAGTTGGTTAGTTTGTTATTATTGTAGTTATTTAGTTTGTTACTTATTGATTAGTTTTCTTTGCGTTCTTTACTTTTTAACTAGTGCTCTTTTTAGTTTTAGTTTCTTACTTTGTTATTTTCGTAGTTATTTAGTTTGTTAGTTATTGCTTATTTTAGGTAGTTAATTTCATCGTTAGTTTTTTAAGTGTAGTTGGTCTATTTTTTCTATTTGGTCTATTTCAACACAAATCCTTATTTCCCCACCTGTGCATAAAAAATGGACGCGTTTTTGTCTTTTGTTGAGAAGTTGCGTACAAAAGAAGACACCATCGCATTTCTGCAAAGTAAAGGCATCCTTCGCAGCATCCCTCCGGGATGTGATAGGGAAGGCTGCAACAGAGCCATGTCTTTTATAAGAAAGGTTTCCTTGGGTGACGGATACGTGTGGAGGTGTCCCATACACAAGGGCAACACCAAAAGCATCAGAGATGGGTCATTTTTAGCAAATCAGAAAATAGAGCTCAGGCAGTTTGTGCTACTGGCATATTTGTGGGCTCTTGACATAAGAGCCAGCACGCAAGAACTACTTACTGGCCTATCTCGCACCACCGTCATCCAGTGGAACCAATATCTCAGAGACGTATGCTCCCGATGGGTCTTGGAACATCCCTGGCGGCTAGGGGGTCCAGGAAAAATTGTTGAAATCGGTAAGTTAAGTACGCCTTATTATTTATTACTATATATTTCAGTGAATTTTCGTAGAAGAAATTGACTAATGGGGAGATCCCGACTTTTGGATTAACGAAAATTTTTTCCAAACGAGCGCGAACTAGGACCCCTATAATCCATATCCAGGGTCAGTTTCAATTTTTATATTTGTGTATGTATATATATATATATATATATATATATATATATATATATATATATATATATATATATATATATATATATATATATATATATATATATATATATATATGTATAACACCGATAACTCCAAAAAAATACGGCGGTTTTAATAAAACTTGGCATGTACCTTCCTTTTCAAATGGCCTCGATAAGTTCGTTAGTTTGGAAAATCGGACAAGGTTTTCCCAGAATAGTTTCCATTTCATTCGACAAACAGTTTTTATCTCAAAAAAATAAAAAAGCCCACCAGCAAAATTATGATGTTTATGTTGCTAACAAAAAAGTTTGAAGAAAATATGTTGTGCCCGATCATTTCTATTAAAATTCACTACCATCACGCACTTTCTGCGTCCAGCTTTTTTATTATACGCTATTTGTGTACCATGTCAATATATGTGTGCATGCAAACGTTGTGAGCTCACAGATCATTAGAAAATATAGTCTAATGACATTCTGTCATATATATATATATATATATATATATATATATATATATATATATATATATATATATATATATATATATATATATATATATATATATATATATATATATATATATATATATATATATATATATATACCGTGATTCTTTTCAACGAATTAGTTCAATATCTGAACTGGTGCGTTACAAAGGAGAAATTTGCGAAAAAAACGTTTTTTTTTCCCTAAAGCATCACAACCTCAAATTATTTTCAATTACACCCACTGTCCCATAAATGGCTGACATCATTCATGACGGTTGTTTCTAATAAAACACACTGTATATTGCTTAACAATGGGATACTACTTAAGATTTTGATTGCATTTGGGCAAAGTACCATATGTCTGAACTTAGTTTTGTTAATAATCGACTTCTTTGGAAAATGTCAATATGAGCAACCTCAGAAATTAAAATATGCTAACTATAAAATTTTCTTCATATTTAGCAGCTTTTACCCTTGTACTGCAGACTGCAGTCAGATCTAATAGCGTCGAAATTTCAAGCAATTATACAGGAAATCATAATGATGGTTTCATTTTAAAGAACTTCAGAGTAAAACATCTCAATAATTTCAAATGTTACACCCAGCATATTATTAAACGGTCGAGTGAAGAAATTGATTATCGTTTAAAAAAAGCTGGACGCAGGAAGTGCGTTATGGTTGTGAATTTTCATAGAAATGATCTGGCACAAAATATTTTATTATAACTTTTTTTTCTTGTACGATAGAAATCTAAATTTTGGTGTATAGTTTACTTTTTATATCGTAAACCTACCTACCAAATTTGGTTATCATAGATTTTTTATTTTTTAAGGTAAAAATATTTTTAATTGAAAACTCAAAACTTTTTCGGAAAACCTCGTCCGCTTTTTCTTATTGACGAACTTATCAAAGCCATTTACAAAAGGAAGGTACATGCCAAAATTTATCAAAATCGGCCCATTACTCTTTGAGATAAAAAATTTTTTGGAATGAAAACTCAAAATTTTTCCGGAAAACCTCGTCAGATTTCCCTGACTAACAAACTTCTCAAGGCCATTTAGAAAAGGATGTTACATACCACATTTTATCAAAATCGGCCGATTATTCTTTGAGATAAAATCTTTTTTACGAAAAAAAAATCCAAATTTTCCCGGAAAACCTCGTCCGATTTCCCTGACTAACAAACTTGTCAAGGCCATTTATAAAAGGAAGGTACATGCCAAATTTTATAAAAATCAGCTTATTACTTTTTGAGATAAGAAATTTTCTTTAATGAAAAATCAAAATTTTCCCGGAAAACCTCGTTCTATTTTCCTGAATAACGAACTTATCCAACCCATTCACAAAATAAACGTACATGCCAAATTTTATCAACATCGGCCCATTATCTTTTGAGTTAACAGTGTGATAAATATACATATATATATATATATATATATATATATATATATATATATATATATATATATATATATATATATATATATATATATATATATATATATATATATATATATAAACATATTGAAATTGAAACTGACCCCAGATATGGATTCTAGGGGTCCTAGTTCGCGCTCATTTGCAAAAATTTTTTCAAAAATCAAAAGTCGGGATGTCATGACTAAAAGTAGAAGGGTACCATACATGTTAAGTGCGTTACTTCTGGGTTTTCCAACCTTTTAATTTAATTTGTACTACTATGCTGGCAAATACCCTGAAAGCCTAATAAACCGAGGTGCATTTGAAAATGTGACTGCTGCTGAATTGTCAACTGAATGTATATTAATGTTAAGTCGTATTTGTAAATCATACCACTGTTGTTAGTTAAGCTCATGAATCATATTTCTTATAGTTGCAATAATGCGACTATTTTCATTTCTTTAGGACAGTCTGTATATTATGAAATAAAAAACTCGGGACGCAGCAAGTGCGTTATGGTTGTGCATTTCTATTAAATGCTTCAAATTTGAATAACTCAATTTGCTATTAACTAAGAAAGTTGAATTTTGGTACTTAGTAAGGTCTCTCTACACACACACACACACACACTATATATATATATATATATATATATATATATATATATATATATATATATATATATATATATATATATATATATATCAAAATTTTTAATCTCTCCCTTAGTGCTTTTTTCTCAGAAAATTCAATAATAACACAAGGAATGGGGATTTCGCAGGGTGGCGCTCCACACAATTGCGTAGTAGGTGAAATATTTTGTTCGTTTGGAAAACAGGTTGGTTAGCACATGAGACCAACAAACTCCGTGGCTACAAAGATCTTCCGACATTAACTTAATGGAGAATTTTCTTTGGAGTTATGTAGAAGGCAAACTTTAGAAGGCCCCAGCAACAACTGCAAGATATGCGCGGGAGAATTCGCGAGTGTTTGCAAGGGTCCTATAGAAGACGCTTAGAACTTTGCTTGCAGTAAGGCGGCCGAAGTTTCAGCACTTACTTGAAGCAAAATGTTATACTATGCATTTTATAGTTTACTTATAGCCAGTTGAGTATTTTTGACTCATTGTTTTTTTTTTTTCATCTATTTTTCAATCAAGTACATTTTTATTATCTAACTTACAGTTTTATATGGAATATGTCGACTGTATCTTATAGAAATGAGATATCTATTTAGGTACAGCATTAGAAACGAAATATATTTCTGCTTCATAATTGTTCATCATATACAGAGTGTGCTGTTAAAAAAAAGTACTCGGATACATGCAACTATAATAAATATTATTCAGTAGCATAAGTTAGAACAGTGGTAAGATTGAAAATTTCTATTTCATTATAATATACATTCATTTGACAATTAAGCCGCAGTAGTATTTCCTAACGCACCTTGGTTTGTTACGTTTTAAGGGTATTGGTGAGCATAGTAGTAACAGATTTGAGAAACAGTGAAATAAGCCAAAAACAGTTATATCTTTACATATATGGTACCCTTATACTTTCTTAAAGACATTCTGTATCTGCATTTGAGCATTTATTAATATACAGGGTGTTGCATTACAAAATTTTGGTATGGTACACTGTTTCCACTTAATTTATAGGTTATACTGGTAACAAAATGTAAGGCCTGCTTTCATTTAAAAGAGACATAGGTATTTGCTCTTAAAAACATTTATATGGAAATTCACTACCATAACGCACTTGGTGCGTGTAGAGCTTGTGTAACTTACTTAATTATGCCAAAACCGCAATAAAAAAGTACCTTTTTTTTCAGACGAATCAGTCGTCGCCAAAAGGAAATACAACGTTGGCCGCGTTGTGCCCGAACGTTGGGTCTTCGGTATTTACGATGTGGAAAGGAAAGTTGGTTACATACAAGAAGTGGCAAGAAGAGACAGAGACACGCTTCTGCCCATTATCGAACAAATTGTGGCACCTGGTAAGAATATCTGTTAAAGCAACATTTGTGTTTCTGACTTTATACAAAGCATTTTGTTACAGGCTCGATAATAAACTCGGACCAATGGGCGGCTTATCGGGGGGCGATAACTGCGTTGCCAGTAATTCCCCCGTATGAACATAGGACAGTGAACCATTCGCGGAATTTTGTTGATCCGGATACAAACACCACCACAAACCATGTAGAGGCATTTTGGAGTAGAGCAAAAGAAAAGATAAAATTCATGCATGGTACGAGTCCCAACCACTTGCCCAGTTATTTGGACGAGTTTATGTGGAGGCAGGTGAATGGGGGCCGTACCACAGACACATTCGAAATGTTGCTGCGACTAATTTCGCAGTATTATGCAACGTAATCTTTTCCTCTACTCCAGTGCCAAAGTGGTGGTGTTTACTGTAACTGTCACTTTACATTTTATTTCTGTTAGTGAAATATCTTTAAAAATATTGTCAGTATTCTTTAAAAAATTAACAAATGAGAAGATCAATACTTTTGAATTTCGAAACAATTTCTTCTAATGAGCGCTAATTAAGCCCCCTAGAGCACATATCTCTTCAATGTTCATATGCTTACACACACACACACATATATATATATATATATATATATATATATATATATATATATATATATATATATATATATTGGCTGACTACACTTTGGGGTCCCTTTTATTTCTTGGAATTTTTAGTACCAGTTTATCCTATACGAGTTTGAGTTATCAGATGAATATATATATATATATATATATATATATATATATATATATATATATATATATATATATATATATATATATATATTGGCTGACTACACTTTGGGGTCCCTTTTATTTCTTGGAATTTTTAGTACCAGTTTATCCTATACGAACCAACATTTAGCGTGGTACTCAAAATTTTCCTTTTCGGAGCATACTTTTTGAAAAAAAAAATTAAAACAGCTTGTAGCATGAACTTTGGGGACATGTCTCAATTGATAGTATCCGTTAATACAACTAATGTATCTAAAAACATTCTAAACATCTTAAAACATTTATGTGTAACTAGTTCATTGAGATGACCAACATGTGTATTATTTTCAATTTTCCTAAAACATATAGCGTTCAGTTATTGTTAATTGCTATTTATTCCAAAAAGTAACAAAAAATATGGTAGTTTCACATATAATTTCTTAAATGTAATGTACAAAACACATTTCTGTATAACTAGTTCATTGAGATGACCAACATGTGTACTATTTTTAATTTTTTTAAAACATATAGAGTTCCATTATTCTGAATTGCTATGTATTCCAAAAAGTAACACAAAATATGGTAGGTTCATATATAATTTCTTAAACATATAGAGTTCAATTATTGTGAATTGCTATTTATTCCAAAAAGTAACACAAAATATGGTAGTTTCACATACAATTCTTTAAATGTAATGTACAAAAGACTTTTCTGTATAACTAGTTTAATGTTTAATGTTTTTAAAACATATAGAGTTCAATTATTATGAATTGCTATTTATTCCAAAAAGTAACACAAAATATGGTAGTTTCACATATAATTTATTAAATGTAATGGAGAAAAGAGATTTCTTCTTCACTACTTAATTGAGATGATCAACATGTGTATTATTTTTAATCTTTTTTTAAAACGACATATAAAGTACAATTATTTTGAATTGCTAATTATTTCAAAAAGTAACACAAAATATGCTAGTATTACATATAATTCTTTAAATTTAATGTACAAAAGACATTTCTCTATAACTAGTTCATTGGGACGACCAACATGTGTATTTTTTTTAACATATAGAGTTCATTTATGGTGAATTGCTATTTGTTCCAAAAAGTAACACAAAATATGGTAGTTTCACCTATATTTCTTTAAATGTAATGTACAAAAGACATTTCTGTATAACTAGTTCATTGAGATGACCAACATGTGTATTATTTTTATTTTTTTTTTAAAACATAGACTTGAATTATTGTGAATTTCTATTTATTCCAAAAAGTTACACAAAATATGGTAGTTTCACATATAATTTCTCAAATGTATTGGACGAAAGACATTTTTGTATAACTAGTTCATTGAGATGACCAACATGTGTATTATTTTTAATTTTTTTAAAACATATAGAGTTCAATTATTGTGAATTGCTATTTATTCCAAAAAGTAACACAAAATATGGTAGTTTCACATATAATTTCTTAAATGTAATGTACAAAAGACATTTCTTTATAACTAGTTCATTGAGATGACCAACATGTGTATTATTTTTAATTTTTTTAAAACATATAGAGTTCAATTATTGTGAATTGCTATTTATTCCAAAAAGTAACACAAAATATGGTAGTTTCACATATAATTTCTTAAATGTAATGTACAAAAGACATTTCTTTATAACTAGTTCATTGAGATGACCAACATGTGTATTATTTTTAATTTTTTTAAAACATATAGAGTTCAATTATTGTGAATTGCTACTTATTCCAAAAAGTAACACAAAATATGGTAGTTTCACATATAATTTCTTAAATGTAATGTACAAAAGACATTTCTGTATAACTAGTTAATCGAGATGACCAACATGTGTATTATTTTTTATTTTTTTAAAACATATACAGTTCAATTATTGTGAATTGCTATTTATTCCAAAAAGTAACACAAAATATGGTAGTTTCACATATAATTTCTTAAATGTAATGTACAAAAGACATTTCTGTATAACTAGTTTATTGAGATTACTAACATGTGCATTATTTCTAATTTGTTTAAAACATATATAGTTCAATTTTTGTGAATTGCTATTTATTCCAAAAATTAACACAAAATATGGTAGTTTCACATAAATTTTCTTAAATGTAATAGACAAAAGACATTTCTGTATAACTAGTTCATTGAGATGACCAACGTGTGTATTATTTTAATTTTTTTTAAATATATGGAGTTCAATTATTGTGAATTGCTATTTATTCCAAAAAGTAACACAAAATATGGTAATTTCACCTATAATTCTTTAAATGTAATGTACAAAAGACATTTCTGTATAACTAGTTCATTGATATTACCAACATGTGTATTTTAATTGTTTTAAAACATATAGAGTTCAATTATTCTGAATTGCTATTTATTCCAAAAGGTAACACAAAATATGCTAGGTTCAGATATAATTTCTTAAATATAACAGACGAAAGACATTTTTGTATAACTAGTTCATTGAGATGACCAACCTGTGTATTATTTTTAATTTTTTTAAAACATACAGAGTTCAATTATTGTGAATTGCTACTTATTCCAAAAAGTAACACAAAATATGGTAGTTTCACATATAATTTCTTAAATGTAATGTACAAAAGACATTTCTTTATAACTAGTTCATTGAGATGACCAACATGTGTATTATTTTTAATTTTTTTAAAACATATAGAGTTCAATTATTGTGAATTGCTATTTATTCCAAAAAGTAACACAAAATATGGTAGTTTCACATATAATTTCTTAAATGTAATGTACAAAAGACATTTCTTTATAACTAGTTCATTGAGATGACCAACATGTGTATTATTTTTAATTTTTTTAAAACATATAGAGTTCAATTATTGTGAATTGCTATTTATTCCAAAAAGTAACACAAAATATGGTAGTTTCACATATAATTTCTTAAATGTAATGTACAAAAGACATTTCTGTATAACTAGTTAATCGAGATGACCAACATGTGTATTATTTTTTATTTTTTTAAAACATATACAGTTCAATTATTGTGAATTGCTATTTATTCCAAGAAGTAACACAAAATATGGTAGGTTAACATATAATTAAAATGCAATGAACAAAATACATTTCTGTATAACTAGTTCATTGAGATGATCTACATGCGTATTATTTTAAATTTTTTTAAAGCAACATATAAAGTGCAAATATTTTGAATTCCTATTTATTCCAAGAAGTGGTAGTATCACATAATTTCTTATTAAACGTTATGTACAAACGACATTTTTTAAATATAAAATCCAAATAACTTCTTGCATTGCTAGTACATTGCGATGGCAAACATAAGTGTAATGTTTTTCTAAATTATAGGTATAAGATAACAATTACAATTATTTTAATTCTTATTTTTTACTTACTAGTATGGAAATATGATGTACAGCGGTAATTTCCGTGTTGATAGCTTATTGAGATGACAATTGTAAGTGGTTTAATTTGGAAGTATTATAAAGCAATCTTTAGAATACACTTATTATTTAACTTTCGCAAAAGCTGAAAAAATAATCTAATATATTGCAACAGTATAAAAATATCATGCCAACATTTTTATATTGCACAAGAAATAAGGTTTAAATTCACCGCTTATTTCAGTCAACGTAAATAATCTTGCTGTCTAAAATGCATTGAACTATATACTACGTATGTGGAAGGGGCATCGTTCGCAATGCGCATGCTAGGCGTTGAAGACGACAGTGTACACGTTCCAGTAACGTAGTATTATAGTTCAATGCTTAAATGTCCAACAGTTAAGAGTCACCGCAAGTGAACGTTTAGCGTTCAACCTACTAAACAAATCAACATACTCAACTGTTGGGTTCGTTAAACGCATCATTTGATAAATATCTAACTACAAAATATTGACGAATCACTTACCCTGGCATTACGCTTGCTATAACAAAGAGTGATAATGTTAAACCGTTTTTAAAATAGCAAATGTTTGTAACACTCAAGGTTAAATCCACTTCGGCCATGAGGGTTTGGCGCCAAGCTGATATTTTAGCAGTTTCCGGATTTAAATTGAAATCAATATGCCTTACACGCAGCATAAATAAGTCATCGTTAAATGAAGAAATGGGCGAGTTCACCAGGCGACAAGTGCTGCCAGCAGCTGAATTGTTATGTCAAGAAATGTTGACATTTGTCAACATTTTCTGATAAAGCAATTCCGCTGTTGGCGCCTGGTGAACCCACGCATTAGCTGAGTTCACCAGGCGCCATCAGTTGAATTTAGGCGCTTATCTGCTGGCTACCGATATATTTCAGCGGTTGGAGATTGATGAACGGCCTTCTGTTGAGTTCAAGCACTGTTTTGTGACGTTTGTTTGTCATTCCGCTTTCATACATTGTCAACAGCTGAGTTCCAGCATGAACTCAGAGGTGGTGAATGCATATTTTGACACAATGATTCAACTGTTGGCGCCTGGTCAACTCGGCCACTATTGCATGTAGATTGTAGATTCAAGTAAATGGACGAGTTCACCAAGCGCCGGTTGCTGCATTGTTTTCAAAAAAAGGTTGACAAATGCCAATTTTTTTGTTGACATAATGCAGTTGCTGGCCATGGTATAATGACTTTGCGTGATTGTATGAGTAGAAATTATAAGAATATTCCATCATCGTATCTCGTTTTTCACCATTCATACAACCAACGCCCAGACGTGTCGACACGGTCTCATAAAAAGAAACTCCTCGTACCAGACACTGAATTTGAGGTCCGACCCCAAAGTGTAGTGAATATGCTATGCAACTTTGAGACCCGACCCCAAAGTCTAACATGTGTATGTAATACTGTCCCCAAAGTACAGGGCACGCACACGCACACACACATACACACACATACACACACACACGTATATATATATATATATATATATATATATATATATATATATATATATATATATATATATATATATATATATATATATATATATATACGCATACAGAAACTGAACGTTACCCTGGATATGTGTTCTAGGGGGCCTACTTCGCGCTCGTTTGAAGAAAATTGGGAAAGAAAATTTACCGATTTCATTGAAACTTTGCACATGTCTTTTGTTTGTTAATAGCTTAAAAAAGTTCATTAGCCACCCCAATCGGAACAGTGTTTCCGAGCAAAGAATGTCATGAAAAAATGTTTGTAAATTCTAACATATGAAGGTTGCCTGTCTGGGACACAACCCTGCTTAAAGGTTTCAATAATGAATAACGTGGCAACTAGTACATTTTGTAGTAAAGATAAAGTTTAAAGTCATTTTTAGTGAATTTTCTTTAACAAAATTAACTTATGAGGGGATCTCGACTTTTGGATTGTTAAAAAATTTCTTCAAATTAGCGCTAAATAGGCCCCCTAGAACACATATAGTCAGTTACAATTTTTATCTGTTTGTATGTATATATATATATATATATATATATATATATATATATATATATATATATATATATATATATATATATATATATATATATATATATATATATATATATATATATATATATATATATATATATATATATATATATATATATATATATATATATATATATATATATCATACCGAGAACTCAAACAATTATGGGCTGATTTCGATTACATTTGGTGAATACCTCCCTTTTGTAGGTGGCTTGGATAAGTTCGTTAGTCAGGAAAATCGGCTCAGGTTTTCCCGGAACATTTTGTGTGTCCTTTCGAAAAAATATATATATCTCCAGAAATGGCAAAGCAAGGGCAACCAACTGTGGTACATGGGTTTATATCATTATAGGTAAATTGACCCTAAATCTGATGCTTTAGCATTTGTCTTACCTATAGAGTTTATCGTTTAGTGGTGTTCAAATTTTTGACGTATTTTCGCAAAAATTCAATAAAGTACAATGTATCCGTTACTATACAAGATACGAAGAAAAATATACATTAATTGTAGGGTGTCTTGAGCTACATCTTACAAAAAATATTCTACAATCACAGGCTGTCTCATAAGTCGTTGATGATACGAATTTGCTTTCCTTTTTATTCAACACGCCTCATGTTATTGCATTTTTGCGTTTTTCATCGAAACATAATGCATGTTTCGAAGAAAAGAATTTCTGGACGCAGCAAGTGCGTTATGGCAACAAACTTTCATGAAATGCTTCAAATTTGAATAACTCAATTTGCTATTAACCTATAATAAGGTTGATCCAGAAACCACTTTTTTCGGGAACACTTTAACTTTGCTTTTGGAAACTTTTGCACATTTTCCAAAAAAGAAGTTATTTTCATGACACATGACACATTGTTTATACTATATAGGTTATACTGATAGCAAAATTGTATGCCTGCTTTCTTTACAACATATATGCTATTTAAAAACATTTTTTTGAAAAATCACATCCATAACGCACCTACTGCGTCCAAACTTTCTTAATTTCATAAATCAATACTTATTGTACAGCCAGTGTGAAGGTTACATTGAAACAGATGGAGTTTCTATAGGAAAATAAAAGATACGTTAAAAATCTATTTTATTGTCTTATAATTCATTTCCATTGAATTGCTGACTTTAAATTATACTTAGTCTTCTTCTTGGACGATGCCAAAAGGTGAAACCTGTGCCCAGGAATATAAAAACTTTATCGCTATTTTATGTCATACACATAAACTGCTTTGGGTATTAAACAATGTACGAAAGCGACATTCGAATATGTGTAATTATGCACTAAACCTATTGATGGCAACTAACGATTTGAACTGACAAAAAATGCATGATAATTATTTATAGTGAGTAGGTAACAGTCCTAGAAATAACAATATTATTAGGGTAATTTTAAAGTGGTGTTTTAACACAACACATAATACTTTGACGTTAAAAATGTGTAGTCTCAATTTAGGTTTTAGTTTACGCAGCCGCCGGCGGATTCTTTATATATTTATATTATATATATATATATATTATATATATATATATTATATATATATTTATATATATATATATATATATATATATATATATATATATATATATATATTATATATATATATATATATATATAATATATATATATATATATATATATATATATATATATATATATATATATATATATATATATATATATATATATATATATATATATATTTTTATATGTTTATATATATATATATTATATATATATATATATATATATATATATATATATATATATATATATATATATATATATATATATATATATATATATATATATATATATATATATATATATATATATATATATATATATATATATATATATATATATATATATATATATATATATATATATATATATATATATATATATATATGTATCACACCGATAACTCAAAAAATAATCGGCCGATTTTGATAAAATTTGGCATGTACCTTTCTTTTGTTAATAGCTTGGATAAGTTCGTTAGTCAGGAAAATCGGACGAGGTTTTCCGGGAAAATTTTGAGTTTTCATTCGAAAAAAATTCATATCTCAAAAAGTAATAAGCCGATTTTAATAAAATTTGGCACATACCTTCCTTTTGTAAGTGGCTTTGACATGTTTGTTAATCAGGAAAATCGGACGAGGTTTTCCGGAAAAATTTTAAGTTTTCATTAGAAAAAAATTCATATCTCAAAAAGTAATAAGCCAATTTTAATAAAATTTGGCACATACCTTACTTTTGCAAATGGCTTTGACATGTTTGTTAGTCAAAAAAATCGGACGAGGTTTTCCGGGAAAATTTTGAGTTTTCATTTGAAAAAAATTCATATCTCAAAAAGTAATAAGCCGATTTTAATAAAATTTGGCATGTACCTTCCTTTTGTAAATGGCTTTGACAAGTTCGTTTTTTAGAAAAATTAGACGAGGTTTTCCGGAAAAATTTTGAGTTTTCATTTGAAAAAAATTTTTATCTAAAAAAATATAAAATCTATGATAACCAAATTTGGTAGGTAGGTTTACGATATAAAAAGTAAACTATACACCAAAATTTAGATTTCTATGTTACAAGAAAAAAAAGTTATAATAAATTAAAATATTTTGTGCCAGATCATTTCTATGAAAATTCACTACCATAACGCACTTGCTGCGTCCCGAGCTTTTTACTTTATGAACCAATAAAAACGCCGACTGGCGGTTTTATTTTCTTTGGACTTGCAATATCCCCGTTTCGTTAGGCAGAACAATATAAGTATTTTCTTTTATTGCTAATGAATGTCGGTCAGCATTAATATAGTAAATATTAGTAGTTCTGTGTGTGTTTCCGTTTATTATTGCGTCCCTTCGCTTTTTGTTAAATTTTTTGAGAATAGGGAGCATATGAAACTTGAGTCTGGTGTAGAATCGCCTCATCTATTCGAAAATAGCAAAGAAACCTATCGCTGCCATTTAAAAAAATTAAGTTACCGTCAACTTTCGGTATAACCGGTTGCGCTACATTTTTTTTCTTAATTTACATACATAGAGCGCGGCCTTTTTTATTAGCCTGAAAAAGTTTTATAATTTTTCATTTACTCGTTTCGCCACAATAAATGTTTATATGCACCATATTGACAGCTTAAGTAGACACCTCCCATCATTTTTGGCAAGGTTTTGCAGAATAGTGGCCATATGATACTAGTCTGGTGCAGAATCACCTCATCTTTTCGAAAATAGCAAAAAAATGTATCACTGCTATTTAAAAAAATTAAGTTACCGTCAATTTTCGGTATAACCGGTTGCGCTACATTTTTGTTTATTAATTTACGTACATAGAGCGCGGCCTTTTTATTAACCTGACAAAGTTTTATAATTTTCAATTCACTCGTTTCGCCACAATAAATGTTTAAATCCACCATATAGACAGCTTGTTAAGTAGACACCTCCCATCATTTTTGGCAAGGTGTCGCAGTATAGGGAGCATATGATACTAGAGTCTGGTGTAGAATCGCCTCATCTTTTCGAAAATAGCAAAAAAACGTATCACTGCCATTTAAAAAAATTAAGTTACCGTCAACTTTCGGTATAACCGGTTGCGCTACATTTTTTTCTTAATTTACATACATAGAGCGCGGCCTTTTTTATTATCCTAAAAAAGTTTTATAATTTTCTGTTTACTCGTTTCGACACAATAAATGTTTAAATGCACCCTATAGACAGCTTGTTAAGTAGACACCTCCCATCATTTTTGGCAAGGTTTTGCAGAATAGTGGGCATATGATAGTAGAGTCTGGTGTAGAATCACCTCATCTTTTCGAAAATAGCAAAAAAACGTATCACTGCCATTTAAAAAAATTAAGTTACCGTCAACTTTCGGTATAACCGGTTGCGCTACATTTTTTTTCTTAATTTACATACATAGAGCGCGGCCTTTTCATTAACCTGACAAAGTTTTATAATTTTCATTTCATTCGTTTCGCCACAATAAATGTTTATATGCACCATATAGACGGCTTGTTAAGTAGACACCTCCCATCATTTTTGGCAAGGTATCGCAGTATAGGGAGCATATGATACTAGAGTCTGGTGTAGAATCGCCTCATCTTTTCGAAAATAGCAAAAAAACGTATCACTGCCATTTAAAAAAATTAAGTTACCGTCAACTTTCGGTATCCCCGGTTGCGCTACATTTTTTTCTTAATTTACATACATAGAGCGCGGCCTTTTTTATTAGCCTGAAAAAGTTTTATAATTTTCTGTTTACTCGTTTCGACACAATAAATGTTTAAATGCACCCTATAGACAGCTTGTTAAGTAGACACCTCCCATCATTTTTGGCAAGGTTTTGCAGAATAGTGGGCATATGATAGTAGAGTCTGGTGTAGAATCACCTCATCTTTTCGAAAATAGCAAAAAAACGTATCACTGCCATTTAAAAAAATTAAGTTACCGTCAACTTTCGGTATAACCGGTTGCGCTACATTTTTTTTCTTAATTTACATACATAGAGCGCGGCCTTTTCATTAACCTGACAAAGTTTTATAATTTTCATTTCATTCGTTTCGCCACAATAAATGTTTATATGCACCATATAGACGGCTTGTTAAGTAGACACCTCCCATCATTTTTGGCAAGGTATCGCAGTATAGGGAGCATATGATACTAGAGTCTGGTGTAGAATCGCCTCATCTTTTCGAAAATAGCAAAAAAACGTATCACTGCCATTTAAAAAAATTAAGTTACCGTCAACTTTCGGTATCCCCGGTTGCGCTACATTTTTTTCTTAATTTACATACATAGAGCGCGGCCTTTTTTATTAGCCTGAAAAAGTTTTATAATTTTCTGTTTACTCGTTTCGACACAATAAATGTTTAAATGCACCCTATAGACAGCTTGTTAAGTAGACACCTCCCATCATTTTTGGCAAGGTTTTGCAGAATAGTGGGCATATGATACTAGAGTCTGGTGTAGAATCACCTCATCTTTTCGAAAATAGCAAAAAAATGTATCACTGCTATTTAAAAAAATTAAGTTACCGTCAACTTTCGGTATAACCGGTTGCGCTACATTTTTTTTCTTAATTTACATACATAGAGCGCGGCCTTTTCATTAACCTGACAAAGTTTTATAATTTTTCATTTACTCGTTTCGCCACAATAAATGTTTATATGCACCATATAGACAGCTTGTTAAGAAGACACCTCCCATCATTTTTGGCAAGATGTCGCAGTATAGGGAGCATATGATACTAAAGTCTGGTGTAGAATCGCCTCATCTTTTCGAAAATAGCAAAAAAATGTATCACTGCCATTTAAAAAAATTAAGTTACCGTCAACTTTCGGTATAACCGGTTGCGCTACATTTTTTTTCTTAATTTAGATACATAGCGCACGGCCTTTTCATTAACCTGACAAAGTTTTATAATTTTTAATTCACTCGTTTCGACACAATAAATGTTTATATGCACCATATTGACAGCTTGTTAAATAGACACCTCCCATCATTTTTCGCAAGGTTTTGCAGAATAGTGGGCATATGATAGTAGAGTCTGGTGTAGAATCACCTCATCTTTTCGAAAATAGCAAAAAAACGTATCACTGCCATTTAAAAAAATTAAGTTACCGTCAACTTTCGGTATAACCGGTTGCGCTACATTTTTTTTTCTTAATTTACATACATAGAGCGCGGCCTTTTCATTAACCTGACAAAGTTTTATAATTTTCATTTCATTCGTTTCGCCACAATAAATGTTTATATGCACCATATAGACGGCTTGTTAAGTAGACACCTCCCATCATTTTTGGCAAGGTATCGCAGTATAGGGAGCATATGATACTAGAGTCTGGTGTAGAATCGCCTCATCTTTTCGAAAATAGCAAAAAAACGTATCACTGCCATTTAAAAAAATTAAGTTACCGTCAACTTTCGGTATCCCCGGTTGCGCTACATTTTTTTCTTAATTTACATACATAGAGCGCGGCCTTTTTTATTAGCCTGAAAAAGTTTTATAATTTTCTGTTTACTCGTTTCGACACAATAAATGTTTAAATGCACCCTATAGACAGCTTGTTAAGTAGACACCTCCCATCATTTTTGGCAAGGTTTTGCAGAATAGTGGGCATATGATACTTGAGTCTGGTGTAGAATCACCTCATCTTTTCGAAAATAGCAAAAAAATGTATCACTGCTATTTAAAAAAATTAAGTTACCGTCAACTTTCGGTATAACCGGTTGCGCTACATTTTTTTTCTTAATTTACATACATAGAGCGCGGCCTTTTCATTAACCTGACAAAGTTTTATAATTTTTCATTTACTCGTTTCGCCACAATAAATGTTTATATGCACCATATAGACAGCTTGTTAAGAAGACACCTTCCATCATTTTTGGCAAGATGTCGCAGTATAGGGAGCATATGATACTAAAGTCTGGTGTAGAATCGCCTCATCTTTTCGAAAATAGCAAAAAAATGTATCACTGCCATTTAAAAAAATTAAGTTACCGTCAACTTTCGGTATAACCGGTTGCGCTACATTTTTTTTCTTAATTTAGATACATAGCGCACGGCCTTTTCATTAACCTGACAAAGTTTTATAATTTTTAATTCACTCGTTTCGACACAATAAATGTTTATATGCACCATATTGACAGCTTGTTAAATAGACACCTCCCATCATTTTTCGCAAGGTTTTGCAGAATAGTGGGCATATGATAGTAGAGTCTGGTGTAGAATCACCTCATCTTTTCGAAAATAGCAAAAAAACGTATCACTGCCATTTAAAAAAATTAAGTTACCGTCAACTTTCGGTATAACCGGTTGCGCTACATTTTTTTTCTTAATTTACATACATAGAGCGCGGCCTTTTCATTAACCTGACAAAGTTTTATAATTTTCATTTCATTCGTTTCGCCACAATAAATGTTTATATGCACCATATAGACGGCTTGTTAAGTAGACACCTCCCATCATTTTTGGCAAGGTGTCGCAGTATAGGGAGCATATGATACTAGAGTCTGGTGTAGAATCGCCTCATCTTTTCGAAAATAGCAAAAAAACGTATCACTGCCATTTAAAAAAATTAAGTTACCGTCAACTTTCGGTATCCCCGGTTGCGCTACATTTTTTTCTTAATTTACATACATAGAGCGCGGCCTTTTTTATTAGCCTGAAAAAGTTTTATAATTTTCTGTTTACTCGTTTCGACACAATAAATGTTTAAATGCACCCTATAGACAGCTTGTTAAGTAGACACCTCCCATCATTTTTGGCAAGGTTTTGCAGAATAGTGGGCATATGATACTAGAGTCTGGTGTAGAATCACCTCATCTTTTCGAAAATAGCAAAAAAATGTATCACTGCTATTTAAAAAAATTAAGTTACCGTCAACTTTCGGTATAACCGGTTGCGCTACATTTTTTTTCTTAATTTACATACATAGAGCGCGGCCTTTTCATTAACCTGACAAAGTTTTATAATTTTTCATTTACTCGTTTCGCCACAATAAATGTTTATATGCACCATATAGACAGCTTGTTAAGAAGACACCTCCCATCATTTTTGGCAAGATGTCGCAGTATAGGGAGCATATGATACTAAAGTCTGGTGTAGAATCGCCTCATCTTTTCGAAAATAGCAAAAAAATGTATCACTGCTATTTAAAAAAATTAAGTTACCGTCAACTTTCGGTATAACCGGTTGCGCTACATTTTTTTTCTTAATTTACATACATAGAGCACGGCCTTTTCATTAACCTGACAAAGTTTTATAATTTTCAATTCACTCGTTTCGACACAATAAATGTTTATATGCACCATATAGACGGCTTGTTAAGTAGACACCTCCCATCATTTTTGGCAAGGTGTCGCAGTATAGGGAGCATATGATACTAGAGTCTGGTGTAGAATCACCTCATCTTTTCGAAAATAGCAAACAAATGTATCACTGCTATTTAAAAAAATTAAGTTACCGTCAACTTTCGGTATAACCGGTTGCGCTACATTTTTTTCTTAATTTACATACATAGAGCGCGGCCTTTTCATTAACCTGACAAAGTTTTATAATTTTTCATTTACTCGTTTCGCCACAATAAATGTTTATATGCACCATATAGACAGGTTGTTAAGAAGACACCTCCCATCATTTTTGGCAAGATGTCGCAGTATAGGGAGCATATGATACTAGAGTCTGGTGTAGAATCGCCGCATCTTTTCGAAAATAGCAAAAAAACGTATCACTGCCATTTAAAAAAATTAAGTTACCGTCAACTTTCGGTATAACCGGTTGCGCTACATTTTTTTTCTTAATTTACATACATAGAGCGCGGCCTTTTTATTAACCTGACAAAGTTTTATAATTTTCAATTCACTCGTTTCGCCACAATAAATGTTTAAATCCACCATATAGACAGCTTGTTAAGTAGACACCTCCCATCATTTTTGGCAAGGTGTCGCAGTATAGGGAGCATATGATACTAGAGTCTGGTGTAGAATCGCCTCATCTTTTCGAAAATAGCAAAAAAATGTATCACTGCTATTTAAAAAAATTAAGTTACCGTCAACTTTCGGTATAACCGGTTGCGCTACATTTTTTTCCTTAATTTACATACATAGAGCGCGGCCTTTTCATTAACCTGACAAAGTTTTATAATTTTTCATTTACTCGTTTCACCACAATAAATGTTTATATGCACCATATAGACAGCTTGTTAAGAAGACACCTCCCATCATTTTTGGCAAGATGTCGCAGTATAGGGAGCATATGATACTGGAGTCTGGTGTAGAATCGCCTCATCTTTTCGAAAATAGCAAAAAACGTATCACTGCCATTTAAAAAAATTAAGTTACCATCAACTTTCGGTAAAACCGGTTGCGCTACATTTTTTCTTAATTTACATACATAGAGCGCGGCCTTTTTTGTTAGCCTGAAAAAGTTTTATAATTTTCTGTTTACTCGTTTCGACACAATAAATGTTTAAATGCACCCTATAGACAGCTTGTTAAGTAGACACCTCCCATCATTTTTGGCAAGGTTTTGCAGAATAGTGGGCATATGATACTAGAGTCTGGTGTAGAATCACCTCATCTTTTCGAAAATAGCAAAAAAATGTATCACTGCTATTTAAAAAAATTAAGGTACCGTCAACTTTCGGTATAACCGGTTGCGCTACATTTTTTTTCTTAATTTACGTACATAGAGCGCAGCCTTTTCATTAACCTGACAAAGTTTTATAATTTTTCATTCACTCGTTTCGCCACAATAAATGTTTATATGCACCATATAGACAGCTTGTTAAGAAGACACCTCCCATCATTTTTGGCAAGATGTCGCAGTATAGGGAGCATATGATACTAGAGTCTGGTGTAGAATCGCCTCATCTTTTCGAAAATAGCAAAAAAACGTATCACTGCTATTTAAAAAAATTAAGTTACCGTCAACTTTCGGTATAACCGGTTGCGCTACATTTTTTTTCTTAATTTACATACATAGAGCGCGGCCTTTTTTATTAGCCTGAAAAAGTTTTATAATTTTTCATTTACTCGTTTCGCCACAATAAATGTTTATATGCACCATATTGACAGCTTAAGTAGACACCTCCCATCATTTTTGGCAAGGTTTTGCAGAATAGTGTCCATATGATACTAGTCTGGTGCAGAATCACCTCATCTTTTCGAAAATAGCAAAAAAATGTATCACTGCTATTTAAAAAAATTAAGTTACCGTCAATTTTCGGTATAACCGGTTGCGCTACATTTTTGTTTCTTAATTTACGTACATAGAGCGCGGCCTTTTTATTAACCTGACAAAGTTTTATAATTTTCAATTCACTCGTTTCGACACAATAAATGTTTAAATCCACCATATAGACAGCTTGTTAAATAGACACCTCCCATCATTTTTGGCAAGATGTCGCAGTATAGGGAGCATATGATACTAGAGTCTGGTGTAGAATCGCCCCATCTTTTCGAAAATAGCAAAAAAACGTATCACTGCCATTAAAAAAAAAAATTACCGTCAACTTTCGGTATAACCGGTTGCGCTATATTTTTTTTCTTAATTTACATACATAGAGCGCGGCCTTTTCATTAACCTGACAAAGTTTTATAATTTTTCATTTATTCGTTTCGCCACAATAAATGTTTATATGCACCATATAGACAGCTTGTTAAGTAGACACCTCCCATCATTTTTGGCAAGGTTTTGCAGAATAGTGGGCATATGATACTAGAGTCTGGTGTAGAATCACCTCATCTTTTCGAAAATAGCAAAAAAATGTATCACTGCTATTTAAAAAAATTAAGTTACCGTCATTTTTCGGTATAACCGGTTGCGCTACATTTTTTTTCTTAATTTACATACATAGAGCGCGGCCTTTTCACTAACCTGACAAAGTTTTATAATTTTTCATTTACTCGTTTCGCCACAATAAATGTTTATATGCACCATATAGACGGCTTGTTAAGTAGACACCTCCCATCATTTTTGGCAAGGTGTCGCAGTATAGGGAGCATATGATACTAGAGTCTGGTGTAGAATCACCTCATCTTTTCGAAAATAGCAAACAAATGTATCACTGCTATTTAAAAAAATTAAGTTACCGTCAACTTTCGGTATAACCGGTTGCGCTACATTTTTTTTCTTAATTTACATACATAGAGCGCGGCCTTTTTTATTAGCCTGAAAAAGTTTTATAATTTTTCTATACTCGTTTCGCCACAATAAATGTTTATATGCACCATATTGACAGCTTAAGTAGACACCTCCCATCATTTTTGGCAAGGTTTTGCAGAATAGTGGCCATATGATACTAGTCTGGTGCAGAATCACCTCATCTTTTCGAAAATAGCAAAAAAATGTATCACTGCTATTTAAAAAAATTAAGTTACCGTCAATTTTCGGTATAACCGGTTGCGCTACATTTTTGTTTATTAATTTACGTACATAGAGCGCGGCCTTTTTATTAACCTGACAAAGTTTTATAATTTTCAATTCACTCGTTTCGCCACAATAAATGTTTAAATCCACCATATAGACAGCTTGTTAAGTAGACACCTCCCATCATTTTTGGCAAGGTGTCGCAGTATAGGGAGCATATGATACTAGAGTCTGGTGTAGAATCGCCTCATCTTTTCGAAAATAGCAAAAAAACGTATCACTGCCATTTAAAAAAATTAAGTTACCGTCAACTTTCGGTATAACCGGTTGCGCTACATTTTTTTCTTAATTTACATACATAGAGCGCGGCCTTTTTTATTATCCTAAAAAAGTTTTATAATTTTCTGTTTACTCGTTTCGACACAATAAATGTTTAAATGCACCCTATAGACAGCTTGTTAAGTAGACACCTCCCATCATTTTTGGCAAGGTTTTGCAGAATAGTGGGCATATGATACTAGAGTCTGGTGTAGAATCACCTCATCTTTTCGAAAATAGCAAAAAAATGTATCACTGCTATTTAAAAAAATTAAGTTACCGTCAACTTTCGGTATAACCGGTTGCGCTACATTTTTTTTCTTAATTTACATACATAGAGCGCGGCCTTTTCATTAACCTGACAAAGTTTTATAATTTTTCATTTACTCGTTTCGCCACAATAAATGTTTATATGCACCATATAGACAGCTTGTTAAGAAGACACCTCCCATCATTTTTGGCAAGATGTCGCAGTATAGGGAGCATATGATACTAAAGTCTGGTGTAGAATCGCCTCATCTTTTCGAAAATAGCAAAAAAATGTATCACTGCCATTTAAAAAAATTAAGTTACCGTCAACTTTCGGTATAACCGGTTGCGCTACATTTTTTTTCTTAATTTAGATACATAGCGCACGGCCTTTTCATTAACCTGACAAAGTTTTATAATTTTTAATTCACTCGTTTCGACACAATAAATGTTTATATGCACCATATTGACAGCTTGTTAAATAGACACCTCCCATCATTTTTCGCAAGGTTTTGCAGAATAGTGGGCATATGATAGTAGAGTCTGGTGTAGAATCACCTCATCTTTTCGAAAATAGCAAAAAAACGTATCACTGCCATTTAAAAAAATTAAGTTACCGTCAACTTTCGGTATAACCGGTTGCGCTACATTTTTTTTTCTTAATTTACGTACATAGAGCGCGGCCTTTTCATTAACCTGACAAAGTTTTATAATTTTTCATTTACTCGTTTCGCCACAATAAATGTTTATATGCACCATATAGACAGCTTGTTAAGAAGACACCTCCCATCATTTTTGGCAAGATGTCGCAGTATAGGGAGCATATGATACTAAAGTCTGGTGTAGAATCGCCTCATCTTTTCGAAAATAGCAAAAAAATGTATCACTGCCATTTAAAAAAATTAAGTTACCGTCATTTTTCGGTATAACCGGTTGCGCTACATTTTTTTTCTTAATTTACATACATAGAGCACGGCCTTTTCATTAACCTGACAAAGTTTTATAATTTTCAATTCACTCGTTTCGACACAATAAATGTTTATATGCACCATATAGACGGCTTGTTAAGTAGACACCTCCCATCATTTTTGGCAAGGTGTCGCAGTATAGGGAGCATATGATACTAGAGTCTGGTGTAGAATCACCTCATCTTTTTGAAAATAGCAAACAAATGTATCACTGCTATTTAAAAAAATTAAGTTACCGTCAACTTTCGGTATAACCGGTTGCGCTACATTTTTTTCTTAATTTACATACATAGAGCGCGGCCTTTTCATTAACCTGACAAAGTTTTATAATTTTTCATTTACTCGTTTCGCCACAATAAATGTTTATATGCACCATATAGACAGCTTGTTAAGAAGACACCTCCCATCATTTTTGGCAAGATGTCGCAGTATAGGGAGCATATGATACTAGAGTCTGGTGTAGAATCGCCACATCTTTTCGAAAATAGCAAAAAAACGTATCACTGCCATTTAAAAAAATTAAGTTACCGTCAACTTTCGGTATAACCGGTTGCGCTACATTTTTTTTCTTAATTTACATACATAGAGCGCGGCCTTTTTATTAACCTGACAAAGTTTTATAATTTTCTGTTTACTGGTTTGGGAGCGATCAATTTATAAGTGCACAATGCATCCATAATATAGCATGTCTGTTAAGTTGACACATTAAAGTCATTTTCATGCCAGTAGGATTAATTAAATAGTCACCGTCTGTTAACTTCATTTATTTTCATAAGAATAGATTATATAAATTGGCTTTGTTTAATTTATTATCACTCTACATGACCTATTTATTTATATCTTATTTTCCTTGTTTGAGGGTAGAAAGCACAAGCCGGCAACGCCGCACGTCAGGCGAGCTACGTGAATTCTCTCTGGTTTCACGGGATGCGTCTACTTAACGTTCGCCCCAAAACATGACATTGTAGGTGAAGTGAACCAGGGAGCAACCGGGGGTTTCGAAGCTGTTACACGTGTAAAGATATTTGATGAAAAAAATACAAATCTTTTTATTAAAAGTGAAACGATTGTAGAAGAAATGAAAATTGAAACATTAGACCATAGCTGCACAGGTCTCAGTAATCATGGCTTTGTTGATCAGAAGGATGTATTAGTGAAAAGTGAAGTAGATACAAATTTAAAAGACGATGCAAATTGTTTTTACAATTGTAACACAGCCAGTTACAAAACTGCCTGGAAAATGGACATACCACAACACATACAGTCAAACTGCACCCCGGAAAAGTCTTTTAAATGTGATCAGTGTGATTATTGCACTGTTAGAAAGGCGCGGTTAACAGAACACATAACAGCAAGACACAGTGAAGAAAGGCCATTTAAATGTGATCAGTGTGATTATTGTGCTGTTACAAATTCTAACTTAACAAAACACATAACAGCAAGACACACCAAAGAGAGACATTTTAAATGTGATCATTGTGATTATGGTGCTGTTACAACGTATCAGTTAACACGACACATAACAGCAAGACACACTAAAGAAAGGCCTGTTAAATGTGATCAGTGTGATTATTGTAGTGTTACAAAGTATCAGTTAACACAACACATGAAAGCAAGACACACAGAAGAAAAAGAAAGGCCTTTTAAATGTGATCAGTGTGATTTTTGGACTGTTACAAAGTCTCAGGTAACACAACACATAAAAGCGAGACACAGTGAAGAAAGACCTTATAAATGTGATCAGTGTGATTATTGTACTGTTAGAAAGTCTCACTTAACACAACACATAGCAGCAAGACACACAGAGGAGAGGCCTTTTAAATGTGATCAGTGTGATTATTGTACTGTTACGAACTCTCAGTTAACACGACACATAAGAGCAAAACACATTGAAGAAAGGCCTTTTAAATGTGATCAGTGTGATTATCATGCTGTTATAAAGTCTAACTTAACACATCATGTAAAAGCAAGACACAGTGAAGAAAAACCTTATAAATGTGATCAGTGTGATTATTGTAGTGTTACAAAGGTTCAGTTATCACTACACACTAAAGCAAGACACACTAAAGAACGACCTTATAAATGTTATCAGTGTGATTATTGTAGTCTTACAAAGGTTCAGTTATCACTACACACAAAAACGAGACACACCAAAGAAAGGCCTTATAAATGCGTTCAGTGTGATTATTGTAGTGTTAAAAAGGTTCAGTTAACCGAACACATAACGTCAAGACACACCAAAGAAATACGTTTTAAATGTGATCAGTGTGATTATTATAGTGTTAGAAAGTCTCAATTAATACAGCACATAATGGCAAGACACAGTGAAGAAAGACCTTATAAATGTGATCAATGTGATTATTGTACAGTTAGAAAGAATGTGTTAGCACAACACATAATGGCAAGACACTGAGCAAGGAGTGTTGCATCAACCTTAGATTAGATTTTAGTGTGAGTGGGCTATTTCAGTCCCTCCACCGCGACCTTTGGTCTATTGTGGCTCACGTCTAATTACTTAAATTTCACCCATCAATTCCAGCTCCCTGCGGGAGTCGATCTTTTCTTGAGGGTGAGAGTTTGTTTGGCAGGTGTACTGCTGTCTGAGTAAAGTCGCTTGCCTGTTTCGAAGCTCAAAGAAGATAACCTCTCTCCTAGTTCGTCTGGACCCGACATCAGTCAGTGTTTGCCTCGAGGCGGTATCATGAAGTCCCGCTCTCGAGCAGCATCTAATCTCCAGTTGTAATCCACCCCTAGAGATCTCAGCTCCCCTCAGGCTCTTCAAAACCTGATACCAAACAGTGTTAAGACTCAAGGCAACATCCCATCGAGTCCTGCTCCCGAGCATCACCCCAGCGAGGCCGTCCGTCCGTTTCGTAGCACACAGTATGAGCTCCAAACTCCAGGTGTTTACCACTCATCAGAGATCAGAGCCCTCCGGGACGTCTGGACACACGACACACCAGGGCTCAATCCAGGGCGGTATCATCTGGAACCCGGCTCCTGAGTAACAACCAAGCGAGGCCAATTGTAAGTCTCAGCTCAAAGAGAAATAACCTCTCTCCGAGTTCGTATGGACCAGACATCTGTCAGTGTTTGACTCGGTGCAGTATCATGAAGTCCTGCATCCAAGTGAGGTCGTTTGTCCGTTTCGAAGCTCACAGAAGAGGCCTCAAGCCTTAGTTTTATTCCACCCCTAAAGATCTCGGCTCTCCTCCAGGCTCATCTAGACCCGACACCCATCAGTGCTAGACTCAAGGCGACATCCCATCGTGCCCCGCTCCCGAGCATCGCACAAGCGAGGCCGTCCGTCTGTTCCGAAGCACACAGTGGGGGCTCCAAACTCCGGGTGTTTACCACTCATCAGAGTTGTCAACCCCCTCCGGGTCGTCTAGACACACGACACCCGCCAGCACTCTACCCAAGGCGGCACCCATCCGGAACCCCGCTCCCGAGTAACAACCAAGCGCGGGCAACCATCCATTTCTAAGCCCAGAGTGGAGGCCTCAAAATCCGGGTGTACATCACTCCCCAGAGATATCCGCCTCTCTCCAGGCCCACATGGACAAGACCCCTGTCAGTGTTTGATTCCAATTAGTCGCCTTTTACGACAGGCAGGAGTTACCATGGGCCTATTCTTTTAGTTAGTCCCCGGACTCACAGGGGACTGCATCAACCTTGCACAACACAACAAACGATATCTACCACGAATTAAACAATACATCCCTATTTTGTCTTAACTTGAACATAAGAAGCCTCCGCAAAAATTTTGACATGTTTATACTCTACTTGGAATATTTATCCAATAAACCACATGTCATAGTTTTACAGAAATTTGGATAAAAAACTCGGAGGCACTACTATATATATAAGTCGGCAAGCTCATAAAAAACAACATGATATTTAAAATGAATTCTGCTGACAACATATGTGTGGTTTACGCAGAGAGGTATCAAATTTTCTATTCTTGCAATTTACAGGCTACAATAGGATATAACAGGTAAAAAAAAATAACACCAGTGAAATTAACTGTATAAAAAAAAGGAGACAGTGTTCTAACTTCCAGGCAGGACATATCAAATTTTATGAATGACTATTTCAGCAAAATTGGGCCAAAAATCGCTGAAACCTCTAGGAATACAAACATTAGTAATGGTGACAGACGAAAAATTAAAAAGAAGGCCATGAGAAACTCACTAATGTGGGTCCCCATTACTGAACAGGAGGTATTAGACACTTAAATCTTTAGAGGTAAGTAAAGCACCAGGCATTGACGGCTCTACTCCAAAAACACTTAAAGAAACCTTAGAGCTAATAACTTCTCCCCTGGTTCACCTGTTTAATACTTCACTAACACAGGAAATTTTCACATGGATATTCATTAGATATCCAATGGATATCCATTAGATATCCAATGGATATCCACGATGGATATCCAGGACATCCAATGGATATCCAATGGATATCTAATGGACATACAGATGTCCTACCAATATCCATCAATCTGGATATCCATCTGGATATATAGTGGATGTTGTATGGATATAGATGTGGTCACGAAATGGATATCCATTATACATCTAATGGATATTGTATGGATATACATGTGGTCATCAAATGGATATCGCTTTTACATAAAATGGATATTCGATGCTAACCCACCATCGTTCTCTTTCTAACCCCACCCCCTCAATGAAACACTAATATAAGCAAACAAATATTTTATTGTGTTCTAAAACGATTTAAATAACTTTATTTTCTTGATCTATGATCTGGCTCAGGTCTGCATTCTTGCTGTAAAGAAAAAACACACTGCTTATAATCAAATTCATAAGACAATCCAATAAATAATATAATATGAACAAATGTGTATAAATATTACTTTAATTATTATAGCTATAACTACAACTCTTAGTGGTTATTTCAAAATAATAGGTATTAGTTGTTAATGTTGAGTATCACGACGTAACTGACTATATACCCAATAGTTTTAATCACCTGTAAGTGATCTACTTTCATAATCTACCGGAAGTGATCTGCTTCTTGCTTGTAAGTAAAGACGAGGAATATCCACCAATAAAATAAATAGTTTTACATACACATAAACTTCCGTTATATAACTAGACAATTTTCGCTGATTTCAATACGAAGTAAAAAATATTTACTTGAATCAAGAAGATATTTGTTTTCTAGTTCACGTTCACTAGCCATGTTATTATCAATCAACGTGCTCTTTACAGCTATATTGGTATTTACGTATATATGTATAAAAGATATATTCCTAACTAAATGGTTTAAGGTTATGTACTCACCTGTAAATTATTTACTGACTGAAAATCACAGGAAAACTTATTAATAAAAACAACACACACATTATTTGGAGAAATATCTCAATCTTCTAACTTTAGTTGTAGGCTGTTGTTCATTTTTCATTTAGCAGTTGATGCAAAATGGCAAGATTCAATTCTAAATTTTATAACCTCAACTTTAGTCCAACCAAACTACATTAAACCAAACAAATACAAACGGATTTTCGTCATTGTAGCCAACAATTCAAGCATCCAGTGCCCCAAGGTGAGTTATTAAATGATCCCGCGTTTATTGTTCGGGAGAGGATTAATGAATAACAATATGATAATAGATTCTTCTCACGAAATAGCAGACATAAACAATAATACTCTCTGTATTGAAATAAAAATAATTTTATTTTATGGTTGTAATCGCATTGAGAATTTGGATCGAAATTTATTGTTGGCGCTAGTTTTAATGCTTTCCGGTAATGCTTGTGCTATAACGGGTTATTTTTCTGCCCTTATCTTTTACAAACGTAAATAACGGTTTCAATAATTTATCAATGTTGTTTCCTGCTAGTGTGAACATATTAAGGGAACATCAACTGGATGTCCAGTGGACATATAATAGATGTCTTCTGTAAATCCACGGGATATCCAATGGATGTCTGATGGATATATACATACTTGAATAAAGTATATACATCCAGAAATTCGAACGCATTCATGATTATATTTTAATTAATAAGAAATGCTCATATGTTCACATTATTTAGGTTTTATTAATATTTTTCTGCTCTAACAATATCCATTGTATATCCATATGATATCCATCATGGTCATGGACGTAAAATGGATATTATGTATATCCAATGGATATCCATTGGATATCCTGTGCTGTGTGGGTTGCCTAAAAAAATCCTTGATAATCCCCCTGCACGAGGGAAAATCCAAACTAGAACCAAGCAATTACACACCAATAGCACTATTATCGATGTTCTTAAAAATCTTTGAAAAACTCATTCATACCAGACTTTACAGTTTCCTAATCAAAAACAATTTCTTTTCAGAAAATCAATAAGGATTTCTTCCAAAAAAGAACACCACCATCGCACTAGCGATATTTACTGACACAATTGTCAAAAACTTGGATACAGGCAAGAAAGTTACAGGTCTATTTATCGACATACAAAAAGGTTTCGACACTATCTCACACAAGAAACTACTAGAAAAGCACGATTTAGCTGGAGTAAGAGGTCTGGCCTTAAGCTTGTACAAATCATACTTAGAAAATCGGTACCAACACACAAGAGTCTCCTCAGCAGTTAGTGATGAAAGGCGTATTCATTCAGGAGTACCTCAGGGCTCCGTACTGGGACGCCTTTTGTTTATACTTTATCTAGATGACATCTTCAGCATGAACTTTAAAGGCTCACTAACAGTTTTCGCAGACGATACATCACTTTTGTATACTAGGGAACAAGCTTTCAAGAAAATTATGAAAACATCTCGCACAACCTACATCTACTAAACATCTGGTTTTCTTGTAATGAGATGCTTGTAAATACAGACAAGACAGTAGGTATACATACAAGAACCGCATTGAATTTACAAGTCCACTAAAATTACACAGCAACTGCTCCCAAATAGCGTGCCAGTGCCCAACCATTAGACAAGTCAATACAACAAGATATCTTGGAGTAGTCTTCGATGAAAATAGGTCATTCATCCCACATGTGAAGTCGGTAGTTAAAAGACGCAATTTTGCCTTAAGCAAATTCTATTACATCAAAAACATCCTGCCAGTAAATTTGAAGAAGATTCTGTACTCTGCAATAGCACAACCTATCCTGAGTTATGGTATCATCGTGTGGGGTGGTATTTATAGAGCAAACTTGTATGCTGTAGAAATTGTACAGAAAGCATTTACGTATTTTAGTATACGATGTATACAAGGTGTAGGCTTTAGAGACCGCACTCTACCAATATTTGAAGCTTTAAAATCCCAACAATCAGTGAACTTTATTGTAAAAGTGTGTGCATCTTTGTAAAGGACAATATCTCCAAGTATGATAGGAACTAAAACAAAACTCAATATTCCAAGAGTTAACAACTCCCATTCTCAAAGAATGTTTCACTATCTGTCTCACAAAATATTCAAGTCACTCCCTGCTGATTTAAAAAAAACTACCATTTGGCAAATTTAAAAAGAAATTAAAAGACTATTTTAACTCTGGGAATACACAAGTGCTCCTAAGCCGCCCATTTCATGTGCCATATATATAAAGCAATTAACCTACCAAAGAACTTGTGTTATAATAGCAACTGTGTATACAATATTAGTATATTTAGTTTTAAGGTTTAGTTAAGTTTAGGATAATAAGACTGTTATAATAATTATATTACGATAATCAAACTTTTTACAAAGTTATTAATACAATGAATTCATTTTATCTGTGGGAGGTGACGTCGCTGGAGGTTTGGAGAGTGGTATGTGCCTTGAAAGCCAAAATAACGCCAGACTGTTATGGAATAAATGTAAAATTTTTAAAAACAGTTATTTACAGCATACTAGATCCAATAACAGCTTTAGTAAATGAATGTTTGCAGGCTGGCCTGTTTCCAGAGGAACTTAAGAAAGCAGACGTAAGTATGGCATATAAGGGTGGCAATGTTGCCTCTTTGGATAGCTTTAGACCTATTTCCATTTCGCCAGCACTTTCAAAAATATTTGAGTACGTAATAAAGCAACAGCTTGAAGAATATTTAGAAGCAAAAGGTTTTCTCAGTGAGGAGCTTCATGGCTTTCGAGGAGGTAAATCAACAGTCACTGCGCTGGTAAACACAACAAATAAATTAAGTGAGGCGCTGGACTCTGGCAATATGGCACAATGCATATATTGTGATTTACATAAGGCATTTGACACAGTATCACATGAGATATTACTAACCAAATTGGAACACTATGGCATTAGGGGTTTGACACTGAGGCTCTTTAAGTCATACCTTACCAACCGATACCAAAGAGTGAAGCTAAATGAACAGTACTCGAGTTGGCAGACACAAACATGCGGTATACCTCAGGGTTCGCTGCTAGGGCCTCTCCTATTCATTATATACACAAATGATCTTCCAGAGAACGTTTCGTCTGATGCAGTTTCTCTCTATGCAGACGATACCTCATTTGTCAACATTGGCAGAAATGAAGCTGAACTTAATGAGAGAAGAAATATCACAATGTCGGAAGCAGGAGAATGGTTTAGAAATAATAAACTGAAACTCAATGTAAACAAAACAAAAGTCTTGAATATCAGCTCCCACCAAACGCAACCAAGACAAAAACAATCTGTGAACTTTCTTGGTGTATATATACAATCAGATTTTCGCTGGTCAATGCACATTGAAAAGCTCCAGGGCACATTGGCGTCGTGTCTGTATCTGTTGAGGCGTCTGATGAACATCAGTAATTACCAGACAGTGTTGACAGCTTATCATGCATGTTTCCAAAGTAGGGCTACCTATGGTATTCTAATATGGGGGAGTAGCCCTGCAGTGTCTGAAATATTTCTGCAACAGAAAGCTGCAGTAAGAATAATCTGTTCTGTAGACAGCCGTACAAGTTGTAGAACCTTATTCACGAAGACAGGCATACTTACCATCTTTTCAGCATATATTTTGGAAAGTGTCTTATATACTTACCAACATCAAGAGGACTACAACCAAAACGGTGATTACCACGAATATGGTACCCGAGGCAGACAGAACATATCCATTCCTTATCATAGAATAAAAAGAGCTGAAACCGGGGTGAATTGCTGGGGTGTCAAGTTCTTCAATAAAATCCCCCAGAATATAAGATCAAAACATAAGCGAGAATTTAGGAGAAATGTGAAAAACACTTATGAAGTATGCATTTTATTCTTTAAGTGAATACCTCAATATGGACATTGAGTGGATAGAGTAGAGACACTAGAGACTACATAAGATGCCATTTTTTTTATGTGTGTAAATTTGTTTCTTTTGTCTTTTGTATTTTTGTTTGTTTTTGATGTTTATTTCACAATTTTAGTTCTATAATCTTATATTTGGTATTTGTTTGACAAGGCTGTGTAATTTTTGCCACAATAAATATTATTATTATTATTATTATTATTATTATTATTACTCCAAAGTAATACCGGGTCCAGACCAAGCAGACAAAAAGTGAACACGATTTTGAGACAAAAACACGACAAAATTTTAGGTATTCAGACAAGACAAAATTGAGACAAACTGTCCACACCACAAGGACAAATGTGCAACAAAATTCAGTCGTTGCGAATTGTTTAACCATGTGGCGTTTCCACCAGGAAGAAAATTTAAAAAATGAAGATTTATTGCTAGCGGCCAGTTGTTATATCTTTCTCTCCTCGCAAACGTTTTTGGATGAGACCAAGCTTAAAATAAAACTCTGGACGCAGCAAGTGCGTTATGGAAGTGAATTTTCATAAAAATGTTTTTAATTACAAATATATCGCTCTAATGCGAGCAGGCATCAATTTGGTTACCGGTATAACCTATATAGTAGGAACAGTGTATCATATTTTATCAAAATAATTATTTGAAAATGTACAAAACTTTTCGGAAAATAAACTTTAAATGTTTCTGAGAAAACTGGTCTCCTAGCCAATGAACCTAAGGTTAATAGCAAATTGAGTTATTGAAATTTGAAACATTTAATGAAAATTCGCAACCAAAACGCCCTTGCTGCGTTCATACAAAAAATTTCCGAAAATACAGTTAAATGTTGGTTTCCTAACCAACAAAACTTACGTTAATAGCAAATGAGTTATTGAAATTTGGAGGACTTAATGAAAATTTGCTACCAAAACGCACTTACTGTGTCCAAATTTTTTCTTACAAACATACATCATATTTCGATAAAATATGCTAAAATGCAGTAACGAATTTGTTCTACGAAAATTAGCTAAAAATTATAGACCGTTAAACCATAAACTTCACTAAACATACAGCGAAAGCATCAAGTTAACTAAACCGACAGGCAAAACATCAGAGAAAGGGTCTATTTGAAATGAATTTTCTGGGAATATTTTAGTAAAATGAAGGACAATGACAATGGCGATTTTGACGTTTTGAGGAAAAGCCAAATGTATTTTTCTTTGAATGCCTGTAACTTTTTTGTCCTTTAACCTACGGAGCTAAATTTTGATAGGTAACTTGCCTATAATGATATAAACCCGCGTATGAAATTTGGTTGCCCTTACTTTGTTAATTTTGGAGATATAATTTTTTTTCGAAAGAAAACATAAAATTTTCCGGGAAAACCTCGGCGGATTTTCCTGGCTAACGAACTTATTCAAGCCACTTGCGAAAGGAAGGTACTCACCAATTTTGACATTTAAAATCGCGATTTTGACGTTTTGAGGAAAACCCAAATTTATTGTTCTTTAAATGCCTGTAACTTTTTTGTCCTCTAACCTACAGAGCTAAATTTTCGTAGGTATTTTACCCATAATGATTTAACCCGCGTGTGAAATTTGGTTGCCCTTACTTTGTTAATTCCGGAGAAATAAATTTTTTTCGATTTTTTTCGAAAGAAAACAAAATTTTCCGGGAAAACCTCGGCGGATTTTCCTGGCTAACGAACTTATCCAAGCCACTTGTGAAAGGAAGGTATTCACCAAGTTTTATCAAAATCGGTCCATTATTTTTTTAGTTATAGGTGTGACACATAATATATATATATATATATATATATATATATATATATATATATATATATATATATATATATATATATATATATATATATATATATATATATATATATATATATAAACATATAAAGTCTGAAACCGACCTCGGATTTGGGTTCCAGGGGTCCTAATTAGCGCTCATTTGAAGAAATTTTTTCAAAATTCGAAAGTCGGGATCTCCTCATTAGTGAATTTTTTTTAAGAAAATTCACTAAAAGCGAGAAACTTATTCCATAAATAAATTGTTGGTTCAGTTACGTGAGGATGATATTGGACTAAGTTACTTAAGTACTTTACTTATTTTCTAAGAATGTCCACCGAAGATTTCGAGAATCTGATATGCCTTGTTGGTCCTGCAGTTGCCAAAACGTACTAACTACAGAAATGCTATAAGTGTAACAGAATGCTCTCTGTATAATTCTATTAATTTGCAACTATTTTCTGTGATCCACTTTTTTCTTTCCCCGACATTTTTCGCAAAGACACTAGTACTCCACTACACAACAACACAACAGAACTAAATATGTGTAATTTTCCACTGATATATTGGTTTCCTACTTTTGTCAGCACACACCATCCACACTGCGCTGACAACTTGTAAAATATGCAGACAAAACAGAGACCCTTTGATTTTTACAGACTCGAGACGGGACTTACAACTGTCTCCGAATTTGCAAACAAAACAAAAATAAGACAAAAATGTATCGGATTTGTCGCCACTTTGTTGCGAAACATGAATGTCTTTGTCTTGTCATTGTTTTGTCTGTTTGGTCTGGACCCGGCATTAGACTTAGCTTTGCTAGGTTCTCCGAACTGGCCCTCACTCAGGGTAAATATCCTTGTGAACAGTTCAGTCCTAGTTTCTAAATATAAACACAGAATGCATTACCATTACCTTTATAAAAGAAATGTATCTTTGAACGGAAATATATATATTATTATTATTATTATTATTATTATTATTATTATTATTATTATTATTATTATTATTATTATTATTATTATTATTATTATTATTATTATTATTATTATTATTATTATTATTATTATTATTATTATTATTATTATTATTATTAATCCTTTTCAAAGAAAGTGTACATTTAATAGGTTACTTACAGAAAGTTTCCTGCAAATAGCAAATCCTTCCTCCCACAGGATTACAAATGCAAGTGTCTCTTTTGTAAGTTTTTACTCTAAGTTTACTGGGGTGAGCTGTTACACACTTTTTTTTAATAATAATAATAAACATCTTTATTGGTCAAATAGACAACATTTAATATTTTACAACATAAATTTTGAATTACTTATAAAATGTAAAACAAAATAAAAATGTAAGGCTAGATGTATTCTCACCACAATTAGAACCGTAGACTGGTTTCGCTCTAATTAGAGCTCGTCAGTACGGCATACAAATTGCAGCGAAAATACACCTATAAAGTAATACGGGTATGGTAGCCAGCCTACCAAAACTAAGTGAGATGTAAGACACGCTTTTAACTGTGTTGCCATCTCATTGTGGAACCAAGTACTATGTTGTCACGGGAGCTCCAAATAACACAGAATGTTAAGGGCTGACAGTTTTCTAAATTGTTAGTTAGTTGTATACAGTCTCTATTTTTTAACATTCTGTGTTATTTGCAGCTGTCGTGACAACATTCTACTTGGTTCCGCAACAAGATAGCGACACGGTTAAAAGCGTGTCTTACATCTCACTTGAAACAAAAATCCCATAATGCAATAACTTACAAACACCACACATATATCTGCACACAATATATATATATATATATATATATATATATATATATATATATATATATATATATATATATATATATATATATATACAGGCTGTTTCAAAAAACATGCACCATCGCTCGTGGGGCAATTCCTTACTAAAAAATAAGAAAAAAAGTTCCTGTGCACATGGGCCCGGAAACGCATAGTTTCCAATATACAGGGAGTTGAATTTTAATTTTTTTTTAATTTTTTATAAATAATTTCAAAACCACTGGATTGATTTTAATGAAACTTGGAACTTGAAAGTGTATTATGAAAGTGCATATTTTCAAGTGAAAATCTGCTTACAACTGCGTCAGTGGCGTGCGTACGGGGTAACTGTAAAAATTCATTTGGGGAAAAAATGTGCGTCACTGTGTGTTTCCAATTTTGATACATCAGTTATGACGCTTATTACATAAGCCACAAAAGCTACCTCTTGGTATTTTTTCGTTCAGGGTATCCCCTAGGAGATATGATCAATTTTATAAAAAGGGGCAAAGTACCGATTAGTCGGCGTAATAATAATAATAATAATAATAATATATGTTTACTGCAACCATAAGAATATGAAAAACAAAACATACAGTAAACATTACAGCAATAAACGTGCAAATAACTAACCTACGTAAAACTTATTGGTGATAAACATTGAAATGAATATTACAAACATTGATAAAAAATGATAAATAAAAAATGAAAAAAGTAATCGTAAAGACACCATGATTTTTCCAAACTCTTGTTTTTTGTACATTACTTAATTGACTTTAATAACAAAGCTAAGGAAAATGTTGAAAGTGACCACCATTAGCGTCGTTACAATTATTTAACCTTCTGCGCAAAGATCTTCTTACTCTTCTGCAAATATTTTGATCTTCTCTAATGCTGTCAAATGCATATTCTATTCTTCCCAACAATTCTTCTCGTGTATTTACTGGTGTTTTATACACTATTTCTTTTAAATGACCCCACAAATAAAAATCGAGAGGATTCAGGTCCGGAGATCGAGGTGGCCATGACACCGGACCTCCACGACCAATCCATCGGTGACCGTATGTGTTGGCTAAATATGTTCTTACAACTGCTACAAAATGTGCGGGCGCACCATCATGCTGGAACCACATTGTACCATTTCTCATAAAAAGCGATAGTAACAACGGCAAATCATTTTGTAAAAAGTTTAAATATGATTCATGGTCAAGACGATTCGGTAGAACAACAGGACCAATTATGTGATTTTCAATAATAGCAGCCCAAATATTGATGGAAAATTGATACTGCGAATTTGCAACTCTTAGAGAGTGTGGGTTTTCATCGGCCCATGTATGTAAATTGTGAAAATGTACGATACCTTTTCGCGTAAATGACGCCTCATCAGTAAATAGTACATGTTTAGAAAAATGTTGGTCGTGCCTAAGTTTGTTTAAGAACCACTGACAAAACATTACCCTTGGTTGAAAGTCTCTAGGTAGAAGTTCCTGGACACGTGTAAAATGATATAAACTTTGATCCTTCAGAGTTCTGTGAACTGATGATGCCGAAATATTACCCAGTTCGGTGGCAATAATTCTCGTACTTGTACTAGGATCACGTTCAACTCTATTTAATATTGCCTCTTCAACTCGTACAGTTCGGCGGTATCTTCTGCGCCAGAGTCAGCTTTTAAAGGTTTTAAAGAACCAGTTTCTCTCAAATGTCTTACAATACGTGGGAAAATATTTTTGTCAGGAATTCTTCTTTGCGGATAAGTTTCCTGATAAACTCGCACAGCTTGTCTAGCATTTTGATTTGTTTGTCCATAAATTAACAACATATCAGTCAAATCCGCTGAAGTGTACTTAATGAAAACCATCTTGAGAGGAGGAAATAATATTAATGAGCAGCTCAGTATCAACAAATAACTAAAAACGAAAATACTGCACCGTATCAAAATTTAAAGAATAGCACGAAAACTCTTTTGACGCCTACAAAGCACTTCAAAATTGTAGAATTTAGAGAACTGTCAAAAATTATAGTTTCATGGCACTTTACGATTACTGTTTTCATTACTCCAACGAATCGGTATTTTGCCCCTTTTTATAAAATTAATCATATCTCCTAGGGGATACCCTGAACGAAAAAATACCAAGAGGCAGCTTTTGTGGCTTATGTAATAAGCTTCATAACTGATGTATCAAAATTGGAAAAAGACAGTGGCGCACATATTTTTTCCCCAAATGAATTTTTACAGTTACCCCGTACGCACGCCACTGACGCAGTTGTAAGTAGATTTTCACTTGAAAATATGCACTTTCATAATACACTTTTAAGTTCCAAGTTTCATTAAAATCAATCCAGTGGTTTGGAAATTATTTATAAAAAATTAAAAAAAAAATTAAAATTCAACTCCCTGTATATTGGAAACTATGCGTTTCCGGGTCCATGTGCACAGGAACTTTTTTTCTTATTTTTTAGTAAGGAATTGCCCCACGAGCGATGGTGCATGTTTTTTGAAACAGCCTGTATATATACACATGTCACTACATATCTTTGGCCAAAAGGAAAAGTTCAGGTCGTAGAATTCTACATCTGCTCTTCCACTTGTTGCCGTGCATGAATGTACAAAAAATAATAATTCGTGATGCAGCAAGTGGATTATAGTAGTGAATTTTCATAAGAAGTGTACACTATAGAATCAGACATACCTGTTACCTGATTTTACTTCCAAAATTACTTTCAATCGTCGACAGTAATTATTTTTAAGAGATATTGTTAATTTTTTATACCATTTTAGAATCTCCATAAAACGGGGAAGTTTTTCAAATTATGAGCCAGTAAGTTTTACAAATTTTTTTTTCATTGCGGAGGTTTATTCCAAATTTTAAAAAAATGGAGAAGAAAAGTCCGATTTTTTTTCCTGATTTTCTGAATAATAATACAAAATATTTCAGATTGGTTCGATAACGCTATTATCGAGGATTAACAGGCACAAAAATCACATTCCGGAAATGTTTTTTCTACACGTGGGGGGGTATACCTTAAAATTTGACAATTTTCATTTTTTTTTTTCATAAAATTGTCAATATCTTGAAAATCGTAAACTTTTTGATAAGATCATATAGGATTTTTCTGAAAGGGCTTCAGTTAGCCTATCTTCATGTGACGTTTGATTTACGACTTTTGGAACACCTATATATATATATATATATATATATATATATATATATATATATATATATATATATATATATATATATATATATATATATATATATATATATATATATATATATATATATATATATATATATTATACTAATATTGGCTTTGACTTCTATTATATATTTTATTTTATATTTTATTTATATGAAAATTCAATGTTTTTATATTTCTATTTATTTTATATGGAAAAAACGATATTTAAAAATGATAATGATATTACACCATGTATTATGGGTGACTCTGTATATTTTATAATGTGAAACTTTACCTGAATAAAATGTTATATGACTCTTGTATTAATTGTGATTTAAGCTATCTCAGGGTTATTTGGGTTGCCTATCCTTCTACTATGTATGTATATATATATATATATATATATATATATATATATATATATATATATATATATATATATATATATATATATATATATATATATATATGTATGTCAAATAAATTGTATTCAAATATTTTAATATACTTACTATCTCAGTGGTGAGTTCTGCTAAAATAGGGAAAAATATAGCCTGCAAATATTTATAGTAACCTTATTAAATCTTATTTTGTTTCAAAGAATTATGTTTCAAAATTCGTAAACAAATTTTATTGGCACAATTTCAAATTTAAAATCTAAACGGATCCGTTTGTCAAACTAATATTATCAATTTACAATGATTAATCTTAGTACCCGAATTTTCGGCTGTCATTCAAATGTTCTGATTAATAAAATATGGATCCTTGACCTGCACTCCCTCTGTAGTCGCAATGTTGAACTATGGTTAAATTATCCCATAAGATTTCTACTTTATGCGTTTAAATCTTAGTTTCCCATAAACACATTTGCTTAAAATGATATTTGACAGAATGGGCTGTCTTTTTATTGAAATATTTGTCTGGTTGAGCTGATATACATTAAACAAAATAAATCTCTAACCTTGGCTTCCTCGCTAATGGTATTGGGTATCCTCAAATGTAAGTATTCTTGATATATTTACTGCTTATCTCGTACATTCTTACGTTAAAAACTTGATGTAACGTCTCTTCTTTGTTTTAGTGGCAAATTGAATTTTCCTTGCACAATTTATACTTTAAAATATTTATATTTAAAATGGGAAGCAAGAATGACGCGCTCTGGCATCTCAATTTCATCAACAACCCTCAATAAATCATAACAAAAGCGGAAATGTTGCCCAAATTCCTCTAACATTTGGTGTTTCCTGTCTGGTCAGGGCATTCTCTTTTCCAATTAATTAATACATATTTGACAGATATTCACCTTTGAAACCGTCGAGTAAGTAGAAAATAAATCCTTATTCTTAAAAATGACATTTGGCCTAACCTTACTTTTTTAATCTAATTATAGTCAATAACATAATTCATTAAGTTCATATGCTGCAATCTTGATTTCAAAGTTCCACAACACACTAAACACTGTCTTTAATAAATTCTAGTTCATTGTTTTCATAAACACAAACACATATATGGGTACATTTCAGTTCATTGTTCACATAAATAAAAACTAAATTTACATATTGAAAACATCATACAGGGGTTTGTTTTGTTCATTACCTTCAGGTAATTGATTTAGAACATAATTCTTTGGTATGTATTTCATGCTTAATATTTCAATCTATCTACATATAGATTTTTGGCTTTTAGTGAATTTTCTTAAAAAAATTCACTAATGAGGAGATCTCGACTTTTGAATTTTGAAAAAATTTCTTCAAATGAGCGCTAATTAGGCCCCCCAGAACACATATCCGGGGTCAGTTTGAATTTTTATATGTTTATATATATATATATATATATATATATATATATATATATATATATATATATATATATATATATATATATATATATATATATATATATATATATATTTATATATATATGTATCACACCGATAACTCAAAAAATAATGGGCCGATTTTGATTAAATTTGGTGAATAAATTCCTTTTGCAAATGGCTTGGATAAGTTCGTTAGCCAGGAAAATCTGCCCAGGTTTTCCCGAAAAATTTTGTGTTTTCTTTCGAAAAAAATTTATATCTCCCGAATTAACAAAGTAAGGGCAACCAAATTTGGTACGCGGGTTTATGTCCTTATATGTAAGTTACCTACCAAAATTTAGCTCTGTATGTCAAAAGACAAAAAAGTAATAGGCATTTAAAGAAAAATAAATTGGGGTTTTCCTCAAAACGTCAAAGTTGCGACTTAAAACGTCAAAATCGGCAACATTTTGGCAAATAACTTGAAACTAATACGGGCTATGGAAATCAAATGTCTCAAGAAGGATGTTTTACAAACACTGAAGTCTTAGTTTCAACCGTCATTGTCCTTCATTTTACTAAAATGTTTCCAGAAAATTCATTTGAAATAGACGCTTTCCCTGATGCTTGGCAGTAGTCTTAGCTATAGAGTTTATCGTTTAATGGTATATAATTTTTGTAGAATTTTCGTAAAAAATCAATAAAGCTCAATATATCCGTTTTTATACAAGATTTGAAAAAAATTTGTATATATTAATTATAGGGTGTCTTGAGCTACATCTTAAAAAAATATTTCTACAATCACAGGATGGCCCATAAGTCATTGGTGATACAAATTTTCTTATTTTTTAATCAAACACGCCTTATGTTATTGCATTTTCCATCGAAATATAATGCATGTTTGTAAGAAAAGAAATTCTGGATGCAGCAAGTGCGTTATGGTAGCGAACTTTGATCAAATGCTTCATATTTGAATAGCCCAATTTGATATTAACCTATAAGGTTGACCAAGAAACGAGTTTTTTGGGAACACTTTAAGTCTACTTTTGGAAATCTTGGTACATTTTCACACAATAAAGTTATTTTTATGAAACATGGCACATTGCTTTTACTATATAGGTTATACTGGTAACCAAAATTGATGCCTGCTTTCTTAAAAAGAAAACACACATATTTGCAATAAAAACATTTTTATGAAAATTCACTACCATAACGCACTTGCTGCGTCCAGAGTTTTTTAATTTCACTTTAACTGAGATATTTCCAAATTGCTAGTTATACTTTTTAAAGACTCATTTAATGATCATTCCAACAAATTATGGCTATATATCTTTCATTGCTTCTCCAAATAACACTGACTAACAATAATAGTGAATGTGCTTGTGTTTTAATGTAATTATTTTGTTTTCTGTTTTAGTGTACAGTAAAATATGTCGAACGATGTGGATATGTATACAATATAAGTAGATAGTGCCCCACCTGGGCTCACCCCCTCCACTTTTTACTGCGCATGCGCGAGTCATCATGCGCATGCGCTGACCTGCGCAGACCTGTGACAGTTGACAGCTGACCTGTCAGATTTGACAGGTGTCAAATGTCACTGACCTGACAGCTGTCAACGTCAGCTGTCACCTGACCTGACATGTGTCAACGTCAAATGTCACCTGACCTGTCAGATGACGTCACAAGCATTCCAAGATGGCTGACCTGTCATAGACAGTCGCAAGCCGGGTTCTCTCTATGGAACTAACCTGAGATGACGTCACAAGCATTCCAAGATGGCTGACCTGTAAGAGACAGCTGCAACTCCGGGGTTCTCTCTCTATGGAACTAACCTGAGATGACGTCACAAGCATTCCAAGATGGCTGACCTGTGTCCATAGATAGCCACAAGCCAGGTTAGGTATTAACTGTCTTGTGATGACGTAAGATGTTCCGTCTGACCTGTGTCCATAGATAGCCACAAGCCAGGTTAGGTATTAACTGTCTTGTAATGACGTAAGATGTTCCGTCTGACCTGTGTCCATAGATATCTACAAGTCAGGTCTCCATGTGTGTATTTGAAGAATACCATCTGTCTGATTGTTTATTTAGGTTAAGTGTTGTATGACATGCTTAGTACCCGCCATCTGATTGTTTATTGAGGTTATGTTTGTATTTGTTTATTAAGGTTATGTATGTATTTGTTTATTAAGGTTAGGTGTTCGTATACAGACTGATTACCAAGCCATTTTGATTGTTTATTAAGGTTATGTTTGTATTTGTTGATTAAGGTTATGTTCGTACACACACACAGCTGTCTGTATTTGTTTATTAAGGTTATGTTCACACACGTGTTGATTACCAGTCATATGATTGTTTGTTAAGGTTATGTTTGTATTTGTTATTTGAATGCAAACAGAGATAATACAAGAGTGTACTTACATACAACAAGAGACGTCAGCCTTCTTTCACAGCTTAATACACACACTACTGAACAGGTGTCTTCTGTGTTGAGGATACAGACAGACAACTGATTGCCATTGTTAAAGCTTGTATATGTTGTTTGAAAGGATATAACACACGTCATGACAGTTCGATGTCTTTGCCTAAACTGACAGATGCATGTGTATTTGAAAGAAAAGCATTCGCCTGAACTTAGATTTGAACCCACGAACCTCGAATCAGCCGTTGTTTGCTTTACATATATACACTGTCCCTAAACCAATAGCTCCACAGACACACACGTTAAAAGTTTGTTCGCTGTTGTATATATAAAACAAAGCCAGTTGTTGTTGACATATGAGGTTAGGTGTTTGTATACATGTTGATTACCAATCATCTGATTGTTTAGTAAGGTTATGTTTGTATTTGTTATTTGAATGCAAACAGACATAATAAGAAGAGTGTACTTACATACAGCAAGAGACGTCATCCTTGTTTCACGACTTAACACATACTGAACAAGTGTCTCTGTCTCTTGTATTGAGGAAACAAACTGATGTAAGAGAGAGAGAGAGAGAGGCCTTACAAAGGATAAACAACGTTTTACAGTTGTTAACCTTGATCCTGTTTGAGCTTGTCTGTGTATCTGTTTAATATACACAAGAGAGAGGCCCTCTTAAAGGTAAACAACTTGTCAGTTGATGACCTTGTGTTATATCTGTTGAATCACCCCCATTATTCGTGTTTGAGCTTGTCTAGAATACAGACATAGCAGATGTACCACAAGATAAGTTTGTTCAGGATATTATTGCTTTAAGACATACTTTTTAATTGTATTACAAAATAAAAACACAGTAATTTTAACAAAGACTTTTATTTGATTCTAAGTACAAGTATGTAAACTCTTTGTTGGAATACATTTATAGAATTATTAACATTAGATGGTTCAGTGTTGCGTTGGTGCTGTTGTTGTTGTTGTCGTCGGTGTCTCTTCATGGCTGTGGGTTTACTAGGTGATAACACTAGCTTCTTTTAGTTCTTCCAAGATTGACTGAATTTCGTTGTTATGAGCAGTATTACCTGCAACTTGGGAAGCCACTAAAAGTCTAAGTCTGTCAACCAACTCGTTTATGTCATTCCAATACACATAGGCTATTTGTTTGTTATTTTGTATCATATAGTTGTTGGTGCTGATGCTGTTTGGGCTCATGCCGTTGCTATCGCTGCTCTTATCACTCTGAGTTTTAAGTTCAGTCTTTTGTTTTTTGTTAAGATGTCTGTCGTTGCTGTCGTCATCGTCTTCCTCGTAGGTGTAACCAAAACCTTGAGGTGTTGAGGATCTACGACCTCGTGGATTTATCACTGGTTTTATTAGAGTCAGATACTTTTCAGAGGAACAACCCTTGGTTCGTGCGTTAGGATCATAGTTCATTTTATGAACACTAGTTGCTTCTAGAATATCTCTATAGTGTTGAAGATCATCATAGGTATACCCTCTAGGTGTTTTCATAAATATCAATTCTAGCAAACCTTGTGTTTGCGGGTATCTCCTTTGGCCCAGTTGAATCTCAGCATCAGTAAAGTCCAAGTGTTTGTTGCCAAGACTCCAGCTACCAGTATCTTTAGCGTAGCGAGCACCATACGTTTGATCAATAGTAGCAAGCCTCGGTGGTTCAGTAAAATACTTGTCTACATAATATCGAACTCGGTCAGGATATTGCTCCAAAAATTCTTGATATGCAGGGTTGGTTGTGACAGTTTGTAGGTCTGCCTCAAGCTCTTCAAATGTTGGGATGTCCTCATCGGAACTTGTCGCCTCAGCCTCTTCCCTTGGTTCAGCTTCAAAAACTTCATGGTCTTTAAGGAACTGTACTTGGGGTTTCGTTTCTGGTATATCGACTTCGTCTTTGATTTGTTCAACCTTTGGTGGTTGCGATGGCTGTTGCTGCTGCAGTGCTGCTGTGTTTTTAGATATTTCACTTAGGGGCTCAACAAGTGGTTTATATAAACGTTGCAGAGCATCATCATTCTCAGCTCTGTTAAGTTTAAGCATTAAATGTTTTTTTCGAATATTGTCAGCAAGTTGTAAAATCCTTTTCTTAACTTTTTGCTCTTCCTTACCCAACACTTCCATTGTGCTACAACTGTTTTTGGTGTTACCAGTCGGTCTAATCATTTGTTTGAGCGATACAGGTTGTGTGGTGGTTTAACATATACTGACTCTGTTACGGTACATGCCTTCTTATTTATCACGATGTCCGGCTGTCTTGTTAGACAGCTGTGTTAGACAGCTGTCTGTTAGACAGCTGTGTGTTAGACAGCTGTGTGTTAGACAGCTGTCTGTTAGACAGCTGTCTGTTAGACAGCTGTTAGACAGCTGTCTGTTAGACAGCTGTGTGTTAGACAGCTGTCTGTTAGACAGCTGTGTGTTAGACAGCTGTGTGTTAGACAGCTGTCTGTTAGACAGCTGTCTGTTAGACAGCTGTCTGTTAGACAGCTGTCTGTTAGACAGCTGTCTGTTAGACAGCTGTCTGTTAGACAGCTGTGTGTTAGACAGCTGTGTGTTAGACAGCTGTGTGTTAGACAGCTGTGTGTTAGACAGCTGTCTTAGACAGCTGTGTGTTAGACAGCTGTCTTAGACAGCTGTGTTAGACAGCTGTGTTAGACAGCTGTGTTAGACAGCTGTGTTAGACAGCTGTGTTAGACAGCTGTGTTAGACAGCTGTGTTAGACAGCTGTGTTAGACAGCTGTGTTAGACAGCTGTGTTAGACAGCTGTGTTAGACAGCTGTGTTAGACAGCTGTGTTAGACAGCTGTCTTAGACAGCTGTGTTAGACAGCTGTGTTAGACAGCTGTGTTAGACAGCTGTGTTAGACAGCTGTCTTAGACAGCTGTGTTAGACAGCTGTGTTAGACAGCTGTGTTAGACAGCTGTGTTAGACACCTGTGTTAGACACCTGTATGACAGTTATCTTCTGACCTGTATTTAATCGAACGAGTGTTGAGAAAAAAAAGGCCCCAAGTCTTACGTGAAATGGCTTGGTTTTGATCGTACTCATAATTCCTGGGTCAACACTAAAGACATTAAATAACTTGTATTATGTTATGAATAAAGGAAACATGTTAAAAGTATTTTTTTATTTCAAATCTTCCTTTATGCATTCACGCCAACAGAATGATTGTCAGAAAATACAGCTAATAAAACACAGAGATTTTTACACATATATTTTATTATCAACTAGTGTTATAGGTAAATCTGTTACATGTTAGCATATCTTTCAGTACAAGTTGATATTTAGTAATAAATTCACACACTATACACAGATTCTCAGAGTATTTTAAGCGGGCAATGAAGAAGGCACAAGGTATAACTGCCCTGTCTCTGAACTTGGACAGTTCCGATCTAATGTCAGCCATAAACATGTTTAGGTCAAAGAAACTCCTAAAACGTAATTCCAATAATAAGTCTTTGACCACAGAGCCAACATCTTCTAGTATTTTCAATGATTCCAAGCTTAGGTTGAAATTAGTGACATATTCATCACTGCACAACCTAAACTTAAAAAACACTGATTTTCGTTGTGTTTGAACCAAGTATTTAGTAAGTGTATACGAATCGGTGTTTTTGTCTGTACCTTGTGATTGGTTTTCCAGGTTGAAAATTATGGTGGGTAACACGTTTAAAAATTCTTCAAATGTCCACATGTCGAAAAACACAGGTATATTACAATTTTTCTGTGAAACCTTAACCAGAGGCATAAAGTTAAGCATGGGGTCAGCTCCGATCGTAAGTATTTTCTCACCGTTTGCCAACAGCGCAAACGTTGTCTGACCAACGAGCTCACAGTCTTGTGTTTTTAGTTTTTTCTCCATACTTTTCTGATTGATCTGCACCAACTTCTCATTGAATAGCTCATCGTGTGTAGGCTGATATTCGACTGTTTGTATGTTTGTAGGATCTGCAGCATTCATACTAATATCAGAGAGATTATTCGGTTCACTTGTGTTTGTTGTTGGATAGCTTGTGTACAGCTCACCTATGATATTATCCCACGTCTTTGGTTCTTCTTTTGTTATAATACTTTCAACTGCGTTAGCCAGCAAGACATCTTGTAACACTTTAAGCTTTTTACCTCCACCAGCACCTCTACCTGTATTTTCTGTGTTGAGAGATTTTCGTTTTCGCGTATTCTGCACCATATTAGTTTTTAGTTACACCTTGTTCAACGTACACCAACAAAACTAGCTTCTAGACAAGCTCAAACACAACTGATGGCTGGATACCACCTAACAGAACTAACCCCTTAGATCATAACTGTAAAGACAACGTCAAACAGGTTTATCAGATCAAGGTCATCAACAGACAGGTTATTTACCCTAAGAGGGCCTCTCACTTGCGTATATTAAACAGATACACAGACAAGCTCAAACACGAATAATGGTATGATGTCATTCTACAGGATATGAGTCATAACCATGTTGTTTGTTCTCTGTTTTATTGTGTTATGTATTCTGTTATGGACATGTGTACAGAGCGACATACTTTTTACTCGTTTACAGGCCTAGGATCGACGTCAGCTCTCTTTAGACATATTTGTTTGTGTCTATAAATGGACGTTCTCAACATTTGTTTATTACAGTGTAAACATGTAACCTTCCTCCTGTCGTACGTGTATTGCCATTTTACGAAATTTTCATAACTTTCCCATGAGTGTGCGTTGTATGGTAGCCATTTTCCCAAGTTTTGACCATTTTTAATGAAACATTTGTCACAACAGCTTCTCTCTGTTGGTGGACAGCGTTTAAAACAAATGACACAGCAACGGAGACCATCATCATTCAGTTCTTGCTTGTCATCCTGTGTTAGTGGTTGTGTTGTTGTTGTTGGTCTCGCGGCTGTGTGTTCTTCTTTACTCTCTTGTAGATTGATTTCATTAAACTGCTGTTGGTGCTGCTGCTGCGTCGACAAACCAGAACCTTGTGAAGTGGTTGCTTGCTGGTGCTGTGATGATCCTAGACTTGTAGCTGTTATAGTAAAGGCATCACCTTCAATGGCCCCCTTATTGCTCTGATACATCTTGTACAGCTCAGACCACACTTCTTCAAACGTCAGCAACGACAGCTTCCTAAACGGCATATGATAGTCTCTATCCAAGCCGGAGAATGTAAAGCTTACTTTGGTGTCGGTGTTCAAGTCTCTAATAACTCGATTATAAATTTCCTGCATACCGTTCTTAAGCCATTGTTCAGGATTATTGACGCCACTGCTATTGAGTGGATTCAACTTGAAATGCACCATGTTCTGTATAATATTAAAACGACTGTTTCTTGTAGTCGACTCTCCAACAATTGAGAACGCCATAGTATGGAACTAAAATGTTTCTTGTTTTTACGGAATCAAACACAAGACTGGCTTGTGTACGACGACCGTTGTACATCTATAACTCTCTAGTCATAGAGTGCTTGTGTGTGTGTTAACAATCAACAACAGCGTCTATATGTTTTGTTTGGTTCAAGTGGATGTCATTAAACAACTGTGTTATTTCTATAACGGGGCCCCATTCAAGACCTCAACATACGTTAGTGTGTGCTAAGTCGTGAAACAAGTATGACGTCTCTTGCTGTATGTAAGTATACTATTATATTATTTATGTTTACATACAAACAATACTTATCAAACAATCCTCGTATATCAAAGTTTAATTTAGTTGTTTTAAATTGAGTTTTGTTACTTGTGTGTTTTTGATCACTCCCTATATAAATTTAGATTCATTCATTCAAAATACAAACACACTAACATAAACAAACACGCCGGCAATAAAACCAAGTCCCCGAGTTTTATTAGGCTATTAAAATAAACTCATTAACATATCTAGATGTAAATACGTTTTTCTTATTGATATAGTTTACTTGAAACGTTTTTGTTATTAAATGATATTAGATAGGTAAATTGGTACGTGTTTTAAATTTCTTTTTACTATAAATAAACAATTGTTTTTAACATTACAGTTCCTATTATTCAATTGGAATGTAATAGAGATACCACCCCTACCTACACACACAAACTCAGCAGCCTCATAAACTCGTTTTATGTAACAGGTTTCTGTTTTATATATATACCCACTGATAACAAACTTTCATCGTATGTCTGAATAGCATGATCGGTTTAGGGGCGTTTGCATATCTTAGTAAGTTGTATGGTTGGGGGTTCAAATCTAATTTCTGGCGAATGCTTTTCTTTCAAAAATCATATTTCAAATTAAATTCAAAATTTCAAATTACCCGCTCAATATATCTTCCTCATATATGTATGTGTGTGACTAAACCGAATGACTGTGTCCAACAGATGTCTCCCCTCGAGCTAGAGAATATTCTCTACACTCTACAACTTTACAAATAGAATGTTCTCTAGCTTGAGGAGTAAGATCTCTGGACACAACAGACAGAAATTTTCAAACAAATTCAAATTTCCCGCCAAAAACGAAATACCCTAACAAACTTTAATACACCTTAACAACAACAACACAATAAACAAACCAAACAGCTGTGTTTACGAACACCTAACCTTAATAAACAAAATACATAACCTTAATAAACAAACAGATGCATGGTAATCAACACACACACACATGACATAACCTTAATAAACAAATACAAACATAACCTTAATAAACAAACAGATGACACGTGAGCGAACATAACCTTAATAAACAAATACATAACCTTAATAAACAATCAGACAAACACACATGGAGAGCTAACCTGACTTGTAGATATCTATGGACACACAGGTCAGACATCTTGGAATGCTTGTGACGTCATCTCAGGTTAGTTCCATAGAGAGAGAACCCCGGAGTTGCAGATGTCTATGACAGGTCAGCCATCTTGGAATGCTTGTGACGTCATCTCAGGTTAGTTCCATAGAGAGAACCCGGGTTGCGACTGTCTATTACAGGTCAGCCATCTTGGAATGCTTGTGACGTCATCTGACAGGTCAGGTGACATTTGACGTTGACACATGTCAGGTCAGGTGACAGCTGACGTTGACAGCTGTCAGGTCAGTGACATTTGACACCTGTCAAATCTGACAGGTCAGCTGTCAACTGTCACAGGTCTGCGCAGGTCAGCGCATGCGCATGACGTCACGCGCATGCGCAGTAAAAAGTGGAGGGGGTGAGCCCAGGTGGGGCACTATCTACTAATATACAGATAACCCATATGCATTACGTGTAAACCGTAAGTATTTTACTTACTACTGACCAGTGGTACTACTACTACCCCCCATTACTAATCTGGTCACCCAATTTTTTAATCAATAATCAGAATTTAACATTATCATAGTAGTTTCCGTAAGGGTTTTCATTTTTGTTTTTATAACTTTATATGGCCTTTGCAATTCTCAGCACAACACCCCCCAATTTTGCAGACATTATTTCGATTCTCGAAAGTAATGGAAGCAAAATTTACATACGTGCTGATATTTTATTTTCATTGTTATTGATAGTAGTGGAATATATCTTGTATATTAAATATTCCTCTAATTTTTCCTGTGATTGGGTCTTTGATTTCACAACTATTAACTGGGTTTTCTGTTGTGATCTCGAATGGACCCTCAAATGGCATCATTAACTTGGCACTGATATTTTTCTTATAGTTCGAGGTTCGCAATGCCCTTATGATTACTAAATCTCCTCTTTTAAATGTCGATTTCTTAGCTTTCTTTTTCAAAAACCTTTTTGCACATTTCTCTGCACGTCTCTCATTTAATTTATTGACCATTTTTACTACTTCTTCGTAGGTTTTACTATTTTGCTGGAGCCATTTTCTTTCAGGCATGACACCTTTGAATAAATAAATCGGTGATTGTCCAGTCATTGTATGTGGACTATTATTAAGTAATTCTTCTATTATATTTAGTTTATCTTGCCACTCTTTGTGATCGCTGTGTACCATTATCCTCAAATACTTGTTAAGTTCTTGTATATATCTCTCAGAAATGTTTGATTGTGGATGACGAATACTTGTAAATCGTAATGTCACTTTTTTTTTTTTCCCTCAGGGCTCGTCCGCGGCCTTGCCGCCCCGATAGCACCGCAACCCTTGGTTGATTGTGCATACCCCTAGTCTTACTCCACCCATTCCAAAATCACTGTGCCTTGAACTAGTCTGCACAGCGATTGGTAGGGTGAAGTTTTATATTGCTCTGTCTCCGGTCTAGAGTGACCGTAGATCAGTTGTCTTTTCCGGTCCAGAGCTATACACTCGCACAAGATGTGCTGGGCTGATTCCTCCCCCTCGCCGCAGAGTCTGCATGCGAGGTCCCCTTCGAACCGCCCCATTTTATGTAGGTGTTTCTTGACGGCCATGTGTCCCGTCAAGAGACCTGTTGTGTTTCTGAGCTGTCCTCTGCTAAGGTTTAGCAGCTCCACAGCTCTCTTTGAACTGGGTCCGTCAATTATTGACTTCCCATGTCTGAGCCCTGGACAGTCCGCCCAGTACACCTTGTGTTGGTTTCTGACCCAGGACTTAATGGCTCCCCTGGCAGTGCTCTTTGACACGCCCAGAGCCGGTTCTGGTCCCATAAATGGTTCTGCTGACCCCCTCTTTGCGAGACTGTCAGCTTCTTCATTGCCTTTGACCCCCGAGTGACCCGGCACCCAGATGAGGGTCACCTCATTCTGCCCAGCCAGGTCGCTCGTCTCGTCTCGGCACTCACTCACCAGCCAGGAATTTACCCGTGGGCTACTTAGTGCCTTAAGGGCTGCCTGGCTGTCTGTGGCTATGAGGATCCGCTTGTTGGTGTAGCCCCTCCTCTTGTTCTCCCGCACACAGTGCAGGATGGCGTACATCTCGGCCTGAAACACCGTTGCATGGGCTCCGAGGGAAATACTGTGACTTACCCTCGGTCCTTCCGAGTAAACACCTGCCCCCGTCCCACGCTCCCCGCCAGATCCGTCCGTGAACCAGACGAGCGCGTCCCGTGGTATGCCCGGTGTCTCCTCCCGCCATGCCCCGCGATCAGGGATTTCCACTGTGAAGTTGTTATCCCTGCACATTCGCGGGCTCGCGAAGTCTGACCTCATTTCAAGCATGGGTTCCTTCACGATCTCCTGAATTTTGCAGTGGCCCCTGAAGCCTGGGTTGATCTTCAGTCTACCATTGCAGGCTAGTCTGTATAGTCCTAGCCTGGCCTCTCCCATAATAACGAAGTGTAGGGGGGGTAGATCCAGCAACACCTCCATGGCGGCTGTTGGGGTTGAAGACATGGCCCCTGTGATGCCTAGGCAAGCCATCCTTTGGATCTTGCCTAGTTTTTGTTTGGCACTGGATTGTGTCACCTTAGGCCACCAGACCAGTGCCGCATATGTTAACGATGGTCTGACCACCCTTGTGTACAGCCAGTGGGCCATACTAGGTCTTAGTCCCCACGTTTTTCCATATAGCCGCCTAGTGACGGCTAAGGTCATGACTGCCTTACGCAGTATTTTTCCAATGTGACCATTCCAGGTTAGCTTAGAGTCCAATACGACCCCAAGATATTTTACCTCCCTGGCCATTGGAACGCTCCTACCGTATAGAGTGAGAGTTCTGTGGCTTTCACACTTCCTCCTCCTCGTAAACGGCACGACGGTTGCTTTCTCGGGGCTCACCCCGAGCCCTTGATCAACCGTCCACCCTTCCACCACTTTCAGTGCAGTCTGCATACGCTCCCACACTGCCTGTGTGACCTTTCCTCGGACTATGATGACAATGTCGTCCGCATAGCCCTGTACCTCATACCCCCCTCCCGAGAGCCTCCCCAGCAGGCCGTCCACGACTAGACACCAGAGCAAGGGAGACAGAACGCTCCCCTGCGGACACCCCGCCGCGACCCCCGCCAGCAGAGTCCCTCCCGCGAGTGAGGTGAACACCGCCCTGTCCCTGAGCATGGAACCGATCCACCTGCAGCAGGTCTCCTCTATTCCACGCTCCCGGGCAGCTGCCAGAACCGATCCGAACGAGGTGTTGCTAAAGGCCCCCTCTATGTCTAGGAAGGCCCCCAGCGCCACCTCCTTGTTCTCCAGCGTATTCTCCAGTTTCAGCACCAGTTGGTGCAGTGCTGTTTCTGTTGAGAATCCTGCTCTGTATGCATATTGTCCGCAGTGTAGAGGATATGCTTCCAGTACACCGCCCCTAATGTGCCGGTCGAGCAGTTTTTCCACTGTTTTCAGCAAGAAGGACATGAGACTTATTGGCCTCAGGGACTTTGCCTGGTCTGTTGGACGCCCAGGTTTAGGAATAAATACAACCCTGGCCAGTCTCCATGCCCTCGGAATGTACCCCAGAGCCAGGCTGGCCCTCATAATGAGGGTAAGCACCGGCGCCAGTATATCTATCCCCTGTTGGAGCATGATGGGCATTATTCCATCAAATCCCGGCGATTTGTATGGCTTAAAGCTGTTAATGGCCCATCTGATTTTGCTCCAGGTAACCACCTCTTTAGCGACTGTCCAGTCTACTCTAGATGCCCGCCTATAAGGCGCCTCTATTTCTGAGTGTTCCCAGTCCGAAGGTGATTGGTTTATTATGTTACAGCCGGGGAAGTGCGTCTGGAGTAAAATTTCCATAGTTTCCTCCCCCGAGCTTGTAAAGCCTCCCGTGGGTGTTCTAAGGGAGCCTATGTTAGTCTGAGGGCCCTTAGACAGGATCTTGTGTAGTCGAGCACTCTCGGACGTGTTTTCCACTTCTTCGCAGTGCCTCCTCCACGACTCCTTCTTGGCGTCCCTCAGTCTTTTGTTATAGGTCGATAGGGCCTGTCTATATTCATCCCATGCTCCCGACCTTTTGGCCGCGTTAAACAGCTTACGAACCTGCGTCCTCCTTTGCCTGAGGTCCTCGTTCCACCATGGGACGTTCCTGGTGGACACCCTCATTTTCAGGGGGCAGTTGGCGTTATAGGCCGAGGTAATTGCGTCTCGCAATTGGACTGCTGCAATCTCGAGGTCTATTGAATCCCTTATGGCCCTCTCAACCCCCCGCAGTTCCACAGCTAGGTCTGCCCTGTAGGCTTCCCAGTCCGCCTTGCGGGGGTCCCGGTACCATACCGTTTCTCTTTCGACTTTGGCGATTTCAAACCGGATGTATCTGTGGTCTGAGCTACTCACTTCCCCAGACACAGCCCAGCTTTTAACAAAGTCACCCAGAAACTGGGTGGAAACTGTTAGGTCTAAAACTTCCTCACGCCGTGTTGTGACGAATGTCGGTTTATTACCTCTATTCAATATGTCTAAATTAAATTTCATAAAGAATTGTAAAAGTGCCTCACCCCTAGAGTTTGTGTCCGAGCTACCCCACAACTCATGGTGCGCATTCGCATCCATGCCGATGATGGTCTGCCATCCACCTGCTCTGCTACCCACCATCAGCTGCTCCAATTCGTTGGGTGGAGGAGGGTCCGTGCTGTCCCCTGGCAGATAGGCTGACGCGACAGTAATGTCCCTCAGCCCATCCGCTCCTCCACATCGGATTTTGATCGTTGCCAGGTCCCTGGAACAGAAATTCATTAGAGGGAGAAACTCTATCCCTTCCCTGACAAAAATGCAGGCCCTCGGATTCTCGCTGGACCTGCTGTAGATGAGCTTTCCATTAGCTCCGCCGAGTCCCTTGATCTCTCCTTTGTAGGAGTACGGTTCCTGGATGAGGGCCACATCCGTGTTCCTCAGAGCCATTAGTAGTCCGGCCGTGGCTGCCCTACTGTGTTGGAGGTTGACCTGAAGGAACCTAAGTCCCATTAACCCTTAATTGCTTCCCCAGTGGGCGGAAGCTAACCCTTCCCATGCCCCAGAATGCCTTGAAGGAGGTTCCTTCAAGGGCTCTGTAAGATGTCGGGTCGATCGAGAAGGCGAGCGTCTGTCCTTTCTCCTCTGCCTTCCTGCTTAGAACCGACCAGTGTTGCGTCCCCAGTTCAGGGTTCTGGATCTTAAGTCTGCTGATCACCGTCTCCTGAGGGACGGTGTCAGGGATCCGTACGAGGACCTTGCGTCTCTTTGGGAGTTCCTTGGGCTCGACGGCTGTCAAGTCCGCCCCCTCCCAAATCTGACCGAGGCCCCCAATCGTTTTCCGCAGCCAGTCCCGCGACTGCGGGCCGGCACAGGTTATCCAGAGGATGCCCCCCGTCAGGCGCGTCCGGTGGAACTGAGGCGGGCTCTCCCCTTCCTGAAGAGAGTCCACTGCAGCTACCACCGCAGCCTGGATCAGGTCCGCCTTCCCCTGGTCTAGCGTGACCTCAGGATGGCGTATGTCAATCACCGCCATCCCGAGGCCCTCCGCAGCCTCCCTGTAAGAGCCAGTCTGCGCCGGTGTTCCGGCCTTAGTTCCTTTGGGAGGTCTGTCTGTAGTAGGCGTGCTAGAGCCAGAGCGCGGCGTCTTCCGACTCGCACTCTCCTCTTGCGCCTTTACAGGCACCCTGGCCCTTTTGGAACGTCTGTCTGTAGTGGGCGTGCTAGAGTTCGAGCGCGTCCTCTTCTGACCCGCACTCCCCTCTTGCGCCTTTACAGGTTTCTCGACCGTCCAGGTCCCGGCCGCCATTTTTTGCGCCCTCCGGAGCTTCTTTCTTTGCGCCCCGGAAAGACGCTTGGACTGCCGGGGCAGTCCCTCTACTCTAACAGTAGAGTCCTCACTGGTGGAGGGGCCCCCGGAGTCCGCGGAGCTCGCCGCCCTCCGGTGGGACCCAGCCTCCAGCTTGGGTGTCGGGGACAGGTCTCTGGCCGAAGCTACCCCCTGATCCCCCGTATCTACGCCGGTCGTGGGACCTCCAGAGTCCGCTGCCGCACCCTGGCTCGTCTCCGTTTCCGGGATAGACTCAAGGCTCAAGTCTGTAGCCGGAGCCACTCCTCGAGCCTCATTGGTTTTGGTTTTATATGTATTTATAATCTTCATGTTGTTCCCACGAGAATGGGGGAAATACTGTCCACACCATCAGAACCCCCTGTGTGGTGCAAGGCGGGTTACTCTGGAGGGTTGCCTGGTACTCCAGAGGTTCCGTTCACGACACCATCGCCCTGGTGCCATCCATCCATAGGCACGGGTCACGTGACACCGTAGATTGGGGGAGTTTAGTTCGACCTCCTTGTCTAGATCCGTCATGTTTAGTTATTAGCAGGGTCACCTCGTGCAGGATGCGGATTTTTACCGCGCATGACGGTCTTGGGGAAAGCTTCATCGGGAGTTTATGTTGTTATTTCCACTTCCTCAGCTTGCCCCCTGGAGTCCTTTGGCCCGCGACTCCTTAACCCCGTAATGTCACTTGGTATTGTTGACAAATTCTTTTAAAACGTTCTGATTGGAAACATGTCGCATTGTCGACAATACAGAACTTTGGACTGCCTACGATTTGAAAATACTTTCTTAGTGAATCACTGACATATTTAACGTTTGTTTTTACACATGGATATAACTTCACAAATTTCGAAAATAGATCTACTACCACTAATATGTGCTTGTTGCCTTGATAGCTAGGTATTAGATCAGATAAGAAATCTATGGCTATAATCTCCAATGGTTCCCTTGCTATGATTGATTTAAGGCTATTTTGATACCTGAGATTCTTCCATTTTCCCAACTGACATGTGGCACATTTTCTCACTCGTTCCTTAATTACTTTGTAGTCGTTTATGGTAATATAATTTTCTCGAAATGTCAGCCATAGTTTTCTAGCACCCATATGACAGTTTTCTGTATGTAGTTGATCAATGATTTTATAGGCCAAGTTATTCGTAATTACATATTTCTCATCGTCAATCGGTCCTTTTACATATATATTTTGACAAATTCTAGAGCCTCTTTTTTCTTTCTCGGACAAGTTTACTTGATCTTGCGTTATCTGATGTAATGAAAAGATTCCTTGTTTATCCTTCAGTATATTAATTCCTATCCTTATTCTCTTCTCTTGTTCTTTCTTGTTGCTATCATTTTCCCTCGTTAAAGCGTCTGCTATAATATTTAGCTTTCCTGGTATATACTTGATGGTAAATTTGTATTCTTGTAGCAATAAGGCCCATCTATGTACTCGGTTGTTCATTAATTTGTTATTCATTATATGTATTAACGACAAATGGTCTGTTTCTATTATGAATTCATTTCCGAGTAAATAAAATCTTAACTTGGTCACACAAAATATAATGCTCGCCAATTCTAGTTCAGTAACGGAATATCCCCTTTCGTGTTTCTTTGTCACCCTTGATACGAACGATATTGGAACCTCTATGCCATCTTGGTCTTGCAAAAGAACTCCAGCGAATCTATTTAGCGAAGCATCAGTTCTCAGAGTAAATGTTTGATCATATCTAGGATGATATACCTCTAAATTCTTCGTAAATTCCTTCTTTATTTTGCAAAAAGCCTCTTCATGCTCGACCCCCCATTTCCATTTGACTTCCTTTTTTAGTAATCTCAACAAAGGTAACATTTTATTTGAGAGATCTGGAATTAATCTTTTAAAATAATTTAGTACCCCGAGAAATCCTCGTAATGCCTTTAGGTTTCTTGGTCGATGATATTCCAATATACTCTTGACTCGATCTTCGTCCATTTTAACTCCTTTGTCGTTCAGTTCGTATCCCAAATATTTGACTTGCATTTTGCAGAAATGGCATTTATCCAAGTTTACCTTTAAACCTTCTCTGTCTAATGCTCTTAAAACAACGTCTACATGTCTGTAATGATCTTCAATGGTTTTGGAGTAGATTAATATGTCATCGACATAATGCAGTACAAAATCTTCAAATTTGTCTAGGATTTTGTGTAATGCTTTAACCAGAGCAGAACAAGCTGATTGTATTCCAAATGGGGTTACAGCAAATCGATATACTGAACCATCTATCATAAAACCTGTGTACTCTCTACATGATTCTTCCAGTGGTATCAGCCAAAAACTATGTTTTAAATCTACTTTTGAAAAAATATTTGCACCCGTTATACTTCCGAAAATACTTTCTATTCCTACTGGTGAACTATATTGAGGAATTGACAATTTATTAATATTTCTAGCATCTAAACACAATCTTATTCCCCCACCTGCCTTTTTTACTACGACTATTGGGTTGATATATGGAGTATCACTTCTTTCTATTATTCCTTGCTCTAACATGTTATTTATTTCCTGGTGTACTTGTTTCTGATATTTATATGGAATCCGATACGTTTTCGATTTAAAATTTGCTATCTCTTTTACTTTAAATTGATGCATATGACCCACAGCTACTCGACTAGTTTCATCGAACAAACTTTCATACTTACATAATATATTCTTTATTTTACTATCATATTCTTCATTTTCATTTATTATTTCTTTTATATGCTTTACTTTATATTATTTCTTATAATCTATACTATTTATATAATTCACATTTTCATTTTCAATACCTTTTTCTTCACATTTATCCACAACTTCGTCAGTCATATGCACTATTTCATTGTCGATAATTACAATATTCCTTTCGTAATCTATGATAGCATTATTTTCATTTAATATATCTGATCCCATTACTACATCAAATTCCAAACCTTCCATTATTAATAAATTAACGTTGATTTCCTTTTTATTTTCGTTAAATTGTAATTTTCCCATTACTGCCTTCGATACTTCACAAATCTTCCTTCCCCTCGCATTTATTAGTGACACCTTTGGTATATTATAACTAAATTTGTTTAACTTTAATTGATCTATTATATTACTATTGATGATTGACGCATTTGATCCAGAGTCCACCATTATATTCACCATTTTGTTTTGGAAGTTTGCTTTTACAAAAACTAATTTATTTTTGTTTTCAAGGTTTTTTTCATTTTCTAATTTTATAAATTCTCTCGGGTGACTATACTGCATGACATTATTTACAAACAAAGGTGCGCTTATTCTAAAAAATTTTGGCTGGGTCGATGTATCTGTGCTGCGACTTCAATTCGGTTTTGCTCTTCAATTTGTTGTGGTATATTACTTTCCATTGCACAATTTCTTAGTTGGCCACCTGGATTAGGATATTGACGGTTATTGTTGTCATTTGTCCTGGGCATCTGTGTTCTTCCTGGCTGATAATTGTTGTTATATCTGTATTGCCTCTGATCTTGTCTTGTGTTGTCGTAATTTCCTTGGTCATTTCTGTTTCTATCCCTGTTTTGATACTGATAATTTCTTGGGTTGCTATTGTTGTTCGATACCCCAGGTCTTGTTTCATTCTGGTTGTAGCGTGGCCTATTGTCATACGTGTTACCTCCATATCTTTGATTCTCTTGATAATTTGGTCTTCTGTAGTCTGGTTTGTTTTCCCCCTTATTTCTTATATTTCTTGTCCTTAGGGTTCTTTCAATTCTTGTCAAATAAGTTAACAGCTGCTCCATCGTTTTGATATTTTTTATCGCAATTGTCTCCGTAATCTGGTTTTCGAAATGTCTGGAGATATACATGACTATTTCTTCTTCCTCCATTCTCGGGTGTAGGTACTGCGCTGTATTGTACAAATGCAGACAATAGTTGCTAAAATCTTGATTTTTATTGTAATCGAACCGTCCAAAGTAAAGTTTTTCTCTGAATATCCCTTGATGGAACTCTCCCCAGTAAAATTTCATAAAAAGATGTTCAAATTCTTCTATGTTGTGGATTTCGTTTTCTCTACTGGAAAACCATAGTAAAGGATTTCCTACCAGCTGCATCCTTATCACGTCCTTTACATCGTTGATATCAGTTATATATCTTACTTTGTTTTTTATGCTGTTGATAAACACTCTGGGGTGTAGTTTGTTTATATTTCCATCAAATTTTGTTCCTGTATCCATATTTATTGGCATACCGTAGCTTCTGGTGTTTTGACTGTTTATTTTGTTGAAGATTTCTTCTCTCGTCTTGCCAATTTGCTCCTCTGTTTTCTTTTTTATGTGTGTTATTTCTGAGTCAACCATTTGTATTTGTGTTTCGACTTTTGTAAACTCTTCTCTGGTCTTCTCGGCTTGATTATATAAGTGGTCGTGGATTTCTTGCATTCCTGTATTCATTTCGGTTTCTATTTTCTGGCAATTTCGTTGACATTTCTGTTTTGCCTCGTCCACATCACTTCTTATTTGTATAATTACCACCTCATTTTCCTTTTTCAAGGTGTTTTGTTTCCTGTTCATTTCCTCCATGAGATATTTCTCACTCTCTTCTATTTTTCCTGCCATCCTGTTTTCCATATCTTGCTTGAGTTTTTCTATATTTTCTTTCGTTTCTTCTCTGAGATCTTGAATGTTTCTATACAATATAGTATCATTTTCTTGTAATTTATTCATATCCGTTTTGATTTCTGTTGTTACATTCTGTATAAATACTTCTAGATTTTTCATATCTTCTTGTTTCGCCATTTTATCACTCAGATTTTCTTCTTGTTTCTGCAATTTTTCATCTAGATTTTCTTCTTGCTTCGCAAATTTTTCATTCATACATTCCTTTATATTTTCCATATTTTGTTGCAACATACTTGCCATTTGTTGCAAATAGGTTTGTTCCTTACTTGGCGTTTCTTCTTGTGCATTCGGTTCTATCGTTTCAGTTTCTTCACTCTCCTCCGGTTTATCTGGTATTTCCTCCTGCGATACGGTTTCTTTTACTAACATTTCTTCTGTTTTCTCTTCTCCTGTGTCTCCTTCATCAAATTGTTCCTCCTGTTGTATTTCTTCAGTCTTCTTTGTTTTTCTAGCTCTTGTTTGCTTTTGTTGCGACATTTTTATGTTTAAATTTCTTTATTTAGGATGGTCAGTAATTAAATTTTTGTTTTTCAGGTCTGGCTCTACCAATGTTAAGAATTCCTGTGCCCAGATGTTGCAGTTTGATCCCCTGTTTTGCTGTGCCTGACGTTATGGCTAGTTTCCCCTATTTTTGCTGGGCCCGAACGTTGCGGCGCCAATTATACTAATATTGGCTTTGACTTCTATTATATATTTTATTTTATATTTTATTTATATGAAAATTCAATGTTTTTATATTTCTATTTATTTTATATGGAAAAAACGATATTTAAAAATGATAATGATATTACACCATGTATTATGGGTGACTCTGTATATTTTATAATGTGAAACTTTACCTGAATAAAATGTTATATGACTCTTGTATTAATTGTGATTTAAGCTATCTCAGGGTTATTTGGGTTGCCTATCCCTCTACTATATATATATATATATATATATATATATATATATATATATATATATATATATATATATATATATATATATATATATATATATATGTATGTCAAATAAATTGTATTCAACTATTTTAATATACTTACTATCTCAGTGGTGAGTTCTGCTAAAATAGGGAAAAATATAGCCTGCAAATATTTATAGTAACCTTATTAAATCTTATTTTGTTTCAAAGAATTATGTTTCAAAATTCGTAAACAAATTTTGTTGGCACAATTTCAAATTTAAAATCTAAACGGATCCGTTTGTCAAACTAATATTATCAATTTACAATGATTAATCTTAGTACCAGAATTTTCGGCTGTCATTCAAATGTTCTGATTAATAAAATATGGATCCTTGACCTGCACCCCCTCTGTATTCGCAATGTTGAACTATGGTTAAATTATCCCATAAGATTTCTACTTTATGCGTTTAAATCTTAGTTTCCCATAAACACATTTGCTTAAAATGATATTTGACAGAATGGGCTGTCTTTTTATTGAAATATTTGTCTGGTTGAGCTGATATACATTAAACAAAATAAATCTCTAACCTTGGCTTCCTCGCTAATGGTATTGGGTATCCTCAAATGTAAGTATTCTTGATATATTTACTGCTTATCTCGTACATTCTTACGTTAAAAACTTGATGTAACGTCTCTTCTTTGTTTTAGTGGCAAATTGAATTTTCCTTGCACAATTTATACTTTAAAATATTTATATTTAAAATGGGAAGCAAGAATGACGCGCTCTGGCATCTCAATTTCATCAACAACCCTCAATAAATCATAACAAAAGCGGAAATGTTGCCCAAATTCCTCTAACATTTGGTGTTTCCTGTCTGGTCAGGGCATTCTCTCTTCCAATTAATTAATATATATTTGACAGATATTCACCTTTGAAACCGTCGAGTAAGTAGAAAATAAATCCTTATTCTTAAAAATGACATTTGGCCTAACCTTACTTTTTTAATCTAATTATAGTCAATAACAAATTCATTAAGTTCATATGCTGCAATCTTGATTTCAAAGTTCCACAACACACTAAACACTGTCTTTAATAAATTCTAGTTCATTGTTTTCATAAACACAAACACATATATGGGTACATTTCAGTTCATTGTTCACATAAATAAAAACTAAATTTACATATTGAAAACATCATACAGGGGTTTGTTTTGTTCATTACCTTCAGGTAATTCATTTAGAACATAATTCTTTGGTATGTATTTCATGCTTAATATTTCAATCTATCTACATATAGATTTTTGGCTTTTTTAATTTCACTTTAACTGAGATATTTCCAAATTGCTAGTTATACTTTTTAAAGACTCATTTAATGATCATTCCAACAAATTATGGCTATATATCTTTCATTGCTTCTCCAAATAACACTGACTAACAATAATAGTGAATGTGCTTGTGTTTTAATGTTATTATTTTGTTTTCTGTTTTAGTGTACAGTAAAATATGTCGAACGATGTGGATATGTATACAATATACAGATAACCCATATGCATTACGTGTAAACCGTAAGTATTTTACTTACTACTGACCAGTGGTACTACTACTACCCCCCATTACTAATCTGGTCACCCAATTTTTTAATCAATAATCAGAATTTAACATTATCATAGTAGTTTCCGTAAGGGTTTTCATTTTTGTTTTTATAACTTTATATGGCCTTTGCAATTCTCAGCACAACATATATATATATATATATATATATATATATATATATATATATATATATATATATATATATATATATATATATATATATATATATATATATATATATATATATATATATATATATATGTTGTCGTGAGCAGAATTGAAAATTCTAAAGACGTAACCTCTATCTAAGCGAATTTGTTCAGTAAAAATTCACCAGAACGGTGCACCTGGTTACGAGAACAACGGTCCTTACAATATTATCTTTTCTTCGCTGTTTAAAATATTAAAATAGGTAAGTCTGTGATCGCTTTACACAACTGAATTATTAAAAATGTATTCTGTGATTGATTGAATGATGTGTATTATTAAAAAAAACAATTCCTAATACTGCAAACACAATTTGGCAGGAACATAAAAATAATATTACGTACCTGCTAAAGCTGTTTCTAAATACTTCATTTCTGCAACCGATTCGTAAGTAATTTTGCCATTATATTTGGCCAAAACTTCATCTATTTCATGTTGTATTCGTTTTTGCAGTGCTTCATTTAGCGCACATTCATACAATAAATAGTTCATTGTCAAAGTAGACGTTTCAAATCCAGCAAAGAAGAATGAGAAAGCTAGAGCAATTACTTCATCCATTGTAATTCTATGATTGGTTTCTTCTAAAAAAAAAGATACACGTTTAGAGATTTTCCTAGATATTGTATCGAGGTGAATAAATACACCTCGATACAATGCAATTAAACATATATGCACCAATAAAATTTATAAAAATTAATTAATTTCATGCAAACACAAGAAAGTGGTTTCAGATAAATGAAGATATGTATTAATCAGGTGACAATATCCTGTCATCGACTATCTACAATTTTTTCCCTATTGGACGCATATAATAGGAGGCTGAGGATTCAAGGAAAGGCAGTTCGCTTTGAGCATTCACTGATACACCGACATAGACAGTCCACGGTCCAGCCGAGTGTCTTCAGCCTTAGTTGAGTTTGCACCGATATTATACTGCAGTGTGGTAAATAGTTTGCCGACTATTACAACAGATGTTGGCTCCTGGATGTAATAGCATGGTACGATCTAGCTTGGCCTAAAATGCCTGCCCCAGTTGTGGATTCCTGGGAGTAGGCGTCTAAGATCAAACCACACCGCCGTCTCTTTTACCTCCTTGTATTGATCAACCAGGGTGCCTATGAGAGGCGCTGATTCTCGATCGTAGCCCGCTGGTCTGGTCAAAAAGCCAAAGTTGTTTAGTACCTGATGCTGAGTTCTGTGTGCTAAACAAGGGAAGCTCATTCCACATGACCCCCTTCGCTCCCCCCACAAAGAAGCAACTGAAAGCAGACCGACGGCTGGCTAGGCTGCAACCTGAGAACTCTGAAAAGGAGTCGTGCCTGGAAGTAATGTCTCAGGGTTCCGTTCCGCAGTAGGAAGAACCAATCAAGTAATATATGTTGAATTATGTCAAGTGTAAATAATGTATATACTGTAAATACATTTATATTTTTTAGGAAAGTGTAAATAAATAGATCTAATAGAAAACTTCCTTCACTGAGTTATCCTGGCACTCAAGAAATCAACCTTACAAATGGCATCCAAACAGCATTTATTCAGCAGGAAGTCGGGAAGTTTACAAATGTCCACCGAACGCTAAGAACCCGAACAGTAAAAAACTTTGCAATTGGCCACCAAGCAGTACTAACCCAACAGAACGTTGGGGAACGACAGGAACTTGTGGAAACTATATATCCAGCATCTCCAGGCCAGGCAAAAACCGAAATTCGCATGCTCAAAAGGTTCCCAAAAGTATTTTCCGAGTTATTATCAAAAGTTTTGGCAACCACATAACCAGCGTCTCCATGCCAGGCAAGAACCGAAAATTGCATGCCCAAAAGGTTCCCAAGAGTATTTATCGAGTTATTGGTAAACGTTTTGGGAACCACATATCCAGCATCTCCAGGCCAGGCAAGAACCGAAAATCGCATGCCCAAAAGGTTCTTAAAAGTATTTACCGAGTTATTTGCAAAAATTTTGGCAACCACATTTTCAGCATCTCCAGGCCAAGCAAACATCGAAAATTGCATGCCCAAAAGGTACCCAAAATTATTTACTGAGTTATTAGCAAAAGTTTTGGCAAAGAACCGAAAACTACACTACCAAATGTTCACAAAAGTTTTTGCCGAGTTCTTGACAACAGTTTTGGCAAGCAGATAATCAGCATCCCAAGACTAGACAGAAACCGAAAGCAGAATGCCTAAAAAGGTCCCAAAAGTATTTATCGTGTTATTGACAAAAGTTTTGAAAACAGATAGCCAGCATCACTAGACCAGAAAAAAACCGAAAACCAACAATGGATACTTCAGCAATTGTTCAAGCACAAAAGTGGGGACTTTATTTCGATGACAAAGCAGACCCTGTATGTTTCATAGACAGGCTTGACAAACTAAAGGACTGCTATCGATTCACCGATCAACAGATATTGAGGGCGCTACATGTACGGTTCCGAGACACCGCCATTCTATGGTGGCGAAACACCATAAACGACTGCAGCAAATATAGACCTCATTAACGCCTTTAAAAATTTCTTGTGGCCAAGATTTTAAAATGAACCTAGCTAGAGAAGTATACGAAAGGCGACAGAGGACTAACGAGTAAATCACCTACAATTGCCGCAAAGAATAACGAGCAACTGCCTCAATTAGTCTCAAAACTTCAAGTCAACTCGATGCAATGGCAGAATCCAACCTTCGCAGAAGCTCCGATTTAAAATCAAGATCTCGTCCGCGCAGCAGGTCATTGTCCAGATAAAAGTCACGTACAAAATCCAGATCAACGACAAGATTATCAAGCGGGGGCACACTGAATATCCGTAAATTGTCCAGATTCCCTTCAAAGGAAGGCAAAAGGAAGACGTCTGTTAGCAGAATGAGGTCTGTTAGCAGTAGAGAAAGGAGCAGTATCAAAAATAAGTCTCCAGTAAGAGCCAAATCCCATGAAAAAATTAGGAAACCGTGTCCGAGTCCTTTGCTTAGGGTTGAAAGGAAGGTTGTCAGGGAAAGAAAAGAACCAAGGTATTCTAAAACCACTGTAGCTAAGAAAAAAGGAGGGCCGCCTTGTAAGAAAGAAGTTGAAGATGTTAAATTTGATCAGGGAAAGGCCAAGAAATGGCGAATTTCAACTGAATCACATCACAGCGTGGAAGAAACTAAATCAAGAGACAAGAACGCACCAAAAACAAAGGCTAGGAGTGTTAGCCCGAAAGAAAGTCGTCATCTCAGCTCACCATATGGGTCACCGAGATATTCAAAAAGTCTGTCAAGCATTAAAGTCAATGAGTCTCCGCCCAAATCATCAAAGCCTGCTGTTGAAAGAGAAATAGAAGATTAAAGAAAAGGTGGCAGTTAGAACGAGGAAACCGCAAAAGAAACGTGTCAAGAGTTCAAGCGACAATGACGATGATACACCATCTAAGCGTAAAAGGGATACAGAGAGCAATGCAGAGAAAGTTAAGAAGAAAAGGCAGAGTTCTGATTCGGAAGAAGAAAAGAAAAAGGACAGTTATACCGCAAAAGATAAGATATTTTAAGTTATAATCATGCGTTTTATTTTAATTTTGGGGAAAAATAAATCGAGTTTTTTTTAAATTGACGAATCAAGTTTAAATTTTCAATTTTCATACAAAGATAATTTAAGTTCGAACCAAAAGCTAAAGCTTACAAGAAGTCACAAAAACAAGACAAAAGCCAATATCAAACCGAGCGGTGAGTCCTCGGATTTGGCACGTCAACCAGTGTAGCAGAAAGTCTCAAGATGAAACAAAAAAAGTACTTTTTTAAATCGAAGTATGAGGAGGCACTGCACCAACTGGTGCTGAAACTGGATAATACGCTGGAGAACAGGGAGGTGGCGCTGGGGGACTTCCTAGACATAGAGAGGGGCCTTAAGCAACACCTCATTCGGATCGGTTCTGGCAGCTGTCAGGGAGCGTGGAATAGAGGAGACCGGCTGCAGGTGGATCAGTTCCATGCTCAGGGACAGGGCGGTGTTCACCTCACTCGCAGGAGGGACTGCTGGCGGGGATCGCGGCGGGGTGTCTGCAGGGGAGCGTTCTGTCTCACTTGCTCTGGTGCCTAGTCGTGGACGGCCTGCTAGGGAGGCGTAATGAGGTACAGGGCTATGCGGACGAGATTGTCATGATAGTCCGAGGAAAGGTTACACAATCAGTGTGGGAGCGCATAGAGACAGCACTGAAAGTGGTGGAAAGGTGGTCGGTTGGTCAAGGGTTCGGGGTGAGCCCCGAGAAAGCAACTGTCATACCGTTTACGGGGAGGGGGAAGTGGGAGAGCCACAGAACTCTCACTCTATACCCTAGGAATATCCCAATGGCCAGAGAGGTAAAATATCTTGCGGTCGTATTGGACTCTAAGCTAACCTGGAAAGGTCACGTTGAAAAAATACTGCGTAAGGCAGTCATAACGCTAGCCGTCACTGCGCGGCTATATGGAAAAACGTGGGGACTAAGACCTAGTATCGCCCACTGGCTGTACACAAGGGCGGTCAGACCATCGTTGACATACGCGGCACTGGTCTGGTGGCCTAAGGTGACGCCATCCAGTGCCACACAAAAACTAGGCAAAATCCAAAGGATGGCTTGCTTAGGCATCACAGGGACCATGCCTTCAACCCCAACAGCCGTCATGGAGGTGTTGAGCATATGGAATATGTCTCTATTGTAAGATGTCTGAAACAGACTAGTTAGGACAAGAGCAAGTTCTGGTGCGCATTTTTTTAGAACAATTGCTGGGATCTCGTCAAGGCCAGAGGCTTTCCTGGTATTAATAAGAGATGAAAGCATATTTCGTACCTTTCTAGTTTGAAAATGATATCCGTCATCTTATGCGCGTAATTGGGGACTGTTGGTGGTTGAACATTTGGAGGTGGGTTGAGAGTATAATTGCCGGCGAACAACGAGGCAAAAAGTTCAGTCTTGCCCAGGGCGGTAGAAATAATTGCATCCCCTGAAACAAGAGGTGGGAACGTGCTCTTGCAGAAATTATTCCCAATAGATTTAGCAAGAGTCCAGAAGGGTTTGCTGCGGTTGGAGCTTGAGAGGACTTTGTTTTTGATGTGGTTAGTTTTTTACCTCAGAAAGAATGCGGACATAGCGGGTTCTTGCGTCGTTAAATGCTTGACAGTTTCCTTGACTGCGATTGTGTAGAAGCGTTTTGTGAGCTTTGACCTTTTAAAGTCTGGCCTTGTCACAGGATTTAGAGAACCAGGGCTTGTGAGTGGCTGAAGAGGTTTTCTGCGTACGTGGAATAAATAATTCCATGCCAGCTTGGATGATTTCGGTGACGTTTTGTGAGATATCAGAGGGGTCAGGATGAGAGAAGCAGACAGACGCCCATGGAAATAAGGAAAAGTAATCCCGCATTTCGTCCCAGTTCGTGGAGTTGTAGTGACAAACGATACGTGGGTATACTGTGTGACCTCGGGTTGCATTGCACAGGAAGCAGTGACCATCCCATGGTCTGAGCGACGGGGGGGGGGGGGGGGGGGTTGGGGGTGGCAGTGACTGATGTCTTATAGCATTCAGGTTTTGTAGTAAGATTTGAGGGATTTGAGCTGTGTGTTGGGATGCGAGGAAAGTAAGTAGGTCGTTGAACCATATTGGCTAAAGAATTGCTGACTGTAAAGGCCTCCGCTGCTCGCCCTTGTGGATCGGTTTTAGAAGATCCCAGCCATTCCTTATAATGGACATTGAAGTCACCAAGAATAGTGACCTCGGAGGAAGGATATCCAGAAATCAGATGGTCGGTTTTTTCAGAAAGGTATTTAAGAGCTAGACAAAGTTGTTGTCAGAAGGTGACTGGTAAATGCAACAGATGAATTTAGTTGCAGCCCTGAGAGAGAGTTTCATCCAAAGTATGTCTTTTCTTCGTGGTTCCAAATTGATGAATCTGGTGCAGTATAGATTGCTACGGACGTATTCGCACACACCTACATGCAATCTAAAGGAAGTAAGGAGCTCATACCTCGGGAAATTAACGTGATTAGTGGCTGTTCTGGCACTGATTTGGGTTTCGGTGAGGAAAAGGAGTTGGGACCTATTAGCCTGGAGGAAATGGTGGACGGAGTTCAGGTCAGAATTTAGGCCACATATATTCGAGGAGGATATGTTAAATCTTAATGCCGGCGCCCCCTGCACACCCCTCTCCTGGAGTTCCGAATGGAGGGGTATTTTATCTCCGTAATCTTTTATACACGAAGGTACCATCATCATTTTTGTTTATAAGGGAACCCGACTCATACACCAGAACCGGAAATGTCCGTTGGGACTTCACCGGCCCCTTGATGTAAGCGGTGGTACATCCTCGGGCGTGAAAAAATCCTTTACTCAGAATAATTCTCCTCTTTGAGGACTGATGTCACCTTGGATCACGCAACTTGATCGCGGCGCCCCTTACAAGTCTAGGATTTGAATAAAACATAGGGTAACCTATATATTGCCTGAACCATCCTGTGATGTTCCTATTCTCAAGCTTTGTGTTGGCAGCTGCTGCTTAATTGAGGAAATTATAATATTTCCACCGTTTGGTAAAAGCTGGTGGTTGCCGCAACAGGGCTTAGAATTGCTTTATGAACGTTCCGCCAAAGGTGTAAGTCTCGGAGGAGATTATGTTAAATCAATGTAATTTTGTTTTAAAAGATTATTATTATTATTACATTATAGATACATCCTCGTATATCGCCAAATACTCTAATTTATTAATCACCTCTACCAGTTGATTTTTAGATTTATTAGGAAAAGTACATACAGTTATTCCATTATGTACTTACCTAGATCATCAGCTTGCTTGGAATCTTCTTTTGTAGATAAACTGCCAGTATTTTTTAATTCCATAAGAAGTTGCATTATATCGTGTCTTACAATATTATTTTTTTCTCTGCAATCTATCACCTCTCTTACTATATTTGCAACAAATGCATTGCTCTTTTGGTTAACTGTTTCAACGTTGAAATATTTCAAGATATTAGGAAAGAATATCTGAAAGCACAGCTTGAACATTTTAAAATGGTTCCACGTACCAAATAGGTGTGTAGCAGCATTAAAAAATTCATTGTCAGTTTTCTTGAAACTTTTTGTATTGATTCCATATATAGTAGATGCTATAATATCTGCAGTATAACGTGTACAAAAGTCGTATACCTGAAAGATAAATGTCAAAAATATTGTCAGCTTCGAATAAATGTTAGGGCACGTGGCCACCATGTATTAAAACAATCTGTACCTAAGAGAAAGTATACAGGGTGCGTAAGTAGTAGGATAAAGTGGGGAAAGTGCACCTCTAAAATCAGCAAATTCTACTTTAGGGTATATTATAATAGCGATACATAACTATTTTTAAATTTGCATCTCTACAGGTAAAAGTATGACCATTATGCTATGTAAATGTGCTTCGATTTGTAAAAAAATTGATTATGGTAACAATTTTCTGATAAAAAAAAGTTATACCTAGATGGTGCATATACCACTTGTAGCTGGTGTAATTGCACAACCTCATAGTATTTTGGCTTAATGGAAGAATAAATACACTATGGGACAAGTGCCTGAAATATGCATTAGTCAACCACCTCTACCCCAAATATTAGAATTTTAGCCAATCCGATTTTCCAGAAAACTAAGAATCAAAATTTAAAAATGCTTTATTGAATTTATACCAACATACAGAAATCAAATTATATGCTAGTTTATGTTGTATCCTGTACAGTCAACACCAAAATCTAGTGAATCTCACCTATTGGAAAGAGGTTCTGGCAATTTGCAGACCACGTCGCATCTATTGACCGTGGATAAATTGTCCACAAGTGGCCATTTAAAATTTGAATTCTTTACATCGAACCTCAAAAACTTCATTTCAATTTCGTTTCCATATGTTTTTAACAAGTCCGACAAAAAAAGACTTCTTTGAAAACTGAACAAGAACGTCTCATCGGTGACCCTACCCTCACCCAAAGACTGCCATCCCTTGCCCACCGATGTGCCGTTGGTGACCTCTCTCTCTTTTATAGATATCTGCACGCGCACTGTTCAGAGGAGCTTTCTTCCATAGTTCCCCCATCTGCTGCCCCCAACAGATCTACCAGGGGAACAAAGCGAATGCACCATTTTACTGTCCAGGTCACCAGACATAGAACATCTTGTTATGCCCGCTCTTTTGTCCGAGGACTTCCAAGTTGTGGAATTCCTTGCCGGCACATGTTTCTCCTTCTCCCCCGAACCTCCAAACCTTCAAGTCCAGAATTAACATGTTGCCTCTTTCCTCCTTGTCGACACCCACGGTACGATAGTATTTAGGCTGTAAGCCCTCGTGGTGTGTTGTTGAAATAAAAAAACAGGTAGTCATCTATATTTATATTTTCGGATCTAAGAAAATGTGACATCATTTTTTTATGGAAGCTGGCTTCAAACTCCTTGGTCTGCTATTTGATTCTTCCATTTCAAAATCACTGGAGGAATAAATTAAAGTTTGCAAATTAGTGGATTCTTGAGAAATATTTTCCTTGTCAAGATTAGTAAGGTTTTGGCTCTTTAAATTTAACATAGGTGAATGTAAGTCTCTGTCCGAGTCGATCTCGGAATCACTACAGGAAGATATTTCAACTTTTTCAGTAGATTCTGGTTTCAATTTCTTATTAGGGGACTTTGTGTATAGATATTGAATGATATCGGACTGAGGGATGATCCTTGTAGAAGTCCTTTGTGTGTGATTCTGGGTCCATGTAGAATATTCTTGTTGTCTGATGTACACTTTTCTGTTGTAGAATATTTGGACTATACTGATTGCACAATTCTCGGGTATACCTATTTGTATAAGGTCTTGTACCAGGAGTTGTAAATCTATAGAGTCGTATGCACTTTGGATATCGACGAATAGGCACACAAAGTACTTATTCCTGGCAAATGTGCACTGAATGTCTGTGATTAATTGACCCACTGCATGAATTGTCCCCAATCCTCTTCTAAATCCGTATTGCCTATCGGGGAGTATATTATTGTGCTCGCAAAACCACTCCAGCCTATGTTTAATCCATTCTCTCTATTGTTTTTGTACCGCATGGCAACAGAGAGATAAATCTATATCCCGTAGCTGTTTGTGGGCTATAATTATATTTTCTGATGAGACATATAACCACCGTCTTTAACTCTTCGATGTATTTGCCTACGGTCCACCAGTTATTATATACATCTAGTAATGCTTCTTTTAACTCATCTGTCGTGTGGTTGATGATGGTATAAGTAATTTTGTATATGCCTGGTGATGTACTTGGGATATTTTTTATGGCTAATTTTAACTCTGTGTTTGTAAAAGAGGCTTGAAATGGATCATCCATGTTAATCTTGTTTGGCTCAAAATTCCTTATTTGATTAGCCGCACTGTTGGGGACCACTTTGTTCGGTAACTCCTCAATTAATTCTTCGGTAATTGTTTCATCACTCTTTATGGCATGTTTATTATTCATCTTTTTTTATAAAAGTCCATATGTCAGATATCGGCGTATTTTTATTGAGTGAATTAACAAATTTTTCCATGCTTTTTGCTTATTTGTTTAATTTTTTTCTTGTACTGGGCTTCTACTTTTCTATAATTTAAATAATTTTATAGAGTGGCTGCCGTATTGCACTGTATAAGCGCTTGTTTCCGTTGCTGAAACATATTTGTACATTCGCTGTTCCACCAAACCGGTTGTTTGTGATTTATGTAATGAGGTTTTGTTTCTTTACTTGTGGCGTTTGCTGCCTCTGTTACAATATCAATTATAATTCTGTATTTATCTTTAATTTCTTCAACCTGTGTTACTTATATAATACCATTATTGATTGCACATTGAAATGCATCCCAGTCGGCCGTTGACTCCTTCCATTTTACATACGGTGTTTTGAATATTTTTTCAAAGGTAATATTATACTCTATTTTTATTAAGTAATGGTCGGAGCCAAGGGCCTCCCCAATACACTCCAACTTATCAATGTAGCTATATTAGGTGTAGCTAACGTCAGATCGACTGCCGAAGGGGACTGAGAAAGTGGTGTAATTTTTGTGGCTGAACCATCATTTAAGATTATTAAATTTGAATCATCTACCGCTTCGTATATATATATATATATATATATATATATATATATATATATATATATATATATATATATATATATATATATATATATATATATATATATATATATATATATATCCCTCCCCATTATCACTTACTGATCCCCACAAAACATGATGACAATTGAAGTCACCCCCGACAATCGACCTAAAATCTTTGAATTGGTTGAAGAGATTTAACCACTGTAATGATGTTACTTCCACGACTGGTGGTTTGTATACCGATACAACGTAAATATCAGTATTATTTAAGTAAACGGCACAAATTTCGACACCTTGAATATTGTGTGATATAGTTACAACTATATATGAAATGCCTTCCGATATCAATATGCCTACACCACCCTCGTTGTGGCGATTTCTGTCTCTCCTAACAAAATTATAACCGTTTATTGTAATTTTTTTGTATGCTTTTTGACCATGTTTCGCTTAACAAAACTATATCTGTTTGGTTGTCTGCTAAGTATTTGGACAAGTTTTTTCGATTGTGAACTACGGATCGTGAATTCCATTGTATAATTTTAAGACCGTGTGTTAATCGTCTAGTAGGTTGAGTCATCACCGTCACCTATCTCTATCATATTTACATCACTGCTTAGTAAGGAATTTACAAACTCTCTAACACTAGATTGCACATTAATATCCGATTTGTTAAATGGTTGCATGCTATTTACTATCACTTCAATTTGCTCAATAAGATTTTCTTTTGTTGACGTCAAGTGTTCACGATGTGGGTTAGGTAAAAATGTGTTTGTTTTATTGATTGTTTTAGCGAATTTTTTTAAAAAAATTCGCTTATGGGGAGATCTGTGTTTATATATATATATATATATATATATATATATATATATATATATATATATATATATATATATATATATATATATATATATATATATATATATATCCGACCGATAACTCAAAAAATAATGGACCGATCTTGATAAAATTTGCAGAGAACCTTCCTTTTGCAAGTGGCTTGGATAAGTTCGTTAGCCAGGAAAATCGGACCAGGTTTTCCCGGAAAATTTTGTATTTTCTTTATAAAAAAATTCATATCTCCGGAACTAACTAAGTAAGGGAAACCAAATTTGGTTCGCGTATTTGTATTATAAAGAGTGAACTCTCTACCAAAATTTAGGTCCCTAGCTTTAAAGACAAAGAAGTTATGGGCAGTTAAAGCAACAAATTTTAGAGTTTTCCTCAAAACGTCAAACTCGCAATATTAAACGTCAAAATTGGCAATGTTTAGGCAAAGAATGTAAAACAAATACCGATTGTGAAAAGAAAATGTTGCAAGGAGAGTGTTCTACAAACCCTTAAGTTTCAGATTCAACCGTCATTGCCCTTCATTTTACTAAAATATATCCAGAATATCCATTTCAAATAGACCCTTTCTCTGATGCTTTAGCTGTCAGTTTAGTTAAGTTTGGTGGGTTTTTGGATATTTATTTGCAGGTTTAGTGAAGTTTATGGTTTAACGGTCTATAATTTTTTTAGCTAATTATCGAGGAACAAATTTGTTAATGGATTTTTGCACTTTTTATCGAAATATGATGCGTTTATAAGAAAAAAATCTGGACGCAGTATGTGCGTTTTGGTAGCGAATTTTCGGTAAATTTGCAGTTTAGCTTCCGAACGCTTTTCAAAACACTGTTTTCAGAAACCTGCCTAGCCCCCCCCCCCTGGATCCACAAACCATAAGAAAAATTTCTTGTTCACACTCCCCAAGGAAGTTACGGGACCAGGAGTGAGTAGGGGTGCATAATTTTTTTAGCTAATTTTTGTAGAACAAATTCGTTAATGCATTTTTGCATTTTTTTATCGAAATATGATGCGTTTGTAAGAAAAAAATCTGGACGCAGTAAGTGCGTTTTGGTAGTGAATTTTCGGTAAATTTGCCGATTAGCTCCTGAACGCTTTTCAAAAAACTGTTTTCAGAAACCTGCCTAGGGTCCCCCTGAATCCACAAACCCCAAGAAAAATTTCTTGTTCACACCCCCCAAGGAAGTTACGGGACCAGGAGTGAGTAGGGGTGCATAATTTTTTTTTAGCTACATTTCGTAGAAAAAATTCGTGAATGCATTTTTCCATTTTTTGTCGAAATATGATGCGTTTGTAAGAAAAAACATCTGGATGCAGTAAGTGCGTTTTGTAGCGAATTTTCGATAAATTTGCAGTTTAGCTCCCTAACGCTTTTCAAAAAAATGTTTTCAGAAACCTGCCTAGGGCCCCACCCCCCTGGATCCACAAACCCCAAGAAAAATTTCTTGTTCACACTCCCCAAGGAAGTTACGGGACAAGGAGTGAGTAGGGGTGTATAATTTTTTTAAAACTAATTTTCGTAGAACAAATTCGTTAATGCATTTTTGCATTTTTTATCGAAATATGATGCGTTTGTAAGAAAAAAAATCTGGACGCAGTAAGTGCGTTTTGGTAGCAAATTTTCGGTAAATTTGCAGTTTAGCTCCCGAACGTTTTTCAAAAAACTGTTTTCAGAAACCTGCAGGTGGGGTCCTACTAGTAATGTTTCTGAAAACAATTTGTTGAAAAGCCTTCGGGTGCTAATCTGCAAATTTACCGAATTTTCATTAAATCCTTCAAATTTCAATAACTCAATTTGCTATTAACGTAAGCTTTGTTGGATGAAAACCAACATTTAAGCTTATTTTCGGAAAATGTTTGTATATTTTCAAACCATAAGTAATCTTGATAAAATATAGTACATTGTTTCTACCACATAGGCTATACCGGTAATCAGATTGATGCCTACTCGCATTTGCTATTAAAAACATTTTTATGGAAAATCACTTCCATAACACATTTGCTGCATCTAGACTTTTGAAAAATGTTTATATATTTTCAAACAATAAATTTATTTCAATGAAATATGGTACAT